>HG991991.1:6282500-7532500 GCA_905220435.1 Amphipyra tragopoginis | reverse complement strand
AGTATTTGTAAGGAGCCGTCATGATAGGTAATTATACCTACCTACATTAATACCTATTCTTAAAGAAAACTACCTAGTTGCTGGAAAGATTACGCAACCGTGTCATTTAAATTTGAAGTCTTAAACCGTGTAATTTATGGTTAAAACGTATTTAATAAAAACCTTTAAGTAAAAGTAAAAACTAACATAAAAAAAAACTAAAAGAGTAAAATAATTACCATAATATAAAATTAACACTTTCAGAAGTCGGTGCGATTCTACACTGAAACAAATAAAAGCCACCGACTTCTGAAACTGTTAATTTTATATTATAGTAGGTAATTATTTTACTATTTGAGTTTTTTTTTTAAGTTGGTTTTTACTTTTACTTAAAGTTTTTTTATTAGCCATTTAGAAATAAATAAACATTTTTTTATTTCAGAACCATGTCCATAAAAATTGTACAAATAAAATTACAAAATTTGAGCGCCAATAAATGTTTTCAGGATATTTGAGTCCTGTTTATCCGCAATAACTTTTAAGAGAGAATAGTTATTTTCTGTTGTACCTAAATGAATTTGTAACTTAACATTTTTCATAGGCCGATCCCTAGGATTTATGGAGCGCTATTGGTTGAAATTAAGACGCTTGTACCTTTTCCAATAAGGTAGCAAATTTGGACCCCATGGCTTTGCATAGTAGGCAAAAATAAAAATAAAGGTCCTAACTGACTGACTGACTCATCAACGCCCAGCCCAAACCCTTGGTAGGTCCAAGGGTTTGGGCTGGGCGTTGATGAGTCAGTCAGAAAGCTGAAATTTTGCACAGAGGTTCTCTTTAAAATGTAGACAAGGAATAAGGACCTCTCACTGTACGGAAAGCCAAGTATACAATGCGAGATCAGCTCATTGAATACTGGAAATGTACAGCTTGGTATGCAGCCGTGTGCTTATTCTTTTAATACCTCTGTAATATCTATTCTATCCTGAATCCGTCTTTTGGTATGTCTACACCAGTGCGCTTTCACGCTCATCTTGCGCTTTCAACTTTCCATTCCTCTTGTGTCAAGCGCATGCAATATTGATTGCCATAGACGGATTAGCGTGCGCTAGGGGCATGCGCTTTTGTCGAACTAGTATTAAGGCATGCGCTATTATTGCATGCGCTAGACGAAGACGCAAGATGAACATGAAAGCGCACTGGTGTAGACATAGATTTTCAATACTTTCCAAGTGCACTTTTGTATTGTTTGTTTTTCATATCTCAATTTACATAAGGGTTATTTGGGCTAGAAATAATGAACAAAACAATTTTTAATAGACATTTATTAATATACTTTAAAGCTTGGGACATAAGGTAGTATTTACAAAAGTTTCTATATAGTAACACTTAAATAAACATATAACTAATATAATATTTTTGTATAAATATTTACAGTGTCCCAAAACATGTGGTGACCACATGACCACAAAACATGTGGTCACTGGTTACAGAGGGACCCAGTGACCACTACTAAAAAGAAATCTTGATAGATCGAAACCGTACCAAGGCCGAACCGTTCATTCAAAAACTTTTCGTTCCCAAACCTCCGGTTTCTGAATTGAGAATTCTAGGCATATCTATAAGCAGTTAGTAACATCTGAGTATGGAGTTGTCAAAAAAATGACGGATTTTAAAGCATTTTTTTCAAATATGTGGTATGTCTACACCCGTGCGCTTTCATGTTCATCTTGCTGTTTCAACTTTCAATTCCTCTTGCGTGAAGCGCATGCAATATTGATTACCATAAGACTCGACCTAGTATTAGGGCATGCGCTATGGCGCTTCAGGCATGCGTCAGACGAAAGCGCAAGATGAACATGAAACCGCAGTGGCATTAAGTATTGCTTATTCTCAATTCAGAAACCGGAGGATAAGATGTCAAATTGTTTGACACAAAAAACAAAACTAATAATTTTGACAGTTTTCGTAAATAAAAACTGACTGACGGTTGTGGTTCGTTTGCGTTTGGCAACAATTTTGTTCGTCGAATTTGTCCTCTGTACAGTCGCGGACCTGAAATGTTTACCACCCTAAAGTCTATAATTGCTTGCACATTACTTTTTCATAAGGTCGTAATGACATAATGTTGATATGACATCTTAAACCTTATTGCGCACAGTGTGATAAGGAATCGACTTTAAAATCTGATAAACATTTCGAGTCCTGGACCATACGCTTGCGCGCTTGATAGTAGGATCTATACGGTCCACCTGGCTAGCTACCACCCTCACATTAAAGTCCGCCAAACAGTTTAATGTGTTCTCACCTTTTAAACCTCTTTTACTTGGATTCGTGTGCTCCATCTTTTACATATTCTTACTTATGTTAAAGCATAGCTTTTTTAATATTTCAAATACTTATTTTCCCTCTCTGACCGCGTGTTTTGGGACATCCGAGTTTAGTAATATAATACGATTATAATATCTGTGATAGACTGATAGTTCTATACATTTTTCAAAAGTTATTTAAATATTAAGGCCAAAAATTTATTGTCTTTTGTCTTCTCTCCAAAAAATGGTCATTTCAGATTTTAGTTATAATTTTAGTATACCTACTATTTAACATAATATACCGTCAGCGACAAAAGTAGCTGAACATTTGAGTTTTTAAACTTGGCATTAATTGGAATAATAATTGGAATAAATTAGCAGCTTTATGTACTTATCTCTTAAAGTTTTTGTTTCGTTTTCAGCTACTTTTGTCACTGACAGTACTTACTACTATTATATATTACATTTATGCACTGGGAATATTATTACACTGAGGAATGTTTAGTTTAAGAAAATGCGGAATTTTGACTAGAATTTCTTAATTCACAATTATTCCAAATTGTTTTTCTAGTAAAGTATATTAAATTAAATAGGATTCGATGTAAAATAGAACTTATTTTATCGGGCACATGGATACTTTCGTTATTCCTAGCTTTAGCTACGATTGCATGTTATGATTTGATTGCATGATGTTTTGAATACCTACGTAAATTTTACATTATGTAAGTAGGTATGTTATGATTAGAAGTACATCTTGTTTACATCTTTTCAGTTCTTATTTTTTAGTTCGCTTTTTACACAGTCGGGTTTTTGATTTCTTTAATTTTTTTTATCATATTATCGTACCTATTTATAATAAGTATCTACCGTTTTAATGAGGCCTAAACAAATTGATCTATAAACATCTCATTTAATATACCATCACTCGCTCTAGTCTGCAATGTAGATCCTACCCGACTTTCAGGTTGTGTATTTTTTAAACGGGGCTTATGGCTGTAAAATGGTCAAGGAAATATCATGCTGATTTTAAAAGACCTATTCAACGTTACCCCACATAATATGCTACTACTATAAAAGTACATCTTGTTTACATCTTTTCAGTTCTTATTTTTTAGTTCGCTTTTTACACAGTCGGGTTTTTGTTTTCTTTGATTTTTTTTTATCATATTATCGTACCTATTTATAATAAGTATCTACCGTTTTAATGAGGCCTAAACAAATTGATCTATAAACATCTCATTTAATATACCATCACTCGCTCTAGTCCGCAATGTAGATCCTACCCAACTTTCAGGTTGTGTATTTTTTAAACGGGGCTTATGGCTGTAAAATGGTCAAGGAAATATCATGCTGATTTTAAAAGACCTATTCAACGTTACCCCACATAATATGCTACTACTATTTTTCGTATTTCACGTTGTCATTTTGATTTTATAAAAACAAAACCTAGCCTATAACCATTGCACGGAGACGAATCAATAGACACCTCATGCATTAAAATCCATCGGACCGTTGTGCTGCTTCGAGGGTATAAAGAATTCCACATACATACATACACAGATACAAAGATACGCAAAAAACATAACCCTGTCTTTGCTGTCGCGCAGTCGGGTAAAAAGAGTAACCATGGAGGTTAAGGTTTAAGGTATAACGGGCTGGTATCCGCAACTCCACGTCTAAGCGCGTATTTTGCGTGATACCATGGAGGTTATTGCCCGTTCTTCTCCATAGGAATCTACGCTTCGGAAGGCGGCAGTAACTTCTTTTTTTTTGGACAGTTCAAAAGTGCCTGTGCATGGTCTAATTTAAAAAAAATGCTTTAACTTTGACCTTTGGATGTAATCACAGAAATCCTGGGGATGTAACTTTCGCCATCATTCAGTAATCCTTCCGCTCGTGTACATATCGGCGATTATTCGTTCTATGGGTGTATCTCCGACTGTAGCTCTAAAGAAAAGCTCGACGATGGCGAAGCTCGGCACGCTTCTAATAATGGGTAAGAGGCTCATGAGTCTACTGGATCTGGAGAGCTGCAGTGGATATGCGCGGAGACAGTACTGAAAAAGAAGATACACAGATTTTAATTAACAGCGTTCTATTCCTTAGATTAAAGTTATCTGAAGATTGCAAATCGGCCTTAAGCTATGTCTACACCAGTGCGCTTTCATGATCATATTGCGTCTTCGCCTGAAGCAAGCGTGAAGCGCCATAGCGCATGCAATAGCGCATCCCATAAACTAGTTCGACAAAAACGCATGCCCCTATCGCACGCTAATCCGTCAATTGTACATATGTCGACTGATGACTGACCAAGGCGCACCAGTGTATGGCAATCAATATTGCATGCGCTTGACGCAGCAGGAATTGAAAGTTGAAAGCGCAAAATGAACATGAAAGCGCACTGGTGTAGTATACCATTATAGTTATATTTTTGTTGTTTTAATGAACTATTACTATTTAAGTATAAATTGTTATTTTTTACCTTGAAAATGGAACATTTTACTAAGAGTATCAATAAATTCCATGTCTAATATTTACATGAAAATCTAGACTGAAATCTCTTACCTCTTTCAACATAAATGTTGATTGATCATGCAGAAGAGAGACTGCGGAAGCATTTTGTAGTTTTAGAGTTTCAGTGTCGATGTGGCTGGGACTGCTGCCCCCATCTTGATCTTTCTTGAACAGCAAGATAGCCCGCAGACAAGCATATTCATTGGCATCTGGATTAATTTTAGAAATTTCTACTAGAGCCGCCTGAAATATTTCAGCTTCCCTTTTATTATCTACAATTTTATTATTCCTATCTATTAAAATGTTTAAATCCATTGGATGGAGAAATTGAGCAGCCCCAAGTACAAAGAGGCCTATCCAAGAAGATTCTAGAATTTTGAGCCGATCGTGCAATGGAAGATTTGAGAAAGCCGGAATGTTTCCTGACCACCTAACATTCATGAAAAGCAGACGGGCAGCCGCTTCGCAGATCGTTGCTGGGTCAACCGGCCCGTATGAAAAGGAGTTCATGGGGTGAGGAGGCGGGGGTGTGGGTCTTGCCGGGACCAGGTTAATGGGGGGACTGAAGAGACCCAAAGGGGGATAATTGTAAGGGTTATACAATGGCATAGGTTGAGGCGGCGGCAGTTCGTGTTTTGGTAATACTAGGTTCAATGGTGGTGGGACCGATCCCATGTCCGATCCAGGCATTGGGTCTTTCATGAATAAAGCCATTTGTCGCCGAATGGTTGAGTTTCGAGGTCCCCTTTCGTGTTGGACGGCTGTAAAGAAAAATTGCATTTTAACCAATGTACACGTGCATAAAATAGCGCCTACTACCAACTGTCCTGTTTTGCACAAAGAATATGTGTAAGATCTAAGCAGTTATTTGTTTCTAATGAATCAGGTGCTTAATTAATGTGAAATTGTAATCATCTAGTCGATAGTTTTGTTGATAATATCTTTCTCATGACCATATTAGACAAAATATTCCCGTGCGCAACTTTGACAACTCACCATCTTTATTCATGCCAACTTGCAGACATTTGTCCAGTCGACAGGATCGGCATTGGTTCCTGTGGGCCTTGTCAACGAGGCACCCTCCAGCGAGGCGGGCCTCGCATTTGTAGCGGCGGTCGCGTCGCACGGAGCGCTTGAAGAAACCCGCGCAGCCATCGCACGCGAACACGCCGTAGTGCTTCCCTGATGAGTGGTCACGACATACTGCACACGGCACGTCGTATAGAATACGACCTGGTAGAAGAAATAAAAAAATAGATAATGTTAGAAGTTTTGAAGCGGACTCCTTGATGGCAGCGCGTGTAATTTGCCAGTGTGGTTTACCTACTTGTAGTTTCTTCGTTACAAATAATATTGTCGCCCGGGAGTGAAAACCTCGGGAATGCATTTGGTCATTGCACGGTTCCTGTGGGCTTTCAAGCAGAAGAAGTCGCGGCAAAAGCTAGTCAATTATATTTATTACGAATGTTATATCCTAACTAATATTATGTTCTTAGTTTAGCGTAGGATATAATTTTTCTTTGTTTTTACTTTAGATTTAGTTTAGTTTGTATTAATTTAGGTTAAAAATGTAAATAATACGCTTGTATAAAAAGTATAAAATAAAATTGAATTAATATTATATTATAAATGCGAAAGTAAGTTTGTTTGTATGTTACCTTTTCACGCTTAAAACACTGAACCGATTATCCTGAAATTTTGCTTATACGTTGTCAGGTGTACAAAAACAGACATAGGGTACTTTTCATCCCGAAAAAAAGGCCTGTTTCCGAGGAAAACAACAATAACGTTCATGCCACGCCACGTATCTTTCGAATCACGATTGAATTATATTATTATAGAAACTTTAGTAGTGTGTTAATAGTGTTTTTGATCTTAATTAACGCGAGCGAAGCCGCGGGCACAAGCTAGATACCCAATAAAGCCTGATTTCAGTGCCTATATACAAACTAATTTACCTATACAGGGTGTTAACGAATTCGTGTAATTCCTTAAAACCACATGATCTACTACTGGTGTAGACAGGCCCCGCACGGGATTTAGCTTGATTAAAAATAAAAAAATAAAATCTTTTTTTTTCATGCGGCTTTGTTACCGATCATATCTAAACCACCTAATAAGGATTCAGTAAAAAAATAAGAATTTTTTTTTTGCAAAAAATAATTTTATTTCTGCGAACATTACGATGCCACGCATAAATTAATCAAAGTACGGCGACACGGCTGGCAGGAACGATTAACGGGATATCGCTCTTTGCAGTCAAATAACTCAAGGCTCTAAAAAGACTCAGAAATTGAAAACCAAAATTTTGTTTAGAATTTTTTTTTTGGTTGGTTTTCGTAAATTCCCATTTAGGGTTAATCTGTGTCACCAGTAGATCACGCGGTTTGAAGGAATTACACGATTTCGTTAACACCCTGTATATACGTCGTGATAAAATAAAAATGACCAAATTGTATTCCCGAGGTTTTCACTCCCAGGCGTCGATATATTATGAGATATTAGCATAATTATAAGAGCTAGTATTATTTATCTGCACCTCAGACAACCCCATCTTTTGCACAGTCCACTCCTGTCTATCCTAAAGTTGTCTAGAATTCTCATTTTTAAACACAGCAATGTTCTGTATTATTATCTGGTGTACAATAAAGTATAAATATTTTTTACTTTATTATTTGTCTTGATCGTGTTTAACCCTAGTACCTGATGGTAAACGCAGACATCTACGATGGAACAGACAAATCCAAGTAACAGAGATAAAGAAGGATTCCCCTATACCCCCTCTGGCTCTCACATACACACGACAGAACACAGTAAATTGTTTGGCGCCGGACTTTAATGTGAGGGTGGTAGCTAGTCAGGCGGACGGAATAGATCTTACCACCAAGCGTCCAAATAAATAAATATTACTTAGGCATAGATGGCCAAGGAACATACAGTTTCATGATTATTCACAACATACATTAAAGTTAATCTTTCAATCTTCTATGTATATAAAAATTAATCCCTATTTCCCTTGGTCACGGCATCACGCGTGAGCGGCTGGATCGTGTTTGGTATTTTTTTTTGTTGATTTCTTAATTGTCAGAAGAAGGTACTTAAGAAATAAAATTATGATAAGTAAGTATTTAAAAAAAAAATACGAAATTATCTCAGTACGTTCATATTCTTAATTTGTTTACTGCATGCATGAAAATGGTTTTAACTTTTTGTTACTATTTTGATTTTGTTTCTAGGTAGGTAGTAGGTAAGTAGTAAGCAGAAAAAAGTGCATTGCAACACATGCCGGGTACAGCTAGTTACCTATAGAAAAACACATGACAAACTTCTAACCATCATTTTACCTTACAAACAGTTAAAATCATCTAAATATCTATGTAAGTATGTAACTACGAGTAAAAAAGTTAACTCCCACTAATAAATCAAAGTCAACGTGACATCGTTTGAACACAACGATTCCGCAGCGCCACGACCGAGGCTCCGCCCCACAGGGGAGGCAATCGTAATTGATTGTTACCCTGCCTTTTACTGCCAGGATTGAATAATGAACGAATGAATGAATCCGCAAAACAGTGGTATTCAAGTATTCAATCAAGTTTTAGTTGTGTTTAAACGTTGAGTTTGTTAATTTGTGACATAGTAAATTATTATATTCTATTCTAATCAGTGGAATAACTTCCTTAATCGTTTTATACTTGGTTTCTTTATTGATAACTAGCTGTACCCGTCGTATGCGTTGCAATGCACTTTTTCCTACTTACTACCTATATTGCTTTCACGATAAGTTGATTAATTTGGCAGATGTCAGTTCATGACATGAAAATAAATTGTAATGGCGCTTGTGTATGACAATTTAATTCAACAAGTATTAAATCAATTTAAAATATTAATAAAGCGTTACCCAAAAGGTTGTTTTAAAATCAGAAACATAGAAACAATATAGTTATATGTGTTTAACGCCATAATTATATATTACATAAATGATTTTGAAAAAACCCCGACGCGTTTTCAAACTTGCGTCAGATGGTACCAGTTGCCAGAGACGTGCGTATCGATAAAATAATTTCGATAAATTTATATTAACAGAATGAATATTTTGACTATCGTAATAATTATAGACGATAGGCTCAGTTGATTGAATAATAAATAAGGCTCATTATAGCCCAGTTGCCTTGCAAAAGGTCGGTCAGTCCTAAATTTTGGATACGTGTTCTGGATATGTGTTCTTATAAAAATTACAAATTTTGTACCTTGAGTGACCTCGGCGCGCTCTGCCATCTTGGGTTAAAGAACCCAAAAATGAGTTTTTATTAAATAACTCC
The DNA here is from genome assembly GCA_905220435.1 of Amphipyra tragopoginis. NCBI lineage: Eukaryota > Metazoa > Arthropoda > Insecta > Lepidoptera > Noctuidae > Amphipyra > Amphipyra tragopoginis. Next base: position 7,523,373 of record HG991991.1, on the reverse strand, counting down.
TTATGGGTTTTATGCCAAAAATTATTCACATCAATTTTGTAGAAAATTAAATTCTTATTTTTCATTCCCGACTCAAAATCAGAGGTATTTTATAGGTTTGAAGCCCATGTCTGTCTTTCTGTTTGGCTGTCTTTTTCTCTCTCTGTCTGTGTGTCTGTTTGTGGGCTTATCATAAAAACAGCTAACATAACACATCCAAAATTCAGGACCGACGAACCTACCGAACCCAACGAAAGATAAACCTCTTTTTCGCGACCCGGCTACTGGGCTTATTAATGGTGATAAATAAACATTTATGTTCACTCATCCCATACCTGCTGGATTCATTATCACATCAGCAAGTAATCGTCTATTGTTGAAGATATGCATGCTAATTGACTTAATCCTAATTACTTAAATCACAAGTATTTGAAATGTACATAAAATCACATTACAATAATTTGTCAAATTCTCGCTGAAATTTTACAAATTTTATCGATAGTTGAATCGACTACAGTCACATGTCTAGCAACTCCTATTGACATGTGTCATTTTAATCTTCTTATCGTGAAAACAATATAACTACTACCTACCTTCAGAAACAAAATCAAAATAGTAACAAAAAGTTAAAACCATTTTCGTGCATGCGGTAAACAAATGAAGAATATGGACATACTGAGAAAATTTTGTTCTTTTTTTTAAATATCAAACATTTTTTTCATAAAAACCTTCTCCCTGACAATTACGAAAAAAACAACTAAAAAAATTGCGAAGTCGGTCCAGCCGCTCACTCGTGATGCCGTGACCAAGGGAAATAGCGATTCATTTTTATATACATAGATAGATAGATAGGGACTCCTAAATTGTTTCATTTGCAATTTCATAGTACTGACAAACTATATAAATGTATAAAGAAGTCAATTTTATCGGAGAGATCGGAGAGTTTACCAAGCTGCTACGCTATTATGCTACGCTGCTGTAAAGACTACGCAGGAGTCGTAAGTCGTAACTCGTAGATTTAACCAACAACAGCCGATAAACCGGCCATAGGAAACGCGCATCAGATATATTTTTTTAACCGACTTCAAAAAGAAGGAATTTCTCAATACGTCTGAATGTTTTTTTTTGGTATGTTTTTTACGCGATATCTCGGCCAATTATGAACGGATTTTGATTATTCTTTTTTGTTTGGTAAGCCATACTTCAGAGGTGGTCCCATATATGCTTTATCGAAATTGATTCAACAAAAATAAAAAATATAATACTTAGATGACGTTTTGGTTTGTGGTTCCCTGTTACTAAAGTTTGGATGAGGTCTTTCAATCTCTGTTTTAACTGTCAACATTAGCCAAGAACAACAAAGATTGTATGTATTTGTAAGGCGCCGTCATGATAATTATACATTAATACCTATTCTTAAAGAAAACTACTTAGTTGATGGAAAGATTACGCAACAGTGTCATTTAAATTTGTAGTCATAAACCGTGTAATTTATGGCACTAAAACGTATTTAATAAATAACTTTAAATAAAAGTAAAAACCGACTTCAAAAAAAACTAAAAAGAGTAAAATAATTACCATAATATCAAATTATCAGTTTCAGAAGTCGGTGCAATTCTACACTGAAACAAATACAAGCTACCGACTTCTAAAACTGTTAATTTGATATTGTGATAATTATTTTACTCTTTTTAGTTTTTTTGAAGTCGGTTTTTACTTTTATTTAATGTTATTAAATCTGTATTTTGAAATCTAATAAAGTGACTTCTTCAAAGGAACAGAAAATGTTCTTGTCAAAATATTTTCTGAACACTGGTCGTGCTGATAGTCTGACTCTCTGAATGGACCGCTGTTGCCGGCTACGCCATTCATTGCACTTTTGTAAAAAGTTAGCAAACGAGTGCCGTTGATATTTTTGCAGGATTATTTCGTTTGTGGGTTCCGCTCAAATTCTGAGTATTAGGGCCCGTTGTTTGATCCGTAGTTGAGTATACTATTAGTTAAAATGCGTTGGTTAAACTAACCATTCGTTAAAAAAATACAAAACACTGTTGTTTGATCTATAGTTAAACTTACCTGTAGTTCAATCATTGACAATTTGTTAAAAATGTAACCATCCATGGGTAGAAGAGTGGTTATCTTTGACCATTGATGGAAAGCTTTTTGCCTTGTGACAGTGACGATTTACGTGATTGAAAATAATAACTGTTTTAAAATTCAGTTGCAAGATTTGGGCTTCACAAACATACTTACAAACATTGCAACTTAAATAAAAGCTTGTAAAAAATATAGCAAGATATTTTGAAGATTCTGAAAGCTCTTCTGACGTTGAAACTATTGTGAACTATTTATATTAATGATTTTTAATAATATTATACAGGATGAAATGGTAAACAGTCGACAAACCAAAATGAGAGACAATCTCTCTCAATTGTACTCATCACTATGAACAACTTTTACTATGAGAACAATTAATCTGAAATCGCGAAAAAAACAGCTGTGCTCTACATTTATGTTCGCATAACTCGTCAAAATGTAGGAAACAGTAGATTTTTTTTTCGCGATTTCCGGTTTGTTCTCATAGTAAAAGTTGTTCATAGTGATGAGTACAATTTCCCATTTCGGTTTGTCGAGTGTTTACAATTTCACCCTGTATACAGAGTGTAAACGAATTCGTGTAATTCCTTCAAACCACGTGATCTACTGGTGACACAGATTAACCCGAAATGGTTTTTTTTTGAAATCAAACTAAAAAAAAACTTTTTTTTCTGTTTCGGGTCATTTTAGAGCCCCAAGCATTTAACACATTTTTTTTCTGATTAACGTGTAAATGTTACACATAAACTTTAAAAGTTACACAAAAGTCAATTTGATTAAAAGTAAGAAGTTTAATTTAAAAAAAAATGTTTTATTTTATTCATAATTATAATTCCAAAAACAATTTCGACACCGTACCCTAAAATCTACACAAAACATCGCTTGATCCCACGGCCTCTAAGATAAGACGCCATATTTGTTTGCCGCCCAAAAGCGACCAGTCGAGAAGGCATAAAGGCAAAGTGAATAAGACATCCCATATTCAATACGTGAACACACTTGCGATGCAGGAAGCGCGGTGTCGAGTGTACGAAAAAAATGAAGCTAAACAATACATGAACGAGAGTCGATGGGAATAAAACGGTTGAGATAGATAATAATTATAGGTTCGTGGATAAAGACAACTTACCTACAATAAAAGTCGCTCACAATACGGTGGTACACTGTTTTTTGTCGCTTTTCGATTTATTTGTGCGTTTTTGACACTCGATAGTTGAGAAAAAAACTGTCGGAAATAGTTTTCAATTATGTACTGCGTATGGTCTTCTCTTTTCGTTTGAATGACCATACCTAAATGCTGTGGGTACTATATTATATACTGGGTTACAGGTGGTGACGATCCCGTCGCAGGATTGTACGACATGTCATATCCACTATCTAAAAACAAAAGTGAACCATTTTCGAAGTATTATTGCTCTACCTCTGGACTTCCGCGTGACACCACTTTTTGGGACAATCTGTATAAGAGAGCTGCTCTACGCATAATTAGTTTATAGCCACTGAAATTAAGCCTTTATTGAGTAAATAACATTTGTAATAAATATAATTGATTAGCTTTTTCCCGCGACTTCGTCCACGTGAAATCAGACAGGAACTGTGCAATGACAAAAATGCATTTCCGAACTTTTCACTCTAGGACTACGTTATACATACACACATCAAAAAAACTTTGCGATCACTAGCATAAGCTGATATTTTTTTTTTAAATTGAACTTTATCAAGAAAAATTCTTTGTTGTGTGTTTTCTTTAAATAGAAATACCCAGTTTAAAGAATCTAAAAAGAAGAAGAAATCATAATATAATCTACCGTAACAAAAAAGATTTTGATTTTTCAAAGTGATCGCAAACTTTTTTTGATGTGTGTGTGTGTATACAAAGCGGGGTTGACATTATGACAATAAATGATACCACGTGTTTTTTGATGTGTTCTAAGTAGTACCGTTTAGGTACCTACTTCCAGGCACATTTTTTTTTTTTTACATTTAGAATTTCACTCATTCATGTACTTGAACGGACGTTGAAGTGGAAACTTATGTTAACTAAGTATATCTGTTCTATACGTGTAAATAAGGATAATTTTGGGTTTAAACGGGTCATACATTTACATAACTTCGCGTAGAGATCTTGATATTCCTAAAATTATTAAATCGTACGAAAATTGCTGTGACTAAACTATTGGATGTACATGATTGATTATTTGTGTTCGGCCGTAAAACTCATCATAGAATTTAATGTCGTAACGTCGTCCCCACTTTATATACTTAGTACCTACTCATAGCTATTAAAGTTATCATTGATATAAGTTTTCAACATTTACAAATACGAAACCAAAACAGCGCGTTTCAATAAAAAAATTGTTACAATATTCTAAATACGTTTCTCATAAAATATTAAATTGTCATCAACACACAACAGTGGCACAAACAAACACATTATTAGGCCTATCGCTTCTGAATCATCCTTAACGATTGATATCAACCGTGCGAACGCTCACCTGTGTCAAATGGACCCAGTGTGTCTGATCCCATGGCGTGACTGCGATGGGGTCAAAATAAACACACGATTATTAATCAAGGATGTTATTTAAATTACAATTTATTTGAAATATCTCTGGTATCAAGTTCCCACATCAATTTTGGTGTGACTTTTGAGAGTAATGCGAACCCTATTTGTGAATTTGATATGTAATGATTGTTAGACACGGATGTAATATGGTAATCATTACTTTTGTTATAAGGACATGTAAGTATGTAACTTCGATAATCAGATACGTTTTTAGCCATATAGGTACTTAATAGAAGATACTTTATCGGACAGTTCTCTAGTTTTTTCTAAATTAGTATTACAAGCGGTTTTGTTTCTATAAAATTCATTTTAATATCACAACCATAAGGCAAAAGAGAATATATTTCCCACTAACTTTTTTAGAAGACGTTGCGAAATCCTCTTTCATATATTTTTATTATTAAACCGGGCAAAATATTTTCTTTTATTTCCTTAATAAAAAATAAAAATAATAAATAATTAAAAAAAAGGTTTTTCTTCTTATTTATTTTTTTGTTTATAAAATATTGCAAATTGTTTGTTATTTACTTTTCTTAAAACCCTTAACCCTTAATAGGGCATATGGTTTTAAGAAAGTAAATAACAAGATTAACATCGGAACCATTGCTTTCAAACAATAACAGCAATAGAAATCCAGATTGAGTTTTTTTGTTAAACCTTCATAACCATTAAGTTAGCATGTCACACTAACAAAAATGAGTCCAATTTACAAGCAAACTAATAAACGGTATCAGCATTGGGTCAATTCGCGGGGTGGGGGAGTGAGAGCGGCGGCAGATGCGTACGCGCACCTCGTGGGAATGTCGCTGATGGTACAAATTGGCCAGGACACGTCATCTCGTTCACTGCTAATTAACGGCCGATGGTCACGGAGGTTAAATCGATGGTAATAAAATGGCATATTACTTAATGTCTAATGTAAGTAATTGTTTAGTTTGAGGTAGAAATACTCGTAAGTTATTTGATATCATGGGCTTACCCATCTTAATCTTAAGTGAGGAGATAAAATCTAGATAAGTATTATAATACCCTTTTCACCGTAGTATGAGTTCTGGTCTTTCTCTACAAAACGTTACCACACAAAGAATATTAAATATAAAAAAAACATAAAACATGGATATATATATTTCACGGTTTTTGATGATGGCGTTTACGTTTTTTCGATAGCAATCTCCTTACGGCTACAATTTACGAAATGACCGCTGTGTCAGGGGGCCTACTCCTTAAGTCCGTCAACGAAATTAGCCGCCCGTCAGAAAGTAACCCGAAACGTAGGAGTGAACAAAAAAAGTGTCAAGTTCAACTTTTCGGACGGGCATAAACACGTCGGTAGTAGGGACAACTGTCAAATCGTGTTGTCATTCATTCTAAGTTCGGGCCCCGAAATAATCTATATCCGTAGGTGATAGGGAGTAGTAAACGCTTGTAACTAAGGCCAAAACCACGGACTTCGTGCTTGACGGTAGACCCCAGGACAGGACTCATATTTCGTTGAACAGAGCACAGTAACTTTTACTTATTTGTTGAAGTAAACCTCCTGGCGTAATTGAGTTCTAACACTAAATTAATGAAATTGGTCTCTACATAATGATTTCTATAAAATTCGATCTAATTTATCGTTATTTTATCGATAAAACAAATACTCACTGGATGAAGCTGTTACGGAGTGCATCTCGATCCTCGTTTTATTTCTTCATTGTAACTGTTAAGAAAAAAAAAAAGACAAAATAAATTAATAAAACATCTAGCCACATCTGAAACATTTTCACACAGGAAATATCGCGCGAAATAATTCTCAAGTGCAAATCTTTCGCTCGCGGTTTTCAAGAGCACTCCAAAGGCAATGCAAAGAAAGGAATCAATCAAGAATAGCAACAAATGTAAGAAAATAAAGTTCCATTGTGCATTGGCTTTGTGGCTGACATCTTTTGGCCACAAAGCTGAGAGCTACTCGTTATTTGTTCATTATTCTCATTGTTCTAACCGCCACTTGTTATAAACGGCCATTGCGCCGAGAGCCATCGAGTGCTACCGTTTGATTTAGAACACTTGCAATTATTACAACAAAGTATATTCGTGTGAACAAAAATTGTGTTCGCATTTTTGATTATTGAGTTTTGTGACTGAAATATAAGTTGCTTTCTTTATTGTTTCTATAAATAAGAGAGTTGTGAGAAAGTAGCTTGGCAAATAGACTAGATAAGAATTGCATAGTAGATAAAAATACTAATTTTTAGAGCCCAAATACACGTCCGATACTTGCCTCCGATAGTCGGTTCCGATAGTCTGATCAGACTATCTGAAGGCTTCCGCGATATACATTTGTTTGAACATGAATTACATGTACGATCAGACTATCGGATCGGATGTCAGAATCGTAAGCATCGTACGGGCGTCGTCGTCGTCCAGAAAAAATCGGACACGAGAATCGTACGTGTATTTCATGAATCCGATCAGATAGTCGGATCCGGCTCCCGGAAGCAACTATCGGACGTGTACCCTTATACCTACTTAAGTAGGTACATCTTTTTCGTATCTAAGTCATTTGACATAAACTTACAGGTTTATAGGTACACAATGTACACATGGTTACTTATTAAGCTATACATTTCCAGTATGTGTTGATCTCGCATTGTAATAGGGTTTCCGTACAATGAGAGGTCAGCTTATACTGGAAATGCTTGGCTTGGCTAGGCTTGGCTTTGCTGGAAAGCTTGATATACCTAGTTTTATGTTAAGTGAGTTAGATACGAAAAATAAAATTAATAGGTAATAAAAAATCGCGCAGATTAGGACACAAATACACAAAACCAGTAGTTACTTAATAGACACAAAACAGATTCTCAGAAATCAAACAATAACATAAAGAACATTTTGTTTGCGTCAAACAGAGAAAGACAGGATCCTGAATTCCTGAACCACAGTAGCAAAATTCTCACTCAATTGTCCGTCGGTCACTCAGAAGTTGGGATTGCATACTTTTTGCAAACGTAATTACGGACTCGCAAAACAGGTAATTAGGTTCGGATAATCCCGGTAAGTATCGGCACAAAGGCTGGGATGAGCCGGGTCGAAAAGGCCTGGTGTACGCCAGAGGGTTAACAACAAAAGCGAAACCAATAATAACATCGGAAAGTCGGTAGCTTCTTGCTTTCAAAATTGAGATGGCGCAAAAAATCACTAATACGTTTTTTGGATGTTTGAGCCTAAATAGCGCAGAGAATTTGCGGCCCGTTTTTTTTTAGTTTGACTTCATGCAGCTGTTGTAATAACAAACATGTATGGGTATATTGTTAATCTGTAATATTTAGGATGTAATGTATTTTAATGTGGTGTCCTTGAATTAAAATGTTGAACCCGGCCTGAACAGACTCTACAATTTGGTATATTAATATTCTTTTAAGAGCTGTAAAAAGTAAAACGGGAACGTATGAAAGAGACAATGAATAAAAACGGAATCAAATGTTGAAATACAGGATACCATTATAAAACGACCATTCATCATCATCATCATTTAGCCGAAAGACGTCCACTGCTAAAAGGGGAGTTTGCCGTAATCACCACGCTTGGCAGGCGGGTTGGCGATCGTAGTATGGTTGTTAAAGTACTCAGAGAACGCTGCTGCCCATCCTCTAGAGAATCCCTTAGTCGCCTTTTACGACACCCACGGGAAGAGGTGGGGTAGTGCTATTCTTTAAGTTTGGCACTACACGAGACAAACGACCATTGGTTATTTCTAATTAGCTGAAAAGAAAACATTGGAGAATTTTCACTAGAATAAAAGGACATAGAAATAGAGGTAGGCCAAAGAAAAGATGGATGGATTGTGTGAAAGATGGTATGGAGAAGAAAGAAATGAGTACTGATATGACGGCTGATTGAGGGGAATGGACGAGGAATACACGTTCTGCCGATCCCACATAGAGTGCGATAAGGACACTGACATGATGATGATGAAACATCGGTTGTTTAGTGCGGTACTGATTTATTAAAACAAGTAGTTCCAGAAAGTGTAAGGAATACAAAACAGGTTATAGATTAAATATCACTAAATCATAGGAAGAAGGTTAAGGAAATTAAAGGTTTGAACAGTCTATTATTCTTATTGATCTATATAAATAAATACCTGATTGACTGACTCATCAACGCCTAGCCCAAACCCTTGGACCTAGAAAGCTGAAATTTTGCACAGAGGTTCTCTTTATAATGTAGACAAGGAATAAGGAAGGATTTATCGAAATTCAACTCCTAAGGGAGTTAAATAGGGGATGAAAGCTAGTAAATAATAAAATTATGACATCTAAATCCTAGCTAATATGCAACGAATTTAATTCTACATTCACTGCTTTATTAGTTTTATTAAATTATTATAAATATTTCACCAACATATCAATAAGTAGTCCGTAATTATTGACCGGATATGATAAATGTGACCTGTAAATGTTGTTATTAACACCTTTATTCATTACCACTATATATAAGTTGGTGAAATGCTACTGTTAGCTACTGAAAAGTTTAGAGACCGAATTAGTTTAATAAACAGTAACATACAAACAGTACTACGGCTACTTCGGTCCGTCAATTTTTCTTCTGAACTAGAAACTCACGGATGACGGATGTAGTGCGTAAACTACCATACAAATAGTTCTATGGCTACTTCGGAACGTATTTTCACGGATTCGGATCGGATGCAGTGCGTAACCGCTGTAATGATAGGTTGGTTAACATAATATAACGACGATACTGCGCACTGCGCACGCTGCGGCCCCCCTTAATCCTTAAATTAATCAATTGATTTTTAAGAAATTAAATATATGAAGTGTTTTACAAACTGACTTACACTGCTTTTCAAGATTTCCCGTTTAATGCTAGAAACAACCGATAACAAACGTGTTGACGTGTTAAAACAATTAAAAATTAAGCCAATAAGCGTGACGGGAGCACATTAATAAGAAACTTTAACAACTTGACAAATAAGCAAAAATTAATTTCAGTATTAACGGCGCTGGTTATTGTTTTCTATTGGAAAATTCATTTAACGCAACCTCTTGTAGAAAGTATAATTGTGTAATTGGAGATTAGCGAATTTAAGGGGTTTTATTATGTAATAAGTACTTACTGTACGAGGATTATAGAATATTATTATTTATTTACAACATTAAAAAAAGCAAATACATAATTAGCTCGCTAATATTATAGCAATCACTAACAGACAACGATGGACGGGAGTCTTAAGAAATGACTAGCGGGTACCGTGGTCCGGTGGTGTACAGATAGATAAAATTCCTATTGAGAAAGTAATTCTGTCTTTTATTCCAATTGTCGTTTTATGAATGAAAATGCGCTGAAACTCTACTTGAAGAAATAGTTCAGAAGATATTAGACCCTTGGTGGTACACTAGCCTATTGCTATAGATATTTTTTTAACTGTGTTTTTGCGTGCAATATATTGTTTACTAGCTGTACCCGGCATGCGTTGCAATGCACTTTTTCCTACTTACTATCTAGACCTACTACTTACCTACTACCTTCAGAAACAAAATCAAAATAAGTAGTACTTAACAAAAAGTTAAAACCATTTTCATGCATGCGGTAAACAACTGAAAAATGGACGTACTGAGATAATTTAGTTTTTGTTTAAATATCAATATTTTCTTTCATATGAACTTTCTGCTGACAACGAAATCGGTCCAGCCTGGTCCAGCCGCTCACGGGTGATGCCATGGACCAAGGGAAATAGGGATTAATTTTTTATAGGTACATAGATAGATAAGCATAATATGTAGAGTACGGTATTCATAAACCTCGCGTTTATAATTAACAAAAAAAGAATTATGTCTTTCGCAAACCATTAAACAGTAAATCATTTGCGATTAAAGATTGTCACAAAACTAGTTATATTTAATCATTAAACTTTAAAAGATTGTGGACATAAGGTTGGGAAATTGTTACTTTTGTTCATTATCTTTATCTTGCAACAAACATGAACTTCAAGTCGCATCATAATAATATTAGTTAACACAACCCCTCTCTTGAATGGCAAGTGGAATAGATCAAGTTTCCTTAAAAGTAATATATCTTAACCCTCTCAACACTACCCGCATGTACTTGATAGCCTATTTGACAGCAGAGGGCCGACCTACCGCAGGCTACAATAGGTGGTCCTAGTAGCTTCTAGAAGATACTTAAATAAAATATTTTTCTTTTATTAAACATACTCAGAGTTTGTTTATAATAAACAATAAGAACTCCTCTGCTACACTCAGGAGCAATGAATACGGGTCACCAACATAAACCTTAATATCTTGGAAACTAAGAATGACAAATTATTCAAATAAAAAGTATTTTATAAACTACTAGCGACCCGCCCCGGCTTCGCACCGGTGCAATGTAAGTATTATACATATAAACCTTCCTCTTGAATCATTCTATCTATTTAAAAAAATGTATCAAAATCCGTTGCGTAGTTTTAAAGATGACATAGGGACAGACAGCGGGAAGCGACTTTGTTTTATACTATGTAGTAATTTAAGAAGTTTTATTATTTTATTTGAGCAGTATTAAATAGTCTATCCTCCGGTTTCCGATTTGTGAATTCGAGATAAGCAAATAGGTACCTATTATTAATAATAAAATATTTGATTATAGAGTTGTCAAAAAAATTACGGATTTTACTTAAGTATTTGCTAATCCCGAATTCTCAAATCAGAAACCGGTGCTATAATTTTTTCATTTGAATAAGCTATCATTCTTAGTTTCCGAGATATTAAGGTTTATGTTGATGACCCGGATTCATTGATCCCGAGTGTACTTAACGTAATTATCGTAAAATAAAATTATTTCGCTAGCAATTTATTAAAAGTAAAATGATAGGAATGTACAAAAAATAGCAATGTAGGTTTCCTGAAACAACTGTTATATTTCTGAAAAAGCATAACATTGCAGGTCACAAGTGTAGGTAGGTATTAAGAAAGAGGACAGCTTAGCCAGCTTAGCTTGTTTACATAAGGCATGTGTTACGGTATTGGTATGAATAACGCTAACTTTATCCAGATAAACCCAGTTCTATCCAAAGACTTTGGATTAAGTTCGAAATTATTATTAACTTCGGACCTTATCCAGCTCTGGATAATGTTACTTTATCCGACAGGCGGTCACGAGTTTTAAAATCTAAAAAAAATGCAGAGGCATAATTTAATTCTAGCAAAATTAAATTGTTTGATTTATTAAATAACATCTAATAATAATATTTTAACACATTCGCATTTATATCTATAGAAATAGGTTAAAATATGTAGTACCTGGTTTTATTACTAATTTAATTGCGCATAGCATTAAATCTAATAAATCACTAATTTTTGTTTTCAAAAGTATTTCAGATTTACAACTTAGGTTAGCAAAGTAATTTTATACCCGACTTCGACAGAAAATGTAGGGTTATGTTTTTTTTACTCTTTTTTGAAGTTTATAATGGTTGATAAATCGAAAACACTTTTAAGATCTAAAGCGAAATCACTTACTATAAATAAGTTATTCAAAGTTACCTTGTCAGTGTTAATTTTGTAATGTAAAATGTGTGTAATATTTATGGAAACACAAATTTTTTATAATTAACTTTTCAAAAGTTTTCACTAAAACTAATTTGTAAAATCACAACTCACTTCTAAAATTAGCACAAAACAATTCACTTCACTATTTTATTAAAAACTATAAAATAATTGATTTGTCTATTTTACTACGTCAGTGTTTACGTCAGAGGGCTGCTTGGTGATTGAGTGACTCTTGCGCAGGCTCGTAGGGGATGGATGGGGCGGCGGCCGCGGCGGGGCGCAGTGCACGCCCCAACGATTGTCCATTTGAAGTCATTCATATTTGGAACGCTCTATGAATGATTTATTGACGAACGAAGCTTTTTCTTCTATTCTGCAAGGGTACGTAGTAGATAGTTGCAAGTTTGGTAAGTACATAAATAAGCTTATTTCCGGTTTAATTTTTAATCAATGTGAGCTTCACGTGAAAGTTTTTTTTATATTTTTAACCCAAGGGTTCTCGTACTTAGGCTGTTTTTTTTAATAACAAAATATTGCACGCAAAAACACAGTTAAATATCTACAAGTTTAGTCGGAAAGGGGGTACTAATCCGCAGCCACATAAAGTATCACTGATGACGATTTTAAAGCAAGTGTTAAAAATTCAAAATTGGAATATTTTATTTCCATTAAAATTATTTTTATTTAATTATTATTTTTAAATTCTTCGTTCCTGCTTTAGTTACGAACGCAGAAAATGGTGATTCTAGTTCGTGATCCCAAATATGACCTAAAATGTTAACACTGCTGATCACAGCAGAGGTATATAGATTTTAGCGTATTTTTCATGTAATTTTTGAACAGTTAGTTCTCTTAAACTATCGACTTTTGGGGAAAGTGGTAGAACAAAAGTTATTCATTATTATGGGTACTTTAACACCCTTTCGGATTAGTACCCCCTTTCTGACTAACCTTGTATAGCAATAGACTAAAGTGTCCCACCGAGAGTCGAATATCTTTTGATCTATTTCTTCAAGTAGAGTTTCAGCGCATTTTCATTGACCGTTAAGGTTAATAAAAGCAAAATACCGTGTTGAATCCCTGCTGGAAGTAAACATGTTGCTTATTTCGAAACATTTTCTTGCTAACATGGGTGTTATTTGTGTATATTGTTATCTAAATTTAATGTAAAAAAAAAATTGGTATGGGAAAGTGGGGTAGATTTCAAAAGCAAAAATTCAATGAAATACTAGTTTGGAAAAAAAACCATTTTAATATGCTTTAATTAGTTTAGTTTATAAATCACATATTGTGCATTTCATATCACTTTATTCTTAATTTTAAATAACAAAAAATATATTAATGTAATGTTTTTACGGTTTTACCCCATCCCTTGTCCAAAATCGAGTAAACCCAAATCTTATACCCGATTTTGCCCCGTAACATTGATAGCAATGGAACTCATCAAGATCTTCGGGTTCCCAACCCGTACAGCCTTCATGGGCCCATTTCTTACATTTAAGACATTGCACCCTCGCATCACTCCTTCGCGTATAAAAACCGGGTACTACCCGATTTCACACCGTACGGTTTTGCCCCGGGCGCACTTTAGAGAAACAAGGAGAAAAAAATACCTAAAAATTTAATGCAATAGAAACTTTACTGACGTTAATTTAAACGTCAGTACATGCTTATGTAATTTTTGCTAAAAAAAACAATTTTCACTAAACTTGATAAACAAGGAAAATGATACACTTGTTAATTCCAAAGAATATTAGATCATTTCACCATAAAAACGTTTTTCTTATTCATTGTTTTCGAGCATCCAACGCCATTGAAAGTTTGTTGACAAACTAATCAAGGTGGCCCACTGCAGCGAGCGAACGCGCGCTTGAATTTGAAACGTGTAAGAGGCTATAGGTACTGCCTTGTCCCGGTTTTACGCCCATACCCGATTTTGGACTAATCTCCCCTACATGACGAATGTCATAAAATATGAGATGTTGTAGTATCACCTTCTTCATAGTCATTCACCTACCTACTGGCCATTTTTATATTTTATACTTTTTTTTAATAATGACAGATAGGGATTTGAAATGAGACGGGACTTTGATTTGTTTTTACACCATGGTGATTTTTGATACTATGATTTACAGTTTATTATATTATATTGATATAAATATTATAAATTTAAATCCGTGTGAGTGACCGTTTAATTATATGTGGTATGCCATCACATCAACCATTCCCTATACACTGCTCTAAGCAACACCTGCCTTTACATGGGACTCCGGGGGGCTGGACGGCCTGAGCCTCCACCACCTATCCGGGAACCTGCGCTCCCGTGGTACCGGGGTGAGATGCGTTCCGGTGCCCGAGGGTGACCCCTTCTTTTCACTTCGTCTCCTGCTACACATACGAGATCGGCGATCGGACCGGCTGTCGTCTACGTCTACTAATGACTATGACTAAATGCTACAGCCGGTCTGTTTGCTGCCGCCGGTTTCTATCAGATGGCTGTGTGGGCCATCGACGGACGCCGTAACGACAAGAAGGAACTCGCTGACTACTCCAAGGGACGTGACGCAGTCCTGCCTCTTATTCTATAAGCATCTTATTATTGTTAAGTACACTACTAGGTATAGAATGCTCTACACATTCTTTACAACTGGTGTGGCAGACGTGCTCTCAGGAGATCCTAGGGCCGTCTGTTACATTACAGTTTGGCGCCCAACTTTGTCTGAACCCCTCCCTGTCCTCTAAATTCTAAAATAATTCAGCTACGAATTGTATAGTTTTGGATATCCATTCGGCCTCTGTTATCTCTATTTGTACTCTATTTTTACTCTTTTCCCTCTCTCCTAACCCTCTGTTAACATTTATTTGTCATTTCAGAGATATTGTGTTGCATTCTGGTGAGCCTCCGTACCCTACGTTCTACGTTTTATCTTGCATAATTAAACGGGAATATGTAAGGTGTCTGTTAATATTTTTGTTGTAGATGATTATGCTTTCTACCTTGTTGGTTGGTTGTAGTAAACCCAAGTTGTAGCTTAGCTAGTCTACTTAGATTGCATTTACCGCAATATTCTTATAAAAATAAATTCTTCTATCGTTATCGCTACTCACTATTAGGAATATTTGTGTGGTTTTATTTCTATGTAGAACACATCTTACCTACATAATGTCGTTCATACTTACGATTCGTACGTCTAACTTAAAGTTTTACGGAAATAAAATACTGAATTATTTTCCTATAAAATAATTCAATATTATTTAATTATATTGACATACAATACGTCAACATAAATTTGTCATGTTATATCGACGTATTTATTTTTCTTTTGAGTTTGACAACTTTATGGTTAATTGCGAACTCTTTTGATCTTTTAAGTTGGAATTAAACCTTCTTAAAGATTTTTTTTTAATTCTAAAAACTTACTTGCACGTACGAATATTTTTCGAACTATTTTTCGACTCATTGTACTTACAACATACTTCAAACATTACTCGAACGTAGTACACTCTTCATACTCTTACTACTACTAGTAATTACTAACTACTCTACTACTACTAGTAATTACTAACTACACTACTACTACTAGTAATTACTAACTACTCTACTACTACTAGTAATTACTAACTACTCTACTACTACTAGTAATTACTAACTACACTACTAGTAATTACTAACTACACTACACTACTACACTCCTACTAATACTAACATTGAATAGTACTACATTCATCACTTCACGATGAAACGAGTTAGAAGAAGTTATTTTTAAACTTGGGTTTGCATACTTTTTACTGTTTACTTACAATTTTTTTTTGATAACTTTCTATTCACCTTACTTGCTCACAAACAGGAATGCAGCACCATAATCTGTACCATTTGTACTTCCTATCTGTCATTTGTATTCTTTATTAATTCGTTATGTTTTTAAATTGTATATTCTGTTTTTCTATATTGTTTTTTTTATAATACTGTACTGTAATCATTTCATTTCATTATTGGGAACTATTTGGTTTTTTTTTTACATCACGTGGCTGTCATCCCCATCCTTTTTTTTCTTTCTCTTTACTATCTTTCCTTCCTTTTCTACCTTGACTATTACTTTAGTCTTAAGGGTGCTACACACCCTTGGGATCCTTTTTTTATCTTAATCTTAAGGGTGATACACACCCTTGGGATATTAGGATCTACCCAGGCTAGGAGACCTACCTAACTCCCCTGAGGTGTCCTATATTCTCTTCTAAGCGGTGCGGGTAATGACACCCTAAAAATAAGCCCTCATTATCTCTTATCTATTCTCTTCTATGCGGTGCGGGTAATGACACCCTAAAAATAAGCCTTCATTATCTATTATCTTTCTTTGGGTTTTCTAAGCGGTGCGGGTTATGACACCCTAAAAATAAGCCTCCATTATCTCAAATATATCCTTGTGGAGTATGTGCCATTGATCTCAAAGTAGTCGTGAGCCATATCCCCTCCCTCTGTTAGTGTGAGTGCTTGATTGTTTGATAGAATGATGAATGCATGTGGCAAGGTAATATATTCCTAACCTCAAAATTTACAGATTGAAAAAAATTGTTTTTCTAAGTAAAAAATTTTTTTTTTCCGGGTTTTTGGGGTAATGTAGTATCACCTTCTTCATAGTCATTCACCTACCTACTGGCCATTTTTATATTTTATACTTTTTTTTAATAATGACAGATAGGGATTTGAAATGAGACGGGACTTTGATTTGTTTTTACACCATGGTGATTTTTGATACTATGATTTACAGTTTATTATATTATATTGATATAAATATTATAAATTTAAATCCGTGTGAGTGACCGTTTAATTATATGTAGTATGCCATCACATCAACCATTCCCTATACACTGCTCTAAGCAACACCTGCCTTTACATGGGACTCCGGGGGGCTGGACGGCCTGAGCCTCCACCACCTATCCGGGAACCTGCGCTCCCGTGGTACCGGGGTGAGATGCGTTCCGGTGCCCGAGGGTGACCCCTTCTTTTCACTTCGTCTCCTGCTACACATACGAGATCGGCGATCGGACCGGCTGTCGTCTACGTCTACTAATGACTATGACTAAATGCTACAGCCGGTCTGTTTGCTGCCGCCGGTTTCTATCAGATGGCTGTGTGGGCCATCGACGGACGCCGTAACGACAAGAAGGAACTCGCTGACTACTCCAAGGGACGTGACGCAGTCCTGCCTCTTATTCTATAAGCATCTTATTATTGTTAAGTACACTACTAGGTATAGAATGCTCTACACATTCTTTACAACTGGTGTGGCAGACGTGCTCTCAGGAGATCCTAGGGCCGTCTGTTACATTACAATGTTCGATGATCTACATTTCTCTTGTAACATACCATCAATTTTGTAATAGACCTCTCAACGCTATAAATAATTTACCAGTTATTAACTTATCGTATTTGCGCCAATCTAGATCTCAATCACAAGACAATTTTTTTTGGGACTTATTTATCGTTCGTTTGTTTTCGATCGTTTTGCAATTTTCGCCAAAACGTAATAATGGCCAACGATCATCAGATATAATTAGTTTTACGTCATTTTATGTCATATTTGTGGTCACAGATTAGTAACTCCATTTTCTGAACTCGTAACTAAATCAAGGCTGTCAATATTTAGAGAAAATAATGTACAATACACATATTATCGACTTTTTTATTGTAACACTTGCTGTAAAACAGTCATCAGTCATAGGTACTTTAAGTGGCCCGCGGATAAGTGCCCCTTTTCCGACTAACCTTGTATATCATATTTTCAGTAGAGAGAACCTAGTTCTTCTTCTCTCGTGTCAGCAAGAGCTATAAGTATACGAAAACAGCTCGTGCTGTGTTGAAAAGATTAGCCAGTCAGCAAGGTTGGTAGCGGGGCTGACTGCCCAGTGTGCGTCGGACGTACATAAGTATCGTCACTCGTGGAGGCTAAACCTAGAACCTAGAAGAACCTAGTTTAAAGACCAGTATTATGAAAATGTACACTAACTCAATATTGAATATTTTTTTAGACTTGTTATCTCGACTGTCCAGTGGGAATTATTTTCAGATATTGATATAATTTCAGTATTTTAGTAAATTCGCTAATTACTTTTATCCTAAAATATTATTTTACACACGAGTAATAGCAGAATAGTGCTTAGGGGGATTCTGAGAGTGAGTGCCGATAATAATACCCCACAATAAAATACAGCAGACAATGTGTTCCGACAGCCGCATCCACAGACAAATAGAATAGGGGGCCATCTTTAAAATATGTCACTCTACTGTCAAAAGCGTGACGTAAAATCTCGTAATATCGAAGCGGTGTTCTGATTGGTCGATTCTTGACGTACGTCACTATGAGGGGAGCATTTTTATTTTAATTTAGGGCCACTTTGCCGAGATTACCCTTTGTATGTGTGACTCCGGGGTTGCCTTTGTGACTGGCTAGTCATTTTTTAATCGCAGCTCATTATTTCTTTGTTTGTCAATGCTATGATGCTTCTAGGGGGAGTATGACGTTCATTGTACTCTACTTTTGTAAACTGATGTTTGGAATCAGAATTCTTGTTTTGTACGAGTAAGTATATTGCACTATCTCGTTCGTTATGTTTCGGGAATTAAAGTTTTTAGCGGCATATTATTGTATTTGCTGTCTTATTCAATGGGGTTTGTCTTATTCAACTGCACTGCGCCCCACCAGTCCCTATCTGCGGTCTTTAGCAGTTATGGGGATAAGGTAAATCGTTGCGACGCGAACGGTGTCAACAGTCTAAAGAAATTAAAATAACACTCAACCGGTGCGATACCTTTTTCTTTTCCGAACTTGGCTTGACACACTACCGTATGTCTAATTTCCTTAAACAAAACGTATTGTTTTTCTTTAAAATTTTAAATTATAATTATAAGCAATATGTTTGAAATACAATTAATTTTCATTCGTTCTATAAACAATGTGTATGTATTGAGATTGAAAATATCTATTTTGACTAGTAGGGCGATGAAAGTTAAGTGCCTAATTTTAATTTGTTTTTTGAAGTCTCGTATATTTTTTGTGGTGATTAATGATTAAAGTATTGAGTTGTATTGAGTTTTTTTTCTGGATTTCGTAATATTGTCAGACTACGAAGTTACCTACCTTTGTTGTTAGGATTTCATACAACATGTTAAGTATAATAATTTAACTCCAAATAAAATTTTTTTTTTTTTTAATTGTTGCTCCAAACTAAGATTTCTCTTGTATTGTGGATGCGTTTACAGACACAAATCTTCACATGCACAAACACCCAGACCTGGAACAACTATCTGTAGGCCATACAAATATTTGTTCCGTGCGGGAATCGAACCCACGACCTGTAGCGCAGAAGCCAATCGCTCAGCCACTGCACCAAACGTGTCAAAATTATGGTGTAGGTTATTTGGAGGATAACTATAAAATAAGCTTAACCCTAATTATTATAATTTATTAAAACACTCGACTTCTCACTGCTACGCCGCGCCTCTGCGCGCGTCTCTTCTACGCCACTGCTTCGGCCGCCGGCCGTCACAATACCGCGCCCCGTGCCACCCCCGGCGCGGCTGCGAATTTTATGATGATTGGAAAAGAAACTAGTCCTATCTTAGACAAGTTATTAGTCCCTGTAATGTTTTCACGTATGTAGATAAATGGGTTTAAAATTGCGTGGGATATTATATCGTCACCCTCCCCGCCAACTATCGTAACTAGCAATTGAGATAGAAATTAATAAATAGATACCTTAGGGCTTTAGGGCAACTACTAACTTGAAGAGGAAGCCAAAAGCAATATAAAAAGTTATTATTTCATTAAAATAAAGCCACAGCTAACGAAACTACCGAAAAATTATCAATTGCTAGTTACGACAGTTAGCGGGGAAGGTGACGATATGTATGCAAGGATGTGTCTGGCTAATCTGTGGATACAATAAAATAACACTAATGACCTGACTATCACGTTATTACTTACTTATCCATGTTCAAAGGCGTTTACAGGATAGCAACGTGCTTCCCCCTTTCTCCGTCTGCCTTTATCTCTATCAACTGCTGAAAATAGGCCTCTCAACAGGTGGTCAGCTTCGTTACTTATCTATCACTCTCACTTGCAGAAGTTTGCTGATCGGTCGGCTTATTCCCGGTGAGGCTGTTGCCTATCATCGGGTTAACACATTCGAGTCCACCACACTTTTCATAGAGCTCATACGTCATGCCGCCATAGGTACATATTGTTAGTGGACCTTCCAGGAGGGTCCTCGACCTTACATTTGCACTAAGAGTGAACCCTCGAGAAGGATTCCTGGCATTAGGTTAAAAACCTTGAAAAATACACTACTACGTCGTAAAATAGGTGTTTGCTTGTTTCATGACGGTGAATTTTCCAAGAAAAACCTACATTTAAAATGAGCCCTCCACGACACCCGGCCTGGAGTGGAGGTGTGGTGTGCTGGAGGGCACATAGCATTGAACGTGTTAAGGTATTTAGGTTAACAAATTGGGCTACTACTATGTAGGAGAAACAAGGAGGCACGAATATGTTGTACACTTGAGTGGCTAATGACGTCACATTTGGTGAATCATTTTCGTTTCATATTCGTAATCATAACTGCAAGTAGACTAAAGATCCAATCGGCAATTGTCACGCAGTTAACTGTATTTTAACTGTCTGCAAGCTGCATTTGGCAGTTGCAGTTACGGCTCTAATCGATTTCTGAATAAACAAATCCATTTCTTCATATTCTTCATTTCTGATATAAACGAAATTTGATATTAGCCCCTAGACATTCTGCGATTTCCACATTCAACTATACTTGGGAGCAAATAAATCGAGCCACTTCTATTTTTCACGTAGGTATAATTGTTATTATTTTTGGTATTATGGAACAGATCAATTCTAAACATATATCGCCTAAAAGGTTATTTGATAACCTTTACAATGAGGGTAGTTTTTTGTATTTTGAATTATATAATTCAAGAAACTAAAACTAATAACCAGGACACGTGAAAAAAGAGTGGCTCGATTTCTTTGCTCCCAAGTATAGATTACGTAAATACCTAACGGTCGATTCATAATGACGTCGCTCCTATCTACATATTGTTCACAGAAAAAGTGTGTGGCCAATGGCCAAGAAACAAATAAAGACTACAATAATTTATAATAGCGCCGCCACTTTCATTCCCATCCTTTAGTAATAAGGTTTTTCAATCAGCAACATGAGTTGTGAATGAATAAGTATTCCAAAAAAATATAATAGGTACGGTCAGCAACAAAAGTAGCTGAACATTTGAGTTTCTAAACTTTGCATTAATTAGGTAACTAATTGATAGGAAACAAAAACTTTAAGACATACTTAGAATAGAATAGAAATTTATTTGCGAGAAACACGGTAGGTACATGGGTCTTAAAATAATGCAGGTACAGATCAGCATGTTTCGCCGGCACAGCGGCATGCAAATTAATATAAAATAATTACAATTTTGTTAATTACCTTTATACTCGTAATAAAGACTAGGAATAGGACTAGAGCTGTATCTAGCAGCTCTAGGTGTCTATTAAAGTTTTTGTTCTAAAACATCTAGTTTTCTAATTAACGCCAAGTCTAACAACTCAAATGTTAAGCTACTTTTGTTGCTGACCGTACACTAGCTACTGCCCGCAGCTTCGCTCGAGTTAAAAAAAACTTAACACACTTCTAAAGTTTCTTAAATAATATAATTCAATCATGATTTGTAAGACACGTGGCGCCATCTATTATCGTTATTGTTGTTTTCCTCGGGAACAGTACTTTTTTTCAGGATGAAAGGTATGTTACCCTATGTCCGTTTCTGTACACCTGACAAAAATTTCAGGATGAGAGTGGTTCAGTGGTTTAGGAGTGAAAAGGTAATAAACAAACAAACTTACGTTCGCATTTATAGTATTAGCTAAGATTAGTTTCAAACTTTAAAAGAGTCTAGTTACAACTCTGAGTGTGTCTTAAAGTTTTAATTTTACTAATACATTTGTTTTCCTATTAATGCTATGTTTAGAAACTCAAATGTTCAGATAATTTTCTCGCTGGCCCTTTGACGTAACAAGTAATGACAAAGAAGCCCTTTAAATAAATAAAACGATAATTTATACAACAATCTTTATTGTTATTAATATTTAAAATAAACAACAAGTTTTTCGCTAACAAAATAAAATGCCACAGTATTCTACACATCACTCATTCGTGCATCACTTACCATACACTACGTGGACAATACATACAACTTAAACCCACAAAGTAAAAAGATACAGGAAGATTCTTTTCAAAGTGGAATAGCAAACTCAAGTACAACGGAACGGCGCGGCGCCACTGTCTAGTGAGGTGGCGGGCGTATAATAAAAGTGGGCCGAATCCCCAAGGTCTTGTCGTATACACCACTAGGTGACATGAAAAATCTGGACTTCGGTCAAGGTCTAGAACTGCATTGACTGGTTTGCAATTGTGGTGGACGTGAAAGGAGGCAGTTTGAAAGCCCATTTTCACGTCCGCCTATTAGAAGAAGACTACTTCTTCTTCTGTCGTGTCACGAGCTTTTTGAGATTAGCTAACGTCGGGAAGTCAGCAAGGTTTGTAACAGGGCTGAATGCCCAGGGTGTACTGGACGTACTTAATAAACGTTACTCATGCAGGCTATTGGTGATTTCGATGATCCGCTCTGCGCTTGCTGCTTTATTATATTTTATGAGAGCCAGATGGTGGATACAGCTTTCTAACGGCCATAACACCAGAGCCATAACTAGGATCTGTAGACCCTAGGCTAGTTGCGCCACATTGCTCGGTCCTCCGCTTTCCGCATCCAGTCTATCCCAGCTGCCTTTTAATTTTAAACATTTTATTTCTGTTGCGACCTTTGTCTTACGAGCCCATAGGTTGCAGCCTATTATTTATCCTATGTTTAAATACGGCCCTGCATGACATACGGTGCGTTGCATTGGATTATGTAGCGCTGCGTCACGTTGGAAGGTGACACACGAAGAGTGCATCAACGCAGTTCGATCTGCCGACGGAACAACGCACCGTGTGTCATACTCATGAATTTATACATCAAATTTTAATCTACGGAAAAAATACGCAGTGTCGTCACAGCGTTGACTCTGCGACGACGCGTGTATCTACGTATATTGAGTTCTACAAACAACTTTTACTGTGCGGACATACCCGCAACAAGGCGTCTCCTGGAAGTTTATCGGTAACTTGCGCAATTTAACTTGCTAGTGGATTTAGTTAGCGCTTTAGAAAATATAGGCATGTGCAATTATGACTGCGACATTGCTAGGAATTGTTTGGAATTTGCGAAACATATACTGTGAGCTTGTTCTCGGATTCTCAATGAAGTAGATCTATCTGTTCCTTTTTATTTTGTGCTAAAGCTGTGGCCAGATATGATAAGAAAGGAATAAATTATGGTAAATGATCATTGCTAACGGTAGTTTAAGTACAAATACTTATGTATTTTTACGTGTCGGTAAAAGGAAGGTGACGCAACCCTAAGTGGGTGGCGAAATCCTCATTGAAATTCGGGAAAGTACTTATTAGCATTAAGCTACGAATTTAGAAACTCTTTAATCATAGTTGGTATTCTCATACCCTAACTTAGTAATATCTGGTCACAACTGTACCCCAAGTGTGAATTGGGTAGTTTACTACACATTTTCGTAACGAAATGTTTACCATGATAAGTGTCACACCAAGTTTTTGTCACACTAGTCGCCGCTGCAGGCTCTGCCTATATTTTCACACATTTTTGGCGTGACGCAACTACAGTAGTTAACGAACAAAACTCACACTTGGGGTACTGGTATTAAACATTAAATTCTCGTAAATTGTCAGAAATAATAAACACAACCTAAATACAAAACTAAATTCGCTTCTGTCTTTACCAAACGAACAACCAAACATGAGATTTTTTCTTGACATATTTATCACACAATCGATTAAATTAATAGGACTGGCCTAGTTTTGTTCTAACTTTAAATACCTACCTATATAGACGAAAACAGAGCAGAATAACCACCTGTCGGATTTATCCGACAATTTTATTAACCTTAAAATTGATAGAAACGGATATACGTCGTGTGCGAAATGGACACGACATTTTTGTCAGATTTATCCGACTGGGGTGGTTAAAAGGTTATATAATTCTCAGGCCCAATTATTTACAATCGATAAAATGTAAAATAAGGACCTTGTTAGGCACTCTAACGTCCTAACTTTGGCTAGATAGGACTTTGAGACATTTAGAAACCCTAGCTAAGTACTTGCAGGGGTAAAGGCATAATTTTAAGTCAAAAAACAACAAACTGTGTTTTTTGACTTAAAATTATGCCTTTTCAATGCAAATACGACTGATTTATATTTATGGTTAGTTACGGTTTACTCACGTGCATTTTTCGGGAGTGCCCGACTAGTTTCAGACCCAAACGGAGCTTTTAATCATGAGCTGAACACGCGGCGAGAACGCGAGTAAACCGTAACTATATAATCATAGAAATGAATGTGTATCACGAAAGTTATAATACGTTTATACACACAACAAAACACATTTAGTCGACCTCTATTAATCGCCCCAAAGAGGGGTTTTACTGACCCCTTTGGCCAAAATTAGGGTTGTCATTGATGCCTATATTTGTGTGTGTGTCCATACTTTTTTACTACAGTAAAATTCTTCGGGAAATCACAGTCCCATTACAGTCCTATATAGGAAGCTCGATACTACTTTTCGTAGGGGTAGTAATGTACCAAAACGATACGAAAGACCTCGTGCTTCGGAGTCCTCATTTGTTTGTTTGTCACAGTTTTGTTTAGCGGTTCGTGCATTGTCATATTCCTTAAAATTGTATCTTCTAGTCCTGGAGATGATTAAATGCAGCTAGTCTTTTGGTAACGCACTGTCACTCTTCCCTCTTGAATAGACTCTGTAAGCTGTTTTGGAGCCTAACATTCTGTCGAGTAAACTGTGTTTGGCTCTCCGCCTATGTGTTAGAACTTCTCTACAGAGCTCGTGGAACACCTCCCCGACTTGGTTGACTTGTTCAGCGGCGGCCACCTCGGCGAAACTGCATTCAAAGTCCTTTGCAAGGATTTCGCCTTCTTCTGGGCTCACCTGTAACGAGAAAATTATGGTTATAATTTGAAGACAGTAGTATAATTTGAGACACCGATATGCGCTCCAATATAAATCTAACAATGATCCTGACGTGCATTTTTACGATACGGTAACGTAAATTTGCACGTTATGTCAACGCACCGTGCCGCGTTACCGTACCGTTCCACGTTGACGACGTCGTGACGTGGTGATGTGGACAGGCCCTTAGTGCCCGCCCATGTGTTGTAGTTGTGGTGCAGTGGTGGTGCGTGTGCAGGAAGCATGTTTAACAAATAAATTCTTATAATATTGTGAAACATTGCAGGGCAACTGGTCATCACTTCTCGTAACCCGAAAGCTGGCCTTTACTTTGGCCAAGGGGATTAGCATTGCCATACAACGAGGCAATGCTGCCAGTCTTCTGGATAAGTTAGAAATACTGGTTCTGAGCACTTTACCGTCCGACAGGTATGCGGAGGAATATTTTGATGCCCTCTTTTAATTAGTAGTTTTATAGTAGAATATATTTATCTTTATACAGGGCTACTGGTAATTCGACGTATTCCTTGCACCACGTTATAAGGGGGCTAATATGCAATAAATTTAACCCCACATATGTTCTACGAAATTCGATGGATTTCGAGATATTGCAATTTTTATATTATTTTGAATAATACCCAGAATTCCTTCTTAAACACTATTTATCTCTAAAATATCAAATTGATCGGCTTTGATTATGACATGAGCTTGTAGCTGATACTTTTACGAAGCTTTTTGCGTATTTAACTGTTCTCAATGACCATCCAATTGAAAGTAATCATTAAAAGTTAAATAAGTGTATTAGAAAATCATCGAGGTACACGATAAAGAATGATGTTTATCTCAAAAATTTACTATGACACTAAGTGTACAAAATGCAAGACAAACATCCTTATTTAATCAGCTATCTAACGAGGAATAGACGTTCAAAAAATATTTAGAAACTAATGTAAAAATGTCTTATAATACTGACAAAGGCGATTTCTGAAAAATCTCTACAAGCACGCAGGTGGCCCGTTAAGTGCAATTCATTGCATAATCCTCGCGTAGAGATTAAACAGCAGTCTGTTGGGCACCAACTGTCCTCTAAATGTCATGATTAGATTAGGTCAGGTCGTTAGGTTATGTTTGGTCAGGGTTAGGTAGGTTAGGTTAGGACCTAAGTGCGCGAGGGAACACCGGGGTGGTTTTAGTCAGTAAGAGTCTGACAGACCCCTCTGCCCACCCCCAGGACGGAGGACATCCATGAGGATATCCAGTAGGCAAAAAAAATATGGTCAGGTTAGGTCGTTAGGGTAGGTCACGGTTAAGTTTAGGTTAGGTCACAACTTCTATGCCCTGGGATCTAGAGGCAAGGGCCCCGCGCTAAGATATCTGCAACTGCGTCATCTGGAAGCTGAGGTTGCCATGCCGCCTCTCCAGCCACTCCTCCATTACGGGTCTTACCGCCACTATTGCGGCGTGCCCTGCGCTGGGTTGCGCAAGTCGTTCCCTCCACAGCCACTAGGATCTGGCGGAGACCACTCCGCTCAAGCACCTCCTCGCTTTGGTGGTTCCCAACATTAATTTTCGCATAACTCGTCAAAATGTAGGGGACAGCAGATTTTTTTTTCGCTATTTCAGGTTTGGTCCCATAGTAAAGTTGTTCATAATGATGAGTACAATCTCCCATTTCGGTTTGTCGAGTGTCTACAATTTCAACCTGTATATTGTATCTATTATTTTGTAATTATGTAAATATTGTAGAGAAATTAAATTAGAATTAAATTGTAAAAAAGTTTAGATATTGTGTAACAAACAATTACCTGTCTCAAGTGCACCATATCTGCCTTATTGCCGACTAGAGTCAGCGGTATATCAGGCTGGAGGCTTTGCTTCGCTCTTCGGACATAGTTGAAGGACTCCCGGTCCGTAATGGAGTACACTAGGAAGAGACCGTCTGCCCATTGAGCTATCTCGTTACCTGGCAACTCTTCTATACTCTGAAATTAATTGAAAAAACAGTTCGTTAAAACTCGAGAGCTATGTACACACCGTGGGCCCGAGGTACCCGAAAGATGCCACGCCTTTCTGATGGTATTACGAGTCAAATGTTACATCAACAAAAGTCCAATACAGTATTAATAATAATAATAATAAGCCCCTCTGGGAAAGGCGTTACCTCACCATGAGATTAACGTAAAACCGGAGGGAACATTAGACTAGCTTTCTACAACCCCATCATATAATAAAAAATGTATCATGAGGTCTACTGAAAAGCTTACAAACCGCAGGGCAGCTTGTGGCGAGCTGTTGGTGAGTGGCGACACTGCGTACCTTATTGCCTCAGAGAGTCGGTCAGGGCCTCGTCTCCAGTTTGCCTTTATTGGCTGGCTGGAGTAGAACCCCAAGAGTGCCCGCAGGACTCTCAACTCTGTCTTGCCTTTATCGGCCGGCCAGAGGGGGGCCGCCAGAGCTATATGCTCGGGGGTGGAAGTGTCTAAAGGCGTAATAGCGGGGAAACCCACTCCGGGTCTTTTAGACCCGCGACGGCGAAACCGGGGCCACACCTCTCTACACCTCTAGCCGCTCACACGTCTGTTGCCCCCTTCGCCTATGTACTGGCGGCTTTTCAGGGGGCCCAGCTAGTGAGCTGGCGAGTCACCGTCTGCCAACAGTTTCAATTTTAAATGTTGAAAGGCAGACGCCGTTTTCTTCCGGCAATAGAAGTTATCAGTCCACCTAACACCCCTTCCCATAGACCAGATATTTTTCACCACATTCTACAATAGTTTTGCACCCACCTGGGACGGTCCATGACTGTACTCCAATAGTGCAGCCGTGGATAGTCCCCGCTTGGTGCCCCACCCCATTTTAGATTAAAGTTCTCAAAGAGGCCTCTGCGCGTTGGACATGTGTCCCCGTGTATGCCTTCCAAAGGACCGGACGTCTTCCGCATGGAAGATGAGCCGTGAACTGAGAGAGATACATAATAATAATAATAATTGTTTATTTTCAGGCATTAGCACCCATAGCATTACAAAAATGACAATAATTGTACTTATAGACTAATAAAACTTAAAGAAAACAATTAAAACAAAATAACTACCCTCCTCCCCCTATTTCATTCATCTAAGGGAGATAAAACAAATGCACCCCGATAGTGGATATGTAGGTACATTTATTTTAACTCTCTCAGCAAATGGACTGATTGCAAAATAGCAGTAACAAGTCTATTGTTACTTGCACCCACTCGAGTATAGAACGATGCCCTGAGCTTCTTCATTAGCCCAAAGAAGTCAGTCACTGTGTTCTCAGCGAACATGTCAGTCGCACTACACCGCCAGGGCAAGTTGAGCATGGCCCGGAATGCGTTATTGTACTGTACACGAAAAGTGTTGTATGCACTCTTCGTGTATTTGTACCAGAGTTGACTTGTGTAGAACGACTGACAGTAAGCCTTGAACAGAGTTATTTTTACTTGCTTTGAACAATGGTAGAATCGTCTGTTTAACATATTACTTCTACATGCTATACTACGTCTTTGCCTTTCCAGATCATCATCATCTTTTAAGTTTTCGGTTATTATGTGACCAAGATATTTAAACTTATGAACAACTTTAAGTTCTGTGCCACACAAGGCAATTGGCAGGAGCTTATCAGGCCCATTACCATGTTTGAAAATCATTACTTCCGTTTTATTAACATTGTATGTTAGCTGGTGTTGAACTGCATATTTCTCACATAAAGTAATGAGTCTTCTAAGGCCGTTGACCGACGGGCTAAGCAGCACCATGTCGTCTGCATAGCTGAGGTTATTTAAACATTCACCACCAATATGGCATCCGACTCTGGTGCTGCTCAGCTCCTCGATCAGGTCGTTAACATATAAGTTGAACAGAACTGGGGACGTCAGCCCACCCTGTCTTACCCCACTAGTCAGCCTGTATGTCTCCGACATGACACTATCCCATTTCACTTGGTTTGTTTGATTATTGTACCAAAATTCAAACAGATCTACAATTTTCGGAGGCACTTTAGTTCTTCTTAATTTATTCCATAGTATGTCATAATTAATTGTATCGAAAGCTCGACTGAGGTCTAAAAAACATGAGTAAACTGTTGTATTTCTACTGATATACTTATAAATGGTATTTTTTAGTGCAAAAATTGCTAAGTCAGTGGATAATCCTCGACGAAACCCAAACTGTGCGTTATTAAGGGGAATATTATTTTCATTTAAATGTTTCATAATCAGGTTTTCAAATATTTTAGAAAACATGGTTGCTAAAGATATCGGCCGGTAGTTAGACAGGCTAGATACATCACCAGTTCTGTTCTTTACGATGGGTACAACGGTGGTTTTCATGAAGTCATCAGGTAAGTAACTATGGTCAATACAAACGTTAAATAGAAGCGCAATTTTATCAAATAACAATGCAGGTGCAAATAGCATGTGTTCAACACTGAGCCCGTCGTGACCCGGAGACTTGCCGCGTTTCATAGATTTAACACACCGAAATACATCTTCCGCCGTGACGTATAACTCACTTAGTTCTTCGGGCGAAGCCGACGGAGATACAAGTGGCGATGGCACACGTGTTTGCGCAGGCGCGCGCGGCTGCGCGGGCGGGGTGTCCGTGTCACTCCGAACCAAGTGTGTCCCACTCAAACAGCTGTCCATAGTGTTCGAAAGTGATGATGATTGCGAAGTGGAGGTGGATTAAATTTATTGACAAACATATTTGCTATATTAATTGGATTCTGTTAACGGCAGACTAGACTTATAATTTAATTTATTAGTTTCTTTCCAGAAACTTCCGAAGTCTTTATTGTACCTGTGTGTAGCTATTATATCCATTTTTATTTTTGTTTCATTTAACTGACACCATTTGATCTTATTTTTAAAAACTTTTTTACTATGATTCATTTCATCGTAAATCCTACCCTGAGTAGGGCGACCATAAAAATTCCATAATTGATAGTACTGCCTAGCTGCCATGTGACAATCTTTTACATGATAATTCCAACCAATCACTGTTTTACTGGTGTTAAATGTTTTACCTTGATATGAGTATTTAGCTGCTTTTGATATACTGTTAACAATCTGAGAATAAAACTTATCAATTAAACAAAAGTGATCATTATTTTGGCATGAGACGCCTTGGCAGGGAAAACTAGGCCAATCAAAAGAATTTAGAAATTTATTACATAATTTTGCATAATTACATTTTTGCTCATAATTTCTAGAACCCCAAATTACTTTATTACTTTTCTGACTGTGTGATTTATTAACTTTAGGTATAATGACATCAATATTGCAACTAATTACTAATGGAAAATGATCGGAATAGTAAACATCGTTTAAAATGTGAATATCATCATGAGGTAGTAATACAGTGATCGAGCCAGCTTGTGGTGCCATGCGCATCACTAAAATAGGTAAAAGTATTTGAGTTAGACATACCAATTATTACCAATATTTGAGTTAGAAATACCGTATTTTTTTTCTGTACTTAATAATTCAATTAGCTTTAGTAATTCCTTGTAAACAATACCTAAGGTTGAACTGGCAATATTTATAAATTATCGTGTGAGTGGATAAGAAACTTCTCACTTCACAACCTTCCCCGACAAATAAGACATACGGCGAGAGGGGTATGGTATGACAAAAGACGCAACGCCGCGTTCATAGGACTTGTTACCATAGATATTATTCTATTTGTGAATTTCCATAAATATTGAATATACCTATCGAGAGAGGAGCTCGTGGCTAAATAATTACAGCCGCATAGACCGATCTTCCGGGTTAAGCCACGCTTGCCGAGGTTGGTCTGTGGATGGGTGACCATTTACCATAACGAGTTTCCTCCGTGCCTCGGAAAGCACGTAAAGCCGTTGGTCCCGGCTGTCATTTGTAGATCTTTGACAGTCGTTACTGTTGGTCAGAAGCCAGAAAGTCTGACAACCAGTCTTATCAAGAGTATCGTATTACCCAGTTACTGGGTTGTGGAGGTCTGATAGGCAGTCGCTCCATGTAAAATACTGATATTCAGCTGCATCCGGTTCGACTGGAAGCCGACCCCAACATAGTTGGGAAAAGGCTAGGCAGATGATGATTGAATATACCTATCGAAAATTAAGCTTTATGTAACAAATTATATCCTAGCTTTTCTTCTCCAATTAGGCATCGGTTAAAATCTTTCGGGTACCTCGGGCCCACGGTGTATATGTTTTTATTATTTGTATTACATGTAGTCGCTTTTGACGCTAGTCCGCATCTGGTGGTAAGCGGAGACAGGGTCTAAGATGGAGCACACGAATACAAGTAACAGAAATATAGAGGGATTCCACTATACCCCTCTGGCTTTTACTACGGAACACGGAACACAGTAAACTGCTTGGCGCCGGACTTTAATGTGAGGGTGGTAGATAGCCAGGCGGACCGTATAGATCCTACCGCCAAGCGTGCTGGGTTTTATTGTATCTTACAACACGCGTCTATACAGAGTGTGCGGTAAGTTTATTTTCCAGCTCGTCCCCACGCGGTGATAATACTATCTAATACTTCTCAAATACACACATCAAAAGTGTCTAGGGATCAAGCATTTTTATGCGGATTTCTTGAGATTGAGATGTGGCTTTGTAATAAATTTATGATTTTATAAATTTATATGGATCCTTTTTGGTGCATTTCATAATTTGAATCAGGAACTGTGAATCAAATTCGAGTAAAAGATGAAAATCAGCTGTCAATATTTTCCCTATAAAAACATACAACGCATTGAAGACATTATTAGTGCTACTGTTTCCCTACTACTGATTAAAACCAACGTTATTATGGAGCGGCGACGTCATTTAAGCAGGGAAGAAATGCTCAGAGCCGTGGGAATGATAGAAGCTGGTTCCCGGCAACGTACTGTGGCTTTAGCTCTGAATACAAGTCAGAGTGTTATCAGTCGACTTTGGACACGTTACCGAAGCACTGGTACCGTGGCTGAGCGCCATGGAGGACGGTATCGCTGCACCACACGGAGACAAGACCGATACATTCAAATCTTAACTCGAAGAGCTCCAACAATAACCGCCATGATGTTAGCCGTGAGGCTTCATCACTCTTCAGGGAACTTAATTAGCGACCAAACAGTCAGAAACCGCTTGCATGAAGTGAACCTTCATTCCCGAAGACCGCTACGGGTACCACCTATAGCAATGCACAATCGTAGGATTCGATATCAATGGGCTCTTGGACACAGAAATTGGGCAGAAGAACAATGGCGTTTCGTGTGCTTTTCTGATGAGTCTCGTTTTGGTATGAGACCGGATACAAGACGTATACGACACTGGAGAACCCCTGGACGCCAACAGCGATTAAAATCCTGCCAGGAAGTCCATCCTTATAGTGGTGGAACCATCATGGTATGGGCGGGTATTTGGATCGGCGGAAGAACTGAGTTGATTTGGATCAGAGGCAACCTCAACGCTCAAATTTATGCTGAGACGATTGTATCAGACGTCATCGTTCCTCTACAAGCGCAAATCGGTCCCTTATTTCAGTTAATGCATGATAATGCACGACCGCACACCGCAAGAGTTGTAAGACAGACTCTCGCCGCAGCTAACATCAATGTCCTGCCCTGGCCTGCTCAGTCGCCAGACTTGAACCCGATTGAGCATGCATGGGATATGCTACAGAGAAGAGCTCTGCCGAATATGGAGGGTATCCAGTCGCAAGAAGACCTTTTTTTGTTGTTGCAACGAACATGGGCGGCCATTCCACAGCGTGATTTGGATGAACTCATTTTGAGTATGCCAAACCGATGTTCTTGTGTTGTTAGTGTTCGCGGTAGAAACACGGATTATTAATTGTTTAAGTTACCCAATAAAATTTTAAAGAAAACTGTTATTTCAGTCTTTTTTTCGAACTTTTGTGTTAGTGGTTCAAATGTCAAAAATCCCTTTATTAGGAAAATGGCAAATTTCTTTATTAATGCAAAGGTGACTTGGTTTATCGTTACTGTGACAAACGAAAACACTTTATTTGATGAATCCTTAAAGAAAATTTTAATTAATATCAATCAGGAGAAAAGTTATTGCAAAAATATATGTTGATCCCTAGACACTTTTGATGTGTGTAGTTTCCAATACGTTCTGCCGAGCTAACGAAGAATACAATAACTCTATTTTAGACGATTTTGAGTTATTTATGTATTCGGAATCAGCCAATCGAGATCTATTAACTCTCTCGAAGTAACTTTTTGGAATCCTTCAGGAACTCGGTTTTTAAGTACGCAAGAATGCAATAACTAAAAGAGTTCAAAACTTAGAGCGCATTGAGCGCGTTTTTTTCGGAAGCGGCAAAATCGTGTTATTATATTCTTCGCTCGAGGACTGCCTCGTTGGTCTAGTGGTCACAAGCGCGACTGCTGAGCATGAGGTCTTGGGTTCGATCCCCAGGTCGGACAAAGTGTTATTGGGTTTTTCCGTGTGGAATTTCTCAGTAGCAGCTCGGAGTCTGGATTTGTGCCCGGTTGATGGCAATAGGCTCGCCCCCTATTACATGGTACTTAAACATAACGGCGAAACGTGGGTGTTACTATACACCTCTGCCAACCCTTCGGGGAATAAGGCGTGAAGTTATGTTTATGTTGTATATTCTTCGTTAGCGCGGCAGCGTTGTATACGGACATGTAAAACATTATTTGGATTTGCGAATTTATTAACATTACAGAGCGAGGGTTTTGTGTATCGATCTCAGAGATTAGACCGTGTCAGCCATAGTCATGTTTCGAATGAGTAACTGTTCGCTGAGAGTCACCCATTCATACATCGGCTCCAGTCATTACTACGATCGTCTACTACTCCAAAAGAAACGGTTGTCTGCCACAACAGTCGTTATAGAATGTTGGTATCCCCAGCATTTTGTTGGGAAGTTCAGAAGGCATCTGCTCTGGGTAAAATACAGATATAGCTAGCTGCATCTGCTTACACTGAAAGTCGATGACAGTTAATTAGGGTTATTGCGATCTAACAGGCCCGAGAAGGCGGCGCGCTGTGTTCCGTGCGCTCCTCTCAGGAGGACGTGGGGCAAGACCCCATAGAGGAAGAGGTCTGCCAGGGGCTGGCGGACCGAGGCCTGCCGGGGTCGCGGTGCATGCAGCTGCGAATCCCGCGACCCCGGCCAAGGGTCAGGAGAAGGAACACCGTGGGTTTTTAGCCGGTAAGAGTCGGGCATCCAAGAGGAATATCAGACAAAAAAAAGCTCCTTTTGCGATCTGACATTATTCTGGAGGAATACGGAGATATCGTTCAGCATTAACCTAAAAATATTGTTTACTGTTTATCTAAAACAAAATTAAATCTTTAATCACGAAAATCGACACATAAACTTAAACATGACGAGACATGACGAGGTGCACAGACGACTTCTGTAATAGGTGAACACCACTGCTTACTGCTACGGGGCTTACAGGCGTGAATATATGTATGTGTTAACGGAAATGTATGTAATCCGTCATTGTATAGAATTCCTAAGAAATGTATACAATGCCTAAAATCGACAGGAAATGTGTGAAATAAATTTTACTAGGTATACGCATTTCCTAGGAATTCTATACATTTCCTAAACAGCAATCGAAATGTGTTAAAAGATTTTTATGTTTCATATTGTAACCCGATTATTCAGATAAAACACAGTGCAAGCCTTTATAAAAAAAAGTGAGTGCCTCCTCTGATGTTTGTAAGGTTGTTTGGGTTTCCGTAGCTGAGTCGACGGAGCCCGTGTCGGGGTGCCCCAAATTACAGGTAAAATGTTAATTTGTTTACATTTCCTAGTACTATTTAGGAATTGCATATAATGCCTAGGAAATATATACATTTCCGAGGAAATGTGTGTATCGAAGAACCTTTCACAAATTATATTACACATTTCCTAAATTGGCTTGGCATTGTATACATTTCCTAGGAATTGTATACAACTCCTAGGTTTCATACATTTCCTGTGACATAATTATGTATGACGAGGTACAAAATTGTTTAAAAATTATAAAATAGACCGATCATTTTCAAAGTGGAATTAAATTCAAGGTTCTATTTAAAGCAAAAAAGAGCACATTACACATTGTTGAACAAGATATTAGAGTCACAAACTACCGGTGTGTCGTGCCAAGCGTGTACTACGGTCCACGAGACGTGACAAGATTGAATGCCCGCTAACGCCTCGTAGGATGCGATGCTACACTTAGCGAGACAATGAGAAATATGTTTTGGCAAACAATATGCTTGTAACAATTTATTAATTAATTTTCTTCAATCTTTATTAACTTTTTAATTTATGTGGCGGACGGGATGGAGCAATATTGTGACTGTTATTAGTATTTACGTACAATTTAGACTTGTTTTTCGTAAATTGAATGCGACGTGCAGTGTGATTTTGTCTCAGATATTTAATTATATTTTATCTATCTACATACACTCATGTCGTAAAGTTCCAGTTTATGAACTCAAAAATAGTACCGTTATGACATGCTTTATCACATGAATCTCTAATAAATTACAAA
Source organism: Amphipyra tragopoginis (assembly GCA_905220435.1). NCBI lineage: Eukaryota > Metazoa > Arthropoda > Insecta > Lepidoptera > Noctuidae > Amphipyra > Amphipyra tragopoginis. The sequence goes on along the minus strand of HG991991.1, from coordinate 7,487,475 downwards.
ATACAATGAAAGGTCAGCTTAAACTGGAAATTGATAGCTTCACATGTAGCCGTGTGTACTTCTCCATACAAATATTTTTATAACGAGCTGATACTACTTAAACTACTCTTAACTAAATACTTTTTCCTACCTTCGGGCATGTATCCAAAATCTCGAATAGTATCGGTTCGCCATCCAGTAGAGCCTCGTGTTTGTATTTGCTATCTGTAAACAGAAAAAGAAAGGTAAACATAGAGGCTAAAAAAAGTAAATGTAATGAGGCTTTGATTTACAAAAAAAAACTAACTAATTACCTACAAAAAAAAATAACTAACATGCCCAGCGCGAGATAATATTGTCGTTGCATTGTTTTATGTTGCGACTCGATATGCCATATATTATCTCGTATACAAGGTTAGTCTGAAACAGGGTACTAATCCGCAGACCACTTAAAGTATCACTGATGACGGTTTTAAAGCAAGTGTTAAAATTTCAAAATTCGATAATTTTTATTTCAATGTAAAATAATTTTTATTTTAGTTTTTTCAAAAAATCTTCGTCCCTCCTTTAGATACAAATTCAGAAAATGAAGCTTCTAATTCGTAACCCCAAATATGACTTAAAATGTAAACACAGCTGATCATAGCTGAGGATAGATAGATTTTAGCATATTTTTTATGTAATTTTTGAACATCTATTTCTCTTAAACTATTGACTTTTGGGGAAAGTGGTAGAACAAAAGTAACTCATTATTATGGGTACTTTAACACCCTTTCGGATTAGTACCCCCTTTCTGACTAACCTTGTATAAGTGAAATACTACGGCATGATATTATAAAACGAACAGACTATGCAGTTAAAGTAAAGGTATTTATGAAAATGTGCATTTTATTAAAGGACATTATGAAATTAATCATTGATCAATTGCCGGAAACATGACCATAATAAACAATAGATAAACAAAGGAAGCCGCTGCAAATATGCGGCGTTAACCAGTATCAATTCGATAAAAGCTGAACGGTTTTAGATTTTTTATTTGCATATATTATGCCACTTTTACACAGGGTGTAAACGAATTCGTGTAATTCCGTGAAGCCACAGATTAAAACTGCACGGGATTTTCTCAGATTCAATGAAAAAATTCTTCATTCTTGATTTTCTATTTTCTAGTCATTTTAGCGTCCCGAGTTAACTGACTGTGCGGAGCAATATTGCGCGGGTCTAGCCCGGCAGCGGTGTCACAGTGCTTCCATTCGTTTATGCGTGGCATCGAGAAGCTATATCGTAATATTAGTTTTTTGTTGCAAAATTTTTTTACCTATTTTTTTGGGTCCTTATCTTGGGGTTTAGATACGGCCAGTACCCCTACCGCAACTAAGAAATTGAATTTAATTTTGTCATTTTTTAATCGAGCTAAATCCCATGCGGATTTAATCTATACTTACCAGTAATTAGATCATGTAGTTTGAAGGAACTACACGAATTCGTTTACACCCTTTGTTACACATTTGATGTACCTATATCGAAAGAAACCGACTAGAGAATTATTTTACAAAATGTTAGCTCATGAAAAACTACTTCCTGTAGCTTTGGTTTGGCGTTAATTAAATATCGGCCTTCATCATGGCCAAAGATGTCAGTCTCCGGTCAATGTCCTTCTTGCCATTCGAATTAGAATTTCCCAGCAAACATTTTGTCAGTACACAAAACAGAATAATATAATATCACGCTTGAAGTCCCTGATGGTTTGAGCAGAAATGAATAGTACACCCTGATTTCGCCGTTATGTTAAAATCCCATGTAATAGGGGGCCAGCCTATTGCCATCATCATCGTTTAGCCGAAAGACGTCAGTGGGCGTAGCAGTGGCTAGACACAGGCCTCCCCCAAGCATTACCACATCCACTGCTCCTGTGCTCCATGTTGGGCTGGGTTTGCCATAATCGCCACGCTAGGCGGGCGGGTTGGCGATCGCAGTATGGTTGTTAAAGTACTTACTCAGAGGACGCTGCTGCCCGTCCTCTAGTGATATTGCCATCAACCAGGCACAAATCCACTAAATTCCACACGAAAAACCCAATAAAACTTTGCCCGGCCTAGGGATTGGACCCAGGACCTCACGCTATGCAGTTGCGCTTACGACCACTAGACTAACGAGGCACTCAACATAGAAAAATATGGTTTTAATAAAACAATAAAACTCACCTTGTTGATGATCGTATTCTCCGATGTATCGTTTTGTCAAAAACCGGACCGTAAGTGCTGGAAAAGAGAGAAAATACTTGATTTTTTTTATTAAGAAACGTAGTTGACTCGCATTTACAGTCATGAACAGACGATGCGGTAAACTGAAACAGAACACCGTGATATGCCTCGGAAAGGCGTCCTGGGGAGCTAATAACGCCGCGTTTACTAAAAAGTGTTTAAAGTACTTTTTAACACAAGTTTGATTTTGAAATATACGAGAAAAACTATATTTTTACAAAAAACATGAAAACTCTCGGGTATCCGGGAATTAAGAGAAAAAGATCCCGATTCCCGGGAACTCAAAAAGTCCGGGAGCGCGAAAACCCTAGTATAAGTACCCTTGAAAGTTTTACTAGAAACGAGAAAAAGGCGTCTTCTTCCCATCATATCCCGTAATATCCGATCACTATATTAATGTTTGTATTGGAAGATGAAAATATTTTAAAATGAACACGATACACGTCAAAATGCTAAAATCCAAAATGCTCTTACGTTAGCAGTGCATTAACAAGCAAGAACATCACAAGAAACACATTTTAAAATTACATCGTATTTAACAAAGAAAATAACATAAGACAGTTGTTATCTTACATCCGGAATCTATTTTCCTCGACCCTGCTCTCGAGGTCATGGCCTAGCAGAAATACCACGCGAATTACGATTTTACTTTCATAACACCTATATCTATTTTAAAATAAAAATAAATAACTACCAGTCTGTAATTGTCAGGGCAAAGGCCTCTTCTCAAACCGAGAAGGAAAGCGCATTAATCACCACGGCTGCTCACTACGGGTTGGCGATTTCAGACCATTACGTCCAGGTTTCCACACGAGGTTTTCCTTCACCTTTTGTCAGTGGTGTAAAGAAAGTACATTATGACATTGAAAAAGTCACCAAGTGGTACACGCCTGGGTTTGAAGCCGTAACCTGGTGCTTAACAAGCGGATCCGTAAACTCTGGGTCCACCACGACAGCGGTGCGAGCACGAATCTTTTTATCGAGTCGATTCGAGAAACGTATCTATTCTAAACGTCAAATTTTACATAAGATATGGATAAAACAACAACTGCTGTCGTATTTTCGAGAAATGTATCTATTCTAAACGTCAAATTTGACATAAGTTATAGATAAAACGACAACTGCTGTCGTATTAAATAGATACATTTCTCAAATGGACTCGATAAAAGATCTGTGCTCGCACGGCTGGCACGACATATTTCATTACCTAGTTATTGTATAAAACATTTTGCACTACATCGTGTGGTAGGTTTCCGATGTAGAATGGGTTATGACAAGAGTCTCATCAGCATTTTCTTCATCGCTAACAATAGCAAACTGCGACAAGCAATCCGTTTACCTGAGGGGAGAATTTTCCCTCACATCCGTCTATGGGGAGGCCCATGTTTTTTAATGGAGGCTCACGTGCTATTCACTATGTCAAATCATCAAAAAGGAACGTGCAAATATCATTCGAAAATGCAATCGGAAAAATAAGATTTACTTTTTGATATATTTGGCCTTTGCAAGGACCGCCACCATGAACTGCAGAAGTATTACTACTGTAGGTTAGAGAATAAGGGTCCGTGTGATAAGAATACATAAGCTATTAGATGACCATCGCAAAATAAGATGTCGCTTATAGAGGTAACTAACATGATCTTGAGGGAAAATTCGATCATCTAGCTTTGTTACTCTTTTTCTCGGGTCAAGCTATTCGAGAATAGATAAGATAAAAAGATATTTTTTGCTAAAACAACATACTGCATTCATCAATACAATCTTATCTATACATATAAATTAAAAGAAAAGTCCTGACTGACTCATCAACGCCCAGCCCAAATCCTTGGACCTAAAAAGCTGAAATTTTGCAGAGAGGTTCCCTTTATAATGTAGACAAGGAATAAGGAACGATTTTTCGAAATTCAACCCCTAACAGTGGTTACGCACTGCATCCGATCCGAATCCGTGAAAATACGTTCCGAAGTAGCCATAGAACTATTTGTATGGTAGTTTATGCACTACATCCGGCATCCGTCATCCGATTTCTATCCGTCATCCGTGAGTTTCTAATTCGGAAGAACAATTGACGGACCGAAGTAGCCATAGAACTATTTGTATGGTAGCTTACGCACTGCATCCGGCATCCGTCATTCGATTTCTATCCGTCATCCGTGAGTTTCTAATTCGGAAGAACAATTGACGGATCGAAGTCTGCGTAGTACTGAATTGTTTGAATTTGAATCAGAGATCGGAATAGTGCGTAAGCAACATCCGAATTCGGTCCCAGATTTTTACTCTAGACCGGTACTTTCACGGATTCGGATCGGATGCAGTGCGTAAAGCAATATCCGAATTCGGTCCGAGTTTTTTATATCCGTATTTTCACGGATTCGGATCGGATACAGTGCGTAATCGCTATAAGGGAGTTAAATAGGTAATGAAAGTTTGTATAGAAAATCGTCACTAGCTAGTCACATCGGCAAAAGCTAGTGTTAGTCCAATATGACAATAGGAGGTGAGCTCAACATGATCTTAAAAAGGTTTTCTGCGCTGATTTTCAACACACCCATACCCGAACAAAGGTATTGGTCAAGCAGACTAAAGTAATTGGCAGTAGTTGGAAGGGAATAGCGTATGTCGTGGTAAAAGATTAGCCAGTCGGAAAGGTTGGTAACGGGAATGATAGCCCAGGGTGCTCCGGCGTGGATACTATTTAATTTAAATACTTAATAGCTTTGGATATTCGCATGATAGCCATAACAGAACGCCAGATGAGCTCTCTCATAGTTTTCGCTATGCATGCTTCCCGATTTATGCTGACCGGATAAATGAAGCTCTCGACTGTTAAAGATTTTTTTTAGTTGTACAAGATTTTTCATGGTTATTAACGAGTTTCAGCGAGCCGTTCGCTCTATGTGATCAATTTATCAATATGAGAAGAGACTACGTTTATTATTTGCTTATTATGTAAGACTCCATACCTATAAGTTTGATTAAAATAAATCTTTATATGTTATGAGGCTGTAAGTATAAATAGAAATTCGGATCCGAAGTCGGTCGCTTTTTTATAAACCCTAAAATCTAGATCAATAACTGTGCTGATTCGACTGAAAAATAAAGTCACGCTCGATGAAAGCCAAATAGGTTAACGCACTGGCCAAGGTGACGACATGTTTGGACATAAATTGAGTCAAAGAGATCGCCAATGTGCTTGCCAAGTGCCAACTGTGGTTATTATGGCATCACCCTTCAATGTCGGTCATTGAACCATAGAGACATATGTATACTTACGCCACTAATCCCCGAAGGGGATGGCAGAGGTGTAAAGAACAGTCCGTACACCCACGTTTCGTTGAGTTCGAGTTAATCCACATTTAAGTTAGTTTATTTCACAAAGGCCCAAAGTTATATGGATGTCTAACTAGCTGATAAAAATAAAGCGAAAAATATTTCTCTGAAATTATAATTCGTTGTTCCTTAAAATCCCTTGAGGTCAGGAGAAAGTCGGTCCATGCAAAACGATTTTCATTTTAGTTTTTTCAAAAAATCTTTGTCCTTTCTTAAGTTATGAATTCAGAAAATAAAGCTTCTAATCTGTGACCCCCAACGACCATTGTTTGGTTGTTGGTGACCCCAAATATGACCTAAAATGTAAAAAAAAACACTGTATAGGTAGTAAGATAAAGATATCTTGAGAGTAATGATAATAATAAGGGAGAAAGCTAATCATCTAAATAAAGAAAATAATCTTGGCAGACTCAAGTTTTTTGTTAGGATATAAAGTGAATTATGTAGGTAGTATTACATGGGACAACACTACACTAACGTGACATAATAAAACAAAGCCCCCTGTCACGTCTATCTGTCTGTCTGTTCGCGATTTTCTCTTTAATTACTGAACGGATTTTGTTCCAGTTTTCACTATTAGATAGATTGATTTTCGAGGAAGCTTTATGTGTATAATTTATAAACGTGATATTAATATTAGCTGAGCTATCGCCATTTCTGTCAGAATTTCCAAAAAAATACCTTCTCGTGCCGCACGAGCTATACCAGCATAGCTCATATCGTGGTGAAAAGATTAGCCAGTCAGCAAGGATGATAGCGAGTCTGGCTGCCAAGAGTGCGCCGGACGTACTTAACTATTGCTGTAGTTAGTAAGTAGGAAGACAGTGCGGGTCGTTAATAAAAACAAAAACGTAGTGCACGTCGTTTATCATTTACTACATCTGCACGAGTATTTATTCCAACAGTTACCTCCATCTTTATTCGTTTTTAATTAGCTTTTTCGGCGAAACTAAATAAGCAACACTGCAATGTTGCAACATTGTTGTTTTATAAACAATGTCGAGCGGATTCTGCTTCATAATGTTGTAGTAGATTGTATACATAATGAAATAGCTTGTTATACACAGGTTGTATCCAAATCAAACTTCAAACCTCATGATCTACTGTTGATACAGATTGACCCGGCATGGGATTCTTTTGGATTTCATCATCATCTTCCTGCCCTTATCCCATGTTACTTTAGGTCGGCGCAACATGTTTTCTTCTTCCATTCCGTCCTGTCCTGTCCTGTTCCGTCATGGTATCACTGACTCCCTTCTCTTTCATATCATTCTTCACACAATCCATCCATCTTTTCTTTAGCCTCCCTCTTCCTCTCCATCCATCCACATTTATATTCATAACTCTTTTGGTCACATGCGTTTCATCCCTCCTCTTCACATGCCCTTATCAAGACAAACGGTTCCCTTTCAACTTTTCTGTGACTGGCGCTACTTTCAAACTTCCTCTAATATACTCATTCCTAACCTTATTCTGGTCACTCCACACATCCATCTCAACATTCTCATCTCCGTTGGATTTAACAAAAATATAATTTTGAAAAGAAACATGGTGTTCTTAAAATCAGCATTTGTATATTGTACGTAATCTATTTATTTATTAGTGTCGTTATTGCCCGTGGCATCACTATGGTCCTACCGGAAAACCAGCGTTGCGACATTTTGTTTTTTTTTTAAATGTCGCAGTATTATGCTGAGATAGGAGCCTTTTTTGGCCTCGTGCAGGTAGTTTATTTTTTATCATTTTTTCTTTTTGTATATTGTTTTTGTAACTGGCTGTGTAAGTCCAGAATATTTTTTTTTCTTTCTTTCTTTCATTTTAGCGCCCTGAGATAACAGACTGCGCGGACCGATGCCAGGAAAATCGTTCCCGTCAGCTGTCTCGCTGGGCTTCCGTGCATGGCACTGAAATGTTCTATCACTTTTTTTATGCAATTATTTTTCCGTATTTTAAGTTTTGTGAGACACGTTCATATTTATCATTAGTTATAGTTTACTCACGTGTATTATTCAGATTTGGCCGACTAGTTTCGGATGTAAACGGAGCCCTTAATCATGAACTTAACACTGAGGTCGCGAGTAGAGGGCTCCGTTTGGTTCCGAAACTAGTCGGGCAATCCCGAAAATCCATGTGAATAAAACGTAACTAATCATAAAAAAATCCACTAAACCCCTAACTTTCCAATTCCACAAACCACGATTAGCGATCGTATCTAAAGCATGATAAAGATTTAAATAAAAAGACAAGCTTATTTTTACAGCGAAAAAATAACACAAAGTGTCTTTCATGTCTTGCGGTAGTCCGCAAGGCAAGAACTATGATTAGACATGATCTATTACCACAGTCTACCTATATCTTACTCCTTACAGTCGGTCAACGTAGAACATTGTCGCAGAGCAATCGTGCGGGGGGTTGAGGGGTAAAGGGGCGGAGGTTATGTCCCGAGTAGCCATACTGCTTATTTGGGACATAACCTCCGCCCCTACATAATTTTGACATTTCATAGGACCTGTCAAATATATGGGCGTTGACCCACTGTAATGTAGTGAGTAAGTACACTGTGCTATGTAGCAGATTGACAGATGGGATCAAGCTTGTTGTGCTAAATCCCGTGCATGGTTAATCTGCTACATAGTAATAGACCATGTGGTTTTAATGAATTACTCAAAGTTAACACCCTGTATGATACATATTTGGACGTTGAGGTAATGTATGGCTTTCTTTGTATGAGTTATTATTCAAAACTTTGGCAGTGAGTGCGGATTTAAACTGTTGTAGTATTGAAATACTTCGTGGTGCGTAGATCATTATTTAATAATACATTATGTTTGTATGGATTTTGATGTGTTTCCGTGTTTTCATGGTATGGACGTATACAGCTTTGAACAGACCGTCTTTGTGTATAAAACTTATGAATTTAAGGCAACAACTTCTTATTAATTGAAGATAGGAATAGGAAGTTATTTCTCATTTAAGTGTATCACTAAAAGCTTGAGGGGCTCGTGGTTAAAATTAACAACCGCACGGATAAGGCTGAGGCCAGACGAGCGCAATTTATACCGCGTAAAGTGTGTCGCGCAATTTCGGTTACGTTCGGTATCATACAATATCGCTATTCTTGCCACACGGCGAAGCAATGAGTCCGTTCCTTCCAACAAATTACGCCGACTCATTTTGCGTGGCGTAAATTACTCTCGTCTGGCCTCAGCCTTATACGATTTGCAAGGTTAAGCTGTGCTTGCCGCGGTCAGTTCTTGGATGGATGACCGTTCGTTACACATCAAGAGCCCTCCGTGCTTCGGAGACCATGTTAAGCCGTCGATCCCGGGTGTCGTACGAATACCGAATATGTGACAACCGGTCTAACCTTAGAATATGCGCATTGCCCAGTAACTGGGTTGCAGAGGTCTGACTGCAGTAGCTGCGCTTAAAATACTGGTATTCAGCCGTATCTGGGGCCTACTTCCCAAGTCCGTTGCCCGTCCGAACGTAGCCCGAAACGTAGGAGTGAACAAAACAAGTGTTCAACTTTTCGGACGGGCAAAAACACATCGGTAGCAGGGAAAACTGTCAAATCGTGTTGTCATTCATTCTTAGTTCGGGCCCCGAAATAATCGTGTGTCCGTAGGTGATAGAGAGTAGGAAACGCCCGTAACTGAGGCCGAAACCACGGACTTCGTGCTTAGGGAGTAGACCCCCTGGTTAGACTGGAAGCCGACCCTAACATAGTTGGGAAAAGGCTAGGAGGACGACTATTAATAAAATGTTACGGTATCAGTCCAAACTTCCAAAGTATTAATTAACGTAATTGATTATTTAAAAAAAAATACCCCTAAAATACAGGTCCAGGCCTAGTTTGGGTGGGGATTAGGGGCCCAATTCTCCTAAAATAAATTGTTGCCAAACGCAATCGAACCACAACCGTCAGTCAGTTTTTGTTTTCGAAAATTTTCAAAATGATAGATTTTGTTTTTTGTGTCAAACAATTCGACAGCTTTTGAAATTGAGAACTGTCTGAATGAACGGTTCGGCCTTGGTTCGGTTGTGATTTATCAAGATTTATTTTAGGAGAATTAGGCTCCAGATTCGTGGCAATACATACGTGTGCTATTTTATTAAGACTGGCTTGTAACATTTATTTTTAAGAGACATTTTTTTTTTATATTAATAATGATAACGACGAGAACGCGTTTAGAACTTATTTGTATCTTAATTACACAGTTTAAAAAGTTAAAGCACATATTGCAATTATTACATCTACATTTTTCGATAATTGAAACAAAAGTGCCTGTAACAATAAACTCCATGGTTACTCGTTTTCATCAAATCCTTACAATGCACTTTTTTCTACTTACTACCTACCTACTACCTACCTTATGAAACAAAATCAAAACAGTAACAAAAAGTTAAAACCATTTTCATGCCTGCGGTAAACAAATGAAGAATTTGGACATACTGAAGATAATTTCGTTTTTTTTTAATATCAAAATCTTGTTTCATATGAACCAACCACGCAACCACGAACACAACAAAAAAAAATTAGGGAAATCGGTCCAGCCGCTCACGCGTGATGCCGTGACCAAGGGAAATAGGTATTCATTTTTTTATACATAGATAAAGATATACATAGATTTACAAAATGTTGGTTACGTTAGTTAGTTGTAAATAATAAGATTAAGAGAACAATGTAAGATGATGACTATGCTAATAAGAGTACTTACAAATTCTACCTACAAGTTCTATACACTTCCTCCTTATCAAATTGAGACAGTGCCGGAGTTCGAGTCGTCTAAATTACATTCATGAGTGACTTAAGCTACGGCTACGGTTTAAGATCATTAGTGTTACGCTGCTACGCGACTACGAAGCTACGAAATATGTGCATTGGGTAGCCTGGAACCTAAGGTGGTCTACGTTACAATATCAAAACATTGAAAAAACAGACGAAACGCATTTGAATTCAATACTGGGGGCTAATTTAGATATTTTTTAAGCAAGAAATGGACAGTTTTCGTTTACAAAAACTGTCAAATTATTTGACAACAAAAACAAAAGCAAACATGTACGATTAAAGAAACCTGCAATTATTAGTGCGTATACACGTAGAAAGCGGGTTGCCGGCGCTGGTCTGTCAGCATTTGTCGGTGCTGGTATGCGCAGTTAGTCGGCGCAGGTAGTCTCTATATTGTGTGGCAAACCAGCGCCGACAAGCTCCGAACTGCGCCGACAAGTTCCGACCTGCTCCGATCAGCGCTGGTAGGCCGTCATTTGTTGCTGTATTTGCAAGGGAATAAGGCGTATTTTTGTTAAAAAATGCCAGCCCATGCTTCTACCCGCTTCCTTTATGTAGCGGTTACCGGCACGCACCAGTACCGACAAGCGCTGGCGGGTCGGCGCCGGTTATTCGCTTCCTTTATGTATACTTAAGAAGGTTTCCAGCTTTAAAAAAATACCTTGAATCAGCGTACGGTTATAGTACTCGTATTTTATGCAGAAATGATGTGATACCACTTTCGCACACATAATTTTATTATTGAAGGAAAAAACATCCTGAGGAAACATGCACACCTCGGCTGTCCCATTTCAAAACTCAGTAAGGAACACTTTTTACAAAAATCGTTTTATTGCATAATCTTGCTTGAAAGTCTCTACCAAATACAAAAACACCAGCGTTGAAAACTCACATAATAAGCAGATATATTTAAGTATCGTATTTATTTAATTATTTTGTATATTATTATTTTATTTAAGTATCCTATACAGTAAGTGCCATTCACTGCCTCTGATCATTTTAAAACCTAATAAGTCACTTTAACCACATGGTTTTACCTAACATAAATAATTTTCAAAGGCTGACCGATTTAACGTTTTTGCGCTCTCCTGTAAAATTTCGTTTTAAGCCCTTACTAGGATTTGAAATGGGACAGCCGACCTAAAAGGACTCCATAAACTTATCGATCGCTTATGTAGTCTGCCACCCAGCACCAGGCTAGCCTGATGTAACTAGCCTTGTGCCTAGCAGTGGTACAGTATCTGCTGATTATGTTTATGTATGAAAGCATCATCTTCCTGCCCGTATGTTACTTGGGGTCGGCGCAACACGTTTTCTTCTTCCATTTCGTCCTGTCAACCGTCATGATATCACTGACACCCTTCTCTTTCATATCATTCTTCACACCATCCATCCATCTTTTCTTTGGCCTCCTTCTTCCTCTCCGTCCATCCACATTTATATTCATAACTCTTTTCGTCATATGCATTTCATCTCTCCTCTACACATGCCCATACCAAGACAAACAGTTCCCTTTCAACTTTTCTGTGACTGGCGCTACTTTCAAACTTCCTCTAATATACTTATTCCTGACCTTATCCATTCTGGTCACTCCACGCATCCATCTCAACATTTTCATCTCCGCTGCATGCAATCTTTTTTCATCCGTCTTCTTCACGGCCCAACATTCCGATCCATACAGTACGACAGGTCTTATCACGGACGTATGAAAGCGCCAGAGGGTAATACCAACTAATTCAATGGCGCACTGACCTTTACAACGTCAGTACCATGCCACTTTACACATGTGGCTGTCATCACCTTTATTCTATCCACCTTTGTAGTCTAGCTCAAACTTTCAACACTTAACCCAAGTGCTTTCAAGGCACTTCCTAAAATAAAACAATCAATAATCGTGTAAATATACTACAGTACTATTTGACTGCCTGGTTGGATTAGCAGTCGCAAACGCGACTGCTGAGCTTGAGGTCCTGGGTTCGATTCCCAGATCGGGCAAAGTGTTATTGGGTTTTTCCGTGTGGAATTTCTCAGTAGCAGCCCGGAGTCTGGATTTGTGCCCGGTCAAAGGCAATAGGATCGCCCCCATTACGAAATGTGGGGTACTATACACCTCTGCTCACCTTTCGGGGAATACAGGCGTGAGTTTGTGTTATACTACAGCTTGAATAAGAACAAAGCGCTGTTTCGTTTAGTCTGATGACAATCATCATCAGCCTAGTCTTTGTCCAACTACGTAGAAATTAGCCCATTACTGCGCGACTGCTGGGCACGTTCCTCTTCTTAGAATTAGAAAAGTATTGCAGTAATACTTTCATATGGGGGATTTACACGGGTCGATTTCAGCCGAGCGGCAAGTCACCAGTCGCATCGCTTGTAAAAATCGAATCGCCACCCCATTTACACCGGTCGACAAAAGTCGCATGCGACTTGTTCATTTGTAGCGGAATAACACAGCGCAAAACACACTCATGCGGCGGGCGATCGCCTGCAACTGACCATTTACACGGTCGATTTTAGACAACCGCCGCATGCGGCTTGTCGCCTCACGGCAAAAGTCGGATGGCACCCAACTTTGGGGCTTGCGATTTTAGTAACTTGCGACCTAGTCGAATTGTCATTTAAATGGTCGATTTTCGCCGTGCAGCCTAGCCGTGCGGCGAAAATCGATACGTGTAAATCCCCTGTTAGGTTATCTAAGACAACACTGTTATACGGTGAAGAAAAACATCGTTTGGAATTTTGGACTTAATGGTCTGAAATCGCCAACCCGCATTGAGCAAGCGTGGTGATCAATGCTCGTTCATTGTCTGTACAAAAAGAGGCCTCTGCCCTGCTGTGGTACAGATACCGACTGATATTATTGTTATTTATTGGTTAAGTCCACTACGCTGGTCTGGTGCGGGTTGACGGACTCACAGACCACCAAAAACTTATTTATTTGAGCCTTGTTGCCGTGTTCCTTCACGATGTTTCTCCATCACCGTTCTTCTTCTTTTATAAAACATTGCCCCACACTAGGATTTCTCCTGTATGGCGCGTTTACAAACACAAATCTCACATACACAAACGCCCAGACCCGAAACAACTGTCTGTAGACCATACAAATTTTTGTTCCGTGTGGGAATCGAACCTACGACTCGTAGCGCAGAAGATAATCGCTCAGCCACTGCACCAAACGTGTCGTCAAACAGTTGACTGCAAATTCTAATTCGCACATGAATTCAAAAAGTGAGAGGTGTGGAGCGGAGTTGAACACAAACCTTCCTACATGAAAGGCAAGCGTTCAACCGCTAAGCTATTACCTACTGCTACAATACGTCCGACGTATCTTGGCGAGTCTGAAGTTAGCTGATCAGCTGCGCAGTAGACAATTTCGTTTCTAAAAGATTACTTGCGCAGCCAAACAACTAACTTCAGACTCGCCAAGACACGTCGGCCGTATTGTATGTATTATGTAAACAACACTACTTTTTAACATTAATAAAATGTCTATAACGTTACTTATTTAGTTGCCATTGAGAGTCATAACAGCTTTGGCTCGAAAATCACGAACGGCGTCCAACGAAAATAAATTTTATTTATAATTTTACAAACAGTCTCTGGATCATATAAATTAATACGACTTCGTTTTTATTGGATGTTGCAACGTTTATGAGAACAAATTATAGATCTAAATATAAGTTTACTGTTATGGTTTCCTTGTTAAGGAGGATAGACGGTCACTAGGCGTAGATAAATTTAGATATGCCGCATCTTATCGCGCATCATCATATGTTTCAACGATTTTTAAGATGTATAGGGTTATATCAGCCTGTAATACGTATGTCGCCGTCGGCGTAGTATCACGTAAGCCTTATTTATATAAAACTAGCTGTACCCGGCATGCGTTGCAATGCACTTTTTCCTACTTACTACCTACCTACTACTAGGGTTACCATTTAGAAATTTGAAAAGTCCTGACAAAAAGCCTGACATTTCAATAAAAGTCCGAACATTTTAGTCAACAAACTTAGAAGATTTATTGTTTGATCTCGTTATGTTGATTGTTAAAGATTTAAATTTTGTTTTTAGATGAATGAGAAGATAATAAACATTAAAAAGTTATTTGATATTACATAAAAGTAAGTTTCATTACTCGTATTCCATCTAAGCCAAAAAATCCGGACAAATTAAAGAGCCGGACAAAGTCCGGACAAAAGTCTAGAAGTCCGGACATGTCCGGACAAATCCGGACGGATGGTAACCCTACCTACTACTTACCTTCAGAAACAAAATCAAAATAGTAACAAAAAGTTAAAACCATTTTCATGCATGCGGTAACCAAATGAAGAATATGTACTTATTGAGATAATTAGTTTTTTTTTTAAATATGAAAATTTTCTTTCATAAGAACCTTCCCCTGACAACTTAGAAAATAACAAAAAAAAAACGGATATTTTGCCGAACCGTGGTAAAACACGATTCCGTATGCAATGTGAACGTCCATCCGTCATGACGTATCGTGTTTCATGACGAATCGTCAATGACGGAACCCGTGTGAATGAGCCCTAACGCCTCCGACATGCCATGTATTTGTAGGTTTCGTTTCGTTTCGTAAACGTGTAAGGTAAAGGTACCTTTTCGTTAAAGCTCATCAACGAGCCAGTAAATAGGTACTTGTAAGCCTCAATAGTACTCGCTCAAAGCAAAAGCGACCTGGCAATGACCGATTCCCATTTAAGAACAACGTGTAGCAAAATACAGAGCTTTTACTATGTAAACAAATAACATACTGAATCGATATTCGTTTGAGAATAAATGTAGCGATCGTATTCATAAATACAATGTTAATGTAATCACATTGAAACTTTTATAGCAAGATTGTCGATTAAACGTATAAAACATGTGGGCCGCATTGAAAACTCGCACTTGATACGTTTAGTGCGTTTCTTGTATTATTTTCAGAATGAGCAGTCGGGAATTCTCAAAGTAAGAGCGGTTACGCACTGCACCCGATCCGTGAAAATACGGATATAAAAAACTCGTACCGAATTCGGATATTGCTTTTCGCACTGCATCCGATCCGAATCCGTGAAAATACGGATCTAGAGTCTAAAATACACGGACCGAATTCGGATAATGCTTACGCACTAATCCGATCTCTGATCCAAATCCAAGAAATTCAGGGGCCATCTTTGGCATATGTCCGATTTGAATCCGAGGTAATGCGAAAGCGTTTATACAAACAGTACTACGGCTACTTCGGTCCGTCATATTTCTTCCGAATTGGAGACTCGCAGATGACGGAGAGAAATCGGATGACGGAAGTCGGATCTAGTGAGTAAAGTACCATACAAATAGTTCTATGACTACTTCGGAACGTATTTTCACAGATTCGGATCGGATGCAGTGCGTAACCGCTCTAAAACTGAAGAGTAAAGTAGTAAATAAATACACAAGGTTAGTCACAACAAGGGTACTATTCCAAAAAGCTCTTAACGTACCCATAATAATAAATAACTTTTGTTCTACAACTTTCCCAAAAGTTTTAGAAAAATAGCTGTTCAAAGATTTTAGAAAAATACGCTAAAATCTAGCTATGATCAGCTGTGTTTACATTTTAAGGATATTTGGGGTCAAGGATTAGATAGCATTTTTAGAAATCGTAACTAAAGCAGGTATGTCCATCCAAAGGTTGTCTGGGAGAAATCGCCTAGTGCGATAAGACCACACATTGTACATCTCTATTTTACATGAATGTTTCTTGTTTGTTTTGTGTACAATAAAGAGTATTAAGTATGTATTGTATGATTATTATTTTTGAAAAAAGGAAAATTAACATCTTTTTTAGGTTCTGTACCCAAAGGGTAAAACGGGACCCTATTACTAAGACTCCGCTGTCGTCTGTCACCAGGCTGTATCTCATGAACCGTGATAGTTAGACAGTTGAAATTTTCACAGATGATGTATTTCTGTTGCCGCTATAACAACAAATACTAAAAAAACTGAATAAAATAAATATTTTAGGGGGCTTCCATACAACAAACGTGTTTTTTTTTGTTGTTTTTATAGATGATGGTACGGAAGCCTTCGTGCGCTAGTCCGACTCGCACTTGGCCGTTTTTTTTGTTTTTTTCTTTACTTTTTTGTTTACCAAAGTAGAAGGTTAAGTTAAAAGTTAATGCATTATCTTTGCTTTGTATGAATGAACCTATTTCAAGCCAAGCCGAGACCACACGTGGTTGATTCAATTAGGTACATAACATACGAATGTTTTGTTTCGACACCTCGTGTGTGTATTTATACTATCTGTCTAATACAGCTATCATCACGTCCGTTGAGTAAGACAATAATGTCTATTTAATTCGACAGGTTTACATACACGGTGGCCGTGAGCAGTGTTGCCAAACGTCCTGCTTTTGGCGGAACATCCCATCAGCCCTTTCAGGACGGGCCTCGGCAGCACCCTGAGCTGACGCCTAAAATCCCGCAATTGCACCTAAGTAGGTGTATTCTCAAGAGTGGTAATTTTTTTGAGTAAGCTTCATCCATTTCCTATCTGACTAGCTCTGAGAAGAAAAACCGAAGCAAACTCAGAGGTCAAGGTCTCTTTTAAAGTCCAGACATTGCAGTATAAAACTATGCGAGTGTAACAATGTAGGGCAACGTCTGGAATGGCCTTTTGAGGGGAATTAATCAAAACCATAGCGTACAAAGGCACTGCTTATTTCCAAAAGAAATCTCTTCCAGCAGACCAGTGAGAGGAGAATGTAGCGGGGCTCCGTCGACTCTTCTTTGGAAACCCAAACAACCTTACAAATATCCCCTTAAGTTTTTCATTTGTTTTTATGTGAAAATGAAAGTGCGTGACGAATAATCGTCCGGAAGCACTCCCTTTTTTATAATTGCTACTACTGTCTTTAATCTGAATAATCAGGTCACAATATGAAACGTAAAAATCTTTTAGCACATTTCCAATTGCTTTTTAGGAAATGTATAGAATTCCTAGCAAATGTGTTTAATAAAAATTTCCCACATTTCCTGTCGATTTTAGGCATTATACATATACATTTCCTAGGAATTCTATATGTATAATGACGGATAACATACATTTCCGAGAAAAAAATATAAATTATTAAATAAATAAATAGATTGTCCGTTATCCCAATCAAGACTAACAGGAATATACAACATTAAGAAAAATGGAGTGGAAGGAAGAACGCCGCAAGCAATAGTTCCGTAAAAATACCTCTACACATGTCGATGAAACCCGGTAACAATAATACGGTAGTAATTACCAAATGGTAGGTATATCGAGTGGATAAACATCTCACGAGTATGACTAAAATAAGTATGTTTACCTACAATACGATATTATTGGCTTAATTAGAGCGCATAGTTTCACTTGGGTTTGGACTTTGGTGTGGACAAAGAGAGACGGCAGATATTTGCGTGTTTCAAAGGCTGGGACATAATACACGTGATCATCCGTCCCGCTTTGAGCGGAACAAGCTTTTGAGCTCTGTGTCCCGCTGTCCCCAAAAACACATAAAGGTCCCGCTTTGAAAAAAGGCAATCCGTGGCAATGAATCCGAGAGAGTACCTGACGTAGCATATTAATATACCATGCTTCAATGCAGGATTAATGAGGATTTTACCGGAAGAACAAAGCTGTATTTTAAGGTTACATAAATGACCTTTTCATTACTCATACTCGGAAAGTAGGTCTGAACCAGGCTTTCTTAAGCTATGTCTACACCAGTGCGTTTTGTTGTTCATCTTGCGTCTTCGTCTGAGGCATGCGTGAAGCACCATAGCGCATGCCTTAATACTAGTTCGACAAAAGCGCATGCCCTTAGCGCACGCTAATCCGTCTATTGTATGTGGACTGACGACTGACCGAGGCGAACCGGTGTAAACGATAAGCTGCATGCGTCTTATGGCAATCAATATTGCATGCGCTTGACGCAAGAGGAATTGAAATTTGAAAGCGCAAGATGAACATGAAAGCGCACTGGTGTAGACATACCATTAGTCCGATAGAATTTTAAGTACCTACATCCGGCGTACTGCAGGCTAATTCACGTAGTTTCGTGACGCGCCTATCAAGTTGCAGTGACACTGCAGTTAAATTCACGCGAGCGCATCTGACAGCGATCGCTTATTAACAAAATAAGAAAAGCGTTGTTTTGACCGAAACTTAACTGCATTTACAATCAGAATCACGCCCCTGTGTACTAAGCTCTACTACCAACCATGTTGACTGGCTTTTAACCGCGGCGTTAGCTATTCTCACCATCATTCAGCCGAAGTTATCCACTGCTGGACATAGGCCTCCCCCAAGCATCGCCACATCGACCGGTCCTGTGCTTCTCGCATCCAACGGATTCCCGCAACCTTCACCAGATCATCGGTCCACCTTGTGGGAGGCCTACCCACGCTGCGTCTTCCGGTACGCGGTCGCCACTCCAGAACCTTTCGGCCCCATCAGCCATCCGTTCTGCGAACAATGTGCCCCGCCCACTGCCACTTAAGTTTGGCAATTCTTCGAGCTGTCGGCTACCTTGGTTCTCCTGCGGATCTCATCATGATATGACCACGCAGGGTAACCTCCGAGCATAGCCCTCTCCATTGCCCGTTGGGTGACCTTGAACCTTCACGTTTCAGTGCCGTATGTAATCACTGGTAACACGCACTGGTCAAAGACTTTCGTCATTCTCATATCTCATGCCAATACACGAACAAGACGGACTTGTAGCTGAAATCCATTCAGATTAAAGAGCCAGTTACGCACATTAGCAACTGCATCCTTCATTCGTGATGTACCGATATAGGTTACCAAAATATGAGCTCAGAAATATAACTCAAAGATTACGTAGTGTAAACTATTTCCGATGTACGCCTACTGTTATGGTACGAAGTTGGATGCAGGATGAGGATAAACGTTTGTCTGACCGTAAGAATGTCCCACTCTTTGTAAAGGTCAACAGTGGGAAAACGAAAAGGGAGACCAGCACCAACCTTGAGTATAGCGCGCTGCGCCCTCTCGACCTCAATAAGGTGGGTTTTAGCGGTGCCTCCCCATGTTGTGATGCAATACTCAATTAATGACTGGCATAGAGCAAAGTAAGTATATCATTTTAATAGTCCTTCGATCTACAGTGTTTCTTAAGACCAGGATGGTCCGAGTTCTAAGCCGAGTTCACGTGCAGATCAGAATTTGATTATCACTTGAGTTAACGGTGAAGGAAAACTTCTACTTCGTCTTCCTTTGCCTTGTCCCATTATCTGAGGTTGGCTCACCTTGTCTGCCTTCTCCATTAATGTCAATCCAGAGCGATTGCGGCGTCTATCTCGCTCTCCTTTAGATCTTTCTGGACTGTTGTCAGCCATGGGGAGGGAGGTCATCTGCGATTTCGCGTTGTCGTCTGTAAATTAAGGGCTACTCGCACCATGTGGAGACCACGTTTTACGATGAAGAATAATACAATTTGGTCATAAAAGCCATTGTAAAAGTTTTAATTATAGAATAGTCCAAATATTAAGATCAAATATCTCCAGCAGTGTCTACGATCGCATCTCTCATGGTCGCGTGACAACTTGCCAATTAGGACGACTACTTAGGTTTTTATTTACGTTCCTAACAAGTCTACTTAGAGCGCTATTAGCGGACGTAGGAATCTTGAAATCGGAGATAAACACTTTTCCAATTTGCGGGCACATTGGACCTTGCAACGGGACGACGGATGACCTTCAAACAATTCGTTTTATCGGTTAAAGGTATGGGGTGCATTAAAAGAACCTCCACGAGTGACGACGATACTTAAGTATTTCCGGCGCACCCTGGGCAGTCAGCCCCGCTACCAACCTTACTGACTGGCTAATCTTTTCACCACGGTATGAGCTATTGTCAAATAGCTCGGGCGACACGAGAGAAGAAGAAGATCGGCTAAAGGTGGTTTTGTAGAAGCGAGCATTCGACGAAGGGTTTATTCGGCGAGGCATTCGTTCGATTGAAGGTGCTTCACCATAACATTGCAAGTTCGGAACAAATATGGTACTCAAAGGATAGGCCATAACTTTTAGTGAGAAAAGGTCTCGTATCAGAGGTAGAATGAAGGAAACATGGCTTAGACCACGACCCGCGTAGGAAACGTTGTAATTTACCCCTGGACGATCGTACGGACCATATAAGGACCAAAAACCTACACAGTTTGATGTACAAGATCATCATCGACACCTTTTCTCAAGAATATCAGAAAGTCTTCTTCTCTCGTGTAAGCACAAGCCATACGAAAACTCATGCTGTGGTGAAAACATATTCCAGTCAGCAAGGTTGGTAGCAGGGCTGACTGCCCAGGGTTCGCCGAATGTACTTAACTGTCATTACTCGTGGAGGCTCTTTTCATGCATCCCAAAGTTTATCAGAAAGTAAAATGCCGTGTTCTCATTTCTTTAAAAATAAAACTACGGTTTCAAAAATAATTATGAGTTTAGGGTTAAAACTAGTACGTCAAATAACATTTTGCAAAAATAAATCTAGTTAACGCTTTAGTGAAGTTACACTTTCGCATGTCATGCGCCAGACACTACCAATAAAAACACATTAATTTATTTTTAAATATAATTTTCGCATTACTAATAAATTCGCTTTTTTCATCTCAAAGATTGATACATTAAAACGCCTATCTGCCGGCGTTAAGTCTATGAAAAGTATGGAAAACAAGACAATTTTATATCATAATAAAAGTGTGACGGTCACGTAGCGTGGGCTTTTATATATACGTGGGCAAAACTTTAAACGAAGCGCAAATATAATTTGTAATCTTACATTTGAACGTTTACATCAACACCCTCGCTCGTCATTCTACGTAACTTTTTTTATGATCAGTACAAAGTGAAGCGTGGAAACTTCAAAAGTTTAAAATTAATCGCAGAGTCATTTATAGTGGCTTATTTTTAAAACATTCAAACCTTTTTATCGGTCGCTAAAATTATGTTTAAAAGTCTGAATAATTTACAGATTTTAGATGCGTGAAATGACGCCGAACGTAACAACTTTTGGCTACGCTTCATACACAATAAATTAAGCTGTAATTTTGACCGAAACAATTGGTAAACGGTATAATAAAGTATTCCGTTTTATATTGGCGCCCGCGCCGCAACAAATTACAACTTCGTTTTCTATCGCTGGCGTTTTGACATTTCTGACAAATAATTACTCAAGCATGGCGTGTTAAATATACACCAGCGTACAGACGCACACACACAAAACCGATGTTACGTCAAACAGATGATCGACGGCTAATTCAATGTAAAGAAATGTACCGGATTGGCATGAGCTATCGAACGGTCTCGTGACGATTGTATTTCTTGGCAATCGTACATTTGTCAATCATCGTCTTGTTTAGTGACTTACCTATCTTGTTTAGTCTGTGAAAATATCGCTTTAAGAATTAATATATAATTATCATGACGTCTCCTTACAAATACATAGAATCTTCTTTGTTCTTGGCTAAATGTTTCTGTAATGACAGTCAAAACAGAGATTGAAAGTCCTCAAAACTTTTGTTGAAGGAAACCACAAACCTAAACGTCATCTAAGTACTATATTTATTGTTTTTGTTGATTTTTTCAAAAAGCGCTTAATCAATTTCGATAAAATTTATATGGGACTACTTCCGAAGTATGGCCTACCAAACAAAAAAAGAATCATCAAAATCCATTCATAATTAGCGGAGATATCGCGTAACAAATATACAAAAAAGAAAACATTCAGATTAATTGAGAACCTCCTCCTTTTTGAACTCGGTTAAATATTTTAGTCTTTTGAAAAATTCTTTAAAAGCTTAAGTAATGAATTTAGAAATTGGAGCTAGTTCATCCATGACCCAAATATTACCTAAAATGTAAAGACAGGTGATCATACTTGAGGATAGATAGATTATAGCGTATTTTTTAAGAAATTTTAAACAGCTGTGATACGTAGGTACAAGGTGTTAAGAATCAACTCTAAGGCCCGTATTAATAAACGTTCCTCAACTGCATACTCAAGTACGTTATCATTTGATACGTCATTATTACGATGTCAGCATCTCAAGATCATTGCTAATTAATAAACACACCTCAAGGCGCTGTACTTGATGGCTTGGATTGACCGAAGTTTAGTTAACATTCATCACATTTCGTTATTCCTATGTCGTAACACTTATTGAAATACTTGTATTTTGTTAAAACTTTAAAGTTAAATTATCTCACACGTTTCCCCTCCAGAGGGCGGGGGCGGTCAAAATCAAAATCCAAGATGGCGGCTGTAAAATTTTACAAAATATGCGTCATGGCCGTCATGGGTATCGTGTCCATGGTTTTCGGGGGTGCTGATTTCGAAAATAAGGTCAAAGTGAAAATCCAAGATGGCGGCTGCGAAATTTTACAAAATATGCGTCATGGGTGTCATGTCCGTGGTTTTAGGGGGCGCTGATGTCGAAAATGAGATCAAAGTCAAAATCCAAGATGGCGACTGCGAGATTTTACAAAATATACGTCATGGGTATCTTTTCCATGGTTTTCAGGGATGCTGGTTTCGAAAATAAGGTCAAAGTGAAAATCCAAGATGGCGGCTGCGAAATTTTACAAAATATGCGTCATGGGTGTCATGTCCCTGGTTTTAGGGGGCGCTGATGTCGAAAATGAGATCAAAGTCAAAATCCAAGATGGCGGCTGCGAAATATTATAAAATATGCGTCGTGGGTGTCGTTTCCATGGTTTTCGGGGGTACTGATGCCAAAAATGAGGTCATAGTCAAAATCCAAGATAGCGGCTGTGACATTTTACTAAATATGCGTAATTGGTGTCGTTTCCATGGTTGTAAAATTACACCGTTGACACACATGACGAATATTTTGTTTAATTTCGCCGCCCTCTTAGATTTTGACTTCGACCTCATTTTCGGCATCAGTACCCTCGAAAACCATGGACACGATACCCATGACGCATATTTTGTAATATTTCGCAGCCGCCATCTTGGATTTCCACTTTGACCTTATTTTCGAAATCAGCACCCCCGAAAACCATGGAAAAGATATCCATGACGCATATTTTGTAAAATCTCGCAGTCGCCATCTTGGATTTTGACTTTGACCTTAATTTCGAAATCAGCTCCCCCGAAAACCATGGAAAAGATATCCATGACGCATATTTTGTAAAATCTCGCAGTCGCCATCTTGGAATTTGACTTTGACCTTATTTTCGAAATCAGCATCCCCGAAAACCATGGAAAAGATACCCATGACGCATATTTTGTAAAATCTCGCAGTCGCCATCTTGGATTTTGACTTTGACCTTATTTTCGAAATCAGCACCCCCGAAAACAATGGAAAAGATACCAATGACGCATATTTTGTAAAATCTCGCAGTCGCCATCTTGGATTTTGACTTTGATCTCATTTTCGACATCATCGCCCCCTAAAACCAGGGACATGACACCCATGACGCATATTTTGTAAAATTTCACAGCCGTCATCTTTGAATTTTGATTTTGACCGCCCGAAAATGTCGTCATTGTACTTCCATTTCATCGTAATAATTAATTTCATCCAAAATATTTTCAAACTCCATGTTTCGTGCAACTAATCACGACCTCAAGTCACGGACTGCCTACACTCAGATTTAAGCATCTCGATTACCCCCATCTATTGATACTTAAGTGGTGAGTTTCGTTTATTAATCAGTCCATCACTCAGCTGATGACGTAAAACCAAGCCGTTACTTGAGTACGTAGATTATATGTTTATTAATACGATCAAGACCTCAACATTGTCATCAAGTGCGAGTTCTTGGGCTGAGTAACGTTTATTAATACGGGCCTAAGAATTTTATGGAGTTACTCAGTATCGGAAATTGAACAACTTTTGTTCCACAAATTTTCCAAATTCGCGTATTTTTTTATAACTTTCCAAACAAATCAAAAAAAAAATTAATTGTATTGTTGAATGTTGAAAGGCATAAAAAAATTGGCGAATTTCGAAAAGTTGTAGAACAAAAGTTGTTCAATTTCCGATACCGAGTAAGCACACACAATTCTTAGAGTTGATTTTATAAAGGTGCGTACAGAATGTAACATGTTGTGTAACTTGTGTTATATAACACGTCCACAATATTTAACATTGTTTTTTAACATTGCAACATATAACAATACTGTAAACATTAGAATAACAATGCAATATAACCATGTTGTATAACATTGTCGTTTGCCGTTCTGCAGTGCTGTTCACAATGTCGACACGAGAGGACGTTTTGCTAACTGCTGCAGCGACTGTTGTCCTTTTAAATAACAAAAGAAAAAACGTAGATGCTGGGTTCGTCTTAGTTTACTGACATTGTTGTAAATATTAATAACATGTTAAATAACACGTTTGTTATTATAACATGTTTTATAACATTCAGTCTCCACATTACTGAAACATGTTATATAACAATGTTTTTTAACATGTTATGTTACATAATATGTACGCACCTTAACACCTTATATAACTATTGACTTTCAGGGAAAGTCAATAGTTTCAATAGAAAAATTATTCATTATTAAGCGTACTTTAACACCTTTTCTGGTGTACCCGACTAACTTTGTTTATAACTAATACTCCTGTTAACCTTTCCAACTTAGCCAAAAAAGGCAGTAGGTAATAGCCTAGCGGTTAAACGCTTGCCTTCCGAGTAGGAGCTCATTCCATCCCAGCCCGCACCTTTTACTTTTCGAATTCATGTGCGGATCTGAATTTGACTATCGCTTACGATAACGATGAAGGATAACATCGTGGGGAAACCTGCACAACTGAAAGAGCTTACAAAAAGTTCTCGAGTGAGTGTGTAGTCCCGTCAACCCACACCAGGTGACCTAGTAGGCCCGGCCTACTCCCTAAGCACGAAGTCCATGGTTTCGGCCTTAGTTACGAGCGTTTCCTACTCCCTATCACCTACGGACATACGAATATTTCGGGGCCCGAACTAAGAATTAATGACAACACGATTTGACAGTTGTCCCTACTACCGATGTGTTTTTGCCCGTCCGAAAAGTTGAACTTGACACTTGTTTTGTTCACTCATACGTTTCGGGCTACTTTTGGACGTGCGACTAATTTCGTTAACGGACTTAGGGAGGAGGCCCTCAGGCCAACGTGATGGCCTAAGGCTTTAACCCTTCTCATTCTGAATAAGGGTTCGTGCCCAGCAGAGAGACAGTAATGGACTGATGGTAGACTTATTTATTTGAGTGGAGAAACTATTTTTCATTGAATATTGTGACTAATTCTGTACCTTCAGTGAAAAGTGATGTAACTGGAAAACCATGATTTTGAGAAAATTAATGTTAAAGTTTAAAAAAATTCTGACTCTTTTTCTACTTCACTAAAATAAGATCTGATTACTGTATTTGATAAACAATATCTTAGAACACATTTTAGTGTAAAAAGAAACAGATTAAGTAATACCGTTTTTTTATAATTTAAAAAAGAATCCAAATATATCACTTATCACAAGAGATATTAACGTCGTTTTATGCGTCAATTAATTTAAAATGAGTTGGACCATTTTACACATTGTTTATTGGTTTGGTGTAGTATGATTTATGCTTCTTATTTTAGAAGGTTTGTACTATAAGGTGTAAATAAAACAAAAAGTTGTAAAACAAATATAGTTTATATAAATATTAAAAACTGTAATTTATATTGTAATCAGGAATTTCTAAGACAAATTTAATTTACATTTTATACACCAGTATCGTATTAAAGATAAAATGTGAATAATGATACAAACTGTTGTTAAAAAAATTTCGATATCTACATTTTGAAAATATTAAAGTATTTTTTGAGACAAGTGCAATACAGATGTAATATTAAAGTAAGAACTTTGTTAGTAGAAGGAATTTGTAAGTAAAAAATCAACTTTTAATGAACAAAACAAAATTTCTTAATTTTTACTATTCATATTTATTTAAACATAACATAAAACTTCCTTAAAACAATAAAACAAATCAAATTAAACTTTACTTTAAACATAAAATAACAGGTAACCTATGAAATCAGTCTTTTCTTTATTTAATAATAGTGTAGCATGTTCTTTATACTTATTAATCAGTCTTTATTAATTTGTCATGTCTAAACTTATTACTTATTACCATCGAGATCAGTAGAATTACTTTAATAATAGGTATTAATATAATATTTGTTTAGAGACGCGAAAGTAGCGCCCCTTCAGAAAAAAAAACATAATTTCTGTCAACACACAACATATTGAAATTTCGTGTAAGTATACAACATTTTAGTCAAGTGTTGTTGAAATTTAAGAACACCAAAAAACAACACTTGACGTCCTAGGTTAGAAGTTTTAGTAATTAATGCTAAAAACGGCCGTTTTTGGTACTAATGGCTACAACTTCGAATCCAGAAGCTCTAGTGTTGATATTTGGTGTTCGAATTTTTTTACAACACTTGACTAAAATGTTGTACACACGAAATTTCAATATGTTGTGTGTTGACAGAAATTATGTTTTTTTTCTGAAGTGGCGCCACTTCTGCGGCTCTAATCGCCTTAACATAAGTTTTGATATTTATAATCAAACAACAGAAGAGTAGGTCCATGCTTTTGTACTTTCATTCAGTTTCTGAGAGGATATCTGGATTGACGTCACGTACATTGCCATTAGTTAGCAAGTTATGATAAAATTCATGAACACTTGGATCAACATATTCCAAGAGCTATATTAAATCCTTTTTCTTTTGTACGCTTATAGGCACTGGTCTTTTATAACATTTTTGTACAGCATTTATATTAACAAAGCTATAATTTTTACTTTTCTTCTTATAAGACATCGAACCGTACTCAGTGTCACCTTCGTAACTTTCTTTATACTCAAAATCTGGAAAATGACCTTTAGTAAATTTAAGTAAGTACTCGCACGTCTGACCATGACCAACTAAAGTCTAAAATTCCAGGTGACAACTCAGTTTCAGACGCTGTACTGCTTATTATGCTAAAACTTTTATCCATATTTTGTTCATCTTGATCTTCTTTTTCTATCAGGCTTGTTCTTTCTTCCATCTTCTGTACATTCTGCTCTTCCTCTATCATGCTTATATTCTCTTCTATTTTCTGTCCAATTTGATCTTCTTCCTGTATCACGCTTGTAATTTCTTTTATCTGTTGTGTTACCTGATCATCTTCCTCCATCACGCTTATTATTTCGTCCATCTTCTGTCCATTCTGATTTTCTATTATGATTATTATTTCTTCTATTTTCTTATCATTATGATCCTCTTCCTCAGTAACAGTAATTAATTCTTCCTTCTTCTCTCCATCTCCTTCTTCTCCCTGTAGTAAGTTCATCTCATTTCCGTCTTGATCTAATTACTTAACATTATCTTAGTGCTCCTTTTTCTGAATGCCCTCCATAATCCCATCAATTCGAGCTTTCACTGTTGTCTGAAAAAAAACAAATCAAAACATCACTTAAATTATTCTTATTATACATACGTTACGGATAATGATAGAAGTGTAAGTAAACTTAGGTCTACATGAGTTTAGGAGCTTACTCATATACGAAGTCAAATATGTTAAGCCACTAAAATTGTCTGTTTTTAGACTTCAACAATAGTTGAAGTCTAAAAAAAGCCAATTTATCGGCTGTAAAGAAACAAAGGTCTATTTAGTGCCACTAAATAGATCTTCGTTTGTTTACACTTTATAACAATATTGCAAATAAAACAATACAAAATAAATTAACGTAATATTAATAAATACAAAAAAAAAAAAAATTTTATTTATATAATAATAACATTATTAATAAAATAAAGTTATAATATAACACTAGAATCTAGTATTGTGTATAAATAAGAAATACTACTTACGAAATAAAGGTACTCTCAAGATCAAAGTTTTGCCAGGCCTCTGACAACTGTATAACAAGAACGTTATGGTCGCAATGTATTGATTAGGATTCGGATAAAAAGCTATTCGGATAAGTACTAAAATTACCTAATAAACATAATAATGTTTGTAATTTGTTAGGAGGTATGAAACGTACCATCGTTACATACCTCCTAAAAAAGTATAATAAATTAAGTTATGTATAAATAAATAATATAACGAGATATTTTAAGCGTCACAAGTCACAATAGTATCACAACTAATGCAATATAATATGTGTAAAATGATATAAGTCAGTTACCTTACGCATATAAAACACAGCGCACTAACTCGAACGCAGTCGCAAGACTAACGTCTTCAACACTCACCCGTTCTAATTTCCAATTTATCCATCTCACTTTCGCGGGGAAGTGAGGCGCAAGCGGCGATCGCGATTCACTGGATATTGCACCACCGAGAACTTGTATCACAATACACTTATTTTATGGTCTAAGTAAGTTTCATTAAAATTGATAACTTATGATTTAAATATATTCATATTAGTATACACTTATTCCAAAATCACCAAACGATTATGTTAAAATTGATACAAATTAAATCAGAATCAGATATAACATCGAATTTGATTTGAAAAATAATGTAAATTGATATAATAAGAGTTGTATCATTAAACACACTTTTTTGTATGAAAGTATCCACCTTTTATAGGATATAAATATAATTGTTCCGGTTTTCACAAAGATGACTAGAGGCAATGATAGAATGTTTAGTAATAGAAGTGTAATTATATCAGTTTGTACTAATTCACATGTAAATATTTAGATCGCGTAATAGGAGTTACATACATTCGTATCAATATACATTAAGGAAATTGAAATATTTGTTCAGTTCACTTTGATATTAATTTAAATGTATTTTATTACACATTGATAAATGTAAAGAATGCTTAGTTAAAGCACTTTACACCAAAATTTGCTCGCTCAATTTGAATCTTAGAGGGACATCAATTAGATCAAATAATTGCGCATTTTTTACTGTCGAACTTAGTGTGAAAATGTTAAAACTGATATAGGTAAAGATGTATCACTTTTCACTGAAGGTACAGAATTGTAATTTATAATTATTTATTTATGCATTTAACTGTAGAAATTATTCCATATTGTGACATTTATAATTTTTGTTTTTATTTGTTATTGTTATTAAAATCGTTTTATTAATTTTGACATACCTATCAAATAATTGATGTACCTACCGAATAATTGATGGGGTGCATGAAAAAAAAACTCCACGAGTGACGATAATTCAGTACGTCCGGCGCACCCTGAGCAGTGAGCCCCGCTACCAACCTTGCTGACTGCCTAATCTTTTCACCACATCGTGAGCTAGTTTTGTATACTTAGTTTGTGCTGACACGAGAGAAGAAGAAGAAGAAGAATTGATGTTTATTTCTCGCATGATCAATTTGTTATTTCGCATGCAACTATATTTGTACGCCTCATGGCATAACATAGCCACCTATGAACTTTAATTTAATAATTGTATTCACTACCTATGTTACACAAATAAAAAATGATTTGATTTGATATTGTACTATAAAATTGAGTTCTTCGCAACAGTTCAACGGAGTATGGTTTAATCCACGGCCTCTAGATCAACGTCCACCATTCGGCTGCCAAAACCATTCACAATGCTTTTCAATATTCAGGATAAATCATGTGATTGCGCATCAAAACAATATAAACCGTTATTGTTGTTGCCATACCGAAGATAGTTAAAAAGGCCCAATAGCTGATTTCTATAATTTACTGAGTGTTTTCGATTAAAATTATTAAGAGTGGTACGGTCAGCAACAAAAGTAGCTGAACATTTGAGTTTTTAAACTTGGCATTAATTAGAAAACTAATTGTTATAAAACAAAAACTTTAATAGATACCTTGAGCTGCTAGATACAGCTCTAAGTAAGTCTTAAAGTTATCGTTTCCTATCAATTAGTTATCTAATTAATGCAAAATTTAAAAATCCAAATGATCAGCTACTTTTGTTGCTGACTGTACCTTTTTTTTCTGTGTTGCGTTTGACTTTTGTCGTTTTTGGTTGAGCGCAGACAGGGTCTAAAATGGGGCACACGAATCCAAGTAACAAAGATATTACTTAGATGCTACAACCAAGCAAATAATAAAAAAAACATTAATATATCTAAGTCCCCATAGCCTTGCATAGGAGCCTTCTATACGTTCTTAGGTATCTCACAGGTAAAATAAAAAGTAAGTTCAAAAACTAAAACCCGACTACTGAAAAATTAATGAATTAAGAAAATATTATCATCTGAAATTGTTAGTCGTGGTTGTATGCCACCTACCCTAACAAAACAATATATTCTAACAGTAGTAGGTGATCGTAAGCTTTAGAGCAAAGTGGCTTATGACCACGGCTAACAATTTCAGATGATAATATTTTCTTGTTTCATTCATTTTTCAGTAGTCGGGTTTTAGTTTTTGAATTTACTTTTTATTTAAATTGTTTTGGGGTTAAAATATATATATTTAAAATTAAGCTCTTTCATTTGATACCAAGAACGGCTTCATTAAATAACATTTGTTTTTAGTTCACGACTTTATGCACTCTTGAGGGTGCCATATTCAATTTAAAGTGACGTCACATATCCTACGGACGATCAAGACGCTTCCAAGAGGAGCTCGTGGCTAAATAATTACAGCCGCATAGACCGATCTTCCGGGTTAAGCCACGCTTGCCGAGGTTGGTCTGTGGATGGGTGACCATTTACCATAGCGAGTTTCCTCCGTGTCTCGGAAAGCACGTAAAGCCGTTGGTCCCGGCTGTCATTTGTAAATCTTTGACAGTCGTTACTGTTGGTCAGAAGCCAGAAAGTCTGACAACCAGTCTTACCAAGAGTATCGTATTACCCAGTTACTGGGTTGTGGGCGTCTGATAGGCAGTCGCTCCATGTAAAATACTGATATTCAGCTGCATCCGGTTCGACTGGAAGCCGACCCCAACATAGTTGGGAAAAGGCTAGGCAGATGATGATCAAGACGCTTCCAATGATACCTCAGTTGTCAAATTATGATGAGTACTTTCGAAGTTAGTAAGGAACAGATGAACATACATACCTACCGGTCAAAATCATATACCCTCCCTTTTGCTTCGCCGTAGTCGGGTATTAACGTCCGAGTCTATTCATATGCCCAGTTTGGCAATAAAAATGCTACCAATTATCTAGTAAGCAAAACAATCCGTTTTTAAATAAGGAATCAGGCATTAGTGCATCGAAGTGACCACCTGACACTGGTCATAAATTAATTAATTAAGCCATTGGCACGCAAAAACGAATACGCCCTATTGTTAAACATTGCTTGATAACATGGTCACCCAAACTAAATGCTGACTTGCTTGATTTTGGTTAAACAGTTTGACATCCTGGGTGCCTTTATAATTGATATAATTAAGCTACTCTGTAGGCACACTGCACCACAAATCATAATAGTCTCTTCTTTGCCCCAAATAGTTTGATGGTCTATCCTTGAACTCTTTGCAAGTAGTTCGCGAGCAAGTTCAAAGGCGTTCGCTGGCAATTCACAAACTATGACGCGATCGTAAAATGGTGGCTACTAGGTCGTGAGCATTTCGTGAACAGCACGGGGACTTCTCACTATTGTGATCACGTCACTCTTTGAAGGGCACACTCAAACTGTTCGCGATCTGCTTACAAACAGTTGGCTGTATGTTTGCTTGTGTTTGCCCGGTTCCTATGACCAAAAACTAATAGTTTGGCTTACCAATGCAATGGTAGCATTTTCTATAATCAAACTGGGCATATATACAGGGTGTAAACGAATTCGTGTAATTCCTTCAAACCGCGTGATCTACTAGTGTTACTGATTGATCCTGCACAGGTTTTTTTCAGAATCAACAAAAAAAAGTTTTCATAAAGTGAAACACGGTATTCTGTATCTGAGTTATTTTAGCGTCCCTAGTTAACTGACTGCGTGGAGCGATATCGCGCTAGTCGTGCCCGTCAGCTGTATCGCCGTGCATTCATTTATGCAAGGCACCAAAATACAACAAAAAAATGGGAAGTATTTTTTTTGTTTTTTATCAATCTAAATCCCGTGTGCGGGGTTAATCTATACCATTAATAGATCATGTGGTTTGAAGGAATTACACGAATTCGTTTACACCCTGTATAGACTCGTTAGTTAATTTTACCTCTGATAACTTTTTTTCTGGGAGGGCCTACTATGTAAATAATAATAATAATAAATCCATTTATTTTCAGGCTACTTTGACCCATAGATACATACCTTACAAACTATAAATATATGTTAAATAATACAGTATAAGTTAGTAATAAAACTTAAGTCTATGTTAGTAAAAACACTTCCCTTGCGCACTAAGCCATCCGCTGTAAAGCTATGTAAAGCTAGGGGTCTTCGCTCAATTGGTGGTAAAGATACAAGAGTCTTAATATTAACTAATGCTCGGTTAATCATTGGAATCGCCCATTAGTGACGAGTTCACTGTGATTCGCTGCGAATGCTTGCACGGTTCTGAGGCATTACTTTGACACGCAATAACAAGTGGTTTCTCTGAACCTACTACCTTGTGATCACCTTATCGAGGTACATAACCATTGACCTACTTGTGCGAACGCACGGTAACAATGTTAACGCCTAAAATTAGTTCAGTTATGAAACGTTCTATTTTTAATGTCCACTTGAACTATGTTACATGGCGGTAAATTGTTAGGGCATCAGTCATTCATTTATTTTAATTTATTTGTGTTACTTTCAAATGGTCTAAGACCAATTACAAAAATTAAAGGTAGGAAGAAGATATACAATAGAAAGGAACGAAAATATATTTATATAATTATATAATATACAGGGTGTCCAGTAAATAGCACGACATACTGCAGGGGGTGATAGCTTGGGTCAATACCTACCAAAACAACACAATATATGTTCAGCAAAATCTTACGGATTTACAGTTTTACAAAATTTTCCGAAATGTCGAAAAATCTCTACCTTGAAACAGATTTTTGAGCATTTCGTAATGAAAAATTCCTTTTCTAGTTTTTTCTTTTACATCAAATTATTCGTGAATAGTTACTTTACTCATTGATAAGTTTTTTTTCTATCAAAAACAAGAATGTTATCAAGAAATACAATTTTTTGTATAAATTTTTACAGAACAATTTTATTATCGCTTAACTTTAACCTACAGTGGTGAAAAAAAAATGTATGTGGCAGTTTTGTACAACAAACTTAAAAGATAGCCTGTTTAATGGTGATTTTGGTAAGATACAATAATAGTGCATTTTCATTAAAAAAAATCAAAAAAATGCTATTTTAGTTCCAGAGAAGCTGATTTTGTTGAAAATGTAATTAACGTAATTTTGACAAAAACCACTACGAGAATAAGTAATAGCTGCTCATTTACGCGAATCATTATAAAACAAGTTGTGACATGTAAAATGCGACATGCACGCGTAATGGATAAGGGCGTTCGCTACGTTACGCGGCGGGTACCCGCCTCGCGTGTGTGTATTGAAAGATAGTATGTACAAACCCGTCGCACGCGTCCGCGCCAGTTAGCGCTGCTCATACTATCTTTCAATACACACTCGATAGGCGGGTACCCGCCGCGTGCGCACCTTTAACGTAGCGAACGCCCTAAAGGTTTTTACTTGCTCGCCGACCGACCCGACCCGACTGGTTACTGTCTAACAAAAGAAGCACACACACGTTGACGTTTGGTGCAGTGGTTGAGCGATTATCTGCTGCGCTACGGGTCGTGGGTTCGATTCCCACACGGAACAAAAATTTGTATGACCTACAGATAGTTGTTTCGGGTCTGGGTGTTTGTGTGTGAGATTTGTGTTTGTAAACGCACCCACCTACATAGCTCACAGACATAGCTCTTCAGAGCGAAAGAGCTAATCGCTCTTTTTCTTTTAAGTGAGCTATTTGCCCATGTCTAACAGAGTTCTTTTATTAGACTGCTGTAGGTGGTCCTAGGGGACCCTCCCTACGTAACCGGGCAGTTAATGGCGAGACCTGAAGGGTCTTCAGCCAATTGGGGGGGGGGGGGGGGGGGGGGGGGGTAAAATACTTAACCTAAGCTAACTACTCGTACTACACTAACATCATGACTACCTGCAACAATAACACTAAGGGCGACCCCTAGTGAGACTCGGACCTCGGCTTAGGGCGTTACTGGCGGGGACTTAGGGGGGGGGGGGGGGGGGGGGACAGCTTGATGAAAGCTGAATTATCGGTGTGACTGCGGAGTCTGAAGAGACGACCGGCTCTACGACGGGAGAGCTCGGTGGATCGTGACCGGCGGCGGTGGGACGTCGCGACGGGCCTCGTCGGCGAGGACGGTATGCCGGACGGCGGCGTTTGTTGTGTAGTGTGCTGGTCGATTTATTCGCCTCCTGGAGGAGGGTTTTTCGTCATCGGGTTCTAAAAGTGTGTGCCTGGGACGGCGAACTTTACTTATGAGAGAGGGACGTCGGCCGCTGCTGCGACTAGGGGGTTCGGATGGAGGGGGGCAGTGTTGAAGTAACGCTTGGAAATGCGTTTGAGGTATTGCCTGATGGTTGGCATTTTAAGATCGATATGGAGTTGGACGTTACGCATGAAGCACGGGGCAGCCGCGGCTCTGCGCAACACTCGATTCTGGAGGGTTTGGAAGGATTTGAAGCGAAAAGGCTTAACGAGTGCGAACACGACGCTAGCGTAAGTCAAGATGGGGCGGATGCACGTCACGTAGATTCTCAGCTTATTTCTAAGTGACAATTTACTGCGCGCTCTAAGAATGGGGTGGAGGCGACCGACAGCGAAAGCGGCGCGAGCGCGCACCGCTTTAATGTGGTCTCGGAAACTCAGATGATGGTCGAGGATAACCCCCAGGTATTTGGCTTTCATCTCCCAAGGGATCTGTTTGCCAAACATGAGGACGGGACGGATGTGGGTGTGGGAATCACCGTGTCTCTCGAAAAGAACGGCTGCGCTCTTTTCGGGATTCACCTCTATTCTCCATTTCCGGAACCAGACCCCGAGGGCGTCGGCTGCGGTTTGAAGGGTTCGAGAGATGCTATCGAGACTCCTACCGGAACAGTAGATAGCCGTGTCGTCGGCGAAGAGAGCCAACTTGGTCAAGCCACATTTGGGAATGTCGCTAGTGTACAGCGTGAACAGAAGGGGCGATAGTACGGAGCCCTGACTTGAGGGACTCCGGCGCGAATGGGGTGAGGGGACGAGAGGGTGCCTTCTAGGCGATCCGACAGAAAGTCTCGAATGATGAGCACGAGACGTCTAACAGAGATGCGTTGCGCACGGCTTAAGGTAGCGTACTGGCAAGCGTCGCAAAAAAGGTTGAGAGAGTGAGACACAAAATCACAATACAAGAAATAGCGGGATAGCATTTGCGCTATTTTTTCATTTTTTTCGTCTGAAACCGTTGTCCCTCACTAGGATTTCTCCTGTATCGTGGGTGCGTTTACAAACACAAATCTCACACACAAACACCCAGACCCGAAACAACTATCTGTAGGTCATACAAATTTTTGTTCCGTGTGGGAATCGAACCCACGACCCGTAGCGCAGCAGATAATCGCTCAACCACTGCACCAAACGTCAACGTGTGTGTGCTTCTTTTGTTAGACAGTAACCAGTCGGGTCGGGTCGGTCGGCGAGCAAGTAAAAACCTTTAGGGCGTTCGCTACGTTAAAGGTGCGCACGCGGCGGGTACCCGCCTATCGAGTGTGTATTGAAAGATAGTATGAGCAGCGCTAACTGGCGCGGACGCGTGCGACGGGTTTGTACATACTATCTTTCAATACACACACGCGAGGCGGGTACCCGCCGCGTAACGTAGCGAACGCTCTTATCCATTACGCGTGCATGTCGCATTTTACATGTCACAACTTGTTTTATAATGATTCGCGTAAATGAGCAGCTATTACTTATTCTCGTAGTGGTTTTTGTCAAAATTACGTTAATTACATTTTCAACAAAATCAGCTTCTCTGGAACTAAAATAGCATTTTTTTGATTTTTTTTAATGAAAATGCACTATTATTGTATCTTACCAAAATCACCATTAAACAGGCTATCTTTTAAGTTTGTTGTACAAAACTGCCACATACATTTTTTTTTCACCACTGTAGGTTAAAGTTAAGCGATAATAAAATTGTTCTGTAAAAATTTATACAAAAAATTGTATTTCTTGATAACATTCTTGTTTTTGATAGAAAAAAAACTTATCAATGAGTAAAGTAACTATTCACGAATAATTTGATGTAAAATAAAAAACTAGAAAAAGAATTTTTCATTACGAAATGCTCAAAAATCTGTTTCAAGGTAGAGATTTTTCGACATTTCGGAAAATTTTGTAAAACTGTAAATCCGTAAGATTTTGCTGAACATATATTGTGTTGTTTTGGTAGGTATTGACCCAAGCTATCACCCCCTGCAGTATGTCGTGCTATTTACTGGACACCCTGTATATATGTATACATTACATATATACAAGGTTAGTCAGAAAGGGGGTACTAATCCGAAAGGGTGTTAAAGTACCCTTGATAATGACTAACTTTTGTTCTACAACTTTCCCCAAAAGGAGAAATAGCTATTTAAAGATTTCGTAAAAAACATGCTAGAATCTCTCTATCCTGAGCTATGATCAGCTGTGTTTACATTTTAGATCATATTTGGGGTCACGAATTAGAAGTTCCATTTTCTGAATTCGTAACTAAAGTAGGGACGAAGAATTGTTGAAAAAACTAAAATAAAAATTCTTTTACATGGAAATAAAATTTTAACACTTGCTTTAAAACCGTCATCAGTGATACTTTAAGCGTCCCGCGGATTAGTACCCTCTTTCCGACTAACCCTGCATAGTATAAAAAAAAATAAGAAAAAAAAATCTAGGCTTTCTTTAAAAGTCTTATGTTGCTCAAACGTGTTCAAACATTAACCGTAACATTAAAGTACTCATCGCGGCAATCGCGGTAAAGTTCCCAGCAAATAACTTGAACCATCATGGCGCCGACTGCGCAGGTCCCCCCCTTGTGTCATTGGTGGTGTCTTTTTGAGTTCTTTTTAAACGTTTAGTCCACTCTCGACCCCCAAGGGTCGAGAATACACTATAGTTAGGCTTCCAGATTGACTTATTTATTGGGGGTCGAGGGGCCGAGAGTGGACTTAACCTTTTTAAAGACCAATGTTTTTTTTTTTTAATTTGAATCATTTGCCTTTTAGTATATCATCGCCTGAACAACGTTTATTCTAGCAAAAAGACCAATTAAATGTCAGCGTGTATACAGGGTTACTGGTAATTCGACGTATTCCTTGCACCACGTTATAGGCGGGCTAATATGCAACAAATTTAACCCCACATATGTTCTACGAAATTCTATGGATTTCGAGATATTGCAATTTTTATGTTATTTTTAGTAATTCCCAGAATTCCTTCTTAAACACTATTTATCTCTAAAATATCAAATTGATCGGCTTTGATTATGATATTATCTTGTAGCTGATACTTTTACAAAGCTTTCTGCGTATTTAACTGTTCTTAATGACCATCCAATTGAAAGTAATCATTAAAAGTTAAATAAGTGTATTAGAAAATCGTCGAGGTACACGATAAAGAATGATGTTTATCTCAAAAATTTACTATGATACTAAGTGTACAAAATGGGAGACAAACATCCTTATTTAATCAGCTATCCAACGAGGTATAGACGTTCAAAAAATATTTAGAAACTATTGTAAAAATGTCTTATAATACTGACAAAGGCGATTTCTGAAAAATCTCTACAAGCACGCAGGTGGCCCGTTGAGTGCAATTCATTGCATAATCCTCGCGTAGAGATTAAACAGCAGTCTGTCGGGCACCAACTGTCCTCTAAATGTCAGGATTAGATTAGGTCAGGTCGTTAGGTTATGTTTGGTCAGGGTTAGGTAGGTTAGGTTAGGACCTAAGTGTGCGAGGGAACACCGAGGTGGTTTTAGTCAGTAAGAGTCTGACAGACCCCTCTGCCCACCCCCAGGACAGAGGACATCCATGAGGATATCCAGAAGGCAAAAAAAATATGGTCAGGTTGGTTCGTTAGGTTAGGTCACGGTTAGGTTTAGGTTAGGTCACAACTTCGATGTCCTGGGATCTGGAGGCGAGGGCTCTCGCGCTGAGATATCGCCAAAGCGAGGAGGCGCTTGAGCGGAGTGGTTTCCGCCAGATCCTACTGGCTGTGGAGGGAACGACTTGCGCAACCCAGCGCAGGGATCGCCGCAATAGTGGCGGTAAGACCCTTAATGAAGGAGTGGCTGGAGAGGCGGCATGGCAACCTCAGCTTCCAGATGATGCAGGTGCAGATATCTCAGCGCGGGGGCCCTTGCCTCTAGATCCCAGGGCATCGAAGTTGTGACCTAACCTAAACCTAACCGTGACCTAACCTAACGAACTAACCTGACCATATTTTTTTTGCCTTCTGGATATCCTCATGGATGTCCTCCGTCCTGGGGGTGGGCAGAGGGATCTGTCAGACTCTTACTGACTAAAACCACCTCGGTGTTTCCTCGCACACGTAGGTCCTAACCTAACCTACCTAACCCTGACCAAACATAACCTAACGACCTGACCTAATCTAATCCTGACATTTAGAGGACAGTTGGTGCCCGACAGACTGCTGTTTAATCTCTACGCGAGGATTATGCAATGAATTGCACTTAACGGGCCACCTGCGTGCTTGTAGAGATTTTTCAGAAATTGCCTTTGTCAGTATTATAAGACATTTTTACAATAGTTTCTAAATATTTTTT
Source organism: Amphipyra tragopoginis (assembly GCA_905220435.1). Lineage (NCBI taxonomy): Eukaryota > Metazoa > Arthropoda > Insecta > Lepidoptera > Noctuidae > Amphipyra > Amphipyra tragopoginis. The sequence goes on along the minus strand of HG991991.1, from coordinate 7,448,360 downwards.
GAACGTCTATACCTCGTTGGATAGCTGATTAAATAAGGATGTTTGTCTCCCATTTTGTACACTTAGTATCATAGTAAATTTTTGAGATAAACATCATTCTTTATCGTGTACCTCGACGATTTTCTAATACACTTATTTAACTTTTAATGATTACTTTCAATTGGATGGTCATTAAGAACAGTTAAATACGCAGAAAGCTTCGTAAAAGTATCAGCTACAAGATAATATCATAATCAAAGCCCATCAATTTGATATTTTAGAGATAAATAGTGTTTAAGAAGGAATTCTGGGTATTATTAAAAATAATATAAAAATTGCAATATCTCGAAATCCATTGAATTTCGTAGAACATTATGTCGGGTTAAATTTGTTGCATATTAGCACAGTTTAAGAATCATACAGTTGGGAAACGCCTTTGATGTCGGACGACACCGCCGCCCGTGTAGGTACTTACGCTATCAATCGCAAATGTGCAAGGGTTGTCAAAAAAGAAAAATAAAATAAATGTGATTATTATGTAATAATTTGCTTAATTAATAAACAAAAATTAATAATTAAATTTTATAAATTATATTATAATTAATATTCAATGTAATTATATTAATACGTGCATAATCATTATAATTAATTTATACAACGATTCTTGTAAAACTCGCTTGCGATTTACACGGGTTTCCCCTCCAGAGGGTGGCAGAGGTCAAAATCAAAATCCAAGATGGCGACGGTAAAATGTCACAAAATATGCGTCATGGGTATCGTTTCCGCGGTTTTCGGGGGCGATGATGACGAAAATGGGGCCAAAGTCAAAATCCAAGATGAAGGCTGCGAATTTTTTCAAAATATGCGTCATGGGTGTCGTTTCCATGCATCAGCACGCCCGAAAATCATCGACACGACGCCCATGACACCCATGACGCATATTTTGTAAAATTTCACAGTCGCCATCTTAGATTTTGACTTCGACCTCATTTTCGGGATCAGCACCTCCGAAAACCATGGACACGACACCCATGACGCATATTTCGTAAAATTTCACAGCCGCCATCTTGGATTTTGACTTCGACCTCATTTTCGGCATCAGCAATTCAGCACCCCCGAAAACTTCGGACAGGACACCCACGACACATGTTTTGAAAAACTTCGCAGCCGCCATCTTGGATTTTGAATTTGACCTCACTTTCGTCATCAGCGCCCCCGAAAACAGCGGAAACGATACCCGTGACGCATATTTTGTAACATTTCACAGTCGCCATCTTGGATTTTGATTTTGATAGGGGAAACGTGTGAGATAAATATAACTTTCATTACTCATACTCGGAAAGTAGGTCTGAAGTTGCTTGAGGATGAAAGTAATACTTTCCAGCCCTAGGTATGGAGAATCCTTTTCAACTGACAGCTGTCAAATTATTAAAAAAAAACTAGTTCTATTTTCACATTTCTATTGAACCATGTTCCAACTTTCTATACAGCCACTCAATTACAGCGCGATGTAAAATTGTAATAACATAAAGTTAATTAAGTATTAATTAAAGAACATAATTTTTTTAAATGACTTTATTATAATTTAGTTTCAACTATTTCTTTAAAATAACATAGATTTGGGCAAAATATTTAGCATTTTTTCAATGATGAAAATGAAAAATAATGGCTGAATAGCTGGCTGGCCACAGAAAAAAAAATACAAAATAGGCGGGAAAGCGGTAATCCGATCACTAATTTTTTCTATAACTAATTCATGTTTTTATTTTTACTTTTCTTGTATTCGTAATGAAAAGCACAGTGTTTACCTTGGGTTAAAGAATGATTTGGTCCCTCGAAGTATAGGCGCCCTCGCTATCTCGCGCCTTAATAAGTTACTTTCACCCCTAGGGTAACAATGTACTATTAAAGAACTTAAACTAGCCTTTATGAATGTAGCAATTAATGGGTTTATATTCTTTCGCGCAAATATCCGGACGCGCCTGCCCTCAGCGTTCGAGTGCGCAAACTAAGCGCGATCGGGGGCCGCGATCCGCGCCGCCCACCTCCCCGCGAGTTCCCCGCTCTTGCTCTGCGCAAGTACATTCGTTTCCCAACTGTATGATTATTAAACTGTGATATTAGCCCGCCTATAACGTGGTACAAGGAATACGTCGAATTACCAGTAGCCCTGTATACCTTCTATTCTTACGATAAATAGTTAACGAAATTACCTAATTAGTAGCAGATGTTTAAATGAAGGTGTGGTTTCCGACAACGAATAAGCTTTAATAAATTCTCGTGGATGTCGTAGAGGCATTAGACCCACCCGGCACCCGACCCGCATCCCTCGCCTCGTGCGGTTCGTATTCTTTATATGAATTTGTATGGATGTGCGCCACGGAGAAGAGAAAGGTGCGCTCACTACACCAACTCCGTAACGTCACCGGATCGCCTCGGGCGTATGCCGTCCACGCGCGGACGACTAGTTGACCACTCGGTGACAACTTGCTAATCGCATGCTTGCCTTGAGTGAACCGCGCGCTGCCATCGAGAAGACCGCGCGCGGCCCGCGAGTGGTTCACGCGAGGACAATGCGTCAGCGATGCGCCGCTCCCCACCCGTCATTTCCAGCCCTTCTTTCTAACATGTCGGACGTATGGTTTTTGCTTTCAAAATGAATAAAGAAAGACTTATCGAGAAGTTCAAAAATATAAGTATGTCTTTTTGTAAAATTTGACATAACCAAAAACACGTGTAGACCTGGTGCCAATTGCTGACAGACTACTCGGAAATTCGTGGGCCCCACGATTTCCACTCGTTGACTACGTGAGGTCCACTGGTTGACCACGCGATGTCCACTGTCCACTCGGTGACCGCGCGAGGTCCTCTGGTTGACCACGCGACGTTTACTAGTGATAACGCGGCGTCCACCCGTGGACCACCTGCTGACAACGAGTGGACGCCGAGCGATGAGGCGGTGCGGGTCGGGTGCCGGGTGGTTCTAATGAGCTGTAACCTTAAGGCGGCAGCGAAAGCATCGCACTCACAGCATGAAACGGGTTTCAGATTCACTGTATAAAACATGACTGGTTAGTCAGTTTACATCAGAAAACTATGAACTCTTCTCAACTTAATGTACAACTTTTACTATGGGAAAAAACAGGATAAAAAAAAACTGCTGTTCCATACAAAATAATCAATCATCATCATCTTTCACCCGAAAGACGCCCACTGTTGGACATAAGCCTCCCCCAAGCATCGCCACATCGACCGGTCCTGTGCTTCTCGCATCCAGCGGATTCCTGCGACCTTCACCAGATCACTATTCAAAATAATCAATGTTGCTTAACAAAATTTATATGTAACAGCTAATTTTCTTTTCACGAATTCTGAGCTTGTCCAGTGTCAGTCATACTGTAGAATCTCGTTGTCGTTCATTCGCGCCGGTCGGATTATCCATTTTAAATGAACCAAATCTAAAAAAACGTATTGCGATGATATCGACGAAGCCTAACATAAAGTCCAACGCCTTTTTTTTTAGTTTTTTGTTAATCCTGTATTCAAGACTACATTGTTCTTTCGTAACATCCCATTATATTTATAAAATTGTTACCGATATTGATTTTAAAAGAGTAACCATGGACTTTCATGTCGGCTCGCACGGTTTCAATTTGTCGTTGCCTAAGGAGAACCATAGGCAACGACAAATTGAAACCGTGCGTCTAAAGTCGACTATCTATGTATATAAAAATTAATCCATATTTCCCTTGGTCATGGCACCACGCGTGAGCGGCGGGACCGACTTCGCAAATTTTTTTTTGTTGTTTTCGTAATTGTCAGGAAAAGGTACATATGAAAGAAAATTTTGATATTTAAAAAAAAACCAAATTTAAATCTCAGTATGTCCATTTCTTCATTTGTTTACCGCATGTATGAAAATGGTTTTAAGTTTTTGATACTATTTTGATTTTGTTTCTGATGGTAGGTAGTAGGTAAGTAGAAAGTAGGAAAAAGTGCCTTGCAACGCATGCCGAGTACAGCTAGTTATATCACATGGGAAGAAAAAATTGATTACCTACGGACCGACTAGGTACCCTAGCGTCACAATCACTATTTAACCTACAAGACTGGTAACAATGTATTTATCGACCTATTATGAACTCCACAATACGTCAGCCCTAATACTCCATTGTTTCTAATTCCATTGTTAATAACTAATTAATGAGCAAGCATCCGAACTAATTGGACGATGCAGGTTGCGTCGTGCGTACTAATTAGCATTGAGATCATTGGGTTAGATTGATCTGTGATTGTTGTTACAATGATTACATTATTGTCACAAATTATTATTGATGCGAATTTAATTGATTACATGTTCACCCAAAGATAAGCCCTGACAGCTCGGTCGGTCATTTAGTGAATTGTAGCCGCAAGAAGATTGCAATCGAAAAAACGTAAAAGACATCATCAGAAACCGTATTATAGCGTTATTATGCATACTTGATCAAACGATTTGATCAAACACGAGTTGATCACGCGGGGAGGTCGCGAGTCGAACTCGCCGCGTGGTGAGCTCATGATTAAGGACTCCGTGTAGATCCGAAACTAGTCGGGCAATCCCGAAAATGCACGTGAGTAAACCGTAACTAGGTAGGTAATCATAAATATGAATGTATCTCACGAAAGTTATAATACAAAAATGTGTTCTAAATAAAATCAACCTCTACCTTAATCCCTATCAACATTGAAATTACGTGATATTTTTACGTAGGCAACGTGTACTGAAATTACAGCATTTCATAACTAAGCCGATCTCGATTTGCGGATTAAAATAAGCTGAACAGACCTGTGGGTTTAATAACGTCACATTTTATGAAACATAAACGCAATCAGAACTGCAAGTTATAGTGCATGAAAAGAGCCTATACATGTGAAGATACTTCAGTACGTCCGGCGCACCCCGGGCAGTCAGCCCCGCTACCAACCTTGCTGACTGGCTAATCTTTTCAGCACAGCATGAGCTATTATCGTATAGCTCGTGCTGGCACGAGAGAAGAAGAAGACTGCAAGTAGACTGCACAGTTTATTCCACTTTTTTCACCTGGGTGAACAAAGTGGAATAGGCCACCAGACCTTCAAATCCGGTCCTAAGCTGACTAGGCCCAAACTCTTACCGTATTCCACCTCGCTAAAATCTTATCAGTTCTGACAGAACGACTACTAGGTATAAACTGTTCATTCAACACATTATTAGCTCCTTGTCGCGTCCCAAAGCGGATGGTTTATTCTTAGCTCAGGATAAAACTGAACTTATAATAGACTAGCGCTTTAAAATCCACGTGTAGCAACAGAAATAAACGTTGATGTAATAAACTTGGTAAATAATGCACATTGACGTTTGTGCGCTCATAAATTTTCATTATATTCGTAGTTAGCTTTATTATGTATTAATATGGTATTTTGAGTTCACTAGTTTTAGTTATGATGGATTCATTTGCAATCAAAACGTTTAGTATTGCTTGTGGTAACTTGTTAGTTCTCGGTGCATTTGCTAAGATTTTTTTAACTGACTTCTGAAAAGGAGGAGGTTTTCAGTTATATGCAATTTTTTACTTAACCCCCTTTCTCTGAGATTTGTACCGATTTGAGTAATTCTTTTTTTATTTGATCCGAAATAATTTCGATTTGGCCTGATATGAATTTCATTAAGTTTGGTGGGATCGTTTTTTATATAATATTACTAGCTTATGCCGGCGGCTTCGCTCGCATTAATTAAGCTCAAAAAAAAACTCTTGACACTACTAAAGTTTCTAGGTATAATAATATAATTCAATCGTGATTCGAAAGACACGTTTCGCCATCTATGAACGTTATTGTTGTTTTCCTCGGGATGAAAGGTACCCTATGTCCGTTTCTGTACACCTGACAACGTACATACAAAATTTCAGGGTGATCAGTTCAGTGGTGAAATGGTTTAGGTGTGAAATGGTAAAAATCAAACAAACTTACTTTCGCATTTATAATATTAGTTAGGATTAGTAGATACTTACTTAGTTTGAAAATGTATTACCTAGGTAGAAGGCGTTCTAGTTGTTGTAATTGTAGCAAATTACAATACACAGTTACTTTAACTGTTCGTAGATCACTTAGTAGTGGTCCACGAATTTAGTGCCTATACACGTAGAAAGCAGGTTGCCGGCGCCGATCTGCCAGCGCTTGTCGGTGCTGGTCCGCGCAGTTAGTCGGTGCAGGTAGTCTCTACACTATGTGGCGAACCAGCGCCGACACGCTCCGAACTTCACCGACAAGTTCCGACCTGCTCCGATCAGCGCCGGTAAACCGTCATTTGTTGCCGTATTTGCAAGGGAACAAGGCATATTTTTGCTAAAAATGCCAGCCCCTGCTTCTACCCGCTTTCTTTATGTAGCAGTTACCTGCACGGACCAGTACCGATAAGCGCTGGTAGGTCGGCGTTGGTTACCTGCTTCCTTTATGTATATGCCCTTATACACTACTAGCTAACCCGGCGAACTTCGTATCGTCATATTGTATTATTCGTGAATTTAAAAAAAAACTTTTGTTGTCATCTTGTCCTGACAATAACGAACACACAAAAAATAATTATGCAATTTGATTTTTGATGCAATCGTTCGGAAGTTATGCACGTACATACATTTCGGCGATTCATTTTTATTTATTAAAGATTATATTGCAATTGTAATTTGCAATTTGCTGTAATTTGCACTAGAAAGAATTTAATAAAAAACAAAAAAAAAACTAAAAACAGACTCCAAAAAGCATAATTACCATAGGTAAGTATTACTAATTTGGTTCAGCGTGGATTAGCAACGACTTCTGAAACTGTAATTTTTGTATTATGGTAATTATTTTATGTATCTTTCAGATTTTTTAAGTAAAATCTTACTATTGTTAAAGTTTTTATTATAATTAAAATAATTCTAATTATGAAGCTGACTGAATAAGAGCCTAATCACATCAATCAGCATCAATTAGTAAAAAGCTGGATTATTTTAGACACACTCATGCGCATAAATTACTATCGTGTGCTTTCAACATTCTTACGCATCAGTAGTAGGAAATCACCGAAACCTCCGCTTTATATCAAACGCGAATAAACTTTATATCAAGCGTGACTTAAGTTTATACCAAACGCGAATTAAGTTTATATAACACGCGAATGCACTTTATATCAAGCGCGAATTAAGATTATATGAAACGCGAATAAAGTTTATATAAAACGCGAATTAACTTTATATCAATCGCGAATTTCGTTTATATCAAGCGCGGATCAACTTTATTCAAATTGCGAATACACTTCATACCGAACACACATGCACATCATGTCAAATTCACACCTGAATTTACTTTATTATTACGATGATTAACTTTATCACATGCTCTTGTTATCGGGATCACTGTTGATTACACATGTTCCAACCAACGTTGACGGACTCACACGAAGTATTATACAGGTACTTCTTTTTAATGATGCCTCTTGTTAAATCTCTTAGGCGCACATTACCTTTTTTTTTCGTCTTGTCGGGTATTGTGAAACAAAGAAGTTTTTATTTTGGGTCGTTGTAAAGATTAATGGGTACGATTGTATGCAGTATTGATTTTCAAAACTATTGTTATATTGATGTGGGTCGTCCTGTGACGACGGGCGGTACTCCAAATCTCTTAGGAGCACATCCATCTTGTCGGGTATTGTTAGACAAAGAAGTTTCTCAACAATTATATTAACATGTCTGGACGTGATTTTTACATACATGTTGATTCCTGTCTTTGGGTGTCCTGGGTGGGGCATTACCGTTATGACCAATATAAAAGAGATGACCAAATGCATACAGCATCTTATTGTGCTCTGTGCACTACACCATACGCGATCTCCAGTTGTGTTTAGAAGTGTTAAAATAGTAAAACTGCTGCTGTATAGTTCCGTGTTGTAATAGTGAATCTGCTGAATAATGGCTGTAAGTACCTTGTTGATATGTCATATTTACTGTTGATAATTATGTGTGTGTGTGTGTATATAATATTTATATTTATGTGTCCATCATGTTCCTACACTCGTCCCTTAACCATTTTTTTCAATATCGCTTTTTAATTGTTTCAGTTCTCTGAAAATACTTTCAAGAGCTATTACTATTCCGACAACCACGACGAACCCAGTGACGATGAAGGTACACTTGCCTTCAAAGTGAAACAAGCATTATCAAAAAGAGCCAATAATTGCATTGATGACTTTTTTGAAATACCCAAGAAGAAGAAGAAGCTGACAAAAAAGTCATCAAGTGTTGGACGCTCATCGAACGGTGGTGTGTCATATATAAATTCAAGTAAAGAGGACAGCACGTATGCATCACATCTTGTGAAAATTGAAATATATGATGTGAATAAAATAAAAAACATCGCACCGACGGAGATTTGGAAACATGCAGATGTCCGCGTAAAATATTACGCGGAAGTTGAGGACGATGAAAATCTGCAAAGTGTTAAAGACGTTGTATATAATGTGACAAAACAGTTGGCATCGAAAGACGATTGTGTAAAATATTTTATAGAGACTGATAAGTAAATATAAGAGTGCTTGTGTTTAGATTTTCACTAGAGTTAAGTCATATTGTATTATTTTATAAGTTTCTTAAATTGTAAACTTTTATTATTTTGTAAAAACTGTTTATTATAAGTGTTTGCGCTTAGATTTTAAGAGTTAAGTCATATTGTATTTATAAGTTTCTTTAATTGTAACCTTTTATTTTTAGTAGTAAAAACTGTTTGTTCCAATAAATATTATTTGTACTTATTCAGGTACTTATTTTTTTTATTTTTTGAGGGCATCGTAAAGTATTATATTTATCATTGCTATTGTAAAAATTTGGGTATTTGTCATAAGTTTCTTTTGTATTTGCATTGTATTGTAAGGATTTTTAAGAACATTGTTAAATGTGTTAGGTGAACACTATATAAAACTCCAAAATTAACTTAAAGTCCAATCACTTCTTACTCATTCCACGCTATGGATACACTAAGCTGTGATTTATTCGACTCCGAACTCATCGTGCTTGTTGAAGACATCGAATCATCGAACCTGATGTCATCAGCCTGCGATCAAGAACTCTACGAGCTCTGTGAGGAAATACAACAAGATCATTCTAAAACGTGAGTACATAATCTATTGTGTTATAAATTAACTTATTGATACATGTTTTGATAGTTCATAACGAGGGGTGGATTTTTTTTGAGTATCATCCGTTTCTTCCAATGGTATTTTACAACGACAGAAAATGTATCGCAGTCTCAATTATGATTTATGACAGTTTATCTCAGTGTGACTGCAAGATTGTACACGTTTAACTCTTATGCCTTTACTCCACATTATACTCCATGTAAAGTACATAAAATCATAGACTCTCACACTGAATCTATGCACAATTTATAGCATTTTATCAATGCAAGCATATTGTTTGGGATGTAAATAAGAACCATGATAGTATTTCAAAAGTAATTGATGAATACTAACTTTATTGAATATGATAAAAATATTATTTGATACATTTCGTTTTTTATTTTCCTATCAGATCTATGCAACTTGGAGGGGGTATAAAGAAAAGACCAGCGACTTCGGAGTTGGAGGAATTAGAAAAGAAGAGGAGGAAACATCTTGAAACCCCTTCAACTTCAACATCGTCGACGTCTCCCATTCAAAATGTGAGTACAGGAAATAGTGATAAAATTGAATGTTCTATATGTCGCGTATCGGTATCAAGAAAATATTTAACTAATCATTTAAAAAGTAATAATCATAAAATCAATGTTTTGAGATCAGATAAAGAGTTAGCAAACGTTCAAATAATTGAAAGTGCATTCGGCAATAGAATTCTTACTTATAGAATCAAATCCGATATAAATCCTGACCAACCATTTGAAACACCTGAATTATTTTTACAAAATATTAAAAACTTAATTTATAATTTACTAGAACGATCTATTATAGAACACTTTGTTGTGAAAGTTAATTTCATTCTTAATGCAGACTTTATACAAGAAACCAAAAATCTTTTTAATACTTTTGATTTTCAAAATACCAATTATGTTGTTTGTCGTGGGGATGATAAGGAAATTATTTTTTCATATATTGTTAGTGAAATAATAAATAAAATTTCAAATTTTGAGAAAAAAGATAGTGGATGGAGTTTAGTTAAAATAAAACATTTAGACATGAATGTTAACAAGTTTAACCCACTACGTGGATCATCATATATAGACTTACCATTAGATATAAAATATAAGAAAGCTATAATCAATATTCGAAACAAAGATTACGAATGCTTTCGTTGGGCAGTGTTGTCAGGGTTGTATCCAACTGTAAATAGTTGTAACAGGGTAACATCTTATATACCTCATAAAAATAAAATAAAATTCAATAATCTTTCTTTTCCACTAAAAATTAATGACATTCATAAATTTGAAAAACTCAATAATATTAGTATTAATATTTTTGGTCTAGATTACGATCCAATAAGTAAGAAAAATAACGTTGTAGGTCCATTACACTTAACAAAAAATAGGCAAACTACCCATTTAAACTTATTGTACTTATCTCAAGGTAGTAACGGTCATTATTGTTATATTAAAAACCTTTCGAGATTAGTATCTAAACAATTGTCAACATCAGAACATGCAGTTCATATTTGCGATGGTTGTTTATTATATTTCACATCACGTGATAATTTACAGCGACATCAAGAAAATGATTGTTTCAATGTATGCACAAAGTTACCATCAGAGCGAGACACTAAAAGAAATTGGTTTAATGAATTAACTCCCTCTAACCAAATCTCATTTAATAATTATGAACGTAAGTTAAGAGTCCCGTTCGTTGTATATGCTGACTTTGAAGCATTTTTAAATCCAATAGATAGTTGTTCTAACGATCCGAGTACATCATCAACTGTTAATATTCAAAAACATGAAATGTATAGTTTTGGTTACTATCTTAAATGTTCATATAATGATAGCTTTTCAGTATATAGAACATATACCGGTAAAGATTGTGCACTTAAATTTATGATGTTTATTAAAAAAGATTTAGAAAGCATACATAAAATAAAAAGTATTGTTAAATGTCCATTACCGTTAACAATCGAAAATAATATAAATATCACCCAAAGCACTACGTGTTATATTTGCAACAATAATTTGAATGGTGATTCTACAGTTTCATACAATTCGTATACTGGTGTGTATCAAGGTGTGGCTCACCCATTGTGTTCTGAGAAATATCGAACACCTAATTTTTTACCTGTATTTTTTCATAATTTAAGTAATTATGATGCTCATTTTATAGTCCATGCTCTCAATTTTGAAGAGGGTGATATAGAAATCATTCCTCAGAATAAAGAGAAGTATATTTCTTTTACCAAAGTTTTACGTATTAATAACTGTGTTATGAAATTAAGATTTCTTGATTCACTTAAATTTATGACCAGTAGTCTTGATAAATTAGCTAAAAATTTATTACCCGAACAATTTCATGAACTCAAATTAAATTTTCCATGTGAAGAAGACTTCAAACGATTAATACGAAAGGGTGTTTATCCATATGAGTACATGACTTCATTTGATTCTTTAAAAATAAGTTCTCTTCCCACTCGCGATCAATTTTATAGTACTTTGAACGATAATGCCATTTCAGAAAATGATTACCTTCACGCTCACGATGTATGGAATCACTTCAATTGTCAACACATGGGTGACTATTCTGATATTTATTTAAAAACGGATGTTTTATTATTGACAGATATATTTGAAAATTTTAGAAACGTTTGTCTTAAAACATATGAATTGGACCCTGCTCATTATTATACAGCACCTGGATTAAGTTGGGATGCCATGTTAATATTTACTAAAATAAATTTAGAGCTTTTAACGGATATCGACAAAATTGCTTTTATTGCAAACAATATCAGGGGTGGTATATCTCAATGTAGTAACAGACACGCGAAAGCAAATAATTTATTTATGGAAGAATATGATTCTAGTACACCATCATCCTTTCTGATGTATCTAGATGCAAATAACCTTTACGGTTGGGCTATGTCCCAAAATATCCCAACCGGCAAATTTGAATGGGTAGATGTAAATACTGATTTTAACATCCCCGACGATGCCGAACACGGTTTTATTTTAGAGGTAGATTTAGAATATCCGAACAACTTACACGATTTTCACTCGGATTTACCCTTTTGTCCTGAAAACATATGTTTAGGTGATAGCAAAGATCGAAAACTGACCCCAAATTTAAATGATAAAAAGAACTATGTTATCCATTACAGGAATCTTAAACAATGTTTAAATAAAGGTTTACGATTACTTAAAGTTCATAGAATTCTTAAATTTAAACAATCAGCGTGGTTAAAAAGTTACATAGATTTAAATACACACATGCGTTCGATGGCAACTTCAGATTTTGAAAAAGATTTTTTTAAACTTATGAACAATTCAGTTTTTGGTAAAACAATGGAAAATGTAAGTAAACGAGTAAACGTTAAGTTAGTCAACCACTGGTTGAATCGTGGGAAAACCCAAGGAGTTCAATCTTTGATAGCAAGACCTGAATTTCACAGTCTTTCAATATTTTCTGAAGATTTAGTTGCAGTACAATTAAATAAAACTAAAGTTTTATTTAACAAACCAATTTACCTTGGATTTTGTATATTAGATCTATCAAAAACGTTAATGTATCAATTTCATTACGATTTCATGAAATCAAAATATCAAGATAATCTTAAACTTCTTTATACTGACACTGATAGTTTAATTTATCAATTATTTACCGATAATTTTTATAACGATATTAAAGAAAACTTAGAATATTACTTTGATACGTCTGACTATCCCCCCAATAATGAATATGGTTTACCATTAATAAATAAAAAGCGATTAGGTTTTTTTAAAGATGAAAATAATGGTAAAATTCTTAAAGAGTTTGTAGGACTTCGTGCAAAAATGTATGCAATGGACATACAAAATAAATTTGTAGCTAAAGCAAAAGGTATTAATAAATGTATAACAAATAAATTTATTTTAAATGATTATAAAACATGTTTATTCGAAAACAAAATTCAGTATAATGAAATGTTAAGATTTAAATCAATTAAACACGCTATATATACTCAAAAAATTAACAAAATATCACTATCATACAGTGATACAAAACGATATTTATTAGAAAATTCTACTGACACTCTTGCTTGGGGTCATTATAAAATAAAGAACATTTAATTTTAACATTATTTCCTGTACTACTTAAATATGTGCCTGTAAATGTGTGTAAACAAATATGTACCTATCTGTAAATATGTGTTGTAGTTTTAAACATAGCTTTACTTGTACATTCATAAAAGTTTAGATTTATTTAAACATTTGAAATCAAATATAATACCTTTAACTTTAACAATATGTTTTATTCATTCTAATATACCTTTAGGATTCACACGTGCATTTAAAATGTTCCATTTTTTTCATCCTTTTACTGCGATAGTCGCAGGTCCAAGTGGTTGTGGAAAATCAAAGTTTGTGACAGATTTCATAAAATCTATGAAAGAAATATGTAATCGCGACTTTGATCAGATTACGTGGTGCTTTGACGAAATGCAACCTTTATATAATTTACAAAATGTCAACTATCATCAAGGTATTCCTAACCTTAACATGTTTGATGGCGAGAGACCGCATCTTGTTATAATAGATGATCTAATGAGAGAAGCAGATGGTAGAATTGTTGACATATTTACTAAAGGTAGTCATCACAGAAATTTAAGCGTGTTTTATATAACACAAAATTTATTTCACCAGGGTAAAGGACAAAGAGACATTTCTTTAAATTCAAGTTACATAATTTATTTCAAAAATCCTCGTGATAAAACTCAAATACGATATTTAGCACGACAGGTATCTCCAGATAATCCAAAATTTATTGAAGATGCTTACAAAAATGCTACTTCAGAAGCCCATGGATATTTACTAATCGATTTAAAACAGAATACTAATGACTTGTGTCGCATCAAGTCAAATATATTCCCATATAATGGGTATTGCATAGTATACATACCTACAAAGGGGTTTAAATACTCAAACAATCAAACAGTTCCAATCATTTGTTAACAATGCATCGTAGACTAACAACGCATAAAAATTTGTTAAACGCATTACATACACTTAAACCAAAATATCAAAAAGCATTAATAAAAGCTTGTGATGACGAAGAAATAAATTTTATTTGTGAATGCGTTCATAACGTTCTACAAGGAAAGGTACCACTCAAAGATCAAGAAAAGAAGAAATTAAATAAATGTAAAAATATTCTCCGCAAATTGGTGCGGAAGTGTAAAACTAAACTAAGAAAAAATATAATCATTCAAAAAGGAGGAGCTTTCTTACCGATCATAATAGGATCAATTCTAGGCGCATTAGTAAATTGTTTTGGACAAAGTTAATATGGAAAATGCAAAAAAGATGTTACTTATAGAACCTGGATTAATAGAAAAATTAAAACAAGAAAAAACAGGTAACAATAATTTATCTCGATTAGACACTGAAATGCAAAATATTATGAATAGTAACACAGAAGATCGAAAAAAGTGGATGTTATATTTGCAAACTCTACAAAGATATCTTCATTTTGCTGAAGAAGACCGTCAGCCTTACAAACTGCCAATTTATAATGACACCTCCAACGATGATACAAATGAATCTAAGAATAGTTATAAAAATAAGGAAATGGACCTCAAAAATATAGTTAGTAACGAAGCTTCGTTGAGAGAGAGTGAACCTGTTAAGAAAGCAGAAGATAATTTTAAAACAAAACCAATCTACACAACAACCCAAATACTTAGTTTAATACCAAAAACGTATAATAAAAAAGGTGAGCTATTATTAAATTTAGTTGAAACAAGTAAAAGTAAAATACAATGGGATGACGAAGGTACAGTAATAATAGATAATGAAAAAATTCCTGGCAGTAATATTGTTGACTTAGTAAATGACTCACTAAGACCATTGAAAAAAAGTGACCCGGTAGGGTGGGACAGATTTGCTAAAGCGTTAAAAGATATTAAAGTACCACTGACTTACATTGGTAACCCAAAGAGATATGAGTTTATCAATCAACTCCATACGAAAGATCTAAGTCAAATATCAGAAGCTGCGGAATTTTCTACACCAAGTAGTAGAGATAAGAAGCACATAAAGAAAATAAAGAAAAAGATTGATTGGGAAAAATGGACTCCATACTAGAAGAAATTAATAGAATATATTATGATCCGTCAAATCCTGCTGGCTATAGTAGTATAGATAAACTAACAACAGCTATGAGGGGTAAAATGGACAAAGAACAAGTAAAAAAATGGTTACAATCACAAGAAACATACACGTTACACAAACCTGTTCGGAAGAAATTCCCGCGAAATAAATATATTTTATCAAATATTAATGAATTATGGCAAGCTGATTTGAGTGATATGCGATCTTACTCTCAATATAATGAAGGTTTTAACTATATACTTTGTGTTATTGATGTCTTTAGTAAATATGCCTTTGCTAGACCAATGAAAAAGAAAAATTCAGACACTTCGAAAGAATGTTTCGAAAGTATATTTACTGAAGCTAAAACAACTCCTACACACATACAATCTGACAAAGGTACTGAATTTGTTTCAAAAGATGTACAACAATACTTTAAATCTAAACGGATTAATTACTATACCACTAACAATCCTGACATAAAAGCCAGCATTGTCGAACGATTTCAAAGAACCTTGAAAATGAAAATGTGGCGATATTTCACTCATAATAACACATATAAGTACTTAGACGTTCTACAAGATTTAATATATTCCTATAATCACAGTATGCACTCCAGTATTAAGATGTGTCCATGTGATGTAAATTCTAACAATATTATGACAGTTTGGACTAATCTCTACGATAGAGGAGCAAACAAAATTTCGTTAAATGGTTCACAACCAAAATTTAATGTGAGTGATTACGTTCGAATAACAAAATATAAGCATATATTCCAAAAGGGTTATGAATCGAATTGGAGCGATGAAATATTTATTATATCCTCAATAATTCATAGATCTCCATGGATTGTTTATACAATAACAGATTTACAAAACGAACCAATAGTTGGCACTTTTTATGAAAGAGAATTACAAAAGGTATCTTATAACCCCACTTTAAATTATAAAATAGATAAAATAATTCGTTCTCGATACTCAGGTAACAGAAAAGAAGTGTTAGTGAAGTGGAGAGGTTATCCAGATAAATTTAACAGTTGGATTTTAGCTACAGATTTAAAAGAAATATGAATAAAGAAAGTTTTTATCTAACCTTACTTAGTAATAGTTCGATGGAATACTTCCCTGATAATAAGACTACAAATTTTACAACGAAATTACCGAAACCTATTAAATTGGAAGGCGAATGGTCCGTTGGAGTTGTTGAGTTTCAATATCCATGCACCATGTTTACTGTACAAAACCATGAAAATATTATTTATATTACAAAAAACATGTTAGTGCCTACTGAAGAAAAACCATCGACAGTGTACTATAAAAAGCATATTCCAGCCACGAATTATGACAACATTAACCATGTTTTAACAGCATTAAACAGTATTAAAGAGAAAATAGAATTTACTTACGATGAGGTATCAAAATTCGTATTTGTTTCGATTAATGATAAATCAATATCGTCGGTAACATTATCACCCACATTGAGTTTGCAACTGGGAATTGAACCGAGTAAAAATCTTGTTGAACGAAATTTTGGAAAGTATCCTGCTAATTTAAACTTGGGGTTGCCATCGCAATTATTTGTTTACTGTGATATTATTGAACCTCAGATTGTGGGTGACGTTATGACTCCTTTGTTGAGAATCATATCTTTAGATCCATCAAAATATATTTATGGCGCAAATAGGATGCATGTTTTCTCACCACCTCATTACTTACCTGTTATGCGAAGGGGATTTGATATATTAGAAATTGATATAAGATCAAGTACGGGGCAAAAAATACCATTCCAATTCGGAACTGTGTGTATTAAACTACATTTCCAAAAATTATAATGTATTCTCATCATAATCATACCAAATGTCCTTACGAAACATATTATTCAAATCAAGCTGGATCAGGTATTGGAGTAATTTATAGAGGATCAGCATACCAGCGTGGTCATGGCATTGGAAGCTTCCTAGGTGGATTGTTTAGATCAGTTTTACCTTTACTTTCAAGTGGTGCTCGGGTTATTGGTAAAGAGGCATTAAATGCCGGAGTTGGTCTTTTGACCGATGTGGTTCAAGCACGTCCTATGGAAGACTCAATTAAAGCCCGCCTTAAGGAAGTTGGTTCAAATTTAAAAAGAAAAGCAGATAACAAAATTGATAGATTCAACTTGTCTGGGTCTGGGTATATAACCAAAAGAAAACGATTGTCTTCATTCATTCCACGAATAACTGCTAAAGTGAAAGCAATCAAAAAATCCAGGACAAAACAAAATAATAATATCAAAGATATATTTACAAATTAATTATGTCTTTTCTCCACCATCACTCTTGTGAGTGTGTTAAATCAGAATTGGATTTATTTGCTTTACCATCAACACAAACAAGTATTGAAAATGGATTGTGGATTCATTATAAACCAATTTCGTCTCTTGCTGATAATGGACCTATTGAGTTTCAAATTCCGGGGACAGGTGATGACTATATAGATCTGTCGCATACTTTACTTCATATAAAAGCCAAGATATTAAATCAGGATTCAACAAACTTGACATCAACTACAGTTGTAGCCCCCGTAAATAATTGGTTGCATTCACTCTTCAGTCAACTTGATGTTTATTTAAATCAAAAACTTGTATCACCACCAAACAATACATATGCTTACCGAGCTTACATAGAAACTCTTTTAAACTACGCTCCTGCAGCTAAACAATCTCATCTTACTTGCGGTCTCTGGTATGAAGATACAGCAGGGAAAATGAATTCCACAGATGACAAAAATGATGGATTTATTAAAAGACAAGAACTCACAACTGAAAGTAAAGAAATAGAAATGATTGGACATCTTCATGGTGATTTATTCAATCAGGAAAAGTTTTTGATTAATGGTGTTGAAATGTGTGTGAAATTGGTTCGTTCAAGAGAGAATTTTAATTTAATGGCTTCATCAACCGATGCAAAATTTAAAGTGTGTATTACCGATGCCACTCTTATTGTTCGTAGGGCACGAATTAACCCAACTGTATTACTTGCACATCAGAATGTTTTAGCTTCTACAACAGCTAAATATCCTATTACTCGAGCTGAAGTCAAAGTTTTAACAATACCATCTGGTGTTCAAGGAAAAACTCTTGATAATATTTTTCTCGGACAGGTACCCAAAAGATGTATAGTTGGGTTTGTAAGTAATGCTGCATTTAATGGCAATCTTATTAAAAATCCATTTAATTTTGAAAATTATTGTATCAATACTTTTAGCTTATACATTGATGGACAACAAATACCTTCAAAAGCTTTGCAACCATCTTTTGATAATAACATTTTTACAACAGCTTACCATACCCTATTCTCAGGAACTGGCATACATTTTCTTAATGAAGGTAATGCTATCTCTCGTGAGCAATATGCTAAAGGTTATTGTCTGCTAGCATTCGATTTAACCCCTGATTTATCAGCTAATTCGTCAGGTCATTGGAATCTTATAAGACATGGTAGTGTTCGATTAGAAGTTCGTTTTGAGTCATCACTTATACAAACAATTAACTGTGTTGTTTATGCAGAGTTTGATAATATTATTGAAATAGACAAAAACAGAAATGTATCTGTAGACTATAGTAGTTAAGAATAAGATGTAAGAAGAAACTGTATAAACTTAATGATTAATAAACAATTATGTGAAAACTACTTCTATTTTTTTATTTACCTCCCTCTATACCTAATATAGCAAATGAAACAATTGAAATACTTTTTTTTTTAATCTTTTTTTATTAATGTTTTGAGGCTTTTAATCAAACATGATCGTGCCAGCCTTGAAATACTTTACAACAATTAATTAATTCACAACTGATAGTATTCATATTTTCTAACCAAACTAAAATATAACATTCACACGTCATCCATAACAAAGATAGGTACTATCTTAGCTCTTACCGATTGTTTAAAAGTATAATAACATGGATACAATAGAGATACAGAAACACTTCAAAAAAATTCATAAAGGACTAGCAGGCAATGTGTATGCTGCAAATAGGTTGCCGTTATATACTCAGGTACCAACATATATAATAGGCAACTTGGATACGGAAGATAAACTGGGCTCACACTGGGTAGCGTTAAATATTGATCTGAATGGTGTTGGCCAATATTTTGATTCCTACGGACGGGCTCCAACAGGATATTATCTTCAATTCTTAAAAAGGAATTGCAAAAGATGGAACTGGAACACAAAAAGAATTCAGAATGATTTTACCTTGGTTTGTGGGGAGTACTGTCTAATGTATTTACTACATAAATTTCATGGATGTTCAATGCTGGATTTTGTAAAATTATTTACAAGTAACAAATTATTCAATGATTTGTTAGTGGATAAGATGTTTCATTCATATTTTAGAACATAAGCTTTTCTGTAATATTGATAACAGTAAATAATGTATTTTAAATTTGTTTCATTTACTCTAACCCATAGGTACTCGAACTAAACCAGGTTACCTTGAATATTTTTAAAGAAAACAACCATTATGTAGACGAATTATTTTATTAAAATAAATTAAATACGGACATGTTATTATCAGCATACCATTTTCTTATACACACAGCGTTATTTAATGAACAGTTCATCTTATGATCAACGCAATTAAAATTAGTTTTATATTTACAATACTTTCTTTTTAATGTTGATAAATTAGAACATCCCTTCTCACCTATGTCGATCACTTCACAGTTTGCACATAAGTCTTTAATCCACTTAATCTTTTCCAAACCTTTTGTAATAATTTTTTTATTTTCTAGATGTGGTAAGATTACACGTTGAAACTCTCTATAGTCTATGTAGCCGTCACTCCAGTAAATTCCTCGATTTCTTTGTATCCATCTTACTTGTTTCTTTTCTTCTTCTGTAAGATAATTGAATGAATGTGGAGGTTTCACTAAGAACGTCTGTGTATGCTCCTGACTTGCAATGGCTAATTCTTTAACAATAAAGTTATTTTTTATATCTTTAAATCCTTGGAGATCAACTACGACGGTATCCGCATCCATGTTATCTTCTTCACGATTATTGTTTGTTTCACTTTGAAGACAAGTGTAGGTTCCTCGTTACTTGGGTTATCGATACTAACAATAGCTCTTGAAAGTATTTTCAGAGAACTGAAACAATTAAAAAGCGATATTGAAAAAAAAAATGGTTAAGGGACGAGTGTAGGAACATGATGGACACATAAATATAAACATTATATACACACACACACACACACACACACATAATTATCAACAGTAAATATGACATATCAACAAGGTACTTACAGCCATTATTCAGCAGATTCACTATTACAACACGGAACTATACAGCAGCAGTTTTACTATTTTAACACTTCTAAACACAACTGGAGATCGCGTATGGTGTAGTGCACAGAGCACAATAAGATGCTGTATGCATTTGGTCATCTCTTTTATATTGGTCATAACGGTAATGCCCCACCCAGGACACCCAAAGACAGGAATCAACATGTATGTAAAAATCACGTCCAGACATGTTAATATAATTGTTGAGAAACTTCTTTGTCTAACAATACCCGACAAGATGGATGTGCTCCTAAGAGATTTGGAGTACCGCCCGTCGTCACAGGACGACCCACATCAATATAACAATAGTTTTGAAAATCAATACTGCATACAATCGTACCCATTAATCTTTACAACGACCCAAAATAAAAACTTCTTTGTTTCACAATACCCGACAAGACG
Source organism: Amphipyra tragopoginis (assembly GCA_905220435.1). Taxonomy (NCBI): domain Eukaryota; kingdom Metazoa; phylum Arthropoda; class Insecta; order Lepidoptera; family Noctuidae; genus Amphipyra; species Amphipyra tragopoginis. Next base: position 7,427,344 of record HG991991.1, on the reverse strand, counting down.
AAAAAAAAAGGTAATGTGCGCCTAAGAGATTTAACAAGAGGCATCATTAAAAAGAAGTACCTGTATAATACTTCGTGTGAGTCCGTCAACGTTGGTTGGAACATGTGTAATCAACAGTGATCCCGATAACAAGAGCATGTGATAAAGTTAATCATCGTAATAATAAAGTAAATTCAGGTGTGAATTTGACATGATGTGCATGTGTGTTCGGTATGAAGTGTATTCGCAATTTGAATAAAGTTGATCCGCGCTTGATATAAACGAAATTCGCGATTGATATAAAGTTAATTCGCGTTTTATATAAACTTTATTCGCGTTTCATATAATCTTAATTCGCGCTTGATATAAAGTGCATTCGCGTGTTATATAAACTTAATTCGCGTTTGGTATAAACTTAAGTCACGCTTGATATAAAGTTTATTCGCGTTTGATATAAAGCGGAGGTTTCGGTGATTTCCTACTACTCGCATCTCCAGTGACGTGTGCGGATTCTTTGATTCCGATCAAATGTGTAATGCGCATGCGTTTCAGCGTCCGGAATCATCAGCTACACACGTACACACGGCTACGTATCAAGATATTTAGTTCCTATATGAGCTGACCTCGCATTTTATAGGGTTTCCGTACATTGGGAGGTCAGTTTATACCTACTGAAAATGTAGAGCTTGAATGCAGCGGTGTGTACGCAAAGTACTTTATTTTTTTTATATTTTTTTTCAACTTACGCTAGAATTACTTAGTTCAAAAACTTGAACGTCAATGTTACAAAAGACAGCCCCGAAAAACGCCCGCCCTTTACCGCTTTGTAGTGTTTATACAGGGTGTAAACGAATTCGTGTAATTCCTTCAAACCACATGATCTGTTAATGGTATAGATTAACCCCCCACGGGATTTAGATTGATTAGAAATTTAAGAAACCTTTTTTTTCCAAATATATTTTTTATGTGATAGAAAATTTCAAAAAAGTGAAGGCACGTCGATACATCTGACGGGCACGACTAGCGCGATATCGCTCCACGCAGTCAGTTAACTTGGGACGCTAAAATTACTCAGAAAAAAAAAAACCATGGTTCATTTTTAGAAGACTTTTTTTTGTTGATTCTGAAAAAAACCTATGCAGGGTCAATCAGTGTCACCAGCAGATCACGCGGTTTGAAGGAATTACACGAATTCGTTTACACCCTGTATATGAAGAAGAAACGGCGCAACCAACTGCCCAGCAACACAGATCTGTCTGCGAGTATGATGCGAAAGGATGAAAATATGCGTAGACATCTTTCATAAAAAATACTAATTTTCTATAAAAACCGAATCATTGCTGACAAATGTGTGCCCTCAGTTATCTTGCATCGATGACTACCTATAACTTAAGTTTACCTGCAGTGTTCATGGGATCATACTGACATACTATTGTTTCGGTATACACTATGTGTAAAAATGGACTTTTAGAGGCGGGAATTCATCACTCTGCAAATCTAAGTAGCGACGATTTTCAGTACTTAGGTATACGTGACTCATGAACTTAAACCACGAAAATTTACCAAATCAAAACAAGAAGGCTATCCGATTAAAAATTGAATTTCTGATTACATTCGATTGAATTCCTGGTCAACACAATTTGATTACGGGCTTCACAATACACTTTAAACAAAGCTTCCTTGCTTACGAATGAGAAGAAAAAATGGGAAGTATTCCAACAATCTGGGAGACAGCCAACAGTTTACATTGTTTGCAAATCGTCACACTGCTTGTCAGCGCACTTCTAATTTACTACGAGGCAAGCGTCGCTAATGGCGTCCGCGCAGACCGATCGATCTACGAGGTTAAGTTACGTTACCGCGGTAATATATTTGATGGGTGATCGCTGTTTACACGAAAACTGTACCCCAAGTGTGAGTTTTTTTCGTTAACTACTGTAGTTGCGTCACGCCAAAAATGTATGATTTAGGCTGCGTCTCTAGGCGCACCGTTCACTAACTAATATTTGCGCGTTAATTGAACGGTGCGCCAAGAGACGCAGCCTAATTTTTCATACATTTTTGGCGTGACGCAACTATAGTAGTTAACGAAAAAAACTCACACTTGGGGTACTGTTCATGGCTCGGAGGGTACGCTTATCATATACCTAAGAGCATAAAGTACACATTCTATGGCAACAACACTAAGAATCAGTTTTTAAAGGTTTCTAGAAAACAGTGTGTTAGGCTGTGAGATGAAAAATACCGGAGTAAAGCGCTCGCTAGTGACAAAACAGATAAAATATTTACTTGTAAAAAATAAGAGGAAGTAATATTTATACAAGGTGTAACATAAATAACGCACAACCTCACTCACACGGGGTCATTCATCATTATGAACAACTTTTACTATGGGGAACAAAACTAAAACAGCAAAAAAAAAATCTGCTGTTCCCTACTCTATATTCGCATAACTCGTCAAAATGTAGGGAACAGAAGCTTTTTTTTTTCGAGATTTCATATTTTCTCCCATAGTAAAAGTTGTTCATAATGATGAGTACAGTGACCCCTTAAGAGGTTGTACACTTATTGATGTTACACCTTGTATATACGCAAGCAAAGTTCCCACTCTACGTGATGAAATCGAGCAAAAATTATAACTGTAGTCTAATCATGAAAGCTGTTCTTCTTTTTTTAATAAGATTTTGATTTCATTCAGAATACCCACACGAAAATGTGAGCATCGTCACTGCACTTGATGATTGAGAACATACGATTGCAGGCACGTATCATGGGAATATTTCAAACATTCGCTGTGCAAAATAATCGCTGAGCTTCGCATAATCTGCTGTAACTTTAACGGTATTACAAAAAGGTCTAATCCCTTGCAATATGAGTAAAAAGCAGCCCAGATAGCCTAACATGCGCAGTGTGAGATAATTTTTCCGTAGAATTATCTCGTACCGAGACGAGACAATGTATAGATATAATATATGTATACAGCGTGTCCCAGAAAGTAGTGTCAAGCGGAAGTCCAGAGGTAGAACATCCTTTGAGGTACCCAAATCACCCCCATGTATGTTCCGCGATTTTTTGTAGTTTTCGAGTTATGAATGTTTTTCATGTTTTTAGTCAAACTCTGACTAGAACGACATTTTTGATCATAGTGACGTGAATAGTTAAGATACATGAGTAATTTTTTTTTCTAAATTATCTGATTAGTGACCCTTTCGAATGCATAAACATTTGTAACCATAGATGTAACGAATGCGTTACAAAAAAATATTGAATTCTCATAAAGTTAAAATCCAGCATGTTTTCTACATCTTTGTGGGTGATTTAAAAATAAATCTCCCTAAACTTTTTTCGTCAGATGTATTTTAAAAACTTATCCATTTTAACAGCTATTTACCCTGTAAATTTCATCGAGCTATCTCCACGACATCATAATAAAAATTTCATTCAAAGCATACAATATCGAAAATTCCAGTTGTAAAAGGGTGAATGAAAAATTGATTAAAACTAACTAACAACTTCTTTTTTAGTAACCCTGGACGCAAATAGAGGGGTGTTATAAGTTTAACGTGTATGTCTGTATGTCTGTCTGTGGCATCGTAGCTCCTAAACGGATTTTGATTTAGTTTTTTCTTTTGTTTGAAAGGTGACTTTATTGAGAGTATTCTTAGCTACGATTCAAGAAAATTTGTTCAGCCGTTTGAAGATCATCAGCTCTTTTCTGGTTGTTGAAGGATATGAGCAACTTCTACTGGTCTGATCGATTCGAAATTTACTATCCTGTGACTTCAATGACATTACAATAACATGGTAACCTTGACCGGATACTCAAGCATCATCTGAAACAGCATGATACCCAACTTACAGTAGAGGTATTGTGTGCCTATTGATTCTTTAAGTTTATGATAAGTTGTAATGACCTCCTTCTTGTCACATGTCATCAATATCATTGAAGTCATATTATAGTAAATTTTGAAACGATCAGACCAGTAGAAGTTGCTCATATTCCTTCGACAACCAGAAAAGAGCTGATGATCTTCAAACGGCTGAACAGATTTTCTTGAATCATAGCTAAGAACACTCTCGATAAAGTCATCTTTCAAACAAAAGAAAAAACTAAATCAAAATCCGTTTAGGAGCTACGTTGCCACAGGCAGACACACAGAGACACACGTTAAACTTATAACACCCCTCTTTTTGCGTCGAGGGTTACTAAAAAGAAGTTATTAGTTAGTTTTAATCAATTTTACATTCACCCTTTTACAACTGGAATTTTCGATATTGTATGCTTTGAATGAAATTTTTATTGTGATGTCGTAGAGATAGCTCGATGAAATTTACAGGGTAAATAGCTGATAAAATGGATAAGTTTTTAAAATACATCTGACGAAAAAAGTTTAGGGAGATTTATTTTTAAATCACCCACAAAGATGTAGGAAACATGCTGGATTTTAACTTTATGAGAATTCAATATTTTTTTGTAACGCATTCGTTACATCTATGGTTACAAATGTTTATGCATTCGAAAGGATCACTAATCAGCTAATTTAGAAAAAAAAGTTACTCATGTATCTCAACTATTCACGTCACTATGATCAAAAATGTCGTTATAGTCAGAGTTTGATTAAAAAACATGAAAAACATTCGTAACTCAAAAACTACAAAAAATCGCGGAACATACATGGGGGTGATTTGGGTACCTCAAAGGATGCTCTACCTCTGGACTTCCGCTTGACACTACTTTCTGGGACACGCTGTATATGTTTTTGCTGAACTGGGCCTTTTTGGCGCAGCCGTAAGGGACACTTTCCTACTAATTTCTTTTTTTTCTGCTTTATATGTTGTGTGCCTTTTAGTCTGTGCTAAATAAATGTATTTTCTTTCTTTCTATAGCTTATCTCGTTTCGGCATGAGGTAAAATGCTTCGACAAAATTATCTCACGCTGTGCATGTTGGCCCATCAGCAAGCACTACCATATCAAGTCAATATCATGGATTTTGTCAAATCTGTCATACAAAAAAACGTGACAAGTCTGCAGTTTACGTTAAATCATGTACTTTTCAAAAAAACTTATGCTTTAGTTAATTAGATGACTCCTACTAAGTGTGCGCTTTTCATTAATGTATTGTTAGTAGATATCTTTTTATTTGAATGTGTTCTATTAATGCGTTCTATTAAACGTAAAAAAAGTATTATCTATGAAGGAGCACAGCTGTAGGTATAATAAACTGACCTTTAATAAAAAAAATGTAATTCATTTAGTAGCTTTAAGTCTAAACTATCTCAATAAACAGGCTGTTAACGAATTCGTGTAATTCCTTCAAACCACATGATCTATTAATGGTATAGATTAACCCTGCACGGGATTTAGATTGATTAAAAATAAATACAAAAGTTTTTTTTTGCAAAAAAAATAGGTATTATATTGAAAATTTCGATGCCATGCATAAATTAATGAAAGCACGGCGACACAGCTGACCGGCACAACTAGCGCGATATCGCTCCACGCAGTCAGTTAACTTGGAACGCTAAAATTACTCAGATACAGAAAGAGAGGGCACAATTTTTGAAAAAACAAATGTTGTTTTTGAAAAAAACTTGTGCACGGTCAATCAGTGTCACCAGTAGATCACGCGGTTTGAAGGAATTACACGAATTCGTTAACAGCCTGTATACCTGAATATTTTTCACCTTCCAGTAGAGGCTACGAATGGGGTGGTGCTATTCTTTACGTCCGGCACCACACGGGATGTTTATTTATCACTATAAAATTGGTACTCGTGGTAAATCCACGAGTACCAGTTCCAGAAGTTTTTCAGAATTATAAGTAGCGATTAGAAAACGTAGTTTAGGTATCTTTTATGTTTGTTTAAATTGCCCACCCACTTCTATTCTATTGTGAAGACTATCGTTCAATAGTGTTTTATGGTACCGTGAATTCGTGAAGGCATGCAAATAATTTACGTAGTTTGGAATGATAATATTGTAGTAAGTACATTCCATTAGCTACGGTGTATTTCCACGAAATATAAGTTGTTCAACATTCCTTAAAACTTCGAGTACTTACAATTTCTGCGATATTTCAACCACAAAAATATTCCCGCGCTCAGCAATTTCTAGTCACATATGTCCAGCAATGCGGAACTTTGGCGATCAGGCATGCGTCATTTGTTCCGTGTTTACACGACTCGAGTTCTTAAAAGCCCGTTAATGAGTCTAAATATACGAACAATACGGTACGTCACTCACAGAGTTAATATGCCATGAAACTTGCGCTTGGACAGGGATTTTCATTCGGTGATTGTGATTCATGCTGAAATATTTGAATCAAGTTCCAAGGTTTGATAGGTTAATTTAGTTTGAATATATCGCAACAAGTTGTTGCTTGTTTAGTGAACGTTAGTCTTTTTAGGGTTCCGTACCCAAAGGTTAAAACGGGACCCTATTACTAAGACTCCGCTGTCCGTCCGTCTGTCACCAGGCTGTATCTCATGAACCGTGATAGTTAGACAGTTGAAATTTTCACAGATGATTTATTTATGTTGCCGCTTTAACAAAAAATATTAAAAAAACAGAATAAAATAAATATTTAAGGGGGCTCCCGCTCCCATACAACAAACGTGATTTTTTTGCCGTTTTTATAGATAATGGTACGGAACCTTTTTTTTAATTTGACCAAATTTCGTACAGTACCTACGAATCTGATCATTCGGATGTACGCGGTAACGAACCCCGTTTGGAGGCCTTCGTTGGCGTTCGTTGTCTTGTTGTGTACGTACCGTTAGGAATGAGTTCAAATTGTTTCTGACTAAACGTGGGATTAGGGCCGGACTTAGGGGAGGGCATCAAGGGCTCTGTCTCGGGGCCTCCACAATATGAGTTTTTTTTAGGTAAGTATAAAATTTCATCTGTTCTGGAAAGAGAAACAAGTTCACAGCAGTGGCGTAGCTATGTAACCAAGGGCCCCGGGGCAAAAATGAAATTGGGGCCCTAATAAACTAAAAACTAAATAGGTACTTTGAAGGCGCAAAACTACTTCATCGTCAGCTCATTATCGCCCACTACAGGGCATAATAAAGCAAAGCTATTTACTAGTAAGCATTATGTATAAACGCAGCAGATAATTATTTATTTAATCGTAATTCCTGCTATACAAGGTTAGTCAGAAAGGGGGTACTAATCCGAAAGGGTGTTAAAGTACACATAATAATGAATAACTTTTGTTCTACAACTTTTCCCAAAAGTCAATAGTTTAGGAGAAACAGTTGTCCAAAAATCTCAAAAAAAAAACTCAAAAATCTGTCTATGCCCAGTTATGATCAGCTGTGTTTACATTTTAGGTCATATTCAGGGTCATGAATTAGAAGCACCATTTTCTGAATTTGTAACTAAAGCAGGGATGAAGAATTTTTGAAAAAACTAAAATAAAAATCATTTTATTTGGAAAAAAATTATATCGAATTTTGAAATTTTAACACTTGCTTTCAAACAGTCATCAGCGATACTATAAGTGGGCTTCGGATTAGTACCCCCTTTCCGACTAACCTTGTATAAATGTGAAAGTTTGCTTGTTTGTCACACTTTCACGTAAAAGTCGTTGGTAAGGGGCCAAAAAGTTACAGTCAAGAATTCTTTATTCAACTGGGATACTATATAACTTTTTCGAACGTCGTTCATGGAGGGGTGCAAGAAAAGAGCCTCCACGAGTGACGATAGGTACTTAAGTACGTCCGCCGCTCCCTGGGCAGTCAGCCCCGCTACCAACCTTGCTGACTGGCTAATCTTTTCACCACAGCATGAGCTATTTTCTTATAGCTCGTGCCGACACGAGAGAAGAAGAAGATGGAGGCCGAGGGGCCCCTCTAGTTTGGGGGCCCCGGTGCACTGCCCCGCCTAGCCATACGGTAGCTACGCCACTGGTTCACAGTCACGAGGTTTTTTTTTTAAATAATTTCAATGGGCCTCAACTTCTTCGTTGCGAGATCTAAACTCATGACCCCAACTCTAGTCGTTGCCTTTGCCTATTGATCTGTTGTTGCTATAATGTTATTACAAGCGCTTTTACTCGCTTTTTAAGAAAACCCGCCCACTTAGTTATAATAATATCTTAATCCTAACTAATATTATAAATGCGAAAGTAGTTTGTTTGTTTGTTACCTTTTCACGCCTAAACCACTGAACCGATCATACTTGAAATTTTGCATATACATTGTCAGGAGTACAGAAACGGACATAGGGTACCTTTCATCCCGAACAATAGTACAGTTCCCGAGGAAAACTATAATAATGTTAATAGATGGCGCCACGTGTCTTTCGAATCATGATTGAATTATATTATGATAGAAACTTTAGTTGTGTGCTTAACACACTTGATTGACAAATTCTAAATTAACACGAGCGAAGCCGCGGGCAAAAGCTAGTGTAGCATAATTAATTAGTAACTAAATAACGTTTACAGTTGTAAGAGAATTCTGAATAACATAAAATCACGTCCATATTCCCCAAAGGGGTGGGCAGAGGTGTAAGTGTTAGTAGTTCCGTGTAATAGGGGGCGAGCCTATTACCATCAACCGGGTACAAATTCAGACTCCGGGCCGCTACTTAGAATAGAATAGAATAGAATATACTTTATTGTACACCAAAATGGTAACATAGCTCATATACAATATAATTTAGTTTAGTTAGATATTCTACACGGAAAAACCCAATATCACTTTGCCCGACCTGGGGATCGAACTCAGGACCTCACCCTCAGCAGTCGTGTTTGCGACCACTAAACCAACGAGGCAGTCTGTTAAAGATTATTGACACATTAACTAACCAAATTCTTTACGAATCGGGGGGTCGAGCTTTTAAAGGTTAATTCATGCTTTAATTCCTTTTTTGTAATAAATATTTAACATGCAACGCGAAATTTACCCTATCTTTTCCCGTGGGTGTCATAAATGGCGACTAAGGGATTCTCTAGCGGATGGGCAGCAGCGTTCTCTGAGTACTTTAACAACCATACTCCGATCGCTAACCCGCCTGCCAAGGGTGGTGATTACGGCAAACCCTCCCTTTAGGGGAAGGCCTATGTCCAGCAGTGGATGTCTTTCGGCTGAATGATGATGATGATGCAACGTGAAACTTTAAAAGTTAACAAATAAAAATATACTTAACATGTAATCTCACAAACTCATAACGTTACTAACACTGAAAATCTATAACATATGCCATTACGATAGGTTAACGGCAAAACATGTTATTTTAAATATCAAGATAAATTAATTAAGAAACGTTTCCTGAAAAAACTTGGCATATCACATCAGCTAAAAAAAGTTTATTATTTTTTTATATCCGCTATGCCTGTTAATGTTTAGTATACGTCTTGTATTATATCATACGATTATAAATTCCGCATTTTTATTACGCATCGATTCCGCCCGCTTTATTGGTAACATTTACGATCTGAAAATATTCAGGGCCTTGAGACAAAAACACTTGTAGTCCATCAATGTTATTTTAGCAATGGTGTTAGCAAGCAATGTCATACCTACGCTTATACGATTATTTTTATATAAACTAAATTAACGACCAACGAGTCGGTGAATCACTTTTACTAGGCCGTTACGAATTTATATCATCGCACTCGTAATTTAAAATAAAAAAATAAACGTCGAACAATAATCAATTCCAATTTTAAAATTCGAAATGTCAACAATGCACAAAAACAACACTGCATTTTTTAAATAAACAAACACTACACTCCACGTACCGCTCTTTCCGACAGATGGCGCACCGATCACAGCGACTTTCACTTCGGACAACGACGATTTCTTCCGTCTGATCCCTCTAGCGGACATTTTACATCCGACGCGACGCGTCCGTACTTCGTCCGTACCCCGATTGCGCGCGAACTCGAAACAAAAAGCTTCAGCGCCCCAATCTATAAATACACGGAGCGACACTCACTGACATCCACTGCGTGTTAATAGGTCAAGATCTGGCCAAGATCAGAGCCGTGCAAATAGCCCTGTTTACACCGGCTTCCTCACTGCGACTGTGTATGGCGGTAGGCCAACGGCATCACTCCCACTTGGACTCATATGTTCCAGCGTGTTAATCATGTGCAATTTATATACATATAATTTAGTCGTCAACGTTTTTTAGCTTTTAGTTCCAGAATGTTTGGGCTGATTGACGTATGACGACATTATGTCGAAGGATTCAATGTAAAACAGTTGTTGAAATAAGCGTTGAAGTCAGGTGATCAATTTCAAGCTTGCAGACGAATCAGCTGATGACTGAATGATGTTAATGTTATTTGTTGGTAAAACAAACGTATAGCATACGAATTAGATTATTAGAGATTGACTTCTGCTGCGTATACGGCCTTTTCTAAAGTCCGCATTTCATGATCATTTTCTTTTTTATTATTTTATGCACACGAATCCAAGAAACGGAGATATAGAGAGATTCCCCTCATACCCCTCTGGCTCTCACATACACACGACGGAACACAGTAAACTGCTAGGCGCCGGACTTTAATGCGAGGGTGGTAGCTAGCTAGGCAGACCGTATGGACCCTACCACCAAGCGTGCTGGGTTTTGTTAAATCTTAAAACACGCGTCTATTCCCAGCGTGCGGTGAGGAAGTTTTATTCTAGTCCGTCCCCACACGGAATAAACTTCATAAATTTGACTAGTTTCAGTTTTCAGCAGCCTTTTAAGTAGTTACATATAATTTTGCGGTTAGGTACACACTGTTCCATTTTTACTCCAAGAACCTAGGCAAGGATGGCAATTTAATGCTGGGGAGTACAATACGGTCGACGTATCTTGGCGAGTCTGAAGTTAGCTGATTAGCTGCGCAGTAGACAATTTTGTTTCTAAAAGATTCATTGCGCAGCCAAAACTAACTTCCGACTCGCCAAGATACGTCGGTTGTATTGTAAACAAAGTACACGCCTAGCAGGCGAAGTTTGAAGTTCAATAATTCAAAAATTAACTTGCATTATCTATTTAATTATACATACAGGGTGTTAATGAATTCGTGTAATTCCTTCAAACCACGTGATCTACTGGTGTCACAGATTAACCATAAATGGGAATTTTTGAAAACCAAGTAAAAAAAAATTTTGCAAAAATTTTTTGGATTTCTATTTCTGAGTCACTTTTGAGCCTTGAGTTATCTGACTGCAAAGAGCGATATCGCGTTATTCGTGCCTGCCAGCCGTGTCGCCGTGTTTTCATTAATTTATGTGTGGCATCGAAATGTTCACACAAATAAAATACATTTTCTGAAAAAAAAAAAATATTTTTTTACTGAATCCTTATTAGGTGGTTTAGACACGATCTATGACAAAGCCGCATGAAAAGATAATAATTTTATTTTTATTTTTTTAATCAAGCTAAATCCCGTGCGGGGGCTGTCTACACCAGTAGTAGATCATGTGGTTTTAAGGAATTACACGAATTCGTTAACACCCTGTATACAGGGTGTAAAAAGACCCATCACATAGCCGAAATCTACGCACTCTGTACATCAAACTAAATTACATTGTCCAAAAATAATTGCTGGGAAACGACTTTTAGTTTTGGGCATGACAAAAAACGCTTTTTTTTGTCGCGCGCAATGTGTGGTTGCGGCGATGCCGCGCGTTTGCATGCGTGCAGCGGCCACACAGCTGAGCCAAGGCGATCGTGTGCGTTTGATATTCGTTGCGTTTTTGTAACTTCAAATGCGTAATTTGTGAGAAAAAATTTAAAATTTTGATAAGGTTGTTTGGAAGAAAGTTTAGTATTATCACTTAGAATAGGTTTTTGGAAAAAACTAAAAAAAAATTTTTAACTTTGACCTTCAATATCTCCAAAACGAATGGTTTCCCAGGTATGGTCTGGTAGAAAAAAATGATCCCAATGATGGGTAGAATACGTGGTTTTCGTTATAGTTAAGGGTCTTTTTACACCCGTTACAGGGTGACTGGTAATAAGTGACCGATACTTTAACACATTATTGTACTCATAACAAGAAACCACTTTCCCAAAGAAACATTATTTGTATTTTTTTCATTTATTTATTATTAAATCGTTGCGGAATGGACGCGGCTCGTATTATGGAAATATTATTTTTTTGTTTTATAAATAATGTTTCTTAGGGAAAGTTGTTTGTTATCATGAATACAATCATGTGGTAAAGTATCGGTCACTAATTACCAGTCACCCTATAAATGTGTTACTTATTTGTCTTACTTTACTCATAGTTTTTTTATAATATAACTAACATCACGCCTACATTCCCGAAGGGTTGGGCAGAGTTGTGAATTAAACCCTCGTTTCGCCGTTACGTTTAGTCCCATGTAATAGGGGACAAGCCTGTTAACATCAAACTTTTTTTTTCTATTTTATTGCTGTCGATGATCCTAGGGGACAGTTTCTACGTAACCGGGCAGTTATTGGCGAGACCTGAAGGGTCTCCAGCCAATGGTGGGGAAATAAAATACGTAACCTAAGCTAACTACTTGTACCACACTAACATCATGACTACCTGCAACAACAGCACTAAGGGCAACCCCTAGTGGGACTCGGACCTCGGCTTAGGGCGTTGCTGGCGGCGGCTTGGGGGGAGGGGGGGAGACAGCTTGATGAGGGCTGAATTATCGGTGTGACTGCGGAGTCTGAAGAGACGACCGACTCTACGACGGGAGAGCTCGGTGGATAGTGACCGGCTTACCATTAACCGGGCACCAATCCAGACTGCTACTGCTGCTGAGAAATTCCACACGTAAAAACCCAATAACGCAGGACCTCACGCTCAGTAGTCGCACTTGCGACGACTGGGTCAACGAGACAATCTGGCAGTCAGGTAACTGCCATGTTTATATTTGTCTTCATTATGTTTTAATTTTAATTTAATACTTACATTAAATGTATTAATACACACAAGGAATATGCCCAAAGGCTGGTCGACACTTCACATGACCAGAGAGCTGGCTTATTCTTTGGCCAAAGAATTAGCGTTACCATCCAGTATGGCAACGCTGCCAGTCTTCTCGACACGCTCCCTGATGAAAGTGATGCGGATGAATATTAAAATAAAATAAAATCATTTATTTGTCGAAATTATGGTGGGTACACGAGATGTTAAATTAAATTATAGCACAGGACCTATTTCACCCTCATTACGGGCATGCAAAATTGTAGTTAATTTACAACAATCATTTGAGTAAAATTACAATTACTAGAACTATTTGAATTATAATTATTACAATCATTTAAATTAGCCATTATTTGAATTATAGTGATTACAATTACTTAAATTATTGAAATATTATTATAGACTAAGTCACAGGAAATAAAAGGAAAATATTAGTGGGCACCAAATCGACATGTTGTTTGATTATTTTGACGCCTAAGTGCACTTTCCACGTGTTTTACCTTCTTTTTGTTTTACTTATTTTCATTTTAATGTGATGTTGTCACAGTGTATAAAACGACACGTGTATAAAAAGCAAATTAAATACTCTGGTAATACTGAACAGTTAATAACACCGTCCTTTATTAGTACCGATGCGTCCAAGGGTGCGTTCAATGAAGCGTCAGTTTCAATTTACGGTGACACAGCGTTTAATGGCAGGTGTATTTCAAAATAATCGTATAAAACAAGGTCCTTTATAAACATGAGAACTACAGCGATTTCAATTGTATTTTTAGCTGGCTCTGTTATTTATTTGTTTATGGTTTACCAACAGCAGTTTATTTATAATTTACTAGCTGTACCCGGCATGCATTGCAATGCACTTTTTCCTACTTACTACCTACCTACTACTTACCTTCAGAAACAAAATCAAAATAGTAACAAAACGTTAAAATCATTTCATGCATGCGGTAAACAAATAAAGAATATGGACATACTGAGATAATTTGGTTTTTTTAAATATCAAAATTGTCTTTCGTAAGAACCTTCTCCTGACAGTTACGAACACAACAAAAAAAAATAGCGATATCGGTCCAGCCGCTCACGCGTGACCACGGGAAATAGGGATTAATTTTTACCCGACTACGGCAAAGCAAAAAGGAGGGTATATGAATTTGACCGGTATGTATGTGGGTATGTATGTATGTATGTTCATCTGTTCCCTTCTAACTTCCAAACTACTTACTTATCATAATTTGACGAATGAGGTGTCGTTGGTAGCGTCTTAATTGTCTTCTGGATAAAGGCTATGTGACGTCACATTAAATTGAATGTGGCGCCCTCTAGAGTACATAAAGTCGTGTAGTAAAAAAATATGTTTTTTAATGAAGCCGTGTCAATTGAAAGAGCTTAATTAGCACATTTCAAAAATATATATATTATTCCCCAACATAATTCGAATAAAATATAAGTTCAAAAATTAAATCCCGATTACTGACAAATGAATGAAACAAGAACATTATCATCTGAAATTGTTATGTGCAAACTATTCAATATTTAACGTTTATTAAATAAACAACCTACCAGTGGCGAAGGCTCCATACAACTCGATTCCTATCGGCTTATTTCGAAACGAGTAGTCACTGGAATTCACGCATCACACTTGAGCAAGGTAAGCATTTTTTGGTCCGGCTTCCCTTTTAAGAAAAATCACTCTTCGCCACTGCAACCTACACGTAATATGATTTAATGTACTTATTTAATACATAATCATAGTGATGTTCAGAGGTTAGCCGTGGTTCATGGTCGTATGCCACCTACCATAACAAAACAATACATTCTAACAGTAGTAAGCGATCATAAGCTTTGGGACCGTGCACACAGCAAGCATAAAAAAAAGAATATACAATCGGATGACAATCTAATATAATCTTGTTTCTTTGTATATGTTTTTAAAACAATATTTGACGACACGTTTGGTGCAGTGACTAAGCGATTGGCTTCTGCGCCACGGGTCGTGGGTTCGATTCCCACACGGAACAAAAATTTGTATGGCCTACAGATGGTTGTTTCGGGTCTGGGCGTTTGTTTGTGAGATCTGTGTCTGTAAATGCACCCACGATACAAGAGAAATCTTAGTGTGTGGCAACGTTTCTTTAAAAAAAAGAAAAAAGAAAAGGATATAGGTAAAAATTTTACAAAAATTTTGTACCTTTATTATTCCATGCTGATCCTATGAACTTGGCTCCTATACTTATTAGGAGTGAAGCCAAAAATTTACATTCTGGGGACTGGGAAGTTAATACTTACCTAAAACTGTTTTCCAATGGGGTGGGTAAACAGTTTCAGTGACACATGAAAAATAATAATTACAAAAGTGAACCTAGTAGTACTACTGCTTACCTACCCGATCTCAAGTAAACACAACATTCAACGTGTTTTACAAAGGGAACGTAAAGTTAAAGTAAAATATTAATTTAGAAAAAAAAAATTGCGGATTATACGATTTGCAAGGTTAAGCTGCACTTGCCGCAGTCAGTCCGTGGATGGCTGACCATTCGATACACATCGAGACAACTCCATGCCTCGGAGAGCACGTTAAGTGATCGTCCATTAATCACGTGAGGCTAGAAAGGGGGGGGGGGGGGGAGGGGGTTTCGGAAAAAGTCACGAAATATCACAAGGGGGAAGGGGGATGTAGTGAGATATCACGTGTATTAATTTTTTTCTTTGAGCGTGCGATTTCTGTACCGGAAAATTACGCTCGACCTTTACTCGCCGTTGCCAGGTAACGATTTCTGCAACCTAAATGTCTGCCTAGACATTTTATCACAGTGCTAATCTTCCAGAATTAAATTACACTATAAAGTATTTAAAGATAATATTCTGAAAAATGTTAAGACACTTTGTACCAAAAAATTACACGTGATGTTGGGTAGGGGGGGGGGTTAGTCTAAAACCTCACCACGTATCACCAGGGGGAGGGAGGGGGGCTAAAAAGTTGCTAAAAAACATCACGTGATTAATGGACGACCCCTAAGAGCGATTACTCACTGCATCCGATCCGAATCCGTGAAAATACGGATATAGTATATTTTGGTTTTCCTAACAAAAATAAATAAATAAATAAAAAACTTGGACCGAATTCGGATATTGCTTTACGCACTGCATCCGATCCGAATCCGTGAAAATACCGATCTACAGTAAAAATCTCGGACCGAATTCGGATGTTGCTTACGCACTATTCCGATCTCTGATTCAAATTCAAACAATTCAGTACTACGGCTACTTCGATCCGTCAATTGTTTTTCCGAATTCTAAACTGATGGATGACGGATAGAAATCGGAAGACGGATGCCGGATGTAGTGCGTAAACTACCATACAAATAGTTCTATGGCTAATTCGGAACGTATTTTCACGGATTCGGATCGGATGCAGTGCGTAACCGCTGTAAGCCGTCAAGGCAGATCGTACGAGCCGTGCAAATGTTACTTAGAAGCAAGAAGAACAGGGCCTGCCCTACCATAGGGCGAACGGAGCGGCCGCTCCAGGCGCTAAGTCCTAGGAGGCGCCTCAGTCAACTGGTATACAAGGTTAGTCGGAAAGAGGGTTTTAAAGTACAGAATATGATAACTATAGTAGCTAGTCACTATAGTAACTGTAGTAATGAATAACTTTTGTTCTGTAACTTTCCCCAAAAGTCAATAGTTTAAGAGAAATAGCCGTTCAAAGATTTCATAATAAGTACGCTAAAATCTATCTATCCTCATCTATGATCAGCTATGTATACATTTTAGGTCATATTTGGTCATATTGGGGTGCATGAAAAGAGCCTCCACGAGTGACGATACATAAGTATGTCCGGCGCACCCTGGGCAGTCAGCCCCGCTACCAACCTTACTGACTGGCTAATCATTTCACCACGGCATGAGCTATTCTCGTATAGCTCGTGCCGATACGATAGAAGAAGAAGAAGAAGGTCATATTTGGGGTCACGGATTAGAAGCTCCATTTTTTGGACTCGTAACTAAAGCAGAGATGAAGAATTTTTGAAAAAACTAAAAAAAAAGTATTTTACATAGAAATAAAAATGATCGACTTTTGTAATTTTAACACTTGCTTTTAAACTGTCATCAGTGATACTATAAGTTGCCCGCGGATTAGTGCAAGCAACGGGAGCGCCATAATTGGATCTCGCTCCATCCTAAAACTTGCCTCGGACCGGCACTGGAGAAGAATACCGCCCTTGTTTGAAAAAATCTTGATCACCCGTGAACTGCGATAGGCTCCATACCAGGGGCCTACGTCAAAAATCGAACTACGAAGTTTCGGCTGACGGATCGCACGTTTTCGAACCATGAAAGTGTTTCAGATCCGACGGTAAACTCGATTTTCGCGATTTCACATTTTGTCTTTCGTTCACCCTACTGGCAAATGTTAATTTGTAATTTTAACACTTGCTTTTAAACTGTCATCAGTGATACTATAAGTTGCCCGCGGATTACTTAGTGCAAGCAACGGGAGCGCCATAATTGGATCTCGCTCCATCATAAAACTTGCCTCGGACCGGCACTGGAGAAGAATACCGCACTTGTTTGAAAAAATCTTGATCAGCCGTGAACTGCGATAGGCTCCATACCAGGGGCCTACGTCAAAAATCGAACTACGAAGTTTCGGCTGACGGATCGCACGTTTTCGAACCATGAAAGAGTTTCGATTTTCGCGATTTCACATGTTGTCTTTCGTTCATCCCACTGCCAAATCGTCAGTGAAGTTCTAACAGTTCGTAAATGATTTTGTGACAAAAACAGACAAAAAAGATTATTAGGATTTTCAAAGGTTTAAATCATCAAAGAGTTCATTTGTAATGATAATTAAAAACAATAGTTCAGCGTAGTTACGCTCCTCGTTTTAAATAGTTTTTTCACTCTCTTGTAAAATAGCCATTTTTGACTTCCGCACTGTTAGAACTTCACTGACGAAATGTTAATTAATATCTGGTAGTTCGTTGTTTGACAATACTTTGATCGTAGATATATTATGTTCGATACTAGGTACTCGCTGTTTTATTTCGATCCGAAATTTCGACGTTTCTTTTTTCGGAGTAGACCTCCAGGTCCATGAAACGGTGGAATTTTAAACTATTAGGTACCTCCATATCGTGAAATTGTTAGAACAGGTGGGAGTATTCCCACCTGTTGGGTTTTAATGCATAGCAAAATTAAAATGGACTGAGACACGAATCGTTGAGTAGACGCAAATCATAAAATGTTTGTGGAACGCCCCTTAGCTATAAAATCCAATAACTTGAAAGGCCAGTCATAACCTGTAAAGTACTTAGGTGATAGACGTACGACCTTAAGGTACGCGATTGTTAATTTCGTGATCTTACTCGGCTCGACGTCGGTGACACACGTGAAGCTTGCTCATAACTCTGGTACCATGGGGACCGCGATGTCATCAATGGAGGAAAAATTGTGCATTTACGAGCAAAATTTCAAACCTGTTGGATCGCCAACGAACTTATTCGGCGGTATTAAAATACGCGTACTTAGGATGACACATGAGCGAAAAGGGTCGTCGAGCCACAAGTACGCGTAATTACTCGCACGTCTATCACCATAGAAGCTCATTCAGACGGGGTAGAGATGGAAAACTGTATTGTAGGTGTAGACGCTACTTTACTTTATTTGACGGCAAGGTTGGTGCAGTGGCTGAGTCAGGGCCGGATTAAGGCGAGAGCCACAGGGGTTTTAGTCCTGGGGCCTCAACAAATTGAGTTTTTTTTATTAGAAATCAAATTACACCTGGTAAAAGCGTCCGTGAAGCTCCTCGCTCTGACATATCTCCCTACGGTCATTAGTATCAAGTACTACAGGCTTGCGCCAGTTCTCTTTAGCCAAGGAGAGCGGGGTGAGCCCTTTGAGCCCTTTTCCTCTCATGCGTATTTTCGCCCGCGCGCGGATCTGGTCCGCGTGCGGGTGATAGCACGCTTCTGGCCACACGCAGGATAAAGATTTCGTTTATCGCTGCAGTGTCGTGCGTGTCGCCAGTGACTAAACTCGTTCACAAAGATGAACGTTAAAAAAGTAATCGTAGTGCTTACTATGACCATGCGTGCGACTCGCGTCACAGTAAAAACAAAGCTGAAGGCGGGCTGCATGCCCGCAGTCAATCCGCGTTCCGCGCGCGTGCTGCGTGCATGATAGGAAAAGCATGTATGAAATGATAGGATGCGGGCAGCCTGCACGCGGACCAGATCCGCGCGCGGGCGAAAATACGCATATCAGGAAAAGGACCCTAAGTCTACTGTGACAACATCTAGATGCATCCCCACGTCCGCGTCGGCTTGGGAGAAGTACTCCCTAAGTCTGCACACCTCACGGTTGTGGAGGGTAGCATTTAAAAAGCCTCGGTCTCCATACTTCCGCGGGATGCATAGCGTCATCACCGATAAGCGTAGGTGACGCATTCGATATACAGTCAGCAGCGTACGGACCCTCCTCTCCAGGGCGCCAAGTTCGGTCTGAGTCCACCTGTGTACGCTGCAGGAGTACTAAAGACCAGCATGACGCAAACGTTGAAGGCGCATACCTTGTTTCCGCCTGACAAAGAGGAAAACGTTTATTCATTCTCGAGGTACATTTTTTATAAACAATGCAGCTCGCCTCCACTTCTTCTAGGGCCTCCAAACCTTTGAATCTGGCCCTGGGCTAAGCGAATAGCTTCACTACGGGTCGCGGGTTCGAATCCCGCACGGAACAAGTATTTTTACGGCCTACAGATAGCTGTTCCCATCGTACCTACATAGTTACAAAGTCCGATATAAATAAAATAAAAACGTGATCTTGATTTAACCAAGCTGTTTGTCTGTGAAACGTCTCACCCGTTAAGATTTATTGCTCGGTTTTAGTTTTAATAAATCGTTACGACAACCGATGCTAAGATGTTTACAATACAACGTTTCGGATATCAGTATGTTTACTAGTTGTCGGTAATAAAGGGTGGTATTATTTATGGTGGTCGTTTCGCTGCTCCGGCGATCTTATGGGAAATTAAGGCAGATTCATAGTATCTCTTACTTATATCATGCTTTTTTATGTAATAGGTTGGCAAACAAGCCGATGGCCCACCTTATGGTAAGTGGTTACCGCCACCTATAAGCTATGTCTACACCAGTGCGCTTTCATGATCATCTTGCGTCTTCGTCTGAGGCATGTATGAAGCGCCATTGCGCATGCAATAGCGCATGCCTTAATACTAGTTCGACAAAAGCGCATGCTCCTAGCGCACGCTAATCCGTCGTAGCGCGGAGTTACATGGATACAGTCGCGCTGGAACAGCGCGTCTCTTTAGCTGCAAAGACATACATACAGCGCGTTTTAATCCAAGGAGAGTTGCTCACGTGCGTCTCTAGCGCGATACACGTTGCTTCGCGCGCGTGCTACACGCGTTTTACTTTGCAAGGAGAGTTGCTCACGCGCGTCTGCAGCGCGTTTCTCGTGAGTTTGCAGCGATGCAATCGCAAGTAATCTGCCTAAAGTTTAGCAGCGCCGACAACGCGCGATAGCGAAACGCGCGTCGACGGCGCCTGAAAAAAACCTGGTGTGTAAGAGCTCTAATTTCTTTGCCATGCCGTCCCGCCAGTGGGCGCAGGCTCTAAGAATTACAATAACAATAATAATCTTTATTGAACAAATAACCTTAAAATTTACTTAATATCTAGCTCTCGTTACAATTTGTGAAAGGTGTCCAAATTTAATAAACCCTGCCTCCTAAACTAGGATACCCTGTGTCTTAGGAGTCAGTGTTCTACTGTCGCTTGGACTTTAGCTTAACCCTTATCGTACATACTCGTAGTAGTTATAACTTCTTCTTTTATGGTCTTTGAGTGCATATTTTAAAGAATTTAGTGACACTATGGACGTGGTTTTAGTGCAGCCGCAACGTTTGTAGGTATGCATCAACATTGCGGCTGGCGGCGTGCCAACACTTAACTCATCTGCAGGTTACAATTAATACGTTCCTCACATAGAAGTAATAAGTACTACGTACAATAAAGTCCTTGGTTCCTCATTACAGTTTAGATTAGCAGCAGGGAAAGCGTTTCGACCTTGGGCGGCATAACTTCTACATAAGAGTTAATACCTACCAAAAGTTCGTCAATGACAGTCTGAAGTCCTACTAGAACCAACCCCCCGATTCAGAAGATTATCGATAAGCAGCTGTCGATCGATTCGGTTTTTTATCTCGTTCCGTCTACGATTCTCGTAACGATCGAAAAAAGATAGCTTACCGAATCGTTCAACAACTGACTAATCGAATCGTTCTGAATCAGGGGGCACGAAGCAATTTCAATTTCCAAAGACCGGTACCTACCTAGTAATAACTGTACATTCCTGATCCGGAAATGTCAAACCCAGTCCTCATACTCGACAGACCTATATGGTATCTCTACACCAGTGCGCTTTCATGTTCATCTTGCACTTTCAACTTTCAATTCCTCTTGCGTCAAGCGCGCTAGGGGCATGCGCTTTTGCGCGCTACGGTGCTTCACGCACGCTTCAGATCAAGACGCAAGATGAACATGAAAGCGCACTGGTGTAGACATAGCTATACGACCATACCGGACAACTAGAAATGTTTCATAATCCTCACTAATGTTATAAATGCGAAAACAACTCTGTTTGTCTGTCTGTTACCTCATCACGATTAAACTACTGAACCGATTTTGTTGAAACTTGATACAGAGATAGTCTGGAACCCGAAGGACATAGGCTACTTTTATTCCGAAAAACACAGAATACGCGATGAACGACATCCACGCGGGCGAATTCGTAAGCGAGTAGAAAGTAAAATACTCTTTTTTTATACTTGGGAGCAAATAAATCGAGCCACTTCTGTTTTTCACGTAGGATAATTATTGTTATTATGGAACAGATCAATTCGAAACATATATCGCCTAAAAGGTTATTTCATAACCTTAACAATGAGGGTAGTTTTTTGTATTTTGAATATATAATTCATGAAACCAAAACACGACACTAATAACCAGGACACGTGAAAAAAGGAGTGGCTCGATTTCTTTGCTCCCAGGTGTATTTTCTAAATAAAAAACCAAATTGATTGTTAATTACTTTTCCTTAAAACCTTATCTAGAGTTATTCTGTGCTCATGACTCGGTGCAAGGCTATAATTTTTATATGTATCTGAGTTATATTTTTGGGTATCAAAGTTTTACCAGCACACACCTGTTTCACCACAGCTTAGCTTTAAAAATAAAACAGTCAATATAATAATTATCAATTTATTTTGTACAATTTATGATACAGAACGCAAATCCAACATCGAAATCGTTTGCTGTTCAACTACAAAGGAAATATTGACGAAACGGAGGGCCCTAAGCAACAGTTGAGCGCTACAACTAATTATAAATAGTTATTGTATTTATTATTGCAATTAGGTATAATTAGACAACACTAAATTTACTTAAGCGATTACTGTAGACCAGTGGTTTCGCAAACTTTTTAGCTTAAGGACCACAACGTGAACTACGTCCCAAGGAGTCAAGACCTAGTTCGTTCATCATACCAACATACTGTAGTCTTGATGAGCACTACCTATCTGGGGGTCTACTCCCTAAGCACGAAGTCCGTGGTTTCGGCCTTAGTCACGAGCGTTTAGGCCCGAACTACGAATGAATGACAACACGATTTGACAGTTGTTCCTACTACTGATGTGTTTTTGCCCGACCGAAAAGTTGAACTTGACACTTGTTTTGTTCACTCCTACGTTTCGGGCTACTTTCGGACGGGCGACTAACTTCGTTGACGGACTTAGGGAGTAGGCCCCCTGGTCCACCGCCGCGGGCCGGATTGGTGGTGCTCGCGGGCCAGTGCTGGCCCGCGGGCCGTAGTTTGGAGACCCCTGCTGTAGACAATTGTGTGGGTAACATATTAAGCGCCAATAATATACATACACACCAGTGGCGAAGGGTGAATTTTCTTAAAAGGGAAGCCGGACCAAAAAATGCTTACCTTGCTCAAGTGTGATGCGTGAATTCCAGTAACTACTAGTTTCGAAAGGGAAGCCGATAGGAATCGAGTTGTATGGAGCCTTCGCCACTGATACATACCCCAAGTTAGGAGCCAACACAGCATAACCCATGGTATAATAATATGCTACGCTAGGTATTCTCTGCCAATGACAGCTAGGTCATGTGATTGACCCGTTATCGACTGCGGGTGCTGCCACTATGTATAAATAAATTACCCGAGCATAAAGCATTTTTTCCACTCCCAAACTGAATTTCGACAAATCGTTATATGACAAGATTTTACTTCGACACTATGGAACTCCGACAATTATGGAACTTTGACACCTAATTTGGGGCACCCCGACACGGATAGGTTAGGTTTGACGACATCCCCTTCGTGTTAGCACAGTGTACCTACTTACTACATACAGTGGGTCAACGCCCATACATTTGACAGGTCCTATGAAATGTCAAAATTGGTAACACTTGTCATAGGGTTGTCACATAAAACAAATTACACAAACTTTGTCAAACAAACGTCCAAATTAATTAACGTTTTATAGAAACAGTGACACACAAAAAAAAACCACGCATGCGTAATTTTGACGATTGACAAAATAATGCAAAGGTATGTAGCAGCAATTTCGCCATCTTATCCAATATTCTAACAATATTTAAAACTACAAATTTTGTCGAGGTTACAGTTGCAGTGGCTAACGCTTGGGGGGTAGGTAAGAGTCATAAATTATTCCCAAACCGAAGAAGGCGCCATAGAAAATTACTTATTATTCATGGTTATTACTTCTACGGTTTTCGTGGGTGCTGATGCTGGAAATAAAGCCTAAGTATTCCTCGATCATATAGGGCGGTCAAAACAATTATTTAAGTACCAGTTAAATGTAAATTGCCAGGTAAAACGTGGTCCCTATCTTAGTTTTTGAGAATGGAACTTGTTTTTGTAATCAGCGTTCCCGAAAATCATGAATTTGACACCCATCACGGCCAATTTGAAAATTTTCATGGCCGCCATCTTGAATATAGATTTTGACCTCATTTTCGTCATCAGCGTCTCCGAAAACCATGGAAATGACACCCATGATGGTAAAATTGAAATTTTAAAAGCCGCCATCTTAGAAATGGATTTTGACCTCATTTTCGGCATCAGTACCTCCGAAAACCATGGAAATGACACCCATGACGACTAATTTGACATTTTTTTGCCGCCATCTTGGATTTCGATTTTGACCTCATTTTCGGCATCAGTACCCCCGAAAACCATGGAAATGACACCCATGACGACTAATTTGACATTTTTATTGCCACCATCTTGGATTTCGATTTTGACCTCATTTTCGGCATCAGTACCCCCGAAAACCATGGAAATGACACCCATGACGACTAATTTGACATTTTTATTGCCGCCATCTTGGATTTCGATTTTGACCTCATTTTCGGCATCCGCACCCCAGAAAACCATGGATTTGACACCCATGACGACTAATTTACTAATTTTCATGGCTGCCATCTTGGATTTGGATTTTGACGTTATTTTCGGCATTAGTGATCCCGAAAACCATGAAATTAACACCCATGATGATTAGATGAAAATTTTCATGGCCGCCATCTTGGATTTGGATTTTGACGTTATTTTCGGCATCAGTGACCCCGAAAACCATGGAAAGACTTCCCACGAACAATCATTTGAAAATGTATGTGTGCCGCCATCTTGGATTAGTAAACAGACTTTATAATACAATTCTCGTATAAGGTTCATACAACATACATACTATTAATAAATTAATATAATTTCTATGAACGATATCAATGATATTCGAAATCAAAAAGTGCGAGCCCTGGAATTTATGTCCCGAGTACGCAATATGGCTACTCGGGACATAACCTCCGCCCCTTCACCCCGCAACCCCCCGCACGATTGCTCTGCGACAATGTTCTACGTTGACCGACTGTAAGGAGTAAGATATAGGTAGACTGTGGTGTTAGGTTGCTTTAGTGTCGAAGTTCCATAATTGTAAGAGTAGCGTAATGTCAGAGTTCCATAGTGTCGAAATAAAAACTTGTCGTAGAACGATTAATTGTCGAAATTCAGTTTGGTAGTCCATTTTTTCACTTACTTGCTTCCATAAAGAAACCAGTTTCAACAAGTCATTCTATTCATTACTTTTTTTAACTGAATAGATGAATAACACGAAATAGCAACTAATTAGGCTACTTAGCAATTTATTTTATATTCATGAATTAAAAATCTCATTAATTGTATTGAAGATGTTAAAAAATGGCAGCACTGATCGTGACATTTGTGACGTAGTCTTGGGCCATCGCGGGAAGAGAATACCTGGTATTCTATGCATTTCCAGTATGAGCTGATCTTGCATTGTATAGGCTTTCTGGACATTGAGAGGTCAGCTTATACTGGAAAAGTATAGCTTGATATGTAGCCGTGTGTACGTACCATTGAGCGGATCTGATGATGGAGCCGGTAGGTAGTCGGAACACAGCCAAAGCAATAGTAAAATTATTCAGAGTGGGCTTGTCGTTATCAGCGAAGCGAGTACGTTTTAGGTGACTTTGAAAATGCGTTCAGTAAAAAAGCTTTTAAAAACAATTACTTATGTTCTTGCATTAATGAAACAGTTGTTAAAACATCAACATTACTCGCAGATTACAGTTCTGGAGCCCAATTCTACTAACAGAAACTTTTATCAATTGCAACTTAATCGTTTATTCAGATAGTTTTCGTTTACAAAAACTATCAAATTGTTTGACAACAAAAACAAAACCAAACATTTTGACAGTTTTCGTAAAAGAAAACTGCCTGAATGAACGATTCAGTTGACATTGATGAAAGTTTCTGATAGTAGAATTGACCCCCTATTAACCCGTGTACGCACGAGCGTACACGAACATCGCGAACACGAATATCGAAGACATTGTTTGCACGTGCGTATCACTACCGAACAGTGTGTTCGGCGAACACCTTCATAGTAATTCGTGTTCGATGTTCGTATTCGCGATGTTCGTGTTCGTTCGTGCGTACCCGGCTTTATGGAGTCACCCCAACGAACATCTATTGAATTTGACTAAACTTTGTATAGAATTAATTCAACTTGATTCGGATAAGCGGTATAGTACCCCGTTTTAACTAATAAGTAATATGTGGTGCCCTACGTTGGCTTGATGACTAGGTACCATTATTCAGTACTTCCTTTTCATCATGTGACACTGATCTTAACATACGCGGTTGTCGTCTGCCTACCGCCTAACTTGGGGTATGTCTAATACAGTTCGTTGAATCCACAAAGTCGCGCCCCACCCCTTTTTGCGAGAGGTAGCCGCGTGATGCGTATGCACACATCTCTTTTTATCATCTTAAATTAACCTTTTAACCGCTTGTGTCGCATTTATGCGACAAACATTTCCGTGCCCCTACCGCCCCCTAGTCGTATGTCTGCGAGAGAGAATATGCATGTTTTTTTTTTGTTTTTTTTTTCGTCCTATGAACTGCGTGGCAACTAAAACGATTATTCAATAGAGATATGATTTACAATTACTTAAAATTATTATGTTTCATAGCTCTAAGTATTGAAACTATTATTTAAATAAATATATGTCGGAATCGAGTCGTATCCAGGACACCAACGCCACCTGGTTGGCGTTCGATAGAGTTAGTGACGCGCGCACCATCGAGTAGTGACTTCAGTACAAGGACTTTATGCGCAGTACTTATTACTTCTATACTGGAGTATTGAATGTCAGGGGACTCTATGGCTGGCGATCGACTGAACCATCTCGTGTTCTATGATACGTGGCTTGTTATATTTGCTTGCCTATTTACTGTACCTAATTATAACTGTTAGAATTATAATCTGAGTGTACGATTGCATTTTCTTTATCCAACACTATCCACCGGAGCCCACAGTTATGAGTGCTAATGAGGATTGTGAAGATGTTCATCCGTCATATAGATATTATTTTATCGATTCGTAGTCGCGCGCTAGGGGTACTGCAATTGATATTTAGCCAAGCGCTTAAAAGGTTAATGTGCGCATACACCGTCGAACTATTGTGTGGCGATAGAACTAACACAACAGCGATTTACAATGCACACTTTGCACTGTAGTGATTTAGACAAAGAGAGGGGCGCGTCTTCGTGGATTGAACTACGTTTTAGTTCTTTTAGTTCTGTACAAATTATAATAAGGGTGCATCACACACAAAACAAGGTTCATAATAATCTAAATACATCTTTTTAAGGGCATAGGGCACAATTTCGTCTACATAATAACTATATAATAGTGGTAGTGATTACACTTATAGGTAGTATATAACACGTCAGTTTTTACAATAGAATTAACTAAAGTATAGGTTTTTGAATAAGGTTACAGCACAGTTTATTTAGCTCCGAACAGTCATTCAGAGTGTTTTCGCAATTCAAATGTAAAAAATAATTGTCGATGGTACAATAGCAAGGATTGATGAACTACCACTGTAATGGATTAGTTCTAATTACGCTGTGGTTACATCAAAGAATATTTTAAGAAACAGCCAAAATAAACATAGAACTTAGACAAAAATAATGTTTTCTGCAGAATAATATTACAATATGTTTCCAGACATTTTTATTTTCTTAAAATCCGACGTATTATAAACAGCCTATAAATAAAAATAGTTCACAACTAGTTAAATCCATAAGTCTAGCGAATGTTACTTTGGTCCATTATTTAAAGTGCTTGGACAATACATACAACCGTGAATAGAGAAATATCTTCCTACCGACACGAGAATGACATGCGTATCATGAAAAGATTACATTTTTTAGTTTTATATTTCACAAATCACTTCAAACTGTTGTATATGGCGATAACCATGGGTAAAATATAAACATGGCGACATTTTTCTTTTACGAAAGTAGAGCAGCACTGTAATCTATGATGACGAAATTAGATTGTGACCAGTAGGCTAATTTAGGTATTTGTTGAATCAGGAAACGTGCAAGAAGTGTCCAGGTTTCTTTAACCGTACAGTTTTTGTTTACGTAAATTGTCAAAATTTTTGGTTTTGTTTTTGTTGTCAAACAATTTGTCAATTTTTGTAAACGAAAACTAAAGAATTTATAGCAAGTTACCTGCTTCAAAAAAAAACGTGAATTAGCCTGCAGCAGCCGAATTGGCCTGCAGCAGCCGAATTGGCCTGCAGCAGCCTTTTTTTACCAAACATACATTAATCTGTTTACGTTTCCTTACAAGCTGCATTACAACAATGAATTATCATTTAGAGGCACAAAAGGAGATATTATCTGATGGACTCCACACTAGGTCAAGCCTGGGTGTTATTATTAATACATAAAAAGTAGCGTTTTTTTTTCTAATTTCTTGAATGTAAGTGTACAAAATAACAACTAAACATACGCATGTCATTTACCGTGTTACTTATATCTCAAGACCACCTCATATACAATCATGATTACTTTATATCTACAAAACGGAAAGCTGATATCATAACTATTAATAAAATCATGATAGTTATATTTACATTAAGTCATTTATGACTTCTATGTTAGGAGATGTGGTTTCCGCACTTAGTCCTTTAAGTGGACCATTGTACGTGGGCTAACATGACTTCTTCACGAAATAAGATATTTTTTTAGAACGTATCAAATCAAGCGCAGTTCAGACTAGGCTATAATATACAGCATATAGCAAACATTGTATAGCACAACGATATTGCTCAGCATACATTTTATATGGACACGTTCACATAACGCTATACTTTAAAGCACGTATAGCAACGTACGGCCGGCGGGCCGTCTCCAGCCCGCCTCGGCATTTGAACGTATGGGCAACATACGGCCCGCCTCGGCATATGAACCGGCCCGCGACATTATTAAATTTCGTGCGAAAAAAGGGTACGCTCTGTAATTAGAGATCTAAACTTCACATTAACTGACAAATTTCACATTAACTGTTACAATAAATTAACTTCATTAGTAATCTAACAAATAGATAAATAAATTAAGCTTTTTTATTTCCTGGTATGGCCCGCGACTGCATTTATATAGTAAAGTTTGGCATGCAACTTGCCAAAGGTTGCCCATACTTGCTTTAAAGTATGGGCTTGCTGTCCACGATAAACTTGATTTATTTTGTTTTATGTTCTATTGGACTGCTGTAGATGGTCCCTTCTACGTAACTGAGCAGTTATTGGTGAGACCTGAAGGGTCTCCAGCCAATGACGATAAACTTGAGCGATTTTCAGAGCTCTAACGTACTATTCTCCGGTACCCCCGCCTCACTTGCTATATATAGCATTGCTATATATAGCAATTGCATTGCATGCTATATAGTTATAGTTTATGACGAAATATGTTTTACTATATAGCGAAATAGTATAGCGTAGTCTGAACTGCGCTTGAGGGACTCATTTCACAACCTAAGAAAACAAAAGAAAATATGAAATAGTTTCTAATTTCTGATAAATTTATTTTAAAATCCTGATTATATATACCTAATGTAGTCTTATATTTTATAATAAGGAATATTTCGTTTATATAAACACACTATAAAATGTACTTCAGTCCACGGCCTAGAAATTGGCCTTGTCTTAGCACTATAGCCAAAATTAAATATTTATAATATTAATTGCATAGTATTTTATTTTATGGACTCGACTATGGTACTTTAGGCCTTGGACTGGTTTTAATTTAAGGCCTGTTTACTTTTATTATTGCATGTGATTGTTAGGAATGTGAACTTGCTTCAATTAGAATAATACTATCACTTTTGTTAAAGTCGGAATTAGAAGATTAATTTTTCGTTCACTCGGGTAAACACTCATATAAGTGAATGCTAATTTTTCTTTCATTTTATGTTCACTTTTGTTTCATTTTGTGTTCAGACGTTTCATGAATGGAAACAAAATGAAATTCGGAAATGAATAAAAATTAACCGTCTAATTCCGTCAGACACCTCAAACTAAGCTAATATGCTAGTACACACGACAAAACAGTTAAGTAGGTATGCAAGAACAGACGGACATTTTTTTAACACACTACTCATGTTATTGTCATTGATATTGGTGCCGATTTTGTTGTGCTTCTGTTGGGCTATTGCCATCTTTTTTACTCTGACAAAATAAGAAAATTTTCATTCAAAATTAGACGACGTCAGAACGTGTCGACTAAAAATACTGTAAAGTTGTCTAACTCTAGCTCTAATGTCTAACATAGTTCTTATCTATCATCATCCTTTTCTCGAGCTGTCTTTTAGTTAACGATAGCAATTCTCTAATTTAAGTCTAGTTGCTGCACAAGAGAATCGCCACCATAGTATGCGTAATAACTTATTGTGTACAAAAACACCCATAAGAGGGGCAATGAATTAGCCACTCCGAACACTCGGTCATTGTGACAATGCACATAAATGTTGGTGGCTTGAGTGCACTCATCTGCATACTTATCTCTTCTGCCGTCTGTACTGCGAGTTAGTTCACCGTTCATTCATATTTCTATCGCAACAGATTTAAACACACAGCCACTTATTGACCCTTGGCACTTGAAATAAAAGCAAATTCCTTGTTCACTTGCATTATGCATACTGTAAACAGGCTTTAATATTCAATAATATTACAAAAACCCGAAAATACTGATCGGAGGCCCGCTCTGATCGTTTTTAAAGATAATATTTTAGTTATCCATGAATTCATTGCTCTAAAATGATGTATCTTCAAAAAATGTATACTAAGAGAAATTAGTCATAAAAATAGGGTTTTAGAAAAGTTTCTTAATTGTTATTGGAAAAGTCATTTCAACGATGCGTCCTCAATTTATATGCTCAAAGTACGATAAACATACTTGAACAAATGAATTACGGTTCTCGATATGAATTGAATTGTTACGTCAACCGGTCAAGAGCGCTACCCCGACTAATGCCGCCAGGTGCAGAAACAGAAAAAAAAAGAAAATATAATTTAAGGTTTTTACACAAATAATATTAAAGAGCTAAAATACAAACTTAACTAAAAAAAAGTATAAACATCTTAAATATAACATACATATTCTACCAAAGAAAAAGGAAGACAAATATCAATTTATATATTTACTTAATATTGCTAAGAACATGTACATATACAGGGTGTTCTGAAACTTCACGTCAAGCCGAGAACAAATGATAGGGCAGTTTATAAATGTTCAGAAAAAAAAAGTTGAATCTATTTCGAGTTTCATACCTTGAGAAAAATTTACTTCATAAATTTCTATTAAATTATTTTCTATTAAATTTCTATTAAATGTGTTTTATAAAAAGTATACAATTTATAAAGTATAAATCTTTATATGTTTTTATGAACGGTTATAAGCAGTGATCGGATAATCGGGCGCTAATATACCTAAATTTCACTTTTATTCCCACGAAAGAATAATACGGACACGCTATTTTAGATTGCTAAAAATGTTACCTGCATACAAAATATAAACTCGTTGCGAAAATGAAAAAACATTTAAAAAAAATATGTTGAGTCTTCTTTTCGTATAAAATACAATAAATTAGTCAATTCGATCGATAGTTAAATCAATTTCCACTACTTGACCACATTGTGAACATTACATTTTTTATTGATATTCCATTTGTTTTGAATAAAATAAAGATACTAAGGGCTGATTTTTCAATCGTCGGATAACTTTTATCTGAGGAATAAATATAGCGGTTTGACATATTTTCTATACAAAGGCTGTCAAAATGATTCTTCAAATAAAAGTTAACTGATGATTGAAAAATCGGCCCATAATCAAAATAACCACTGCTATAATTTCATTAAGTTTGTTATACTTGTTTTTACAAAATTGTTCAATCCCGGGAAACCGGGATTACTTATTTATTCAGAAAGGAATGTCCACATAATTCTTTCGTGGGAAGAAGTTTAGGTATATTAGCGCCCGATTATCCCGATCACTGGTTATAAGCTAATACAATTATTACTATAATTTTGTTTCCAGCTTAACGTTGAGTTTTGGGACCTATTTATGTAAGGAAATTATAAAATAGGATTCGGTGCTTACTCTTAAACTAAGTTTGTTAATTGGAAGTCTTCTTTTTCTGCAGCTGACTGCACATAATATTAATGTACAGAAATGCCATTAGAAATGGACTAGCATTAACGTTTACCTCGGGGAAGGCAAATCCATTCGAATTATCACAATAACTAGATATTATTAAGGTTAGGAATTATTTTTTATAAAATTATGATGTCATTAATTGAACTGCATTTTATTTTACTGTTATCTATGTTTTTATCGCTTGTTAATTTTACCGCCGAATTGGTAAAATGGGTAATATGCATGAAAAAACTCTTTCATTAATTAAATATACATTGAGTTGTTAAGACATTAATTGCGTTTTTTTTTTCCATTTTTTTAACGCATTACTAATTTTACAATTCATTATTTTATGTTACGTTTTTTTGTGGAACGGAATGCAATCTCGAAATGTGTCGTCTTCAAAAATGCCGGAAGTGACATCAAAATCCACGTGAATAAATCTAAAACTGTTTGATTTCTCACTGAGGTAAGTTAGTAAGTGCGATTTCTGCTTGAATAAAGCACAAGAAATAATTAAATTTATATGATTTGTGGCTAAAAAGAGGTATAAACAAAGCAGTATCGTGGATTATGACGTCACATTATGGCCGCGACAATAAAGGACGTTTGAACTGTAGAAGAAAATTGTTGAAAGTTTAGTAATTTTTTTGAACAACAAACAATAGTATCATTTGACTTTTAATACTTTTCTTGGGTTTATATTAATGTGCTTTATTAAGAGAAAAAATACATGCATATTCCTTATTATGATGTCATTAATTGAACTCCATTTTATTTTGGTGTAAACGATATTTTTATCGCTTGTTAATTTTAATACCGAATTGGGACCGTCGGTTTAATGAACAGATATATCTTGCGTAAACAAACTTACTTGTCCTTTAAATAGAATAAAAAACTACACTATGAGGTACTCAGAAAATTAGGGCATTAAAAGAAAAATAAAGATTCGACCTTCCCCAAACTGTTACTTACAGCTAACATATAAAAACTAATCTTATATCTAGTCAGAATTATAGTTAGTCTCCTGCATGAGTGGTTGTAGATCCTCCCGTTTTCTGTCACCTCGGTTCGATATCCTCGTCACACCTTCCAGCACCCCAATATCTGATAGACTGCGGAGGAAAGCATTTCTAATTACCCAAATCAATTTGTAAAATGGAAACAATCTCTATGACTCTTTTTATCTGCTAAACAAATTAATAAAAATTATTACTCCGTACTAAAAGTATTTAATTAAAGAGCTTTGTTTTACAAATCACATACATTGTTTTACATTTGACATAGTACGGAACCCTAAAAAATGTTATATGATTTTTCAAGTCAATAATTTGTAACTATAAATAAAGTCCAATAAATAATTCGTGATTTATACATCCCGGGATTAAGACGTCATTATAATTATTCCGATTCCAACAACAGATCACATCCACACTTTAAATTTGATTATGGAGAAGTATATAGAACACAATAGACCGCTCTACCTGGCATTTATCGACTAC
Source organism: Amphipyra tragopoginis (assembly GCA_905220435.1). Taxonomy (NCBI): domain Eukaryota; kingdom Metazoa; phylum Arthropoda; class Insecta; order Lepidoptera; family Noctuidae; genus Amphipyra; species Amphipyra tragopoginis. The sequence goes on along the minus strand of HG991991.1, from coordinate 7,393,827 downwards.
GCGAAAGCCTTCGACTCTATATCGCATAGGAGCATGTGGAAAGCTCTATATGAGTGCGAAGTACCATCAGAGACTGTAGATCTTATAAAATACATTTACTACAAAAGCAAAAGCCGTCTAAAATTAGAGACAAGGCCCTGTAATAAACATTTGTAGAGGCGTCAGACAGGGTGACCCCCTGTCACCTAGAATTTTTATAGCTGTGCTTCAAAGCATAATGAAAACTCTGAACTGGGAAAAGAAAGGAGTTCATACAAATGGGAAACTCCTCAATAATCTTCGATTTGCAGATGACATCATACTCTTCTCTGAAACAGCATCTCAATTACAGGAAATGATTAATGAGCTAAATGATGTAAGCAACAAGATTGGCCTAGAACTAAATGCTACCAAGACTAAAGTCATGACGAACCATCTTATTACACCAATACGGGCCAATAACAATACATTAGAATACGTTCAAAGCTATGTTTACCTAGGACAACAAATATCTTTCTCTAAGACAAGACATGAAGATGAGATTAAAAGACGAATTAACATAACCTGGAATAAATTCTGGAGCAATAAAGAAACCTTAAAATCTAAACTTCCTATAAGTCTCAAGAAAAAGGTAATGGACTCATGCTTATATACAACAACAATGCTAAAAACAAAATACAAGTATGCCAGAGAGCGATGGAAAGGAGCATACTAAACATAAAAATAAAACATAAAAAAAGAAATACAGAAATAAGAAAATCCACAAAAATAATAGATGCTTTGGAACATTCTCAAAAACTAAAATGGAAATGGGCGGGTCATATCGCCCGTATGGATAAGGAAAGATGGACACAGAGAGTAACTACCTGGCAAGGACCAATAAACAAAAGGAAAAGAGGTAGACCAAAAGAAAAATGGGTTGATGAAATAATAAGAATAGCCGGTGAAAATTGGATCACAAAGGCAAAGGACAGACAAGTGTGGAGCAAAATGGAGGAGGCCTTCACCCGTTGAGGGGTCCATATTGAAATGTAATGAAATTGTAATTATTGTTATGAAAATTGAATTAATTTAATATTTTAGAAAGAAATGATTTTATTTATTAATTTATCAATGAATTATTTGCTATGCGATTGCAATTTTATAATTATGAAATGTACTGTAATTTTATTAATAATGTGATGTAATGTAATTTTAATTTTATTATTTTATGCATGCACATTTATGTATTCATTATGGAAATAAAGAGGCTATAATAATAAAAAAATAAAAAAAAAAAATTCCGGGATTTTAGAGGAGGTATTATCCACTCTGTTACTTCCTTCCTCGAAGTTTAGGTAAATATGCTCTACCTATTCCGATCTCTGATGATCACAAATTCTGTTTATGATATACTCACACTTGAGGCTCCACTTCGTCCACGTGCGTGGGTGTGAAGTAGGGGTTGGCGGCGGCCGGACGGAACTTATAGCCCGTCATCACGAAGAACACCAGCGTCGCCATCTCGCGGAACATCTCGTCTATCCACGCGTATTGGAATGGTACTGTGATCTGGAAACGTTTTCGCAGTGTTGAAAGAAGCCCTATCATTTATATGAAGGGTTTACATATAAGAACATAACAGAGCCCCTACAGTGCGCCTTGAGACTATTTTACAAACAAATCGCAAATAAATTCGATCGATTGCGATTTTAGTAGCACAGTAGATACATTGAGCATAGCCAGCATTTTGTTCAGAGTGGGGCAAAGCTGCTCAATCGAACAGTAAATATTTATCTTTTCACTAAATCTGGAAGTGCAGAATGGGGTTATGGGGCAAGTTCGCCCCTGTCCACCTTTTTGAAGCCGAAACAAGTATAACATAAAGGGCATTGGTGGTTAGTTATTAAAGGAGACGTGGGTGTCGAGTTGACTGAATCTAGACTATTTCCTGTTCTTCCCGATGCCAGGGTAGGGCAAGCACGGGATCCGCGTCATCCTGGCTATACCCACGGGTATATGTCATCTTGGACCCCAGTTTAGCCGCCTGCAAGATATACTAAGCGGACTATCAGTCCCTGCACTGCAACGGACGCTGACATTCTCCAAACTCGTGTCATACTTTTCATCGAGATATCGCGAGTGTTGGCTCCACTACTACGATTCCAGCACGTCTTCAATACTCAGATTGCTATAGCGAGTAATAGATATAATTATACCCTAGTAATTGTGTTGCGATGACGGGCAGAATAAGCCTCGTGTAAATCCGGGTCCGCTGCGCCGTGTTTTCGTGTTTGCAAACAGGATAACATTGTTTGCTAATCGAATAGGGGCGTGGCCTAACAGTTTTGTTAGCAAAAACACGATAACATGTTTGCCGAGACGAATGGATAATATCCCACGCGTTCGCCTGCGGGGAGGGGAAGTGACGCATTTTGTGTTCGCGCTCACTAGAGGATGACGCCATCAGTGTTTTAATAAAGGCACAGCGAACTGACTGTTTTGCTAACATGTTTTAGTTACTGTTATGTTATTTTCTACATCTAGTGACCGTGGAGGCCGCCAATATTTTGGAAAAGCTATACTGGTAGTGATAACTTACGTTCAATATAGAAATGACGATCCTGGTGAAGTATATGTAGCACACGACCATGACGTAGAAGTGGCGGAACAGCTTCAACTTGCGAAGGTTTATGGCCGCCTTACCGTCCGTGCTCGACGCGTCCTGTAGGTGGCGTATTGACCTAGAGGATAAAAATAGAAATAAAATTATATAAGTATTTTTACGACGCTATATTACATCGTATCCATGGCAAACTTACGAATCTCATGGTGAGGTAACGTTAGGAATGTGCGTTTATTTCTGATCCTTGTAAAATATTGAACATCTGTTGATGTTATCTTTACATTTTGAAAACCAAATGTACCACATACCGATACAATAAAACTTTTACTTAAAATTTTCTTTGCTTCTATATGCTCCCTCGTAAAATGCATCTTTTTCAGATTCGTAAGTTTGTCGTGGATGTTACGACATATTGTATGATAACGGCGGCCTGCCATTTCTTTTTATTTTTTATTATTCTAAGAAAACCGTAGATATGGCAATTTTTTATTATTTTAAGAAAACCATAGTTAAGGCAAATCGCCCAAACGGTGACCAGATAAATTCGTTAACACACATGTTAAAGTCATTTCTAGAAAGAAAAGAAAAAAAAATGAGTACTTTAATGTTACGGGTCATGTTTGAACACGTTTGAGCAACATAAGACTTTTTAAGAACGCCTAGTATTTTATTATTATAACTTTCGTGAGACACATTCATAAGTTACGGTTTACTCACGTGCATTTTTCGGGATTGCCCGACTAGTCTCGTCGCGGGCGCAACGCTACGCGGCGCGGTGCAGCGCTAGTTCGACTCGCGACCTCGCCGCGTGATCAGCTCATGATTAAGGACTCCGATTGGGTCCGAAACTAGTCGGGCAATCCCGAAAAATGCACGTGAGTAAACCGTAACTAAGCCTAGTATTTTTTTATAAAATAACTTTTTTGAGTATTTGGAGTGGTGGTAGACCATGGTCTAAACAACGTTTGTTTTAGTAAAACAACCAATTAAATGTCAGCGTGTATACACACCACACGACCGGGAACATGATGGCTCCGCAACACAGCAACTCGACCAGCACGAAGATATCGCGCCACGCGTTGTGTTCAGCCGCGCCTTCTTCACTCTCCGCCAATATTATCTCTGCCACATTTGCTAATACCTGTAAGTTAAAGGTGTTTTAGGCTCCTGGAAAAGGTGAGCTAGTGCTGCCTACCTTATTACTTGTGTCATAGAATAAAGGATGCTACCGGCCAGTAGCGAAGGTTGAATTTTCTTAAAAGGGAAGCCGGACCAAAAAATGCTTACCTTTCTCAAGTGTGATGCGTGAATTCCAGTAACTACTCGTTTCGAAAGGGAAGCCGATAGGAATCGAGTTGTATGGAGCCTTGGCCACTGCTACCGGCTAGTATTTGGGTTATGCTAGAACGCGTTACAGTATCGGTGCTGTTGCAATATTATCGATGCTAAAAGTATCTATTGATGCCAGCCGTCTCCATCGGCAACCGTTAACACATTCAGAACCTTCCTCGAGGGTTCACTCTTAGCGCAAACGTAATGCCGAGGACCCTTCTGGAAGGTCCACTAGCAATATGTATGGCGGCATGGCGTATGAGCTCGATGAAAAGTGTGGTGGACTCGAACGTGTTAATATCTACCGCTGAACGCGAGTATTCTACCAGAAGTTACAGCGAAAAGTTGTCACGGAATACAGAAGCAATGTGGTGTTCTTACCAATGACAACACCATCAAGACCAATTCAATAGTCTATGTAAAGAGTTCTCATTTGACCCATTTAATACCAAATCCAATTCTGCACGCAGTCGGTTGAATGCTAACTTTTTTAAAGGGCCATAATGAGTTTGTACTTTATTTAAATTATTATATTATACTTTATCGTGCTTATTAGATCCTAAGTTATCTAATATTCTTTTCCATTTTTACTCGTGGGAACCTGTTTGGTTTTGTATTGATATATACCACTGTTATCCATTTGTTGTAGCTGTTTGTTCTCCTTTAATAAATAAATAAATTATACAGCGTGTCCCAGAAAGTAGTGTCAAGCGGAAGTCCAGAGGTAGAACATCCTTCGAGGTACCCAAATCACCCCCATGTATGTTCCGCGATTTTTTGTAGTTTTCGAGTTATGAATGTTTTTCATGTTTTTTAATCAAACTCTGACTATAACGACATTTTTGATCATAGTGACGTGAATAGTTGAGATACATGAGCAATTTTTTTTTCTAAATTAGCTTATTAGTGACCCTATCGAATACATAAACATTTTTTACCATAGGTGTAACGGAAGCGTTACAAAAAAATATTGAATTGTCATAAAGTTAAAATCCTGCATGTTTCCTAAATCTTTGTGGGTGATTTAAAAATAAATCTCCCTAAACTTTTTTTGTCACATGTATTTTAAAAACTTATCCATTTTATCAGCTATTTACCCTGTAAATTTCATCGAGCTATCTCTACGACATCACAATAAAAATTTCATTCAAAGCATACAATATCGAAAATTCCAGTTGTAAAAGGGTGAATGAAAAATTGAGTAAAACTAACTAATAACGTCTTTTTTAGTAACCTTCGATGCAAAAAGAGGGGTGTTATAAGTGTAACATGTGTGTCTGTGTGTCTGTCTGTGGCATCGTAGCTCCTAAACGGATTTTGATTTAGTTTTTTCTTTTGTTTGAAAGGTGACTTTATCGGGAGTGTTCTTAGCTATGATTCAAGAAAATCTGTTCAGCCGTTTGAAGATCATCAGCTCTTTTCTGGTTGTCGAAGGGATATGAGCAACTTCTACTGGTCTGATCGATTCGAAATTTACTATCCAGTGACTTCAATGATATTACAATAACACGGTAACCTTGACCTGATACTCAAAAGCATCATCTGAAACAGCATGATACCCAACTTACAGTAGAGGCATTGTGTGCCTATTGATTCTTTAAGTTTATAATAAGTTGTAATGACCTCCTTCTTGTCACATGTCATTAATATCATTGAAGTCACAGAATAGTAAATTTCGAAACGATCAGATCAGTAGAAGTTGCTCATATCCCTTCGACAACCAGAAAAGAGCTGATGATCTTCAAACGGCTGAACAGATTTTCTTGAATCATAGCTAAGAACACTCCCGATAAAGTCACCTTTCAAACAAAAGAAAAAACTAAATCAAAATCCGTTTAGGAGCTACGATGCCACAGACAGACACACAGACACACACGTTACACTTATAACACCCCTCTTTTTGCGTCGAAGGTTACTAAAAAAGACGTTATTAGTTAGTTTTAATCAATTTTTCATTCACCCTTTTAAAACTGGGATTTTCGATATTGTATGCTTTGAATGAAATTTTTATTGTGATGTCGTAGAGATAGCTCGATGAAATTTACAGGGTAAATAGCTGATAAAATGGATAAGTTTTTAAAATACATGTGACAAAAAAAGTTTAGGGAGATTTATTTTTAAATCACCTACAAAGATTTAGGAAACATGCAGGATTTTAACTTTATGACAATTCAATATTTTTTTGTATCGCATCCGTTACATCTATGGTTACAAATGTTTATGTATTCAATAGGGTCACTAATAAGCTAATTTAGAAAAAAAAATTGCTCATGTATCTCAACTATTCACGTCACTATGATCAAAAATGTCGTTATAGTCAGAGTTTGATTAAAAAACATGAAAAACATTCATAACTCGAAAACTACAAAAAATCGCGGAACATACATGGGGGTGATTTGGGTACCTCGATGGATGTTCTACCTCTGGACTTCCGCTTGACACTACTTTCTGGGACACGCTGTATAAAAGATTAATAAAAATATATTTACCTGCAGCGGTATTACAATCATGAAGAGCTTCTTGTCTCTATCTGACAGTATGTGCTTGATGAAGTTCCAGCCGGTGCCTACCAGCACTATCGTCACGAATAGCACCGCGCCTTTCAATCTGCACACAATTTCAAGTGTATCAGTAAAATATGACGTCATCAAGTAAAACGATGTGTAAGTGCTTGTTCACGTTAACTCGCGGGCGCGGTGGCGGGCGCGGACGCGAAATATCAAACATATGGCATAATATGCAAATGTTCACGTACAAAACGCAGGTGCGGGCTATGTAGCGGGCGAACATGCGACGGGAGCGTGCGGCATGCTCGCGGCTAAATCAAACGTGTGAAGTTATTTGCGAGTGTTCACGTCGAACTAGCGGCCGAGCGATTCACTCGCGGCGTCAGGTAAGATCAATCCGTTTGAACTTGTCGCTGGAAACGATAGCACGTTTTTCATCATGTCGTATAACACAGAAGAATTTATCAGTGCTATTCAAGAACTCCAATTTGGCAATATGATCAGAAACGTTCTTAATAAGTTATGGAAAGAAGGTATAAGGTATGAAATCCCAGTTTAGGTACGAATTTTCCATTAAAAATAAGATCCATTGTTTGCACTTGACTATACGTCGAACCCGCGCAAAAGCCTGGCGGCCAACATGAACACGAACTCGCCAAGTCCACCGCTCCTGTCACCACGTTCGCACCCGTGAGTTGTACGTGAACAAGCACTTAAAAGTATCCTTCTTCCATTGGATTTAATCCTGTATAGTCTGTGGCGATGCGTCGATAGCCCTATGAGGGTGGGTAACGACAAGAAGTTCCTAAAAGCCTTATCGACCTTTTTTAATGAGTTATTGGCCATCTTGGCCTACCCGAAAGCTCTGATTTCACAATATCTTTTAAAGCGGTTCAGAACTAGGACCGATTTACAAAAACTATTTTTTTTACTGTCTGACTAACAATCTCTGACTTTCAAGGTAAGAAGGCAGCTTTTATCAATATCTATTTATATCAAATTCAAAGTCCTGACTGACTGACTGATCTATCAACGCACAGCCTACACCGCTGGGGTTAGAAACCTGAAATTTTGACAGTAGGTTCCTTTTGTGACGTAGGCGTCCACCAAGAAGGGATTTCTTGAAATTCAACCCCTGAGGAGGTGAAATAGGGTATTTAAGGTTGCAGCGGTAAGAACCTGAGTTAAATTTTTCGGCCTACTATCATTATTACACGTTAAAATTGCACAATAAGGCATGATTCTAATACTTTACGTATAAGTTCGAGACGTCGTGTTACAACAATCGCCCGAGTCAGTGTTTTTAAAAAGCTGGTAAAGGAACATTACTTGTCACTTTAATTTGCTATTTCTTGATTATTGCTTTTATTTCTTCTTCTTTTTTATTTATAAAATATTTATTTATTAGTTTGTTTTAAAGATGTATGTAACTTTTTATATATTATATTTGTGTAATTATGGGTATGTATTTTATGTTATTAAAAAGTAATATTTTGTACGATACGTACTTCACCAGAACTACCCGTTATCTCTTTCCGTTCTTTCAGTCCATCCTAAGGTTGTCTCGAAGAGATCGCCTTGTGCGATAAGACCGGCCATTGTACATATTTTGTGTAAATGTTTGTATTTATACAATAAAAAATATAATAAATAAATAAATAGTAATTGTGTAACACGCGCGATAGCTGCGTAGTACTTCCACATGTTTTTTCTATTCCGTGGTCGTTAAACGGTTTATAGAAATATATGGCGTTCAGTCATCACAACAACATTTTGTGATGACTGAGCGACATAGATTTTTGTGTCGTGCCGGGTCGTCATCCGTGGAGCATCGGCCTTACTATCCTACGCGAATAAAAATTAAAAAAGATACTCACAAATGCGTAATATAAAAAAGTATCGCCCACGCTGTAACGTGCTCTCCTTTAGTCTGTATGAAGTGATAGTTGATTCCATGGAAGGCTAGCGACAGAGCCTTCAAATAGACCAGCACACACATGATGATGTGTATCCGGTAGACCGTCTGCCGACTGGTGCGCAGTATAAATGTCCATATCGCGGCGCTCATCAGGAATATTAGGGACATCATGCTGTATAACACGGGCAGAGGCATCTCGCCAGCCGATAGGAAATTGCCGTCGTTACTTTCGAAGATTTCCACCTGTAATTTTTCAGATGGGGTAGAACTTTTTTTTGTTTGAGTTTTTTATACAACGTGTAACATAATAAACACACACCCGAAAATTACATAAACATAAACTCACGCCTGTATTCCCCAAAGGGTTGGCAGAGGTGTATAGTACACCCACATTTCGCCGTTATGTTTACGTCCCATATAATAGGGGGCGAGCCTATTGCCATCTACCGGGCACAAATTCGGACTGCTACTGAGAAATTTCACAGGGAAAAACCCAATAACACTTTGCCCGGCCTGGGGATCGAACCCAGAACCTCACGCTCAGCAGACACCCTTGCGACCGCAAGACCAACGAGGCAGTCAGTTCAGTCGAAAATTAGTTTGTTAAGAATCGGCTACTGATTCGACTTCAGCCATTTTCACATGTGTAATGTTTTGTAAACTTGTTTTTTACCCATGTATTTTAATTGCGATAAGAATTGCCTTATATCAAGGTCATAAGACTGAGTTTTAAATGCAGTTAACAATGAAAAAGTAATACTATTTTTTTTAATAAACAATATTTAAGCACATAAAAGTAACATTTCTTATTATTTTATCATTTTAACTGAATATTCTAATTGGGGTGTTTGATAGTCAGATAACTCTATTTTTATACCAGATTCTCCTGTGACAGATTTACACCGTTTTAACTGCGAGTGTGTAGACTGTACCAACAAATGACAAAACTGAAAAGTTCAACAGTACCTATATTTAAATTGCACAATTTCAACTGAAAGTAGTTAGCGCTCTTTACAGCCAGCAAAATACGTTGGAGGATATTATTATTTAACATTTTTAATTACAGAAGCCACTAAAGACACAGCTATGGAACGTTCAAGTTCGGAATAAAAGCAAAATCTTACCATCGTGTTAACTGCAGGCGCTGTCCCTACATCGGAATTAGGACAATTATTCAAGTAGAGATTGTACAGTCCTTCCTCTGCTTCCGTCGCTACATATAACGCGAACTGAAAAATAAAATACACTTTTACAGCACAAAAACACTGATTATAAGGTGGTGAAAAATTCTGGTTATTAAATAAACATTCGACGGCTTAACTAATCGCGGAAAAATAATTAAATCTATCATATTTTATTATTATTAGTTATGTACTTCTAATCTGAGCCCGATTTGATACTTGTGATTTGTTTAAATTAAACAGTACCAAATCGTATGAAGAATAATTGATGAAAGGTAAATTCTAGACAAACTATATCGAGCACCATACCAAATTAGAATTAAGAAATTATTGTGTATTTTATATTTTTAATTTAGTTGTAATAAATTAATAATAAAATGATTTTATGGAACGCCTGAAAAAGGCTACTAAGTTCAGAGCACTTTTTAGAAACTTAAGACCTTGTAAACATTTAGTTACAATTATTACATGAATTTGAATTATATGAAATATGGTAAAGGATAATTTAACATTCAAAGGCATCTCACTATGAAGCAAACGTTTTATTGTCATATCAGCCTGTACTGTTGCTGGGTAACACCTCTCTCAATTCTTTCCATGTCTCGAGGCTATTTGCAGTAAAAAGGTGATAAGTATAAAACTTACGCTAGTATTATAGTAGTCGAATCCATTTCTAGTTTCCTTCGTCATAGGCAGGAGTGTATAGGAGCATTTCTCTTCAGAGGGTATGGCTGTGGAAATATGATATGTTTAATAAAATTTACAAACGTTAATATAAGGCCTCATTTACACAGGGTAAGTAACTGACTCCAAACACGAGACGAGTCAGCGCTGACCCGATACTACCTAGTGTAAATTAATCGCGACAGCGCTGTACTGACTCCAAATCAATTTACACATCAATTGCACTGACTTGCCTCGAGTTTGGAGTCAGTTACTTACCCTGTGTAAATGAGACCTTAGTGATTATGTCAATGAAGAATTGAAAAGCTGAAACATGAGCTTTGCGTGTATGACTAAGGCGCAGCGCAGACGACGCACTTTTTGTCCGGTGGACTGCCGCGCACAAGAATGAACATGGTTGGTAGTTGTTGCCCGTCGCGAAATTTGATACGGACTCAACGCACACGACGGTCATTTTGTCCGTAGTTGTCGTTAGAACTCTAGTGTCTTCACTGGCAACCACTTCACTACCAGCCACGTTCATTCTTGAGCGCGGCAGTCCGCCGGACAAAAAGTGCGTCGTCTGCTCTGCGCCTAATAGTGTGCGAGTGTTTTAAATCATACCAGTTGTACAGTCAACAACAAAAGCAGTCGACCGTTAGTTTTAAAAACTCGTTAACTTTTTTTCATTTGTAATTTCTATGCAGTTTGCAATGAGTAGGTATTGAATCGATGAAAAATAACTTACTATCCGGTATGGCAGACTTGTTCTGATATAAATGCAGTACTTTAGCTTTGCATGTCACGTTCAATCTGTAACAATTATACAAAATTTAATAATCATCTATTAAAGATTAACATTAAACACGGTTATTGGTAAAACACTAACAACCTCTTAAGGGGTCATTGTACTCATAATTATGAACAACTAGCTGCACCCCGCGGTGTTACCTGGTTTTTTCGGTATAAAAAGTAGCCTATGTGTTAATCCAGGATGTCAGCTACCTCGATAGCAAATTTTATCAAAATTGGTCTATCCGTTTGAGCGTGAAGAAGTAACAAACATACAAACACACAAACTCGCAAACTTTCGCCTTTATAATATTAGTGTGACTACATTTTGGCGAGTTATGCGACGTGATATGACCCCCTAAGTGACGATGACGTGGGTGACCCCTTAAGAGGTTGTGCCCTTATTTATGTTACACCTTGTATAACTGTTGTATACCTTGTATCAAGGGATTAAGGAAGTTACTCGCTATTTGTGAAGGTTACGCCGAGCAACATGGTCTAAAGTATAATCCTAAGAAGAGTGAACTATTGGTTTTCAGAGGTAGAAATAAAAGTCCGTCAAGTGTCCTCCCGGTAGAACTAAACGGTTTATTTCTACAGAGAGTTACTCAATTTAAATATTTAGGCCATGTTGTTACGGAGGACCTTAAAGATGATCTCGATATGGAGAGAGAGCGACGGGCGATGGCCGTGAGGGGAAACATGTTGGCTAGCAGGTTTGCTGGTTGTTCTGTACCAGTTTGTTAACGCCCAGCACTACGGCTGCGGGGCGCGTCGCCATGCTCCCTACTCCCCGAACACAGCGACTATAAAAGCGCGTGCGCCGCGGTTAGAGACGACAATATTGTATTATATTCGTAGAATTATCGCATTTAAAGGAAATTGTAAAAAGTCAAAATAAAAGTATATTATCCACAAGCGTATCGAGACTTCTAATTTCAGCTCCTATCTACACAGACCTAACACACACAACAGTCTAAGCCTAGACATTTTTTGGTGCTGTGACCAGGATATTGGATGTCAAGGAACAGTAAATATATCAATTTGAAGGAAGAGGATATAAGGGAATTGAAGGACACAGGAAAAGAGAGTAGTCAAGGAATAATAGACTGAACGCCTAGAGAATTGGTGAGCCCGTTCCATTTTTTTCCTACTTACCCACTTCTTAGTCCCCAGTGCAGATTACTCGGTAAATTATTAGTAAAGTTTCTAATATCCTGTTGTAATTAACGAAACCTGGTAATATTTATTCACAATATAACACAACGTAGGATTTGGCGTATTAGTCACCATGTCTCTAACCTCTAGAAAAATTGCAGACCCAATAAAAAAGAGAAGTTATATCAAGGGTAGATTAACAATTTTTAAAGGTTATTTAGAGGATATTAAAGCTGTAGAAAAATTGTCGGACCAGCAAATTTCTGAGTTAAGGTTAAGGTTATCCAAATTAGAAGCATGTTTCTCCACTTTCGATGACTTGCAATCTGAAATTGAAATTGAATCGGAAGATTCCGATGAACAAATGAAGATTCGTTCCGAGATCGAGGGTCAGTTTTATTCATTAATATCTCAAGGTCATTGTATTTTGGACAAATTAGAGGAATATAACATTAAAAGGAAAAGTCTGGCCCATCAAACGATTAAACAATCCGATAGTTTCGAAAGTGCGACTGCATTTACTAATTCAATAAAATTACCCACTATCAAATTACCAACCTTCGATGGGAATTATAGTCAATGGTTAGAGTACAGAGACACATACGAGGCATTAATCCATAATAATGATTCGATTGAGACAATAAATAAGTTCCATTATTTACGATCGTCATTAGAGGGTAGCTCCGCTTTGGTCATTAAATCATTATCATTTTGTTCTGATAACTATCGTTTAGCGTGGGACTTATTATGTCAAAGATATAATAATAAACGCCTTCTTATAAGCAATCATATGAAATCATTATTTAATATGGAGTGTATAACTAAAGAGTCTGAAAAATCTTTGCGGTTTATGATTGATAATGTAACTAAGAATTTAAGAGGTTTAAAAACGTTAGACCAGCCGGTAGAACATTGGGATACTATGATTATCCATTTAGCAGTAAATAAACTTGATAATGTAACGAGTAGAAAGTGGGAGGAACATAAAAGTTCTTTAGAAGATGTTCCTACCCTCGATCATTTTTTAAAGTTTTTACGCGATCGAGCGGATGTATTAGAAACGGCGAGGCCTAGTAAATCCTATGGTAATTGTAGAAGTGAGAAGGCAGCTAGTTTTGTTGCGTCCGCTCAAGTTGGTTATAATCATAGTTCAAATTGTGTCGTTTGTAAGCAAAATCATCGCCTATTTGAATGTACGAGGTTTATTTCTATGAGTTTAGAAGAAAGAAACAATGTAGTTTCAAGGAATAAATTATGTATTAATTGTCTAAAACCGGGTCATCGTGCCTATAATTGTAAATCCTTCGGTTGTAAAATCTGTAAATATAAACATAACGTATTATTGCATAGAAATAGACCTCAATCTGAAGATACCCGTAAAAATGTAAGTTCAAACCAGGACAGTACTACGATAACGTCACAGTCGATGTCGTCGGGCGGAGTTGTAGCTCAAGTTGGATGCGAACCGACACCTACACCTCTGCCGGCCGTCGCGACCGCTGCTGTGCCTACGCGGTATGCGCCGCCTGTCGCAGAACCGGTTTCCTTATCGACAGTGGCCACTCAATTTGTTTTGTTGTCAACCGCGCTCGTTAACGTTTATAGCGAAATAGATCATAAATATTATGTAGCACGCGTATTGTTAGATTCCGGTAGTCAAATATCCATAATAACGGAGAATTTTTGTAATAAATTAGGATTGTCTTGCAACCGGATGGATCATGAGTTTAATATTTATGGTATAGGAGATACAAAGGTACAATTAGCACAGAGTTGTAAGTTTGTAATAAACTCATTGCGTAATAATTTTGCCGTAGAAGTGAACTGTATGATTTTATCAAAAATTACTAATATGTTGCCAAATGTAAAGGTAAATGTAAATGAATTGAATATTCCAGGTGACATATTGGTAGATTTAGCAGATTGTAGATTTTATGAGCCCTCAGAGGTAGATATCTTGATAGGAGCAGATTTGTATTGGGAACTCGTAACCGGACAACAAGTAAAATTAGCTAAAGGTCTTCCCTCATTGCTGAGTTCTAAGTTAGGTTGGCTTGTTACTGGTCCCGTAGATATATGTGTACGTAAACATGAAGCAAAATGTAATTTGGTTAGAAGTATTAGTGAACAGTTGGAGAAATTCTGGAGGGTTGAGGAAGTCTTATGTATAGATCAATTACCGTATAGTACTGAAGAAGAATTTTGTGAAAAACACTTTGTAAAAAATATGTATAGAACTGCAAATGGTAGATTTTGTGTTAAAATGCCCTTCCATACTTCCCCTTCTGTATTAGGAGATTCATTAGCCAAGGCAAAATCTTGTTTACTGAACTTGGAGAAAAGGTTTAAGAAGCAACCCAATGTAAAGGGTGATTACGTAGAATTCATAAAGGAATATGAGCACTTGAATCACTTATCTGAGTCTTGTAAACCCACGTTTGCATGTTATTTACCGCATCACCCAGTCATTCGAGAAAAAAGTGAGACAACAAAACTTCGCGTCGTATTTAACGCCTCGGCGAAATCAAGTAGTGGGTATTCGTTAAATGATATACAAATGGTGGGACCGGTGATTCAAGATGATTTATTTAGTATATTGCTTAGGTTTAGACAACATAATTATGTTTTGACCTCAGACATAGAAAAAATGTATAGACAAATATTAATATCTGAGAGTCAAAGGCATTTGCAGATGATAGTATGGAGGGAGAACGAGTATGATCAAGTTAAATATTTAAAATTAAATACTATTACCTACGGAACCGCTTCAGCGCCGTACTTAAGTACTCGTTGTCTCTTGCAATTGTCTAATGAGTGTGAAGATCCAGAAGTTAAGGAGATAATTAAGCATGATTTTTTCATGGACGATTTAATAACTGGACATGAGACTGAGGAAGGGCTAAATCGTATTTGCAGACTAATTACTAAGAAGTTAAGTTCAGGCTGTTTTAATTTACGGAAATTCCGATCGAATGCCAATCAATTATTTGTAGAAAATAAATTACAAGAAGTACAAGAACTTACCGAATTTAAAACTGTTACTAGTACTTTGGGTTTAACATGGTCACCTCAGTCTGATTTGTTCAAATTTTCAGTACAAGTGGATAAGCATGAAAAAATCACTAAGCGCAATATTTTATCGTCCATTGCTAAAATATTTGATCCGTTAGGTCTTCTAAGTATATTTGTTGTTAAGGCTAAATTAATTTTACAGAAAATATGGCTATGTAAATTAGAATGGGATGATCCAGTAGACGATGAGATAGAAAAATTATGGCATAATTTTATAAAAAACATGAATTCTCTAAGCTGTATAGAAGTACCTAGGCATGTTATGTGTAAGGATGCATTGAGTATTGAGATTCATATTTTTTCGGATGCGTCTATGTGTGCATATGGCACGTGTGCTTATGTGCGTTCTATCAATCAGAACGGAGAAATTCATGTGCAATTACTTTGTTCCAAGTCAAGGATCGCCCCATTAAAAAGTTTAACAATTCCTAAACTCGAGTTATGCGGCGCACTATTGTCCGCCGAGTTGGGGAATAAGGTGACTCACTCTTTGCGATGTACTGTTGCTCGTTATGTGTACTGGACAGACGCGATGGTAGTGCTCGGTTGGTTACGAACATCTCGTGCAACTCCCAAACAATTAAAGGTATTTGTAGCAAATCGAGTAAATAAAATTAATTGTTTAACTAAGAACTGTGAATGGAGATACGTACCAACCGAACACAATCCAGCCGATTATATTTCCAGAGGAGTAGATGAAATGAATAATAATGTACGAACCTTGTGGTGGAGTGGTCCTCAGTTTTTATCCTTAGCCGAGTCTCATTGGCCGAAGGTAGATAATCATAAATTAAATAGTATAACGTTACCAGAAACTAGGTACGTAAGCTCAATAGTAAAATGTGATAATATTAACAACCCGTTAATTGAATTTGAACGTTATTCTAAGCTGAATAAGGTACAACGTGTAATGGCCTACGTACTTAGATTTGTTAAGAATTGTAGAATAAAAGTAATGAACAATAGACTTACCTGTAGTTATTTAACGGCTGATGAGTTAACTGATAGCTTGATGTATTTAGTTAAAGTCTCGCAATTAGATGCATTTCGTGACGTATATGATAAATTAGTAAACAATAAGGTTTTAGATAGTAAATGTAGAATTTTATCTCTTAGTCCCTTTTTGGATCCAAAGTTTAAGGTAATACGTGTAGGTGGTCGCATTAGGAATTCACCTCTCTTGCATGAACATAAATATCCCTTAATTTTGGATTCTAAGCATCGATTATCAAGGCTTATCTTTGAAAATGAACACCATAAGTTGTTACATCCTGGACCACAGTTATTGTTATCAGCTGTTAGGGAAAATTACTGGATTGTTAATGCTAGAAAGGTGGCTAGGAGCGTAGTAAATAATTGTACAGTATGTAAAAGATTTAGATTTAAGTCTATAGTGCCAATTATGGGCAACTTACCCAAGGAGCGTTTAAACCCAGGGACGCCTTTCGAAACTACCGGAATGGACTTGGCTGGGCCCTATTTGATAACGGATAGAAAGGGCCGCGGTTGTAAAATAAGCAAATGTTATATGTGTTTATTTGTGTGTTTTACAACCAAGGCACTGCACTTAGAAGTTGTAAGTGACCTGAGTACCGAAGCATTCCTATTGTCTCTCAGGAGATTTATTTCTCGGCGCTCTAAACCTAGTTTGTTATGTTGTGATAATGCTACCAATTTTTTAGGAGCTAGTAATGAGCTTAATAGATTTGTATTAACCAATAAAGATGATTTAACAGAATTTTGTTCTAACGAAGGCATGAAGTTTGCCTTCATACCCCCTTATGCCCCAAATTTTGGAGGGTTATGGGAGGCAGGGGTAAAATCAGCTAAGTTCCATTTAAAAAGAATATTAGGGAACAGGCACTTGACATATGAGGAACTTTCTACTTTATTTTGCCAAGTAGAAGCTATTTTAAATTCCCGACCATTATTTCCCATGTCATCCGATCCCAACGATCTCCATCCCCTGACTCCCGGGCATTTTCTCGTAGGCAAGCCGCTGATAGCTCTTCCCTCTCGAGTATTGACAGACATTAACTGCAATCGAATCCACAGATATGAACAATTGGAACAGATGAGGCAACATTTCTGGATGAGATGGCAACACGAGTACATAACTGAGCTCCAGCATCGTACCAAATGGCGTAAACCTGATGTTTCCCTACGTGTTGGAGATATGGTCATTATGAAGGAAAATAACCTGCCGCCCTTAAAATGGAAGATTGGACGTATACAAACACTACACATGGGTAACGATGGTGTATCCAGAGTGGCTGATGTGAGGACGGCTAGTGGCACTGTGCGTCGAGCTATCAACCGCCTGTGCCCGTTGTTCGCGCCTGATGATGGATAGTTGAAGGAGCGACCTTCAACGGGGGGAGTATGTTAACGCCCAGCACTACGGCTGCGGGGCGCGTCGCCATGCTCCCTACTCCCCGAACACAGCGACTATAAAAGCGCGTGCGCCGCGGTTAGAGACGACAATATTGTATTATATTCGTAGAATTATCGCATTTAAAGGAAATTGTAAAAAGTCAAAATAAAAGTATATTATCCACAAGCGTATCGAGACTTCTAATTTCAGCTCCTATCTACACAGACCTAACACACACAACAGTCTAAGCCTAGACAAGTTGAAATAACACTTTTCAAGGCATTTTGACAAACATTTTACACCAGCAGCTTGTGGGCTAACCATACCCAAAAAACTGGTAATATACTGCGTGTTCAGTATAATAATGCCTTCAGGGCGTTGTTGAGGCTTCCTCCTTATTGTAGTGCGTCTGGGATGTTCGCGGATGCGCATACAGACGATTACTTCGCGATCATGCGCAAGAAAGTGGCATTTGTAATGCACAGAGTGAGAGGAAGCAACAATAGCGTTCTGAACGTTTTTGCAAATAGGTTAGAAGGGCCTACAATGGATAGGTTTATCAAGCTACATGTTGGACATGGGGCTTGATAAGTCTTCCTGTGATTGTGAGGTGTTTGTTCTGTGTAATTGTGTTTGTGTGTCTAATTGTTCAACTAACATAGTTCCTAAGAAATTGTAATACTAACACGCTATGGGCCTTTGATGTCCGACAGTAAAAACTTTTTTATTTTATTTATTTATAAATCATTGGGTTATATTTAAATCTTCTTAGTTGTTCATAATATTATCGTAATGGCGATCTTGATACTATTAATCTGGGGCGATTGTAATACAACGAAACATTTCTATCTTTTTGCACATACAATAATACACTTATGGCAGAAACTATTCTAGAACTGACCTGAGATTCTTAAAGTCCATCTTCAAGAACACGATGGCTGGATGCTGCGGTGATAATATGCTGCTGTCGCTCTCCTTCAGGAAGCATGTCGCGGAGTTAGACTGCGCCAGATACGGACTGATTGCCGCGTTTATCGTGCGGTCAAGCGTGAAACCATACTGCAAAGGAAAAAAATACAATACTCTTTATTGTACACAAAACAAACAAGAAACATTACTATAAAAATAGAGATGTACAATGGGCGGTCTTATCGCACTAGGCGATTTCTTCCAGACAACCTTTGGATGGACATAAAGTGCAAGAAACAAAAGAGAGGGGTAGTTCTCGGTGTAACAATAAATAAGGAGACATTAAGTACTTTAAATAAACCAAAAACACAAATAAACAAATAAATATGATATACAATAAACACATAAAAATACTTTCAAATAAATTCGTTATTGGCTGGTTGATGACGATTGACCAAACCGTTGACGCAGTGGCTGAGCGATTGGCTTTCAGCGAGCTGATTCACCTAAGTAAAGAAGTTCAGATGCAGTTAAGTTTCGATCAAAACAACGCTTTTCGTATTTTCTTAATAGGCGATTGCTTCAGATACGCTCGCCTGAACTTAACTGCAGTGTCACTGCAACTTGATTCGCGCGTCATGAAATTACGTGAATTAGAATACTGTTTTTTTTTTTCGCTTTTTATGCTATACGTGATCCTCGCGGACCCCTTCTACATAACCGGGCAGTCATTGGCGAGACCTGAAGGGTCTCCAGCCAATGGTGGAAAAGTAAAATACTTAACCTAAGCTAACTACTTATACTACACTAACATCATGACTACCTGCAACAACAGCACTAAGGGCGATCCCTAGTGGGGGACTTGGACATCGGCTTAAGGCGTTGCTGTCGGGGAGACAGCTTGATGAGGGCTGAACTATCGGTGTGACTGCAGAGTCAGAAGAAACGACCGGCTCTACGACGAGAGAGCTCGGTGGATCGTGACTGGCGGCGGTGGAGGACGTTGCGACGGGCCTCGCCGGCGAGGACGGTAAGCCGGATGGCGGCGGACGTTGTGTAGGTAGTGTGTGCCTGAGACGGCGTACTTTACTAATGAGAGAGGGACTGTAGTCGGCCGCTGCGGCGACTGGGGGGTTCGGATAGTGGGGGCAGTGTCGCAGTAACGCTTGGAAATGCGTTTGAGATGTTGCCTGATGGTTGGCATTTTTAGATCGAAATTTAACTACTGAGCGGAGAAATCCTAGTATGGGGCAACGTATTCTGTTAAAAACAAACCTGGTCTTTTTGTACAATATAAAATAAACACTGAGATAATTAGCGCCGATGTGGGTCACGAGGACTTAGGACGCAAATGGGATCAGCGTTACTCCTAAAAAAATCTGAAGTGCATACATTTACCCCTCGTTAATCATTGACTCAATTGGTTTTTATTAGGATGTTTGGTCAACCGTATTCATCAGTTCACATGATACTTGACAGCGGCTTCAATTGATGATGCACGAGAGTATGCACTTCCGTTTTTTGGACTAATACAGGTTGTCCCTGGAAGTATGGATCAAATCGAATAGGGACGTGGGCAAGGTCATTTTAAAACTTGTAATGCTTGTAGTAGTAAAAACTTGAGTAAAATTTTTACCAGACCAAATAAGCCTTTGCAGTAAATGTTTTTTCTTATTGAACACATGTTTTCTAGCTGCGTAAAAGCATTACCACAAGAAAGGCCTACTGTTCGCCAAAGTCCTGAAAAAAAATGATAGCTCTGATAGTTTTTTTTCAAATATTTTTCTATGCGAAGTGATTGAAAAATAAACAATAATTGGTCATACATTTTGAACCATAAAAAATTGCACAGACATTCTCAGGGTTAAGAAGTTTGAAAATGACATTGCCCACGCTCCTATTCGATTTGATCCATACTTCCAGGAACATCCTGTATAATTTACGCTGGCATATATTATGTAGATTTTTTTGCGTTGATCGGACTTTCGGAAACCGGGGTTTAGACTAGCGGTGTCGATTTACATAGACGGAAGCGCGACCTCGGCTTAAAACATGAGCCGGTGTCTTAGTAATGCTGTTAGTTTGCTCGAGCTACCTCTATACGCATAATGTTATCAAGGTGGCCTACACCTACACCTTGTTAACATTATGCGCATTTCGTATTACCTACATTGCGAATATTTTAAAAATATTGGATGTAGGAGTTCCTATACCTTTCTATATATCTATACAACGTCTGTTTTTTGATATCCCATAACTCTAGGGTTATATTATTTATGTAAAAAGAACATAAAATCTCCTAGAATAGGTGGTCCAAAAATGCATAGTTTCGAAGATATAATCATCATAATTAAATTATAGGTATCTAAGTTTCATTGATAAATAAGAGTAATTCATTTTTATTCAAACCAATCATTCATATTTAAAGCTAAGAAAATGCGACGTTGTCATATTTCACGTAAAGGTATTATACATTAATAATCGTGACTTTGTCGAATTATTTTGTATGAAAAATGAAAACAAAAAAAAATGATGATTGATAATTCATATGCCAGTTGGTTCTTTGATATGGTCTCAATCATACCCTACAGTTATGGGATATCAAAAAAACACCTTGTATAAATAAAAAGAAAAGTCCTGACTGACTGACTGACTCATCAACGCCCAGCCCAAACCCTTGGACCTAGAAAGCTGAAATTTTGCACAGAGGTTGCCTTTACAATGTAGACAAGGAATAAGGAAGGATTCTTCGAAATTCAACCCCTAAGTGAGTTAAATAGGTGACGAAAGTTTGTATGGATAATCGTCACTTAACGGGTTCAAAATTTCATGCAAGCGAAGCAGCGCAGCGGGCAAAAGCTAGTCCTTTTATAGGTAGACAGTTGAGAGATTAAATTTTTTTGTTGCAATATTTTAGTGTGCTGGTTTTTGCAATAGGTGCATAACTAAAAATCACGGTATGTAATTGTCTCCGAGTAGAATAGGCAAACTTTGGTTACGGCACATTCCCATGGACGTCCAGTTCTGCAGGAACGGCTTCGTGGGTCCCACAAAACTGACTGGTGTGTTCATACGCAGTAGATTTTATCCTGTTTTTTTACGAGATAGAGCCCGCAACGCGCAGACGTTTTCATTCAGCTCAGAACCCTATGCGGGAAGCTTGTGTGAATATTTTAATTGGAATATGTGTCACTGCGACTGGATCCTGCTTTTTGGAGGCCAGAACGGGACGGGACGCGATTTAACGTGAGATGACAAAACGCGTCTTCGGGGATTGAATTACCTTAATATTACCTGTTGAGTTCTTACCTCCCCATAAACAGGTCCTGAAGGCATCATAAAATTGACCATCTTCACGTCGAGGATGCCACCCTGGAAGAACCCGAAGGTCGTGAGGTCCACGTAACGACGTTCATCATCCTGTAACCAGTACATTAAAAATATATTAAATAGGTAAAAAGGAATTCTGTGTGCTTGAGGTTCACGCAAACTAAAATCGTCCCATAAAAACCTCATTCATATTGCCTCACCACAAGCGTTTTTCGCGTTAACTACTTTGGTCAAGGGAATTAGTTAATTACTTATGTAACTTTCTTTGATCACCTATATTAGGCAACGAGGCTTACTAAAGATAGTACAATAATACCTCCTCATTAGGCCCTTTTTTCACAGACAAAATGCAGTGACGATTAAGATTGCCTTTTTATTGTGTCGTGTCGTGTCACTTCAAGAAAATAGCATTACTTTTCATTGTTAACTGCATTTTCTTGGCCTTGACATAAGGCTTAATTTTCTTCATCGCAATTAAAATAAAGATAAGAAAAAAACACGTATAAAAATACACATTAAAAATGGATGAAATCGATTCAGTAGCAGATTCTTAAACTACTTTCTGGGTTAGCGTTTATTATGTTACACGTTACATGCATAAGTGCTAACGTTTACATAATACAAATTATGTATGCATAAACGCAGTAGGGCACGTTGTTTTAGATTAAGCGATCGCTGCAATAATTTATTCGCATGAGCACAATCCATACTTAAATATTATAAATGCAAAAGTAACTCTGTCTGTTACGCTTTCACGGCTAAACCGCTGAACAGATGTTGATGAAACTTGGTACAGAGATAGTCTGAAACCCGAAGAAGAACATAGGCTACTTTTATTTCGAAAACCGCGAAATATCTACGCGAGAAACGAGATCGACGCAGGCGAAGCTGGGGCCACCTGAGTACCGTATACGCTTCGTAAATACAAAGTGGGGCAAAATACTATAAAACGAGCCCGTGTAGTCATCAATTCTGACGGCGGCCACTTGACCGATATCATTTTCTCGATTTGATGAAAAAATATCAAATTCATTAAATAAACATATAATCCACAAGTAGAACCAAAAAATTTCATTCCTAAAAAAAAATACAGCAAAACAACATCGGGTGGATTACTTTTGCCCCACCTTGTATTAAGTTATGGCAAAGAGATCTTTCAATTTACATCTACTCGTAAAGTCGTAATCAATTTATGATAACTTAGTATTCATTCAGCACTGGCTTTATCTAACAAAATAATCGCTATTCAGGCATCGAATTTGCTATTGTTTTTTTTTTTTTAAACTTGTGTTTTTGTTATTTCTGAAGTTACAAGTACAAATTATTTATTAATTAGAATAATCATTTCTTAATGTGTGAATAGAAGTCGATTGCTATAGGCTATGCTTAAACGCCAACGTATCATTCGCAACGCTTGGTATGTTATGAATGGGACAAGCCTGCTTTAATTAACTAAGATAAATTATGCAGACAAAAGTAAAATAAATGCTTTTTAGAATAGAATTTAGGTAGATCTTAGTTTTGATTCAGAGAGCGAGCAGTAATTTTATTGAATTTATCTATCTGCTGCTCAATTAGCATTGAGTCTGCTAATTGCGCCTTATTATGTGGTCGTTATAAAATATTCTAATTAACTTAGCTATTTCTTTGATGCATTATTTATATTGGCAATTATAACACAGTGATTGTGGTATTTTAAGTACTATCGCGAGCTTCATTCGCGATGCAGGGACGCTGCATAGATGCTTTGAATACATATAAGATACATAAAAATGCAAGTACAAAGATAACACATAAACATTTAATTGGAAGTTCGCAGAGCAAGGTGAATGCAATAGCTAAGGGGCTCTGTTAACGTCAAAATTTGGTTAATAATATTATTTATTATTAACCAAATTTTGACAGGTTACAGGTTATTTTGAGCATTGTCCCTACGTCATTTTACGATAGACGAGGATTTGTGGATTAGACAATACACTAATAAATTGCGCGTTAGAGCCGACGCCCACTGACGGCACGGCGTGGCATGGAGTGGCACGGCGCGCTTCGGCATACCCAATCATCCTGTGGCATCCCGCAGCATACTGAAGTATCCCGCGGCATACCACGTCGTACCGCGGGATGCTAAACAAATACAAGTGCTAAACTTATTAAAATAAGGTTTAAAATTCATTGTCGCTTATGAAGAAGAGTGACACCTTTAGCACTCACTTTTCTTAACATACAACAATAAACTATGAGTCTCACGTGTTGCAGTGGCGTGCCGTGGCATCTTGTGGAATGCCACGACGCGGCGACGTGCCGTAGTATCCCGCGACGCGTCACAGTATCTCGGGGAATGACGTGACGTTCCGCGGCATGCCGCGGTAAGTCGCGTCACCACGCGAAGCGTTTCGATTAAATTAAAATAATGTCAGTGCTAAACTTATTGAAATAAGGTCGAAAATCAATTGTCCACGAAAAAAATCCTTTGCCATGCCATGCCGTGCCGTCGCTGGGCGCCGGCCCTATATCAATAGATATTCCATTTATAAAAATTGGTTCAAATGCTGACATCCCTTCTTGACCTTTCGTCATAGACGAGTAAACTTAAATGATTATGACGTAATCATCATAAAATGCCAGCGTTACACTTTTTTCCTTAAAAAGGCAATTAGGTACATTGTGTATTTTCTTATCAAGCGAAGCATTTGCCATTCTTACCTGAGCATAACAGGAAAAAGAACCTGTTTATTGGTGCGAGCACTATAAATGTATAGTCGCAGAGGCGTTTATTCAATCCAATTTACACAATAGAAATAGATTTCACTTGAAACAAAGACGAGGATGATGGGTTAACGATAAAAGATAGAAAATCTGAGCTGATAAGCGGCTATTTTACTCTGTTCAACGAAAGATGAGTCCTGGCACAGCGGTCGTTTCGTAAATTGTAGCTGTAGGGAGACTGCTATCGAAATAAAACCGGCCAAGTGCGAGTCGGACTCGCGCACGAAGTGTTCCGTACCATTATCTATAAAAACGGCAAGATTTGATATTAAAAAAAAAACGAAATTATCTCAGTATGTCCATATTCTTCATTTGTTTACCGCATGCATGAAAATGGTTTTAACTTTTTGTTACTATTTTGATTTTGTTTCTGAAGGTAGGTAGTAAGTAGAAAAAAGTGCATTGCAACGCATGCCGGGTACAGCTAGTATGTCAATATTTTACAGATTAATTAAATATTGACATAAAGAATACTAATTCAAGGACATAGCAATAAGTGAAACACTAGAAATGCTACAGCTATATTTGTCGCTTATTAGACAAAATAGCCAGCCCAGCTCCATCTGATTGTATATCGTAATGTATTATTATTATTTATTTACATTATGTTGTATTATTCAATTATGGATTATGATGTTCATCATCAAAATATAATTGACTAGCTGTTGCCTGTTGTTTCATTTGCACTTCTAGGGGACTACTTCATGTACCCAGATAAGAAGTATCGTATGTCCTAATCCAGGTCTCATAGTTTTCCTGTGTGCCAAATTTCATCCAGACCTGGTCAGCCGTTATGGCGTGATTGATTAACATCCAAATTCACAAACCCGCAAACTCATAAACATTGAAACTTTTTCATTTATAATATAGTTGGAAATAGGATAGGATAGTAGGATAGGCTAGTAGGATTATATTTTTAATAATGTGACATGAATGCATAGATACACAGATGTCTATAACCATATAACTTTTGTATCAGCACCACAAATCAGCTATACTCAACCTGCGGCCCGCCGGGCCTTTGTTGTTGGCCCACTCGGATTTACCATTTTAAATTTGGCGCCCATCAGAAAAACTGTGGGTTGGGCGCCGAGTAAATAATTGTTGCTTGCGGCCCGCAATACCATGACTGAAACGTATTTGTGACCTCTATAAAAAAAAGGTTGAGTATGGCTGCCATATATCATAGCCACCAGAAGTTCTGTATGTAACACAATTTTCGAGTCATTTCTTGTTTGTCCATCAGTTGTTCCAATGCTACGCTTTCCAGTTTGTGATCCCCATTCCAGAACATTTTATCAGAACGACTTTGGGTACAACGTATTATATGTATAGCCTGCCTATTCCTACATAAACTTGCTAATTCTACAGGCTATGGCGACCATAGTTTTTCAACATTTATGTATACTGAAATGGATGCATACAACATACCCTATAATAGTGTAGTAACGAGTTTGACGACACGTTTGGTGCAATGGCTAAGCGATTGGCTTCTGCGCTACGGGTCGTGGGTTCAATTCTCTCACGGAACAAAAATTTGTATGGCCTACAGATGGTTGTTTCGGGTCTGGACATTTGTGTATGTGAGATTTGTGTGTATAAACGCACCCACGCGGCCACGATACAAGAGAAATCATAGTGTCGGGCATAGATTATAAAAAAAAGTAGGAAATTCGGGCCCTATTCAGAACTATGATATACAAAATCGTTGTCAATGAGGTAGTCTGTGGTGATTCACAGTTAAATATGGTCAGCTAAGCATTGAAGCATAACTAGTACAATGAAACTTGCAGTTTCGTAAACAACTAACTTACTATTTGACATTGGTTTCTTTTTTCAAGTGTTTAGTGCTTAAAGTCTTATCTTATTACACTACTCTGAATTTAGGAATCCTAATTAAGATTTAGGAAAGTGTAATAAGAGTTAGGACGGTTAGGATCCTAACTAGCCAGTCAGGATGTAAAGTTGCTTCTGAATTTAGAAGACTAAATTCAGCCAAGTGTAATAAGTGCTTTATGCAGTTCAATTGTGTAGGTTTTAAACATAGAACGAAATCTAGTGTTTTACTGGACAGTTACAAAAAATACAATGGCCAGACAATTGTGACCGGATCAAACTTCATGTTACCCCAACATTCAGGTTCGAGTATCATTCAGATTTGATCTGGTCAAAGAGGGAGCCTTAAACCAGTTTAACGTTTTACAGGGAATAGTAACTGCGCAGAAAGTAAGAACAGCCTATGCCCAATTCCAAGTGATGGTACAATGGTCCTCTTCTTCTTTTATGTTGGCACAAGCTATACGAAAAAACCTCATGCTTGGTGAAAAGATTAGCCAGTCAGTAAGGTTGGTAGCAGGGCTGACTGCCCAGGGTGCGCCAGATGTACTTAAGTATTGTCACCCGTGAAGGCTCTATAACACGTTCACTGTGGGAAAACAAACACATGGTACGTTTGCGCGGCATTATGCCGGCTGTACACTCTCTCCGAGACAGCCCGAGACTTAGATGCTGTCCTTTGCTATTTGATGTAAAACTAAGGATAGAGATAGCGCCTCGTGCTGTCTTGGCGAGAGTGTACAGCCGGGCTTATGCTTAGTCGGCGGGAACACACACCGTGTGTTTTCTTACTTTTTGTCTGAAAACGCCCATACAAAATCGGCGCGTGCGCAAAGCTGCACTACTGGCTAGTAAAAAATTTATGGGCAGCAGTCAGTGTTAAGCAATACGCACCCCCACCTCAACCCTCTTTTTTTTTTGTGACACGTTTCAAGGTTCCGTATCCAAAGGGTAAAACGGGTCCCTATTACTAAGACTCTGCTGTCCGTTTGTCACCAGGCTGTATCTCATGAACCGTGATAGTTAGACAGTTGAAATTTTCACAGATGATGTATTTCTGTTGCCGCTATAACAACAAATACTAAAAAAACAGAATAAAATAAATATTCAAGGGGGCTCCCACACAACAAACGTGATTATTTTATGATATTTTTTGTGATAATCGTACGGAACCCTTCGTGCGCGAGTCCGACTCGCACTTGGCTGGTTTTTAGTTATTTATCTATATGTATAAACTGATAGTGGGACTCATTGGGAGTAACCTTTAAGTACCCTTAATAAAAATCTACATTGCTGCTTTGCTGACTTTGGATTTAGGACATTATATAAAATTGCAGTTTTAATAATAATTTCCAGTTGACTGCTCATGGCCTTATTGGGCAACTAACTGTGCTAAAATCTGGCTCAACCAGTTGGCATTGGCACAAAGGTAAACAGACTTCTTGAGTCTTTTTGTCTGAAACTGCTACATTTAAAAATTAAGGTATGGTTTAAATCAAATTAATTTCCTATTTCTGTTTGCAATTTTAAAAATTCTTTTTTTTTAATAATCCATCCTCATATTGTTTACCTTTTTATCTAACAGGTTTGGGCCTGTCTATGCAGTGCCTTTAGCGAGTCAACGGTTTTAGTGTGTTTATACATAAGTGTGTCACCTTGATGGTCAGCAGAGTGTGCACCAGCCCCAACTTTATCGTGAACATGATAGTGAATAGGGTGGCCCATACATTAATAACATAATTACATTGAATATGGAGTAATTAATATATTTGTATATGTATATGTTATACTGACAATAGTTTTAAGTCACTATAAACATTATGGATCTTGGTTATCTGAATAAATAAGTTTAATTATTTTATTATAGTAGCCAATTGATAAAAAAACTACCCACTTATCAATATAACTAATTACAACATACTGTTATCACCAATCTGATAGCCAGATGTGGTCATTACAGAAATATCAATTCATTCATAACCATTTGATGGTGTGGACTTAGTCCATATACCTACAGCAACAGATACATAGTCTTATGTTATTATTTAACTTAAACAGATCCTAACAATAAACAGTTGACAACACAACAAAACGGGAAGGTTTCAACCAACATTATTATATTAATAAACTTAATACCACACATAAATCAACAGATAACACAAAGATTGCTTCTAGTCAAATTCTCTATTAGAGATAATGTGATCCCTAAGCAATAAACATAGCATGCTTATCTGCAAACATTTGCCCAATTAATACATAAGTAACTAATTTAATTAAGACAATACAAAAATTCTTTAGAAAATTTCATCAGTTTATTTACATAGTTTTTTTGTGTTTATCTGGCTGAAGTTGTCATACATACTCCTGGGTTGTCAAGGAATTTTAATGAGCAACAATGATCTAAAGTACCTATTCAATCAAGAGGAACGACAAGAAAGAATGAACACAAGCACTGGTCAAACTGGAATGATATTTTGGAGCGCGTAAGCAGGGCTTCGCGTTAATACCAAGTCACAAAAGTACAATTATTTAATTACCATACGGTTTTCATGAATCGATTGCTCAGCAACTTTACAATAATTTGCGTACAGTATGTACCTACAAGTCATAATTTTAACTTACCGAGAGATGCAGTTTGTGTATTCTGCAGGACACGGTCGCAGCAATCAACAGGATGCACAATATAGCCTTTTTCACTACATAAATCATGTTTCATGACGATTACATTAAATTTAAATTTTTAAACTTATTCTTTGGTACTGTACTATTAATTCTTCACGAAAAGTACGAAAACATTCTCTGAAAGGTGACGGAGTGACGGAGATAAACATAGACTAACAAAAAAATTGATAGATGATCATAGAATCATAGACTACAGAATGCAACATCCAGAAACAAGCTGAAGAAGAAACAAAAAACAAATCATAGCGTGGCCTCTTTGTTGTTTCGCACTTGGTGGGCCTAACGCTTAGAATAAGTACTAAAGCCTAACGCCTTTTTTTGCCACCTAGGCGGCGCCACTGTGAACTGAGGGCGAGTTAACAAACCGAATCGGTCGACAACGGGGTAGCAGACTGGGGAAACAATGGCACTACCATCGCTGGTAGAAAAACAAGTTTGTTTGACATTATTGCTCCTGACATTTAAGTCATTTTGATTGGTTGTAACTTGTAATTGGGATACCAACAGAGATGCTGCATCTACTATCGTTTAGCCTTTCCTTTCTTTGGTTTCGGGGGCTTGATTCAGGATTCAGAACGTTTCGACGGTTGTCGATCAATATATGTGAAATGTGTATGTGGCCTGCCCATAGAAGTAATATGTACTACGGGCTTACTACGGACCTGCCTTATTCAATAATGTAGAAGCAGTGTTATCCACTCATAGTTTTTATAGCTAGCTACAAATCAACTTCATCAGCTACAAAAAATTCAATCTAGCAATATTTTTATCTACAAAGCTTTTTTTATAACAACACTAGCTTTCGCCCGCAGCTTCGCTTGCGTGAAATTTTGAACCCGTGAGTGACAATTTTCCATACAAACTTTCATCCCCTATTTAACTCCCTTAGGGTTTGAATTTCGAAAAATCCCTTCTTAGTGGATGTTTTTGTCACGTAAGGAACCTACTGTCCAAATTTCATATTCAAAACTCAAAACTCATTTATTCAAAATAGACTAGAATTACTTAGTTCTTTTTGAACGTTAGTTTTACAATTTTATAGACATCCCACAAAAAGCCCTCCCTTCACCGCTTCCTAGTGTTTTTGCTGTGAAGAAGAAACGGCGCAACAAACTCCCCAGCAACACAGATATGTCTGTCAAGTGAATAAATTAATTGACTCCATACAACAAAAATCATATTTTTTACAATAATAAAATTATGCAAGTACAGGTAAAAACAAATTAAAAATAAAGTATATAAATCAATTCTGTATGAATTGGGTTAAATCATTATTTATTATTATTTATTTAAACAATTT
Source organism: Amphipyra tragopoginis (assembly GCA_905220435.1). Lineage (NCBI taxonomy): Eukaryota > Metazoa > Arthropoda > Insecta > Lepidoptera > Noctuidae > Amphipyra > Amphipyra tragopoginis. The sequence continues at coordinate 7,363,423 of HG991991.1, read as the reverse complement.
AACTAGAACGGTCACAGACCAATTACACTAATTAAATAGAATTACAATTTTCGCTAACTACTCACATAATCATCATTACACAAAATGAATAATAATAGAATAAAATAATAGATTACATTTCATTTAAGTACATAAAATATAACAGACAACAAAAATTACGAATCAAAATTGAAACCGATCATACATCTCTCTCACACATCTTCAAGCAACCCGACAACAGATTCACCCATCCATCCTCAAACAAATCAGTGTCTGGGTATGAGTCCAGGAGATCGTTGAGTGCGGAAAGGGTACGCGGTATTGGGGACTTAGCTCGGCTTAGAGTACGGCACGCTGGCACTGCAAGCAATTTATGTCTCCTACCTCTCAGATAGTTACTAGGGGTAAAGAGTCGACACAGTTCATTAAGCAAATCGGGTGAGTCGATTTTTCCACGTAGGATCTTACACACCGTGACAATTTGGTCAAGGTTCCTTCTGGTTTCGAGGGAATTGTAACCGAGACAACCCAGGAGAAACCTGGTGGGGTAAAGATATGGTATCATAATCGTATCTAACTAATATAGATACATACATAAACCTACATCTAAAAACTATTGGTTACCAGGGAAGCCACATGTGCAGAAAAGAACTAGCACCACACGTCCCTATCGTCAACATAGTCGTTTATCTTATAGTATGCCTTTTTAATGAGAACTGATTTAACGTGAGATTTAAATTTGCCTTCAGTGAGATCCGTAATTGATTTGGGAAGCTTGTTATAAAATCGAACACAGTTTCCTAGGAATGACTTATTCGTTTTGGATAATCTAAATTTAGGGACTACTAATTTGTGTTTGTTCCTAGTATTTATATTATGAACGTCGCTTTTTACACTATACATTGGCAGATTTTTACGTACAAACATAATGTTTTCAAAAATGTAAAGGGAAGGCATCGTCAGAATATTAATCTCTTTAAAGAAATCTCTAAGGGACTCCCGAGGGCCCATATTATAGATCGCGCGGATTGCCCTCTTCTGTAATATAAATATCGAGTCGCGATCGGCCGCTGCCCCCCACAGCAGAATACCATAAGACATAATGCTGTGGAAGTACGCAAAATAAACAAGTCGGGCAGTAGGTATGTCAGTTAGCTGTCTAATTCTTCTGACTGCAAAAGCAGCAGAACTTAACCTACTAGAAAGGGCAGTTATATGAGTTTCCTTGATTCCTTGATTGAGCTGATATTTCCAGCTTTAGTGGTTTAGGCTCTGCGTTGATGAATCAAATGTCAGTCAGTACCAGTCTCTTTATATATAAGAAGATAGCTGTTTCCCGCAGCTTTGCTTGCGTATAATTGTAAACCCTTTTTAAGCCTTTTTTAAATGTAGGTATAAAATCAAAAAAATCCGTCTTTTATTACTTACTTTGAATAGTGTCTGTGCCAAATTTTAAGTTAATAAACCCATGGAATAAGGGTTGTCATACAAACGTTAACAACCCATTTCACCACTTAAGGGGTGGAATTTCCAAAAACCTTTCCATAGTGGATGCCAACATTATTAGAGGTACCTACTTTGAACATTTCATGTTTCTAACCCCAGCGGTTTAGGCTTTGCGTTGATAGATCCGTCAGCCATTCAGTCAGTTTCTACCATTATTACTTGAAAAGCACCAGATTTTTCATAAAAACTTGCAACCCTTATTTCATCTCCTTAAAGGTTGAATTTGTAAAAACGCTCAAACATATGTACATTTATTTCTAACCAGAAACCTAATTATTTGATATCATGCTTTTAACTATGAAAAAACTTTCATCCCTTATTTTATCCCTTAGGGGAAGAATGTCCAAAAACCCTCAAACGTGTATGTTTACTTCTAACCAGAAGCCTAAATATTTAATTTTATGCTTCTTACTTTAAAAGTAGCACATTTCTCAAACAAACTTTCAACCCTTATTATTTCACCCTCTTAGAGGTAGAATTTCCAAAAAACATCAAAACCGTGTGTATTTATTTCCCAGCAGAAATTATATTATTTGATTGCATGTTTTTTACTTCAGAAAACCTTTCATGCTTATTTCACCCCTTATGGGTAGTCATTCCAAAAACCCCTAAACACGTGTTTTGCTTCGTACCATAAAGTACCACATTTCTCATAAAAACTTTCAACCCTTATTATTTCACCACCTTAGGGATTTCATTTACAAACACGCTCAAATACGTGTACATTGATTTCCAACCAGAAACCCTATTATTTGATTGAGAGTGCCTCCGCTGCCGGCGCCGGCACCCAAAAATAACGCCATCGGGAACTGGCGGTACATTACTGCCGGCAGCCGAGATTAAAAACATCGGTTGCCGGCACCCAAAAAGGGATACCAGCGGCGGTAACTTTAAACCCTGCAGACAGAAATAGGAGCCCAGCGGGGCTCCGTCGACTCCGCTTTGGAAAACCAAACAATCATACAAACATCCCCCTAAGTTTTTCATTTGTTTTTATTGTGAAAACGAAAGTGTGTCACGAATAATCGTCTCATGAAAAGTTTGAAGAGACTTTGAAGGTGTATAAAAACAGTGTATGTAGTCGGCGCGGCGCCGGCAGCCAGTTTGGTAACCGCCGCCTGCAGCGGAGGCACTCCCTATTTCATAACATGCTTTTTTTAACTACAAAAAATCTTTCATCCCACATTTCATCCCTTTGGGGTAGAATTTCCAAACCACCTCAAAAACGTGGGTATTTATTTCTCACCAGAATATTAACTTTTAACCCTGATTTCACCCCCCTGGGAGTTGAATTTACAAAAACGGTCAAACACGTGTACATTTATATGTAACCAGAAACCTTAATATTTAATTTCATGCTTCTTACTTCAATAATGACGAACTTGCATACGAACGTTAATCACCCTTTTCACCCCCCTAGTGGCTGAATTTCGAGAAATACCTTCTTAGTGGATGCTTACGTTACAAAAGGAATCGACTGTCCAAATATCATGTTTCAGTCAGTACCTTTCTCTTTATATTAGAAGAAGACAAACAATTATCCAATACGACTCGCGCGCAACCTCTTGTACGTTAATAGTACTATATCACAAACTCTTGCGCTAGTGCCAACATCAACTGAACGAAGTTTCAACTCAGTCGGATGAACGATGTGAATTTTTATTTAAAACCACCCGATACCACTCGCGCACCACCTCCTATATTACGGTGAAGGTACATATTATGCCAGAAAGTCTCGCACAAGTGTCAATAATAAAAAAAACTTTCATCCTCAATTTCACCTTCTAGGGACAGATTTTTCAAAAACCCTGAAACATGTGTATGTTTTATGCTTCTTACTTCAAGAGTACCAGACTTCTTATACAAACTTTCATCCGCTATTTTACCCCCTTAGGGGTTTAATTTACAAAAACGCTCACACACGGTCATTTATTATTAATCCGAAACCCTATTATTTAATTTCATGCTTTAAACTTCAAGAAAACTTTCACCTCCAATTTCACCCCCTAGGGGTAGTATTTACAAAAACGTTCAAAAAAGTGTATTTATATCTAGCCAGAAAGCCTATTATTAGATTTCATGCTTTTAACTTCATAGAAACTTTTATCCTCTATATTTCACCCCTTAGGGGTATAATTTCCAAAAACGCTCAAACACATGTATATTTATTTCTAACCAGAAACCGAAATACTTAATTCCATGCTTCTTACTTCAAAAGTAACAGATTTCTCATACAAACTTACAACACTTATTTCACCCCCTTAGGGGTTGCATTTCCAAAAATCCTGAAACATGTGTACGTTTATTTCTGATAAGTAACCTAAATATTGAATTTCATGCTTCTTACTTCAAAAGTACCAGATTTCTCATACAAACTTACAACACTTATTTCACCCCCTTAGGGGTTGAATTTTCAAAATCGCTCAAACATGTGTACATTTACTCCTAATCAGAAACCTTAATACTTAATTTCATGCTTCTTACTTCAAAAATGACGGACTTGCATACAAACGTTAATCACCCTTTTCACCCCCTTAGAGGTTGAATTTCGAGAAATCCCTCCTTAGTGGATGTTTTCGTCACGTAAGGAACCTACTGTCCAAATTTCATATTTCCAGCTTTAGTGGTTTAGGCTCTGCGTTGATGAATGAAATGTCAGTCAGTACGTACCAGTCTCTGTATATAAGAAGAAGATTAACGATGAAATTAGCTTTTTTGTTACATCTATGCTCTCATTGCGTTGATCCAATGTTGAGATGGAATGAGTTTTCAGGGCGTTAAATGTAGTGAAAACTAAATCCAGGAGGCTTACCATGACCTCTTATGAGAAAACGTTCAAACGCCAGCCAGTCAATATCCGTTCAAAAGCAGGCCTGCTTCTGAATCGCTAAAAATCACACCATGACAGTACAAAACGTGAACGACTATTCAACCAAGTTGAACGGATAAGCTTGTTTATGGTACGAAAAGTCTATACAAAAAAAACAGGTGAACGGATTTCGTAAACGTCAACTTAGCAGGCCTGCAACAGGCCTGCTTTAACGATGTCATAATACAAAAACGCAGGGCAGTTCAACTTCCAGGCAACTTCTGCCCTGCTTTAAGAGGTCATGGTAAGCCCCCTGCTTCTGAATCGCTAAAAATCATACCATGACAGTACTAAAGGTGAACGACTATAGAACCAAATTGAACGGTAATGCTTGTTCATGGTACGAAAATACTAAACAAAAAAAAGGTGAACGGTTTTCGTAAACGTCAACGCAGTAGTCCTGCCGCAAGCCTGCTCTAACGATGTCATAGTACAAAAAAGCAGGGCAGTTCAACTTCCAGGCAACTTCTGTCCTGCTTTAAGAGGTAATGGTAAGCCCCCACGAAACGATTGTGGGTACCATTACATGCGATACCGGATTAATTAATCCGGAGGATGAGAAAACGCTGCTATAATTATGAGCTCCTCAATGAAGTCCTTCGTAGGATTGGCAAAACGGCAAAACACTCAAAATGAAGCTGGTTCTAGGGTTCTATACCCTATAACTCAGATAATTTATGTAAACAAAGAAATGTCGTTGTCAAAATTACAGGTTAGTGGTACAAAACATTTTATCATTAAATTTTTACTAAGTAATCATTTAAAAAATTAAAGGTAATTATAAGAACAATGCAAACAAAATACCGTAGCCAAACAATGTCTTGTGTAGTGTGTTGGAGACGCACCTTATAATCAGTTTAATCAGTCCTTTTAAGTCCAATATTAGACTTCTCAAAATCGGACCTCCACTTGGAACAGTTTACAGTCGTTTTCATCCAACATGTGGCAAGACTTGCTAGGTACTTACAAAATTAATCTATGGATGAGAGTTATGTGTGTTGTTAAAGATGTAAGTAGTTAAATAAAACATAATAATTCAGCTGTTTTAGCAGCACAGTCTCCTAAAGACCAATATTCGGCCTCAGGCCAGGTCTTGTATGTGTGCTTATAAGCTTTCATCACCATGAGTTTTTCTGTGGCACTCATAGATGTTCGAGGCCGCTTTTTAACAGGCGACAGAAAGTCGGGGGCGGCTGCCTTCGAGGGCCCCGGCTGAGGCTCCATTTGACAATTAAAACTTAACAAAAACAAGGAAATATAACAAACAACAACAAGATGAAAAACTTAACACGATGATAATATAGCACAATAACAACACGCAGTGAAAACGGGAAAAGAAAACGAATGTCTCGTAGTATCTACTAGTACGTCTGTGGAATGTATTGCTAAGACGCTAAGACAAACAACTTTGTCATTTTGTCAAACGAAATTTGAAAATGTTTGGCACCCCTACAATGTTACCAGTATCATAAAATACTTTGTACCCGAAAATCTCCTTTTTTTAATATCTTTGTTATAAAAATAATTACGGTATGATATTTTTTAAATTATTATTTCTAAAATCAATACATAAAAGAGAACTTAACCTTTTTTTCGGGCATTTTTCGTGAATTACCATTAATACGATTTGACGACATGTTTGGTGCAGTGGCTAAGCGATTGGCTTCTGCGTCACGAGTCGTGGGTTCGATTCCCACACGAAACAAAAATTTGTATGGCCTACAGATGGTTGTTTCGGGTCTGGGCGTTTGTTTGTGAGATTTGTGTCTGTAAACGCACCCACGATACAAGAGAAATCTTAGTGTGGGGCAACGTTTTTTAAAAAAAGAAAAAAAAAGGATATTTTTTTGATCTGTTATCCCCTTTATTTAAATAAATTATCTGAGTTAGGAATTTAGGATATAGTGGTTTACAATACAACAAGAACCAGAATCGGTTTTCGTTGCCAATAACGACGAAATAATGTTCTTAAAATACAAGTTCGTAGTAGGTTCGTAGTGTTGAAATGAATGAAAAACAAAAAGAAAAAAAAAACTTTTTTTTTTCATCTTTCTTTGTCTCTTAGAATAATGATGATCTGTAGAATAAGTACTAAAGCACTAAGTGCTTTAGTACTAATTCTAAGGATCTGGGGGCTTACCATGACGTCTTAAGAAAACGTTCAAATGCCAGCCAGTCAATATGCGTTCAAAAGCAGGCCTGCTTCTGAATCGCTAAAAATCGTACCATGACAGTACAAAAGGTGAACGACTATTCAACCAAGTTGAACGGATAAGCTTGTTCATGGTACGAAAAGTCTATACAAAAAAAAACAGGTGAACGGATTTCGTAAACGTCAACGTTGCAGGCCAGCTCTAACGATGACATAGTACAAAAAAGCAGGGCAGTTCATAGACATATAAATGGGGCAGTTCAACTTCCAGGCAACTTCTGCCCTGATATAAGAGGTCATGGTAAGCTCCCTGGCTCCTTATATAATAACTAAAGTATTTAGTTATTATTCTAAGTCTGGCTCTGTCTGGCTCTATTCAAAAATTTGAGTTGGCAACACTGCATAGAAGTGAAGTGACGTTGTCGGCATGAGATTTAATTATCGATTTTTGATGCATGAACTTGTGTGATGTGGATAATCATTGGCCAAATGGCATAATTTATTTCGTCCATAATTTAATATTTTCACATTGATGCGTTACACAATCTATATGCCAGTGATTGTCTGCTTTGGTTATAACATGGTTACAAGCCTATATACACTATACGACAGGAAAGTGGAAAACGCTTTTCCGTCGTGAATTCTTATAGCGGGTTTTTTCGGTGATAAAAAATCGTCATAAATCGTGTTACGGTTTCTGATATTGGATTTTATTTCGAAGTAAATTGCTACCAATTTAATAATTTCAACAATGAAGCTAATTTGGCAGTGTTTGTTTTCTCCTCGTTTGTATAAAGTCTATAGAGATGGCCCAAAAGATGTGAGTATTTTTGTATTCTAATTAACTTAATCAATTTATCTTTGTTACCCACATGTGACTTAGTTTACTGGGTTAGTATCACATGCACACAGATTTCTAGTTAGCCATATTAAATAAAATAAAATTTTATCCTGTTCCTAACGAGGACTGGGTGTGGAAACAGCGTTGAATGTTTGCAGAAATGTTAAAAGTAAATGCTCATGCGGCATGAGTATTTCCTCTATCATAGAGATGAACGTTCACAGGAATGACACAAGTAAATGATTAACTGGCACAAGCATTTTATAAAACAAGGCGCTGCAACTGACAGACCCGACAGACAAGGTGGGCCCTCCACGAGCATCTGGCAACAGAGCGTCGTTAGGGATAGCTACACCTTCAACCCACAGACTATAAAAGAGATGGACAGACAGAAGGACCTAGGCCTAGGCAGCTCTGCCTCGACCTCTATAGACGGAGTACGCAGGCTTCAGCAGCAGCGCGGAAAAGTCCGTGCAAGAGGGAGAGAAGTAAGCGACCGGATATGCAGCACTCGCGAAGGCATTAGCCAGCGCGGAGCACAAACGGCCGCCGAAAAGGGAGTACGCGACCAGCCGCAAGTACGCGAAGGAACTTCCCAGCGCGAAAAGCGGCCGGACGCGGAAACACGCGACCGGGGGCAAGTACGCGAAGGGGCAACTCAGCGCGAAAAACCCCCACACGCGCCAGAACCTGCCCAAGGCAGTTACCGACACCGACTCAAGAAGAGGGGAAAGCGAGCTGGAAACTCGCACAGGGCGGCTCTGGCTGCGACCACCGCGCCGAGCTCCTCCGAACCACAACCCGGACCAAGCGGTTCGGGGGCGGTGAAGAGGGTGCGCCCTGATGACACGGCCTCGCCGAGCACGCTACAGGGAGACCCCAAGCGTGTGAGGATCCAGCCTGCTCAAGGGGAGCAGAGAACCTACGCGCGAGCCACGAAGGATATCCCTGCGCGGCTGGCCGTAGCGATCTGCCTCCCTCCCCCGTCCAGAGACTTGACACCTGACGAAGCCGAGACAATCAAGATGAAGCTTGAGGACCTGGTCATGGATACCGATCCCTCTACACCACTCCCGGCCTTCCGCGGATACCCACGGGTAGCGGATGGCACCGTGCAGATGTGGTGCGAGGATGACTATGCCCTGACCTGGCTGACACAGAACGTACCCAGACTAAGACTGCACACAGACTTGACACTGACCGTCATGAGGCAGTCCGACGTGCCTACCCGTGTCCGAGCCGCGCTCTTCGTCCCCAGGTACAACGGGGACATAGCGAGGCTCCAAAGTGTTCTGCGCCGCCAGAACACTTGGTACGACATCGGTAGGTGGTCGCTGTACAGGGCGACCTCCGTCGGTGGCGATAACCACGGGACATATTTGACCCTGGGTATCCCACCGGAGGAGGTTGAAAAGGTTCTGGCGCGGGAGCGGCGTGTATCGTACCTGCTGGGTTCGATCTACGTCCGCTTCTACGCCGGAACCCAGCCCCCTGACGCAGACGTAGATACGGAGAGGGACGGACAGGAGGAACCGACACCGACGACAATACGGACTGACGAGCAGGACATAGTCCGGCTCGAGGAGGAAACGGCGCGAGCGGCGATAGACGACGAGACTACGGGCACCATTCCACCCACATCTCCAGGGTGGAATGAAAAACTCTTGGCCTCGTCGCCGAGTGACGACCGACGTGGGGTGGGTGAGGGGGACCAATCCTCGGATGGTTCCATCTCCCCTTAACTCCACGCCCGTTCCACCGCCGCCTGCACCACTCCTCCACCCAATCATACAGACAAATCTCCAGCATAGCTAGCTTACGCAGGGCGCTGGAGATAAACCCCGGAACTATAGCACTGATCCAAGAGCCGTGGATCAGGAACAACAGAATATGCGGCCTCGGAAACATCGGAGGTAAGCTAATTCTCAACACACATAGCGCAGACAAGCCACGAACCTGCGCCTACATCCCAAATAACATCCCAACCACAATGTTGACGCAATTCTGTTCCAGAGATCTGTCAGCAGTGCTATTCTCTAAGGATACAGCCTTGCGTGCAGCGCTGCCGCAACGACGAAACAACAGTTTGGTATTCACTAAGCTGCGAATAACTACACTAGCGCTCAAGGCTGTGACGGCCGTGAGTTAGAACTACTCGACGGCGAGCTTATTGACAGCTCTTCATACATTTTGGTATTCCCTTTGCAAAAAACAGCCTCGACGACGCTTACAGCCTCGCCCACAGCCTCGATTTCATCTGTCAAATCCAAAAGCTACAATATTTGTGCGTAACTCCGTGAATTTAATGACAAAAATAATTTAAACTGTACTAAATATTATTTGAACTGTTTCGATTCTTTTTTATAATTGTAAAAATGGCAGCTCGGTTAAGTATAAAGCTTTATTTATTAGAAGAAGCTAAGAAAAGTGATGATTTAAAGAAAGCCCAACAGGCGAGACAATTAAGAAAGTTTAAAACAATATCCCGTGATGTAGAGTTTATCCATAACTATAGGCTATATGAGGACTTAATTAATATACTGGAAGATGATTTAACTCCATAAATGCGTCCGCGACTTCGTTCGAGTGGTTTAACTAAGAGGCTAAAGGTTTGTTTACCTACAGATAGGTTTCTTTATTAATAAATGAGATATAATGGACCACACATCAACAAAAGCCTACTAAATACGTGATGTTTCAGATATTATGCACTCTTATCTTTTTTGGCTAATGGAAGTTACCAAAAAATCATTGGCAAGAATGTAGATACATATGTATCTCAGCCTTCTGCCTCTAGGGCAATCCACGAAGTTGTTGATGCTCTGAATAATAAAAACATAATTAGTAAATATATTAGATTTCCACAAAACCACAATGATCGACAAGTGCTAAAGTCAAGGTAAGTAGGTAGGTACCTAAAGTATCAAAATTAATTTTCTTGTTATTCTCTATAATCTTGTAAAACATGATCGTTTGAATTTTCAATGCTGATTACAGGTTTTATGAGAAATTCAACATTCCAGGGGTGCTAGGTTGCGTTGATGGCACCCTGATTTCCATGATACGTCCTAAGCAACATGAGAGATATTATTGCCGAAAAGGCTATCATGCCAGAAACGTTTTAATTGTAAGTTGTTGGTCTTTCTTAATTAAGTATATTAATATAGGTATTATAGAATCCATACTATATTATTACACTTATTTCAGATTAATGATGCTGATCTGAACATCTTGCATGTGGATGTGACTTTTGGGGGAGCAACACATAATAGTTATGTTTTTTCAAACACTAGGTTATAGGAGCATTTGGATAATCTAAATAATAATGGAGAAATAGTATACTTACTTGGTAAGTTATTAATTATAATACAATGATAACTTAATCACTAGTCAGGTGTGCACTTAATTTAGCTTCATTCATTGATTTCAGGTGACTCAGGATATCCTCAAAGGCCTTATTTAATGACTCCGTTTAGTAATCCAGAACTTCAGACTCCAGAGAGCCATTACAATAAATTGCACAGCAGTGCATTGAACAGTGTGGAGAGGACTATTGGAATACTGAAAGGGCGGTTCAGATGTTAATTAGTTCACAGGATGTTGCACTATGATCCTATAATGGTGGGAAAAATAGTAATAGCTTGCTGTGTTTTACACAACATGTGTAATCAAGCCGGGCTACCAGCTCCTCAGTTAGACCAATGTGACTTGGATGAAGAATCTGGGTTACTTGGGACCCTGACACAGCAAGCTGCAACACAGGATAAGTTAGTAAGCGGGTAGGTAAGTAGGCGAGATTTAGTTACTCAATTATGGAGAGCATGTCTTATCTAATTATGGTTTTCTTTCTTTTCAGAAGTGGAAATCATGTTTAGATAGGATATAGGTACTCACCATAATTGATTGGACAATACACACTAAATATGCATTTATTTTTAATTAAAGTAATTAGTAAATGTTAATGTATACTTATGTGCATAGACTAATCAGTATTAACTTCTTTAGTTAAACAATTAGGTAATGTCTTTAAGGTGTCAAATAAATATATTTGTTGTGATTGTAAATTACTTTTATGTGTTTATGGATTATTACCTTTTGCTGTGTATAGACTCAATTAATTTAGGTATTCACTTAGTCATTCTAGTCACACAGGAACTTAGTAATTCTAGTCTATTTTGAATAAATGAGTTTTTAAGTTATGAAGTTTTTTTTTTAAGTATGTTATGAAAAATAATTAAGACTTCCTAATGTATTTGTACCATTGTCACAATTTTTAGTAAATTTTAAATGTGCACAAAGAATGGGGCATGATACATTAAATAGGGACATAATATGCTTTCTTTTTTATTTACATTATAAAATAAACTAAAAATAATTAAACTCAAATCAAAATCAACTTATTATTTCATATAAACAATTACAGGCGCTTATGAAAAGTCGAATTTAGGTGCATGGTTCCAATTAGTCGTTTCCTATGGAGAAGAGCCGCCACGAAACTACATGGTTAGGTGCTACTTTTAAAATCAATATCTTTAATAATTTGAGTAAATACATTTATGATTTGGCAAAGTTATGAGAGACCAATGTAGACTCGAAGTTTTGAAGTGCAGGAATCACAAAAAAATAATTATGTAAAATAATAAGTTAGAAATTTATATAAGTAAGTACCTAATTACCTATCCAGGCATCTAGCAAGTCTACAAAAATCTCACATTTACAAAAGGTAAAGGATGCTAAACTAAATAAAACAACTGACATACCTAGTTAGTTATTATCAAAACACATACCAAACAAAATCACTATAACAAGATGAAGATATCTTGAGGAAAACGATAGAAAAAAAAAGAAGAAAGCTAACCGTAATTAGGTTAGGGAATAGACATACACAGACATTGTTAATGAGGTTCCAGGGTAGCCACATGTGGAGAAGGATTTAAAGCTAAATTCCATCTCTATTGTCAATGTAGTGTTTAGTCTTGTAATATGCTTTTTGAACGGGCATTCAACTCCCCCGTCTGATGGATGCATTATGCATACCTTTCCTGAAAGAACCTTAACCATGACTCATTTATTCCCTTGATAAGTTCCAACATCTTCTGCTGATTTTTAAGAATGAGTCTTTGGTTATCCAAATGCCTCTCTTCAATGGACAACAACCGTTCAGTCAGGCTTGCCATTTGTGACTGCCTTTGTGAAGGTGGTGAGCGCTGAATCAGACGGCGTCGTGTCGTTACCAAACGACGCCTACGGGGTGCTGTAAACATATAAAATGCAACAAATTACCAACTATTAGAGATAAAAAAAAATGGTATGAAGGCAATATTTATAACAGTAAGTATAACGTCTCTCTCTCGAAAGATTAAGTACATTATTATAATGAAGTACCTATACATATAGTAGGTATAGCATGTTGATTGTAAATATGGGCTACTGTTATTTGTGTTACTTGTTTGTGTGAAAAAATCTACAGAAAAACCAGCAAGTTGGTCCAAAATGGGAATCTATTACTTAATGATGTACCTAGCGCTTCTTACACTAATCCAATAAATAAGTTAATCTTACATGAAGTGGCAATTGGGGCATTCCTCCTATGAGGCACTGCAGGTGGTGATCTGGCCTCAAACTGTAATACAAAAAATAAGTTGGTTAATTGCGCATAGGATGGGACCGCACTTCTTGGCATGTTTAAAATACACTATGTTACGTTACAACAATCAAATATTACTATAAAATAATACATAAATAGGTAATTTACTTAATAATTCGTGGACCACAACAATATTCGGACACATTAACAGTGGTAATAACAGTGAAATTATCATAATACTTACATTTCTGTTTATTTATCCTTTTAGTCACAAAACTATGTTCAAAACAATCGCTGATACAACTAATTAATTATCGTAAGAGTATCCAAAAGTTTTCAAACTCTAAACTCAAGTGGTCACGGGGGGTTCACTGCGAAGTGCGAAGAAAATTTTTCGACCGTCGTCTCTATGGATCACTAAAAAGCATATTACATTTGGCTGAAATAAGACGTCTTATTTCAGAAGGGCAAATTAGAAGCTTCTGATCACACTGTCCTAAATTTAGTCAGTGTGACCATTTGTGGCAGATTTCTGCCATTTTGGCAGATTTCGCTCCAAAATTTTATCTGTGGCAGATCCTGCTGACGATTCACAAAAGTGGCAGATTTCGGCAGATTTAAATGATTTCATGACAATTCACATTACATAATTTGAATTATCTTTTTTAAAAGTATACAGTACATCAGGTTTTATATTTGTATAATGAGATTACAAATGATTTTTTCGAACTGGCAACTTCTGTTTCATGGCCAAATTATACGGGGATTTCCCGCTTATTTAAACAAGTGCTTCAGATGATTATGTACTGTAATCAAACTGGAATACTTCTTTATTGATTTGGTTTCCAAGAGACTTGTTAGAATCAGGTGGAAGTAGCGCCACCAGCACAATTTTGAGTGTAGACAAATTTTGGGGAGCGATTGGAAAAATCCTGGACGCGAATGGGGCTACAAAATATCCAAAACCAAATATTACAAATTTCGCGAAAGCATTATTATGTTTGCCGATGTCCAACGCTTTGTGCGAAAGAATCTTGTCTGGTGAATTTAAACAAAACAAAAATAAAGAATAGGTTCCTAAATCAACATGTGTCAGCTTTAATTACAACAAAAGACACGGCGACTGTGTCTCCTACATAACCAACTAAAAACATGATCAAAAAGATGTCGTCAAAATCTATGTTTACCGAAAATTTGAAGGCAAATGCGGATGATACGTAGAGTAAGTAGTGTTTAAGTATAATAACGCATAAGAAAACTTAAATATTTTTATTGATTAAAGAAATTTCATTGAATTCATTGTGTATTTTTTTCAGTTTCCTTAAAGACATATTTTTGGCATTTTTGGCGCAAAGTGTGGCAGATTTTGGCAGATTTTTTGCCACACTTTAGTTACTGAATCAGTTGCCAGTTAAAGCGCGACGGAGTCGGACGTGTCGTGTGCGAGGATGGCTTCAGTATTATCCAGACCAAAAAATTGGCCTTTGCCCAGCCCTGGCCTTTATTGTAGCCGATTCGTCTATATTTTATATAAACTCAGTAGCACTTGGAAGCCCTCATTTCGTACATGTTTGTTCAGGAAATTTTTGTCATTTTTGTCCCAAAGATAGGGCATATCTTTATACAGCTCTAAAATATTGAGCATAACTTCTATTTCTTTCGTCATTTCGTAGGTACCCACGCTGCGCACCGCACTCGCACTACACTTTTTTATTTGGGAATACAAAATAAAACTATACGTCCTCACGCATCGACAGAAACTCAAAGGGGGGGGGGGGGGGGGGTGACGTACTTGACGTAGGCGATCACTTTTCGCAAATACAAAAATCACATATTAATACCACAGTGTACCTACTTACTACATACAGTGGGTCAACGCCCATACATTTGGCAGGTCCTATGAAATGTCAAAATTGGTAACACTTGTCATAGGGTTGTCACATAAAACAAATTACACAAACTTTGTCAAACAAACGTCCAAATTAATTAACGTTTTATAGAAACAGTGACACGCAAAAAGAATACCACGCATGCGTAATTTTGACGATTGACAAAATAATGCAAAGGTATGTAGCAGCAATTTCGCCATCTTATCCTGGAATTTTCTAACAATATTTAAAACTACAAATTTTGTCGAGGTTACAGTCGCAGTGACTAACGCTTGCGGGGGTAGGTAAGAGTCATAAAATATTCCCAAATCCAAGAAGGAGCCATAGAAAATTACTTATTATTCATGGTTATTACTTCTATGGTTTTCGTGGATGCTGATGCTGGAAATAAAGTCTAAGTATTCCTCGATCATATACGGCGGTCAAAAAAAATTATCTGTTAAATGTAATTTGCCAGGTAAAACGTGGTCCCTATCTTGGTGTTTGAGAATGGATCTTGTTTTCGTCATCAGCATCCACGAAAACCATGGAAATGACACCCATGGTGGTTAAATTGAAATTTTAAAAGTCGCCATCTTGGAAATGGATTTTGACCCCATTTTCAACATCAGTACCCCCGAAAACCATGGAAATGACACCCATGACGACTAATTTGACATTTTTACTGCCACCATCTTGGATTTCGATTTTGACTTCATTTTCGGCATCCGCACCCCAGGAAACAATGGATTTGACACGCATGACCACTAATTTACTAATTTTCATGGCTGCCATCTTGGATTTGGATTTTGACGTTATTTTGGCATCAGTGACCCCGAAAACCATGAAATTAACACCCATGATGATTAGATGAAAATTGTTATGGCCGCCATCTTGGATTTGGATTTTGACGTTATTTTCGGCATCAGTGACCCCGAAAACCGTGGAAATGACTTCCCACGAACAATCATTTGAAAATGTATGTATGCCGCCATCTTGGATTAGTAAACAGACTTTATAATAAAATTATCGTAATAGGTACAACATACATACAATTAATATAATTTCTATGAACTATGTCAATCAAATTCGAAATCAAAAAGTGCGAGCCCTGGAATTTATGTCCCGAGTAGGTATGCAGTATGGCTACTCGGGAGTCCCGAGTCGGGACATAACCTTCGCTCCTTCACCCCGCAACCCCCCGCACGATTGCTCTGCGACAATGTTCTACGTTGACCGACTGTAAGGAGTTAGATTTAAGTAGACTGTGTTAATACCATGCAAAAATCTACAAAGAATCTCGCGAGAGGGCTCTCTATTCCCATATATTACTATACTCTTTGGTCAAAATAAAACTATACAACCTCACGCAGCGACGGAAGTTAGTTACTAAATGCGTTTACACCTTCCTAAATCCGTTTCTAAATAAGCTTCTAAATGATTTAGTCAGTCAGAAACCATCCTTGCTACTGAATTTAGGATCCTAGGTTGCTAATTGCGATTACACTTGACTTAATTCAGTAACGACTGAATTAAGACGTCTTAATTCAGCCAAATGTAATAAGCACTTTAATCACTCTGACAACTACCTCATCCCCTCTGACTCATACTTCGCCCCTTTGACGCCCTGTGACGCCATCTTGTCTTGATCTAGAATCAGTACTAAAGCATAGAAGCCGCCTCAGTACTTGAAAAACCTTAGAATAAGTACTAAAGCATAGAAGGAGCGCTACTTAGCATAAACGAATCAAAATATAGCCATGCTATTTACTCATATGGCGGACTCGCTGTTGTCAGAGCGGGAAAGATAAACTTTTGACAGGCCGTAAAAATTAATTTTGTAACCTTTTGTACAGAGACTAGGGATGACGGTATTCACAATATTAGACTATAGCTATCGATAAAATAAAGTCATCGTATAATATATATTACGAAATATCTGAAGTGGTATTGTAAGGCCGAAAGAAGGTGACTATGATTGTGTTAACCAAATAACAGCCATGCCGGATATTGCCATAGTACATATAAATACTTACTTCTTAGAAAGTTATAATGACAAAAGTAAAGTTATAATATCATTATTATTCAGCCGAAAGATGCCCACTGCTGGACATAGGCCTCTCCCGAGCATCATCACTTCGACTGGTCCTGTTATTATCGCTATCAATAAATAAAGTCATCGTTTAAGTATAAATGTCTATTATTTAATTTGCAATTACTAAAAGCTTCACGAAAGTTAAATACATTATTATTGAGTATTCCTTGTAATGTACTTGGACATGCACGTTTTTTTCTGTCACTAGAACGGCGCCACGTGGTCTCAGGTAAGTTGTCAATTTCGAGGCGCTGGAAATTTTAAACAAAATAATGATTGTTTTATATATAACTAGCGACCCGCCCCGGCTTCGCACGTGTACGTTTAATAGCTTAAAACCTTCCTCTTGAATCACTCTATCTATAAAAAAAACTGCATCCCTAAAAATACAAGATTTTAAAGATAATTACGGTAAAGAGGTGTAAAATTTAGTGGCACCAAATGCAAACTGATTGAGAAGTAAGTTAATCATCGTTTATTTAATACGTTAATTTTGTTTAGATTCACTGTTCTCCTAATTATTTTATCTATCAGGCTTGAAGATAAGACTGTATTATTGTATTAATTAATTATTGTATTAATTGCTTAAACTCTGGCAAATTAGTTTGATATGATTTAACAATTTTTATTTTAATATCTTTTTATTTTACAATAAAAAGACAATACGTACCTACTCTCTAAACTGTAAAGTATGAGAATCATGCAGTAATTAATGATACACCTTTATTCATATCATTATTTTGCAACTGCCTATTGCCAGGTAGTATGAGTTCGTCATGCTCACTAAAATGTCCTGCTGACGGTGGCGTCGTGCATCCGATCGCTGAGTTCCCTGCAACATGGTTGAGCTGAGCGATGCGGATGTGCGCGTCATGCTCGTGAACGGGTGCCGTCCGTCGGGACTGGTCAGCTCTTAACTGCTATGGCAATCCCAAAAGGCGTATTTTTCTATTTCCTAGGTAGGTATTCATATATGAGTTTATCTCTTACATTAAGCTGCATTATTCTCATACTCTTTTTCTTACGATACTGTAGTGAAATTGTCATGATCTATTTAAAAAGAGTATCCATGGAGTTTCTTGCCGGTTCTTCTCCATGAGACCCACCTTTTGGAACCGTGCACCTAGTTTTGACGTTTTAAAAGCACCTGTAATTTGGTCTACTTGAAATAAAAAAAACTTTGACTTTGACTTAACAGCATTTATTTGAAAGATAAACAAGACAATGAAATATTATCTGAAATAGTCTATTGTATGAATGGCCGAAAGAAGATGTCGAACGTACTCGTAATGTTGCAAGAAAAAAAAGATTTTTTATTTTTTTATTTTCAATCAAGCTAAATCCAGTGCGGGGTTAATCTGTCCCAATTTTTTTTAAAGAAATTACTCGAATTCTTTTACTTCCTGTAGACATGCAATTCAATAAGAACTTAGGCTTTTAAATTTAGATTGAAGGTATAATGTTGGTATAGAGTCCTCCTTCAGTCTCCGCCATTTGCCAGAACGAGTAAAAGAAGATAAAGTGAAATGGCTGGAGCAAATTCTGTGGTGCTTTCTTGGAACCCAACCAATTTCGTGAGCTACCACGGTAATCAATTTATTTCGAAAATATTCGTCACAGGGAAACCTAAATGAAAAAAAAAAGTATAAATACCTAATTAATTAAACCTAACACAAAAATCACGTTGTCGATAGATTTATCGATACAATTTTCGCACCCCTTTAATAATTTCTTTGGCGAATATTCATATTGATAAATAGATAAGATTTAGATAGTATATACTTTATTTTACTTCTTCTAAAAGGTAATGTCTTACTTTTACTTATTTAATGTATAATGAAATATATTTAAAGGAAAATCTATGAATAAACATAAAAATACTACGTACTTGTGGAAACTGATATTTTCACTTTGATTTTTTGTACATCCGTTGCGAGATTTACATTTTTTTACTATTCAGGACGTAGCGCACACTCTTATTTATAAGAACAGTATGCACGTATACAAAACACAATTAATTAAATATAAATTCTAGACTAAAATATTTTTTCAAATCACCGCGCCACTGACACAAGTATTATACGACAAAATTTAAAATGTCGTTGCCGTCTGACAGGCGGTACTAGTGGCGGGCTATTTAATTTGGTAGCTTGGCTTTGGCTCAAAATCTCGAAATAGCTCTTATTTGACAGATGCCCCTGTACGTTTTTCAAGTACTGAGGCGGCTTCTTTAGAATAATGATGATCTGTAGAATAAGTACTAAAGCACTAAGTGCTTTAGTACTTATTCTAAGGATCTGGGGGCTTACCATGACGTCTTAAGAAAACGTTCAAATGCCAGCCAGTCAATATGCGTTCAAAAGCAGGCCTGCTTCTGAATCGCTAAAAATCGTACCATGACAGTACAAAAGGTGAACGACTATTCAACCAAGTTGAACGGATAAGCTTGTTCATGGTACGAAAAGTCTATACAAAAAAAACAGGTGAACGGATTTCGTAAACGTCAACGTTGCAGGCCAGCTCTAACGATGTCATAGTACAAAAAAGCAGGGCAGTTCATAGACATAAATGGGGCAGTTCAACTTCCAGGCAACTTCTGCCCTGCTATAAGAGGTCATGGTAAGCTCCCTGGCTCCTTATATAATAACTAAAGTATTTAGTTATTATTCTAAGTCTGGCTCTGTCTGGCTCTATTCAAAAATTTGAGTTGGCAATAATGTTGGGCGTAACTGATATATTTTCCTAATGCATTAGACAATACACTATAATTTTCAAACTGTAGTTTTTAACTGTTGTAATATATATTATATTGTATTGTATTGAAGGAACACTAATTATCAATAGAGCAGAAGACTTGCAGTACTACGAAACTAAGTTTACACTAATATAATATAAAATTATTTTAACGGTGGTAAAAATTTGCTCTTGTTATTTGTGAGTTAAAGTTCATAATTGTGTGACGCTTTAATACGATGTAAAGTTCGACAATATTATCTTGCCAGTAATATGAAACAAGTTCACACTAATATTACATAAATATTTATGTTATTTTAACGGTGGTAAAAATTTGCTCTTGTTATTTGTGATTCTGAAACATTTCTCCGACATTCGTTTCGCCGTTGATCGGTTCACCGACAGAACGATTCACTTTTCATTTTTTCTCGGACAGAACTTTTCAATGACGAACGATTCGCCGACCGAACGATTCACTTATCATTTTTTCTCCGACAGAACTTTTCAATGACGAACGATTCGCCGACAGAACGATTCACTTTTCATTTTTTCTCCGACAGAACTTTTCAATGACGAACGATTCGCCGACAGAACGATTCACTTTTCATTTTTTCTCTGACAGAACTTTTCAATGACGAACGATTCGCCGACAGAACGATTCACTTTTGAAAATCACATCGACAGAACCTTTCACCGGCGAGCGATTCGCCGACACAACTGTTCATCTGCCCCTGGGTATAAAACATAGGTATTCGACATGTAGACCTGTTTCCGTTTGTTGTTTACACCTGAATCAAGTTGTGAAGACGAAACTTAAAGTTTTATGCAAAACTTGAACAAAACTAACCAAAAAGTGACAAAAACGTATTTGCTTCAACGTCAATACATGTATCATACATGATTATGCATTAGCATTAGCATGAGCTTGTTAATCATAGTTGATTTGTTATGTTTTTGTTTTGGTTTTAATCATGTTGGTTAGCTATTTGTTAATAATAAAAATTATTTTCATTTGCAAATATATTTCAGTTCCCCTTACAAAACGTATGTATAACCATAACATGTATGATACATGTATTGACGTTGAATATATACGTTTTTGTCACTTTTTGGTTAGTTTTGTTCAAGTTTTGCATAAAACTTTAAGTTTCGTCTTCACAACTTGATTCAGGTGTAAACAACAAGTAATGGAGGAGTGGCTGGAGAGGCGGCACGGCGCCCTCAGCTTCCGGCTGACGCAGGTGCTCTCGGGACATGGTTGTTTCGGGAAGTACCTGTGTCGCATAGCAGACGCCCGGATGTCACCACTGCGTCGACTGCCCCGAGGACACGGCGCTGCACACGCTGCAGGCGTGTCCTGCGTGGGTGACCCAGCGCCGCGAACTAGTCGCGGCAGTCGGTGGTGACCTCTCGCTTCCGGTCGTGGTTCTGTCCATGGTCGGGAGCGAGACTGCGTGGGAAGCCGTCGCCTCCTTCTGCGAGGAGGTGATGGCGACCAAGGAGGGAGCGGAGAGGGAGAGAGAGGCGACTGCCACTCTCCCTTCCCGCCGCACCGGGCGCCACCGGAGGGCGCGAGACGATCTCCGGCCACCCTAGTGTGTGGCCTGCGGGCGGCGTGTTAGGGGACCCGTCGCCCGACCAGTAACAGGCCCGAGAAGGCGGCGCGCCGTGTTCCACGCGCGCCTCTCAGGAGGACGTGGGGCAAAGGGATAAAGCCCCACAGAAGGAGAGGTCCGCCAGGGGCTGGCGGACCGAGGCCTGCCGGGGTCGCGGTGCATGCAGCTGCGAATCCCGTGACCCCGGCCATAGGTCAGGAGAAGGAACACCGTGGGTTTTCAGCCGGTAAGAGTCCGGCATAACCCTTCGCCTTCCCCGGGCGGAGGGTATCCATTAGGATATTCCCACGAAAAAAAAAAAAAGGTGTAAACAACAAACGGAAACAGGTCTACATGTCGAATACCTATGTTTTATACCCAGGGGCAGATGAACAGTTGTGTCGGCGAATCGCTCGCCGGTGAAAGGTTCTGTCGATGTAATTTTCAAAAGTGAATCGTTCTGTCGGCGAGTCGTTCGTCATTGAAAAGTTCTGTCGGAGAAAAAATGAAAAGTGAATCGTTCTGTCGGCGAATCGTTCGTCATTGAAAAGTTCTGTCGGAGAAAAAATGAATAGTGAATCGTTCTGTCGGCGAATCGTTCGTCATTGAAAAGTTCTGTCGGAGAAAAAATGAAAAGTGAATCGTTCTGTCGGTGAACCGATCAACGGCGAAACGAATGTCGGAGAAATGTTTCAGAATCGTTATTTGTGTGTTAAAGTTCATAATTGTGTGACGCTTTCGGCCGACTTAACGACTCGACGCGAGTGGCGGGCGACAACTACCTATAGACAATAATATATTCTTGTATACCTTGAACTAAAGGTACTTTTTTTAAAAACATAGACACTGAATCACAATCAGATATTAAGTTATTACAACAAAGTTAATCATAAATAGGGAAAATAGCAAAAATATCGGACGTTCTTCAATGGCGGTTATTTTACTTACTCCCCTAGAGTGCATGCGCGTGCCGCTCTTTTTAACCTGTGATACACATTTTTCCAATGTTGCCAACAATATATTATAACAGTCTTTGTTGCAAATAAATAATGGTTAGAATATTAAAAATGTACGATGAAATATAGTACTTATTACTTCTATGGTAGTACTTATTACTTCTATGTTCTATGGTTATAACGCCCAACATTAGTTGGCAACACTGCATAGAAGTGAAGTGACGTTGTCGGCATGAGATTTATTTATCGATTTTTGATGCATGAACTTGTTGTGTGATGTGGATAATCATTGGCCAAATGGCATAATTTATTTCGTCCATAATTTAATATTTTCACATTGATGCGTTACACAATCTATATGCCAGTGATTGTCTGCTTTGGTTATAACATGGTTACAAGCCTATCTAATACACTATAAGACAGGAAAGTGGAAAACGCTTTTCCGTCGTGAATTCTTATAGCGGGTTTTTTCGGTGATAAAAAATCGTCATAAATCGTGTTACGGTTTCTGATATTGGATTTTATTTCGAAGTAAATTGCTACCAATTTAATAATTTCAACAATGAAGCTAATTTGGCAGTGTTTGTTTTCTCCTCGTTTGTATAAAGTCTATAGAGATGGCCCAAAAGATGTGAGTATTTTTGTATTCTAATTAACTTAATCAATTTATCTTTGTTACCCACATGTGACTTAGTTTACTGGGTTAGTATCACATGCACACAGATTTCTAGTTAGCCATATTAAATAAAATAAAATTTTATCCTGTTCCTAACGAGGACTGGGTGTGGAAACAGCGTTGAATGTTTGCAGAAATGTTAAAAGTAAATGCTCATACGGCATGAGTATTTCCTCTATCATAGAGATGAACATTCACAGGAATGACACAAGTAAATGATTAACTGGCACAAGCATTTTATAAAACAAGGCGCTGCAACTTTACAGGGACGTTGCATTACATAAAAACGCTCATGAATTTTTGTTAGCTTTTACTCATCATCATCTGCCTAGCCTTTTCCCAACTATGTTGGGGTCGGCTTCCGGTCGAACCGGATGCAGCTGAATATAGTATTTTACATGGAGCGACTGCCTATCAGACCTCCACAACCCAGTAACTGGGTAATACGATACTCTTGGTAAGACTGGTTGTCAGACTTTCTCGCTTCTGACCAACAGTAACGACTGTCAAAGATCTACAAATGTTAGCTTTTACTGGTATTGTTAATGTGCAAATATTTTACATTATGGTGATATTACACGGTTCACTTCTGCCTTTCAATTTGGATGAAGCAACCAAATTGTAGACGACAGGAAGGATAAATGATGCAAGATTTTCGTATTTTTTGGTCGTCCGGTAAACAAACGTGCGCCCAGTGCCGGTACACCGAAAAATGGTTCAATGGTTCATGGCCTACGATGTTTTTGTTCTATTTATAACCTCGGTTACCCTGCCTCCCGCAAGTTCCCCTTTGACACCTGGGCACGCACTTGAAGCCGACCGACCCGTTTATTGTACAAGAAATTAATATAAACACAATTTTAGCATAGGATAACACAATTTAAGAACAATAAGAATAAGGTGTATTGTGTCGGTAACACAAATTGAACCATGTAAACATAAAGATGGATCATTCTATATCATTGATCAATAACATGCTTTCATTTTTGCACCTTTCAACCAAAGTAAATCAATTTGATGGAACCGTGTAATACCACCATTACATGACACAGTTTGTATGCATCTTAAAATTTCTCGTACATTATAAATTAAAACTTATTGGATATTTTACTTCATGCTTGTTTCTTAATTGGGTTTTTCCAACTAGAACCATTGTACGTCAGCGTTTGTATACTATACTGGTTAAACAGATAATGGAGAATGGGCAAAAAAACCAAGATCTAACAGAAATAGCTTATATTGGTATTTGTCTAACTTAGGGGTTGTTTCACCAACCTATCATTAACTGTTCATTATGATAATTCATTCTCTAAATTTTTCAATAGCTGACATTTGCATTTCACCACTATATCAATAGTGATTGTGACAATATTTTTGAACACATACAATGTCATATTTTTATTTAAATATTTTAAAATTACATAATATATGTTGAAAAAGTGGCTAGTAGATAAGTGCTTTTATAACTAGAGTTTATGCAACATAAAACTATTGAATCTAATTATTTGTAAAATTAAAAATAATGTACTAAAATAATAATAATTAATATTTTAATTGTTTTATACATACATATAATTATAAATATTTGTATGCCTAATACAGGCAAAATATAGTTTGAATTATCCACCATTGTAATATCTGGTACCACCTGTATTCTGTGCTATCTGGTCAATAGTTACGGACTACTTATTGATAGGTCAGTGAAATTGCCCCTAAATGTCCTAAACAATCCTGTATTAGATTTCAATTTTAATTGGATCACCTTTAAATCTGGTACCCCCTTATTACAAATGATGGTCTAAGAAAAACGCTGGTTTTAAAATAGCCCTGTCTCTATTTGTTCTATTATGTTAGAAAGTGATGGGTATACATATTTTAAATCTGGGTTTTTTTGAGTCTCGGTTTAAACCACCTTTTGTAATAAGGGGGATAATGTTTTAATCCATTTTCTGAGTAAGCAACTGTTGTAGTGACAATATAGGAGGTGCCTATACACAGCAGTGATCTATAGTAGATTTACTAAAAATATTCATTTAATTGGGTACTATATTTTTCAAACTTTGACCTCATTTTACTGTGTGCCTAGGAAAAAATTATATGCAGGATTGTTTAGGATATTAAGTGGGACAAATACCAATACAAGCCATTTCTGTTGGTTCTGGGTTTCGGTTATATGAAATTTGCCCATTCGCCTTACTTAAGCTTCGTCCTAGCTGAGCAGTATGTGTTAAAGCAGGATGTTAAGACAAAACGTAATCAACGTGTCCAAGCAGTTGTGTTGAAGAGCTTACGCTCAAAACAAACTATATGTGTATTGGTCTGCTAGATGCACTGTTCACGTAAGCCACAAATGTATATCAGTTTGCATTTTCCCGATGTGATGCTCAACGCAGTGCTGCCCAGCTAGAATGTAGTTATGGATAGATCAGTTCTGCTAACGGCATGCAAACTGCATTTACAAAACAGCGGTACGAGCCAAGAAATGTGACGTAAGACATAGATAAAACCACAACTGTTGTCGTTTTATCTATATCTTATGTCAAATTTGAAATTTAGAATAGATAAATTTCTCGAATCGACTCGATAAAAGATCCGTGCTCGCAGCGCAGTGCATCTGTATTCGGAAATGCCAAAATAATAATACCACCACGTAAGCTACTTCTTTTAAGAACCTTTGAGGTGCTGAAGTATAAATGCTAGTTAAAATAAACATAATTAAATAACAGGCCAGTCTTAATTAATTGTTTTTATTTATTTATTATTTTAGTCTATGTACCAGGCACAAGGACTGGAGAATTGGGCAGACAAAATTATATCAACGGTGAGAGTTTAATTACTTTTTAATTTATTACACAATGGCTGTTCCAGAATGATAAAAAATGATAAAAAATTACTGTAATTTCTTTTATTTTAGGCTAACACACTACTAAACATAAGCCTGTACACGTCTCCCTTCATCTGCATGTACATATACAAACGAGGCTTCTTTACAAATGACGAGATGAGATCTCTTGGACGATTCTTCGGAGGTATCACTTGTGTCATAGCCTTCTCCTTCCTCATGCGAGGATATGGAAGATCGTGTAACGCAAGATACGTGCAGTTTATAAAAGCCCTGTCCAGCCCGATGGAGGATAGGAAAGCCTATTTGACTGAGTTGAGAAAGTATGATTTTGAAGCGAAGGCCTGGCCTATTACTTACAGTGTTGCTGCTAAAGAAAAGTAAGTTTTATTTGCTACAATATCCTTAGGTCTAGCTCACAAGACAATTGTTTGACTGCAGAATAGTATGAAATGCTTGAATTCATTGCTGTAGAAAAACGCTCGCGCGCCTCTTATTAGAAACCATGGCGGACAAGCACACGGGTCAAATATTCGAATAAATAACGAAACTATTCGTACAAAACGCTTATTCACATTCGCTTATACGTATCTGAACATTATTTGTAAAGGCATAAGGTTCATAATTATACGTATGAAAAGCTTACTTAACAAAGTAAAGTCTATCATGGCGTCCTACGTGAGCGATCTAGAAGCGACGCGGAAACAATAAACAGTCGATACCTATTGAAGTGGCCTACGTGACCAAACGCACATGGAGTGCGGTGCGGCGCGGCGCGAAGCGAAGCGAACGCGATCAGTTGGCTTGATATTTTCGCGCGAACTGGATGCGGTGCCGTACAGTGTTACTGAACGGCGGCGGCACGCGGCGGGCGGTTCGTGAGCTCGTAGGACAAAGCCACCGCTTCGCACCGCATCGCATTGAAATCGCGTGTCACCGCATCGGATCGCTTCGCAATTCGCGTTCGCTTTGAACCGTCTACATAAGACGCCGCGTAAGCGCGCTCTTTGAATCTTGTCCTTAGTACCTACTCGTTCTCTAAGCTCAACTTTCACTTCAAACTTGCTTTTTAAGCAGCACAGATTGCTAGTAATATTGGTTTAACAAGAGCACAGCCCAAACCCGATTGCGTCCCAAATTATTTATTTATGTAATTTTATGTATTTTTTTATTTTAACTGTTTATTTTATTGAGCTTTTGTTGAAACCACAGAACAGTAAACTCGGAGTTTTTAACGGCAAAAAAGTGGCGAGACTTAGCTTTTTTTACATGAATGTTTTTGATGCGGGATATTTATTTTCCAAAACTACCCCTAATAATAAACAAGAGTTTAAAATAATTTTAAATTAACACGTAAGGGCCTATGCACACCACGTATTTTTAACGCGTTGTCGACGCGGTTTCTGTCATATTTCATATTTAAAAAATGTCATTGTGATTTTTATGTATGGAGTTTGACGGAAACGCGCGTCGACAGCGCGTTAAAAATATGTGGTGTGCATAAGCTCTAAGGAGGTAAACAAAGGGAAGGAAAGGTTATATGGAGAAAAAACTTGATACGTGGGCGGATCAGCTAGGGCCAAGGGCACAGCTAAGGGCTTGCGCAGACGAGGGACAATGGCGGACGAAATGTCCGCTGTGCGCTCTTATTATTACTGTCATTAGGTTGCACTTTGTCCGCGTATACCGCCAGGCGACATGAGGTATTGCGCGGACAAAGTGCAACCTTATAGTAGTACTAATAAGAGTGCACCGCGGACATTTTGTCCGCCATTGTCCCTCGTCTGCGCAAGCCCTAATAGTTTAATATGACTATGACGGCCCCTAAAGCTATTAGTTCCCACATATTCCTTTTTTTCTCATCGTTATCTTTATACATTTTGTAAATAACAGTTAATTTAGACAATAACTTTATTTTTTACTCTTTGCACTCGGTTGTATTCCATTTATAGTTATTTCTCCGGGCGATAGCCTCGCTCCCATATCCAACATAACTGGAAAAAATATCCCTCTGCTTATCGACGGCGTGTTGTTGTTGTATGTCTGTTTGCCTTGTCATGCTTTTCCTTACGTTTTGATTGCAATAATTAAAAAAGGTTTACTAACTTTTTTTTTTCCGCATGTTAAGTGCACTTACGCTTGCCTAGCGACATAGGGAATAGTTAAAAACGAATGCAGTACATATAGCTGCCTCGTTTGCTATGCGCGTCTCTAGGTTTGTTTTGTTTCACTGTTAATTTCCTTCATAGGTTTGTTTGGTGTCTTCAAATATTTTATGTATTTATTATATGTTGTCATTTAATTCTGGGTGTCTTATTTCAGTTGTACAAAAGATCCTATTATAAGAATGGATCCAATCTTTGTAGGGTAAGTAAAGATTCCTTGAAAATACTAGAATCTGCGCTTCCCTCTCTAGACAAAGTCACTTCCTGAGGTCGTTAACCTCATTAAGACAATAAAAGTCAATTAAATGTACATAATCATGCGATTGACGCAGAATAGATACAGCAAGTTTGTTAAATTGTATTAAAATAACGGTGTTACATTTTTAGTACTTAATAAGACGACATGAGAACGTTTATTTTGTGATTAGAAATCTTCAATCGTGTCGGCACGAACTATACAAGAATAGCTCATGCCGTGGAGAAAAGATTAGTCAGTCAGCAAGGTTGGTAGCGAGGCAGACTACCCAGGGTGCACCGGACGTACTGAAGTATCGACACTCGTGGAGGCTCTTTTCATGCACCAAAGGCTCTTTTCATGCACCCCAACATGATTAGAAATTAACAGCGCACACGTCTTCATAGTGGGAGGCACGAAGCAAACGTGGGGGAGGTCACAAACACCCTGGGGCCTGATTCACCTAACTAAACAAGTTCAGTCAGTTGCAGTTAAGTTTCGATGAAAACAACGCTTTTTGTATATATATAACTCTTAATAGGCGATCGCTGTCAGATACGGTCGCGTCAAGTTAAATGCAGCGTCACTGCAACTTGATTAGCGCGTCATAAAATTACGCGAATTAAACCTAGTTTCCACAGGCCCAGTAGCTGGCGGACAGTCACTGTCTGACAACTACTGGGTCCGTGAAAACAAAGTTGAGCCAGTACTGACCGGTCAGTTGCTGTCGGTCAGCTACTTCAAAATTGTTTGTTTCTACTATCCCCTGACCTTCCCCCACTCCCACAAAGACAGCTACTGGGTTGTTACTCGCTCCGTACGAACGCAACTGGATCAGAAACACCAGGTCAGAACTAGTAACACTGCTGTTGCTGACTACTGGGTGGTCAGAAAATGGGTTTGTGAAAACCAGGCCTTAGCCTACAGCACTGTTCGTTTTTGCTTGCGGACACAGTAACAGTCGAGAGCGAACTGCCTTAGCAGCGTAACAAGTTGGAAGATTTCTCCACACTCGTGTAGCATAACCGTGTTAATCGATTCTCAGACGTTATAATGAAATAAATGGTTCTAGTCTAATCTGACATCGATCCAATACACATCAGACATTTACGAATACAGAAATTGACTTTGTCTATAGCAGCTGAATTATACGTGTGTGAAGTTAGCATCTCAAATGCTGGCATCTCACAAATAAACTCCAGATTTAGTGGCATCCAACATAGTTCCACAGTTCTTGATAAGTTTTAACAATAGTTCCGTCGATTTTAATATCGAAATCGCAGTTTGAAAAAATGAGATGCTAACTTCGCAAAAAAATTTTTAGCATCTCACAAATAAGCATCAGATATAGTGACATCCCGCATAGTTCTATAGTTCCTGATAAGTTTTAACAATAGTTCCGTCGATTTTACTACCGAAATCGCAATTTGTAAAAATGAGATGCTAACTTCACAAAATGTATCATAGCATCTCATCGAATTTCTCAAAATTGACCATTTCGGAGATGAAAGCAAAAGAGTTCTGCATCCTAAACCTATTCTGTTGATAGTTCTATTGGTTGAATCCAATGTAAATCACTAACAATTGTTAAAAACGAAATATCCGTACACGAGTGAGATGCTGAGGTATAACTGGGAGTTCTGAGTCGTATGAAGATTTTAAACGATAAGTAGAGGTCCCTCACTCAAGCTCCAAAAGAGTTCTGGTGTTTAGAACATCCACAATAATTATAAATCATTGTTATAAACAAAAAATCCGGATAGAAGTGAGATGCTGAGGTATAACTGGGAGTTCTGGGTCGTATGAAGCTTTTAAACGATAAGTCAACGTTCCTCACACAAGCCCCAAAAGAGTTCTAGTGTTTAGAACATCCACAATATTTATAAATCATTGTTATAAACAAAAAATCCGTGTAGAAGTGAGAAGCTGAGGTATAACTGGGAGTTCTGGGTCGTATGAAGCTTTTAAACGATAAATCGATGTTCCTCACACAAGCCCCGAAAGAGTTCTAGTGTTTAGAACATCCACAATAATTATAAATCGTTGTTATAAACAAAAAATCCGTATAGAAGTGAGATGCTGAGGTATAACTGGGAGTTCTGGGTCGTATGAAGCTTTTAAACGATAGTTAGAGGTCCCTCACTCAAGCTCCGAAAGAGTTCTGGTGTTTAGAACATCCACAATAATTATAAATAATTATTACAAACAAAAAATCCGTATAGAAGTGAGATGCTGAGGTATAACTGGGAGTTCTGGGTCGTATGAAGATTTTAAACGATAAGTCGACGTTCCTCACACAAGCCCCAAAAGAGTTCTAGTGTTTAGAACATCCACAATATTTATAAATCGTTGTTATAAACAAAAAATCCGTATAGAAGTGAGATGCTAAGGTATAACTGGGAGTTCTAGGTCGTATGAAGCTTTTACACGATAGTTAGAGGTCCCTCACTCAAGCTCCGAAAGAGTTCTGGTGTTTAGAACATCCGCAATAATTATAAATAATTATTACAAACAAAAAATCCGTATAGAAGTGAGATGCTGAGGTATAACTGGGAGTTCTGGGTCGTATGAAGATTTTAAACGATAAGTCGACGTTCCTCACACAAGCACCGAAAGAGTTCTAGTGTTTAGAACATCCACAATATTTATAAATCGTTGTTATAAACAAAAAATCCGTATAGAAGTGAGATGCTGAGGTATAACTGGGAGTTCTGGGTCGTATGAAGATTTTAAACGATAAGTAGAGGTCCCTCACTCAAGCTCCGAAAGAGTTTTGGTGTTTAGAACATCCACAATAATTATAAATAATTGTTATAAACAAAAAATCCGTATAGAAGTGAGTTCTGGTGTTTAAAACTAACTATCGTTTAAAACCTTCATACGACCCAGAACTCCCAGTTAACCTCAGCATCTCACATCTATACGGATTTTTTGTTCATAACAACGATTTATAATTATTGTGGATGTTCTAAACACCAGAACTCTCTCGGAGCTTGAGTGAGGGGGACCTCTAACTATCGTTTAAAAGCTTTATACGACCCAGAACTCCCAGTTATACCTCAGCATCTCACTTGTATCCGGATGTTTTGTTTATAACAATGATTTATAATTATTGTGAATGTTCTAAACACTAGAACTCTTTCGGGGCTTGTGTGAGGAACGTCGACTTATCGTTTAAAAGCTTCATACGACCCACAACTCCCAGTTATACCTCAGCATCTCACTTCTGTACGGATTTTTTGTTGATAACAATTATTTATAATTATTGTGGATGTTCTAAACACCAGAACTCTTTTGGAGCTTGCTTGAGTGAGGGACCTCTAACTATCGTTTAAAAGTTTCATACGACTCAGAAATCGCAGTTATACCTCAGCGTCTCAGTCGTGTACGGATATTTCGTTTATAACAATTGTTAGTGATTTAAATTGGATTCAACCGATAGAACTATCAACAGAATAGGTTTAGGATGCAGAACTCTTTTGCTTTCAACTCCGAAATGGTCAATTTTGAGAAATTCTATGAGATGCTATGATACATTTTGTGAAGTTAGCATCTCATTTTTTCAAAATGCGATTTCGATAGTAAAATCGACGGAACTGTTGTTAAAACTTATCAGGAACTATAGAACTATGCGGGATGTCACTATATCTGATGTTTATTTTTGAGATGCTAAAAATTTTTTTGCGAAGTTAGCATCTCATTTTTTCAAAATGCGATTTCGATATTAAAATCGACGGAACTATTGTTAAAACTTATCACGAACTGTGGAACTATGTGGGATGCCACTAGATCTGGAGTTTATTTGTGAGATGCCAGCATTTGAGATGCTAACTTCACACACGTCTGAATTATTAATGTTTAACACATGGTATGGTTTTTTGGGTAGTTATATGTGCAATGTTCTTGTCCCACTGTTTACCAGTGATTCATAGGGACAACTATTAACTTTTTCATTCCTTTTAAAATACTTCCTTCCTTCCTTTGAATTCCTTCCTTTTTCCTTTTCTGTGCATGCAGTAATATTGTTGCCTATACGTGGTCGTCTTCTAGATGGCATTGAAGAGTCCTGTTAATGAGAAGACGTATCGGTACCATTTCTATTATTTTTTACTGTTTTGTGGTGTAAATAGAGGTTGGATTTTGTTGGGTAATTTGGTGTCTTTACTTAATTTTGGTAGTTATTTTAAAGAATGTTTATGATCGGGTTATATATGGACATCGTTATTAACTTCCGGTTTCTGATTTAAAAATTCGGGATAAGTAATACTAAGTAGTATTTGAGTACGGAGTTGTCAAAAAATGCTTTGAAATCCGTAATTTTTTTGACAACTCCCTACTCAAATGTTACTTGAGTACTGCTTATCCTAGAATTCTCAATTCAGAAACCGGAGGTAAGTTTATTAAAATACTACGTACAGACCAAGCCAAATGAAAGAATGTACGATAGCCAATGCCGATTTCGTTAATCTTTCGATGATTTGTTGGCTATCGCTTATCTGTTCATAATCTACTGAAACCATAGACGAATTTGTCTATGACCGAAACTCATTTGTGGCGTTCATTGGCCCGGTCTGTATCTGTATCCAGTAGTCATGGAAATTGAGTTTATATCAAAGTTACATATTTTAGGTCATCATGGATGGACCATCATCCGTTCAAGAACTGCGCCAACCGAAACCTGCCTCTTTACCAGAGAGCTACGATCCAGATCCTCGCGTTTGTTGCAACGCATACATTCGGCCTGAGACTCATCTACCCAGGGTCTCTGGGAGTCGTCCATACAATGCTGTGTAAGTATCACATCAGCGGCAACACTAGGATTGTTTTTCTAAATATTTACAATCTTAAGACGCGTACAATGATCAGGAGCAATTTTTTGTTCCGATTTTTGATAAAACATAAGTTTTGACAAAAGGCGAGATTCACAGACCGCACTTAGGGCCGGCGCACATAATTATGACGAGGCGCAGCGCAGAGAAATAAGGAACGCGATTGCGCGAGCAATAGCGCGGGCACGTAGTTCCTTGATTTTCTGTAAATTATTTCAACGCGAACAATGTCTATAATAGTTTGACAGTGAAAAATGCTCTGCGCTGCGCCTCGTCATATGTGCGCCGGTCTTTAATTTGCTAAGTAAGCATTTCATACGAATTTGAACCTTATTGTTAAAGGAACAATGTTCATATTCGTATGAAACACTTATTCATATTTGCTTATACAAATATGAACAATATAAGTATAAGAGTAAGGTTCATATTCGTAAGAAACGCTTACTTAGCAAAGAAAAGTCTAATGTGCCGTCTGTGAATCTCGCCTTAAGACACTTGTCAGGGATATTGTTTTCAATCAGTATGTGGACTGTTTAGATATAAGTAAATAAGTAGTTCACATTCACGTGAACAATCTTCCGCTAAAATTAAAATTCAATACTCAATAAGTTTATTGCATTCCACAATGTAGACTTAGGTGGTAACTTAAAAAAATATGAGATCATTATGGACCCTGTCGGGCACAGCAAAAATATTAGGAGAGAGGAAGCTTAATATACAAATTATTAATATCAATATACCTATCTATCTAATTTAATTTCCTTACAAGGAGTTTTAGTTTAGCATATTAAAAAGATATAAGTATTATAATTTATCCTTTAAATATTAATTAAGTTATACATTAATATTATTTTGTTTTTTATTAATTCGGAATAACAATGAAACTTGCACTATGTATGAAGGTAGATATTTACTTACTTAATTTATTTATACTATAATTATACAATTTTGTACTGTATTTACCCTGTTTATGAATTAACTACATGTCGGGAAAATTCCTGTGCTCGGAAACAAAATCAACACAAATTTAAATATACTTGGGAGCAAATAAATCGAGCCACTTCTATTTTTCACGTAGGTATAATTGTTTTTTTGGTATTATGGAACAGATCAATTCAAAACATATATCGCCTAAAAGGTTATTTGATAATATTTACAACGAGGGTAGTTTTTTGTATTTTGAATTATATAATTCATGAAACCAAAACTAATAACCAGTATGATTAGTAACGGTTTACTCACGTGCATTTTTTGGGATTGCCCGACTAGTTTCGGACCCAAACGGAGCCCTTAATCATGAGCTGACCACGCGACGAGTTCTATGAATAAGGACAAGTAGTACTCGTAGTTCTACGAGTATGAATGTGTCTCAAAAAAGCTATAATAAAAAATACATAATGAAAATTCTCATTACTAAGTACATTTGAGAGTTTGTTACCATTTTATTTTCAGGGACTGCTCTATTCCAAGGCAGGACCGCACTAGTGGAAAGTCACAACGGGAAACGTGCCAAATTGGGTGCAGCTGATGGCAATACCATAGACACTATGTTTATTGCCAACCGAAACAAATCCCAGAGAGGCAAGATCTTGGTCATATGCTGCGAAGGCAACTCTGGCTTCTACGAGATCGGGATCATAAACACGCCTGTTAAGGCTGGGTATTCGGCTCTGGGGTGGAACCATCCTGGATTCGCTGGGAGCACTGTAAGTAGAGTTTAGAGCAAACATTTTAAAGTAAATCTAAACATGGCGGCCTCCGCCACCACACCAAGCGGTGTGCCCTTTCCGACTATCCTTGAAAAGAGGTTTCGTAACAAAAATAAAACCGGCCAAGTGCGTGTCGGGCCACGTGTAGTAATAGGCTTCCGTAGTTGCATATTAATAATAATAATGCGGACTGAGAAGAGGGCTTAGTAATTTTTCAATGGAATTTGTAGGAAATTTTTACTTTTCCAAATACAAAGTTTGTCGACTATTACTCGTAAACTTGTAATGCCTACTTAGTTGTGATAGTTTTCCTTTTAACTTCGTTGTGGGGGGGGGGGGGGGGGACGACGACGACGACACTGGACTCAAAAATTAGCACTTTAAAGCTTAATCTTTCAGAAACGGATCTCTTAATCGAGACATTGTTTTCACAAACCCGCAATATTTTTGAAAGACCTATCCAACAACACCCCACATCATGGGGTAGACGAGAAAAAAAACATCCCCACTAGTATCAGACGGACACAAAAAAATGTACACAATTTTTGTTACCACTTTGATTTGCATTGCCGAATAATATTATTCGTCGAAGATTTTTGAAATATGAAAGCAATTTTTTTCAATTCTTTTCTTGTATTTCTATCATCAGTAGGTACGCCAAAATACCAGAACTGATACATTTTGAAACTGAATAAATTATACTCTTTGTCTGTAAACGTAACCTATTTTGCTTATATTATTATAATAGGTCTGTGAAACATAAATATAAACCAAGGCGGTGAGATTGCGAGCTATTGTGAAAATCGTGTGACTAATCTTGCAATTTGTCAATAGCTTATGTAAATCACATACAGTTCACGGTCCTTGAATCTCCACTGCGCCTATTGTCGTCTTTAAACTATCATTAAAATGCAATAACGGTGGATCTTTTTAAAATACTAACATTCACCCGCATCTGTACCTTAATTGCATGAGACCGGCCTAACACAACAGCTGTATACTACAGCAAATGTTTTATGAATGTTTAGAGCAACGCGATCGATGTCTCAGTCGGAAGTTTTTTTCTCTTTTTTTTTCTCTAGCGGACTACTGTAGGTGATCCTAGGGGACCATTTATACGTAACCGGGCAGTTATTGGCGAGACCTGAAGGGTCTCCAGCCAATGGGCGGGAAGTAAAATACTTAACCTTTTTTTTTTTTTTTTTTTTTTTCGTGGGAAAATCCTCATGGATGCCCTTCGCCCAGGGAAGGCGGAGGGGTATGCCGGACTCTTACCGGCTAAAAACCCACGGTGTTCCTTCTCCTGACCCTTGGCCGAGGTCGCGGGATTCGCAGCTGCATGCACCGCGACCCCGGCAGGCCTCGGTCCGCCAACCCCTGGCGGACCTCTTCTTCTGTGGGGCATTGCCCCACGTCCTCTTGAGAGGCGCGCACGGAACACAGCGCGCCGCCTTCTCGGGCCTGTTACTGGTCGGGCGACGGGTCCCCTAACCCGCCGCCCGCAGGCCACACACTACGGTGGCCGGAGATCGTCGCGCGCCCTCCGGCGCCCGGTGCGTCTAGCGCGGGAAGGGAGAGTGGCAGCTGCCTCTCTCTCCCTCTCCGCTCCCTCCTTGGTCGCCATCACCTCCTCGCAGAAAAGTAAAATACTTAACCTAAGCTAACTACTTGCACTACACTAACATCATCCTACCCCATACCAATGTGTTTTTGCCCGTCCGAAAAGTTGAACTTGACACTTGTTTTGTTCTCTCCTACGTTTCGGGCTAGTTTCGGACGGGCGACTAATTTCGTTAACGGACTTAGGGAGTAGGCCCCCAGAGCCGACTCAAACATAGGAATGTGCTAGGCCGATTTCTCAATGACTTACATCAAAATATCGTTTTGTCAGGGTCAACCCTACCCGTCTCAGGAGCACAACGCAATCGACGTGGTGATGCAATACGCCATCAACGAGCTCGGCTTCCAACCTGAAGATATTGTCATGTTTGGCTGGAGTATCGGTGGGTATACCGCCACTTGGGGCGCTGTCAACTACCCCGTCCGCGCTTTGGTAAGATCATGCTGCTATACATACATAATTCCTTCAAACCGCGTGATTTACTGGTGACACAGATGAACTATAAATGGTTATTTAAAAAAAAACAGGAGTTCATTCAACCTCTATACATTTTTGGGCTCAATCTGAAAGTGCCGGCCAAACAAAAATAACGTTATATTCCGTTAGAATATGTTATTCTCTTCATTAAAAAAATATACCTTTAGTATATTATTTTTCCATAAAACTTGTCTTGTCAGCTTATCTTGCCAATTTATACCAGATCCTGGATGCAACCTTCGATGATCTGCTGCCTCTTGCTGAGAACCAGATGCCTCCATCCTGGTCGCTTCTTGTGAAGGAGGTGGTTCGCTCCTACGTGAACCTCAATATTGCTGAGCTGATTGCCAAGTATGAAGGGCCGGTGCAACTTGTTAGGCGCACTGAAGACGAGATTATTAGTTTACGGTAAGAACATTTTAAATGAAAGGTATAACAAAAGAAGCATTCAAAAAAATTGGGCTGGTTGTTCGGAACACGTCAGCATTTTGCAACCACCGACCAACAATAAGTAAGTGTACGAACGTGATGACACTTTTAAATATTTAATTTTGCATTGCACACGATGACTGAGTCCTTGGAACCTCATAATTTTCATGATCCAGCCGAAAGACGTCCAAAGCTGGACATAGGCCTCCCCCAAGCATCGCCACATCGATCGGTCCTGAGAGGCGCGAACGGAATACACGCGCGCCGCGTTCTCGGGACCTTGTGGAGTGCCTACCCACGCTGCGCCTTCCGGTACGCGGTCGTCACTTTAGAACCTTTCGGCCCCATCGGCCATCCGTTCTGCGAGCAAAACTATCACTTAAGTTTCGCAACATAACTTTAGAATGAGAAAATTTAAGATGTAATGTACATCAGAGATTCAGTACACAAATTAGGTATTCGCAAAGAGTTCACTCATCCTCGCAACGCCGCCGTGCCGTTCGTCCAGCGTCTAAAAACCGCTGATGCCATAATGCTCTTAGAGCCCATACACGTCCGATACTTGCCTCCTATAGTCGGTTCCGATAGTCTGATCAGACTACCTGAAGGCCTCCGCGTCATACATTTGTTTGAACATGAATTACACGTACGATCAGACTATCGGATCGGATGTCAGAATCGTAAGCATGATGCTTACGATTCTGACATCCGATCCGATCCGGGCGTCGTCGTCGTCCAGAAAAAATCGTACGTGTATTTCATGAATCCGATCAGATAGTCGAATCCGGCTCCCGGAAGCAAGTATCGGACGTGTATTTTGACCCTTAATCTTCGATACTAATTGACTCCTACATTCCAGACAAGGCAACATCGCAACGAACCGTGGCAACCACCTACTGATGAGGCTGATCGACCAAAGACACCCCGACGTTGTGGACTCCACCATATCCAAACTGGCGCTGAACAAACTGCTCGCCTTGATAGACCTCCAACGCGATGCTATTGACAGGAGTGAGATTGAGGACTTCGAGAGGCCGCTGTTGCCACTGGTAATTTAATCAATTCTTCAAGCTTTCTTTAGCTCCCCAGCACGCAGTAAACGACATAAATCATTTTTAGGGTTCCGTACCTAAAGGGTAGAACGGGACCCTATTACTAAGACTCCGCTGTCCGTCCGTCGGTCACCAGGCTGTATCTCATGAACCGTGATAGTTAGACAGTTGAAATTTTCACAGATGATGTATTTCTGTTGCCGCTATAACAACACACACTAAAAACAGAATAAAATAAACATTTTTGCCGTTTGTATAGATAATGGTTCGGAAACCTTCGTGCGCGCGAGTCCGACTCGCACTTGGCCGGTTTTTTCTTTCTTTATTAATGTGAAACATCGTCGAACAAACTATCAACAAAAACTTATCGTGAAAACGAAATACTACCGTTGCATCCGTAGATCGACTGATTGCACAAGCATATCTTTATTCTTTACTAGGGGTAGCTCGCAGCTTCGCCCGCATGAATGTCGTTTACCGCGTATTCCGCGTTTTTCGGAATAAAAGTATCGGTATATCCTTCACCGGGTTCCAGGCTGTCTGTACCAAGTTTCATCAAAATCGGTTCAGTAGTTTAGTCGTGATTTGGTAACAGACAGTGTTACTCTCGCTTTTACAATATTAGTAAGGATTACTTGCAAACATTTGGTGTAAAGATGTTTCATTAAATTTTAAACAAAAGTCTCAAAACAAATGCTCATAAATCGACCAATGTTATTATGTTACTATTGTCATGATCATATCCCTAGGGAGAAGCTTATGAGACGCTTTCTTAAAAGCATCTTCCTGTATAATTATGATCATTATCGCTAGGAATATGATCATATAACGGCTGTAACCATTTTACTACGACTCATAAGATTCCTTTTACAAACTTGTACTAAACTCATCGTAAGTTTGACATAACCAATCAACATTGCACTATGCTGAGCTGTGCGACAATGTGCTACAAATAACTTTGAGCTGAGCGAGTACCTGATAGACGGAAGACCGATCAAGTGGGCAGTACGGTGAGGAGCGAGTAAGCACGTACCGCGTGGTCTCTGCTGTTTTAAACAAAGCGCAGCGCAGCACGTTTTGTTTGCTTCCTCACTATAATCTTAGAGGAAGTGTCGTTATACGTTTTCACATCTTTTCCCATTTTTCTCTCACTAAACATCAGCGGCCACAACGCGCGCTCTCCATCCGTCCTCAACCGTTCGGCACAGTAGACATATAAGCTAAAGCAGTACCTCAACTTACTATAATCTCAAGAATTGAAACACTCACACAGACACGCTCTGTATACTGAGTAGTTTTTTGTTTTTGTGTGGAACTGCATCCCGAAAATACCTTATTTGTCTTGTTGCAGTGCGTGTCTGTGTGAGTGTCAAATAGGACGATTGTAGGTAGTTGAAGTACTGCTTTAGCTTATGTCTACTGTGCGTTCGGCGTGTAAGACGTCGCGCCGCATGCACGCACAGAGTATGCGATACTAAGAAATCGATCCCATCGTGCAGGTCGACAACGGTGTGATGAGACTCGGGCTCTGTATATATTGTATACCATAAGTAACGTGTATTGGGGAACCGCTGGATCACAGGAACACCGCCAACCGAGATCACCTCATGCCCCCCCTCCCCATCCCCCATTTTCACCGCGGGGGATGGGGTAGGTGAAATAAATAAAGTGAAATAAATTATAAAAAAACCGCCCCTACGATAAGACACCCCGAAAACAACTACCCCAAAAGTCACCCCCGGTCCCCCCCACCCATCACCACCACTACAACATCCCCCTAAATAGAGCACAGCACAGCATACCTCAATCGTGATTAGTCACCCTAATCCTGTATGGTGAATGAATATGTAATACATACTTCTCTTTACAGATTTCCAAGTACATGCGCGACTACAGATCGTCGCACTGCACCCCACTACCGGAGACTGAATTCAGCGACATGATGGCGCGTATCGATGTCATCAGGCAAGAATAATGCGGTCCTTTACGATTATGTACTGTGCTCACATATGCTTTTAAAAGCATTGAACCCGAGGAGTCTTGTTGATCCAAATCGTTTAGACTGTAGGTCATTCAAGGCTTCGAAGTTATCAATTTGTTGGTGGTGAATTAAATTATTACTAGAATGGTATTACGCACTCGATCGGCTCAATTGTTTTAAATACTGGCACTGAATAGAAATATTCTGCCTCACGAAGTCCCGTAAATCATTCGAAATAGAACTCTATGTCAGGGACATAAAAGTCACATCAGACTTCGTGAGAAAGAACGACTTTAATACAGTTTTTCTTCTAGTCGGTCGTCAGTGCTGTTTGATGAGCTTCTGCGGTGATAATATTCAAAATTGTATTGTATTTTTTGATCGTATTTATTATTAGTCACATTTTGGGTATGACAAGTCTGTAATTTCTAGTACATTGTAAGTAATTGTAGGTATACCGCTGTGCTTACATAATTTTCTGTAGCAAATGCCGCGTATGATGTTATGGCTTACATGAACATACGTAACATGGACGTAAGTAAGGTTATTTCGAAGTTATCCATGAGCTACGTAAATTACAGAACTGTTTTGTGTCCTATAACTCTAGGATTAAGAGCCTAAATACATGTCCGATACTTGCCTCCGATAGTCTGATCAGACTGTCTGAAGGCCTCCGCGTCATACATTTGTTTGAACATGAATGACACGAACGATCAGACTATCGGATCGGATGTCAGAATCGTAAGCATCGTTCGGTCGTCGTCGTCGTCGTCCAGAAAAAATCGGACAGAAGAATCGTACGTGTATTTCATGAATTCGATCAGATAGTCGGTTCCGGCTCCCGGAAGCAACTATCGGACGTGTATTTTGACCCTAAAAGGAGAAAAGAAATTCAGAAATATTTTTTGTGAGTCAAATTGGGACATTGTCCCCCTTATTACAAATGATGGTCTAAGTAAAACCCAGGTTTTAAAATAGCTCCGTCTCTTTTTGTTATATGACATTAGAAAGTGATGGATATATTTTAAATGTGGATTTATCTTAGTTTTGGTTTAAACCATCTTTTGTAATAAGGGGCAAGGTGTTCAGTAAAGCGTTTGTATGAAGTATGAACGGCATCATGTTGTGGGATTTTCAATGTTGTATAAATAACAGAAGTATTCTTCATCGGTGTGGTTTCCTGGCTTGATCGTTATGAACTCATTAGTAAGCTCGGGACTTTCTCTCCGTAAATCCATGATGCTTAGGTCCTGACAGGTCCTCGGACACGTACATGTATTTCTTGTCGGACGATTGTTATTATTGTGTACTATAAGGTCTAGCGCATAACTGAGTCAGTGCCTGAGGTAGCTGCGCGGTGCGGGAGGGGTGTGGTGACGCGACGTGAGAGTTCACTGATTCGTCAACTTGTGACAACTGTCACCCTCCCGCACCGCGCAGCTACCTCAGGCACTGACTCAGTTATGCGCTAGACCTGTAGCTGACTCGGCGAACTTCGTACTGCCATTTCTTATATCGTGACGATTATTAAAAATTTGCTTTTATACGAACCTTGTCCTGACAATAACGAACATACAAAAAAAGAATAATCCAATTCTGTGCCGTCGTTCGGAAGTTATGCGCGTATATACATTTCGGCGATTCATTTTTATTTATATAAGATTATACGTGGAGTGGCCTCTTCCTAGCCGGGAACCATACAGCAATAAATAACTTATTGAATGTATTTAAATTCTATGTGTAACTGTAGGATAGGCTATTAATACTCATATATTACTTGACTCGCCCCCTATTACATGGGACTTAGTAACGGCGAAACGAGGATGTATTATACA
Source organism: Amphipyra tragopoginis (assembly GCA_905220435.1). NCBI lineage: Eukaryota > Metazoa > Arthropoda > Insecta > Lepidoptera > Noctuidae > Amphipyra > Amphipyra tragopoginis. The sequence goes on along the minus strand of HG991991.1, from coordinate 7,321,391 downwards.
CCTCTGGCCAACTCTTCGGGGAAAGAGACAGACTTCCTCGTTGGTCTAGCGGTCGCAAACGCGACTGCTGAGCGTGAGGTCCTGGGTTCGATCCCCAGGTCGGGCAAAGTGTCACTGGGTTTTTCCGTGTGGAATTTCTCAGTAGCGGCCCGGATTCTGGATTTGTGCCCGGTCGATGGCAATAGGCTCGCCCCCTATTATATGGGACGTAAACATAAACGGCGAAATGTGCCTGTGTGTGTATACCCCTCTGCCAACCCTTCGGGGAATACAGGCGTGAGTTTATGAGAACGTTATGCTATGCGTATTCACTTATATGGAAATATCTGCAATGGTGGAGGCCTAGTTTGAGGTAGTCTTGCTGTCACAATTTAATATCAATGGGCCATAGCTATTCCTAACACATGATTTGTTGTATTGTTTGGTCGCTGCATAATTTCCTAGCGATATGATTAATACCGGAAGATGCTTACAAGAAAGCGTTTCATAAGCTTATTAAATTTTTTATTAATTACAAACTTGTGATATGAAGATGTTTCATCAAAATATACTTCTCATCAAAAAATCTTAAAACTTCCGTTTTCTTTTTCTGGCAACCATTACTAATAAAAAAGACGATAATTCCTTATAGAAAAAAAATCGGAAGTGTCGATTTTTTTGATGAGAAGTGTATTATTACGTAAGTCCCAAAACTTGTCACAAAACAATCCTTATATCGACCAATATGATCAGATCATGTTACTAGTGTTTTTATCATATTCCTAGGGAGATGCTTATGAAACGCTATCGTATAAGCATCTTCCTGTATATTAAGATCGTGTCGCTACGAAATTATGCATTACCAATTAAACACAATCACCTGATTTATTTTGTCTACATGCACTCTCAACGTAGCTTTAGCGACACGATCAATCTATTATAATAAAATGGTGCCGATTCTCTTGTTCACTCACTAAACTAAAATTAGAGAGTTGCTATATTTTACTAATAGTAACGGTAAGGATACACGATGACACTGACATTCGACACAATGCAATGGCGACACTGAAATGAAACTCGAGCTAATGTGCAACTCAGTGTAACAGCGATATACACACTAGACACTCAGTGTGCACACCGAGTGTCGTAGTGTGTAAATCGCCGTTACACTAAGTTGCGCATGGTTTCGGGTTTAATTTCAGTGTTGCGACTGCCTTGTGTCGAATGTCAGTGTCACCGTGTATACGTACCTTAATGGTAAGGATACACGGCGACACTGACATTTATACAATGCAATCGCGACACTGAAATTAAACCAGAGCTAATGCGCAACTCAGTGTAACAGCGATGTACACACTAAGACACTGGGTGTCGACACTGAGTGTCGAGTGTAATGTGTCGCCGTGTATCCTTATGGTAAGGTATCCTTATTTAGTCGACACGTTTTGAGATGTCGTCTTGTATGGAAATTTTAGTTCAACTAAATTTGACAGCTCTTATTTACGTATGTCTCTTTATTATTTTATCAGAGCGAAAAATAATCTTTTTCGCTCTGATAAATCGCATAACAGAATCGGTACCAATATTTGCTTATGCATCGCCCACGTGAAGTACAATTTAGGTATACCTAATTACAACATACGTATACTTATTGTACTACCTAATACAGTAATTATTCAATGTGCGTATTAAATGTGAGCATTATTTTATTTAACCATGTATGTTTGTAGTTTGTATACCAGATTTTGTTAATACATATATGTAATGTTTTTTTAAATACCATGTACGGTTTTAATTTATTAGAGAGTGAGAAAGAGCGAGAGAGAAAGGTTTAGTTAATTAATTACTGTTTTAATAGTTTCGACATTCTCTTAAAAAGCATTTATCAAGGTATTTGGATATTTATTTGTGAAATAGTAATAAGAATAAAAAATGGTTTTATTGAATCTGTGTGTTTTTATTTTTCTGTGCAATACGGCAATTACATACGCAAATCTTTGTAGGATAGCGTTTGCCCGTTTGCCCTAAGGTTTTTCCCATCGGCGGCAACTTTTTTTTTACGTTTTCTTTTTTCGCTTTGACTCGTTGAAATAAGCAAAACTCAGTCACTAGCTAGCCTTACATGGGCGACGTTACGAACTATCTATCCGTTCAATGGCATGATCAACCAATGTTTCTTCCTTTTTGTTCCCCGTCGAGCAAAAGGTGGCTGACTGGCTCACTCTGTAGATAGAGGAAAATGAGGTAAAAGACCTCACTCCGACCCATCATCATCTTCCTGCCCTTATCCCATGTTACTTGGGGTCGGCGCAACATGTTTTCTTCTTCCATTCCGTCCTGTCACCCGTCATGGTATCACTGACTCCCTTCTCTTTCATATCATTCTTCACACAATCCATCCATCTTTTCTTTGGCCTCCCTCTTCCTCTCCATCCATCCACAGACCTCACTCCGACCCAGTTCTCGAAAATGGTCATATCTCGTTGTTCTGGGACCGATCTATTATCATTGACAGGACTATTGTAGCCGATAAGCCTGATATAGTGGTGATAGATCGATCAGAGTGTCTCGCAATGATTGTTATTATCACTTTCCCGCATGACGAGAATCTCGTGAAAGCCGCGAAAATGATAAAAAAAACAAATATCTTGAATTGATACGCGAGGTTGCTGACATGTGGGATGATAACTCAGCAGTCATTGTGCCGATAGTCGTTACAGCCAATGGCTTAATAGCCAAGAGCCTCAACCATCTGATGAGGCTCTCGTTAAGCAGCTGGATCAAAGGTTTGATTCAGAAAGCGGTACTTCTGGACACGGCAAGTATTGTTAGGAAGTTCCTCTCTCTGGAGCCCTGACCGCCGGTAGCTTGGATCCTGTTCTCGATACCGGCGGGCTACAATTTTTATATATTTTTAAATGTATTTTGTTTTTTTTATTTATGATATTTATTTAAAAATATAATGATTTATAAGCATTTGCAATGAATAAAGGACGATAGTAATACAAAAGAAAGTCAATCAGTCCGATTCTTCTACCGATCCAAATACCCACACAAACCATGTACCGTCAGCATCATATAGTAAGTGGCAGTCAATCAGGGTGACCAAATAATAACCGGAATCCGGAAACATCCGAAGTAACCACTGGTATCTTGTCAACCATAGTCCTAATTGTTCAGATCACCCATCTTGCTCAACAACAGCAATGTTAAATAAGTACAGGCAGTGCCGGCCCGAGGCAAGTTTTAGGATGGAGCGAGATCCAATTGTGGCGCCCCCTTGCTTGCCTCTAATAATTAGTAGTTGATTAAGGCGCTTATTTTTTTTCCTGTTATACTCGTAATTCTCTTGCGTACGTTTCTCCCGGGGAAGGCGAAGGTTTATGCCTAAAGGAAGGCTAAAAACCTGCGGTGTTCCTTCTCCTGACCCTTGGCCGGGGTCGCGGGATTTGCAGCTGCATGCACCGCGACCCCGGCAGGCCTCGGTCTGCGAGCTCTCCTTCTGTGGGGCCTTGCTCCACGTCCTTCTGAGAGGCGCGCACAGAACACTGCGCGCCGCCTTCTCGGGCCTGTTACTGGTCGGGCGATGGGTCCTCTAACCCGTCGCCCGCAGGCCACACACTAGGATGGCCGGAGACCGTCGCGCGCCCTCCAGCGGCGCCCGGTGCGATGCGTCTGGCGCGGGAAGGGAGAGTGGCCGTAGCTTCTCTCTCTCACCACTCCCTCCTTGGTCGCCATCACCACCTCACAAAAGGAGGCGACGGCTTCCCACGCACTTTCGCTCCGGACCATGGACAGAACTACGGCAGGAAGCGAGAGGTCACCACCGATTGCCGCGACTAGTTCGCGGCGCTGCATCGTCCACACAGGGCACGCCTGCAGCGTGAGCAGCACCGTGTCCTACGGGAAATCGATGCAGTGGTGACAACTGGGCGTCTGTTCCCGGCCTATGCGACAGGTACTTCTTAAAACAGCCATGTCCCGAGAGTGCTGGCGTCAGCGGGAAGCTGAGGGCGCCATGACGCCTTTCCATCCACTCCTCCATGACGCGTCTTACCGCCGCTGTTGCGTCGTGCCCTGACTGAGGTGCCTCCTGGGACTTGATGCCTGGAGCGGCCGCTCCGTTCGCCCTATGGTAGGGCCGGCCCTGGGTACAGGAGCTCAGTCAAACCATCATTATAAAGCGCGCTCTACACTCGTGGCGCGAATGGCTGCGAAAGCCATAAAACGCGTGTAGATGGTTTCGCGTCGTCGCGTTCGCGCTTCGTGCCGTTCCCCAATCGGTGTCGGATTTTTGTCCCGCGACAAAGGGTTCACGCTTGGATCACAGCGCGCGAACGCGAACGCATCTACACTCGCAGGTCCTCGCAGTAGCGCACGAAATGCAGTCGGGAGTGGTCTTAATAAATTATTAATTTTACCTGGTTCTACTGCGATGCACTTTCGTCATCCACCATCTTCTTTTTCTCCATCTCATTTTTATTTGTTTGTTATATTTAATACAAAGATAATTGTATTATGCTACAACCTTAGAGCATAGGTATATGCTCTAAGGCTACAACACATAGCCTTTAGCATCACAGCAGCAGCAACAGACACATCCCTAGATACTTTTGATGTGTGTATTTTTACATTCGAATAATTTGAACAGCGAGCTGTTCGAATGATCATTCGATTGAAACGTACACATTCACTATCTCTAGTTCTCTACTGGACTGACAATGACAAGTGCACTGAACTGACTGACACTGACAGCTGACAGTGACATTTAATTCCTAGTCGAAGTAGGAGTTGAATGTTTGTAAGAAAATTGCGAAAATAAAAATAAATCTACATGAGTATTTATTTCTAAGAATGAACTATAAGTAATACTAAATTTCAGTAAAGATTACATAATTTGATTAAATTGTGAAGGCACCAAATTAAAGTAAGTACATTAGGGCGTACCTGGATATCTAATGCACGTGACATTTTACTATAAAAAATATATTCGGAGACATTTAAAACTAAATCTAAATAAATGTTGTAATTAACATGTAACGGCTATGTCATAATATCCAATAATATTTCTTATTTTTATTATGCAATATCAAGCATAACCTTGAAATATTGCCGGCGCCTACACGAATTATTGTAAGGAAAATGAATCACATTTTGTTCTAAGGTTCTAGTAGGACAAGCATTAATACTCTAACGTATGCCTACCTTTACCTACATTGAAATAAATTTATTATTTGTACTATGTAACCTCAGTTATTCCAAATTCATAAATTTATTAACAAATATTGTGCAAGAAGTCAGCTGTACTTCTAATTTGAATACAAACATAGTGCTTTTGTAACCTTTGTGTAGAGATACGAACGAAAATAACATTATCTATAAACTGCATCCAGAACTGTCAAATAGTTTCACCAATCATAACCTTACTTGCACTATAGATGTACCCTTAAAATAGGGTGGCCACTTCCTGTAGTGCTATAAAGTACCTAGTACATCTGTTGGTAGGGAGATAAAATCTGCATATGGCAATTAAAAAAAGAGCAGGTGTTATTAACCTTCCTACTCACACAGTCAGTATTGATTTTCAAGTAGTTCCAGTTTATCAGGAGCTGCACCTACACTGGTCTTACATAATATTCCATAAGAGTGTGAATTATTATTAGGAATTGTGCTTTATTTGTAAAATTAGCTTGGGAGAAAGCAAGCTCTATTCAAATCAAGTTTTCCATTACCAACATTAGTTTTTTGGAAAAAAAGTTTGAACCAAATTGCATTCAGTCAGGTACTAAAAATCAATACTTCCAACATGGCTAAAATAGAGGAACAAACAAAGGTTGAAATTATAATCATAATAATTGAGACCCCAATTGTGAAAACTCCACCACCTGTTGTGAATATTCTTAATATTGACAAAATTAATGATCAGAGTCTGGATACCTCTCCGGTTTTGGGTAAGTGTTACCAAGCCAATATCTACAGAAGACATTATATGACTTTCATTAAGACATGGCTAAAAGTTTTGGTCTAAAACAACAGATCTAGTGTTACATTCAACAGGTGCTTAGGACTATTGTGTGAAAGCATTTAAAAAATAAAAATGTTATCTTTTGTGTCTATAAAATACAAATGTAAGACTATGTGTGTATAATGGCTGTGCAACGGATTCTAAGTTGAAAATTTTATCCAAATGAATCATCAATCCTGACCTATTCAATCTTTAATTTAATCTTGAATATAATCAGAACTAATATATCTAATATGAATCCACCTCTATTACAAGTATTAAAATAGATTTTACTGAGAATTGACAAACAAAATTTTACTAAAGAAAATTAAGTACAACATTATGAATAATGAAATGTGCTTGAAAGAACAAAAATATTTGGAACATCTACGAGAAAATAAAAGCTTTGGGTCATATAATACTATTGCACAGTTAGGGTGCTTACCTAAGGAAACAGGTTTTCCGGTCCCGACTAGTCAGTGCAGACTATTAGCACAGTCTACCTATATCTTACTCCTTACAGTCGGTCAACGTAGAACATTGTCGCAGAGCAATAGTGCGGGGGGTTGCGGGGTGAAGGGGCGGAGGTTATGTCCCGAGTAGCCATACTGCGTACTTGGGACATAAATTCCAGGGCTCGCACTTTTTGATTTCGAATTTGATTGATATCGTTCATAGAAATTATATTAATTTATTAATAATACGTATGTACCTATTACGAGAATTTTATTATAAAGTCTGTTTACTAATCCAAGATGGCGGCATACATACATTTTCAAATGATTGTTCGTGAGAAGTTATTTCCACGGTTTTCGGGGTCATTGATGCCGAAAATGACGTCAAAATCCAAATCCAAGATGGCGGCCATGAAAATTTTCATCTTATCATCATGGGTGTTAATTTCATGGTTTTCGGGGTCACTGATGCCGAAAATAGAGTCAAAATCCAAATCTAAGATGGCAGCCATGAAAATTTGTAAATTAGACGTCACGGGTGTCAAATCCATGGTTTTCTGGGGTGCGGATGCCAAAATTCAAGTCAAAATCCATTTCCAAGATGGCAGCTATTAAAATTTCAATTTAACCATCATGGGTATCATTTTCATGGTTTTCGGGGATGGTGATGCCGAAAATGAGGTCAAAATCTATATGCAAGATGGCGGCCATATTTTTTTTTGAAATTGGCCGTCTTGTGTGTCATATCCATGACTTTCGGGGACGCTGATTACAAAAACAAGATCAATCCTCAAACACCAAGATAGGGACCACGTTTTATCTGGCAAATTTCATTTAACTGGTAATTTTTTTTGACCGCCCTATATGATCGAGGAGTACTTAGGCTTTATTTCCGGCATCAGCACGCACGAAAACCATAGAAGTAATAACCTTCAATAATAAGTAACTTTCTATCAGTGGCGTTCCTTCCATACAAGCCGAAAAGCCCGGCTTTATATCAGGAATGCGAGATTAATAAAAAAAAAAAACAAAAAAAAAACTCATGTAAAGTAGTATCGCATTAATTGAATCATCATGTCTCATAACAACTAATACCTACTGTAATATGTATTATATAAAATATACTATAATATAAAATGTTTAAACTCCGCGCGTAATAAAGCGAGCCTCCGTGTGGAGCTACGTTGCCAGGTTTACATAAACAATATTTTTCGCGTCGCGCCTCGGCCGGCCTCCGTAACGTAACGTTGCCAAACCGCCTGCAAGATCTTGCATTACGGTCGCACGCGCTGGCTTCTTACGCGGCTTAAGTCTTCTGTCTCTTTCCCGTCAATTTCATTGATAAATCGGGCGTAGAAGCGTAGATATTCACATACATATAGCTACATATACCTAGCTAATTTGTATGAAGATAAAGCCGGGCTTTTGACACTGTTAGTTTGACGAAATTGAACATTACGTTAGTGTGTCTACGAGTACAATTTGTGTGGCATGCGTGTTTAGGCACATAGACGCCGCGATGTTTGTATTTCGATAGAAATGATACAATTTCAAATTAGTTCACTTATTGTTTTGAGCATTTTTTTGACGCGATAAATATTTTTTCCGTTTCTGTGATTTAAAGTATTGTGTAACTTTTATTCGTTTGTTTTAACGTTTGTGATTAAGTTTCTTTGTGCCTTTTTTATAAGATGAATTCGGAAATAATTGTTCCTTGTGTGTGATGGATTAAAGTGTGTGCAATCGTTACTCGGGAAGGTAAATACTTTGAATTTTGCAGACAAATAGGTACTGTTTTATTACTTCACCTGAACCTACTCCTGATTTGAGTATTTCTAGTAAATCAAAGTCACAATAGGCATTTTCATAGATCGGCTTATAAAACTCTTTGGATTGTAGGTTGCTCTCATTTAAAGAAATTATTCTGCAACACTAGTTGCATATTTTTTCTCTAATGATACGAACGCCTGGAATACATTCAGGTCACGATGATTTGAATAACTTATCTGGTGCCAGGATTAATTGGTCTAAACAAATAGAACGAAACAACAAACGGCTTTTATCAAAGCTACCGAAGGTATGTGATTGCTGATAGATATTATGTCTGTAAATCTATCTAGTGATACCATGCCTTCAGTGTGCTTTGTTGTTTGTCATCAGCAGTAGTAAAGAAGCGAAGAATGAAGAGTTAACACGGCTGTTTACATCGAAAGTAATTATAAATTGTTTTTAAACTCATGCGATTTGTACACATCATAAAAATATAGATCGGGTCTATTTACAAATTAACAATATTTTTTTCAACATTATAAACATTGCGTAATTTAAACTCATCAATTATTTCTGAGCCATCTATTGGCGGCGACGGGCGATTGTGTCATTTTTCCCGTCGAACTCGAAGAGCGCAAAAAAGCACCTGTAATGCTCATGGATGGCTCTTAAACCAAATTGTATGTGATTTTGCAAAATCACAGAATTATTGTTTTATTTGCACTCTATTTATTATTAGGGTGAAAATAATAGTTGTGTGATTTCGCAAAATAACGAATTTTGTCAAATTTTACTAAACTTTTTTTCTAAAAATCTATCGGGCTTGCCCTAACTTTGAACCCTAGGCACGCCACTGCTTTCTATGACTCCATCGTGGATTTGGGAATAATTTATGACTCTTACCTACCCCCGCAAGCGTTAGCCACTGCGACTGTAACCTCGACAAAATTTGTAGTTTTAAATTGTTAGAATATTCCAGGATAAAATGGCGAAATTGCTGCACATACCTTTGCGTTATTTTGTCAATCGTCAAAATTACGCATGCGTGGTTTTCTTTTTGCGTGTCAGTGTTTCTATAAAACGTTAATTAATTTGAACTAGACATGTGTCAGATATATCAAAACGAATTCAAAAACCGATTTCAAATACAAATCGATTCGTATCGATTTCTCAAACTAGAAAATTCGATTTCAAAAATCGAGCTTGCTAATCCAAACGCTAGCGATCTCTATCACTGAACGAACGAATCCGAATCGACAAACCAAAATCCAAACGCAAACTTATGCCTAGAAAATCGCTTTCTCTCTTTCTAACATAACGGAACTTAGCGGAATAAAAAGGATAGCATGAATTTTGCGATTTAGATTTCGATTTATCGGTAACGGAAATGATGAAATGCGATCAATATCATCTTTAGTGCTAAGTTTTTAAAGACTATAATTGCGAGATAATACGTTGATGTATTTTGGTTTTTGGATTCGTGTTTTTAACTAGAAATAACGTACCTATTGTTTTCGTTTAGATGAAAATCGCACAAATCGTTAGTACCTACTCCTTAGCTAATAAAACGAAATCTAAGTACGCAACCGAATTGGCGAGGTTAGGCGCTACTGAAATCGGATTTCTAAAAACGGATTTTGAAATCGATTTTGATATCTGAAATCTGATAAATATCAGTTTGCATTCAAAACCAAAAACGCCCATGTCTAATTTGAACGTTTGTTTGACAAAGTTTGTGTAATTTGTTATAAGTGACAACCCTTTGACAAGTGTTACCAATTTTGACATTTCATAGGACCTGTCAAATGTATGGGCATTGACTCACTGTATGTAGTAAGTAGGTACACTGTGCTATTAGTATTGTATTTCAATTTCAAGCTTTATGTGTAAGCGCATAAGATAACACAGGGATATTTTACCTGCACCGATTGGTACCGACTTATCTGTACCGGGAACCCGCTTCTTTATGTAAGCACTCTTACAGTAAACGCAAAATAACTTTGCTGCTCTGAAACCAGGCCTTCAGCGTTCTGTTACTCACTTCAGACGGGCTAAGTTATTTGGTACTCGTAACTAAACTTTGCTGCTCTGAAAACAAGTTTTGAGCATTGTGTTCCTCACTTTAGAGGGGCAAAGTTATTTTATATGTACTGTACAGCCGTGGACTCGAAATGACACACTGCGCAATAAGGTTCAAGATGTCATATCTTTGCGAGCGACCGAGCGACCTTATGAAAAAGTAATGTGCAAGCAATTATAGACCTTAGGGTGGTAAACATTTCAAGTCCGCAATCGTACATTGATCAATTGACCACCCCCAAAGTTTTTTGTTTCTATTACAAAATTATTTTTACCTTTTACTACTTGCACGTATTTTAGACTAAACTTAATGTAAAAATAATTTTATTTTTTATTACAAACAAAAAGAAAACTAAATAGTCAAAATATTGTTTTGTCACCAGAACTACATGTGTATGCAAAATTCCATCTTGTTTGGATAATAACCATTGGTTCAAATTAAGTTAAGCAGATATCAAAGTAAAAAATAAAAACGATTGTTTTTTTATTACTAATTTAACTAGAACATAAAATGTAGTAAAATGGGGCCATACGCGTAGGTGCAGGCGGTGTAGGCGCGCACGTTGAGATCACTACGTCAAACCACTAAAAGAATTATGACCTTGACCAAATTGTCCGCATTACGAAAGCACTAACGATCAAACTTGTCACATACAACCAAAGTTTGATTTGCAAGATTTTAAACAAACAACAATACAGAGTGATGCTAAATAAAAGCTTAAAATTTGCTTTAACTGTTACCCTATCGTTAGGCTATAGATAATATCAAGCAAGAATACTCATGGAATGATAGAAGTAGGGCATTAAATAACGGAGAGGTTGTTTGGCATGTTTTTGTAACACTACATGCAGTACAGATGTACTGCATGTAGTTTTATAAAAACATGCCAGTGAACAAATGACATTTTGAAAAAAAAAAAACTGATTGTATGCTGCCAGTTGGTAGCTACGCTATCTAATTAATCGACGCTAGGTATCTAAAGGGAAAATATAAATACCTTGGCATCTTAGCCTAATCGCTAGGTGGGAAAAGGGGGTTTACCTTTAGATAGACAGGCATACAGACAGACAGACAGACACACAGACACACAGACAGACAGACAGACATACATACATACATACATACAGACAGACAGACAAGACAGCGCACATAAGGAGTTAGCGACTGGGATATCTTTGCTAGTAACAATGAATGCTTCTATTGCTTTTTAAACAATGAAAGCTCAGGCACATAAGTAAAATTTTAATAAAACAATTGAGCTTACATAAATTCATAAAGCCGTAAACTGGCAAAACCAAGAGCAAATCCATCCACCATAACTACTTGAGATAGAAAGTTTTTACTAAAGGCGTTTTTACTAAAGTACTATTCGAATTATCTTAACATTTTTTTAACAAATCTTGTTGCTTGACAGCTGTGGTATAGTTTGAGTTTTCATTATCATAATTAAAATTTTAGACATCTGCATTCTTAACTTTGAGATGATGATAAAGACTAGAGTTACAACGGATAGTGATTTGGCCGGATACCGGATAACCGGCGACTGCTAATGCCGGATAGCCGGCTATAATATAATATGCAAGGAAGAAGTTGTAGAACAAAAGTTATTTATTATTATGGGTACTTTAATAACCTTTCGGATTAGTATCCTCTTTCCAACTAACCTTGTATAATTAAAGAATTTGCCTCTAGTAGATTTATTATATATTTTTTAAATAAACAGTTTGGTTTTCGAAATTAGTAGTGTTATTTACATTTTATTACGAAAATAAGACCAAATATGCGGCTAGCCAGATATCCGGCACAAGATGACAATCCGGCCATGCGCCGGAGAGTAAAAAAACCGGCCAAGTGCGAGTCGAACTCGCGCACGAAGGGTTCCGTACCATTATCTATGAAAACGGCAAAAAAATCACGTTTGTTGTATGGGAGCCCCCTTAAATATTTATTTTATTCTGTTCTTTAGTATTTGTTGGTATTACGGCAACAGAAATACATCATCAGCTGTGAAAATTTCAACTGTCTAACTATCACGGTTCATATGAGATACAGCCTGGTGACAGACGGACAGACAGACGGACAGACGGACAGCGGAGCCTTAGTAATAGGGTCCCGTTTTACCCTTTGGGTACGGAACCCTAAACCTGGCCGAATAGGCCGGATATCGGATAGTGGCCGGATATCCGTTGCAACTCTAATAATGACGTTATCCTGAGGACCACAGACAGTCAAAAGTCAATCAATCAAGTCAAGCTCGCTTGATAATGCTTGATTTAACATCAAAACTGTATGTACGCTGTGCAAGAATTTCCGCTTATGCACCAAACATCTGTTATGAATACATAGAGGGATAAACAGCAGCCAATAACAAAATTAACATGTTTTGGGATTTGAAACCTGAATTCCATTGTGCATAGTAATATTTCTTGATTCATTATTTATCTGAATTATTGAACAATAATTGTTTTGTGTCGTTTTTAGCAGTTTTTGACATTCTGAAATCAACTTAGTTCATAATAATATGCTTCTAAAGGCGAATACAGACTTTGCGAGGTATGGGCCGTGAACGGCGCATAACAACAAAAGAAAATGAAACTGCGCCTGTGCGTAGCACATGCCTCGCCACAAACATGAAGACAGACAAACGAGGCATTTGCTTCGCACGCGATGGCTCGACCCGAGCATATGTTGGTATATTTTTTCGACAAGCACGCCTCAATCAGACGCATTCGTCGCAAAGTCTGTATCCACCTTAAGGCCTCTACACACCAAAACCGCCGGCGCCGGCGGCCTTACCCGGTTCCGCCGCTGGGCTTGTTTTGCGTCATGTTCGCTCGCTTAGTTCGTGTTAGTTGGCCGCAATAACCCGCCGGGCGCCGGCGGCTTTGGTGTGTAGAGGCCTTTAAAGTTGACATTAGTGTATTTGCGGCAAAGCGTGTGACTTGCTTGAGAAGCATATTGTAAAAAAAAAGTTCTTTTAACGGCTTAACACACTTAGTTTGCTTATCAAGTCGTCAAGCATAGGTGTAGGTTTTGTTATATTACAGCTAAAAGCCACAGTGCGGTTGCACCTAGGTTTAGCCGGCTATAACTAAGTGCGACAGGTTGCACAGGTGGTTAGAATTACGTGCGACCTATATAATGAAAGAGAGTTCAGTTTTAACGATAGCTTTTTAGTCACGTGCATTTAGTTTATGTGCCTCTAGTTTTGGACATGACAGGTTAATCATAAACTCCTCAAGGGGCGATGTAGTGAGCCAAAACTTGCCGAGCAGTTCTGTCACGACAACGCCGCGGTGCTAATAAAATGACTAACAAGAAACAAACAAAAATGTATATGTCGTGGCCATATCGTAGAATTGATCACTTCATGATGTGGCCGGCCATTTCATGAAATGGTTGTATTTCATGAAATGGCCAACTAAAATTGGCCATATCGTTGAAACGTCAACGTTTAATGATATGGCCAACCACGTTTGGCCATATCATTAATGTAGGGTTTCCATGATGTCTAAGGTTTAATAAAAAATCCAAATAAAGGAAGCCCGTACCATGCAAGCAAAGGAGTAGACTACGAAATTTCGACCCACAAAATATCGATGCACGTTACCGCGAAAGTTTAATAGCTTGATTCACCAACAATTAAGGGGATCTGGCGCTCGGCGGCCGCTGCCGCGGCACGCTCGCTTCGCTCGCTCGCCTTCGCGCGTTATTGGTCACTGTTCTAACCTAACCTAACCCAAATGATTCAATATACTAAATAGTAAATGTTTGCAGTAACGTGCATCGATATTTTGTGCTGTAGTTTCACAGGTTAACCAGATAAATAATCGAACAAATAAAATTCTATGAAAAGTTCACCCGCAGTTACCATGAAGTCATATTTTGAAATCCAATAATAAATAGTCCATTAATTTTCGTTGCGTGGTCACCCTACTTTACTTATTATTATTAGCTTTTTTGTCAGAATAATTGTCCGCCGCCATGATGCATCACAAAAACAAAACGATATCAGCGCCTCTAACGGTGAATAATGTAACTATTTTACGATATGATCACTAATGTTTGACCATATCATGAAGTGGCCGTGCGTTTAGCTGATCATATCGTTAAACGCTGATTATTCATTGATCTGGCCAGGCCATTTCATGATGTGGCCAGCGGGTATTGGCCATTTCATGAAATGCAACCATTTCATGAAATGGCTGGCCACATCATGAAGTGATCAATTCTATGATCTGGCCACGACATATATACAGGTTTACTGGTATTGTTCACGATACCGTGGCAGGGATGTGGCATGTTATCCACTAATAACCCATGCTTTATGCATAACTGAACCACTATCGAAAGCTTTCATATCGAGCTTATTTATGAATATATTTTATACTTGGTGATCACATAATGACACTAGCGGGATTTCTGAAACCTTAATTAAAATGATTCTAACAACAATATTTAACCGCATCCATTTACAAAGCTATTCTGTAACTTATAAATATGTATTTATGTATGTATTGTATTATATAACCGAACTAAACTTTCAGATGTCGCACATTAATGATTTAATAGGCGTATTGAGAGGTCTTCGACTAGTAGCGGAAGCGGGTCTCAAAACACAGCAAGAAGTGTCCACAGTAATATGGAATAACTCTAGCTTGAAGCCATTGGTTTCGAACTGTACAACTAACCCATTAGCCTTCAATCCCAGTCCTACTTCCGCCAAAGACTTAGTGGAAAAGGCGTTTGTAGTCGCACACGGCTTTAGGCAGTTCGCCATCATGCATGTCCCTAGCGTGAGCACCGACACCCCTGGACCCGAGATGGATCAACAAATGAAGGAAGAGATTGAAGAGCTCAACAGGGAGTTCAACAGAACGTTTGCGACCTTGAAGAAGGTTGAGATGATGGATGGGCCACCTCCTTCGGTGAGTCCATCTCCTGCCACGCCGACTGGAGAAATAGTGGCTCCGCTTGAGGATTTGCAGCAGAATTTGTTTAATGAGAAAGCGAAGAGGATCGAGGACATAGTCCAAACCGTATGCTCCTCAGAGCAGATTGTTGGCAAGGATGTGGCACGTCCCGTGGTGCCTGTCCAGCCCGAAGAAGTTGTGGTGCCTGTCCAGCCCCGAGCGGCTGTGGGGCCGAAGCCGGTGGCAAAGAAAAAGATCAGAGTCGCTGTAAGTATAATTAGTATAAAATGCTTAGTTCCATATTTTTAAATATTACCACGTCGTCTTTTTAGAGCATTTTAGCTATACTCGGGCATACTTTTATGTGACTAAGAAATTTATTTCAACTTTCTTTTTCATTTTAGCATTTTTTCGGTAATTTTAGAATTTTCCACAGCATAGAATGCTTGTTTTCAGCTAAGCGAGAACTCGAAAGCTCGCGTGGTGCCGGCTTCGCGCCTTGGCCGTATGTTCTCCTTCGGTTCCCTGGCTGCGGGTCTGGGAGTGGGAACCGTTGCCCAATACGCCAGAAACACTATAGGGTCAGTGACGGGCCGCGTGGATGATTCGTCGCACGCTTTTCTATCTCCGGCAAACGCCGAGAGAATCGTTGATACGCTGTGCAAGGTCAGAGGTGAGTTCTAGAATAGTCGCTGGAAAGGTTTAATTAAGGTTTCCGTACAATTGGAACATTTTAGCTAATACTTTCGAAATCAGGCGCGGCGTTGAAACTGGGTCAGCTACTCAGCCTCCAGGATGATTCGATGATCTCCCCTGAGCTGCAGCGCATCTTCCAACGCGTGCGCCAGTCCGCAGACTTCATGCCTTCGTGGCAAGTTGAGAAAGTTATGACCGCCCAACTGGGCCCAGAGTGGAGGGACCTTGTGGCAAGTTTTGAGGAAAAGCCCTTCGCAGCAGCTTCTATTGGTAAGTATTTATCCAACTTAGATCATCTGCCTAGCCTTTTCCCAACTATGTTGGGGTCGGCTTCCAGTCGAACCGGATACAGCTGAATATCAGTATTTTACATGGAGCGACTGCCTATTAGACCTACACAACCCAGTAACTGGGTAATACTCTTGGTAAGACTGGTTGTCAGACTTTCTGGCTTCTGACCAACAGTAACGACTGTCAAAGATCTACAAATGACAGCCGGGACCAACGGCTTTACGTACTTTCCGAGGCACGGAGGAAACTCGCTATGGTAAATGGTCACCCATCCACAGACCAACCTCGGCAAGCGTGGCTTAACCCGGAAGATCGGTCTATGCGGCTGTAATTATTTAGCCACGAGCTCCTCATTTATTTATTATTTATCATTTATTATATTTATTTATCCAACTTAGATATCGTTGTAATTAAAGTCATAAATAGCAAAATAATTAGCTCCGAACTAGGCCAAATTCGATAGCTTCGAAGATATACCTTCTACAGTTTGATACCGAAGGTAGATATCAATATAAAAAGAATGCACAGTGTAAAGTCGACATAGTCAAGAGCTCCCAATTGGGACCTAAGTGATGACGGGACATGATGACGAGATCTACCTTTGTCCCTCAAGCAAAAATAGTTTTTATGTAAACCTTATTCTTATTTATAAAGGCCAAGTGCATCTGGCTGCGTTGCATGATGGGAAGGAGGTTGCCGTCAAGGTCCAGTATCCCGGCGTCGCTCAGGGCATCAACAGCGACATAGATAACCTCGTCGGAGTAATGAAGGTATAATATAATGTTTATTTATGTGCAAGCAAGGTCTAGACTCGTATTTTAGTTTACAACAAGAAGTTTATCGTTTGTAAAAATTGTCAACGTTCAAAAGTTAACATTCCCCAACCCAAATTAAACGAAAAATATGAGCAGAAATTTTAGGCCATTTTTTTGTATTGGTAGGAGTTTGTAATATACTAATAGCCGGTTTTTATTACACTTAGTATTAAGGTATTGCTGCACAGTCGAAGTCGACTTACTGACATTGTTTCCAGAGTTGAAAGTCGGTTGCAGATGTCAACCTCAGCGATTTAACTTGCTAGTAGGATAGGTAGGATTTGACGCTCTAGAATGAAAAATCATTTGCCGTACTACCTAATTCTATGACAGAAACTCTAACACTACGTCCGCAGGTGTGGAACATATTCCCCAAGGGGATGTTCATCGACAACATAGTGGAGGTCGCCAAGAAGGAGTTGGCATGGGAGGTCGACTATTTACGCGAAGCTGAGTGCACCAAGAAGTTCAAGACACTTCTCGCTCCATACCCAGAGTACTTCGTCCCTGATGTCATCGGTAAGTGAATAAAATACAAGAATTTAAAAGCAAATCTATAGGAATTTTAAACCAACAGCTAAAGGTGACGGTTCGCGGCGCCACTTAGACAGGAGAAAGAGATAGAAGACCGATATCGCTACTTGACTTTAGGATTTCGTACTGTGTTCAGCTATTTAGTCGTCGAATTATCTCGTGCCGAGCGCAGATAATGCATCGACAAAATTATCTCGCGTTGTGTATGTTAGCCAGGAAGGTAACGGACGAGATAGAGATAGGAGACGGCGACGCGAAAGCCTTAAGGTCTGGACTTTACCAAAGCGGCGATGTGCGGAGATCCGAAGCGGAGAAGAGAAGAGATGTTTTTCAGTTAAGGTGTATCCACTGAAACTGTGCTGAGATGCGTATTGGCTAGACTGTAGCGGAGGTGTGTGCTGGCTAGGGTGAAGATGTGCGCTGACTAGAGCGGAACTGAGCTGCGTGCGGCGAGCGTTGGATGTGAACGCACGGCTTAGTGCGATCTGACACGAAAGGTAGTCTTCTCAGTCATGTCGTTATTACAAAAACAGTATCTTCTTTTACTTGAAGAAGGAGAACTAGAGTCCGCTCACTGCACGCCGCACACATCTCGTCTCAGCTGCGCGCCGTCGTCAGTTTGCGAGACAAAGCTCACATCTCCGCCTTGTACCGCGGTCCAGCTCAATCTCAGCGCGGTACAGCTCACGTCTCCGCTTCCATCGCGCCATACAAATATGATACATCTCCGCTCAGTGGTATCCACTTAAACTGAGTAGAGACGAGATGTGTGAATAATGAAAATCTATTGGTTTTTTAAAACACATCTCCGCTCCGCTCGTCTCGTGTCAGCTTTGGCGGAGTCCGGGCCTAAGTCAAGTAGTGGTTTCGGTCTCATGTCTCTGTCGTGATGCGAACCGCCACCTTCACTACAGTTTGTACTGATTCCGTTGCAGTTTTCAAAACAGTTACAGATAGTTCAATTCATGAAGACGCGCCCCACTCTTCCTCTAAATCGTTACAGTGCAAATGTGTGCATTATAAATTGCTATTGTGTTAGTTCTATCGCAACACAATAGTTAGATGTGTGCATATTATGCACACTAATATAAGATAATAAATAAGATATGTGTATATGCACCACGCGGCTACTGACCACAAAAAGGAGTGGGGCGCGTCTTCGTAGATTAAACGCACTGTAAATGAATTCTTTTGACGTCATTGGTCATTTTTTTCTCATACAATACGGCCGACGTATCTTGGCGAGTCTGAAGTTAGTTGTTTGGCTGCGCAATGAATCTTTTAGAAACAAAATTGTCTACTGAGCAGCTAATCAGCTAACTTCAGACTCGCCAAGATACGTCGGCCGTATTTTAGATATCGTCATCATTATCATTCAGCCAAAAGACGTCCAATGCTGGACATAGGCCTCCCCCAAGCCATGTTGGGGGGGTTTGCCATAACCCCCACGCTTGGCAGGCGGGTTGCCGATCGTAGTATGGTTGTTAAAGTACTCAGAGAACGCTGCTGCCCATCCTCTAGTGAATCCCTTAGTCGCCTTTTACGACTATGAAGAGATGGGGTAGTGCTATTCTTTACGTCTTGCACCACACGGAACCTCATAGATATAGTTTGATTAAAATATATTATTCGTTCGTATGTCACAGACGGTCTTTGCGCTCCGGAAGTGATCACCACAGAGCTGATTGACGGAGTCCCTCTGGACAAGCTGTTCGATGCTGAGTACGAGGTGCGCACCGACATCGCTCACAAGATTATGCAGCTGTGTCTGCGGGAGATGTTCGTTCTACGCTGCATGCAGACTGATCCTAACTGGGCCAACTTCTTCTATAATCCAAACACTAAGCAGGTAAATATAGCATAGCATAATAAGCCCAACAATGTCCCACTGTTGGGCATGGGCCTCTTCTCAGTACGAGAAGCGTTTAGGCATTAGTCTACCACGCTGGCCTGCGGTGCGAGCACGGATTTTTTTATCGACTCGGTTCGAGAAATGTATCTATTCTAAACGTCAAATTTGACATATGTTATAGATAAAACGATAGCAGTTGTAATTCTAAACGTCAAATTTGACGTAAGATATAGATAAAACGGTAGAGTGCGCGCAAGATAAGTCTGCGCGCGGCCGAAATCGGAACTAATCATGGTCCACCAAAGTGTGTGCCGTTTTATCAATTTTGATAGTAGAACTACCTGATTGTAGGAATATTTAACGGGAAAATTATGTTAAGCGATAAAAAAGTTAAGCTTAAAAAGCGGTAATTTGAACTTTTGCGATCACGGCAACGTTTAGCACGCCCTCAGTCGCGCGCAGAGTTATCTTGCGCGCACTCTAGCAGTTGTCGTTTTCTCTATATCTTATGTCAATTTTGACGTTTAGAATAAATACATTTCTCGAATTGACTCGATAAAAAGATCCGTGCTCGCACGGCAGGTGCGAGTTCTCGGACTACACACACCATCGGGAACTTTATGGAGCCTTCTTAGGTGTGCAGGTGTCCTTAAGATATTTTCCTTCACCATTAATGCAAGTGATAATCAAATTCTGATAATAAAATTGAAATACAAGGTGTAACTTAAATAACACACAACCTCTTAAGGGGTCACTGTACTCATCATTATGAACAATTTTTACTATGGGACCAAAAATTAAATCACGAAAAAAAATATGCTGTTCCCTACATTTTGACGAGTTATGCGAACATTAATGTAGAGAGCAGCTGTTTTTTTTTTCGCTGACTTGATGCCACTGATATAGTTTGAATTTTCGTTATCATAATTGGAGTTCTAAACATCTGCATTCTTGGCTTTGGGGTGATGATAATGCCGTTCTTAATTTCTGTTATTGTTTTTCGAATATTCACCGGCACGACACATCACATCAGTACAACTAGCGAGGCGTAAGCTGAGCTTTGCATGTATGTGAGTGCACACAGAATCGATTACCAAAAAGCAGTATAAACCGGTTTAAACCAAGCAAAGGACGCGTCTGCATTCATTCTCACACAAATGCAAAGCTCAGCTTAGGCCTCGCGGACAGTAGTTTATTATGAAGTATGCAAATTAGACAAAACACTTCGAAATTCAAAATAAATTAAGCATTAAATTTTGTTTTTGTTAACAGGTGATCTTGCTAGACTTCGGCGCCACTCGGGAGTACTCCCAGGAATTCATGGACCAGTACATAGAGATAATCCACGCGGCGTCCATGGGCGACCGAGAGGCCATCTTGCGTATGTCGCGTGAAATGAAGTTCTTGACTGGCTATGAGTCCAAGGTTAGTGTTTATTTATACTTACAGGTACTTCAGTACCGTTCTAGTAGTTCAGTAATACACAGAACAAAAACAAAGGGATGGTAGCCTAAGATGAATCGGATAATAAGAAGATTTTGATACGTCCATTCTTTATTTTTTATGTAATAGGTAAACAGGCTCCGGACCACCTGATTGAAAGTGGTAACCGCCGAGTATGCAGGGTGGAAACGAATTAGTGTAATTCCTTCAAACCTGATGATTTAATGGTATAGATTAACCCCGCACGGGATTTAGATTGATTAAAAATTAAAAAAAAAACTATTTATTCCCAAATAAAAATTTTATGTGATAAAAAAAATCGATGCCACGCATAAATGAATGAAGGCACGGCGACACAGCTGACAGGTACGACTAGCGCGATATCGTTCCACGCAGTCAGTTAACTCGGGAAGCTAAAATTACTCGGATACGGAATACCATGGTTCATATTTTGAAAACTTTTCATTTTGTTGATTCTGATAAAAACCTATGCAGGGTCAATCAGTGTCACCAGTAGATCACGCGGTTTGAAGGAATTACACGAATTCGTTTACACCCTGTATACACCTAAAATACCAAGAGGGTAGCTGATGCGTTGCTAACCTTACAGACAGGTCGAAAGTGTCTTATGCCTGTAATTTCACCGGCACCGATACCCACCAAACATCCTCGTATACAAGGTGTAACTTAAATAACGCACAACCTCTTAAGGAGTCACTGTACTCATCATTATGAACAACTTTTACTATGGGACCAAAGCTGAAATCGCGAAAAAAACAGCTGTTCCCTACATTTATGTTCGCATAACTAATCAATATGTAAAGAACAGTAGATTTTTTTTTCGCGATTTCATCTTTCGTGCCATAGTACCTAAAAGTTGTTCATAATGATGAGTACAGTGACCCCGTAGAGCGGTTACGCACTGCATCCGATCCGAATCCAAGAAAATACGTTCCGAAGTAGTCATAGAACTATTTACATGGTAGTTTACGCACTAGATCCTACTTCCATCATCCGATTTCTCTCCGTGATCCGTGAGTTTACAATTCGGAAGAAATATTGACGGACCAAAGTAGTCGTAGTACTGTTTGTATGAACGCTTTCGCATTACCTCGGATTCAAATCGGACGCCACATGGATCTGCCAAAGATGGCCCCTGAATTGTTTGAATTTGGATCAGAGATCGGATAAGTGCGTAAGCGATATCCGAATTCGGTCCGAGTTTTTTATATTCTTATTTTCACGGATCCGGTTCGGATGCAGTGCGTAATCGCAGTTAAGAGGTTGTGCGTTATTAAAGTTACACCTTGTATACACCTATAATACCAAGAGGACAGCTGAAGCGTTGCTAACTTTACAGACATGTCGAAAGTCTCACATGTCTGTAATTTCACCGGCACCGATTTCAAGCCGGAATACAGCAATGCTTTGGTTTTAATTTTGTTGTCTAACAATTTGATAGTTTTTGTAAACGAAAACTGTCTGAATAAACGATTCAGTTGCAATTGATAAACGTTTCTGTTAGTAGAATTGGGCTCCAGGTGGACCGTCCGCGTCGTCTTGTTTGCCAACCTATAATATTTTAAAAAACTCACTTCAATCCAACAGGTCATGGAGGAAACCCACATCGATACCGTCATGATAATGGGCGAGGTCTTCACCAGCGAAGGTTCCGGAGAATTCGACTTTGGTACCCAGCAGACCACTCGTCGAATCCAGGCCCTCGTGCCGACCATCCTGACACACCGCCTTTGCCCGCCGCCGGAAGAGATCTACTCTCTGCACAGGAAGCTGTCTGGAGTGTTCCTGCTCTGCTCAAAGTTGAAGGTTAAGATGAACTGCAGGAATATGTTCCAAGAGATATATGAGCAGTATAGATCGAACAGTTTTAGATAGACCATAGCAGCCGTGGCGAAGGTGTGGTCAAGTTTCACATACTCCATTTTTACGCACGACTTTAAGTCCAATTTTGATCTTTTCAAGTAGCATCGCTGTTGTAACTCTGTTGTTCCCCCAATATTACGATGTGTAGCTCAATTTTATCAAATCATATAGATGTTTTCATCTGTAACAAATAGTCAAATGAATGTTCAATTTTATCAATAGAATATGAGTGTTTTAAATGTGTAAAGAATATTCTAGATTATAGAAACACGGTAGGCGACGCCAGCGTTTAATGTGCGCCATTTTTAAACATTTGTGCCAATCGTCGCGTCGCCCGGAACCACGGGAATGCTGAATGGGAATGATGGGTCATTGTACGGTTCCTGTGGGCCTTTCACGCGGACGAAGTCGCGGAAAAAAGCTAGTCAATTATATTTATTAAGAATGTTAAATACCCAATAAAGGCTAGTTTCAGTGCCCACAAACTAATTTCACATAGAGCGGCTCACTTAAGATGAAGTATCTATACGTCGTGATAAAATAAAGAAATCATTCCCGAGGTTTTCACTCCCGGGCGATGCTATGTTTTGATCTTAAGAATTCGTGTCAATGATGAGACTGTAAAGTCACATATGCAACAGAATAGAATAAATGATCTCGAAGAACATTTGGGCATTAAAATGTTGAAGTTACAAGTGGCTTATCACCTTGGCAAAGTTCCCGCGTTCCTATAATCTGAGATACTTAATTGTTTTTTATATAATAATAGAATAATCGAAATAATTATTCATGTAATTTAAATTATGTTGCATTATTACAACGAAACGGGTTATATAATTTGTAGAAGAATGTGATACTGATAAGTTATTTTTTAATATTATTTCAGAATGGTTTTATAGTATATAATTTTGAAGCATTTCTGTTGTTACTTATTTTTGTATTTTTAGCCTAATAGATGGGATACGAGCCAAAGTGGCATTTTTATCATGTCCGATATAAATCTACTATAGTTAAATAAAATGACAATGTTGATGGCCTAAAATATGGTCAGAAGTTCCTTTTGACACGATAAATTGGAAAAGATAATAATGCAACTTTAGACATCAGGCTGCGGCCTAAGTACGGGCGGCAGCGTGTAGCGGAGCGGGTGGCGTTTAAAACAAAAGCGGGCTGTCAACTCACTACACACGAAATTCGACAAAATTATTTAAATTAATAAATCATTTGATTTTATACTGGGTGTAGACGAATTCGTGTGATTCCTTTTAAAACCACATGATCTTATCACTGTATAGATAACCCTGCATGAGATTTTGTTTGATAAAGTAAAGATTGGGATTCCCGTCCATAACGAGATGATATTCTCGACAAAGATTCTTTTTGATCCTGCGGTGGTAGCGTGACCCGATCTGATGCACGATCTCGCCAGCTACTGGGACGAGCATACCTTAGAATCTATGGACTACGAAAGACCTACTAGATTAAGTTTTTCCATAAACATACAATGAAAGTTATGTTAACACTTTGGTTAGTATAAGTACTTTGCAAAGTACCTACATCTGAAGCAGGAACTATGCTTAACTCTTAACAATCAGAGTACGCATAGTAAATGAATATTAAAAAACTCAAATTTAGTATATCGCGTTTATAAGACTTTCGGGTTGTGATCGAAATAATTTTATTTTTCTTAACGCGTAACAACTCTATTCAATATTTTCTACCAGTATAAGTAGTTTCAACGAACAAATTAGTATTTATCACTATGAAGAGGGTCCATGAGATTTATATTCCATTGACCAACTGAATCCTATCGTCCATTTTTATAAGATTTTTTTAATATTCCCAAAAAGGGTAGACTGATGACGGTATATAGTAATTTTATATTTATAGTGACAAACCTCCGGTTTCTGGGGGTCTACTCCCTAAGCACGAAGTCCGTGGTTTCGGCCTTAGTTACGAGCGTTTCCTACTCCCTATCACCTACGGACATACGATTATTTCGGGGCCCGAACTAAAAATGGATGACAACACGATTTGACAGTTCTACCGATGTGTTTTTTCCCGTCCGAAAAGTTGAACTTGACACTTGTTTTGTTCTCTCCTACGTTTCGGTCTACTTTCGGACGGGCAACTAACTTCGTTGACGAACTTAGGGAGTAGGCCCCCTGAGTTGAGAATTCAGAATAAGCATAATTTGAGCACGGATTGTAAAGCATTTTTTTTACAACTCCAAACTCAAATGTTACTTAAGTACTACTTATTCTAGAATTCTTAACTCAGAAACCGGAGGTAAATAAATTAAAATTTTAATACCTTTTATCGGGCGTAGTTATAAAATCGGGCTATAACTGAGTTTTTTTCTTAAAAGCCTTTGGTAGGGTGGAAAATGACTCTAATAACAAGACCTTGTAAAATTACTGTTCGTGCAAATAAACATTCTATTCTATTTATCCCCAAATTCGGATTTTAATTTAAGCCTCCAAACAGATGAAATCTTAAAAGTTTTTACCAAGACTCACGAGGCATCTTATATTTATTTATTTCGTTAATTTATTACTCTCTACTTAATTGCAATGGTGCTAACTCTTCACGATTTCAAACTGGTACAAATACTAACACTTTTACTGCATAGTATTAAAATGTATTCCACACCATAGTTTAACGCGGTTGAGTTTATTTAAGCTTTTTAAAATAATAAAATAATATTGAGATTAAGCAGTAGCAAATTTCTTTGGACATCATCGCGATTTCTTATGGAATGCCGTTTTACTATTCTTGTTATCTGCCTCTCGCTCACACACGTTCTATATGAGTGAGAGGCGAATAGTGACCGTCATTTGCAATCGGGATGATGTTTTATGACTTAGGATTAATATTGCATGTTGATATGACAGATTGGATGTTTAAAATATACTTGACCCCGTCCCACCTAAGCCACGTCGCTCTAAATGTTGTGAACTACCTCCTTTAGAACTAATATAAGCTAAATTGTGATCATAATGAAATTTAGTATTAACAATTTAATGTTGTGATGTAACTGTTTGAAGATTAAATGTCAATTATATTGGTGCCGAGTCTGCGGTGCGAGCAAGAATCTTTTATCGAGTCGATTCGAGAAATTTATCTATTCTAAACGTCAAATTTGACATAAGATATAGATAAAACGACAATTGTTGTAATTTTATCTATATCCGCATTGCTGTTGTGTTAACTAAATTTAATTATGGCTATTGCCATCTTTTTCACTTTGATAAAATAAGAAAAAGACGGAGGTAAGAGCTGTCAAATTTAGTTTAACTAAATTTTTCATATAAATTTAGACGACACGTCGGAACGTGTTGACTAAAAACACTGTGAAGTTCAAGGCATAAACTAGTTTGACATCTCTAACTTAGTTCTTATCTATCACCGGCCTTTTCTCGCTCTGTCTAAGAGATAGCAACTTTCTAATTTTAGTTTAGTTGGTGAACAAGAGCATCGGCACCATTATCTATTAAATAAAAACTCGTTGTGGAAATTTGTGGTTTTTAATTGTAATTTGATCCCTTGTCCTATTATTATAAGGAGGCATAGATAACTAAACGATTCCTTTGAAGTCGTGGTTCCAGCCAGAGATCCACACTTAGGACGTCGTATGCAAGGTTCAGCAAAAACGGACCATTGTGGTAAACCAAAATTAATTTCCCTAAGGCGATTAGAGCAGCGAAAGTGGCGCCACTTCAGAAATAAAAAAAAAGAATTTCTGTGTTCGAAAATTTCTACAACACTACTGAAATATTGTACACACAAAAGGACAATGGTAATAAGGTATGGGCCCCGTACCCAAAAACAATATTGACTACCATTATGAACTATGTCGTTCTTTGTTGCCCTCATGGAGTAGTTTAATTAGTCTTAAGACACCATGCCTGAATTCACTTGGAGAAAAAATATAAGTATACAGGCTGGTAATTTGAGATGGGGCATGAAGGGCAACTACCTTAACCATTGTAGCTACAGGAAAGCGTTCTGAGAAGACCACCCCTAACTTTAGGAATAATTCCTATCTGAATAGACAGATTTTGAAAAAAATGTACAATCAGCGAGAAAAGGGCAGTTTTCACAAAACATTTTTATGATGCCAATCAATCATATTTCCGATAAGGATCAAAAGACTTCCGGATCAATTGAGGATGGAGTAGGTACCTACTAGAAACGCCAAAAATCGCAAAAAAAACTCACATATTTTGAAACATAATGAGAAATTGAAATTCACACAAATTATGTAAATCCTTGGTAAGTACAAAAATTTTAATGAAAAATGTATAAAATTCTATGAGGGTTTTAGCTCCATAGGTACGTGAAAAGAGATGGTTTTTTTTTAGATTATCCCACTACTTGTGGGGGTATAGTTGGAAAGAGCTTTGCTATGTAGCAGAGCACAATAATGAATTTTCCGTGGTTCCATAGGCTCCTACACACAATGCCGCCGGCATTGCCGCGCGGCTTACCGGCGGGTGTTTAACCAGGCCGCCGGGTATAACGCCTATTGACTTACACCTGCGTGGCAATAAGTCGGCGGCAAAACCGGCGGCATGTATCGTCAGCCATATGATCGTAAACTTTGCTTACGATACGCCATCCAAGTTCCAATCAAATATATCTTGATAAGAGAAACTCGTTTAGCTAATCTCGTCAGTCAAACTTTCAAGAACTTTATGACCATCAAACAAAATTAAATAGTCATTTATCCATATCAACGTAGGTATGCCCAGGTGTATATCCTTAAAAGCTAGCATCAATCATTGTTTGATATAATAATGATTGAAAAAGTCCTTTCTTTGCAAGCAACTTTCTTCTTATTTCAAAAGTTTGAAACTATCATTGCATTGGACTAGAGAATGATTTTAAAAGTTATTGCATTTCTCCATTATTTCAAAACTTATTTTCGCTAGGTTTCTAGTAATCAATCCTTGTTGGAGTCTCTGGAGTTATATAAAACTTCATAGTATCTGTAGGACTTCAGATATTACAGTAGGTACTTTGCTTGGTTTAGGAAGTTTCTTAACATTGAAGATTTTCTTACAAACATTTAGAAAATTGAGAAGAAGAATAGGCATGTTGACAGCATCAATAAATTGCAAATCTAATTAGTCCGCCAGTAAGAGTTTTGAAAAATAATGGACACGTATTTTTTCTTTTGTTAAATCTATGAATATTTGGAAAGATAAAACGCATCAAAACTCGAGAGTGGAGGCTTGTGACATAACATCAGAAGCAAGTAAAAATGGGTTCCCTACGTGACATCGAAACTCAATACATCGAATGTCGCAGCATCGAAAACGGTGCATCGAAGGGTCACATAATCGATGGTACGCCACATCGAATGTCGTGAAATCGAATGGTTACAATATCGAATGGTCACATAATCGATGGTAGTTACGCTACATCGAATGTCGTGAAATCGAATGTTTAGAGTATTGTATGGTTAGTTAGAACATGGACTGGTTGCAACATTGACTGGTTGCAAAATCGTTGGGTTATTGCATCTAAAGATTGTTGTATCCAGTAGTTACTGCACCGAGTAAAAATAAATTAAAAACAAAAGAATTTAAAAAAAAAAAAACATTTTTAACTAAAATGTAATTCGCTGTGATGAGAAATCAATACTGTAACCATTCGATTTAACGACATTCGATGTAGCGTACCATCGATATCGTAACCTTTCGATGTCGAGACTTTCGATGTAGAGTACCATCGATTATGTGACCCTTCGATGTACCGTTTTCGATGCTGCGACATTCGATGTAGTGAGTTTCGATGTCACGGAGGGAACCCAGTAAAAATTGTATTTGCTTGTGACGTTTTGCCAATTTTAAAAGTGTCGTATCTTCGTCAATTTTGGTTTACGTAACAAAAGAAAAAATACGGGTCAAATATTGTTTGATAACCTAACTGACGGACTAATTAGTTTTTTTCTGTCAAACACCCTATTATCAGTAACCTATGTCTATCAGGAACAGGGCCGGATTTAGGGAGGGCAACAGGGATTTAAGTCCCGGGACCTCAACAAGAGAGGGGCTTCCACATTACGAGTTTTCGATTTTTTATAGATAGAAAAATGACAAAGAGAAAAAAGTTCACATTCACGTGGTACTTTTTTAAACATTTCAACAGCCTCCACTTCTTCGTTGCCCTAGGGCCTCCAAACCTTTACATCCGACCCTGCGGTGCGAGCACGGATCTTTTATCGAGTCGAATCGAGAAATGTATCTATTTTAAACGCCGAAGAGTACATGGAAGGACTTGGGAGAGGCCTTTACCCAGCAGTGGGACAGAATAGGTAAAAAAAAACGCCTAATTTGACATAATTATGATATAGATAAAACGCCAAATTTGACATAAGATATAGATAAAACGACAACTGCTGCTGTCGTTTTATCTATATCTTATGTCAAATTTGGCGTTTAGAATAGAAAAATTTCTCGAATCGATTAATTAAAAAGTTCCGTGCTCGCACGGCTGAACTGGAATAATATTGCTTCATCATCGACACTCGATATTTAACTGCATAAGCCTCCCCCTCTTTAAGCTTTGTTTTAATGGTGAAACAATTTTCCGATTTGCTCGCTTTAGGCCGTGGCCCCATGTCTACGGCGCCGCAGCACGGCGCCGCGCACGGTGCCGTCTACGGCGTCGTGTGCGGCGACACGGCGCCGTGTACGGTGCACCGCACGTTAGTTCCGTGGCTGGCGTAAATGTGACATGTCTAAAATTGCAATTTTTCAGGGCGACCATTTTAAAGTTTTGACCTCGTCTGGTAAATCGGTAAATTAGTTTAACGTATGTATTTTAGTTGTTTTAAAATATACAGGATGTTAACGAATTCGTGTAATTCCTTAAAACCTTATGATCTGCTACTGGTGTAGATTGTCCAGGCATAGAAATAAGGCAGATTTAAAAAAAAAAACTTTTTTTTTCATACTGTACTAAGCTAGGCTAAGTGATCGAATTTAAACCACAGGATTCAGTAAAATACAAATGTAAATGACGTCAACGTCAAACCCAAGACAGCGGCTGTGAAATTTTACAAAATATGCATCATTGGTGTCGTTTCCGTGGTTTTCGGGGGTGCTGATCACAAAAATGAGGTCAGCGTCAAAATCCAAGACGGCGGCATATTTTGTAAAATTTCACAGCCGCCATCTTGGATTTTGAGTACGACCTCATTTTCGTCATCAGCACCTCGAACACCATGGACACGAGACCCATAACGCATATTTTGTAAAATTTCACAGCTGCCATCCTGGATCTTGACTTCGACCTCCGTTTCGTCATCAGCACCTCCGAAAACCATGGATACGACACCCATGACGCATATTTTGCAAAATTTCACAGCCGCCATCTTGGATTTTAATTTCGACCTCATTTTCGTCATCAGCACCCCTGAAAACCACGGAAACGACACCCATGACGCATATTTTGCAAAATTTCACAGCCGCCATCTTGGATTTTGATTTCGACCTCATTTTCGTCATCAGCACCCCTGAAAACCACGGAAACGACACCAATGATGCATATCTTGTAAAATTTCACAGCCGTCATCTTAGATTTTGATTTCGACCTCATTTCCGTCATCATCGCCCCCGAAAACCTTGGACACGACACCCATGATGCATATCTTGTAAAATTTCACAGCCGCCATCTTGGATTTTGACGTTGACCTCATTTTCGTCATCAGCACCCCCGAAAACCACGGAAACGACACCAATGATGCATATTTTGTAAAACACAGCCGCTATCTTGGATTTTGACGTTGACGTCATTTACATTTGTACTGAATCCTGTGGTTTAGATTCGATTACTTAGCCATAGGTACCGCATGAAAAAAAAAGTTTTTTTTTAAATCTGCCTAATTTCTATGCCGGGACAATCTACACCAGTAGCAGATCATAATGGTTTTAAGGAATTACATGAATTCGTTAACATTCTGTATATTTTAAAACAACTAAAATACATACGTTATAGTAGATTGTATCACAAGGGAGCAAAATAATATTTTTACGGCGAGGGCGCTTTTTTGAATCCAGAGCGAAGTGAGGGATTCAAAGTATATCGCCCGAGCCAAAAAAAATTTTGCGCCCGAGTGATACACTCTACTTTTCATCACCCACTATGAGAAAATAAAAGGCGCCTCATATTTTATTGTAATATTATTATTTAATAAAACAGAGTAACAACTAAATTGAAATTAAATAGTATCTAATAAAACACAACTAAAAACTTATATTGACATTTGAGACGTTTTCGCAATTATGAAATTAATTTAACGCGCGCTAGCGCTACGTTCTCATTCTTTATTATTAATTTATTTTTTACTAGCTTTTGCCTGCGGCTTTGCTCGCGTAAATTAACATTTTTTATCCTAAAATATAGCCTATAGCACTCAAGGATAACGTAGCTTCCTATTGGTGACAGATTTTTTGAAATCGGATGAGTAGTTTCGGAGATTACCTCCTACATACATACAAACAAACAAATTCTACCTCTTAATAATATTAGTCTATATTAGTATAGATAATCAGCAGGCGCGCGGCGCGGCGCCGGCGGCGCGACTATGGCCGTCGTACTAGTGCGCGGCAAAGATACTTAATTGCGGCGCACTTATTTAATAAAGAGGATTAAAAACTCATTACTGCCCGCTAAAAGTTTCTTATAGAAAACACCACCTTTGGGCGCACTTAAAGGCGAACCAAGTCGTCCTTTTCGAATAGATGGGATGAAATAGTAGATTGTTGCACCGAGCGCAAAGTGAGTCATTAATGCAGGAGTGTTATGTTGGTGCCCGAGCGCAAGCGAGGGCACTAAATTAGCACGAGTGCATTAATCACTCACTTCAGCAAGGTGCGTAATCTACTTTTCTTTCAACTACCAATTTACCTACCGTGATAAAATATACCTACTCAAAATAAAAACTCAAGTTAATGAAAACAAGGTTATCCTGTGACTTTTGCGGCAAAAGGTTATTAACAATTTCATTTGCAGCTGTTTTTATACTTTCTGGACTTGAATTCATATCGCTATCTAAGTATTTCCATTTTTTAAAACTTTTCTTGCTAAATAAGAAGTATCAAAGTTTTACAATGGTACAAAATGCGCGCCATTTGTTTTTTTTTTTCACCAATTCGGTTTTATTCAGCCGATTTTTATTTTCAGCCAGTATCTTTTTGATCTAATGCTTAAGAATGCATACATATAACATTAAACATAACGGGAGACATTAAACCTCTGTGGTAAATTTATATCTAAATAAAAAATAAAAAACTGCACTAATGAAAAACAGTGCAGTAATGAAATTTCATACAACATTTCTGCACTGTTTTGCTTCTAAGCAGAAAATACGTATTTTGTGATCGGTTTTGTAGCGATTAATGATAACATTACTACGTAGTTGAAAGAAAAAGTAATTTACCGATTTACCAGAAGAGGTCAAAGCTTTAAAATGGCCGCCCTGAAATATTGCAATTTTAGACATGTCATATTCACGCCAGCCACGGACGTACGGTGCAACCTACCGTGCCGCGCCGTCACACGGCGGCCGGCACCGCACCGTAGACATGGGGCCACGGCCTTAGACATTATGAAATAAATACCCAACTACGCTCTCTTTTAAAGTGTTATAATAACATGTCCTGTTTTCAAATCAAAGCCGTCTACTTATAAAATTTCTTCATCAGATCTCGAACCCGATGATTAGAATATTAGACATACGTTGAGTAATAAAGAATAAAATTTAATTATTCTTTCATTAAAAGTTATTTAAACATGGATGAATATAGGTAATATTTGTTGTTATTTATCTATTTGAAGCTTTTCATACTTACATTGACATTGAGTTGTAGGATAGATGTACGTCCAATCGTATACTGGCTTCCCACGGTGCGTGATAGCGCGCACCGCGACGCACGAGCTCGCACCGACGCACCATGGGAAGAGACTCGTCCGTGGTAACGCGGATGCATGCGGAGCGGTGTGCCGTATCCATATCACACACCCTCATAATGTGGCTTCCCACGGTGCGTGATTTTACGGATGATACCACGCACTGCCAGTGCGCGCTACCACGCACCGTGGGAAGCCAGCTTTAAGGGGGATATTACCTACACTATCATATATCTAGGATCATATATAGGATCACATCTCTTATATAACCTCCAGAGACATATCTGTGTATGGAGAAATGATTCATAAGTCTATATTACATTATCAAATCTATAATTCATAGATCTATGATCCTAGATAATAAATGATAGTGTAATGTTAATGTCCCCCTAAGGAAGGTAAAACAAACAAGTCCTTTCCCAAAATATTTTACCTCTGGTTTCGAAACTGCATAAACCTGTACCTATCATTAATCATTATGTATATCAGTGAATTCCTTTAATGTAAACTCGTCAGGATGTTATGCAAAATATAACATTAATTTGTTAACCAATATTAAAATTATTTAGGTACTAATTAGTCCATTTAATAAGACGCATGAGACCCATTTTATTTTATAAATGATAGTTGTGGTAGATAGATAAATAAATAAATAAATACATTTTAGCAAGTAAAGCCTCGTATTCATGGTAAACATTTGTTTAGCAACACGGTTGCATAAACATGTTGCAGAGTTGCTGTCAACATATTGCGGGCAACACTTGTGTTGCGGAGTTGATCACGCCATGTTGCAGAGTTGACGCCCGGCGAGCGTCAACATCAGTTTAGCAATTAATGTTGACGTGTGTGGACGTGTTTGTAAATAAGTTTTAAACATGGCTGTAGTGTGGAGCAATGAATATGATGATGATGATTATTTTTAGAAAGATAGAATATTAAATACGCAGAACACAACAGCACTACTTCCTCGGGCAACATTTTGACGCAAACGATCGTGTGGACGAAAAGTATGGCTGTAAACATTGTTGCCAGAAACTTTGATGTTGAGAAACTTTGGTGTTGAGCAACTGTTGTGCAACAAATGTTTACAATGAATACGGGGCTTTAGTGTATAAAAATCAGCAACATACTTAATATTCCCTTCCAGCTGGGATTCATCATAGTATTATGCTTTCATGAATCTTATCGATCAATGAAGATGAGTTGAAACTATATTTGAAGATTTGGTTTAAAAGATATTCGTGCCTTGCTACTTTCGTCTAATATTATATTAAGTAATTTAGAAGGTGCTGATACTTAATATCCATTGAAATACCTATTTTTTGTGAAATGTGTGTTTGTGTTTACCTTTAATAATGTAGGGTACAAATGATTCAATAAATAAAACATCTAGACAGTTTTAGAAAGTTTATTGCAGGTCGAAAAGGCATTGGGGGAACATTAAAGCAACCATACATCGAACCTGCGACCTTACGGTGGTCGCTAATTTACTATAAACCTTTACAGTTCTTACTTACACGCCGTACCGTATGCAATTGTTGATACAGAGGAACTTTGGACCAAAAGTACCACGAAGTGTTAAATTGAGGATTTTAAGGTATAAGAAGCTAATATCGAAGACCGTGCCATTGTTGCTTAACTAGATGTTGCAATATAAAAGGCTGTCTCGCCCCCCGGTATAGTGACGAATACTAAAACGTAAGCTGTGCAAAATATTGAACCTCACGATTGCAGGATAATTAATTCGACTGTACAACCAATTCAAATTTTATACATCTTAAATTTTACGTCACCAACTCAGCGAGAAGACAGTCAAAATTTAAAATAATTAATAAAACATAATTAGGCATACAAACTAGGTAGTTTCCAAAGTTGTTGTAAATCGTTCTACTAAATAATTTGAACGAAAATGCTTCTACTTATTCAATCGGGAAATTTCTTAGCCTTAGACTATTTACTAGCCTTTTTAAAGGCAGTCAAGAGTTGTATACCTATCTAATAAAAAATGTGTTTCGGCAGTGTGGAGCTGGCTGCAACATGCTATATCAACAAGGCACTCATTTGTTAGTGTTGCGCGAAGCTTTGACAGAGTTGAGGGGGAAATTCTCAAAATATGTCAGATGGACTTAGAATCTTACAAGTGAAATTTTGAAATGCACTGCCTAGTTAACAAAGTTAGACAATAAATTGCAGCAAAAAGTATCATAAATGTAGATTGTTACTTGTGGCACTTTCAGTATACATGCGAATGATGATTATTGTATTCAAAAAATTGCATCCTTCAGGATTTTAAATCTTACATTTTTCGCAGAAAAAATACGAATTGAAAAAATTATCCAAATTGTCTTAACGTGTTACAAAATTGTTTCATTAATTTACTGATGATATTTTTTTCGGAATTGCATACGGTACCTAACTTCAACTACAATCTCGTATAATAATAGGTACAATAGTCTTTAAACAGTATAAATATTTGAATACTAATTGTTTCTATTATTCTAGTTATTATATTATGTCCGATATGCTGAGATTATGTGAAATATTATATATTTTAGTTATCGTTTTTATAATCATTACATCAATAAACCTTTAAAAAAAAGTTTCAAATCTCTGAAGGAGAACAAATTCTTAGTTTTATTATTAGGCCCTCAGATGATGGAACTCCCATTGAAAAATGATTAGTAGGTACTTTTGATATATCATGGTGTTAAGAGTGCTAAGGGTAGTATGTGCGCAGTCAGACAGCGCTGAACCGCTGCACGTTCATTATTCTTTTATGTTCGAGTACTTACAGTACGCGTAAAATAACTTTGCCCTCTGAAGTGAGGAACAGAACGCTCAATGCTGTTTTCAGAGCGGCAAAGTAATTTGTCGCGTACTGTGTGTCGTTACACCCTAGACCTTTGAGAACGCAGGACTCTGAAGGCCAAATCTCGTAATTAAAATGTTTAAAATATAGTTTCGATCTAGTCTCAGTCTAGTCTCAATCTCATAAATATGACAAATGGTATTCTTGTTCTTTAACAAACAACGTTAAACGTGAGATTATATTGAAATGAGATTGAAAGTTGATCGAAGCCAAAAGAGTAATTCTGGTTACATTATATGTACTGAGCTATTTTGACAAGTTGGAATTCTCATATATTTCTAGAATTTTAGTCTATGACTGTTGATATCGGTATGCTATCGGTATAGATTTTAAGTTGACTCAATTGACAATAAATCGAGATAGACTGAGATGATACTGAAACCGGACCGAACTTTAAGTGTACCAGCATACCATTTTTTATTCAATTCATAATTTAATCTCAGTTCGGTCAACCTTAAGTCTTACTTCAAATTAATTACGAGAATTGGGCTTCTGGTTGCTATCTGTCCGTGCGAGCCCTATTGCACACTTAAGTAACAGTCGACAATATAATCTCTAGGTTTGTATATGTATCTACCAATCAATAATATGTTTCTAGTTTTTTTTTTTTTTAAATCTTTATTTAAAGAGTTTTTTCGCCATTGCGAATATGACACTCTGTAATGTTTCTAGTTGTGTATACATACGTCAAAACCTACTAATCACTGTTGTATCTTTAAGGTGTTAATGTATATTTATTGATATTTTAATCACCATGGGATAATGATGTTCAATCAACCGTGTTAGGCCTTATAATATTTGATTTAATTAGCTTACTACTGTTAAGTTTATACTTTCACTCTATCTACTCGTATTCC
Source organism: Amphipyra tragopoginis (assembly GCA_905220435.1). Lineage (NCBI taxonomy): Eukaryota > Metazoa > Arthropoda > Insecta > Lepidoptera > Noctuidae > Amphipyra > Amphipyra tragopoginis. Next base: position 7,285,028 of record HG991991.1, on the reverse strand, counting down.
GAGTTTTAGGCATCAAGATTTATTTCTTTTGCTTTAGATAATACATGCATATTATTTTTTGAGTTAGCGTTGAGCATCATAGTTAGTATAATACCAAATTAAATTTAAATTTATTTTTAAAACTCGACATTTATCTTCACGTAACATTATAATTACATGTTATCTCACTTCTTATTTTCTACTCTTATATTCCATAATTAGTCAGGTCCACAAATCTTGTCTCCATATTTTGATGTGAAAATTCAAGGACAGGTATACAATTCATAGGACAACAGCACGAAAATGTTAACACAGATAATTTAAACATTAATGACAGGGTCGGATTAGGGGAAACAGTACCGGGGCCTCCACAATATGAGACTTTTTTTTAGATAAGAAAAAAATTACACTTCTTCTGACAAAGAGAAAAAGTTCACAATCACGAGGTACTTTTTTTAAATCATTACAACGGGCCTCCACTTCTTTATTCCCCCAGGGCCTCCAAACCAAATCCGGCCCCGATTAATGAAGTGTAATTCATATAATCCCAGCAGACGAACGATTCTATCAATTCAGTTCTCTAAAGAAAAAGCAACACTTATATTGTAATAGATATAATATAGGTAGTAATTGTAGGTATCACAAACAACTATAAGTTTGTATGTAGTAAAGTTACAGTCAACATTATTATTCTGTGCATTGTTTACAGTGACAATATTAATCTACACAGAGTGCTACGTACCTCTCATTTTTTTTTAACATTTTTATTTCATGAAACGTGGGTCAACCCGTAAAAACACAATTCTAATTTTGATTTTGAAACTTCCAAATTTAAATTGGCATAAAAAGGCGCAATCTAAAGTGACATGACTTTGATAATAAACCTCTTTGTTTTTACGGGTTTTAATAGAATGTATAACTAACAATAATATAGAATAAGTGATATATTTTATTAAAATAACACAACACATGAATCACATCGTTAAACAGTTAACAACTACTTGGGTAACATTTATCTACGTACGTCGATATATGTGAAACTATTGTTAACATAATTAATGTTAAAATTCTACGTGGTACATTCAGTAATAAACGTCTATGTAATGATAAAATGCATTAAATTTTCCTAGAGCCAAAAATCTTTTCTTCAACACGGTGACCTGCCTCTTAATTCAGAACGATTCGAAATGCCATCTCTTTTTGTTTCGTTACAAGAATCGTAGATGGAACGAGATAGCAAACCGAATCAGTTGACAACTGCTTATCGATTAGGTTCTGAATCGGGAGGCTGACGTCTAAACTTCTGCGTAAAAAGATTGTCATTATATTTTACCAGTTCCGATACCAACCCCAGAACGGAACATGTAGTTATCAAGTAGTAATATAATAAAGCTGAAAATATTTGGCTTAAGAAACATGGAATTACGGTAAAGTGCGGATATAATCGTCAATCAAAGATGAAGGATTGCCACGATGAGACAATATTGCGCTAATAATATTTGCTATAAAATACAACCTACTCGAAAATAACTAGTCAAACACAGTGAATATTACAAACATGGGCGCCGCCAGGATTATTTTCAAGGGCATCATCTGCATCTATACATTATGCTAATAACTAATGAGTGCATCCTGATAATTATAGGTAGGAATATAAACTGGGGCATTTACGCCATGTCAAGTAAATTAATGTCAAATTCAAATATTTCATAAAATTGTTTTTGCTTAATTTTTCCAATGGTATGGGGGTGCAAGTGCACCCTATTACACCCCCCTGCTGGCACCCATGATTTCAAACAAAACAAACTGACTCAATCCGGCCCTGCCCCCGATTCAGAACCTTTTCGATAGGCAGTTTGTCGACCAAGTCGGTTTGTTATCTTGTTCTACGATTCTCATAATGAGAGAAAAAAAGATAGCAATCCGAATCGTTCGGCAAATGGTTTATCGAATCTTTCTGAATCAGGCTGCCTCGACTTTAGATATTTAAACAAAATACCACAGGTCTTAAATTTCTTATCTGCCAATACTATAAAATTATGTAGTAAGTGCCTCTAATCAAGGAGTAGTAGGTACTATGTTGTCTCATCATGACTGAGGATATAAGGATGGGGTTGCGCGCCACGCCTCGACCGCTGCTTGGTGGTGACACAGAGGACGACCGAAGTTGTAACCCCGAACCGAAGCCCAGGGTGTCTCAGGGGAAGTTAACGAAAGAGAAGCTAGTAACACCCTGTATCTTCCTAATCCTACCGTCCGTCACTGAATATTCACACGAGCGCGGGTTACTCGTATTTCGATGTTTCGTGTGCTGTATAAATATTCATTGATGGAGCTTAGTTACAACGCTACACTTGCGTGTTGACCGCTCGCCGAGGGATCTCTTGTTGTGACTCATTTCGAGGCCCACAATAAGGATGGCAAATTGATTGCCTCGTGTCGTGAGACTTGCAGTTTAGCGTTATTGTACCCTCTAGGCTGGCAATTCCCTAGTCGCCTTTAACAAGACATCACGCCGCGTCACTCTAACATACGCCTCTAACATACCCTCTATTCGCAGGTACTAGAACTTGCTCCTGTACTTATTAACTAGTAATAAGTATTATTAGCTATATACAGTACATTCTACATGTCCCGACCGTTCCTCTACGCATAACGGATCACCGACAATTTTATCGTAAATTTTGAATTCTCAATTTTTCCCCTATAAATTCTTATAAACAATACAAAAATGACATCCAGAAATATTAACATCAATAAACATTGGCTAATAAAACATCTAGTCATATCGATATTAAATTTTACTAGATAAATAAACATTTAGATCAAATTTTAATAAATTTGAATATTTTGAATAGATCGCATAGAGATAACATTTAGCGACATGATTTTGAAAACGAATATAGTGTGAATACACACATAAAAACATGTATGTCGAATAATTGTAGACAGGGTAATATACGTATAATACTGCATTAATATAGGCTCGCTATTGCGAGTATAGATCGCAAAAACTGATAGCAGAGAAACGGTCTAATGTAGACGATCGAAGTTCGATCAGTGGTCGGCCGGCATCGTAAAGGGGATGTCGGCCGGCGCACGATTTAGGCCTTAAGCATTGGACTCCTTGAGGTCGGTGAGCCGAGCGAGCTGCGCGGGCTCGAGCTCATCAGGTATGGAGGCGCGGCCGCCGCGCGGCGCCGCTGGTGGTGACTGCGGCGCGGTTGGCGGACCTGACGCTACTGACGCGCCGCCGGACTCGCCCTCCGACGCCGTCGAACTCGACTGCGGGTGTGGCGCCGAGTCTGCTGGCCCGTCATCCCCAGAGTCCCGGAGACAGACAGCTGTCTGCTCCGACAGTGAGGACTCGTCGTCATCATTTTCTTCGCGCTCGGGCTCGGGCAGTCCCTCCGGCTCAACCTCGACCTCGGCCTCCGCGTCGGCGTCAACTTCGTTGTCTTGTGGAGGGAACGGTTGTTCGGGCTCCTCCACCATGGGGGTGGCTGCGGTAATGACGATCTGAGCCACACCCAACCCGCAGTCCTCAGCGGTCTGCTCAACCTGCACAGCTTGGACCGGCTCCGGGATGACCTTGCGAGGGGAAAGACCTTTCTTAGACACATTACTAGTTTACATTACAGTTTTAAGGGAATGTTTAAAGTCTTACATTGTTAAGAACTTGAGAAAAGGCATTCCGAAAGTGAACTCATGCGTCGAAGCGACATGCTATGATGACGTGAGCTACAAAAAGTAGATCAATTCATAAAATTAGTAAAATTAGAGTAATAAATAAAGAATCACCAGATAATTAAAGTTCCTGGAATAGAGACTAAAGGGTGGAGCGTAAAACAAACAACAGCAACAAGCTACAAGTTGTCTATACAAGCTCCGACAAGCAACATGTAGGAACATTTACATAATTAGATAGAGAGGGATAGATTTTTATTATAGAGTCAAACCTCTTCCCAGCATTCGCCGACCACTTCGTCGACTGAAGCATGAAAAAGAATTCACACTCAGTTAACACTAATACATAAATTACACAAAAAAAATATTGATAAGTTTATACAGGCTGTAAGGGTAAACACCGTTATCCTTGAAACCAGTGGTTAGGTTTCATTTATAGAACGCAAAATCAATGAAAAATAACAAACTTTTTTTTTTATAAAATTTTCATTTTTCCTCAAAAGCATTCCACCCTATGCGCGGGGGCAACAAGCTATGGGAGGGGGCGCGGGGAACTCGCCGCGTGGCCGTAAGCACGGCCCGCACAGTTTGCTACCCCAGTCAGTCAGCTGTCTCGTTAGCGAGTGTGTGCACGCCGTGTCGTAGCGCCGCCGCGCCGCTCATTTCTGGCGCATAATTTTTTTTTTGTTTTTACTCGGTCCTACATTTTTATGTTTAAGTCTACTACCCATGGTTTGAGTGATAACGGTGTTTACCCTTAGATGCTGTATACACTTAACTATTAAATATAAGGTTAGTCGGAAAGGGGGTACTAATGCACAGGCCATTTAAAGTATCACTGATTACGGTTATAAAGTAAGTGTTAAAATTTAAAATTCGATAATTTTTATTTCCATGTAAAATCATTTTAATCTTAGTTTTTTCAAAAATTCTTCGTCCCTGGATTAGTTACGAATTCAGAAAATGGAGCTTTTAATTCGCGATCCCAAATATGACCAAAAATGTAAACACAGCTGATCATAGCTGAGAAGAGATAGATTTTAGCATATTTTTTATGTAATTTTTGAACAGCTATTTCTCTTAATCTATTGACTTTTGGGGAAAGTGGTAGAACAAAAGTTACTCATTATAATGGGTACTTTAACACCCTTTCGGTTAGTACCCCCTTTCTGACTAACCTTGTATATGTATCGTAAACACAAATATACAATAAAAGCTATAAATATCTCTTGACACTACCACATTAGATACATAAGCTAAAGCAGTATCTCAACTACATATCGAGGGGTAACGGGCTATTTGGTTTAAGCGACATTTTGGGTGATATTGAGTTATATACATATTTGGAATGAGAAAAATTCGCTGATTCCAAATATATATGTAACTCAATATCACCCAAAATGTCGCTTAAACCAAATAGCCCGTTACCCCTCGATATAATCGCTTGAATTGACACACATACACGCACTGCAACTAGACCTGTGCCTGTAGACAAATAGCAATCGATGATCGCTAGAGAATATATACGACAGTGAGATGACATAATTGATTGAGTGATTGACATAAGCTTTCGACCGTTCAAGCGATCTGATATGCCATTTCCATACATTTAATTGACTTATCTATTCTCTGGCGATCATCGATGTCAATTCAGGCGATTATAGGTAGTTGAGGTTACTGCTTTAGCTCATACTTACAGGGTGACAGGTAATTAGTTTCAAATACTTCAATACATGATTGTACTCATGATAAGAAACAACTTTCCCTTGATTTTTTATATACTTGGGAGCAAATAAATCGAGCCACTACTATTTTTGACGTGTAAGTAATTGTGATTATTTTTGGTATTATGGAACAGATCAATTCTAAACATATATCGCCTAAAACGTTATTTGATAACCTTAAGAATGAGGGTCATTTTTTGTCAACTAAGAATTATATAATTCATGAAAACTAATAACCAGGACACGTGAAAACAGGAGTGGCTCGATTTCTTTGCTCCCAAGTGTAATTAAAACAATTTTATTTCCAAATTAAGAGCCGCGTTTTTACCGTAGCGGTTTATTAATAAATTTTAAATATCACAAATATATAAAAAAAAACTTTTCTTTGGGAAAGTTGTTTGTTTTCACAAGTACAATCATGATGTGTTAATGTATTTGACACTAATTACCAGTCACCCTATACAACTTTATTTTTAGTATATACAAAAACCGAGACACCCCAAACAAGATTGTCAGAACTGCCTGAATGTGTGTTTTTTTTAATATATCTCCATGTTACACCTTAGTTTATGTCGCGTTACTTCCCTAGTAAAGTGTGAAATGCCTGAGATGTGCTATGCAGGGGTTGTCTAATACACGGAAACTGACCGAGCGGACCGTCTCTAGCCTCAAGGTCCGCTTCCCGTCCACTGTTATGCGTAGAAACCTATTGAAAGAGAATTGAAATTTATGAAAAAAGGGAAAAATATAATAATATATGGTGTAAAAACTATGTCAATCACTTCTCGTTTTTCGTCCTGCTATGCACGTTAAAATTGCACAGGAAAGCATGACTCTAATATTTTGCGTTTGAGTCACACAAGTTGTATCACAACAAGTACCTAAGGGCTTGTCCACGTCTCCGGTCAAGACGTCGTCAACGTGGTACGGTGCGGTAACGCGGCACGGTGCGTTGACATAACGTGCAAATTTACGTTACCGTATTCCGCCTTTAGCCAGAAGCGCACACGTATATGCGCTCCGGCGAGTTAGTCGCCGTCTATGTGCTTCAATGCTTTAAAACCATACCTTACTGTTTCTCTTATTAAAATTCAGGATCTACATGGTCAACGATAAATTTTACAATGATCCTGACGTGCATTTTTACGATACGGTAACGTAAATTTGCACGTTATGTCAACGCACCGTGCCGCGTTACCGCACCGTTCCACGTTGACGACGTCGTGACGTGGAGATGTGGACAGGCCCTTAGTAGCCTCTTTCCGACTAACCTTGTATAAGTGTGCGTATGTACACATCTAACGTGTGACGATAGAACTAGAACAATAGCAATTTATAATGCACACTTTTGCACTGTAGCGATTTAGACAAAGAGTGGTGCGCGTCTTCATGGATTGAACGCAATACTGTGTGTATATGATCAGATCTTTTTCTTAATCCATTCCATGTATGTACAAAAGTCGTATACCTAATTGGTATAATTCTGGTATTTCTGGTATTTTAGTAAATACCAAAATATATAATAAATAAAGAAAAATATATCCTAATAAAACTATAAAGTTTTATTAGGATATATTTTTCTTTATTTGTATATACTTTTATTTGTAATTATGTAAATATTATTTGTTTAAATACCTATTGATATGTATGGATAATGAGATAAGATTTTACATGTAAATAAAACATTATATATTGCTATTTTTAAGACATGAATTAAACAATTTTTGTTGCATACATTTTTTGTTTTGGTATGCGACAAAATGTGACATATTTTCTGTAAAAAAATCTAATTTTGATGTACAAAAATATAAGTCAGTAAAGCAATTTTACCTACTCAGAAAATCCTACATTATTTATTAGGATTTCTAAAACGCCGTGTGTACTTTGAATGAGTTCAGATTTGATAGTCCATATCAACATATTTATTTTCCCAACATCTTCACGAACTAATCTAATATTCTTTGTTCGTTAACATAAATCGTATAAATTAGTTTTATCCAGGGAATAGGTTTCGGGTTCGGAGAATGTGCGAGACTCGAGGGAACAATACGCGGTTGTATTGGCTACGGCACTCGATCGCTACGGGCTACGGGCTGCGGGCTACGGGCTACGCGGTAAATTCTACCACTGATGTTGGATTAGGCATTGATATAATAATTAGGTCACGCAAAAATCATCGTCCGCAAAAATAATAGATTTCGTTTTTTTTCTTATTTGGTATTCTTATTTCATACTAGCTTCTGCCCGCAGCTTCACTTGCGTGAAATTTTTAGCCCCGTTAGCCCCTTTTTAGGTGTAGTTTTTAATTTATTTATTATGAGGAGTGTTGGTGGTGGTGCCAAATTTCAATTCAATAACCCAATGTAATAAGAATTTTCATACAAATCTCCTACCTTCGAAAAAACTTTCATCCCCTATTTCACTCCTTGGGTAGAATTTCCAAAAACGGTCAAACACGTTGATGTTTATTTCTAAACAGAAGCCTAAATATTTGATTCCGTGCTTCTTGCTTCAAAAGTACCTACCAGATTTCTCATACACACTTTCAGCACTTATTTCACCCCCTTAGGGATTGAATTTGTAAAAACGCTCAAACACCTTCACATTTATTTCTAATCAGAAATGTTAATACTTATTTAATTTCATGCGTCTTAATTAAAAATGACGGACTTACATACAAACTTAAATACACTATTTCACCCCCTTAGGGGAGTGGATACCTACTTTTTACAAAGAACACACCCTCCAAAATTCATGTCTCTAGGACCAGCAGTTTAGGCTGTGCGTTGATATATCAGTCAGTCAGTCAGTCAGGACTTTGAATTTTGTATATACAGATTTTTATTATTCTTTGACGCATAATTATTTTAGTTACAGTACAAAATCCTTGCATTCAAGTAAAATATATAGCATAAAGATTCGCTGAATGGCGTTGGAACTGTTTCCAAAGTTCGTACCTAGTCTTTAAGAACTATTTAACTTTAACTTATTACTAACTTAAAATATTTGACGAAATTGCAGTTAGGGACTGCAATACCTTCCTAATTGTTAGATGACGTCGCTCAACCTCTCAACTGTTAACTTTTAGCAGATTTAAAAGAAATAAATTAGAATAAAATAGAGAAACCTGATGAGACTTTTATTATAGTTACTAGCTTTTGCCCGCAGTTTCGCTTGCGTGAAATTTTGAACCCGTTAAGTGACGATTTTCCATACAAACTTTCATCCCCTATTTAACTCCCTTAGGGGTTGAATTTCGAAAAGTCCTTCCTTATTTCTTGTCTACATTATAAAGGGAACCTCTGTGCATTCAGCTTTCTAGGTCCAAGGGTTTGGGCTGGGCGTTGATGAGTCAGTCAGTCAGTCAGGACTTTTCATTTTATTTATATAGAAGATAGACTTCTCATAGTTTTGGTTTATTGCTAATAAAGTGCTATAATGAGCATTAATTTATATAGGGTGTAAACGAATTCGTGTAATTCCTTAGAACCACATGATCTATTACTGGTACAGATTAAACCCGGACAAGATTTAGCTTGATTAGAATATATAATTTTTTTTTTCTTGCTTGATGAGTTGAGAAAAGAAGCAAAATATTTTTTTGCAAGAAATATCATTTTATTTGGTAGAACATTTCGATGCCACATAAAAATGAATGCACGGCGACATGACTAGCGCGATGTCACTCTGCACAGTCAGTTGACTCAAGGCGCTGAAATGACTCAGAAAGAGGACACTAGGTTTTTGCTAAGTTTTTTTGTCGTTCCGATAAAATCTTTTCAATCTGTGTCACCAGTAGATCCTATTTATGATTATTTACGGTTTACTCACGTGCATTTTTCGGGATTGCCCGACTGGTTTCGAGTTCGACTCGCGATCTCGCCGCGTGTTCAGCTCATGATTAAGTGCTCTGTTTGGGTCCGAAACTAGTCGGGCAATCCCGAAAAATGCACGTGAGTAAACCGTAAATAATCATAAGTATAAATGTGTCTCACGAACGCTATAATACAAAAACCAGTAAGTAGATCACGCGGTTTTTAAGGAAATACACGAATTCGGAATTAAAAAGAAGTAAAAATACGATACGTTTCTTCTTCACAGCATAAACTCTAGGAAGCGGTGAAGCGTGCGCTTTTGACAGCAGTCTTACGTAAAATTGACGTTCAAAAAGAACTAAATAATTCTAGTTTATTTTGAATAAATGAGTTTTGAGTTTGAGCTTGATAATTCTGTCTGCACATCAAAATATGATTTTAAAAGAATAATGTCGTGTGATGCCATCGGGAACTAGATTACGATTGCAGTCCCTAATTGCAAACCAGAACTTTGTATCACCAACCTGGCCGTCACGTGTCGTACTTACCGACGATAGTAACAGATGGGGCGGCGAATTGCGTACCATAGTGCTCCTGCTGGTTCCTGCTAAGCTCAAGATTAAAGCTGAAGTCAGGCTGGCTATCCATGGAGTCGCCGAGGTCGGGTGGTGGCGGCGGCGGCGGCGCGTCCGGCGGTGCAGCACCTTTAGTGTTGTTGTTGTCATTCACGATCTCTGGCAGCGTCCGTAGATAACACACAGTTCAGCCACACAAGGGAATGAGTGCAAATTTTAGCATGCATCGCCACGGGTCGTGACTCAGCCAATAGGGGGGTAAACTAATTGCCACAGATTCGTTATAGTACGATTGTAATTTCGATAATTGTTCGCAAGTGTGAAGGGCAGTTCAGAGTATGCTACTATTATCATATACGGCATATAGCAAATATTGCATAGCTCAACGATATCGCTCAGTAGACATTTAATATGGACACGTTCACACAACGCTATGCTATAAAATATTGGCTTGTTGTACGCGATTCTCAGAGATATATCGCATGATTCTCCGGTCCCCGCCTCGCCTCACTTCTACCCCGTCCGTCGTCTGACGGATCGCCGTCAAATAACTTGATATACATAGCAGACCGGCTTCCGATATAGCGAATAGTGTATCGTGTATATAGTGCGATGTAGCGTCATTCTACATAGTTGTAGCTTATGACGGAATAAGCTATACTATATATCGAAATAGTATAGCGTAGTCTGAACTGCGCTTGAATGTATCGGCCGCCGCCATTGTTTTAACCCTTAATAAGTATAAATAAGGCAAAGGGATTTCCCACGAACTTTTTAGAAGACGTCGAGGAATCCTCTTTCTTATATTTTTATTTTTAAACCTGGAATTATATTTTTGTATATTTTTTTTACTATTTTTTGAAAAAAAATAAAAATTATACATAAAATACTATTATATTGTTTTTAAAAAAATGCCAAATTGTTTTTAATTACTTTTCTTAAAACCGTGTGCCCTATTTAGGGTTAAAGGTTAAAGGCGTGTAGAGACGCTTAAAAGCAATCATAAGACGCATGGGATTGTGTAATTTCCGAAAACAATCAAAATGACTATTTATCAAAAATGACTTTTATAAACGAATCGATGGCAACGCGTCGGTCGTGCTTCACAATTTATCCGGTAAAAAGCGTTAAGTACAATATCTTAGCACAGTTAAGTAGGTACCATTGTCCGTAACAGTGAGCGTTTAAAGTAAAGTGACACATTGTTAGTTGAATAAAGGTGGGTGTCACGTAATTGCTGTGTTGGTTATTTAGCAAACGTGTTATTGAAGTTCGTCCGGAAATAAACAATACTTTGTATTTTTAGCTGTGTCCATTAACTTGTATATTTTGTAAATTGTTAATTGTTTGTGCCCTACTGGGAATAAAGTAATGTTTCTTGTACCTTTCAAAGATCTTTTAAGATTAGTGTTGGAAATCCACCCTAATATTAAAATTCTAAATCGGGTCGATTTTTCAATCATAAGATAACTCATAACTGAGGAATAAATTCTTTCTCATAAGAATTTACAAAAATTCACTTAAGAAATGTATATAAATTAAAGTAACCATACATTAAAATGATTAAACATAATCCACAAATATTATAAATTGAAAGGTGGGTAACTATAAAACAAAACGACAAAGTGATTTCTTGCCGCAACAACGCATATTTTGTATACAAAATCTGCCAAATTGTCAAACTTTTTCCAAAGAAAAATGTTATTTGACGATTGAAAAATCGGCCTTAAGTCGAATATCTGAACAAATTAATGACAACTCAATGAATTATTTCAAAGAGATTCAAGTGAACCTTTTCATAGAAACAGAACTAATCATTTTTAGCTTAATTAACGAGATAACACGAAAGACCAAAGTCTCTGAATAGTCTTCCAAAATAATTCCAGTAAATAATTTAAAATAATTATTCTTTCCACCCATTTGAATCAGACGTTTTTTGACCACCTCTCATTATTTTCAATTTTTTATTTTATAAAAAGTTTAGAACGTATCATATTACAGATTTTGTATATTTAATACTCGTATTCAGTTTTGTTTATCACAGTTATTTCGCTAAATTGTACAAAGTTTTTGATATAACGAATCTGTTGTAAGACATTTTAAATAAAGCTTGGACTAGGCTTTGTTTTACTACAAATACATTCGATATCAAAGAATCCGGGTCACCAATATAAACTTTAATATCTCGGAAACTAAGAATGATAGATTATTCAAAGAAAAGTATTTTTTAGACTATTTAATACTACTCAAATAAAATAAATAAAACTTCTTAAATATTCTATAAAAATCTTTAAAATAAATAAATAAAACTTTTTATTTGAATAAGCTAGCATTCTTATACTCTGTTCACCCAAAGATGAGTCCTGACAGCTCGGTCATTTCGTAAATTATAGCCGTAAGGAGACTGCTATCGAAAAAACGTAAACGACACCATCAAAAACCGTAAAATAGCTATATAAAGGTAAGAGTTGGTAGCCGACTGCATACAGCAGCATACGACGTGTCGCTACGAAACTACTGGTTTCTATGTAACCTCCGCAGCTAGCGACACGTCTTTCGACTACACGTCGTACGACCGCAGACAACGTGTCGTCCGACCGCAGATCAGTAGTGCCACCGACGCTGGAGCGACGAGACGTTGAATCTTTCTCAAAAAATTTGTTTTTCTATTCCGAGGAAGAAAAACTGATAAACCAGGTACCAAAAAAGGTAACCAATATCCTGCACCGTACGTTGCATCTAACAAAAGCAAAACATATAAAAGTAAATCGCGATCGCTAATCCCAAACAGGGTCACACATTTTGTCTCACGGAACATCAGAACTGACTGGAATACGACGTGTCGTCTGCTGTAGCCATCTGCTGTTGGGTTCGAAATCATGACTGCAGCGACATGACGCTGCGACGTGTCGTTACGACACGTAGTCTACTGCTGTTGTATGCACTCTGCTACGAACTTGTACCTTAACCCATGTTTATTCTTAATATTTGATATTCTATTCTGACGTTTCTCTTCAAAACTGTACAGTTTTGAAGAGAAACGTCAGGAATCAATTTACAGTGAAAAGTGTATAGTTTCCGAGATATTAAGGGTTATGTTGGTGACCCGGATTCGTTGCTTCCGGGTGTACTTCAATTATTGTGACACGATCGCTTTTAATATTGAGCTGAAATATCATTAGCAACTGAGATTGTCGCTACTGGAAAAATGACGCACTTCTCAGATCAACTTTTGAGTTTGTTCACGACCGTCCAACTAAAGAAATCCACACAAACTATATACATTATTTACTTTCGTGCAAAACATGCAATATTGTGACGATGTGGTGTCTCTCCTAGCGGCTAGCCGTGCGTCATAAACATGCCAATCGGGAACCAGACCACATTAGATCCAATCAGCCAAACTTAACGTGTTACTCTATGGTATGTAAACCATTCAAATATTGCCTTCTGAAAGGGGACAACTTGAATATATTCCAGCCATTTATTAATTTGAATATGCTTCGAGATTAGAAACCTTAACTCCATTGTACATATTTTAATTTCTATTGTAACTTAAATTGTTTTATGACCTTTTCCACAGTTTTTATCATTCTGAAATCAACTAAGATCACTTGTTCTTAAAGTTGATATTTGTGTAAGGATAAAATGTAATTTATATTTTCATATTGCATTTCGTGTAAATACTGATATTTTAATTGAGTATTCGTCATCAGGTTGTGTTAAAACTACAGGCAGATGTTACAAGTCAGTCGTCACCCGCAGGGTACAGGGTTGCGGGGCGTGGTGTTGCAATGTCTGTATACAGGGTGGGTCAAAAATCGTGAATCAAAGGAAACAACTATCCCCAGTTTCGTTTGATCTACGATTTTTGACCCATCCTGCAGAGCGGCGCCATCGGCTTCCACTGTGTCGCTTTCACGTAAACTACGCAGAGCCTGGCCTCCACGTGTGATGGCTCTTTTGTTTCTTCTGCCTATATTTTTGTGTCTTGGCCATCTAAAGCCAATATAATATAAGAACCTTCATAAACCTATTAATTGTTAGCCCGTATATCTATATAGATATAGAAAAACAAAGATTTTTGATGTGTCACCCAGTATACACGCTGACTTTTAATTGATTGTTTTGTTTTACTAGAACAAACATTGTTCCATGGTCAAATATAATTGAAAAGCATAAGAAAAAAATTGAAAGTTTTTTTTTCTAGTCTTACTTAAAAAGTCTTGTTGCTCAAACGTGTTCAAACATTAACCGTAACATTAAAGTACTCATCGCCGCAATCGCGGTAAAGTTCCCGGCAAATAACTTGAACCAACATGGCGCTGACTGCGCAGGTCCCCCCTTGTGTCTTTGGTGGTGTCTTTTTTTAGGTTTTTTATAGACCAATGACGTTTTTTTTTATTTGATTCATTTTAATTGTGGTAGACCATGATCTGAACAATGTTTGTTCAGAAACAACCAATTTAATGTTAACGTGTATAGAGAGAACTTCTAGAAGTATTCTTTGACGTTAAAAATAAGCTTTATGATGTATATTATTAGCTGTAATAAGTTTTTTTTGTTAATCTTCGTGGGCGTGCTCACAACATCATACCAAAGTTCCATCGCAATCGGATGAATGGTATAAGAACGAATACAGGACAAACAAAGAAACATTAATTTGAGCTGACTCACCATCAGTTTTACTTTTTCCTATATAAAAAACATATTCGAATAATAAATGTTTGTAACAGGCCTGCGGTTGGCAGAAACGTACAATTATTCTGCTGTCACTAGACATATTTGACGCACTGTGTATTTATTATGAACTAGCTTTTGCCCGCAGTTTCGCTTGGCTGAAATTTTGTACCCGTTAAGTGACTATTTTCCATACAAACTTTCATCCCCTGTTTAATTCCCTTAGGGGTTGAATTTCAAAAAATCCTTCCTTATTCCTTGTCTACATTATAAAGGGAACCTCTGTGCAAAATTCCAGCTTTCTAGGTCCAAGGGTTTAGGCTGGGCGTTGATGAGTCAGTCAATCAGTCAGTCAGGACTTTTCTTTTTATTTATATAGATATTTTATAACGCTACTATAATTAATGTTTCCTTTCGCTATTATTTATGAAAACTGTAGTTTTTGGTATACAATTTTTTTGTCATTTATCGAAGCATTTTTTTATCCGATGTAATTTTTTGTCGAAACAATTCTTAACATAACTATAACAAAAGTTGTCCCCGTTCATGCGGTAATCAAGCTACAGATGCAAGTATGTTTCCTTACGGTCCTCGGCTGCTTCAGGCGGCGTGTGCGGTGGTGAGGCAAACACCGGTGGGGCCGCGGTCAGAGGCGGCCAATCGTCAGCGCCGCTCAGTGGCTCTCCGTTCTAATTATTGGAATTTACATTTAAGGCTAGGTATCCAAATTCTCCCGCAGTAATTCACAATAAATTGAGAATTTTTGAAATTAAATTGAAAACTGAGTTTTAAAATCCAGAAGAATAGAGGGCTAGAAATTCTACCAAAACATAAGTGGAAGGCTGCAAATAAAGAATAGTAGTAGTCCAGAAAATGAGATGTTATTCAAAGAAGGAACACGAATTGAAAAATAAAGTTTAACGGATTTTTTAATTTAATATGTTGATTGATTAAATAAAGAATTAACTGACAAAAAAAAAGTCCACGCTTCATTTTACCATTGTCCACTAACTCAAAGATACCATAATTATGTTCCGTGCTAATGTCCCAATTTATACCCAAAGGTCGAAATCAAGATTGAGATTTCGCTCCCAATGAAAAAAGTCATCGAGCAAACTTACCGTTCGATGTTCTGATTCATCAGATCACCCATGTTTCATTTTAATACTGCTTAAGTCCTTGCTAAAAGCCATTTAAGGTAAGCAAATATTGTAAACGAGAAGAAACTGTTATTTAGATAAAATAACGTGGGAACACAAGAATTTCAAAAAATACTGAATCCGATTTGCACGAAGACGGTGAGTGAAAAGAATACATAAAAAATATTACTATCCAAATAAAAAGAAGGAAAAAGAAAGGTTAGAAGAAAAATAAAGTGCTCAACAAAAGTTTGGTGTATATTTTATTGTGTATTATCTTCTAGGACGGCCCACCTCATCGCACTCCTCGACGATCAGGGATGGGAAGTTTCCAATGACTCCGTTGGCCTCTCCACGCCACCAGCCGTCATCAACGTCATGAGCTTCACGGGACACGATGCGGATAATCTAGATAATCATTTAGGACATGAACAAGACCATTTTAATTTTAAAAATACTTCAGAGTTAATTTTAGGATGTTCGGAATGTTAAGTTTGGAGTAAACTTCATTATGGCAGGCTATAAATATCTGCTGCGAAATAAACAAAGTCGGAAAGGACTTTTCTTGAAATCCGGGGCAGATAAGTTTAAGAAATCGGAACTAAAATATTTGATATGTTGGTAATTTTTTTTTGTTGCACTTTAATGGCAATTACTAATAATCCTGCACAAGAAATCTAATTAACACATTCGAGTCCACCACACTTTTCATAGAGCTCATACGTCATGACGCCATACATGTAGTTAGTGGACCTTCCAGGAGGGTCCTCGGCATTACGTTTGCGCTAAGAGTGAACCCTCGAGGAGGGTTCTTGGCATTAGGTTAAAGACCATAAAACACGCTACTACATGGTAAAATAGTGTTTTCAGGGAGTCTTGTTGGTTATGTTATGACAGTGAATTTTCTGAGAAAGACCTACATTTACTATGAGCCCTCCACGAGGGCACCCGGCACTGAACGTGTTAAATATCAGCCGCCAGATTCAAAACCTTTTCGATAAGCAGTTATCGACCGATTTGGTTTGTTGTCTCGTTCCGTCTACCATTTTCGCAACGAGGGAAAAAGAGATAGCTTACCGAATCCTTCGACAATGGGCTAATCGAATTGTTCTAATTATGGGGCTGGTCGGATCATCAAAAAAAAGTAACATTAGCACGTTAGCTGCGGCAAAAAATCATAAACTTTCATCTGGTGCGGTGGCGGTCGAAATGCGCATTCATCATCCTTTTCGACAGTGCGTATCGGTCCTTTTCGACCTGACACCACTAGGATAGATTATTGTTAATACCTACATGTGTAACCACGAGCCGAAATCTATATTTGTCTCTGTCAAACTCCTACAAATACCGAAGATAATCGTTCCGCACCAACGAGAAAGATATACTTAGTTTTCACCGTGTGCACCAGCGGTAAGCACCGTATCGGGCCGATTTTGTGTGATCCGCAGTGAACGTGTTTTGGAAGTTGGCTCACCTGTCCTTCCTCAAGATTCAGCTCATCAGCCCCTTCAGCATCGTAGTCATATATAGCGAAGCAATAGCCAAGTGTCGGTAGATCAGTTTTCGGCGTTGTCACTTTCGAAGTCTCGGCGACCGGCCACTCAGCCACGAAAGACTCGACCTGCGGCGGTTCCTCGG
Source organism: Amphipyra tragopoginis (assembly GCA_905220435.1). Classification (NCBI taxonomy): domain Eukaryota; kingdom Metazoa; phylum Arthropoda; class Insecta; order Lepidoptera; family Noctuidae; genus Amphipyra; species Amphipyra tragopoginis. Next base: position 7,267,791 of record HG991991.1, on the reverse strand, counting down.
CTTTCGGTGGTTCTTCGGGTTTAGCGGCCGGGGCCGAGATCACTGAGATCTGATCAGGGGACTGAACCACGTCGGCGTCTTCTCCCTCCACGGTGTAGTCAACCGAGGAGAACGAGATCTGAGACACTAGTCCTGGGCCACCAGTGCTTGAGCAAGGCTGTTGGAAATTTATTTAAATGTAATTTATTTATTTATTTATTTATTCTAAATAGCACGGCCGAAACCAATTACACTATTTAAACATTTTATTTATTTACATATTTTATTTAAAAACAAAAAGAAAAAACAAACTGTTGTCATACTGAATCCGAATAGGACAATACGACGAAAAGAAAAAAGCATCAAATAGTGGTTTTTCAGTAGAGGTGATTGAACACTCAAATTCGGACAGTGACAAAAATATTTACCTTTATATTTCACTAACCTTGTACATATTTGTATGTTTACAAATTTTTGTACAACGTGCATTATATTAACATTAATTTTTATTCAATTTAAAATTCTATGGGAACAGCAATTGCTTAGTGTACCTGTGTCGTTGATTTTACCAATAGGCATGTTGACAGCATCAATAAATTGCAAATCTAATCAGTCCGCCAGTTAGAGTTTTGAAAAATAATGGACACGTATTTTTTCTTTTGTTAAATCTATGAATATTTGGAACGATAAAACGCATCAAAACTCGAGAGTGAGGGCTTGTGACGTCAGAAGCAAGTAAAAATTGTACTTGCTTGTGACGTTTTGCCAATTTTAAAAGTGTCGTATCTTCGTCAATTTTGGTTTACGTAACAAAAGAAACAATACTGGACGGACTGGATCTGCTGTTCCAATGCCAATCCAGATCCAGTGACTGGATCAGTGTAAATCCACCATAAGTCCTAAGAACTATTGACCAGGTTACCTGCTCGCGGTCGACATCTAAGTAGTTATGGGGCACGTAGCCTTCCTCTCCTCGGTAGTTTCTAGCACGGAGCCAGCCATCGCCGTCTCCTTCTCCGACGACCTCCAATTGTTCGCTCTCGATAATAGACAGTTCATCAGGGTTTTGAGCCTGGATAAAAATTCTAGTGTGAGGATTTTATTGTGGTAGATAAAGTTGAGGCTTATTTTTTGGTTAGTCACTTTAGATCCGAAAACTATACAACTTTTACTAAAGGCCATCATGCACATGCACGCCCATCTGCCGGATTTTTCGCTGGCGACATGTCCGCGGAAAAATCTGTGTGTGAATGTTTTTTTTTATTATTTATTTATTTAATTCAGGCATCAAGGCCCATAGAAAATACATATTAGGTTCAAAATACACGTCCGATAGTTGCTTCCGGGAGCCGGATCTGATCTGATATCTGATCGGATTCATGAAAACACGTACGATTCTCGTGTCCGATTTTTCTGGACGACGACGACGCCCGTACGATGCTTACGATTCTGACACCCGATCCGATAGTCTGATCGTACGTGTAATTCATGTTCAAACAAATGAATGACGCGAAGGCCTTCAGATAGTCTGATCAGACTATCGGAACAGACAACTCCAAATAAGACAACAAGAAAACAAGACTTGTCGCCAGCGACAAATCCGACAGATGGGCGCGTGTGTCTGGTGGCCTATAGGGACAACTCAGAATGAGTGAAAAATAAAATTGCTGTTTCATAAAAAAAAAAAACACTGATGCTCAACAAAAAGTATGGAACTGCTGTTTTTTTTTTGACGACTTCTGACTCTTTCCCATAATAAAAGTTGTACAGAATGATGATCAGTCTTTATGGTTTTTGGGTGAAAAGTGACTAACCAGTCATGGTGTATACAGGGCGTCCCACGACTTTGCCACATGGAGGGAAAGTACCTTAAATACTGTAGCTAGAAAAAATTACTGAATGAAGACTTCATTTTTATTTTAAAAACAATACGAACTGCATTCAAAGAATTTTAAATAATCACCTGTCTGAACCGGGAATAGAACCCGCTAAATGTGAAAAAAACCTGTAATTTTATTATACTGATCGAAAGGCTCGATAAACATTTATTTCTTCTAATTAACATAGCATCTAAAATAAAAGGAAGACCATGAGATTTAATATTTATTAAAAAATTTGTTCAGAATAATCTTAAAGACTACAAAATGTTAACTTTTTGCCTCAACGGTACGTTCAAGTTTAAACCTAACCATTGGAAACTTACGAGTACCAGTCCAGTAGTGTATTAATGTAACGTAGATAGTGGAAAACTATTATTGTAGTATATTTTTGTAGTTTATTTTTCTATGCGGCAGCGCGCGTATCTCGCAAGAGCTTCGTAGCAAAACTCGTAGCATAACTCGTAGCATGGCCTACGGCTAAAGCTACGTTAGAGCTACGGGCTACCACATAACCGTGTACATTTTTACAAGCTTTTATTTAACTTGCAATGTTTGTATGTTAGTTTATTTAGGTCAAATCTTGCAACGGAATTTTAAAACAGTTATCCCCTACCGATTGAGCTGAAATTTTGCATACACGTTTAGTTTGGATGACAATGCATGGTTACCTAATTTGCATTGTTAACGTTAGAAGAAATAAAAGTAAGATAAGTATTAAGTAATCACGTTATTAGAAAACAGTTACCTACGTGTTACGCTGAAAATTATATAAGTATGTGAGTGACCGGGGTAATATATGGTAACTATTTCTTTTTAGGATCCCAATAGTAGGTTCATTCTGCAAAAGTTCAATAAACTCCAATACGTTGGCGTTGTTCCAATCCACGATCAAATTAAGTAGTAGGTAAGTAGGTAGGTAGTAGGTAGGTAGTAGGTAGGTAGTAGGTAGGTAGTAGGTAGGTAGTAGGTAGGTAGTAGGTAGGTAGTAGGTAGGTAGTAGGTAGGTAGTAGGTAGGTAGTAGGTAGGTAGTAGGTAGGTAGTAGGTAGGTAGTAGGTAGGTAGTAGGTAGGTAGTAGGTAGGTAGTAGGTAGGTAGTAGGTAGGTAGTAGGTAGGTAGTAGGTAGGTAGTAGGTAGGTAGTAGGTAGGTAGTAGGTAGGTAGTAGGTAGGTAGTAGGTAGGTAGTAGGTAGGTAGTAGGTAGGTAGTAGGTAGGTAGTAGGTAGGTAGTAGGTAGGTAGTAGGTAGGTAGTAGGTAGGTAGTAGGTAGGTAGTAGGTAGGTAGTAGGTAGGTAGTAGGTAGGTAGTAGGTAGGTAGTAGGTAGGTAGTAGGTAGGTAGTAGGTAGGTAGTAGGTAGGTAGTAGGTAGGTAGTAGGTAGGTAGTAGGTAGGTAGTAGGTAGGTAGTAGGTAGGTAGTAGGTAGGTAGTAGGTAGGTAGTAGGTAGGTAGTAGGTAGGTAGTAGGTAGGTAGTAGGTAGGTAGTAGGTAGGTAGTAGGTAGGTAGTAGGTAGGTAGTAGGTAGGTAGTAGGTAGGTAGTAGGTAGGTAGTAGGTAGGTAGTAGGTAGGTAGTAGGTAGGTAGTAGGTAGGTAGTAGGTAGGTAGTAGGTAGGTAGTAGGTAGGTAGTAGGTAGGTAGTAGGTAGGTAGTAGGTAGGTAGTAGGTAGGTAGTAGGTAGGTAGTAGGTAGGTAGTAGGTAGGTAGTAGGTAGGTAGTAGGTAGGTAGTAGGTAGGTAGTAGGTAGGTAGTAGGTAGGTAGTAGGTAGGTAGTAGGTAGGTAGTAGGTAGGTAGTAGGTAGGTAGTAGGTAGGTAGTAGGTAGGTAGTAGGTAGGTAGTAGGTAGGTAGTAGGTAGGTAGTAGGTAGGTAGTAGGTAGGTAGTAGGTAGGTAGTAGGTAGGTAGTAGGTAGGTAGTAGGTAGGTAGTAGGTAGGTAGTAGGTAGGTAGTAGGTAGGTAGTAGGTAGGTAGTAGGTAGGTAGTAGGTAGGTAGTAGGTAGGTAGTAGGTAGGTAGTAGGTAGGTAGTAGGTAGGTAGTAGGTAGGTAGTAGGTAGGTAGTAGGTAGGTAGTAGGTAGGTAGTAGGTAGGTAGTAGGTAGGTAGTAGGTAGGTAGGTAGTAGGTAGGTAGTAGGTAGGTAGTAGGTAGGTAGTAGGTAGGTAGTAGGTAGGTAGTAAGTAGGAAAAAGTGCATTGCAACGCATGCCGGGTACAGCTAGTACAATATAAATCTAAACTAAAACTAAAGTAAAAACAAAGAAAAATTATATCCTAGACTAAACTATATAAACTAAAAGAGTGCATCAAAATATTCCAACGCATCGCTGTACACTGGAAACGTACCCAGAAGGCTATATAGTTATAATTAAAAACTGATCCACACATGGCTACGAAAAGTCAGAGATGTGGGCCGGGATTAAACTCAAATCCTCCTGCATGGAACGCAAGCGTTCAACCTGTAGGCTATCACCTCTTTTTATGTCACAGACTTATTATCACAAAATGTATGCACAAAATCTCCGCCTGCCTGCGTTTAATGAACCCTGCGTTGCCTCTTAATTAAGCAGGAAATAGGTTTAGCTAACAAACATGATTATCGAATAGCGTCTTGCTTAATTAGGGAGCCAAAATGATGATGTTATCTCGTAGATTGGTCCCCACACGCTTAGTCTTACTTATACAATCTATAAACCGACGAACACATTCTTCGCTACTTCATTACTATAGTTGTCACAATCTAATTGGTCCCATTTGACATTTAGTCAAAATACTAGGAGTACCTAACGTCAAAACTAGTAATCTTAATAGTTAGTTAATAAGAGTTTAAAATAGAGAGATTGTATTGTTGTGCGTTTGTATATTATCTTTATGGTTAACTAGCTTTCGCCCGCAGCTTCGCTTGCGTGAAATTTTGAACCCGTTAAGTGACGATTTTCCATACAAACTTTCATCCCCTATTTAACTCCTTTAGGGGTTGAATTTCGAAAAATCCCTTCTTAGTGGATGCCTACGTTACAAAAGGAACCTACTGTCAAAATTTCAACTTTCTAACTCCAGGGGTTTAGGCTGTGCGTTGATAGATCACTCAGTCAGTCAGTCAGCTTTTCCTTTTATATGTATAGATAATTAAGAACTAAGTATGTAAGTATTTTGCTTTGAGTATTGGCCTTGCAGTGTTTTTCTTTATATTTTTTCAGCCAGTTTTATAATGTCTGTATAAATATTTAAAGTTCAATTTGAATAAAATAATATTAAAGGATGATGGGCACAAATGTATGAAGTCTGGTACTGGCTCCAATCGGAATGATTGATACACCATTGGAAAGGTATTTTTGTGTAGATTATGAATAACCATGGCGCTAGTCCCGATTCAATGTCCGATCGAAGTAATCCTGCTTGAAAGTTATTTATTTTTGTTACATCCTATTAAGTACACATACTTTTATTGTCATTTTGCTCCATTTTGGCATGGTATTTCAATAATTATTATTAATATTTTTCATTATCTAGGTAAGGTTCAGAAAGAAAAGAAGAAAAAAAAATACATTTATTTAACACAGACCAAAAGGCACACAGTACAAAACAAAACATAAGAAAAAACAAAAAAGAAATTAGCAGGGAAGTGTGCCTCACGGCTGCGCCAAAAAGGTTCAGTTCAGCAAAAAGGTAAATAAAACAAGTTCGAAGTAAGTTTCATCATTTATTGTATGTAAGTATACAGTGTGTAAAAAGACCCGCATAGCCGAAATCTACGCACTCTGTACATCAAACTAAATTACATTGACCAAAAATAATTGCTGGGAAACGACTTTTATTTTTAGGCATAAAAAAAAACGCGTCCGATTTTTTTCATAGATAGATCACCCCTAACTGAAAAAATACTAAACCGATTTTGTTGTAATTTTCATCCGTTAACTGATTTTTATTTAGCTCAAAATCTGTGCAAATATCATCAAAATCGGTCCAGCGAAACCGGCGATATGATTTTTTTAAATTCTATTTCGAACTGAATATCCAGTATCTTCTGAAGACTATATTTCAAAACGGACAATTGCTACGGGTTTGTTGCCATAGTAGTTTTTTGTACTCTTGAAAAGAGCTATCATCCAACGATGGTACATTCATTTTGATTGGACATGAGTACCAAAACGCCCATCCTCCTTTTATTAACTGCTCTAAAGACTCCACACTATGCCGCCGGCTTTATGCCGCGCGGGTGTAAATGAATAGGAATTATACCCGGTGGCCTGGTTAGAAACCCGCCGGCAAGCCCCGGCAGCCCGGTTAGATACCCGCCGGCAAGCCCCGGCGGCATAGTGTGTACCCCTTAATGAAGTAATTGAACCTGAAAAATGTCTACAAACAAACAAAAGAAAATAATAAAAAAAACTATTTATAGACTACCCTTTTTACCGTAAGTTGAGTCCTGGCGTTCCTCTACAAATCGATACCATACAAAGAATATTATATATTTAAAAAAACAAATCATTGGATTTTTGATGATGTCGTTTACGTTTTTTCGTTAGCATTTTCCTTAAGCCGGGTCCGCAGCGTCAAATTTCTAACAAAACAAGTTAGCAAAACAGCCAGTCCGCTGCGCCTTCATTAAAACAACTGATGGCGTCTTCTTCTAGTGAGCGCGAATACAAAATGCGTCACTTCCTCTCCCCGCAGGCGAACGCGGGGGATGTTATTCATTCGTCTCGGCAAACATGTTATTGTGTTTTTGCTAACAAAACTGTTAGGCCACGCCCCTATTCGGTTAGCAAACAATGTTATCCTGTTTGCAAACACGAAAACACGGCGCAGCGGACCCGGCTTTACGGCTACAATTTACGAGCTGTCAGAACTCATCTTTGGGTGAAAAGAGTGTAAGTATTTATTTTAACCATAATTGCGCGTGTCATCTTCAACACATGTGATGTAAATAATGAAGAATTCCTTCTTCTCTGTTACAGGCAAACTTACCGTGTATGAATATAGCGCTACGCATTTGTAGAGCGGTGCGGCTGGGGGCTCTGCAGCCTCGGCGGCAGCGGCCTCCTGCTCATCCCAGTTAACTTGTGTGGGGTCATCCCAACCCACAGCCAGTTGTTCTATGCGCATACGATCCTCCTCCAGCAAGGCTAAGGAAACATTTGATGTGAATATATTTGCGGTAGTAAAGCACCTGGTAAAAGATCAAACATGCTTGGCAAATTTTCGTTTTGTTTGTACGGGTTCATCAAACACGACTGCACACGTTCAAGCATGCTTGACAAATGCGCTACAAACTTGCTGTCAATCTAATTTTCAATCAAACACGTCAAACACGTAGCTGTTTGACAAACGCGTCAAATAAAGCCGTAGACTACCCATAAAATATTTTGATAAACACGTAGACAAATTATTTGATCGTTTACCGGGTGCTTTAGATGTCTACCTCTAACTCAAGGCCCTTTTTCTATGGCGAAAGATATGACTGATGATGTTAGTTAAAAGATAAACCTTTGATTGTGAAACATTCATTTTGCTGTAAGAATCACTTTTTACAACCTATTTCAATCTCCAAATGAAAATCAGCGTTGGGCGTTTGTGAAACGTTGTGAAACAAATAAACTGAAGAGGGGAATTACATCCCTGGCTAAAAATCTTCCTAAAAATGCTCGATTTCCACGTTGAGAGTTAAATTCAAGCAATTGGTGTTCTGATTTTATTTTACCACTTTGTTGGTGTGATTAATATGTTTAACCATGCCAAATTATAGCTTTCTAGTACTAAGAGTCTCTGAGCTAAGCTGCGGATGGACGGACGGCCATGGCGAAACTATAATACTACGGAACCCTAAAAACAACATCTACCACAACTACTTACCATCAACATCTTCGTCGTGTTCGTCTTCGTTCTGCGAGCCGGATGTGGTGCGTTGGTGGCTACTCGAAGCGACGGCAGCAGAAGCCGAAGTGCCTTCGCCTTCGGTGTTGTCGCTGTCGTAGAACGAATCGGAGCTGGGCTGGTCCTGTATCAGATATGTTTGTTCTGGTATATTGTTACACTGAATATTTGTTTTACTCATATTCAATTTCAATTGAGATGAAAAGCCAGCGGTAGTACTGTAGTAACAATTTGATTTATGTATGTACTGCATGGTTGCTATTACCAAAAACTGAATCCGGGTCACCAATATCAACCCGGAAATTAATATATCGGAAACAATGATTGATGGCTTATTTAAATAAAAAGTATTTTATAGACTATTTAATACTACCCAAATCAATTTCATAAAAATAATACTATTATGTACTTTTTGTTTAAATAAGCTATCAATCTTAGTTTCCGACATATTAATTTCCGGGTTGATATTGGTGACCCGGATTCATTGCTTCCGACTTCCGAGTGTATGTTAAAGTAGATAAGTTAGTCCCGGCCTGCAATTGGTCGGCCTACTAGTCTATAAAGACAGTAATACATACTGTTTTAAATACACTCATATTTTTAGATAGGTACTTTAGATATTATTTTATAATATAGATATTAAGTAACAGTTGTAATTTGTGATATTTTAAGCGTTCGCCACACAAAATGCGGGTCGCGAGCGGGTCGTGTCGTTGGTGGGCAGCGTGACCTTTTATTTATATTACATACTAGCTTTTGCTCGCGGCTTCGCTCCCGTTAATTTACGGATCCCTAATTTTTTGATCCCAAAATATAGCCTATAGCACTCAGGGATAACGTAGCTTCCTATTGGTGAAAGAATTTTTGAAATCGGATGAGTAATTTCGGAGATTACCTCCTACATACAAACAAACAAACAAACAAACAAACAAATTCTACCTCTTTATAATATTAGTATAGAAATATTTAGTATTTACATATTTATACAGGGTGGTAATTTGAGATGGGGCATGAAGGGTAACTTCCGGAAGAATATTTTGATCCTTAAGGGAAATGGGATCGATTGGCATCATAAAAAAGTTTTGTGAAAACAGCCATTTTTCTCGCTGACTGTACTTTTTTTTCAAAATCTGTGAATGCCGATTGAAATTATCCCAAAAGTTAGGGGTGGTCTTCTAAGAACGTTTTCCTGTAACTACAACGGTTAAGGTAGCTGCCCTTCATGCCCCATCTCAAATTACCACCCTGTATATACATGCACAATATTACAGTCTCAACCAAAGCATTGTACAGTTAAAGTACATGTAAGAAAAAACAAAAAAAAAAATTACAAACACGTAACAGAAATTTAAATTAAACAGCAGAAAACCGAAATTAAAAAAAAAACATAATATTATGGGATAATCTATTCAATGCCTTATTTAGATGCACTTGGCGCGGTGAGTTAATACTCGCTTAATAGCGCATGTTGAAAAGCTAAAGAGTTGTTATACATATTGCCTACTCTAATGAAAGAGGATCATCGTTTTATGTAGCGGTATGTCGACAATAATAATCGATTAATATTCAACTACATATAAATTATTCTTAAAATCTAATATGAATATAATAGCTATTATGAAGCTAGCAGCCTAATTAAAATTATATTGAACCAATGAAATACACGATTAAAAACATGCTTAAATTAAGAATAATAAATTAACTTACAAGATCAATAAACTTAATAACATATTATTATAATCATGCTCAAGTATGAATCTAAGGACTTAATATAAAACTATGCTATTTTTAATGCTTAAAAGATGAAACATAATGATAATTAAGCATAATTTTGCTGTCGCTTGGCTAAAAAATTATATAAATACTATCTTAGCCTTTTTCAAATATTGCAAGATTTAATAAAGTTAAACTCTTAATTGAATCGCTAAAACCTTAACAAAGTCATGAGTATTAAAAAACAATAAATATATATTTATAATATACATATATTTGGCATAAGCACCTGTCGACATCGTTGCGTCGGTGCTCTGAATAGTGCTTTTATTTGAGTTAACTATGAAATAAATTCTCTATTTACATAGGTATTCGCTGTTTGACCGCAAAGCATTAATTAATATATTAATAAAGATGTTCAAAAATTTTATTCAGTTCACTAGCCAAGCCAAGTTCCGTCAAGATAATTTCGCCGTCGGCAAACATGATAAGATAAGATAAGATATATTTAAACATGAGTGTGGTATAAAGGTCTTATAATTAAATGAGGTAGCTACATGTTTTGCCATATAAGGCGTACAAAATTTGTCACACTAGGCAAACAAAGCAAAAAATAAAAAAAAGAATGTAAAAAATAATCATAATGTCAACATTTAAATTAAAATTACAGTATCAGAATTTAAATTCTATTCAAAATAACAATGTCAAAATAAATCTAATTATGTCAACACAAATTCTTTTTCATTAAGGAACTCCGTCACGCTATAATATGCTCTGGCGTTTAAAAAAGTACGAAGTTTATTTTTAAACATAGTTTGAGGCAGTTCCTTCCAACTTTTAGGTACTTTGTTATAAATGACTGGTGCCATGCAGTACACACTTTTGTGCATCAGGGTCGTGTTAGCAGATTGGAGACAAAGTTGACTATTGTCGCGTCTATTGCGTGGAAATTGGTCGGCTAGTCGCTTATAGTAATGCGGGTTCGACTTAACAAACACAGCTACTTCTAATATATATGTATAAGCACGGTAAAGGTAACACTTTGTATTTTTTAAAATAAGGCACGCAGCTATCGGTTTTCTCAAGTCTAAACATCGCCCGTAAACATCTTTTTTGGGACTTGAATGCTGATTCTTTTTCCGTCGAGTTACCCCAAAATATTAGCCCATAGCGTAGATGAGTTTCTACCAAACCGTAGTATGCTGTAAGTAGAGCATCCGTATATAATGTGAATGAAAGTGTGTGTAAAGCGTATGCGGATATACTCAGTTTTTACTTAACATTTCAATATGTGTTTTCCAGTTAAGGTTTTTATCAATCTGAAGGCCTAGAAATTTTGTTGAGTTAACTTCTTCTATTTTTTCATTAAAGTATTGTATGTTAAGGTTCATACTAGGTAACCGTTGCGTAAAATGTATAGCCTTCGTTTTCTTTAGGTTTATTTTTAAATTGTTTTCTTGCATCCATTGAATAGCTGATTTTAAAGAATTATTAATATCACTCTCATACGTCTCTACATTTTTACAAGGTATTGACAAAGTACTGTCGTCCGCGAATAGTGTCATTGGTACTTCAATGCATTTAGGCAAGTCATTTATGTATAGTATAAAGAGAAACGGTCCTAAAACGCTTCCCTGCGGTACCCCATATTCTACTTCACGCCCTGACGATCGATAAATCTCTTCTTTCTTCTTTACGATATTTATATGTCTAATTTCAGTGATTTGATATCTATGTCTTAAATATGATTCAATTAAATTAAGGACATTGCCTCTTATGCCATAAGCTTCCAACTTTTTTAATAATGTCGTATAATGTAAGTGGTCAAATGCTTGGGTCATGTCACAGAATATGCCACAGACTGGATTTCGTTTGTCAATATTGTCAATAACATTGTATAGAAAGTCATATATAGCCATATTAGTTGTCCTATGTTGTCGAAAGCCTTTCTGTTCATCACATAAAATATGACTTATTTTTATGAATTCAGACAGTTCTTTATATATATATTTCTTTCTTTCATGGTCACTTCCCGACGGCAAACACACCTTATACAGTTATAATTGCAAAATAAATATCAGCACAGCGTAACATAGCATAATATCCTTTTCGAGAAAACCTATGCTCAGCAGTGGACTACGATAATTTAAGTACACTAAACGAAGATTATTTAAAATAAAATCAAGACAAGGAAATTCTGTGGGAGTACTTACGGCTGCGCCAGAGGCGTCGGTGCGGACGCTCAGCAGGCTGCTGCTCCTCGGCAAGGTCTCCTGCACAGCCAGCAGGTCGATCTCCTTCAACCACTCGTCGACCGGAGCGCCGCTGACGCGAAGACATTCCAGCCGGGACTCGTATTTCGCTTTGGAGATCTCCGAGCGACGGATGGAAGCTCGGAGCTCATCCAAGCGAACCTCCAGCTCTGGACCATTAGGATCGTTAGGGTCCACCTAGTGAGAAACGGAAGCAAATAAAATTGTAAAATTAAGTATTTTAGAAAGGATTTATAAGAATTTTAGTTTCAAGACTTACAATTTTGTTTAGATTTTGAAAACAAATGAATCCCTCCGCCAAAATATCTAAGTGCCTACTTATTTAATTTTTAATTACACAAACTTATACTTTAAAAAACTACCACGGCGATTTTAACGAAAGAAACATCACAACTACAAGTTACAGGAAAGCTTCTAGGTAAAATCATAATTGAGCAAAAAAGGCTGTTGTTCCCTCAACTCGGAAATGATTAATCTAAAAACGAGGCAAAGAGCGACGCGGCCCAGTTTAACAAACAGCACGAGAAATGCCGAATCGCGTCCAATATACACACAGGAGCCCAAAACAGAAATTTTCAGAAAAACAGATAAGACAGCCCCCATGGCTGGAAACTAAAAACAGGACAAAAAAAATCAAACGTAATTTTTTAATGTCGTGGAGCACGTCGTATACGGAATGCACGGTTATAAGAAGCGAGTATCGCGGGCCGCTTGCTAACTTTCAATGCTAAGGGTAAGGGGGTAGATATATAATTCAGGGTGGTTCACAGCCGCGCCATATTGACTGTTAAGTGCTGCTACGTATACCAATCGCCCTTAGAAGCAAGAATAAAATTAAATGCGATGCGGTTTGTATTTGCACGAATATTTTTTTTTATTTTTTTTTTGCACAATAAAGCAAAAAATCGTCGTATAATTTTGATTAAATTATAGACAAAGCTAAACATGGAAGCCTCCCGACAAAGTTTATAATATCTTTTCTGTAGTTGTGATTTTCTGTTCCAATATTAATATTTTTCTATATTTTGTTTTGTTTTTTTATTTGTTTTACTTTACACCATTTTGTGGTTTTGATTGTAATAGTAACTCTGGGTACCAGTATCTGCAAATTGCAAAAAAAAAAACAAAGAGAACGAAAACAATACATCGTTTTGAAAAGTTGTGACTTTGACAAGATAGAATACGGTGTTAAATAAATCAGCCTTTGATTTTGAATATAGTGTGCCTCACTCCTTTTTTTACAAAAAGGTAGCAGCGCGTGGTGCGTATGCACAGGTATGCACCTAACTATTATTGGCGATAGTTTTTTATTTTCTATTCGACTACTATAAATGGTCCTAGGGGACCGTTTCTACCGTTTTAGCCAATGACTATTGTGTGGCGATAGAACTAACACAATAGCAATTTATAATGCACACTTTTGCACTGTAGCGATTTAGACGAAGAGTGGGGCGCGTCTTCGTGGATTGAACTATCTGTACCACTAGTTATAATCAGATTGACAATGACACTGAGGAGTACACCGCAGGGCTGCGTTTTCGAGAAATTTGCAGAATTGGAGACAAATAAATATGCTGTACCAATACTTTCTTCCGACGGCATTTGTGAATGTTCTACACCCACACATTTTAAATAACTATATTTAATTTAAAATTATACAAGCTTAGTTTTACTATACACTAAACCTGAAACTAGTTTGTTCAGAATCACTAGGAGAATCGATTGACATATTTTTACACCAGTTTTTTTTCCATTTTTATTTTTTTTCATAAATTTCAATTTTGTTTCAATAAGTTTCTACTCATAACAGTTGACGGGAATAGACACCTTGAGGCTTAAGACGGTCCGCTCGGTCAGATTTCGTGTATTAGACAGCCCCTGCATAGCGCATTTCACACTCTACTAGGGAACTTAACGCGACATAAACTAAGGTGTAACTTGGAGATTTATTTAAAAAAAAACACATATTCAGGCAGTTCTGATGAAAATCTTGTTGGGGTGTCTCGGTTTTTGTATATACTAAAAATAACGTATATTATCTAGTAATAGGCACAGTGTATATATATAAGTTAAAGCAGTACTTCAACTACTTACAATCGTCTGAATTGACACACTCACACAGACACGCACTGCAACAAGACTTCTAAGTTATCATCGGAATACAGTCAGTCACGGCTGTCATAGAGTACATGACAAAGAGTGCATTATACTCAGTATAGGTACAGTGCATGTATGTGTGAGTCTGTCAATTCAGGCGATTATAGTAAGTCGAGGTATTGCTTTAGTTTATTATATCGACGCTTGAAAGGCAATATTTACCAAGCGACGTGTTGGCAACTTTACACTAGAGCATTTTAAAGTTTTTTTTTTTTTGGAAAAAAAACGTAATATATCGCCTATTTGTCATAAGTACTTGATTCCAACGAATTTTAAATCCTGTTTATAGGCTTAATGAACTAGCATTTAAAGATTATGAACTTAAATAAAACTTTAAAATGCTCTAGTGTAAAGTTGCCAACATGTCGCTTGATAATTTTTGCCTTACAACCATCGATATCTACTGTGGTTTAGGTTTAATTATTTTATATATTTTGTTGTCTCGTGTTTTTTTGAAACACTATTGTAGAGAAATACACACGGGAGCAATGAATCCAGGCCACCAATATAAATCTTAATATCTCAGAATCTAACAATGCTAGCTTATTTACAGGCTATTTAATACTACTTATTAATTTTATTTCAGTAGTGTTGTCTATAAAATACTTTTTATTTGAATAAGCTATCATTCTTAGTTTCCGAGATATTAAGTTGTTGGTGGTCCGGATTCATTGCTCCCGAATGTAGTTGACGTTTTTTTTTTATTTCTGTCATCTGTATTGGGTTGGTCCATCGGTAAATTCAGCTTTTGAAGAAATATTCTTCTTCAAGTTAAAACTAAAAATGTATATTCTATATCACACAAAAACACTTCCATATATCTCAAACGTACCTTCTGGCCAGCATCGCGCATCGCTTGGTACACATGCATCTTGCGCGAAGCATCGCGCACGAGTGAGGTCTCGCGCACGACGCGTGTTGCCCAGCGGCGCGCCTCTTGTCCAAGCGTCTGCGCAACCGACTCGTGCTCGATGGTCACAGCGTCGATCGGGTCATTGTCGCAAGGTTCGAACTCGTACTGTTTGAAATATTGCGTTTCATCAGGTTCTTTACAGCAAAGTTATAAAATAAAGCCTGAAAGGCTGCTGTGTACCTCGTATCGAGTTTTTTGTCGTTTTGGTACCGAGTTTGGGATTTAAGATTTGTAAAATTTTATTTCTGCATATTAGAAATCATTTCAATAACATTGCTTGCTAAACCATATGAATCTGTGCATACATAACTATCAGCGTACACGCATCTACAAGGTTAGTCGGAAAGGGTACTAATCCGCGGGCCACAAAGTATCAATTAAGACTGTTTTAAGAGCCATTACGCACTGTCGACTAGTCGCCGGAGACTTGGTCTCTCGGCGATCAAAACATAAGCATAGTCGCCCGGAGGACCAGCGACCAAGTGCGTAAGCACGTAGACAGTGCGTAATGGCTCTAAAGCAAGGGTTAAAATTTCAAAATTCGATAATATTTATTTCCATGAAAAAATATTTTGATTTTAATTTTTTCAACAATTCTTCATCTCTGCTTTAATTACGAATTCAGAAAATAAAGCTTCGAATCTGTGACCCCAAATATGACCTAAAATGTGAACACAGCTGATCATAGCTGAGGATACTTAGATAGATTTTCGCGTATATTGTATATTTCGCGTATATGAATTCTTTGAACAGCAATTTTTTTTAAACTATTGACTTTTGAGGGAAGCTGTAGAATAAAAGCAATAGCTTAAAGTACCCATAGTAATAAATATATTACTATGGGTACTTTAACACTCTTTCGGATTAGTATCCCCTTTTCGACTAACCTTGTATGGATTTGTTATTCTACTGTATTCCAATATTTTCTTTCTGTCCCTACACGAGAAAGGGGCCCGTTATTGATTCCCTGTAAATAAATGCAAACTACCTGCAGACATTGACTCAAGTATATCACACAGAATTCTTAAGTTCAGAAGCTATTATTTTCCACTTAAAAACGGCATTTATTGCGGCTTGTTATTTTGCTATTGAAGACTAACAATAGAAGGAACAATAATTATACTAAACACCGAGCTAATTAGTTTATTTGCTATGATTAAGTTTTTAAATACAGTCTTTTAATTTTGTTTCCTTAACATATCATCAAGCCTGTTTTTTTTTTCCACGAATTATTGGGCAGAAGTGCATAGTACACCTTTATTTCGCCGTTATGTTTAAAGGTCACAGCTCATTAGAGCCACTGCGCATCCGACCCGCATCGCCTCGCCTCGTGCAGTTAGTATTCTGTATATAAACTTGTATGGATGTGCGCTCACTACATCAACTCCGTAGCGTCACCGGATCGCCTCGGGCGTATGACGTCCACTCGCGGACGACGAGTTGACCACTCGGTGACAACGCGCTGTTCGCATGCTTGCCTTGCGTTGCTGCGTATTGCCAATGCACAAGTCCCGAGTGAACCGCGAGCTTCCATCGAGTGGACTCCTCTGGTTGACCACGCGACGTTTACTGGTGATAACGCGGCGTCCACCCGTGAACCAGCTGCTGACAACGAGAGGACGCCGAGCGACGAGGCGATGCGGGTCGGGTGCCGGGTGCCTCTAATGAGTTGTGACCTTAAGTCTCACGTAATAGGGGACGAGCCGGGCACAAACCCAGACTCCAGGCTGCTACTGAGGAATTCCACACGGGAAAACCCAATAACACTTTGCCCGACGCAGGACATCATGCGCAGCAATCGTCGCTTACGACCACTAGACCAAAGATGCTGTCAGCATTTATGAATCCCAAATATCTTGTTACATGTGGGTTGGCCATGTACTAATGTCATTGAGGGTCTAACTGCTGCAGTTTTGTTATCAACCCCCCATGTTAATAGAAATTGTCGTTTCCAGAAGCTTCTTCGCCAACTGATACCCTGTAAGGAATAATAAGTATTCGAAATATACCTGAATATGTTGCTTCAGCACAGGGTAGTACAAGTATATACACTGTAGATTGTACTCCCTGGTCAGCTGCTGGGCCTGGTCTCGGATCTTGCCGAAGGAGTGCTGGGTGGCCGAGCAAGTCAGCAGCTCAGTACGGCCCATGAGGGTCAAGAACTCGGACACCTTCTCATAGACAGCAGACTCCATGCCCAACATGCAGTTCTGGAGCTCCACCAGGAAATAACGGTTCTGGAGGAAACAGATGTGGTTATTTTTGGAAATGCAGAGAAAAAGTAAAAGAGTTTAGAGTGTTTTGCCGCACAACTTTGTTTGAAATATCTGGTAAGGAAGTTTGTAACATGGCATTTGAAATATCTTTGGGTATCCCAGACTTATCGAAGCAGAATCGGCATAGGCTAGTGGGAAAAAGCTTGTCGGACGGCCACGCCGAACGCCGTCGCAACGCCCCGAGGCAAACGACGTCGGTTAAACCCTTATGCCCGTATACGTATACATAAAGCTTTTCCCGACCAGCCCAAGTCGATTCCGCGTCGATAAGTATGGGGAGACCCTAAAAAGGATCTTCTAAAAGCTCCTTGTTATACATACATACATAAATTCACGTCTTTTTCCTAAGGCAGAAACTATAGAAGGCCACAAGCTAATATTCTTACATACTCCATGTTACAACCAGAAGTTAAAAACAAGATAACATACTATTGGTCATAGTTCGTTGGTTGTGTGGTCTGGGTTATCTTTTTAATCAAGACCATGGTATGACAAAGAAGGCAGTCTCTTCCCGGAGAGCCAGAACACGTGACAGACCTATACTACGTCATAGCTACTGATGAACCAATATAAGCTTCAGCTTCTGTATTCAAACTTTGTTCTCATTGGTGGGAAAATATCACAAACTGTGACGTAGATGCGTACATCGCGGGAAAGAGTACCTGGAGAAGTTTTATTATACAATGATCAAGCCATTTGGTTTTCTGCGTGTTGATGAATGTATTGAAACTGACCTGGTGGGCATTAGCTGCCGCAATGCTGAGCAGATAGTCGTTTCTGGCTCCAGTAGACTTCTCCTCGAGCTGATCGCGACGGGAGGACACCTTGGCGCTGTTCTTTTGCAGCGACGTGATGGATTGGAAGAAAGAGCCTTTTTTCTTTTTCAACCTGTTACATGAAATAAGACTACTAAAGTTTCTATACCTAATAATATAATTCAATCATGATTCGAAAGACACGTGGCGCCACCATGAACGTTATTGTTGTTTTCCTCGGGAACTGTACTTTTTCAGGATGAAAGGTACCCAATGTCCGTTTCTGTACACCTGACAACGTATTTGCAGAATTTCAGGATGATCGGTTCAGTGGTTTAGGCGTGAAAAGGTAAAGCCGGGTCCGCTGCGCTGTGTTTTTGTGTTTGCAAACAGTATATCATTGTTTGCTAACCGAATAAGGGCGTGGCCTAACAGTTTTGTTAGCAAAATTGGCGCAGCGGACCCGGCTTAATATTGTTTGCTAACCGAATAGGGGCGTGGCCTAACAGTTTTGTTAGTAAAAACGTTAGGCGTTAGGCGTTAAGATTAGGATTTATATTCTTAACTCGTATTTTCTTGGATTCGGATCAGCAGTGTACAGGCGAACGGAACCTATTTGAGTTATGGAGTTCTGTATCTCTCCCGAGTATTCACAGGTTATTTAAGTACAAACTTTGTACGAACATGCTACTACGTATTTGATGTTTCTGGACAGTTGTTTGCGTATGTTGGCTGCTCTCCAACTGCACTGCCGCAACAGGAAGGTTACTCATAGGAATCAATATAAATTCCAACCTATGTTCCTAGCCTGGACTGGTTGTTAAAACTTTTTGTTATCCTAGCTATCTTGTGCACGACGATTGTGCGAAATTTCTCAGTTCTTCAATTACGTGGAAAGAAGGACTGTTGGCTGATTCCCACGAAATACCGAGCGTTATTGCTTAAAATTAAAACTCTTGTATCTTTGGCAATAATGCAGCAAAAACCCCATAGCTTTGCATAGAAGTCCATCCCGTACGTTAGCAGCTATCACAGATTACGAGTACACAGTATACAGGGTTAATTGAAAAATACCAACAACCTCTTAAGGGGTACTGTACTCATCATTATGAACAACTTTTACTATGGGACCAAATCGGAAATCGCGAAAAAAAAACCCTACATTTTGACGAGCTAAGCGAACGGAAATGTAGGGAACAACTGTTTTGTTATTTCGCGCGTTATTTTTTAAATTATGGCCGGTGTCCTATCAACATTTTCATGTAGCGACAACGATTAAGGTAGCTGCCTATTACTACTCCACCTCAAATTAGTTTTTTGCGATTTATGCTTTTCTAGTACTCCAAACTCAGTTGGTCGAGAAGTCTTTTGATCCTTATGGGAAATGGGATCGATTGGTATCATACACACTCTTTAAAGTAAACAATAAAATACGGACTTTATGGATTTCAAAACTATACCGAAAAAGGGCCTTAGTGGGGGTTTAAAATTTCACGCAAGTGTAGCTGCGGGCAAAAGCTAGTCGAATATAAATTCAGTTATTTTCGGGACAACGATCAAAACTTTTTAGTTTAATCGAGCACGCGTTCCTGAGATTCTAGTTATATTTTCCCTAGTCGCACTTGACGGTAAGCGGAGAGAGGGTCTACTAAGATGGAGCACACGAATCCAATTACCAGAGATAAAGAAGGACTCCCCTATACTCCTCTGGCTCTCTCTTACACACGACGGAATACAGTAAACTGCTTGGCGCTGGACTTTAATGTTAAGGTGGTAGCCAGGCGGACCATGTAGATCCTACCACCAAGCGTGCTGGGTTTTGTTGAATCTTACAGCACGCGTCTATTCCCAGCGTTCGATGAGGAAGTTTTATACAAGCTTAGTTTTAGTATATACTAAACTGAAACTAGTTTGTTCAGAATCACTAGGAGAATAGATTGACTTTTGATTAAATTTCAATTTTCTTTCAGTAGGTTTCAATACCAATAACAGTTGACGGGAATAGACACCTTGAGGCTTTAGATGGTCCGCCCGGTCAGTTTCCATGTATTAGACAACCCCTGCATATCACATCTCAGGCATTTCACACTTTACTAGGGAACTTAACGCGACATAAACTACGGTGTAACTCGGAGATTTATTAAGAAAAAAACACATTTTCAGGCAGTTCTGATGAAAATCTTGTTGGGGTGTCTCGGTTTTTGTATAATTATAATAAAAATAACGTTGTATATTAGCCCGTCTCCACACGGGATAATATCCATCGAGCCTGGCTATTACAGTAGCATATTTCATATTTACTGCAACATTAGGTGGAAATGATATTTTATACCTTTGAATCTAAACTGAGATTGGACTATAGTAGAACATAAATTTGAATGGCGCTCCGCTTTGACAAGGATTAATTCCAGCTACATTTTCATCCAATAGGGATCAATAATGTTGCTGCTTCAGCAGACTCATAGACTAAAGGCGATCTTTGAACTGTACTAGTTACGATTTGGAACCAACCGGTATATTTCCTATTCCTTACGGATTTTGATGGAAATATCGTCGCAAAGTCCTGTAAAGGTCATGGCACATTATACCGGCACCGCAACTGCACAGCTGCAGCACGGCGCGGCAGAGTCGTCTCGAATTTAGGCTACGGCTAGCCGCCAGCGCACTAACTACGCGTCGTCCGCGAGGTGTAAGCTCGCAGTCTGCGCGCCGGCCGCGAGGTGCAAGCTTGCAGTCCGCGCGCTGGTCGCGAGGTGCTAGCTTGCTATCACCGCGAACACAGTAGTTATATGGCATTTGTGATTGAACGCCTACACTTACACACGCCTAGAACTTGCACGTTTTCATAACGATGTTGTTTTGCTGGCGACTCGAAGTCGGCGCGCAGTAAGCACACGGTCCGCTCGCTTACAGAGCGCAGGCTGCGAGTAGAATTGTATGGTAGCGGCAAGCGCGCTAATTAACTGGCTGCCGTTGACTTTTTCAAATTGACATTATAAAATAGACGATTTAATGCTCTAATCTGAATGAAAAGTTAATTGCTGTGTTGGAGCGGTGCCGTTGCGGTGCCGGTATAGTGTGCCATGACCTTAAAACGGACCAATATTGGACAGGTTTTCATTGAAATGGAATTCAATAGTTCAAATTCCGAATGTTTCGCAGTCTATGGAATGAAAGCTCGATGTTTGCAAATAAATCGTCCGAATATTTATGGTATGTTTAACCGTTATTTTTGAATGATATATATTTTGCGTTTTAACGGATGAACACATGTTTGATAACACTCAAAATGTAGTGTAGGAATTTACTTTATTTTGAGGTATAAGCTCGGAAAATTTATTTGTTTCTTTATTTCTACTATCTTTCTTCTTTATTTCCTGTTGGTGGTGATCTAGACACATGGCGTTGTGTCAATCCAAGTTGATCTATTACTAGCTGAGTCCTGGCGGCTCTGCCCGCGTATGAAATTTTTGTCCATACAAAGTTTGGAGTTGTGGACTTGCCTATACATATAATTGTGTAAATTACTAGTATTCACATTGTATTTTTTTATATATTATTATTTTTTTCCTTTTTGGTCAATTTTTGTACTCAAGACTTGGTACTACATTACTCCAAGGTCTGTGGTCAAGACAACATTGTTCTCTCTCATAGTACCTACTGTATTCACTGAAATTGTAAAAGATATCCTTTTTTAAAAAGAGTAAACATGGAGTTTCTTGCCGGCTCTTTTCCATAGGAAACGACTAATTGGAACCTTGCACCTAAATTCGACTTTTCATAAGCGCCTGTATTGGTTTATGTGAAATATATTTTTTTGATTTCATTTGTTTACTTCCTCCTGAATATTATCCGATACTATTAGCGTACTTATTTTACGTCGATGCTACTATGTCAGAAACTTTTGCGCAAGTGCTAACAACAAATGTACAAAATCTAAACTCAATTGTATGAACGCTGCGCGAGCGCATAGAAGACGGACACGCAAACATCGCACATATAAGCATCGAACACAAACATTGAAAACACTTTTTATTTTCCTTTTTTTTCGTAGCGTTTTTAGAGTGATTTAAAAAAGGCTCGAGTTGATGACCGTTACTTACTTCTCCTCGATGTCTTTGGCTTTGTCCCGCACATCGTGAGCGGTGTGCTCTTCATCGAAATACAATTTTTTTGTTTTATCTACATCCACGACCGTGGTTTGTAGCTCCTTGTGAGCCTGTGCCAAATTGTCCGTGCACTGGAATAAAAAAAGACATGTTAATAAATTATAGAAGTCGAACAAGAGAGTTGTTCTTGCAGAACAAGGGAGCTATTTCTAAGAATCTGGCATTGTTGCACTAATATTCTCAAACGTATAATGAACAAGAGAGTTGTTGTTGTAGAACAAGGGAGCTATTTTTAAGAATCTGGCATTGTTGCACTAATATTCTCAAACGTATCATGAACAAGAGAGTGGTTCTTGAAGAACAAGGGAGCTATTTCTAAGAATCTGGCATTGTTGCACTAATATTCTCAAACGTATCATGAACAAGATAGTTGTCGTTGTAGAACAAGGGAGCTATTTCTAAGAATCTGGCATTGTTGCACTAATATTCTCAAACGTATCATGAACAAGAGAGTTGTTGTTGTAGAACAAGGGAGCTATTTCTAAGAATCTGGCATCGTTGCACTAATATTCTCAAACGTATCATGAACAAGATAGTTGTCGTTGTAGAACAAGGGAGCTATTTCTAAGAATCTGGCATTGTTGCACTAATATTCTCAAACGTATCATGAACAAGAGAGTGGTTCTTCAAGAACAAGGGAGCTATTTCCAAGAATCTGGCATTGTTGCTGTAATATTCTCAAACGTATCATGAATAAGAGAGTTGCTCTTGTACAACAAGGGAGCTGTTATATATAACAAGATTTCTAAGAATCTGGCATTGTTGCTCTAATATTCTCAAACGTATCATGAACAAGAGAGTTGCTCTTGTACAACAAGGGAGCTATTTCTAAGAATCTGGCATTGTTGCACTAATATTCTCAAACGTATCATGAACAAGATAGTTGTCGTTGTAGAACAAGGGAGCTATTTCTAAGAATCTGGCATTGTTGCACTAATATTCTCAAACGTATCATGAACAAGATGGTTGTCGTTGTAGAACAAGGGAGCTATTTCTAAGAATCTGGCATTGTTGCTCTAATATTCTCAAACGTATCATGAATAAGAGAGTTGCTCTTGTACAACAAGGGAGCTATTTCTAAGAATCTGGCATTGTTGCTTTAATATTCTCAAACGTATCATGAACAAGAGAGTTGCTCTTGTACAACAAGGGAGCTATTTCTAAGAATCTGGCTTTGCTGCTCTAATATTCTCAAACGTATCATGAACAAGAGAGTTGCTCTTGTACAACAAGGGAGCTATTTCTAAGAGTTTGGCATTGTTGCACTAATATTCTCATACGTATCATGAACAAGAGAGTTGTTGTTGTAGAACAAGGGAGCTATTTCTAAGAATCTGGCATTGTTGCACCAATATTCTCAAACCCATCATATTATATTGAACTCTTCTTTCTCCTACCCTTTTTCCAACTATGTTGGGTTGCTTCCAGTCTAACCAGATGCAGCTGAATACCAGTATTCTCGATGTGTAACGAACAGTCACCCATCCACGGACTGACCGTGGCAAGCGCAGCTTAACCTCGCAAATCGTATGATTGGCGCGGTTGTTGATTAGCTACGAGCCCCTATTAGTAGATATTTAGATCTTTGAATTAGTCGCGAGAGCGAGAATACTTGATGTTTTTAAACTGTGTGTTGCATTGAACCGCAAGAGATGGTCTCATTCTCGTCGCAAGCGCAATGTCAGTTAATTTGTAACATTTTGTTAGAGTAAATTTATTGCCAAAGTCCTGTCCTGTTTTAAATGATATGAAGAATTTTTTAGATCTTATAATCATACCAAAAGGATATGAAGGTCCCTACACACCAAATCCGCGCCGGCCCGGCTTCACCCGGCGGGTTATTGCCAGCGGGTTATTGCGGCCAACTAAGCGAGCGAACATGACGCAAAACAATTAGTGAGGTCCGCCAGGCTTGTTTTGCGTCATGTTCGCTCGCTTACTTGGCCGCAATAACCCGCAGTTAATTTGTAACATTTCGTTAAAGTAATTTTTTTGCAATGTCCTGTCCTGTTTTAAATGATTATGAAGATTTTTTTAGATCTTATAATCATACCAATAGGATATAAAGGCCCCTACACACCAAAGCCGTGCCGGCCCGGCTTCACCCGGCGGGTTATTGCCAGCGGGTTATTGCGGCCAACTAAGCGAGCGAACATGACGCAAAACAATTAGTGAGGTTGTTCGCCAGGCTTGTTTTGCGTCATGTTCGCTCGCTTACTTGGCCGCAATAACCCGCTGGCAATAAACCGCCGGGTAAAGCCGGCGGGCTTTGGTGTGTTTGGGCTTTTAGGTAATGCACAAAATATAATCAAAATACAAGAAATATGTTGCACTCTCCAAACTGTTTCGTAGGCTTACCCTTACAGGTTACACGTGCCTGTTATTTTAGTCTTGTGTAAGCGACGTCATCCATCATCGTGTCAGTTATTACTTTAACGACAAAATACGACGTAGTTTTCCGATCATCAATATTTAATTAAATACTTTTATTGACGTTTGAAAACAAATTGAATACTGGGAATTGCATTTAATAAGAATTTTTATAATTGAGACAAATTACCCTTATCAAATACCGTTTTTTTTTAAGTATTATATTAAACATTTTTTTTTATAATAAATTTTACAAATGTGCATACGAACCAACAACATTATTTATAAGAACGCACAGAATGACCTTCAATATCAGCGTATTTGGTTGGTATCTCTGAATCCTTTTATGTATTGATATTAACTGTGTTTCGTATTTTTATTTCGAAAAGATGTTGTCTAAATAAGCCTATTAGGGTTCCGTAGTCAACAAGGAACCCTTATAGTTTCGCCATGTCTGTCCGTCTGTCCGTCCGCAGCTTAGCTCAGAGACTCTTAGTACTAAAAAGCTATAATTTGGCATGGATATACATGTTAATCACGCCGATAAAAAGGTACAATACTCGTAAAATCATGAAAAAGATTTTTTTTGTGGTACCTCCTGTAGTAAGGTAGGGATCGTTTTGTTTTTCTCGCCTGTCCCATGATGTGGTGTTGTTGGAGGGATACCTTCTTTTCGCATAATGTTCTTTGTCCTAATATGCCTACTTCGGCATAACGTTTTTGGCACAATTTGTTTTGGCATAATAATACTTCGGCATAATTTTTTTAGGCATATATTTTATGTTGGCATAATCATCTTAAAGACTAATTTGTTTTGGCATAAATTTGATTCGCATAACGTTAGTAGGCCTAATGACTATTAGCATAACGTTAGTTATGATAATCAGAAATGTTTTTACCATTGTCTAATAATCTAGTCGCAGGCGCACCCCGACACGGATAGGTTAGGTTCGAAGGGGATGATGGGGGCTAGAGTGAGCGAACGAAGCCCCCGACATCCCCTTCGTGTTAGGTTACTTTAAACCCTGCAGACAGAAATAGGAGCCCCGCACAGCGGGGCTCCGTCGACTCTGCTTTGGAGCCTCAACCTTACAAACATCCCCTTAAGTTTTTATTGTGAAAATGAAAGTAGGTGACGAATAATCGTCTACCGTATACCTATAAAAATATGTTATATGTTTAATATCATTATGCGTAAATAAATTTATGCTTTAGGATATTATGCTTAAAAAAGTTATGCTTGAGAACTTTATGCTTAATCATTATTATGGTTAGAGAAATTATGCTTAAAAAAATTATGCGTAAGCTGTTATGCGTAATTATATTATGCGAAAATATAATCATGCCAAACAAAATTATGCTAAGTTATATTAGGTCTTAAAATTTTATGCAAATGGATAGGGAACCGCTGTTGGATAGGTCTTTCAAGAATATTATGAGTTTGTGAAAACAATTTTTCGGTTAAGGGATCCGTTTCTGAAATATTAAGCTTTAAAGTGCTAATTTTGGTTAGAGTCAAGTGTCCCCCTCTTGCCAGCAAAACGGCTTGTTTTGGATATGTGAAAAAATTCACGGTAGTAGTATATACAACAAAGTTAAAAGGAAAACTATCACAGCTAAGTAGGCTTTACAAGTTTACGAGTAATAGTCGACCAATCGGAAAAGTAAAAATTTCGTACAAATTCTGTTGAAAAATTACTAAGCCCTCTTCTTAGTCCGCATTATTATGCAACTACGGAACCCTATTACTGCGCATGGCCCGACACGCACTTGGCCGGTTTTTTTTTTATATTGGCCTCGATTTTAACCAAGCAATTTTGGAAATATTTAGGTTTGAAATATAGATCCGAGCGATCAATTTTTATTTTGGAGATGGGCCGCACATTTTACAATTTTTGATATCACTAAAATTTCACACATTGAAAATTTAAAAAAGGGAAATAAATTTTTTTTCTGGTGCTACCAACATCTTCTTGATTCTTCTTTCTTCTCTTCTTGATCGTAGAGAGAGTTCCATTCACACTGAGAAAGAAAAGAGCTTAAAGGATATCAGAGAGACTTTACGCTCATTTCCTTGGCGGGGTGTTTGGAACATGACTGAAATGCTGGTCAGGTCTGCTTCGGTTCTTGAGTTGAGTTGGTACCACTCTGACATTATTATATGCTTAATGACTTCAGCTGCGAATCCCGCGACCCCGGCCAAGGGTCAGGAGAAGGAACACCGTGGGTTTTTAGCCGGTAAGAGTCCGGCCCTTCGCCTTCCCCAGGCGAAGAGTATCCATGAGGAATTTTTCCAAGATAAAAAAAGGACTACATTCGGGTACTGCCTAGCCTTTTCCCAACTATTCTGGTGTCGGCTTCCAGTCTCACCAGATGCGGCCGAATACCAGTGTTTTACACGGGGCGGCTGCCATCAGATCTCCGTAGCCCGGTTACTGGGCAAATGACTTAGGACTACGTAAACTTATCAACAAAATAGGGGCTAATCAAAAATATCAAATCTTTGGAGATTTTTCACTTATAGCCAAGTTCATATTTTAATCGTTAAATTAATTATTTTTAGGAAATAATACATTGTTTTTTATCTTGTAAAACTCTTCAGACTAAAGGCGAGGACAAATTACAGTGTGAGCTGTAGTGGAGAGGAAAGTTACCTAAAAAGGTCGAACATTAAATACCCTTTCCGCTCCGCCTATAATTTACTCCACACATCAAATGAGTCATATGCCACTGAAACTTATGTTCGTACCACACACTGAACTTGTAGGTAATTGCAGGCTACAGAACGAAGTACTAGTAATTATTTCAGTTGCAACTCCAAGTTCACGACGTTCAGACGTTGAAACAAAGAATTGTTAAAAATGCGAAACCAAATTGGATTAAGTATTCTCGCCAACTACAGACTTATGTTTCGAAAAGGATTTAAAACTTGCGAGGATGTGCTAAGAGTTTCTGTAAGAAGATTTACTTGCAAATGTAAGTGTAGATCGTGGAACCGATGCCGGAAGAATGAATAAGGGATTCAACGCCTTCACGTAGTACAATGCGCTGTTGTAGATTTAGCTGATATATGAATTTCCACTTTAAATCTC
Source organism: Amphipyra tragopoginis (assembly GCA_905220435.1). Classification (NCBI taxonomy): domain Eukaryota; kingdom Metazoa; phylum Arthropoda; class Insecta; order Lepidoptera; family Noctuidae; genus Amphipyra; species Amphipyra tragopoginis. The sequence continues at coordinate 7,240,348 of HG991991.1, read as the reverse complement.
ATAGAAATGACTTCGAGTTGAGGTGAAGCGATGGACTATCATGGAGGTCATTATACCAGCGTATCAAGGCAGATCCCACCACCTTGTGTGAATAGTCATTGCACAGAAGAGAAAGAGAGAGACTCCACCGAAAACGAAAAAGGGCATTACATTGTGAAATTATCAGAAGCTACTTGAAACAATGTTGGAGGACTACGGAGTTTGGAATATCGAGGAGTACTATCATCATAAATTGGCTCGAGATCAGCGGACATTCATATATTCACATCTGTCCTCTCAGTAGAAAAGAGGAATGTATTTTAGAATAGTATGGAACATTAGAATACCTAAATAAAGTAATGGTGCATTAAGTGTTTTATCTTTTTATACCTCCACCAACTAAAAAAAAATGACTTATACAAAGGTAGAAAGCCGGTACTAATCCGCGGGCCACTGATACTGATGACTGTTTTAAAGCAAGTATTAAAATAAATATTAAGTAAGTAAGTAGGTAAGTAATAAGTAAATATTTGTATGGGCTACAGATAGTTGTTCCGGGTCTGGGCGTTTGTGCATGTCAAGATATAATCCTAGAGTGGGGCAAAGATTAAAAAAAATAATTAAGTGTTAAAATTTCAACATGCGATAATTTGTATTTCCATGCAAAATAATAATAATAATAATAATATTTATTTCACAAAAAATATTACACACATTACAAAGCACTAATGGAGACAAATTTATTTTGTTATCAGATTATTAGGCTAACGGTACTCTGTAACTTAGGAACATCTGCATCCGAACTAGGTGTAAACCTGTATCTCGGAATACAGCTCTCCCCTCAGAAAAATTATCTATGACATTGTATTTAGCCAATTTACAATATGTTTTTCGTTAAGTTTAGTCACATCAAGTGCGTGTGCAAGTGAGTGTGTGAGGTGATATGATTGTGACAATGTAATGGATGTGTTGTGTACGTAGGTGTTGTGTGTGTGTTTGTGTAGGTTATGTGAGTGTGTATGTATGTATCAGTAAAAACGTAAAGGTGAACTAGTTTGGTATGTTGATTAGTTTCTCAGTATCTTCATACGAAAGGCCGGATAGGTATTCAAATACTTTCTTTTTGCAGTTTGACTTATTAAGAGCATATATATTAATAATTTTGTTAATTTTGTTGTATAGATAGGGACCAATAAATATGTAAAATCTTCTTACTAATGAGGTTTTCGGACTATACTTTCGTGAACAAACTGTATGCTTTCTGCGTTTTATTAAACTAGCCTTATCAAAAGGAGTTTCAATATGCTGTTTAAGTAGAATGCACTGGATAAATAACTGACGAACGGTGAGAACTTTGCATGATTGGTATAGTTGTACAGTGGGATATAGAATGGGTCTAAATGTCATTACTTTTAAGACAGCACGTTGGGCTATCTCTACGTTTTTCATGTAGGATTTAGAAGCCCCTCCCCATGAAGATATGCAGTATGTAAGTACCGACTGACATAGTGCAAAATATATCTGTTTCAGTAAAATGGGATCAGAAACATGTCTAAGAGTTTTAAAAACATAAATAAGCTTTCGTACCCGGGCACACAATTGTTTAGTGTGTTCTTTAAAGTTAATTCTGCTATCTATTATTATACCCAGGTACCTTATCCTTTCTACTCGCTCTAAAGACACGCACGAACAAGTCGTGTCTGCTGCACATTCGTGGGAGATAATTTGCAGGTTATGGTTGGATCCAGAAACATGACGAGCACTGAGGGCCATATACTTTGTCTTGCCAACGTTTAATGTTAAAATATTGTCACCGAGCCACTTCCTAACAACATTGTATCCTTTTTGGGCAGTGTCATAGACCTCATCCCATGTATCAGCGGAGAAAAGGAGAGCAGTGTCGTCTGCGTAAGAGATTATTTCACCACGGGGTAGTTTGAGGTTGGTTAAATCGTTGATGTACACGAGAAAAAGGGTCGGGCCCAAAACACTACCCTGAGGCACGCCGTAGTTGACTGGGAGGTCTTCACTCGTAAATTTACCCAATCGTACGCACTGACTTCTTCCAGACAGATAACTATCAAAGAGTTTCAGTTGGTTTCCCCTAATACCAAGTCTGTCGAGCTTGTTTATTAAGATAGGGACAGAAATCGTATCAAAGGCTTTACTTAAGTCTAGAAAGATTGACAGGCATTTTTTCCTTTTATCAAGATTGGTAGCGATGTAATTGATTAAGTTATGCACTGCCCCTTCCGTAGATCTACCTCTGCGAAATCCAAATTGTTTATCAGATAGTATCTCTTTTCCTTCTAGATAATTTACCAATCTACTATTAATAACCTTCTCTAGAATCTTTGACAATGCAGGCAGGATTGATATCGGTCTATAATTACTTATACGATTTCTGTCACCATCCTTATGAATTGGACGAACTTCCGATTTTTTTAATGGTTCAGGGAAAACACCGCTCTCCAGACAATTATTGAAAATGTGTGTAAGTGGCGGGACTAAGAAATTTTTATTTTGTTTTAAAAAGTTGTTTGAAATTTTATCCCATCCCACTGAGGAATTTGATTTAAGTTTAACAATAATACATTCGATTTCCTCCTCAGTCACATTCTCCATCACAAATGAGTTGAGTTGGGACGGGTTGTGAGGGGAAATAATATCATTAGATCCAAATTTTGATTGCATACACTCTTCAGCCAATTTTTTACCTATACTTACGAAGTAGTGATTAATTTCATTCACAGACGTTTGAGGACTAGGTCGTATTTTTAGGAGTTCATCAGGATAGTTAGTATCTTTCACAGTGTTGGTAATAGTTTTGATGGTTTTCCACAGGGTTTTTGGGTCATTTCTAACCTCTTCAATTAATGACTTATCATATGCCCGTTTAACTTTTTTTAGAATTTTATTGCAATAATTTCTGTAACGCAAATATGTTATTCTAAAGACTTCATTGTCTGGTGACTGTTTTGACTGTTTATGCAACCTGTCTCTATTTTTTATACAGCGTAAAAGTCCGTGGGTAATCCATGGCTTAATAATTTTTTTCCGCCTAGGAAGTTTAATAGTTTTCGAATTGTTCTCTATAGCTACTCGTATCTCAGTTATAAGGTAATTTAAAGAAAGTTGAGGGTCTCGAGATAAATAAATGCAGTCCAAATTAATTGCTGCTATCGCCAATTTTAATGCATCTACGTCAACTTTCGTAATGGTATTTGTTGCATAGTGGCGTGGCTGTTTGAAATCCATGTGCATTAAAACTGGGAAGTGGTCAGTTACATTTGTGTGAGGAACAATCGTGATCGTAGGATACTTAGTTTTGATCAGAATGTGATCCAAGCAAGTTCCACTGGCATCGCGGGTAACATTCGTATGTGCTGGCAGTAGTCCGTGAAAGGCCGCCAGCGTAAGATAAAGCTCACCAGAGGAGTCAATTTTTTCCTCGTTAATAGGGATATTGATATCACCAATTACGATAACGTTTTGAAAAGCAGAAAGTTTTGTCAAAATATCATTTAGAGATGACAAGAACGTATCACTATTATTTATAGAAGGCGAGCGATATATAGAGATAATAGCAGTCTGTTGATCACTTGACATCACCAAGCAGTCACCATCCAAAAACTGGGGTTCGTACACTGTGAAACTAAGTTCGTCTCTATAATAAACAACTACACCATCGTTTTGCTTACTCGTATTTTTTGTAGCGAAGTAGCGATAGCCGGGGAGTTTGGGTATCACAGAACTAGCTGTTAACCAACATTCAGTGAGAACAAGAACATCACATTCTACCTTTAGTCGGGTAAGCATAAGTTCCAATCCAGGCATATTGCAGTTGATGCTACGAATGTTCTGCGTGAGGATAACTAGGTGCTTAGATTTGCAACTCGGGATCAGTTTATGACAGTCATCAATGTCACAAGAGAATGTTTTGGAGACAGTTGCGTTATCAATTTCCGAGGATAATTCATTAATATTACCGAATTTTAATATGAAGTAATATTAGGTTCTTGAATATGGGCATTATAAAAATGTATAGGATGGCATGACATACATAAAATATTATTGTAAATAATCTATGATTCATTGCTTGAGTTAGGTGGACTACATAGGTACACGTACGGAAATTATAAGTAGAAAAGCACTGATACCTGCTGTTAGAGTATTGTTTATCTTTTGTGTTGTGTATTTGTGTGTTATATGAGTGATACTGTTGTGATTGTGATGAATGAGGTGTGACGTGTATGTAAAGGTGCATTTGAATTAATACAGTTACAAAGAAAAAGGTTTTTAAGAAGGTAGACAAAAGTAACATGCAACAGAAAATCAGAGAAGTACAATAATTGACCTGATGGACTCGTCCTACCAATATACTATATACAACAAATAGTCATATAACGGTTTTGATCTTATTAAGGTCTAACTCAGAATCAATTCTCGTAGCAGGTAGGCCCTCCTTATTGCGAATGTAAATCTTCCCATATGAAGTCCAACAATACTGTAAATTGTTGGATTTGGCATAATCACGGGCTAGGTAGAATAACCGTTTTTTCTTGTAAGTCAGATGTTCCGACATGAAGACAGTGTTTAATGGGCCCTCGATCTTCAAATCAGCAGTACTCAGTCTGTTATCTTTATGATTTTTATTGTAATTTTTGTATGCTTGAAGTATATCATCCTTCTTAATGACTGTGGTTAGGTCGACCACAACAGTACTGATACTACTGTTAGAGCGAACCTTAGGTTTAAGGCGGAAAATATCCCGAATTTCCGGTTTTTGTATCTCGATGTCTAAAATTCTACCAACATTCATAATAATATTTGAGAGACTTGTTTTGTTTTCTTCCTTACATTCAGGAATATTTCTTATTTCTATGCACGAGGATTTGTTGTAGGTCTCCAGATTTTCAACTTGATCCTCCAATCTCTGTATATAGGCCACTTTGTCAATATTTTCAGACTCAATCTTGTTTAGTTGTGCTTTTATGTCCTCATATTTAGCACTTACAAAGTTTAAAGTGCTAAGTATTTCACTATGTTGTTCTTTTATCTCGGTCACCGAAGTTAGGAGGGTATTATACTTGGCGTTTTGTTGGTCGGTAAAATCTTGAAACATTTTTTTAATTTCTGTCATAAATGCAGAAATGTCATCGCCTTGCTGATGTTTTCTCTTAAATCTTTGTGTTATATTCGTGTTGGTTTGCGGTAAAGGCACAACAGAGGTGAGCATATCTGGCTCGGAGTCGTATAGTGGTTCTGTAGGAGTTTTCGGAGGCGTCCTATTTAACGGCATGGTTCTAAGTTATTTTAATTACTAGAAATCAAGTCGAAGAATATCACAAAAAGAATTTCAGTTGTGTGGGTTTGAACTAGAGACTTGAACATCAACAGTCCGAGCGTTAGCCGATTAGCTAGCTGGTAGTTACTGAACGTAATTGAAAACTTGCTTCATATGGGGCGAAATTGCAAAAGTACAATTGGACGTATGACCTTGCTATTGTGTCAATGTCACAGTCACTAAGAATAACACGTTTTGCACAATTTTTTATAAAAGTTTTTATCATTTATGGTTTCAAAACACGGACGTTATTGATATTTTTTTTGCACTGTTAGAAGTATAGTGTCTTATGGACCGATTAACGTAAGTCAGAGCAATAAATACACTTTATTTACGTGGATTGTGAATTATAAAGCACTGAGATGACACATAGGCGTTAGGCTCGTACTGGTCCGCGAGTGAAGAAAATGATTATAGTAAAAGTTTATTCAAAAAAAAAACATGCCTGCTTTAGTTACGAATTCAGAAAATGGAGCTTCTAATCCGTGATCCCAATTATGACCTATACCTGACCTAGACCTATACCGCTGTAAACACAGCGGATCACAGCTGAGGATAGATAGATTTAGCGTATTTTTTGATGAAATCTGTGAACAGCAATTTCTCTTAAACTATTGACTTTTAGGGAAAGTTGTAGAACAAAAGTTATCAATTATTATGGGTTCTTTAACACCCTTTCGGATTAGTACCCCCTTTACGACTAACCTTGTATTTAGATTTTTGTTTTACATAAACATAAACACGCTGACATTTAATTGGTGGTTTTGCTAGACAAACGTTGTTCAGACCATGGTATACTACAATTAAATAGTAATAATATATTTATTTGCAAAAAACATGGGTAAAGACAGTTCTACATTAGTCACAATAGTAGCCGCATATTTAACCATACAATGGTGTGCAAATTAAAGGTTAATTTAATACAAAATTAAGCGTTAAAAATAATACTAAAAAACTTAGAATCTTATTACATGAATATTTGAACATCAGACATGCAATATTTTATAAAACAGCTAAGTAACATTTTCCACAACAGAGTTTGAATTGGTGAAACTTATTATAGTGAATGCAATATAATATTTTAGAAAGTACGTGCATCTAAGTACTCTTTGACAGAATAGAAACATTTTTGTACAAGCCATAAATAAAGTTTTCGTTTAAATATGTTTTGTGGAAGATTTCTTACGGTCTCTGGTAGCTTATTATATACTCTGATGGTCATTGGATAACAATTACTATGGTAATAACGACTTTTTATAGTAGGTAATAGTAATCGTGTGATATTAAAATCAAAATGCATTAAATAAAAAAAAACGTAATTGGTCTTTAAAAAAACTCTAAAAAGACACCACCAAAGACACAGGGGTAATGGTTTAAGTTATTTGCCGGGAACTTTACCGCGATTGCCGCGATGAATGTTACGGTTAATGTTTGAACACGTTTGAGCAACAAGACTTTTTACGAACGTCAAGATTTTTTTTTTCTTTAAAAATATTTTGGTTCTTTGCAATGTTAGTAGACAGTGGTCTGAACAAAGTTTGTTCTAGTAAAACAATCAATTAAAAGTCAGCGTGTATATATACTCACGCATGTAATCACCGAAGAGGTAAGCAGAGGTGTTCTCCTGTTACAGGAGTCTATACACACGTTTCGCCTTGTAATAGGTTTCGAGCCACCTATTACATTGTTGCCACTTTTTGGGCAAATATATATAAGTCAGCGTGTATATATACTCACGCCTGTAATCACCGAAGAGGTAAGCAGAGGTGTTCTCCTGTTACAGGAGTCTATACACACGTTTCGCCTTGTAATAGGTTTCGAGCCACCTATTACATTATTGCCACTTTTTGGGCAAATATATATAAGTCAGCGTGTATATATACTCACGCCTGTAATCACCGAAGAGGTAAGCAGAGGTGTTCTCCTGTTACAGAAGTCTATACACACGTTTCGCCTTGTAATAGGTTTCGAGCCACCTATTACATTATTGCCACTTTTTGGGAAAATATATTTATAACATAAAAAATATCACTGTCCATACTACAACTTTAAATAATTCGAACAAATATATTTAGTAAATTATATGATACGTTAATAAAGAGTTGGAAAATCCAGGGGGCCAATTCTACTAACAGAAACTTTTGTCACTCTTTTTTTTTTTTTTTTTTAGTCTTTGCCCCTTTCTATGATTTCTCTTGTATCGTGGGTGCGTTTACAGACACAAATCTCACAAACAAACGCCCAGACCCGAAACAACCACCTGTAGGCCATACAAGTTTTTGTTCCGTGTGGGAATCGAACCCACGACCCGTAGCGCAGAAGCCAATCGCTTAGCCACTGCACCAAACGTGTCGTCGATCGAATTGAAACTGAATCGTTCACTCAGACAGTTTTCATTTACGAAAAGTGTCAAAATGTTTGGTTTGGTTTTTGTTGTCAAGTATTTGATAGTTTTTGTAAACGAAGACTATCTGAATAAACGATTCAGTTGCAATTGATAAAAGTTTCTGTTAGTAGAATTGGCCTCCAGTTCTGTGGTTTAATCCGAGCAGAAATGAGATACAGGGATACCGAGAATACGTGTGAGTGCAAAAATCTCGCAAAATTACGTTTTTTTGAGATGAAATGAAATTTCTTCCACTTAAAATAGAGTACATTATGGTGTTGGGTGGTTTCAATAGTTCTTCTATTTTGCCACAAAGAGGCATGTGAAAATTTTAAAATGTATCAACATTAATGATTAATATCAACAACATTAATGTTAATTACAAACACCATGGAAAAAAAAATTCACAAATAATGTCAGAATAATTCATTAACCGCTTAATATGATTTGTCTAAAAGCCAGTTTTTAAGGCTTTTCTTAAACTGTACTAATGGAAGTTCCTTAATTGGTTCTGGTATTTTATTAAATATCTGGATACACATGGCATGTACTGATGTGCATGATGTACTTTCTGTTATTTTTAATGAAGCATGTGTATATTATGTATATATAACATTAAATGTAACACAAAGAATGATTACATTCTTTGTGTTACATTTAATGTTATATTTGTGTAATTGTGAGTTATGGGTTTACCAATAATGAGATCAGATTTTAATAATATTGTGTTTCAAATTAACGAACTTATTTTCAGAATTGTGGTTTGTCTGTTTGGGAAAATTGTGTAAGTATTTTCTGTTTGGCGCAAGTTTTTACAGTTGGTGGTAAGGTATTATTTATAATAAGTATCTACTATTCGTTATTTTTGGAAGTAAAAGTTTATTTTGAATTGATGATTTCGATACAGCTGCTGACCTGACGTCGTAATGAAGATTGCAGAAAGTCCAATTTAAAATTTATTTTCCGTTCTAGTATTTTTTGTTCTAGATTCAAAATGCATTATATATTATATTATTTCCATCCACCCTTGTATTTTAAATTTAATATTTGTTCTAGGAGGGAAGTTTCGAAATGAATGTTCCAGTTATCAACCTTGGGACGGAATAGTGGAAAAAAAATCTACTTGTCCCTCCCAGGTGGGATGACTGGATGGGACAAGTGGAGCGGCCCAAAAAATACTGCATTTTTGTCTCATACGGCAGAGATGGGTACGGTAGGAAATACTTATTTGGTCTAGTATTTTATGAATTGCTGTTGTTTTTGTGTATATCCAAGTATTTATGTTGGGGAAGTCAAGAACGCCAGCTACGTCCTAAAAACATTTACATGTTTTCAAAAGTGCCTCTGTTTCATAGCGACAACAATGTGAACAGACGTCAGGAGAGACAAAGTTGGATTGTGTGGCCGGAGCATCTCAATCAGTTGAGCGGGGCACCGGATGATAATAAAACTCAGTGTCCTCGGTGTAGAGAAACTCACCTCGTAGTTATGTTACAATTCTGGCTTCAAATTGTAGTGTTTCTTATATTATAAATATTTTGTTCTAAAGAAGCTTTGGAGTCAAAAAGACAGATATTTTTTTGCACACGTTTATTTAATCTTAATCATCATTTGAACTATATTAAAATAGTTTTTGCATATTTTTACATACATAATATAATCAGAGCATTAGGTAATAAATAAATATAACAAATATTGGAGAGTAGGGTAAACGCGAACGCGGGGTAACTCCGAACGAAGCCGTTACGGCAATATGGAAAAGATAGTTGATTATATCTATAAGCCAGAAGAGAGAAGGTCCCGCGCCCAGTGCGAGACAAACAGTTGTGTAGTGAGGCCGGACTCATTGTTCACGGCAAGTTGATCCTACGGTTTTGTCATAATTTCATGTTAATTTTTGCTTGAGAAACATTCTTGTAGTTGGTAATATGTACATAATACATTCCATTATATTTTATGTTGCAATACATGATAGGCAAAGAGTGTTTTAAGCGTTTAACACACGGCACCGCGCACCGCCGCGGTAGGCGGTGAAGCGGATCTCTAGTCGCATTGGTCTCTAAGAAATCCGTCGACGCTTGGAAATGCAGAATAGGGTTTTGAGTCAATTTCTTGCCTTTTGTGATGCCCAAATAAGTATAGCCAGGCATTGGTCTGCCTATTTTACTACTACTACCTATTCTTTCCTGTGCCAGGGTGGGGAATGTCCCCCAACCCCACCCTGGCTATGCCCATGCATCTTATAACAAGCATCCTACCTTTTTAGCTACATTCAGCTTATGTTGTCGCAGGAACTTTGCTTCATCTGCGATCTGCTGCTGGAAAACCTCGACAGCAGCGAGTCTCGCTCGGGCCAGCTTCTCATTCTCTTCTAGAACAGTGCGCCAAACGTTCCACATGTTCCTGAGAACAAAGTACAAGGGTTGCAATCCATTGGTGACCGATAGCATACAGACAGACAGATAGAACTATATGTATTACCAAAGTATATTTGTATAAAACTTAAAGAGTAAAATCTAGTAAAATGGACGGATTTACTGTTTGCATCTCGCTCACGAAAAACGTGCGCGAGCGAGATGCAAATAACAACAACAATAGAAGCGCTGCCATGTACAGCATGACTAGTTAGTCACTTTACTTCCGAAAACCATGAATTCTGCTCTAATAGCTGGAATAGCAGTTTTTTTTTTTGATTTCGGTTTTTGTCCCATAGTAAAACTTGTACAGGATGATGAGCAAAGTTCTTGGTTTTCGGAAGTAAATTGACTAACAAGACATGTTGTATAATCCCATTATTTGCATAATCAGGTTGTTAACCTTTTGACCGCTTGGTTTTTTATCAGTTGCCGTGCCCCTAGCGCCCAGCTCACAAATCGGCTTAATAATAACAACTATGAAAAGAGAATAAACATGTTACATCAATAAATGAATATGTTACGGCTAAAGGTAGGTGTGAACATAAACTTAAGATTAGCCGGCTAATGTTAAGTTTAGATTTAATGGTTGGCTAATGTTGTTTATCTAATACATATGTTACGGGTAAAGCCCGAATGGCGGAATAGGTGTGAACATAAACTTAAGATTAGCCAATCTTAAGTTTATGTTCACACCTACCTTTAGCCGTAACAAATACATTTCAAACACAATTTTTTGTCGTATCTATCCGACATTGGCGAAAGGAACACTTTTTTTGTCGGATATATCCGACTTGGGCGGTTAAAGGATTAACGCGATAATAACCACTACCGGCCAATAATAACCGATCAACAATCGACAGAATATCTGGAATTATGTAGGTTTTGGTTATTATTTCCTTTATTCATCTTATAAACATATAAATTACATTTTTAAATATTTCTATATAAAAAATTAAAAACATTAGAAAACATAAAAAATTGTAGCCCACCGGCATCGGGAACAGGGTCCAAGCTACCGGTGGTCAGGGCCACAGAGAGAGAAACTTCCTAACAATACGCGCCGTGTCCAGAAGTACCGCTTTCTGTATCAGGCCCTTGATACAGCTGCCCAACGAGAGCCTCTTGAGATGTTGGTTGAGGCTCTTGGCTATTTAACTATTGCTGAATCAACATCCCACATGGCGACAACCTCGTGTTGGCACACGAGGTTGTCGCCATGTGAGTGAGTCTTGATATCTAATTTCAGGTTTTAATTAAGTATTATAAGTAGGTTGGGATTATGAATTTCTGTCAAAAATCAACATCAATCCAGATAGAGTGAGATCGGTTATTAAGATCAACCGTAAAACATGTCTGTAAATCGCATAATCGTTGCTACTTTGGAACACATCTTATTAATTTAGCTTGAGCATCGCACAGCATATTAATTATATTCTGCTTATAATTAGGTTTTCGCCGCGAGCATATCAGATTAGATAATATAAATATACTTATGTTTTAGGGTACTTAAGATTTTACAGGTTGTTCTCGGTTTGTCAAGAGGACGGTAAGGTAAATAGGATATTTGACTGAAACAAATCTAATTAGTCCGTTAGTTAGATTATCAAACAATATTTGACTGGTAATTTTTCTTTTGTTACGTAAACCAAAATTGACGAAGATACGACACTTTTAACATTGGCAAAACGTCACAAGCAAGTACAATTTTTACTAGCTTCTGACGTCACAAGCCCCCACTCTCGAATTTTGATGCGTTTTATCGTTCCAAATATTTGACGACACGTTTGGTGCAGTGGCTAAGCGATTGGCTTCTGCGCCACGGGTCGTGGGTTCAATTCCCACACGAAACAAACATTTGTATGGCCAACAGATGGTTGTTTCGGGTCTGGGCGTTTGTTTGTGAGATTTGTGTCTGTAAACGCACCCACTATACAAGAGAAATCTTAGTGTGGGGTAACGTTTTTAAAAAAGATAAAGATAAATATTCATAGATTTAACAAAAGAAAAAATACGTGTCCATTATTTTTCATAACTCTAACTGGCGGACTAATTAGATTTGCTATTTATTGATGCTGTCAACATGCCTATTCCATAAAGGGTAGTAGCACTGTCATGGCGGAACATCTATGTTTACCTATATATTTCAGTCCGCCTGACTAGCTATCACCCTCACATTAAAGTCCAAGCAGTTTACTGTGTTCCATCGTGTGTATGTGAGAGCCAGAGGGCTACAGAATCCCTCTATGTCTCTGTCACTTGGATTCGTGTGCTCCATCTTAGACCCTGTCTGCCTTTACCATCAGGTGCGACCAAGTCAAATAAAAAAAAGACTATTGCATTTTATTATTTACTTGTGCCAGACATGAAAATATGATGGTGCAAACTTCAGGATTCTTAGATTACGCATTGGATGTCCCAGAAAGTAGTGTCAAACGGAAGTCCAGAGGTAGAGCACCCTCGCAACCCGTCAAGGCTGCGGGTGACCGCAACCCGCGCGATTCTACTAGTTGCCCGCCGATGCAGCGGGATCCGCAAATAATCGCGCACGCCGCGGGCGTAAGACGCGTCATGAAAACTGATTTAATTTTTTATATTATGTAGCTGCATTCTACAGAAGCTGCGGGCCGAAAGTAGTATCGCTTGCAATGCGATCTGCGGCTGCGGTTGCAGTTTTGTAGTCGCTGTCAGAATAGCACCTTTAAAGTGGTCACCTTAAAGGCGCTATTCCGATGGCGACTTGCGGTCTGCGGTTACAGTTTGCAGCCCGTCTCGGACTTGTACCTTTAGAGGTATCCGAATCACACCCTTGTATGTTCCGCGATTTTTTATAGTTTTCGAGTTATGATTGCTTTTCGTGTCTTAACCAAACTTTGATTTTAATGAAATTTTCGATCATAGTGTCATGAATAGATTAGATTAGAAAAAATAACTATTCATGTAACTCTGATCAAAAATGTCATTAAAATCAGAGTCATAAAGAACTTAACGAATGACTGTTTTTGTATGATAATTCAGTATGAAAGACAAAATGGTCTATAGCTTCTACGCCTCATACTTTTCGGCTTAGCAACTTATGTGGAGTCATATACCAATTATAGCTAACATTTTGGCATATATCTTATTCCAATCCATTCTGGGTTTTTGTTCCATTCAATTTGGTCATTCTCCTATTTAACATACGCCAATCTGCCAGCGCTTGTCGGTGCTGGTCCACGCAATTAGTCGGCGCAGGTATTATAGTCTATACTGTGTGGCGAACCAGCGCCGACAAGCTCCAAACTTCGCCGACAAGTTCCGACCTATTCCGATCAGCGCTGGTAGGCCGTCATTTGTTGCTGTATTTGCAAGGGAACAAAGCCTATTTTTGTTAAAAAATGCCAGCCCCTGCTTCTACCCGCTTCCTTTATGTAGCTGTTACCTGCACGGACCAGTACCGATAAGCGCTGGTAGGTCGGCGCTGGTTACATGCTTCCTTTATGTATACGCCCTAAGGATGTTAATAATTCAGTTGATTCCATCGTCCACCATGGAACTGCAACGGGCAGACTAGAAAGCTCTAATTGGAATGGTTGTTTGAAACAAAGAAATTACTCGAAGCAATATAGGAACGCAATTTAAGTTCAAACGAGTGCATAATAAATAGCTTCGGACGGTTGCGAGTCTATTGTCTTTGAATAGCTAATACCTTTTTCCGTTCATTACTCTTTTAGCGATCAATTGTAATAACAGTATCGTGTTTACTGCATTTTTGTCAAATAAAGAAAAGTAATGTCATCATCATCTGCCTAGCCTTTTCCCAACTATGTTGGGGTCGGCTTCCAGTCGAACCGGATGCAGCTGAATATCAGTATTTTACATGGAGCGACTGCCTATCAGACATCCACAACCCAGTAACTGGGTAATACGATACTCTTGGTAAGACTGGTTGTCAGACTTTCTGGCTTCTGACCAACAGTAACGACTGTCAAAGATCTACAAATGACAGCAGGGACCAACGGCTTTACGTGCTTTCCGAGGCACGGAGGAAACTCGCTATGGTAAATGGTCACCCATCCACAGACCAACCTCGGCAAGCGTGGCTTAACCCGGAAGATTGGTCTATGCGGCTGTAATTATTTAGCCACGAGCTCCTCCTAAAGAAAAGTAATGTATAAATACTTATATTTTTGAGAGCCTTGACGGCGAGTATCATACAATTTGTCAGTCCGTGGATGGGTGACCAATCGTTACACATCGATACCTCTCCGTGCCTCAAGGCCAGTTTCTTCATCAAAAGTAACAGGCAAAGTAATGTGACAAAGTCAAAGTAAGAACTAGCGCGCACGGGTGACTTTTGTCACCGTGACAATTTCATCACTCTTATAAAATCTAAGTCCCCCAGCTGATTGTGATTTTTTGTCACGGTGACTTTTTGTTACCAAGTCGAATTCTATGAAAATAAATATTTGTCACCGTAATGTCACGTCACCATAGTGAGCGCACTCCCATATATCTTCATAGCATTCGACTTGGGTAACAAAAAGTCACCGTGACAAAAAATCACAATGAGCGCCCGGCTTAAGAGTATGTAAGCATGGCGATGCACCCAGTTATCATGTCGTAACACACATACCAAGAGATTTCACGGTGACAAAAGCTACCCGTGCGCGATTTTATGATGAAATAGTCACGGTGACAAAAGTCACCCGTGCGCGCTAGCTCTAACGGTAAAATTTGTTTCTTCACACTTTAAGCTGCTTTTACTGTTACTTTTGCCTCTAACCTTTACTGCTCAATAAGCTGCTGTTAGACCTTACTAATGGCCAATTTCTTCATCAAAAGTAACAGCCAAAGTAACGTCACAAAGAACGTTCACTTTGACATTTGGCACTACATGACAGCAAAATTGCAGTGATGCCATGTGTAAAAAAAGCTCCCTACGATTTTTTGAGAAAATTACGACGTTTGTGTTATGGCAGCTCCTTTGACTAATCCGCGGCCCACTTAAAGTATCACTAAAGAGTGTTTTAAAGAACGTGTTAAAACTTCAAAATTCGGACATTTTGATTTCCATGTACTTAAAATGATTTTTATTTTAGCTTTTTCAAAAATTCGTCGTTATTGCTTAAGTTACGAATTCAGAAACTTGACCTAATCCTAATCCGTGACCCTAAATAAGACCTAAAATCACACACACACAGCTTATCATAGCTGAGGATAGATAGATTTTAGCGTATTTTTTATGAAATCTTTGGACAGTTATTTCTCTGAAAGTACTGACTTTTGGGGAAAGTGGTAGAACAAAAGTTACTCATTATTATGGGTACTATAACACCCTTTCGGATTAGTACCCCTTTTCTGACTAACCTTGTATACACAGGGTGTTAACGAATTCGTGTAATTCCTTCAAACCGCGTGATCTACTGGTGACACAGATTAAACACCCTATTTTTTTCAACTGAAAAAAAACTTGAAAACAAAATCTTATTTTTCTATTTCTGAATCATTTTAGAGCCCCGAGTTAACTTACTGCAAAGAGCAATATCGCGTTAGTCTTGCCCGCCAGCCGCGTCGCCGTGCTTTCATTCATTTAAGCGTGGCATCGAAATGTTCAAGCGAATTAAATTATTTTATTGCAAAAAAAAAAAATTTTTTACTGAATCCTTATTAGGTGGTTTAAATACGATCACTTACCCCTATCGCATGAAAAAAAAAGATTTTAATTTTTTGATTTTTAATCAGGCTAATTCCCGTGCGCCAATCAACACCAGTAGTAGATCATGTGGTTTGAAGGAATTACACGAATTCGTTTACACCCTGTGTAAGTTGACCTTTCATTGTTCGGACTGCCTATATGATGCGAGATCAGCTCATACTGGAATTGTATAGCTTGATATGTAGCCAAGCGTATAATGGTATGCGCAATTAATAAAATTACTTCCATAGGTTTTCATTTTCACGTAAAATATAAAAACTCTTAAAACACTGAATTTTATGGGCAGGATGTAAGCGATACATCCTCCTTTAGATCAAAGGGTAGTTAGGTATCTGAGTAGTTTCTACGTCAATAAAGTTCTTCCTGTAATCATTAGCCTACGCTCTCCCATAAAGTTAATTATAAATGTACCGGTAACTCTATTAAATGTAGCGGTAACTCTATTAAAATGGCCTTTTCATGGATGGGAAATCATCTTATGACTCCTTCCGCTCTGGGCGGAGCGGAAGTGAGTGTCAGACTCTTACTGACTAAAACTCATCTGTGTTCCTCCTAATTCCTTTTGCGTTCCAGGGCCGCGGTAACTCTTTCGAACAAATTCCGCAACTCCCTATCTACTAAGCTGACATATCTTTGAGGCGAGCGTGGAACACAACGCGCCGTCGACCTGGGCCTGGTTCTGATGAGACGGCGAGCCACCCAACGCTCGCCGTCCGCAGGCCCGCGCCTACGGTGGCCGGGAATCGCCCTGCGACTCCCGACGCCCGGGGCGTCTCCTTCTATTGCGGCGGCTGGGGCGTGAGGTTTGCCTCTCCATCACGCGTTCCGCCTCCTCCTTCGCTAGCATTACTGCTTCGCAGAAGGAGGTGACTGCTTCTAATAAAAGGGCCTACTTATTAAATACTTTCTGTTTTTTTTTTACCTAAGTTCAGTAGGCTAATTCATATATTTTTGTAAACAGGAAAAGTGCAGGAATCGTCCTTGGTAGTTTAATAGCGTAGCTTTTGTTTACAAAAAAATTGTTGGACTAACAACAAAAACAAAACCAAACATTACAATGACAGTTTTGGCTTACGAAAACTGTCGTGTGTACGATTGTGAAACTGTGTTCGACTGTGTACGATTAAAGTAATCTGCAGGTTTCATTAGTGTTTCCTGCTTCAGAAAATACTTGAATTAGCTTATTGCAGTATGCAACATCAGTGAAGATTAAGCGTACAAAAAGTTAAGTATTGCTCTATTAGTAGTGGAACATAACTTTAACTCTTTTTTTACATAGGTAATCAAACAATTTGATAGTTTTTGTAAACGAAAACTGTGTGAATGAACGATTCAGTTGCAATTGATAAAAGTTTCTGTTAGTAGAATTGGGCTCCAGATTCACTGTCTGGACAGCAGACACAATAGTTAAACAATGCCACTAATCATATGTGATTCACGGAACAGGGAAAGGGTTAAAATATTCCGCGATTATTTAAATAATTACTCTTTTTTTTTAGGGATCCGCACCACTATAATAAAAACGGAGTCTCTATTAAGGCTCCTACACACAATGCCGCCGGCTTTGCCGCCGACATTGCCGCGTGGCTTGCCGGCGGGGGTTTAACCAGGCTGCGGGTATAACACCTATTGAACTACACTCGCGCAGCTATAAGCCGGCGACATGTGTGTAGAAGCCATTAGACAAGGAAAGTGTTTTTTTAATAATGGCAACACATCATTACTGCCTCTCTTGAAATTATAAAGATATAGCCTTAAAATATGCAAAAAAAACACCGTTCCAAACCCTGATCTTCTAGTTGTCTAAAGCTCCATATAATCAAGGTTAGTAGGAATTACTAAACTACACTTCCATCTCTAAACACAAAAGAAAAAACTCTCTTGTGTGCTAGGACTACAGTTTTAAAGCCCGCATCTTATCTTGTTGTCCAACCTACCGGAGCTCGGCGGTCATTTACACAGCTTTGACCTTTTTAACTTCGTTGGCGGTAACGATAGGGGATCTAGTACTCATTTCCACCAACTTCGGAGGATTTAACCATCGCTAGCGTGACTGGATTTTGTTAGTTAAATAAGTAAGCTGAAACTTTGCGATACCTACAGAGACCGCCCTCGATGCAAGTCGATTCCCGAATACAGTTATATGATCATCAAATTAACCTGAAAAGTCCACTGCTGATTATAGACTTCCCAATAAGCACTCTATAATAAACGGACATACGGTATGTGCTAGGAGGAAGAATAGGCCAGAGGCGTTATTGCCATAATTTTGTGATGCTGCGTTTTAGAGAGCTGGAAAAGCTTTTATAAGTACTATATTGTAACAAGTTAGTAACACGAAAATTTTGCTCGCATTTACAGTATGTTCTGAGATTCATGCTATGACACTTACTTCGGGCATCTGAACTGAGGGATCATTCGACCATAACTTTCTTAAAACATGTTTAACACATTTTTGGTGTTTATCATCAGGTTTATAAATTTTTTTTACCAATTCCGCCTTTTTGTTAACTCATTGAATACCAGTTTCAGACAAACAATCGATGCCGCTGCTGATCGGTGGCGCTGAGACATTAGCGGTTAAGCAAGGATTTAAGATTTGATCCCTCATTTCAGATGCATATCGCTTGGAAGATGGATTGGGTGATTGTATATAGGATATTGCACCCACTTTTTGAGAAAAGAACTCTTTGTCACATTTTACGATACCCACGGGTAGAAAAGGATGGTTTATCCTTTGCTGTTCATAATAAGCGCATTAGTATCTCACAGTTGGTCACGGGCCTCTTCTCAGAATGAGAAGGCACAGATAATATAATCACTACGTATAAGAAGGGTTTAGCCTTAGTCCATCCCTCTGGCCTGGTACAGCTTGGCGGCCTTTGCCATCTACACACATTTGTTTTTATTTATTTTTCTTTGTATTTCAGCTGTCAGTTTGTCCTGTGTCAACGGATAATGGCATTTGCAAATCTATACAAGGTGTAACATAAATAACGCACAACCTCTTAAGGGGTACTCATCATTATGAACAAATTTTACTAAGGGACGAAAGCTAAAGAAAAAAAAAACAGCTGTTCCCTACATTTTGACGAGTTATGCGAACATAAATGTAGGAAACAGCTGTTATTTTTTCGCGATTTCAGGTTTGGTCCCTTAGTAAAAGTTGTTTATAATGATGAGTACAGTGATCCCTTAAGAGGTTGTACACTTACTCGTATTTATGTTACATCTTGTATATATATAAAATGAACCCCTATTTCACTTGGTCACGGCATCACGCGTGAGCGGCTGGATCGATTTCGCATTTTTTTTTCATTTTCTTCTTTGTCAGTTTTTATGAAAGAAAATTGTAATATTTAAAAAAAAAAAACTAAATTTTCTCAGTATGTCCATATTCTTCATTTATTTACCGCATGCATGAAAAAGGTTTTAACTTTTTGTTACTATTTTGATTATGTTTCCGAAGGTAAGTAGTAGGTAGGTAGTAAGTAGGAAAAAGTGCATTGCAACGCAGGTACAGCTAGTGATCAATAAAGTACATCCTGTTATACCAATACAAACAGTAGCAATATAATTAATTTCGCTAAGACGCAGCATATTACATAGGGAGGCGCACATTAATTATCAATCGCAGAGCAAGACGCTAGCACACAGTCTTATTTGCGCTCAACTGTATGTGGGCAAACACATCGCAGCGCCATATTTGATTAGGCCCCAAGCTTGCATATTTGTTTGCTTGTAGCCTATGTTCTGACAATTAAGTCAACCAAACTCTAATGCATATACAAGGTTAGTCAGAAAGGGGGTACTAATCCGAAGCCCACTTATAGTATCGCTGATGACTGTTTGAAAGCAAGTGTTAAAATTTCAAAATTCGATATTTATTTTTTTTCAAATAAAATGATTTATATTTTAGTTTTTTCAAAAATTCTTCATCCCTGCTTTTACTTGCTTGCTTGCTTGCTTTCTTTTTTGGGGTGATTCTAATTCATGGCCCCAAATATGACCTAAAATGTAAACACAGCTGATCATAACTGGGGATAGATAGATTTTAGAGATTTTTTTTTTGAGATTTTTGAACAATTGTTTCTCTTAAACTATTGAGTTTTGGGAAAAGTTGTAGAACAAAAGTTATTCATTATTATGTGTACTTTAACACCCTTTCGGATTAGTACCCCCTTTCTGACTAACCTGGTATACTTGGGAGCAAATAAATCGAGCCACTTCTATTTTTCACGTAGGTATAATTGTTATTTTTTTGGTATTATGGAACAGATCAATTCTAAACATATATCGCCTAAAAGGTTATTTGATAACCTTTACAATGAGGGTAGTTTTTTTGTATTTTGAATTATTTAATTCATGAAATCAATACTTAACCAGAACACGTGAAAAAAGGAGTGGCTCGATTTCTTTGCTCCCAAGTATAGTTATGGACATTCGTTTAGGCTTTCTCGTTTACAAAACAGAGTGTTAAAATCAACTCTAAGAATTATGTGAGGATACTCGGTATCGGAAATTGATTAACTTTACGAAAATCACGTTTTTTTTTCTTTTCATACTATCTTAGAGTAAATTTTTTATATCCTATATATACAGGGTGAAAACACAAACACACGCCAGTTTTTTTTTAATAATCTGTTAACTAGCGACCCGCCCCGGCTTCGCACGGGTGCAATGTATTATACATATAAACCTTCCTCTCGAATCACACTATCTATTAAAAAAAAACGCATCAAAATCCGTTGCGTAGTTTTAAAGATCTAAGCATACATAGGGACAGACAGACAGTGGAAAGCGACGTTGTTTTATACTATTTAGTGAAGCAGGTTTTCTTACTTTAAAAAATTAAATAAAGTCTTCTTCGAGTAAAATTACTTTCTCTCCAGGTGGCGTGAGATGAGACGTCGCAACGCTACATTTGGAATCTATTGGTCCAAATCTAGCGCTGCGACGTCGCAACGCAACGGAGCAGTGTGGCTTCACTCTTAGTGAGTCGAACAATACTGTGAATACAGTAAATGCGCGTTTAAATGGTAGCCGTGTTCTGCTCACTACTCTGCCTCGCTGCACTGCCCTTGTGTGAAACGGGCATAAAGCAATGTTACTTGTCTCTATTTGTCTATGGCTTAGGATTTGACCTGATTTGACCGTAGT
This sequence comes from Amphipyra tragopoginis, assembly GCA_905220435.1. Classification (NCBI taxonomy): domain Eukaryota; kingdom Metazoa; phylum Arthropoda; class Insecta; order Lepidoptera; family Noctuidae; genus Amphipyra; species Amphipyra tragopoginis. The sequence goes on along the minus strand of HG991991.1, from coordinate 7,219,364 downwards.
AAAACAGAGACAAGTATGCCTTTGTGGAATTATGACTTTGACGGCCGCACGGGCCTCAACCGGAATGAAGGATGCAATGTGCTTTAGAAACTGCAATGTGGTATATGTACCTTTATCTGTGTGCAGCCAAAAACTATTTTTCGACGGCTCCTACGTGGGCAAGTGCACAAACACAATTTTACAGAAGAGCGGTATAAAGGTGCTAAAGCTTTTAACTTTTTTTAATTTATTACTAGGCCTGCGTTTGGCCGCCATCTCGTCTGATGTTAAGCGATGATGCGGTCTACGATGGAGCACGCTTGCCCAGAAGAAACCGATTCACTCGTGACTTGAAGCCACCCAGATTGTAGCTGTCGGGGAACATCTACTCGGGCAGCGCATTCCACTGTTTGGCGGTTTTCACAATGAAAGTAGAATCAAAGCGCTTAGTTTGGGTTTTTGGTATATCAACCATGAACCGATGGCGCTTTTTCGTGCTTCTGGCCGTCCGATAGAAAAAAGGGCAGGGGGGTATTAGATCATGCAGATCTGAAGCACACTCCGAAATGTGTCCGATAAAAACCGATAGACTAGCAACTTTGCGCCGATGCTCAAGACTTTGGAGCTTGGTCTGAACAAGGGAGTCGTTGCTGATGAGCTTCTTGGCACGCTTCTCAATGGCATACTTTGGCATAAATAGGAATATTTGAAATTCTGAAATGGACTATACCATACCTTTTCAAAATTTCAAATATTTCTATTGATTTATGTCAAAGTTAAAAGGTTTAGCACCTTTAATCCGCTCTTCTGTAAAATTGTGTTTTTGCACTTGCCCTAGTATACGTAGGAGCCGTCGTTTTTATCTTTTTGGATTGGTGTACACTAAGGAGCAATGAATCCGGGCTACCAACATAAACCTTGATATCCCGGAAAGAATGATAGCTTATTCAAATTTAAATTATTTTATAGACTATATAATTCTATTCACTGTTTCGTTGGTCTAGCGGTCGCAAGCGCGACTGCTGAGCGTGAGGTCCTGGGTTCGGTCCCCAGGTTGGGCAAAGTGTCACTGGGTCTTTCCGTGTGGAATTTCTCAGTAGCAGCCCGGAGTCTGGATTTGTGCCCGGTCGATGGCAATAGGCTCGCCCCCTATTGCATAGGACGTAAACATAACGGCGAAATGTGGGTGTACTATACACCTCTGCCAACCCTTCGGGGAATAAGGCGTGAGTTTATGTATGTATTATGTATGTAATTCTATTCAAATAAAATTAGTAAAACTTCATAAATGATCTATAAAATACTTTTATTTGAATAAGCTATCATTATTAGTTTCCGAGATATTAAGGTTTACGTTGGTGACCTGGATTCCTTGCTCCCGAGTGTACTTTCGTAATAGAACCCTAAGAAAAAAATAGTGAAATTACTTCAAATAAATAATAACAATAACAAATCGAAATGTAAATAATCTTGAAACGAGAAAAACGTTAAAATCAATCAATTTTTTAGTCTAGACGGAAAACTAACAATCATATTGTTTGTGTTCTAATTAAATTATTAAATCCCCCGCTGATTGAAAACGAAATGGCAGTCGCTTTTGTACACAATTGTACAGGGTATTGCATTTTCAAAAAGGCATTTGAAATGGCCGGGCTCCGTTCGTTTGCACGAGATTCTTGAAAGGAGTTGGAAATATAATAGCGAGGTGAACAGGTATAAACAGAAAAAGAGAGAAATAAAAAGTACCTCGATTTAACTATTATAACATAAGTGCGGTATACACGTAGAAATCGGGTTGCCGGCGCCGATCTGACAGCGCTTGTCGGCGCTGGTCCGCACAGGTAGTCTCTATACTGTGAGGCGAACCAGCGCCGACAAGCTCCGAACTTCGCCGACAAGTTCCGACCTGCTCCGATCAGCGCTGACGTAAGCCATCATTTGTTGCTGTATTTGCAAGGGAACAACGCGTATTTTTGTTAAAAACCCTGCTTCTACCCGCTTCCTTTATGTAGCGGTTACCTGCACGGACCAGGGGCCCAATTCTCCTAAAATAAATTGTTGCCAAACGCAATCGAACCACAACCGTCAGTCAGTTTTTGTTTTCGAAAACTTTCAAAATGATTGATTTTGTTTTTTGTGTCAACCAATTTGATAGCTTTTGAAATTGAGAACTGTCTGAATGAAGGGTTCGGCCTTGGTTCGGTTGTGATTTATCAAGATTTATTTTAGGAGAGGGAGGAGAGGGCCCAGTACCGATAAGCGCTGGTAGGTCGGCGCTGGTTACCTGCTTCCTTTATGTATACGCCCTAACATCACGCCTGAATTCCTCGAAGGGTTGGGCAGAGGTATATAGTATATCCTCAATTCGCCGTTATAGTCCCATGTAATAGGGGGCGAGTCTTTTGCCATCAACTGGGTACAAATCCAGACTCTGGGCTGCTACTGAGAAATTCCTCACGGAAAACTTAATAGTACTTTACCCGACCTGAGGATCGAAATCAGGAGCTCTCGCTCAACAGTCGCGCTTGCGACCTCTAAACCAACGAGGCAGTCTTAATATTTATCATAGTACTAGCTTAAACCTCTTTTACTATGGGACAACAACGGAAATCGCGAAAAAAAAACAGATGTTCGCATAACTCGTCAAAATGTACGGAACAGCTGTTTTTTTTTTTGCGGTTTCCTTTTTGTTCCTATAGTAAAAGTTGTTCATAGTGATAAGTACAATCTCCCATTTCGGTTTGTCGATTTCACCCTGTTTATGGTCCTTTAATAATCCTCGATATTTTGCATAGCGCCTTAATGAACGCTGGAGAGTATGCTGGTGTCACTAAAAATGAAATCAGTTGTATTTTTTTTGTTATAATTTTTTTGTCAATCTATTGTTTCATTATTTACGGGTTCTCTAAGAGGTCTTACACACGAGCGGCATGTTCCCAACGGCAGAGGTAACTGCAGCCGTCGACGCGCGTCGGCGGCAACCGTCGACGCGTCGACGGCAGCAGTCGACCTATAGCGACACTTGCAGTTGTTGCCGCTGCCGCTGATCTTCGAAGTTGAAATGTCAACGGCTGCCGTCGACGCGTCGACGGTTGCCGCCGACGCGTGTCGACGGCTGCAGTTACCTCTGCCGTTGGGAACATGCCGCTCGTGTGTAAGCTCGCTTAGTTGTAATGACATCCGTGCATCTAACAAAAAAATGGCCACGCGCTTACTGGTAGGTAGCGTGCATGGATGTTAATTGTATTGAATTAATTGATTTATTCATAAAATTATTTTTATCGGAAAATAAAATTATACCAGCAGATTCATTTTTTTGTGATACGTACTTACTTCATATTTAGCATTTACAAAGACACTATACAAAATATGGTGGATTATTAAACTAAGACCTTATACAGCATGTAAGGGTAAACACCGTTATCACTCAAACCATGGGTAGTTGACGTGAACACAAAAACATAGGACCGAGTAAAAAAAAAATAGTATACACGCGCGAGAAATGAGCGGCGCGACGGCGCTACGACGCGGCGTACACGCACTCGTTAGCGAGATAGCTGACTGACTAGGGTAGCGAACTGTGCGGGGCCGTGCATCGGGCCACGCGGCGAGTTCCCCGCGCCCCCTCCCGTAGCTTGTTGCCCCCGCGCGTAGGGTGAAATGCTTTCGTGGAAAAATGAAAATTTTATTTAAAAAAAGTTTGTTATTTTTCATTGATATAACGTTGTATAAATGAAACTAAACCACTGGTTTCAAGGATAACGGTGTTTACCCTTACAGCCTGTATATGTTCTAATCTTTCTACGTAAAAGGTTTCCGGTTCAAAATCTATCTCCTAGCTCGACAGTAAGCTTTATCTACAGTCGACCTTATCACACATTGCCTGCCTCTCGAAACCAAAATCCTTAAAGCTGACTTGACACTAACTCCCTAAATCCTAGACACGCATTTAAAATCAAAACCTAATCTGGTAATCAATATGGTAGGTATGTTAACTAATATTACAATTCGATCATCCTGAAATTTTGCAAATACGTTGTCAGGTGTACAAAAACGGACATAGAGTACCTTTCATCCAGAAAAAAAGTACTGTTCCCGAGGAAAACAACAATAACGTTCTCATGATAATAGATGGCGCCACGTGTCTTTCGAATCATGATTGAATTATACTAAGTATTGTACTTAAAATCCTAAATTAATTCGAGCGAAGCCGCGGGTAAAAGCTAGTGTGGTATAATTAATTAAAGACACCATGATCTATTACCGGTATAAATTAAAAACGCACGGGATTTTGCTTAATTTAAAATTCTTTTTTTTCTTTTATTGTTAGATAGATCGTATTTAAACCACTAAAAAGGGTTACCTTAAAAAATAATCTATAATACCTTCCATGCAGGAGGGTTCTGAGTTAGACCCAGGCACGCTTTGAATTTTAAAATTCATAGCAGATCCTAATTTGATTATTAATTGCGTTAACAGTGAAGGAAAACATCGTAAGGAAACCTGCACATCTGAATGGGCTCTAAAGTTCTCGATGGTGTGTGTAGTCCGTCAACCAGCACCAGGCCAGCGTGGTGGACTAAGGCCTTAATAAATAGTCCGAAATATACAACACTATTTTTAGTATACACAAAAACCGAGACACCCCAACAAGATTTTCATCAGAACTGCCTGAATATGTGTTTTTTTTTAATAAATCTAAAAGTTACACCTTAGTTTATGTCGCATTAAGTTCCCTAGTAAAGTGTGAAATGTGCTATGCAGGGGTTGTCTAATACACGGAAACTGACCGAGCGGACCGTCTCAAGCCTCAAGGTGTGTATTCCCATCCACTGTTATGCGTAAAAACCTATTGAAAGAGAATTGAAATTTATGAAAAAAAAGGAAAAATATAGTGTGGTGTAAAAACTATGTCAATCGATTCTCCTGGTGATTCTGAACAAACTAGTTTTAGGTTTAGTGTATACTAAAACTAAACTTGTATATTTATGGAAAGAAAAATTGGAAAAGTTGCCCGAAAAATTGGTAAATTCGGGAAAAACTGAACGTTTTTTTTTCAATGGGATTTTTGTATGACTTTTAACTTATGACAAAATACTCAAACCTTATCCATTTTTAATTTGCCGTTAATTTCGTGCTATCTCTATCACTTCACCTAAAAGTGACAGAGACAGCACGAGACTTACGCGGAGACTACGTGAGCGATCTAAGCGACGCGAAAACAACGAACAGTCTATACCAGGGGTGGGCAAACCCTCACTTTTAGAGCAAGAGTGTATGGCCATAACAAATAGCCCTAATTATTTGAGCTAAAAATGTTAGTTTTGGCATAACAAAATGTATTTTTTATTCTGGGTCCCTGAAAAATTTCTTGCGTTTTTCTGGCCCCTGAGGAAAAAAGTTTGCCCACCCCTGGTCTATACCTATTGAAGTGGCCTACGTGACCAAACGCACGTGGAGTGCGGTGCGGCGCGGCGCGAAGCGAAGCGAACGCGAACAGTTGAACTGGATGCGGTGCCGTACAGTGCTACTGAGAGCGGGAGCACACGATGCGTTGCGGCGCTGCACCGCAAAGATTTCACCGTATCAGCGGGCACACGAGCGGTGCGGCGCCGCAACGTTGTTATGTCGCAGCGGCGCCGTAGCAAAAAAATCGAAACCAGCGAGCGCGTGTCCTTCCTTGTGACGCATAAACAACTGAGCGGTGCCACTCCGACGTCGCAACGCATTCACCCCTCCCCGCCTCGTCTCGGTGGTTGCAAGTCCGGTGCGGCGCCGGAGCGCATCGTGTGACATGCCACAGATATTTCTATGTAAGACGACGCAGCGACACCGCTCCGGCGCCGTACCGCCTCCGCAACGCATCGTGTGCCCCCGCTCTGAATGGCGGCGGCGTGCGGCGGGCGACAAAGCCGTCGCTTCGCACCGCATCGTATTGAATTCGCATGTCACCGCATCGGATCGCTTCGCAATTCGCGTCGCTTTGAACCGCCTACGTAACACGCCGCGTTAACGACATCTTAAAATTGAGTAGTGCTTGAATATTCGACCATTACGCTATTATTTTCTTCGCAATAATAATTTAATAAACACGCTGTTACTTTACAAGTATTCCAACTTTTCAAGTTGCTAGAATTATTGAGAGATGGATGCAGTCAATCCATGTGGAAATATAACTAGTTACTTCTGTCTGCGTTCAGTGGCATTGAGTTTAAGTTTGCACTTAGCTTAGTTAGTGCTAAAGCATTTAGTTTTAACACCGACGAGAATTTTATATGCATTGAGTGTATTGAGTGCATTGTGGGTTCAGCTAAAATTATAATTATAGTTTTCACGATAATATTATTAATAGATAGACATATAATAGCATAAATATCTATTGACTAGCTGTACCCGGCATGCGTTGCAATGTATGAATGTGTAAAGAAAAAAGTGTGGTTTTAAAATCTGTTTATCGAAGTGCTTTTGGAAACACAATATTTTTGATTTGAGGAGACCCGAATTTACCGTACTGACGCCGACGGGACGAACATCGAATGTTTGACAGGTAGGAACGGTTTGTATGGGAAAATAAAATTGTTGTTTTTACTAAGTATTTTCTTCGCAATTTTTTCTTATTTTCTCACCATTTAAACTTTCCCTGTACATCCACAAATATTTCATAACCAAAATTAGCCAAATCGGTCCAGCCGTTCTCGAGTTTTAGCGAGACTAATGAATAATTTTTTATATAACGGGTGTAAAAAGACCTTTAACGATAACGAAAACCACGTATTCTACCCACCATTGGTATCATTTTTTTCGAATAAACCATACCTGGGAAATCATTGGTTTTGGAGATATTGAAGGTCAAAGTACACATTTTTTTTATTAGTTTTTTCCAAAAACGATTTCCAAGCCATAATACTAAACTTTCTTCCATACAAACATTATCAAAAATTTCAATTTTTCCTAACAAATTACGCATTTGAAGTTACAAAAACGCAATGAATATGAAACGCACACGACCGCCTTGGCTCGGCTGAGTGGCCGCTGCACGCATGCAAACGCGCGGTATCGCCACAACCATAATTTGCGCGCTACAAAAAAAAGCGTTTTTCTTCATACCAAAAAATAAAAGTCGTTTCCCAGCAATTATTTTTGGTCAATGTAATTTAGTTTGATGTACAGAGTGCGTAGATTTCGGCTATGTGATGGGTCTTTTTACACCCTGTATATAGATATTATTGTGTTATACCGGCTGTTCCAAAAATCACTGTCAAGCCAAAAATGACAGGGCAGTTCATAACTATAGTCGCTAGTGGCTCTAAAAGGGAACAATATTGTATAGGAAGGTGGACACTGGTATTAGACCACTATATCCAGGGCCAGATTTAAGGATTTGAAGGTCTAGAGGCAATGAAAAAGTGAAGGCCATGAATAAGTTTTGAAAACAGACAAAAAAAAACACTTTTTCGGTAACGAGTAACAAGGAAATGGAAAAATTAGTTATTTATTTATTTAGTAACGGAAAGTTATAAAATGTTATGGTAAAATAAAATGTTATAAACTAATAATACAACATCGAAAATTATAAGAATAGAACAACTGTGAGCCAAAACTTATGCAGTCACGCACATATGCTTTGAAATGGTTTTAAAAGTACCTCGAGAATGTGAAATTTTTTCTCTTTTTCAGAAATGGGGGGTATCATATACAAAGTTTCCTAAAAAGTAGTGTCAAGCGGAAATCCAGAGGTAGAGCACCCTTAAAGGTAACCGAGTCAACCCCACGTACACACATCAAAAAAAGTTTGCGATCACTAGCATAATTATTTATGTGAAGATTCCAAATTCAAAGTCCAACTGAAATCTGATTTATATTTATCTAGATAACTATCAATCTATGTTTATCATGATAACTATTGCTTTGAATCCCGATTAGAAAATTCGGCTTCAAAAAGGCTACATAATTTTTCAAAGTGTCGCAATTATTTTTTATGTGTTTATATTCTGCGATTTTTTATAGTTTTCGAGTTATTTTTTTTTTCATGACATGACATTTTTGATCACAGCATCATGACAGTTGAGCCAAAGGCGTGTTTTTTTTTTAATTAGATGATTCTTCCTCTTATTTCGAAAAAAAACTATTCACGTCACGACATTAAAAGAAATCATAACTCGAAAACTACAAAAAATCGCGGAACATACATGGGGATGATTCGGGTACCTAATGGTGCTCTACTTTTGGACTTCCGCTTGACTCTGCATTTTGGGACTTTCATGTATTTTCTTGCCTAAAAATATTTAAAATCCCATATAATTGAGGCCCCTCTCTTGTAGAGTCTCCGGGACTAAAGCCACTCCCTTAAGGCGGAGCATCCACCAGAGCTGTGCTAAGCTGCGTAGCGAGGAATGTGTTTTGTAAGCACCAATAGAATCACTTCATTTACCTAGCTTCGCTCTACGCAGCTCTGGTGGATATGGGCTTAGCGGAGCGAGGTTTTTGTTCATACAAAACAAGCGAGAAATGCGAGTGAGGGATGTGTTGCGAGGAATGTGTTACGAAGAATGTGTGCGAGGATTTGAAAATATACGCCTACCAGTCAGACAATAGATGGTGTTTGGAAGAGGTAGATGTACACTGCAAATTGCCCTTTATATTTTTCTTAACAATTCTTTCCATCCAATGGTTGTCTGGAAGAAATTGCTTTAAGCGATAAGACCGCCATTTGTACTGTTTTTATTACCTGTATTCCTTCTGTTTTATTTCTTCTAGTGCACAATAAAGTATATCTATCTATATATCTATGATCATTTGTACACATTACACATTCCTCGCACAGCTCTAGTGGAAAGGGTCACACCGTTTTACATCCTCGCTACACATTTTCTCACCGCACATTTTCCTCGCATAGCTCTGGTGGATATCCAGAATAATCCGGCCCTGACTATACCGCTAGAGCAAGATAACAAATGCTCATTAACAAGTGTATGTGTCGCACATGTAGCTCCGAATTTCGCAACCCTCATTGGCATTCACGAAAGCTGCCTTGAATCGAATGCTAGTCACGGCTATTGCACAAAAGCCTGTAATTGCTGTGGGCTGGAAAGGCCGACCAAAGGGCATCTTCATGACACATCCCACACCCCACATATCCTTTGTCCACTTCATATTTGCCTCCAATAGCTGTGGCTTGCATTGATATCACAAACGGCTGGATTAAACTAGTCCTGTCGTTTCATATGTTGAATTGAACGGCTTATGTCAAGCTGCTCACACTAGATATGGGGTCATTGATGGTTTTTTTGGAACCCTTAATCAGGCAAAGGGCATATATTTGCCATCAACTGTTTTGGAAGATGTCGCGAAAGTATCCTTATTATATTTTTATTTTTAAACCTGGCACTACAAAACATTTTACTATTTTCTTTAATAGAAAATAAATATGACGATTTTTTTATGTACAAGAAATTGTCATTTACAATTCTTAAAACCTTTTTAAAGGTTAATGTAATTTGACGGTTACGAAAGCTGTTTAATTATTAACAGGTTCATTCGAGTACCTAAGCATAAGGAGAATCTTTAGCGTTTCGCGTCAATTTATGTTAACGTTTTCAATCATTAACAATTTATTAAGATATATACAGAGTGTAAACGAATTCGTGTAATTACTTAAACCGCATGAACAATTAAAAAAAAACAAGCTTGGTTTTGTTTCCGAGTTATTTTAGCGGCCCGAGTTAACTGATTGAAAAGAGCAATATCGCGCTAGTCGTGCCCGCCAGCTGCGTCGACATGCTTTTATTCATTTTTTTTTTCATTTTTTTTTCATTCATTAGTCATCGAAATGTTCAACCCTCAGAATACAGAAGTTCCACCACATTACGTTTAATCTTTTAATACTGTGTATTAACGGGATTAAGGGAACGCCCTGTTATTTTAGATATTGTATAATTCATTAAAAAAAATTGTACTTTTATGACCTAATGCGAGTTCAGCTAACATGTTGACGTAAATTAACAGCTTCTAATTTCGACCTTTTATTTCATTAAACGCAAATTCTCTAAATGATAAATGATACTTATTTCTGTAAATCAATCTGTTACAGACACTTTTACAAGTCAATGTAATGTTTTTTTTTAACACTAGATAGTGCCCAGCATTTCCTATCTGACTAGCTCTGAGAAGAAAAGCCGAAACAAACTCAGAGAGACTAAAAACAGTTTATTGATTCAACGACCATCTCTAGCTCACACGAGTCGGTGATAAATTACCCGAATATAAGCACCATTCAATAATCGATGCCACCTGCTTTCGACGGCATCAGCACAGCGAACCATGCAGGTAGGGTTGCCAGGTTGTAAAACCGAAAAACTGGACAGACCAGCCAGTTTAGCCGGACATTTGTGTAAAAAGAACTCTTGCCATAAGCAATGCAACGTGTAACAAGTCTGGAGCCCAATTCTACTAACAGAAACTTTTATCAATTGCAACTGAATCGTTCATTCAGACAGGGGCCTAATTCTCCTAAAATAAATTGTTGCCAAACGCAATCGAACCACAACCGTCAGTCTGTTTTTGTTTTCGAAAACTTTCAAAATGATTGATTTTGTTTTTTGTGTCAAACAATTTGATAGCTTTTGAAATTGAGAACTGTCTGAATGAACGGTTCGGCCTTGGTTCGGTTGTGATTTATCAAGATTTGTTTTAGGAGAATTAGGCCCCTGTTTTCGTTTACAAGAACTATCAAATTGTTTGACAACAAAAACAAAACCAAACATTTTGACAGTTCTCGTAAACGAAAACTGTCTGAATGAACGATTGCGATGCAATTGATAAAAGTTTCTGTTAGTAGAATTGGCCCCCTGTTTCTTAGTCATGTACTTTCATAGAAATTTTTTGCACTGTCAGTTGCCCAGATGTCATAATTCATCGCTTATGTTGCATACGTTCGATCAGTTTAGCTTTATTCGTTAACTACTGTAGTATTTGAAAATATAGGCAGCGCCTCTAGGCGCGGCGTTCAATTCACGCGTGAATTTTAGTATTGAACGCCGCGCCTAGAGCGCTACCTTTTTCGTACATTTTTGGCGTGACGTAACTACAGTGGTTACCAAATAAAACTCACACTTGAGGTACTCTGTTCGTGGTATGGTGGATACTTATGATAACACTTTTGAACATGTTAACATGTTTGCTTGTTCTAGGGTGTCTCGAAACTCAACGACAAGCCGGAAACCAATGATAGAAGTTTAGGATAGTACAGAAAACAGAAAGTTTAATGGTTTTCGAGTTTCATAGTTCATGAATAAACTGTTACATTATAAATGTAACTAATAAATGTGTTTTTCTTATAAAAAGTATACAATACACTAATGTAAAACTATTTGTAAAACTGTATGTTTCTGTTTATTAATATACAGAATTTAAAAAAAAACCTTTTCCTACTTTCTTTCTTTCATAAATGCGAAAGTAACTCTGTCTGTCTGATACCTCTTCACGACTAAACTACTGAACCGATTTTGATGAAACTTGGTACAGAGATAGCCTCAAACCCGAAGAAAGGTATAGGCTACTTTTATTCCGAAAAATGCGGTAAACGAGCTCAGTTTACGCCTCCCCCGTTGTCACTGCATAGTATCTGTCTGTCCCTATGTATGCTTAGATCTTTAAAACTATGCAACGGATTTTGATGCGGTTTTTTTTAACGATTCAAGAGGAAGGTTTATATGTATAATGCATGCATGATATAGTAGAGAAATACTGATAATTTTAGAGGTTTCACCCGTGCGAAGCCGGGGCGGGTCACTAGTAATATTATAAATGTGAAAGTTTGTGTAGATGGACGGTTGTTTGTAAAAAACACGTGTAGAAAACACGCATAGTGCAACACACTGAAAACACTGCGAGTGAATGCGTTTTCAGTGTGTTGCACTATACGTGTTTTCTATACAAATACAGGGGCCCAATTCTCCTAAAATAAATTGTTGCCAAACGCAATCGAACCACAACCGTCAGTCAGTTTTTGTTTTCGAAAACTTTCAAAATGATTGATTTTGTTTTTTGTGTCAAACAATTTGATAGCTTTTGAAATTGATAACTGTCTGAATGAACGGTTCGGCCTTGGTTCGGTTGTGATTCATCAAGATTTATTTTAGGAGAATTAGGCCCCTGATACTTGCAAACAACATAAGAACACGCACTCCCGCGCTACGCTGCGTAATGTCGTGCAGTGTGCGAATCGCCTAACTCAATCACGCTTAAACGCCTGAACGGATTTGGACGAAATTTGGCACACAGATAGACCATGTCCTGGATTCATTTATAAAACTTTTTACCCGGGTACGTAAAGTGGTTACCCAAGGATGCGATAGAAAGCGTAGGCAACAGCTAGTTTTATTATAAAACTAACTCACAAGAAAATAAACTTTGGCTTTATAATATAAGCATTACATGTAACTTTCTTTAAGTTTCGACGAGAATACCGAGAAGTGTATTATTCGTGATCCCCGGGGGCGTCAAGCGCAGTTGTTATCATAAAACAAGATAACTCAAGACTTTTATTTTCTTTTATGAACGAAACGCTCCTGGGTTTTTGTTAATAAATAATCCCGTTTTTAAAAATAAATCTCCGCGTGGGTGTCGTCAATCAACTCTGCGATTGCTCGTGACTGGAGTTACTAAGGGATCGTGTTAGAAATATGAGATATAGCTTCTAATTGTTTAATTATAACAACGTATTTTATTGCTGATGTTTTTGTTATCCACACAGTTGTAGGTATAAGTTATCAAAACATACCTAACCTATTTTTAGTACTGGCGATACTATATTTCTCAGAAGATAAACTTTTCCTGATTACAATATAAGATTCAAAAAATAAATTATTAAAAAAAAAACTGTTATTATTCTCGTTCATTTGTTGTACATAAATTTAAACATACATCTTAAAAAACAACTAAAAAATAAAATAGTAGCCCACCGACATCGGGAACAGCGTCCAAGCTGCCAGCGGTCAGGGGTCCGGACAAAGGAACCTCCTCACTATGCGTGCCGTGTCAAGGAGTAGGTACTCCTTTCTGTATCAAGCCCTTGATCCAGCCGCCCAACGAGAGCCTCATAATGTGTTGATCGAGGCTCTTGGCCATTTTATTTCTTGGCCATTCGCTATAACGACTATCGGGACAATGACTGTTGAGTCCACATCCCACACAACCTCGTGTGCTAATCAAGATATTTTATTTGTTAATTAAAATAATCTAATATTATTGTAAAACAAGTATACAAGGTTAGTCGGAAAGGGGGTACAAATCCGAAGCCCACTTATAGTATCGCTGATGACTGCTTGAAAGCAAGTGTTAAAATTTTAAAATTCGAAATTTTTTTTTTCAGATAAGCAGGTTCATCATTCAGAAAATGGTGCTTCAAATTCATGACCCTAAATATGACCTAAAATGTAAACACAGCTGATCATAACTGGGGATAGATAGATATTGGAGATTATTTTTTTGAGATTTTTGCACAACTGTTTCTATTAAACTATTGAGTTATGGGAAAAGTTTAGTGTTGAGTAGGACATACAAGAGGCAGTACATTTGTCCCGTACATGACGTCAAAATGTAAGAGCGGCTCAACATTTCAAAGTGTACTACTTCAACTTGTATGTCGCGGTAGTCGCATTACTCGTTACTCTCGGTAAGTAAACTGTAGGGTGAGACAGAGAGGGAACGAGGCACATGCTACAAAAGCACGTCATTGTCAGTGTGTCAATGTCAGTGGACATTACGCGACCGCGACTCGACTCGCCGCAGTAACGTCAAATGTCATATTCGTACTCGTTACTTCAATCGTATCACCGAGCTTCAGTACGCCTCGCCTCATTTAAAGTAGTACATTGTACTGGCTCAGAGCAAAAAAGAGGCTACTCTTACAAACTCTTTTTCAAGTCATGTCCTACCCAACACTAGAAAAGTTGTAGAACAAAAGTTATTCATTATTATGTGTACTTTAACACCCTTTTGGATTAGTACCCCCTTTCTGACTAACCTTGTATAAAAGCTAAAACAGAAACCCACAATACACAAATTAACTATTCTGTCAATACTATTCCTGTTCTTTAGCCATTAAAATTCAATTGGCTGTGTTTGAACAAATCCCGGTTCCATTTCTAAAATTAGGCACATACAACCAACATCACAGATTGGCCGGCTAAAAAACTTTTTAATTGAATAATAGAAGCCCGTCGACATTTCTATTGAGAGCGAATAATTCCATTCAATACTATTTGTATTCCAGTAACTGGAATGAATGATGGATGTTTAATTAAAAGTGTATATATACATTGTTACTTATTTGAAAATTAAGATTTTGAAATCAATTCAAAAGTTCGTTTTTAATTTGAGATATCTTTTTATTTTGAAACTAGCTGTGCCCGCGACTTCGTCCGCGTGGAAGTCGGTGTTCAACATTTTTTTAATCTAAACACATTTATTTCCAACTAGCTGTACCCGGCATGCGTCGCAATGCACTTTTTCCTACTTACTTACCTACCCACTACTTACCTACATTCAGAAACAAAATCAAAATAGTATTAAAACCATTTTCACGCATGCGGTAAACAAATGAAGAATATGGACATACTGAGATAATTTAGTTTGTTTTTAAATATCAAAATTTTCTTTCATAAGAACCTTCTCCAGACAATTATGAACACAAAAAAAAAATAGCGAAATCGGTCTAGCCGCTCACGCGTGATGCCGTGACCAAGGGAAATAGGAATTCATTTTATAGGATAGGAATTACACGAATTCACTTACACCCTGTATACCTATTCTATTTACAGTTTTTGCTGCGTTACGATTTTATAATAAGTCTAGAGTCTGCAATTCTACACTGAAACAAATAAAAGCCACCGACTTCTGAAACTGTTAATTTTATATCATGCCAATTATTTCACTCTTTATTTAGTTTTTTTTGAAGTCGGTTTTTACTTTTATTTAAAGTTTTTTATGTTGAGCCGAATTGTGTACTTATCGTCACCCGCTGTTTATTAGTAGAGAACAGGAAACTTGAAATTAAAATTTCATAGATCGATGATGTATGAATCCATAAATTCTGAACCGTCCCTGAAAGTTTGGCTGCAGGAGGGTAAACATCCTAGGTATAGCCATGTTCTACTGATTGGTTCTTAAAAGTAAAGTCAAGTAATATTTTTATCATTCAGAGAGTACCGGGTTAGTTGTACAGATGCCAGCACATAAAGCTACTACAATCTGTCAAATTTCTTTACTGGATTTTCATCTTTATCACAAAAACATTAGGTTCATGGTTGATTGGGAAAATTTGACAGTTTTGGGTAGCTCGATGTGCTGGCCTCTGTACGTTACTTCTAACATATTGAAAAAACGTATATTTTGTCGAAATAGCAATGAAAATAAAACGAGAGCTTAACAACTTGATAAAAACGATGAAAAATACAGTGGGAGGAACGAGAGATTTACCTTTAAAGTTGATAAATTTTAATATTTTTATCGGATTTAAGCATTACTTCATTTGCTAAAATCCATTTGCGAGATTGATAACAATTTATCAATACATTTTAATCTTTTGAGTACTAAATTTTCCAATACTGGTTTTAAATATTTTTGAGTACGTATTAATTTTTTAGCTGAAATCGAACCCTGAGACAATAATCTGTTATGGTAAGGATACACGGTGACACATTACACTCGACACTCAGTGTCGACACCGAGTGTCGTAGTGTGTACATCGCTGTTACACTGAGTTGCGCATTAGCTCTGGTTTAATTTCAGTGTCGCGATTGCATTGTGTTGAATACCAGTGTCGCCATGTATCCTTACCATTAAATTAATTTCAAAACTCATACGTACGTATATTAAATTCCCAGTAAAATGGATGCATCAAGGATTTTTAATCGAATAAAAATAAAGTAAACATCGTGATTCGCTACAAGAAACAAATACGCTCCGACGTTACAAAGGGAACGCGTTGAACTTTAATAACAATAAACTGAAAATACATTTACAATGAAAGAGAGCCTTTTATCTTTTCGCTGAACAATGTTTGCGGAGAGCTGTTTGATGCACTACTGAATTCGGATATTATATTTTTAAAAAGGGATGCATATTAAAAACAATAGTTCCCACTTTAAAAAGATTGAAATTAATAGTTTGCACTTTAATATAAATACTTCTAACTATAAAAGGTTACTTTAATTAAAACGGTCTGAGACCGATTACAATAATCAAAGATAGAAGAAGATACATACAATATACTAATAGTATGCAGTATAATTTTAATGCTTCTAACTTCAAAGCATTATGAAATAAAATTGCAAACAGATAGCCGAAAGGTAGGTTAGGTTATGTTAGAACTAGAGATGGGCGGTGGGAAAAAACCCGACGGGAAAAAACCCGACGGGAAAAAGCCCGACGGGAAAAAATCCGACGGGAAAAAACCCGACGGGAAAAAACGCGGGTTCTTTCCCGTTTGGGTTAAAACCGGGTGTTTATGAGGGAAAAAACCCAATAGGTGGGTTCTTTCATTATCTACAATAATACAATAAAACTGAAGAGATTTTTTGTTTGTTCTAACGTGGTAATCTGTGGAACAGATTACCAGAGATACCAGACGGATTGTAAAACATGTTTCTGCATAAAACAGCTCAGTCGCCAAGTAGTTTTCACTTGTAAAAAGTCCGTCAGTCCTGAATTTTGGATATGTGTTATGTTTAGGTGTTCTTATGAAAATATCAAGTTTTTGACCTTGTGTGATCTCGGCGTACTCCGCCATCTTGGATTAAAGACACCAAAAATGAGTTTTTATTAAATAAGTCCTTAACTATGGGTTTTACGCCAAAAATAAATCAGACCAATTTTGTATACAATTAAATTCACTACAATTCCTGCCTCAAGTATTTTTATAGCTAATATTTTACGATATATTGCGCTTTAAAGTAGGCAAGAACACAATTTTCAGGCATTTTTTTAGTTTTCTTTCCCGACTCAAATAGACTCTCCTACCTGCTCTCTCTCCTTAAAAATAGGCTTCAAACACGACGCAAAAAGAAGAATGTTTTATAAGTTTGACACCTATGTCTGTATGTGTGTAAGTCTGTCCGTTTGTCTGTATGGCTGTCTGTTTGTCTATATGATGGCTGTCTGTTTGTTTGTATATCTGTCTGTCTGTTTGTGGCAACGTAACTCCGAGACGGTTGACTCGATTTCGTTAAGATTTTTTTGCTCAAAAGCTGTTTTAATTAGGATAATTATCAGGATATTATGGAAATCGGTTCAGCTGTTGCAAAATTATCAGCTGCTATCTGAGTTAGGTTAGATAGGTGTGTATTGCACGGCGTTGCAGCCGATGCAAGATCATCGAAGTGAATTTCTACTTAGCTTATGATTTTAGCACAGCTAGTTAGCTTTATTTAATCAATATTATGAATTATTTTTCATGCTATACTACCTTACCATCCTTATTTATTTATTACTTTACCGTTCCATCTGAAAAATACTTGTACATTGCTTTATCACTTCATTCACTGAGTTATAAATGTTCCAGGTTCTAATTCTAAGAAAAGACAAACTTGTCATAACTAACTAGCAGTATAGCTTATCAAGTTGAAATTACGTGACCCACTACTTAATTGATGTTAGTGAACTTAGCAGATCATTGTCCAGCAGATCAAAATTAAATGTGAGTTCCTATCGCATGCAGCTGAGTTCTACAGTTCCTGATACTTTTTACAAATAGTTCTGGCGTTTTTGCCTTAAAAAAAGACGATTGACAAAAATGCCAGCAGATCACGTTAGAACGGCTGAAAAGTAGGAAAATACTATTTTGGTCGTTTCAAATTATTGTGAAAGGCTAGAACTCTTTCGTTTCTCACAGATCCGTATCAGAACTGCAACGTAGAAGTCGATTCGAGTCGAGAACTCACGTTCGAATGACAGCAGATCATATCAGAAAGTCCAAAAACTCGAATAATACCAATTTCATTATTTCAAATGATTGGTGAGGGCTAGAACTCTTTCGTTTTTCACAGATCCGCCTCAGCACTGCAATCTAGAACTCTGTTCGAGTCCAGATCTCACGTTTGAGTGCCAGCAGATTATGCCAGAAATTCTGAAAAGTCAAAAAATACCATTTACCATTATTTCAAATGATTGGTGAGGGCTTGAACTCTTTCGTTTTTTACAGACTTTCTGGCATGATCTACTGGCACTAGAAAGTGAGTTCTCGACTCGAATTGACTTCGTTCTAGCCTTTCACAATAGTTTGAAACGACCAAAATAGTATTTTCCTACTTTTCAGCCGTTCTAACGTGGTCTGCTGGCATTTTTGTCAATCGTCTTTTTTTAAGGTAAAAACGTCAGAACTATTTGTAAAAAGTATGAGGAACTGTAGAACTCAGCTGCATGCGATAGGAACTCATATTTAATTTTGATCTGCTGGACAATGATCTGCTAAGTTCACTAACATACTTAATTGTCCATACATTAAATTTGTTTGTTTGCGTAAAATGTGGTAGTGGAGCGCGTCATTTCAACTTAGACAAGCTGTAACTAGTAGTAATAAAGTTCAAAAATTATGTACTATTTAACGCATGTGTATCTAAATATTACATAAGCTAAATTTGAAAAAACCCGAACATTTTCCCAATCGGGTTCTTTCCCGGGTTTTTTCCCTCGAATTAACCCATTTTGGGTTCTTTCCCGGGTAGAATCCCATCACTAGTTAGAACTGTGACCACACAATGCACGAGCCGAGCGAGCGAAGCGAGCGGTGCCGCGGCTGCGCCCGGCGAGAGAGTAAAACGATTCCATTTCGCTTCTCTGATTACCTTCCACCATTCGTTTGATATGCGTTTAGAAACAAATGGTTATTGACTAATTACAGTGCGAAGCATTAATTTTATAGTGTGCATTCCGAAGTGTGCATGAAACATTTTTTGTTGTAATTTTCATAAATTTTTATTGTTTTTAATTTAAATACATCCCTTAAAAAACAATAAGTTAATTTCATTGTCTAGCATGACGTGAATCTTGTAAAATGACATAAATCCAATAACTTGTCTTGGCACACGCGATTGTTGTCTTATGGGATGTTGATTCAGCAGTAACAGTAATGTGCAGTTGTCAATTCGTTACGGCCAATGGTCTAATAGTCAAGAGCCCAAGAGCCTCGAACATCATCTGGCGAGGCTCTCGTTAGGCGGCTGGACCAAGGGCTCATATACCTACAGAAGGCAGCACTCATGGTCACGTTGCGTATTGCTAAGAGGTTCCTCTCTGAGGACCTGACTAAAGGTATCTTGGACCCTGCTCCCGATGCCGGTGGGCTACTATTTTTGTTTATTAAATGTTTTTATTCTAAATGGGAATTCTGACAACTAAACAATTTTAGAACATTAGGTTTACTTAAAACGAACAACTGGGTATTTAAAAACATACTAAATATCTTCAACATTAACTTATTGTTTTGAAAATTAGTAAATTAGTTAGTAAGGAAGAATGTAGTTAGCTAGTTTTCCTATTTATAATTTCCTATAAAGGTAATCTAAAAAACATTTGAATCGAGTAGGTAGTTATTTACGCTTCATCAAGCGTTTACCAAGATTATACGCCAAATATCGGCTCAATATTCATAACTTGTTGGTCTTGTTCAATTATATTAGGTACTTACTATATTCATTAGTAAATTCGGAACTCCTCCCAATCCTGTATAAAATTAAATCTAAGTTTTAATGGAGATAAATTGACATGAGTTTCCGAAGAAATCAGAATCACGACAGATGGAAGGAATAGAGGGAGGCTTTTGCTCAGCAGCAGGACAGTACAGGCTTATAATAATCGATATCATAATTATGTTTAGAATGGATTAAAATAGTGTTTGAACACATATCTCGAAATAAAGCGGCGCCGGCGGTGTTCCATTGCGAACGGGTTTCGTACTACTACTCGTAAAACCATCTTCTAATACCAACGTGTAAACGATTACTTATCGCTTAGCAGGTTAATACTAAGGGATAAGCGCTAATGGCAAGTACTATGTGTGTGAGCTATGTTAACTCATTAACAGAAAGTTTTATAATCTAACTAGCTGTACCCGGCATGCGTTGCAATGCACTATTTCCTACTTACTACCTACATACTACTTACCTTCAGAAATAATATAAAAATAGTAACAAAAAGTTAAAACCATTTTTTTTATTTACTGAGATAATTTCGTTGTTTTTTTAATATCGATTTTTTTTCATAAGAACCTTCTTCTGGTAATTACGAACACAACAAAAAAAAATAGCGAAATCGGTCCAGCTGCTCAAGCAACATTGTGTCACAATAACTAAGCAATGTGTGATTACTGCTCATCAACCACACTCAATAGCGTTATAATTAGTTCCCTATAACCTGACTCGCTCTTTAATGGCTGTGGTTGCCAAATTTCAACTGGATCTGTCTAGTAGAGCTGGCGTGTAGTTTGAACACGCAAAAGGACAAACAGACAAAAATTCTAAAAACGATTATAATTTATTTGTAGTAAATACTTAAAATCTGTATAATGGTATTTCTACACCAGTACGCTTTCATGTTCATCTTGCGCTTTCAACTTTCAATTCCTCTTACGTCAAGCGCATGCAATATTGATTGCCATAAGACGCATGAAGCTTATCGTCTACACCGGTGCGCCTCGGTCAGTCGTCAGTCGACATACAATAGACGGATTAGCGTGCGTTAGGGGCATGCGCTATTGTCGAACTAGTATTAAGGCATGCGCTATTGCATGTGTTATGGCGCTTCACGCATGCGTCAGACGAAGACGCAAGATGAACATGAAAGCGCATTGGTATAGACATAGATTAAGAACTTCAAGTTACTCGATAAAACGCAATCAGCAATTATATTTTCGGTTCACTGAATCCGGTGGCAAATAACTTATACGGCGTCTTTCTTCCTTTACCGTTTATAATTTTCTATTCGCAACATTTCAAAGTACACGATGTAAACTAACTAACACGTGTTCAATTTTCCATAAACATTTTTCCCAGTTCACTTGAATAGATCGCGTCATTTACCTTACGTCCCCGTCGCCGAGTGAGTTGCAACGGATATTAAAAATCGTTTTGAACACCTTTGCTGTGCATTTCGATTTAACCGAATAGCAAAAGTACTGCATGTGACGTATTTCCTTCCTTTTAAAGTGCATTCAGTATGGAACGGAAAATGTAACTGATTTTATGGTATACAGGGTGGAAAGGACAATGACCAAATCAATGTGGGAAGTGGTGCATTTGGTTTTATATCGCGGCCATCGTTGAAATAGTCGGTATATGATAAGCCTATAACAAAAATGAATTGATAAACGATTTTTCTACAAATGTAGTCCGAGATGATATATTTGAACATGAATTTCATTTGAACGTCATTCATTATTATCTACCTATCTATAAACGAATTCGCGTAATTCCTTCGAACCACATGATCTATTACTGGTATAGATTAACACCGCACGGAATTTAGATTGATTGAAATTAAGAACAACGTTTTTCAACCCATTTATTTTTTTGTGATTGAATATTTTGATGCCATGCACAAATGAATGAAGGCACGGCGACACAGCTGACGGGCACGACTAGCGCGATATCGCTCTACGCATTCAGTTAACTCGGGACGCTAAAATTACTCAGATACAGAATACCATGTTTAATTATTATTTTTACTTTTTTTCTTGGTTCTGGAAAAAACCTATGCAGGGTCAATCAGTGTCACCAGTAGATCACGTGGTTTGAAGGAATTACACGAATTCGTTTACACCCTGTATATATCTCGGTTCAGACTGATGTTAGGTTATGTTACCGTCTCATCATCTGCCTAGCCTTTTCCCAACTATGTTGGGGTCGGCTTCCAGTCGAACCGGATGCAGCTGAATATCAGTATTTTACATGGAGCGACTGCCTATCAGACCTCCACAACCCAGTAACTGGGTAATACGATACTCTTGGTAAGACTGGTTGTCAGACTTTCTGGCTTCTGACCAACAGTAACGACTGTCAAAGATCTACAAATGACAGCCGGGACCAACGGCTATGGTTATGATATGTTACGGTAAGGTTATGTTACCGTATTTTTCGTCATATTATTCTCCATAAGCCATCTAATTAATAACGACAGAATGAAGGCCGCGAAAAAAAAACTGCACCCTTTATAAGTTTTGAGATGGGGCAGTAAGGGCGGCGTAACCGTTGTAGCTACAGGAAAAAGTTCTTAAGAGACTTTTTTTTAAATATGAAATTGTAAACCATTTGGTTTTTTGTGTCTGTAGGCGTGAAGCCATACGCTCTATATTTGTGTTTAGTTACGGTTTACTCACGTGCAATTTTCGGGATTGCCCGACCAACATCTTAAGTCGTGGAGAAGTTGGATTGTTAATACAAACCTAGCTATGGAAATTATTGACCTGTCAAAATCAAATTACGATTACGGGTGGGTTGCGCAATTAAGATGCAGTTTGAGACCCAAACGGAGCCCTTAATCATGAGCTGAACACGCTGCGAGTTCGTGAGTCGAACCCGAAAAATGCACGTGTGTAAACTGTAAGTAATCATAAATATGAATCTATACTAATATTATAAAGAGGTAGAATTGTTTGTTTGTTTGTATGTAGGAGGTAATCTCCGACAGTACTCATCCGATTTCAAAAATTCTTTCAGCAACAGGAAGTTACGTTATCCCCGAGTGCTTGGACGGCTATATTTTAATATCAAAAAAATAGAGATCCTTAAATAAATTACAATAATGTAACCCAAGGTATCAAAAATAGGCTTAGAAACTTTAGTAGTTTTTTTATTATAAACTAGCCTTTGCCCGCGACTTCGTCCGCATGAATGTCGGTTATTGATCCCTAAATTATTGATTATAAAATATAGCCTATAGCATTCAGGGATAATGTAGCTTCCTATTGGTGAAAGAATTTTTGAAATCGGATGAGTAGTTTCGGAGATTACCTCCTACATAGAAACAAACAAACAAATTCTACCTCTTTATAATATTAGTATAGATTAACGCGAGCGAAGCCGCGAACAAAAGCTAGTGTGTAAATATGAGTGTGTTAAGAAAGCTGTAATATAAACATATCCTATATTACTGGTAGCCAGAAAGGTAAGCTAAGCAGTGCACAAAGGAATGTTTTGTCCAAGGGCCCCTGAACCGACCGATGGACGGTCACGGCCGTCCGGTGACCTCGACCGGAATGCGAATCGTCGGAAGTAAGCGGTGTGAGTTCTAATCTCGTTCGGAGGGTTGCGATGTTATAAAATCGAGGCAGTTCGAATATTGGGTCAGAGTAATTTTTCTTCACGAATATGTTGAGATTTGAGACAACATTTTGATTACAGATATTTATTTAGACGACGTCTGTGGTCTAGTGGTTCGAGTGTCGGACTGCTGATCATGAGGTCGTGGGTTTGATTCCCACAGGACATAAATATTTATGTGATGAACATAAGTGTTTGTGTTGGTATGGGTGTTTCTTATGTATTACTAGCTTCTGCCCGCGACTTCGTACGCGGATCCTGTTGCTTATGCCAACGCCAACGGGGGTCGTCAAAATCGAAGATCTGAAATGTCTGATGTTGAATTCTAAGAGACTGGGGACGGGAAAACAACGGGATGCGCGAGACGGTTCGAGACGTTCCAGATCTTTCATTTTTGTAAGTCAACAGGAAATGCCCATTAGACTAAACAACTTTTGCTAAGACGCCATTCCTATATATGTATGTTATAGTGTCGCTGGACTTTGGAGTTCCACAACAGGTGTTCCAGGTCTTCAAATTTATTCTCACAGCAGAAAATGCTCTTCACGTGGAATAATTTTTGCTATGGCACCATTTTTATATCTCTTATACTTTAGCTGGTCCACATTCGATTCTTCAGATGATATCGACATTCTGCTCAGAGAATGTTGAAGTCGATCAGAATTTAAACGTTCGTTGCGCTCTTTTTCTGTCTCTTCATGCCGTACTCCAGCAATTCTTTCTCTCTCACTTTCTAACCGATTATGAATATTTTGTTGTGTGCGTGTTCGGGACAATGTATGGTAATCTCGATCAGCAGTTAGTCGCGCATCACGTTCATCACTCGTTTCAAAAGACCTGTTAGTAGATGTACGAATACGCTGAGAACTCAAGCGTGATTCTGTATCGGTAAACGTTTCCGATTCGCGAGACAATGCATGTCGTTCACGATCAGCAGACAGTCGCGCATCACGTTCCGCACTTGTCTCTAGACACCTAGAAGTCAATGCGTAGATACGCTTGAACTCAAGCGCAATTCTCTATCCGTGAACGTCTCCGACTCGCGAGACAATGCGTGACTTGCACGATCAGCGGTCAGTCGCGTATCACGTTCCCCACTTGTCTCTAGACACCTAGAAGTCAATGCGTAGATACGCTTGAACTCAAGCGCAATTCTCTATCCGTGAACGTCTCCGACTCGCGAGACAATGCGTGACTTGCACGATCAGCGGTCAGTCGCGCATCACGTGCCCCACTTGTCTCTAGAGACCTAGAAGTCGATGCGGAGATATGCTTGGAACTCGAGCGCAATTCTCTATCCGTGAACCTCTCCGACTCGCGAGACAATGCATGACGTTCACGATCAGCGGTCAGTCGCGCATCACGTTCCGCACTTGTCTCTAGAGACCTAGAAGCAGATGCGTAGATACGCTGAGAACTCAAGCGCAATTCTCTATCCGTGAACGTCTCCGACTCGCGAGACAATGCGTGACGTTCACGATCAGCGGTCAGTCGCGCATCACGTTCCCCACTTGTCTCTAGACACCTAGAAGTCAATGCGTAGATACGCTTGAACTCAAGCGCAATTCTCTATCCGTGAACGTCTCCGACTCGCGAGACAATGCGTGACTTGCACGATCAGCGGTCAGTCGCGCATCACGTGCCCCACTTGTCTCTAGAGACCTAGAAGTCGATGCGTAGATATGCTTGGAACTCGAGCGCAATTCTATATCCGTGAACCTCTCCGACTCGCGAGACAATGCGTGACGTTCACGATCAGCGGTCAGTCGCGCATCACGTGCCCCACTTGTCTCTAGAGACCTAGAAGTCGATGCATAGATACGCTTGGAACTCAAGCGTAATTCTCTATCCATAAACGTCTCCGATTCGCGAGACAATGCATGACTTGCACGATCAGCGGTCAGTCGCGCATCACGTTCCGCACTTGTCTCTAGAGACCTAGAAGTGGATGTGTATATACGCTGAGAACTCAAGCGTAATTCTCTTTCCGTGAACGTCTCCGACTCGCGAGACAATGCATGACGTTCACGATCAGCGGTCAGACGCGCATCACATTCTTCACTGGTCTCTAGAGACCTGGATGTAGATGCGTAAATATGCTAAGAACGCAGGCGTGCTTCGCGATCCGAAGAGGTTTCCACAGAGCGAGTTGCAGTTCTCGAACAGCATCAAGTCTCTCCTGACGCTCTTCGGTAGATTCTTGGGATCTTATGATCCTCAATCTTTTAGCTCCTTTGGAACATTGGGAAAGATTTGACCTCTTTCTAGGCATGGTTATAGTTTCATGGTGAAGATACCTGATCAATTAAAATCTAAGTGACTGCTCCCCTACGTTACCGGGTAGGCTACCGTGTCACGAAGATAAATGGAAAAGGAAATGAAACACTCAAATAACTTAAGCCCGAAGGCATATGTATTCGATAAAATAAAAAAAGAAATGGGAGTTTTGGCCAGTAGAGTCAAATTTTCAATGATATACCATCGTCATCGAAAATAAGTCCTAAACTGTTACCGCCTTCACCGTGTGGAGGTACTCCCAACTTATGTTATTTTATAATTATACAGTGAAATTAGTGATAGCTTTGATTTCCAAATCAGATGTTTCTGATCTTCGATTTTTATAAGACAACAGGAAATGCCCATCAGACCGAACAAATTTTGCTAAGACGTCATTCCTATATGTGCTATATGGTGTAGCTGGGCTCTTGGAGTTCCACAACGGTGTTCCAGATCTTCAATTTTTATACATCAACAGAGAGTGCTCATCAGATTGAACAACTTTTGCTAAACGTCATTCCTATATATGTTATAGTGTAGCTGGGCGCTTGGGATTCCACAACAGGTGTTCCAGATCTTCGATTTTTATAAGTCAACAGAGAGTGCTCATCAGATTGAACAACTTTTGCTAAAACGTCATTCCTATATATGTTATAGTGTAGCTGGGCGCTTGGAATTCCACAACAGGTGCTCCAGATCTTCAATTTTTATACGTCAACAGAGAGTGCTCATCAGGCTGAACAACTCTTGCTAAGACGTCATTCCTATATATGTTATAGTGTAGCTGGGCTCTTGGAGTTCCACATCAGGTGTTCCAGATCTTCAAATTTATTCTCTCAGCAGAAAATGCTCATCACGTGGAACAATTTTGGCTATGGTACCATCTTTGTATCTCTTATAGTTTAGCTGGTCTGTTACGGTTCTGCATCAGGTGTTCAAGTTTCCAAGATAAATTATAGCCTATATGTTGCCTAGCCTTAATACCTATACAACAAAAGAAAAATCATTCAAATCCGTCCAGTAGTTCCGAAGATTAGCGTGTACAAACAAACAGACAAACAGACAAACAGACAGACTTTTTTTTGGATTCGTGCTCTCTTACTGTTTCTAAACCCCCCTCAACTATTGTTTTTTTAATATATTCAATGTACAGACACAGTTTTTTTACTGTTTTATTATATGTATAGATAAGTACGTATTTACAAAAAAAAAGTATGTAAGTATTATATCCATTGTCTAGAACCCATAGTACAAGCTCTGCTTAGTTTGGGAATAGATGTGTAAAAAATGTCCCAAACATTTATTTATTATTTATTTATTTAAGGCTGGTTTTATAGTCACGCCGCTAGACGCGCCGCTGGGCAGCGCGCTGTTAACAGCGCGCGCTTGAACAGCGGTGCACTGTGAAACGACATCAGTACCGCGCGTTCCGCTGCTGTGAGACAGTCGTGTACAATATGAACGTTAATGCAGTTACGGTACTAAAACGCATACTGGTCGTAGAAGCGCACGAGCGGCGCGCGCTTCGGCAGCGACGGCGAACAGCGCGCGTTTACTGAACGGCGCTGCTCAAGCGCGCGACTTTGAAACGCAAATACTACTCCATAGGTACATCAAAGAACGCGCGCGCTCCAATAAAACCAACCTGAGATTTGTATTTAATAAGTGTTGAAAACAACAGACTTTTTTTTTCACTACCGCAAATGTTGTATATGCATACATACCTAGATAAAGATAAAAGATAAAGAATCATTTATTTGGACACAGCACAAAGAGATACAACAGGTAAAAAATGTGATACAAATAAAAAGTCTTGGGTATGTGTCTCACGTACCTAATACGTTGATGTTCTACCTACGCTCATTAGTAAGTGTAATTATTTTAATCCTATTTATTTCTCATGGAAGTGAATGCTTTTTGTAATTCTTATGAGGAATAAAGATTCTCAACCAGATAATTTTTTTCCAATTATTATCTATCTAATAGATTTTTTTTAAGGGTACATTGGTAGCCCAGTTATAATTTTAAGATATATTTAATTGTTATTATTTTATTGTTTTCCCTACATTCTTTTCTAACCCGCTAATTATTTCACTCTTAAAATTTACCAGTACTAATCAAGCGCAGAACATTTTAAATAGTCGCTAAAAACGAATCAAATATTATTGCTACAAGATTTCGTAGCGCGTTCTACGAAAATGCTACGACTGTTCGAACGGCCTTAGTAGCGCCATCTAATGAAATACAGCCGCACTTCCTACAATGTCACACACGTTGTGTTTTATTAATAACTTTCATGGGCAGTTTACTCACTAGGAAAAGTTTTTTTTTCTTAATTAAGAATTTGGTTAACAGTGATCAACACTGATATGAGTACTTTTAAGTATATCCGTTATTCTGATACTCCATGTTTAAAAATCATGAACATACAGAAAAACCCTTTTTTTTTAAAATAAATTCCGTCTTATGCAATAATTTTATTGTCTTCATCGGGTTCATTAAAGATTCTAACAAAAGGAGGGCCAACATTGCTGCGCGCTGTACCCACGTCTTTTTATATTTATTTTAAAACGCTTGTTATAAACGCGCGTAAGATTCGGCTAGTGCGTAAACACCATTATGACGTTTGCTATAAGTACAAATCATTCTATTCGTATGCGATAGATGGCACTATTTTCACCTAACGTATTATTTACCAATATGTTACAGAATTTTTAAAAAAGGACTCTAATTTAGATTACAGTTTTATTTGTTTATACGTTTCGTCCAAATAACTTTACTAGTCGATAGTTCGTGAAGTATTTATCCTGTTTCAGATTTTTAATTTAGATCCGATATTTCAGTCATCTCGTAACTTTTATCTGAAGAATAAATATGGCGGTTTGACATATACAAACGCTGTCAAACCGCTTATCTTATTCCTCACATAGAACTTATCTGACGATTGAAAAATCATTCTTATGGCAGCGCCTCTAGGCGCGGCATTCAATTACGAAATTCGCGCGTGAATTGAACGCTGCGCCTAGAGGCGCTACTTAAATTTTCATACAATTTTGGCGTGACGCAACTACATGGCAGTAGTTAACGAAAAAAACTCACACTTGGGGTACTGTACGTGTGGTTTTTTTTATATTACAGTAAGAAATTAATGCTAAATTTGCCAAATACAGTTTTGTTGTAAAGATGAAATCAGCAGACTAAGGAGGTATTTCACAAACCTATCATTAAGTGTTCATTAAGCTCATTCGGTCTCTAAACTTTTCAATACCTAACATTTCTCAAAAGCGACAATGACAAGATTATTGAACGCATAAATATTACATTTGTAGGTCACATTTAGCTTATCTGGTTAGTTACGGACTACTAAGACTCCGCTGTCCGTCTGTCACTAGTATGTATCTCATGAACCGTGATAGTTAGACAGTTGAAATTTTCACAGATGATGTATTTCTGTTGCCGCTATAACAACAAATACTAAAAATCTGAATAAAATTTATATTTAAGGGGGCTCTCATCCAACAAACGTGATTTTTTGCCGTTTTTATAGATAATGGTACGGAACCCTTCATGCGCGAGACCGACTCGCACTTGGCCGGTTTTTTTTATTACTACACTTCTTTTTATTCTTGAAAAATTATAGTATATATTTTTTACATTCTCATGCCTAAATTCCTTTTTAGATAATACGTTTGTCATTATGTTATCGATATTAAGCAAGTTATTATTTTTGGGGCTCTCGTTATTGATTATTAAGTTTGCGTGTTGTACTCGTGGGCGAGCAGATAATTGATTTTTGTATACAAATAACTTATTGTAAGTAATTCAATGAATACTGAATACGGCTTTGAAAAACGGTAACGTTTCTTTTTATTGGCAGAAAAACGTAAACATTGTTTAATTGTGTATACACCGTGGGCCCGAGGTACTCGAAAGATATTAAGCACGCCTTTCTGATGGTTTAATGAGTCAAATGTTATATCAACAAAAGTCCAATTCAGACATTTTTTTTTCTGATCGTAATGAATCAATTAACTTTAGTACTTCATTGTAAACAATACTTTAGGTTGAAATGGCAACATTAATAAATTATCGTGTGAGTGGATAACAAACTTCTCAGGGGCCCAATTCTCCTAAAATAAATTGTTGCCAAACGCAATCGAACCACAACCGTCAGTCAGTTTTTGTTTTCGAAAACTTTCAAAATGATTGATTTTTTTTTGTGTCAAACAATTTGATAGCTTTTGAAATTGAGAACTGTCTGAATGAACGGTTCGGCCTTGGTTCGGTTGTGATTTATCAAGATTTATTTTAGCAGAATTAGGCCCCAGTTCACAACCTCCCCGACAAATAAGACATACAGCGAGAGGGGTATGGTATGACAAAAATCGTTCATAGGACTCATTACCATAGAAATTTTCCGAATTGTCAATTTCCGTAAATAATGAATATTTCGAAAATTAAGCTTTATTCATCCAATTAGGCATCGGAATCGGTGGTTAAAATCTTTCGGGTACCTTGGGTCGGTGTCGGCCTCGGTGTATAACAATATACCTTCTACGGACCTACTAATTGGAACCGAGCACCAAGTGTTGACCTTTTGAAAGCACCTCTGATCTACTTGAAATAAAAACTATTTGACTTTGACTATAAGCCCTCTTCGCTTTATATTAATTAGGTGCTTTGTTGTCTTATTAGAGATCAACTCTGAATACATCGTACACCCTTCCAACAGCTGTCTTCAACGTGTATGTGTGCATATGCCAACGAGTCACGCAGTATTTGCTCACGCCAAAAATGTATGAAAATGTAGGCAGCGCCTATAGGCGCGGCGTTCAATTATGTTGCGCTAGAATTTAACGCCGCGCCTAGAGGCGTTACCTAAATTTTCATACATTTTTGACGTGACGCAACTACAGTAGTTAACGAAAAAAACTCACAACTGGAGTACTTATGTGTGTTTTTAGGGTTCCGTACCCAAAGGGTAAAACGGAACCCTATTACTAAAACTCCGCTGTCCTTCCGTCCGTCTGTCGCCAGGCTGTATCTCATGAACCGTCATAGTTAGACAGTTAAAATTTTCACAAATTATGTATTTCTGTTGCCGCTATAACAACAAATACTAAAAAAACAGAATAAAATAAATATTTAAGGGGGCACAAGAAACGTGATTTTTTTGCCGTTTTTATAGATAATGGTACAGAACCCTACGTGCGCGAGTCCGACTCGCACTTGGCAGTTTTTTTTTAAATATTACAGAAAGAAATTAATGCAATTTTTTTTGTCAAATACAGTTTTGTTGTAAAGATGAAATCAGCAAACTAAGGAGGTAATTCACAAACCTATCGTTAACTATTCATTAAGCTAGTTCGGTCTCTAATCAATATCTATCATTTGCATTTCACCACGTATAAATAGTGATAATGACAAGATTATTGTATATTGTATACATTAATTTCCTGGTTAATAGTTACGGACTACATTATTAATATTTTGGTTGGTGTTCAAGAGTATTACTTCCCTGATTATACAAAAATTTACCTAAAATTCTAGTACAGTCGAGTAGACCGTTGTTTAATCAGAGAATTAATGTTTGCTGGTGAACACCAGCCTTACTCATTTTCGCATTTTATGCTATTAGTAGAGATTACCCAGTTAACTCAGCCAAATAAACTAATAATTTTGTCTATAATCCAAGTATGTAAACAAGTACAATTGCTTGATGCTTATGCAACAAATACAAATATTCGCTAGCTTCTACGAAGATCTTGACTATACACGATCTAAATGCACGAAAACGCGTCGCAGTTTTTGGAAACAGTGGTCAATTAGTACCTACTACATAAGGGCCATTACGCATTGTCGACTGGTCGCCGGAGACTTGGTCGACGGCGACTGTGACTTTCTATAGTTTAAATAGGTGCTTACGCACTTGGTCGCCGCGCCGGTTGCCCGCGCGACTATGCTTATGTTTTGGTCGCCGAGAGACCAAGTCTCCAGCGACCAGTCGACAGTGCCTAATGGCTCTAAGTGAACAATGCGACAATTATACTAAAAGAGACGATGATCAATCGCAACCGAACCGAAGCTGAATCGTTTATACAGGGAGATGATTTCGTTTACAAAATATGACAAATTTTTTGACAATAAAATCAATCAAAACCAAAAATTTTGACAGGAGTCGCAAATGACAATTGGTTGATGCGACAGTTGTGGTTCGTTTGTCGTTTGGCAACAGCTGTGTTAATAGCTAGGTACAGGACCCATACGAAAAGTATAGTGCAAAAGTGTCGTGTGAAGTGCAATGCTATCATTTCTATCGCCACACAATAGTTAGATGTGTGCATACGCACACTAATATAAGATAATAATAAGAGATGGCTACCGACCACAAAAAGGAGTGGGGCGCGTCTTCGTGGATTGAACGCACAGGAAGATTAACTGGTTAGCATAATTCAGTCAAATTCGGAAACACGATCATTTCCGAAGCGAATAACTTATGTCGTACCACTGAAGTCTACTACTAGTCTAAGTACTCACCATTTCTCTTCGGCCCCATCGACTTTAATGTCGGGGATGTTCGGGATCTTCTTGTTAAGATATGCTGAAGATATCTTCAGCAATGCCTGTGGACAAACAAAGTTTAAATTACTTAAGTGTATCGGTTTGGGTTGATTGCGGGCGGGAGAGCGGTTCTGCATACTGCATCCACATTACATCCACATGCATAAGCTTCATGAACTAGTTTGGCGGAATTAACACTAAAGGTCATGGCACAATATAACGGCACCGCAACGGCACCGCTCCAACCCAGCAATTAACTTGTCATTCAAATTAGAGTCGTCATTTTTACGTAATAGTTTGGGAAATAAGCTGACGGCCCACCTGATGGTAAGAGATTACTGCTGCCTATATAGGTATATACACCTGCAACACCAAGAGGATTGACGCGTTGCCAACCTTATGGTGGATCACAGCCCGGCGGTTTGACCATAAGCAAAGCCGGCGAGTGCCGCCGGCAGGCGTCGGCAAATGCGGCTCTGAATCGATTCGCAGTTATCAAAAACAAACGGCACTAGCACTAATTGAAAGCCGCGAACGAACTGTCTCCCCGCTGCCGGCGGCCTCGGCGGCAACATGGCCGCCAGCTTTGTTGCGACTGCCGCTCACAAAGCCGACAGCTAGGCTGGCGGCACGGCCGCTGGCAAATGCCGCCGGGCTCTGTGGATCCACCTTTAGAGACAAAGTTGGAAAATCCCATGTGCCTGTAATTTCACCGGCAAACTTCAAACCGGAACACAACAATGCTGCTTAGCGACAGAAATAGGTATGGAGCTAGTACATCCAGGGACGAAATCTTTTACAAGCAGCTCTACAGACTACTCTAATGTTGCTGTTAATTACTTCATTGTGAGAATTCAAACGTTCAATTTAGAGTCTTAAGTGGGTTTCCCGGTACATATAAAGGCTCTTACAGCCTGGCTCTATTACGAGTCACGTCTTGCATGACTTCAAAGAGATTCAAACGATCTCAACTGTATGATGAATCGCACCTGGAGATCTTAAGGTATAGGCTACACAGCCGCGATGCGACTTGCGACATACACGCTGATATTTAATAGGTTGTTTTGCTAGAACAAACGTTGTTCAGACCATGGTCTACTACCATTGTACAGCATCAAATAAATCAGTTATAGGTCATTAAAAAAAACAATCAAAACCATACAAGTCAGAGGGCCATAAAATCAGTTGTTCCCTACATTTATGTTCGCTTATCTCGTCAAAATGTAGGGAACAGCTGTTTTTTTTTTCGCGTTTTCAGGTTTGATCCCGTAGTAAAAGTTGTTCATAATGATGAGTACAGTAACCCTTTAAGAGGTTGTCCGTTATTTATGTTACGCCTTGTATATGCGCAAAGAAAATAAACGATATAAAGAATCTTCCGAGTAGCAACTATGATCGATAATATCTGTATTTCCTGAAGGGTTGGACAGAGCTGTATGCGATCATGGTCTTTGAGGCCAGGGGTAATAACCCTGATAATGTACCACCTTTATTACTCAACGGCATGCCGTTGCAAAAGTCTAT
This sequence comes from Amphipyra tragopoginis, assembly GCA_905220435.1. Taxonomy (NCBI): domain Eukaryota; kingdom Metazoa; phylum Arthropoda; class Insecta; order Lepidoptera; family Noctuidae; genus Amphipyra; species Amphipyra tragopoginis. Next base: position 7,185,708 of record HG991991.1, on the reverse strand, counting down.
CAATTTAAGTACCTCGGTCATATATTGACCCCTGACCTCAAAGACGATGCCGATGTTGAGCGGGAGCGGAGGGCGTTGTCGGTAAAGCGAACATGCTGGCCCGCAGCTTTGCAAGTTGCTCACTTGCTTTAAAAATCACACTCTTCCGAGCCTATTGTACGACCTTCTACATGTGTAGCTTGTGGGATAGATATACTCAAAGATCGTACAGTGAACTCCGAGTTCGGTCACTTCCGAGTCTGGTTGGGCTGTCCCGTTTCTGTAGCGCATCGGGAATGTTCGCACTGAACTGCGCTAGATGCACTATAATTTTTGGTCGCAAACGAATGCTTAAATCGCAATAAATTTTTCACAACCACGTAAACGCTCGCTTTCAAATGCTCGCTAACAAATGCTCGCGGTGTAAACGTACCTTTATAGATATTCAGTGCACTTCAAGGCACGAAGTTCACCTTTATTACCGCCTCGAGGAGGATTACCTCGGAGACTCGGTCACCCACGTTTACCCACCTAAGGCTGCGTTCATACATGCACGATTTTTTTCGGCGCAACAGCGCGCGCTTCTCCTCGCTTACGAGTCCCTCCCTCCTCAGAAACTTTGGAATTTAATAGTTAGTCCCTTGTCTTAACGTACATTTTTTATCGATGTAAACTACACGCGCACGCTTAGCGCCCGAATAGCTATTGCGTAGTACACGCGTCGCAATCGCGCAGCGCCCGCTTCTCCTCCACTCTCACGGTTAGGATGGCAAATGCAATTTGTGATCTATCGATGTGTCATAAGACTCAAATTATATACAACAAATTTCAAAGCGAGTTAGACGCGGGTGCCGACGCGCGTGGCTTGCGCTTAGCGGGCTCGTGTCGTCTGAACGCGCCCTTACATTGACCATGAACCACTAAATATTTCCTCTCTGATGTATCGATCTGCACGTAACCATCCACAATCACGGTCACGGGCAGCGTCTATCAAGCGTATCAATTGCAATCCAGGTTATATCGGACTTTGCAACACGTGTGGAATATTTATTCAAGAAGCGGATTACTGTAGCTACAGTTGAGTGCATGTGAATGTAGTTATGAAGAGTCTAACGTAACTAGGGTTACCATTTAGAAATTTGAAAAGTCCTGACAAAAAGGCTGACATTTCAATAAAAGTCCGGACATTTTAGTCACAAAATGCAAACATACGAAGATTTATTTTTTGATCTCGTTAAATTGATTGTTAAAGATTTATATTTTGTTTTTAAATGAATGAGAAGTTAATAAAGATTAAGAAGTTATCTGATATTACATAAGTAAGTTTAATTACTCGTATTCCATCTATGCCAAAAAATCCGGACAATTTAAAGAGCCGGACAAAGTCCGGACAATAGTCTAGAAGTCCGGACATGTCCGGACAAATCCGGACGGATGGTAACCCTAAACGTAACCCACCGCGTCGCCTTTCTCAGGATGGAAGTTAAAAGTACGAGTTGGTAGCCGACTGCAGACAGCAGCAGCAGACGACGTGTCGCTACGACACTACTGGTTTCTATGTATTTCTATGAAATACCTTCCGCACCTAGCGACACGTAGCCCGACTACACGTCGTACGACCGCAGACGATGTGGCGCCCGACCGCAGATCAGTAGTGCCACCGACGCTGGAGCGACGACACGTTGAATCTTTCTTAAAAAATGAGTTTTTCCCATTCCGAGGAAGCAAAAACTTTTAAACCAGGGGCCTAATTCTCCTAAAATAAATCTTGATAAATCACAACCGAACCAAGGCCGAACCGTTCATTCAGACAGTTCTCTCAATTTCAAAAGCTATCAAATTGTTTGACACAAAAAACAAAATCAATCATTTTGAACGTTTTCGAAAACAAAAACTGACCTGACGGTTGTGGTTCGATTGCTTTTGGCAACAATTTATTTTAGGAGAATTGGGCCCCAGGTGGCCTAATATCCTGCACTGTACGAGACATCTAAAAAAACAAAAGATACAAAAGTAAATCGCGATCGCTAATCCCAAACAGGTCAGACATCTTGTCTCACGGAACATTCAGGTTAGTTCTGAATGTTCCGGAATACGACGCTGCCGTCTGCTGCAGCCATCTGCAGTTGCGTTCGGAATCATGACTGCAGCGACCAACGACACGTCGTCTGCTGCTGCTGTATGCAGTCGGCTACGAACTTGTTCCTTTAAACGGCCACGAATGAGTCGGACTCGTGCACTGAGAATCCATACTTTGGAAGGAAACGTATAAAAAGTTATTTAGTCTGACTTATAAGAAACTGTGCTAGTTACAGACATCGTTTTATTTTTTCTGTAATATCTATATATATAAAAATGAATCCCGATTTCCCTTGGTCACGGCATCACGCGTGAGCGACTGGACCGATTTCGCAATTTTTTTTCGGAAGGAAGGTTCTTATGAAAGAAAATTTTGTTATTTAAAAAAAAAACGAAATTATCTCAGTATGCCCATGTAGATAGTAGGTAAGTAGTAGGTAGGTAGTAAGTAGGAAAAACTGCATTGCAACTGCATTGCAACGCAGTACAGCTAGTTTACAATAAACGTCTATACCGGATTTTACGCTTTGAAAATTTCGGGAGACAAGGGGGAATGGTATTTTTATAAACATTTTTTTCAATATAAGTTTAAATGTATGCGCCATAAATAAAAATGTATTTGACTAGCTTTTGACCGTAGTTTCGCTTGCGTGAAATTCTAAACGAGTGTTTAAATTAACAGTTTCATAAGTCGGTGCAATTCTACACTGAAACAAATAAAAACCACCGACTTCTGAAACTGTTAATTTTATACAGGGTGAAATAGTAAACACTCGACAAACAGAAATGGGAGATCGTACTCATCACCATGAACAACTTTTACTATGGGACCAAAAGGAAATCGCGAAAAAAAAATTTGGTGTTCCCTACATTTTGACGAGTTATGCGAACATAAATGTAGGGAACATCTGTTTTTTTATTCACGATTTCCGGTTTGGTCCCATAGTAAAAGTTGTTCATGGTGATGAGTACAATCTCCCATTTCGGTTTTTCAAGTGTTTACAATTTCAACCTGTATTATGGTAATTATTTTACTCGTTTTAGTTTTTTTTGAAGTCTGTTTTTACTTTTATTTCAAGTTATTCATTTACCATTTTGGTACAGAACTCTAAAAAGGGGTGTCCATTTACCGGAAAAAGTCCAACCACAGGATAATAAAAAACACCTATTTTACATCAAACAAATTCAACAAACATCAAGACTGAGGCCAAGCTTACTCACACGTTCTTTTAATCCACGATTCAGGTGAAACCACAATTTCTTTTCCAAAAGAACTTTGAACATAAAATAGCAGCAAGTAACGGAATCCCGGCCCTTTATAGTAATGAACGCAGCCTTCAACAATAACGAGTACACCTCTATAATAAGAGAGGGGAAATGTGGGAACTTGCAGCTTTGTTTCTTTATTCTTGCTCAGATCGAGCTTGCGTTTTTGTGCGTTTTAAAAGTGGAAATATTTTGTTTTGTTCGCGAATAGTTTTTTTTGATATTCTATTCCTTCTCACACTGTGCGCAATAAGGTTCAAAATGTCATATCAACTTACATATGTATAAGTCGCGCGCAGAAGGTTTGCCGATGACTGCCCCTCCCCCTACACCGACCGCTACCCGCGCTCGTCTGGCATACCTACTAATGCCAGACGAGCGCGGGTAGCGGTCGGTGTAGGGGGAGGGGCAGTCATCGGCAAACCTTCTGCGCGCGACTAGTAAATAATAAGGTAGTAAGTGTCATAAGTATTACTTTTTAAAATTGTGAAGCGTCGATTCTAGCAAAAAGGCTATTACATAACCACTTTTTGATGTTATGAACTCCTTTTTGTATGTGTGTCTAGTCAAAAAAAATGGTATAAAGCGATAGGTATAATATGCTCTAAGAGCGAACTTGATTGAATTTACTAAATAGGTTGATTTCTTTTTCCATGCTACCTAGTATATAGCCTCTTTAAATTAACCTTCTCATGTCAATTAAGAATAAAATATCTTTGCCCTGTCAATTTTGAAAAACTTTGCGAGCGGACGAGCGACCTTATGATAAAGTAATGTGCAAGCAATTATAGACCTTAGGGTTGTAAACATTTCAAGTCTGCGACTGTACTTATTTTATCTTACTTTAGCTAGTATTAGGCCCTATGGGACGGGTCACTTTACAACGACACGGATACCGGCAGGCGCACTAGTTCAATATAAAATAAGTCTATACAGGGTGTAAACGAATTCATGTAGGTAATTCTTTAAAACCACACTGGAACAGATTAAAAAAAAAGAAAAAAACTCGCGATATCGGTAAGTGATCGTAGGTACCTAAACCACATAATAAGGATACAATAAAAAATTATCAAAAATAAATTTTACAAAATAAACGCTTTTATTTCATAAATGAATGAAATACATACACGACTAGCGCGATATCGCTCTTTGCAGTCTTGGGGCTTTAAAATGACTCGGAAATGGAAAAATAGGTTTTTTTTCTCTTTGTTTTCCAAAAAAACCTGTTTATGGTTAATCTGTGTCACCAGTAGATCACGCGGTTTGAATGAATTACGAATTAAATTACGAATTCGTTAATACCCTCAGATACAGGTACAGAATAAGTTGTATATGAATACAGGTACTAGCTACGGCTACAGTTTACATAGTCTTTAAATACATAGGTACTTTGTTTTTCTCTCCCTTTTTCTAAAGGGGTTGATTAAGAACTTTGTTTTTCAAGCCTTTTTTTTTCAAAAAAGCCTTTTTCTCCTTGTTTTTTTTTTAAATTAGAATTTAATTTCTTAATAATAATTGCCCTAAAGATTATTTATAATCAGTTTTGAATTAATCGGGCTACGCAATTAGGTTCTCTTAAACAAAAACCCCGATATTTAATTTCAAATGTAATTTTGGAAAATCAATAAATACATATTTCATTATTTATTTCAGAGAGTATTGCCAAGTTTAGGATTTATTAACCTAGGGTTTTTTTCCAAATAAATTTTATCAGCCGAAATAATTTTATGGCAATAAAGTTTTGTTTGTTTTTTATTTTTATTTTATCAAGTCGTTAAAATGCGGCCACATAACAAAAAGGAGAAAAAAAAACAATTTATATCCCCTAAATTCGTGTATACCCTACTTACTACTAAAGATGCTCACATAGACAATGTAGCCATCTTTCGTAGTGAGGTATTTTGCCTAGATAGTACTAGGTTTAGAGAGAAATGTGGAAAGGCCTATGTTCAGCAGTACCCCGAGTTGATTGATTGATGCCTAGTTTACAATAGAGAGTAATCCACCTCTCGATCTATCTTTATCGGCTGTCTATCTATCTGTCAATCTATCTAAGTTTAGATTTGAGCTAGGTGTTGACTACACGTGTTGACGGAACTGGGGCGTGCGCCCAAAATAATCTTCATATATCTAATTCAATCATTTTATATTGATTCGAATGACAGAGCTATTCAGAGGGACAATTCGACTAACAAAACAGTTTCCAAACGCAAACGAACCACAAACGTCAGTCAGTTTTTCTTTACGAAAACTGTCAAAATGATCTGTTTTGTTTTTTGTGTCAAAATGTTTTCCTGCATTGTGACTGAGGATTATCTATATCTATACTAATATTATAAAGAGGTAGAATTTATTTGTTTGTTTGTATGTAGGAGGTAATCACCGAAACTACGCATCCGATTTCAAAAATTCTTTCACCAATAGGAAGCTACGTTATCCCTGAGTGCTTTATATAGGCTATATTTTAGTATCAAAAAATTAAGGATCCGTAAATAAATTACAATAATGTAACCCATGGTATCAAAAATTGGCTTATCTATACTAATATTATAAGGAGGTAGAATTTGTTTGTTTGTTTGTACGTAGGAGGTAATCTCCGAAACTACTCATCCGATTTCTTACTATAAATTAACGCGTGCGAAGCCGCGGGCAAAAGCTAGTGTTTGATAAACTCGGTGTTTTAAATCTTGCTATTAAAACAACCGAAATGCTTGATGTGAGTTAGCGGCTCTGCTGCCTGCTAGGTTAGGCTGCTGGTACCTGATAATGTGCATGGCGTTCTAACTAACTGATGTGATAGAATAAAACAACCATGCTGCTTGAGTTCGCTTGATACACTAAAAATATATATATGATTTATTAAATGCTGTGAAAATGACAATGTTTGTTGCTACATATGTAAGGACCGCCTAGTCATCAATATTATAAGTTATAATTTAATTTATGTTACACGAGTATAGAAATTTGTTGAGCATATAAAAATGTACGAGTGGCTCGTTCACAAACAATTTGACAGCTTTTGAAAACGAAAACTGTCTGAATGAACGGTTCGGCCTTGGTTCGGTTGCAATATATCAAGATTTTATTTTAGAAGATTTGGGCCCCAGTACAGGGATGGCTGGCCTTACGGCCAAGTGCGCCACACAGAGGGATTCATTTTTATATAATTACTAGCTGTAGCCGGCATGCGTTGCAATGCACTTTTTCCTATTTACTACCTACCTTCAGAAACAAAATCAAAATAGTAACAAAAAGTTAAAACCATTTTCATGCATGCGGTAAACAAATGAAGAATATGGACATACTGAGATAAGGAGTTTTTTTTTAAATATCAAAATTTTCTTTCATAATATGAAACTTCTGATAATTAAGAAAAAAACAAAAAAAAAATTTGCGAAATCGGTCCAGCTGCTCACGCGTGATGCCGTGATCAAGGGAAATAGGGACTCATTTTTAGAATATAGATATATAGATTGTTGAGAATCCCTGGTATCATTATACTATGGTCTCCGTGGGCGAACCGTCATATTGCCATTGTGTATGTCACTTTATCTATTCAAAACTCTGGTCTACAGCGGTATATGCTACGCTTGTATAACGAGAGTATCCGGTAGCCGGCAACCGCAACCACAACAAAATAATTACGTTAATTGTTACTCCAATTATTATAATTGTAGCAAATGTACAATTTTCAATTTAGTTCTATTCACAAACAATTATAATTGAAGCGAGATGTTCATTTGATATTTGAATACGGAGTGTTTGATAACACGGGAATCATTAGCATGTTTTCATGCAGACTGAATAAAAGAGAAATCAATTTAATCTGCATTTCATTTGCGGTTCTATTATGGTTAACATAGCTACATAATTCAAAGTGCATTCAATAGCTATTGAGTGATCAATGGCTGCTGAATCGACTTCTAATTACTTAAGGGTGCCATAGATAGTTCAATGCACGAAGATGCGCCCCACTCTTTGTCTAAACCAGTGGTCTCCAAGCTTTTTAGGACTTTTAAGGACCACACTGACTCCTCCACTACGTCCCAAGGGGTCAAGAGCTACTTCGTTCATCATACCAACATACCATACATACATACATGTCTTGATGAGCACTACCAATCTGGTCCTCTGTCATGGACGGATTGGTGGTGCTCGCGGGACAGTGCTGGCTCGCGGGCCGTATTTTGGAGACCCCTGGGCTAAACCGCTACAGTGCACACATGCACCATATGGCTACCGCTCGCAAAAGGAGTGGGGCGCGTCTTCGTGGATTGAGCTCACTGGGACCCAATAGGCATGTTGACAGCATCAATAAATTGCAAATCTAATTAGTCCGCGAGTTAGAGTTTTGAAAAATAATGGACACGGATTTTTTCTTTTGTTAAATCTATGAATATTTGGAAAGATAAAACGCATCAAAACTCGATAGGGCTTGTGACGTCAGAAGCAAGTAAAAATTGTACTTGCTTGTGACGTTTTGCCAATTTTAAAAGTGTCATCTTCGTCAATTTTGGTTTGCGTAACAAAAGAAAAAATAAGGGTCAAATATTTTTTGATAACCTAACTGGCGGACTAATTAGATTTTTTCAGTCAAATACCCTATTCTCCTAAAAGATATCTTGATAAATTGCAACCGAACCAAGGCCGAACCGTTCATTCGGACAGTTTTCAATTTCAAAAGCTATCAAATTGAAAACAAGAAAAACAAAACCAATCATTTTGTCAGTCTTTGTAAACAAAAATTGACTGATGGTTGTGGTCCGTTTGCGTTTGGCAACAATTTTGTTAGTCGAATTGGCTCTCTGTGCTCGACTCAAAATCAATTTCTAAATATTTAAAAATATAAGCAAACGAACCACAACCGTCAGTCAGTTTTTGTTTACGAAAACTGTCAAAACGATTGCTTTTGTTTTTAATGTCAAACAATTTGACAGCTTTTGAAAACTGAAACTGTCTGAATGAACAGTACCCCAAGTATGAGTTTTTTAACGTTACTACTGTAGTTACGTCACACCAAAAATGTGTGAAAATTTAGGCAGCGCCTCTAGCAGCGAATAGTGTGACTAAAAATTTGTTTGAAAATAATGGCGTGACGCAACTACAGTAGTACTCGTAACGTTAAAAACTCACACTTGGGGTACGGTTCGGCCTTGGTTCTGTTGCGATCTATCAAGATTTCTTTTTGGAGAATTGGGCCTTAGAACTGCGCTTTAAGGATTAAACTCACTGGCGTAATTGGGCAGACACTGCACTGACGCCGAAGCTGATTTAATATGTCACAGGATGCAGTTCGACAGACTTGTGTGCGCCGGTGTATCATATTAGATCACTTAAAGGCGCGATTCCATTAGGCAAGTCTTGCATGCAAGTATGACCTCACATTTGCGTACATGTTGCTTACATTGGAAACATGTTTTCGAGAGTATGCAAATAGCATGCAGGTTTTACTTGCATACAAGTGGAGATGTTCAACAATTGAGTTGGACATCAAGATCATCATTGAGAGATATGACTTTTTTTTGTACACATGTACAGAATATCTCAACAAAAAAATGGAAGTGAATTGGACCCTAGTGTATAGTGTATTTTTGTACTAGAATAGTTGTTATATAAGTACCTAGAATATCGCTAGTCTATGACCGGACACAATGTATACCTAATCTGCGTGTTAAATCATGATAGCGCGATGTAGGTACTGTCATCTATGAGAGTTGTCGCTATGGTCGACTACACTACCGGTGTGTTGCGTAGTTCGCATGTGGCGTGATAGATATCGCCACAAACTAAAGCAGTACCTACTCACACAGATACGCACTGTTTACTGAGTATAATGCACTCTTTGTATGGGACTCATCATCTGCCTAGCCTTTTCCCAACTATGTTGGGGTCGGCTTCCAGTCGAACCGGATGCAGCTGAATATCAGTATTTTACATGGAGCGACTGCCTATCAGACCTCCACAACCCAGTAACTGGGTAATACGATACTCTTGGTAAGACTGGTTGTCAGACTTTCTGGCTTCTGACCAACAGTAACGACTGTCAAAGATCTACAAATGACAGCCGGGACCAACGGCTTTACGTGCTTTCCGAGGCACGGAGGAAACTCGCTATGGTAAATGGTCACCCATCCACAGACCAACCTTGGCAAGCGTGGCTTAACCCGGAAGATCGGTCTATGCGGCTGTAATTATTTAGCCACGAGCTCCTCCCTTTGTATGGGACTGTATTCCAAAAATACCTTAGAAGTCTTGTGTGAGTGTGTCAATTCGGACGATTGTAGGTAGTTGAAGTACTGCTTTAGCTTATATGTCTACTGTGCCCATACACAAACAGACTGCGGCAAGCACAGCTTAACTTTGCAAATCATATTGATCCGCGCCGTTGATAAATTAGTCATAACCCTATAAAAAATCGATTGCATTTAATAATTTGAACTTATCCGTAAATATGCTCCTACAAGAGCGATTTAACATCACGGCAACAAGCAGCAATATCCATCAGCAGTCCATAGGTCTACTGTTGTTCGACGAGCAGCTAAAATCGCATCGACTGAAACTGCTCCAGATCGCACATGTAATTACCAGTGTTCCGCACCACCAGACAATAGATTGCACTGAAATTGCTCGTATCAGAACACATTTACGGCACATCGCGACGAGTTCCGAGTAAATGTGTTTAGTACTTAATGACTATAAAACGGACCCACGAACGTGTTCTTCTTAGGGCTCTTACACACCACGTTTTTTTGAGGCGCTGTCGACGCGCGTCTCACGCAACTATAACGCGATGTTATCGCAACCAATTTACCTATTCACACGTTCATAAAATTGTAGTATGCAGACGACGACTTTTTCGCGAGCTGTCGACGCGCTCGTAGCGCGGAGTTACATCGATACAGACGCGCTGGCACAGCGCGTCTCTTTAGCTGCAAACACATACATACAGCGCGTTTTAATCCAAGCAGAGATGCTCACGCGCGTCTGTAGCGCGATACACGCTGCTTCGCGCGCGTGCTTCACGCGTTTTACTTTGCAAGGAGAGTTGCTCAAGCGCGTCTGTAGCGCGTTTCTCGTGAGTTTGCAGCGATGCAATCGCAAGTAATCTGCCTATTTCAAGTTTAGCAGCGCCGGCAGCGCGCGATAGCGAAACGCGCGTCGACGGTGCCTGAAAAAAACATGGTGTGTTTGAGCTCTTAGAGTGTTTGTCCACTGCCGCTGTCACCGAAAACGAGTTGACGTTGCGGAAGTAGCAATAAATACTTATTTATTATTATATTATAGATTATGGCTGAGTGCACGTCCTTCATCCGCCGTCATGTCGGCCGCCGAAATAGTGAGTAGTTCGGCTCCACCGCTAATATTTGGCCGAGATCGTGACGGACCGAAACACCGGCCACACGAAACACGTTTGAACTTGTCCACTACACCAGGGATTACAGACTCCGGTGAACGGATTTTTGTATTGTATTGGGAATCACCGAGATGTTCGTTATTTTGGGCTGAGTTCAGAACGACGTGACGGTGATTGTGTGTCCACCGCGACCGATCTCGGTGGTTCAGTCTTGCTCTCGCAAATCCGTGCACTGGCGGCGACAATCTCAGGTGTAGTGGACAAGTTCAGACGTGTTTTGTATTGCTGGCATTTCGGACTGTCACGATCTCGGTCGAATTCTAGCGGTAGCACCGAACTACTTATCTCGGCGACAGAAATGACAGCGCTCGGATGTCGGACGTGCGGTGCACACCCATCTATAGTAATGTACATTCGCGGACTTCAAATGTTTACCACCCTAAGGTCTATTATCGCTTCCACATTACCCTTCATAAGGTTGCTCGGTCGCTCGCAAAGAATTGACAGGGCAGAGATATTTTTTCTTTGATATAAAATATTAATTTAAAGAGGATATAATATAATAATAATAATCGTTTATTAGATCAAAATAATACAGTTTACAGTAAAATGAACACTGTCACTTAAACTAGGTTAATTCCCTGTGCTATAAGTAACAGTAACAATCGTCGTTGATCTAATTATCTATGTAGTTTTAGTGTAACAATCCGTTATTATTATAATAAGTATTTAGATTATTTAACAATATTTATTTTGTAAGCTAGGCTAGTAATCAAAACAAAAGATTAATTATAAAGTACGGTCAGTCTGATATTCATATAACAAAGAAAGTGAGTGTGTGTAATTGTTTGTGTGTAATTTATTCACTTGACAGACAGATATGTGTTGCTGGGGAGTTTTTTGCGCCGTTTCTTCTTCACAGCAAAAACACTAGGAAGCGGTGAAGGGAGGGCGCTTTTTGGGGCTGTCTTTGATGTATATAATTCTGACGTTCAAAAAGAACTAAGTAATTCTAGTCTATTTTGAATAAATGAGTTTTGAAGTTGAAGAAGTGTGTGAGTATGAATGAGTGTTTGTGTGTGAGTGTGAATGAGTGTGTTTGTGTGTGAGTTGGTTTAGGTGTGTATTTAGTGAATTAAATTTAGGTTACTCCGGAACACTTAAAAGACTTTCAGTTTCTTCATAGTTTAATCCACCTAATAAGCTTTTCACTTTTTTCTTAAACTCAAAATGACGTAATTTCTTCAAGGTCACAGTTTTACTGATTTTATTATAAATATAGGGAGCGGCTATATACGGGTGTTTTTTTGCGAAAATTGTATTGTGAGGTACGATTTTAAATACAATATCGTTTCTTCTCCTATTATCTGTTTGAGAGCTATCGTCTGGAAGATGGGTGTGTGCATATATAAGATTACGTAAAATAAATAATTGGCGTACAGTTAATACCCCAACTTCTTTGTACAGTTTTGCAGTAGGGTATAGCCTTGGTTTAGATGTTATAACCTTGATTGCGGCTCTTTATGCTCTTTCAAGTTTAATAAGAGTTGATTTATGAGACCCACCCCAGACAGATATACAGTATCCCAGTACAGATTGGCACAGTGAGTAGTATATGACTCTCAATACGTTGGGATCCTCAATGTGGCGTACTTTTTTGAAAATGGGCATTATTTTCCTAGTCCTATTAGTCAAGAGTTCAATATGGTTATGCCAATTTAGGTTTTCATCCACCCAAACACCCAGATACTTAATCCTAGCAACTCTATCTAGATTAGTACAGTGGCACAAACTGTTATCAGTACTTTCACAAGTGTGAGCTTTTATTTTTTCTATAGTTGGTAGTCCTGGTTTTGTGATAGAGAAGGTGATATACTTGGTTTTACTGAGGTTAATAGTTAGGGTATTTATGTTGAGCCAGTGTAGAATTTTTTTGAGACCACTTTCTGTGATGTTAGCCACTTCGTCTCAATCTTTGCCATGAAAGACAACCGCAGTGTCGTCTGCGAAAGTTACGATTTTTGCGTTGTGAAGACTGAAGTTACAAAGTTGGTTAATATATACTAAGAACAGTGTAGGACCAAGTATACTTCCTTGTGGGACTCCATATGTTATTTGGACATCTTCACTAACATATGTACCAATTTTAACACGCTGCGTTCTTTCATTTAAGTAGCTAGTGAAAATATCCAATACTTTCCCTCGGATTCCTATGTTTTCCAACTTCTCAAGTAGTTTTGGAATAGAGACAGTGTCAAATGCCTTTGCAAGGTCCAAGAACACTCCAACACATTTCAATTTATTATCAAGTGTTTTAACTATAGTTTCAGTCAAAGTTCTTAAAGCGTCTTCAGTAGATTTACCGGCAATGAATCCGTATTGATTATCAGATAGTAGTTTAAATGATCTTAAATAATTTGTTAGTCTTTTGTTTATCAATTTTTCGAGTATCTTGGACATTGCTGGAAGGACCGATATTGGTCGATAGTTATTGACACTGTCTCTATTACCCGACTTAAAGATAGGATGGATGAGAGCTGTTTTGAAGTGCCTGGGAAATACTCCCGACTGAAAACTCAGGTTAAGGTTTAAGACATTTATTCTCACAAAGAACTTACAGAGTTCACTTAAACATGAGAAACTTAAAAATTGCAATACAAAATGATGGTTAGTAGATGATCTTAAGAGGTAATTGAGTGTTAGTTTAGTCTATACATATAGTATTATAAATACTCCTTTGTATAAAAAGAGAAGCAATCAAAACAAAAGTCAGCCGTTAATGACCACCAGACATCGCACAGCTTACAAGAAAATAAAATAAATCTACCGGTTGATAGTCAGTTGGGTATTCTTACCTAGGAGATACTCTTTTAATTTTTTCTTAAATGTATTAATCGAAGCGATATCTACAATATTTCTAGGTAGTTTATTAAATATTTGTGCCCCTTCATACATTATATTTCTTTTACCATAATTTGTTCTTGGAATTGGTAGATTTAGTTTACCCTTATTTCTTGTATTGTATCTGTGATTCTTTTTAGTAAATTTTATATCGGAATGAATTGTGTCTGTTATAATTTTTTTGATGAGAATACATGTTTTATATTTGTATATTTTAGTAATGTTGAAGAAATTAGTTTTGCTGTAAAGTTCAGTAGTGGGTGTCAAGTAATCGTATTTAAAGAGTGTTTTAATTGCTTTATTTTGTGCTATTTGTAAGTTATTTAAATTATTTTTTGCGGCACATCCCCAGATCTCAACCAAGTATTCAAGATGTGGTTTTATGAGTGCATTATAAATTGTGTGACAGACTGCAACGGGAATGCATCCATTTGTTCTGCGAAGAGCGCCAGTCAGTGATATAATTTTAGACCTTACATGTTCAATATGTGCTTTCCATGTTAGCTTGCTATCCAATAGAAGTCCGAGATATTTTTCCTGGGAAGATTTCTTTATAGTCTGATTTTATAGGTTACATATACAGGGCGTCCCACGACTTTGCCACATGGAGGGGAAGTACCTTAAATACTGTAGATAGAAAAAATTACTGAAAGAAGACTTCATTTTCATTTTACAAACAATACGAACTGCATTCAAAGAATTTTAAATAATCACCTGTCTGAACCGGGAATCGAACCCGCTAAATGTGAAAACAAAAAAATCAGTAATTTTATTGTACTAATCGAAAGGCTCGATCAGATACATTTATTTCTTCTAAATAACACAGCATCTAAAATAAAAGGAACACCATGAAATTTGACATTTAATTTAAGATTTTGTTCAGAATAATGAATAGCATATTCTCTATGTTGTGCTTATAACAACTGACTTTATGTACTACTTTCTGCTTTATTACTATTTCGAAGTAAGTATTATTTCAAATATTCACCATGAAAAAATAAATAAATCAACGGTAAGCGAGATTACTAAAAGAGTTACAATTTGTATACAATAGGAAGAGACACATTTTGAGCATTTAATAAATTAAATTGTTTGTAAGTTGCCCAGTTAAACGTGTCTTATTATTTCAATTAAATGTTAAATTAAATGGTGTTCCTTTTATTTTAGATGCCATGTTATTTAGAAGAAATAAATGTATCTGATCGAGCCTTTCGATTAGTACAATAAAATTACAGTTTTTTTTTATTTTCACATTTAGCGGGTTCGATTCCCGGTTCAGACAGGCAATTATGTAAAATTCTTTGAATGCAGTTCGTATTGTTTTTAAAATAAAAATGAAGTCTTCATTCAGTAAATTTTTCTATATACAGTATTTAAGGTACTTCCCCTCCATGTGGCAAAGTCGTGGGACGCCCTGTATATGTAATAACAGGAGTCAGGACATGATTCGCCGCCTTTATTAATTTATTGGAAATACCGTCGAAACCTATGGCGCAGTCATCTTTCAAATTCAATATTATTGAGAGTACTTCGTCATCATCAGTATCCAGTAAAGCAAAAGAATTTGTTGTATGCTGTAGCAAATTTTTTCCCGACACCTCGTTACTGTCTGTACTTTTAATATTTTGAGCTAGTTTCTGTCCTACAGTTGCAAAAAACTCATTGACTAAATTAACAGATTTTTGAGGATTTTGATCGATTTCTAGGAGGCTTTCATTATTATCTTTTTGTTTATTTATTGATGCTAGTGTTTTTATTAATTTCCATGTTTGTTTAGAATTATTTTTAGCTTTTTTAAATTCTGAGTTTTCAAATGTACATTTAACTTTATTAATTATGGTTTTGCAGAAATTTCTGTATCTAGTATAAATTAGTTTTAATTCTAGATTGTCAGGATTTTTTCTAGCTCTAAGGTGCAGTTTGTCCCTGTGTCTAATACAGCGTAACAATCCTGGCGTGATCCACGGCTTAATTATCTTTTTTCGGTGGCTCGTTTTTTTAATTGTAGTGTTTTTATTTGTTAATTGTGTAATAATATCTATAAGAAGTTTCACTGCAATATCTACGTTTTTACAATCATAAATGGGGCTTAAGTCTGTTTTTTCTAATTCCGAGATGATTTTAGGATAATTACGGTTTACGGTTTAAAATCACTTTATTTCTCAAGATTACAATCACTTCGAGGAGAAATAAACAAACAATATTATCAGTTACAATTCACTGAGTGCGTAAACAAATAGACGGTATACAAAAATATAATACAAAAATATTTCCGATTACGTATGTAGGATTGTAGGTAGATTTAAATAAGTTTGTCTTGCCGATTTATGTGGTTGAACATATGTAAGGGACGGTTTACATGACGACAAAATTGTGGAATAGGATTATTATTTTATAGTAATGCCTTTGAAGATATGCTCTTTTAATAATCTTTTATAAATGGTGATTGTTTTTGCGTCTTTTATATAATTTGGTAGTGCGTTGTAGATCTGTGCTCCTTGATATAAGATACACTTTTTTCCGTAGTTAGTTCTAGGTTTGTACAGTTGGATATTATGTGGCCGTCTTGAGCTCCGTGTGTGTACCTGTATGTTTTTTGTTAATTTTATTTGTGTATGTATGTTGTTGTTTAAAATTTTTCTTATTAAGATAGATGTGTTGTATTGGTGGATTCGTGTGATATTAAATAATTTAGTCTCACTATAAATTGTATGGGTTGGTGTTAGATATTTGTACCCAAATAGAACTTTTATTAATTTATTTTGTGTTCTTTGTAAAGTGTCAAGGTGTGTTCTTGCAGCTGATCCCCATATCTCAATAAGGTAGTCAATATGAGATTTTACTAGAGAGTTATATATAGTGTAGCGTACCTTTATTGGAAGACAATTTGCTATACTACGTAAAGCACCTGTAAGACTGCTTATTTTGGATCGTACGCTTTCTATGTGAGCTTTCCATTGGAGTTGGCTATCCAGCGTGAGTCCAAGATACTTCTCCTTGTTTACCTTGGTCAGTACAGTGCCGTTTATAGTTAATGGTGCATGATCATGTATTTTTTTGTTTTTGGCCGAGAAAATGATGTAATTTGTTTTCGTTGCATTTACAGTTAATAAATTTTTAAGAAACCATTTCTCCAATATACTAAGATCGTCCTGTGCGTCCTGTATTATAGTTTCTATTGTATGACCAAAGTAAAAAAGACAAGTATCGTCAGCATATAAGGAAATATGCCCCTTGATACCGATTTTGTGTATACTATTTATGTAAACCAGAAATAGTAGTGGTCCCAGTATGGATCCTTGGGGGACGCCACATTTGATTAACTTAGGTGTACTTATACAATCACCTATCTTGACCACCTGATAACGGTTACCCAAGTAAGACTGAAAAATTTTGTATGCGTTTTTAGTGATCCCAATTGATGCTAGTTTGTGAAGAAGTAAATTATGGCTAACCGTGTCAAATGCCTTTTTCAAGTCGATGAACACGCCTAGAGCTATATGTTTTTGGTCTATGTTGGTTTTAATTTTGGTTGTAAGGTCTATTGCAGCCGATAGGGTATTAGACTTTTGTCTGAATCCATATTGTCGGTCGAATAAGAAATTAAAGGAATTAAGGTACTGTGATAGTCTATTATACAGTATCTTTTCAAATATTTTAGATATCACGGGAAGAACTGAGATAGGCCTATAATTGCCCGGATCCTCTTTAGATCCAGATTTGTAAATAGGGGTTATCTTTGCTATCTTAAGCATGTCTGGGAAAATTCCTTCATTAAGACATTTATTAATGCATTTAGTTAAAGTAGAAGATATTAGTTTCTTACTTGACTTAATGACCTTTGCACTAATGCCGTCTATTCCTGTGCTAGTATTCGTCTTAAGGCAATCAATTATTTTTTCTACTTCAGCCACAGTAGCAGGTGTGATTTCCGCTAGTTCGTGTGTACAGGTATTGTTAATAGAGTGTTGGGTGTTTGTATGATTATGGTGATAAATAGCTGGTATTTGGCTTGCCAGTATAATGCCAATACTGGAAAAGAATTCATTAAAGGTTCCACATATGTCTATTGTATTTGAAACAACTCCAGTAGGAGTATTTAATTTAGAAGGAGCGCAAACTTCTTTAACCTTATTATTAGATAATCTATTTATTAGTTGCCACATCTTCAAAGGCTTACCTTCACATTCTTTAAATGATTTATAATAATAGCTACTTTTGGATCTTTGGATCAGCTCAAAAACATACTGCCTCTCTCTCTTGAACTTCTCTACTATGTCTATATTAATAATTAATATGATTTATTGTGTGTTTACTACAATATTCTGAAATTCTTTTGCCCAATGACAAACAAACAGAGTAGTGGTCTGTTAAAGTTGTGGTTATTACTAATACATTACAGCTTAAGATAGATTTTATCATAACATGATCCAGGCAATTTTGGTTTCTTGTTGGAAGCAAGTGACCGGGTAAAAGACCATGTGAAGCCATTAAATTTAAATATTCGTGCGATCTATGTTCATTTTCGAAATCTTTAATATTTATATTAATGTCGCCCATAAAGATTATTGTGGTAAAAGATGAAAGGGATTTCAAAAGAATATCTGTTGATTTAAGAAATTTTTCAATATTGTAAGTTGGTGGCCTATAAACTGCAACAATAACAACGTCTACTTTAATTTTAATAATCAAGCAGTTAGCTTCGTCCAAAATATGCTCACAGATTAGGGACTGAACGCAATTCTTTATATATACAACCACACCTTCGTTTTGAGTCTTGTGTGTCGTGGTACAGAAGTATGTATAGTTATTTATTACAGGTAAGTTGTTGTTATTTTTTAGCCAACATTCAGTTAACACTATTATATCGAACTCTAGTTGTAGTTGTGTTAAAAGAATTTCAAATTGAGACATGTTACAAGCAATGCTTCTGATATTTTGGCATATTATATTTAAGTTACTATACATGGAAGTTAAATACGATTTAGCCTCTTCCGTATCGCAGAGGGTTGCTTTTGAAATTGAGTAGTTATCTAATTCATCTGTTATTTCGTTTATATTATCCATGGAAAAAGATGTAAGACTGTGGCGCAGCTGATAGTTTATATTTAATAGTAATTTTTACCCAAATAGTACGTAATTTGTGTTTGAGAAGGATATTTTTAATCGTTATGGTTATTAAGTGTTTAATTTAAATATATACTAGGTAGTACAGAAAAAGAAATTAATCTAGTAATCTATTAGTTGATCTATTTAGTAAATTCAATCAAATTCGCTCCATACTACTTTTGACTAGTCTCACAACCAAAAAGGAGTTCATAACATAAAAAAAAACTGATTAATAACCTTTTCGCCATAATTGACGCTTCCCAATTTAAAAAAAAGTAATTTTTATGTATGTTGACATGACATCTTAAACCTCATTGCGCACAGTACTACTTATTGAGAAGCAATCGAATTTGAAATCTGATAAACATTTTAAGTTCGCGACTGTATGTATCGCTAAACTCAAACTCAAAACTCATTTATTCAAAATAGACTAGAACAACTTGCTTCTTTTTAAACGTCATAACAATAGACAGGCCACCAAAAAATCCCTCCCTTCACCGCTTCCTAGTGTTTATGCTGTGAAGAAGAAACGGCGCAACAAACTCCCCAGCAACACGCTACTTCGGCAACGTCATCTCGGTCTCGGTGACGGCAGCGGTGGACAAACGCCCTTATTCGGACTGTCATGCGAAACTCGGAGAGCGACGAACGCGACGAAATATTTCATTCATATAAAAACGACGGTGGCGGCATCTAGATTACACTGTACGGCGCGGGCGGCGTGGTGTCTAAACTTTAGTATCGCCGAGAGTTGTTTGGAAAAACTATCCAAAACTGTGACGTTTTTACTAAAACTAGTTATAAACATGGCACAGAAAGTTACGGCCGGAGTTTTAAATAGTAACATATGCGCCCAATTTTCAGTTTATCATGTTGAATGTCAGTTTATAATTGCTTGTACAGAAAGTTAACGAAACGTTACAAAACAATTTTTTGCGCGTAACCATTTCAAATTGCAGTTTAGCTGAGGTTGTTTGTTGAACGTGGTATCCTACGTGAGCGATCTAGAAGCGGCGCGACGCGATAACAACAAACAGTCGACACCTATTGAAGTGGCCTACGTGACCAAACGCACGCGGAGTGCGGTGCGGCGCGGCGCGAAGCGAACGCGATCAGTTGGCTTGATATTTTCGCGCGAACTGGATGCGGTGCCGTACAGTGCTACTGAATGACGGCGGCGCGCGGCGGGCGGTTCGCGAGCTCGTAGGACAAAGCCACCGTATTGAATTCGCGTATCACCGCATCGGATCGCGTCGCTCTGAACCGCATACGTAAGACGCCGCGTAAGAGACTGCTTTTCCATTTCTAATAAATAACATAATATCACGCCTGTACCTACTCCCCAAAGGGTTGGGCAGAGGTGTATTATATCCTCATTTTGCTGTTATGTTTAAGTCTCATCTTATAGGCGGCGAGCCTATTGCCATCAACCGAGCACAAATCCAGACTCCAGGCTGCTCCTGAGAAATTCCGCAGAAAAAAACCCAATAACACTTTACCCAACTTGGGGACCGAACTCAAAACCTCACAGTGAGGCAATCTTTTCCTTGTTCCTTTTAAAACATCTTAAATCCTAACACAGACTAATATTCAAACGATTAATAAATTACTTAATACGACTCGATTCTATGGGCTATTGTCACAGTAGATAAATATTATCTACTGTGCTATTGTATTCAATCAATCGATTAGCCATTGGCAAGCACACATCCGTTATGTATACCGTTTACAGATCAAGTTTCGGTGTCACTGGTCATCGTTTGACGTATTGGAATCAATTTGTGCGGGAATGCATCACTATATCATGATTTAACGCAATTAATTATGTTGTATTGGAAAAAGGTGAGTCTGTTTCAGTTTAAAGCAGCGCGGTTATTGGTCAATGGAAGGAGTTGAGAGTCTGTAAATCAGGCCCGGACTCCACCAAAGCGGAGACGAGACGAGCGGAGCTGAGATGTCTTTTAAAAAACCAATAGAATTTCGTTATTCACACATCTCGTCTCCACTCAGCTTAAGTGGATACCACTGAGCGGAGATGTATCATATTTGTATGGCGCTATGGAAGCGGAGATGTGAGCTGTTCCTCGCTGAGATTGAGCTGAGCCGCGGTACAAGGCGGAAATGTGAGCTTTGCTTCGCAAGTTGACGACAGCGCGCAGCGGAGACGAGATGTGTGCGGCGTGCAGTGAGCGGTTTCGTGTCAGATCGCATTAAACTGTGCGTTCACATCAAACGCTCGCCGCACGCAGCTCATTTCCGCTCTAGTCAGCGCACAACTCCACCCTAGCCAGCAAACATCTCCGCTATAGTCTGACGGTAAGCATCTCCGCACAGTTTTGGTGGATACACGGATACACCCTAGCTGAAAAACATTTCTTCTCGTCTCCGCTACGGACATCTCCACACATCTCCGCTTTGGTGGAGTCCGGACTTTAGGGTGTTTTTCTGTTAGAAAATTGACTGTTGTTTGTAGGGTAGTTCAAATAACCTGCTTGCGGAAATCATGGTGCGATGATAATGATTATGTACACCAACAGATGTAACATAAACATCAATAACAATTAAAAAACCGGCCAAGTGCGAGTCGGACTCGCGGACGAAGGGTTCCGTACCATTATCTATAAAAACGGCAAAAAAATCACGTTTGTTGTATGGGAGCACCTTTATATGTTTATCTTATTCTGTTTTTTAGTATTTGTTGTTATAGCGGCAACAGAAATACATCATCTGTGAAAAATTCAACCGTCTATAAGAACCACGGTTCATGAGATATAGCCTGGTGACAGATGGACGGACGGACAGCGGAGTCTTAGTAATAGGGTCCCGTTTTACCCTTTGGGTCCTCCTCCTCAAGTCGTACCCCTCATTACTGAGGGTCGTGATCCTCCCTTGAAAACATTTTTGCTCTTATGATGTTACGCCATCTGTGTCTATCCTTGGCCAAGTGAAGTGCATCGTGAAATTTCGTATCAAGAGAAGAGCTTATGTGGTCAGACCATCGCAACGGGCTGCGACCTCTTGGTCGTTTACCGTCCACCCTTTGGGTACGGAACCCTAAAAAAGGTCAATTAGTTAGACTTTAAACGATTGCATTTTCATTTTGTTCGATAAATAACTATAAATATTGCATTGACTTCCTCGTTGGTCTAGTGTTCGCAAGCACAACTGCTGAGCGTGAGCTCCTGGGTTCCATTCCCAGGCCAGGCAAAGTATTATTGGGTTTTTCCGCGTGGAATTTCTCAGTACTCGTAGCTGCCCGGAGTCTAGATTCCGTTCCGTATGAATAATTTGCTTATTTCAGTTGTTAAGCGATCGAGTCCACTCACGATGATGGCCGACCACCAAAACCACCACCAACCTTATTTACATACCGTTAAGGTTAATCTGTCTAGCAATATATACGAATAAATTAAAAAAAAAAACATTTATCTTTTCCTGTGCGTAATCCAAATATTTTCTATTTTTTTTCTCCGCCTTTTAAAAGTAAACATGTCTGCTTACTAATCGTATTGTATTTATTTGTTAAAACTCTTGAATTCTTTAGGAATATGCACCGAAACTCACCCCATTTTCATTATTTTCGTGGGAGGAGGCTACGGAAAATTAATACTATTCAATTATGAATCGTTAAAATTAATAACGTTTTTTGTATCTTTTTTTGACAAAGGACGAGTAGTCTATCCATAGATTACTATAACATTTAGCTAAGTTTTGCGGATTGATCTGAAAATGTACCGAAAAATCGCTAGTTTATAGCAGTTTTGTAAATACGACCTTAACATCAATGCCTAACAGCCAAAAAGGGATGAGCGCCATTTTTTGCGAAATGGACGTACATTATATCGTTGAAATCGTCTTTTTTTTCTGCATCGATTGGTCTAAATCTCATGACTAAGACATACTTTATGTCTCTTAGGTGGTATGTAAATTAAGTTCCTTAGTCTAAAAGCCGATTTACACGAGGATAATTTCTCGAAGCGAGACTCGTTCTGTTGTTGTCTTTCTCTACGACGAAAACAGAGATAGTATGAGACTCGCTTCGAGAAACTATCTCCGTCTAAATGAGCCTTAATTTCTTCGTCGTAAACGAACTTTAAACTACTCTCTTATAAAGTTTGTAAATTGGCGGTTATACCTTTTTGGCTATTAAACATCGACATGCTATAATATGTACATCTTCGTAATTTTGAATTATCCACTTAAGGGGTGCCTTTCCACCCGAGATGTGCTATGCAGCTGCATAGCACATCTCGGGTGGAAAGGCACCCCTTAAGCTATACTGCGAGAATGTAAAAGCTAAGCTACGAAACTATGTGACCGTTTCCACTGATGCTAAACTATGTAGCGGAGCGAGTAATATGTGCTATGAAAATGCGCCGCCGCAACGTAGCTGTGCGAGGAACATGCGCAGCTCGAGCTATGCGACATAATCGACAATAGGAAAGGCACGGGGAGCGGCGGCGCGGTACTCTGCACATAGCTACACTACTAACGACCATCCATAGAACGCATCCGTAGCTCGCATCCTTCCATATAAACAACGTAACTTAGTTGAATCAGTTTCCACCAGTGCTATGCTATGTGGACCAATGAATATGATTGGTGAATATCAAACACATCCATAGCAACGTTGCATAGCACATCTCTGGTGGAAAAGCAGCCTTACTCCCCGCACCACGCTCCGCGCTAAGCACCGCGTATCCGTAAACGAGGCCTAACTCAGTATACTAGATGTCTTAGCCCATTGGATGTCTTGTAATCCAAAGTGCCTAATCCAAAAGCTTGTACATAAATATAATTTCTATTAACCTGGCTAAGCACAGTATTACTGCTTTGAGATAATTTCGAGGTTCAATTCTACGCGCAATGTTCTGACAGGGAAGAAATGTTTTATTTAGGCTTTAGGAAATTGAAATTTAGAAATATCCGATGCTTTGATATATCTTTGTATCTGTCATGCAGGTCATGGTTAGTTTGGAGAAAACTTGTTACTATGTTTTTTTGTTGATTTAGTCCCGTGCTTAGAGCGACGCAATATTTACAGAACATAACATCACTCCTGTATTTCCCGGAGGGCATAGCAGAGGTTACTTACACCTCTGCCCAATAAAGTACACCCACATTTCGCCGTTATGTTTAAGTCCCATTTATAGGGGGCTAGTTTTTTGAGCATTGTCCTTTGTAGGTCACATTTAGCTTATCTGGTCAATAGTTACGAACTACATATTAATAGGTTGGTGAAGTCGCCCCTTTATCTGTTGTTATGATTAAGCGGCAATTTTCCAAGCTCCATGGATATTATATTGTACAACATACAACTTCCAACATAAAGAACGAATAATAAAATAAATAATAGCTGTTCCAGTACCTTACTTCACTGTCAAGTAGTAACTCCTTTGCTATTTTCAATTTAGTTTAGAGAGAGCAAATTAAATAAAACTGTTCCTTGAACAATTCTTTCCTTTTTCAGTGTCATGCTATGTTCGTTAACTTTGTAAAGAATATTTGAAATAAAGAAATAGGTATCCTTGCTTGTGTGTTGCTTACATTCCATTTTCGCAGCCTAGAAACGGAATGGCTTGTCCTTACCAGGCTCAAGTCCCAATACATGTGCCACAAATTGTATCAGCTAGGTCACGTGTCGCGATACGTGTGCCGCAAGTTGTATCAGCTAGGACACATGTCGCAATACATGTGCCGCAACTTGTATCAGCTAGGACACATGTCGCAATACATGTGCCGCAACTTATATCAGCTAGAACACGTGTCGCGATACATGTGCCGCAACTTGTATCAACTAGGACACGTGTCGCAATACATGTGCCGCAACTTGTATCAACTAGGACACGTGTCGCAATACATGTGCCGCAAGTTTTATCAGCTAGGGCTCGTGTCGCGATACATGTCCTTCAACTTGTATCAGCTGGGGCACGTTTCGCGATACATGTGCCGTAACTTTTTATTTAGCCACAAGTTGCAATACATGTCGAAATGTGCTGGGCACATTTAGCGTTTATAAACACTGTTGCGGAACCAAGTACGGCAATAAATGTCCGACATATACAGCAGCACTTTGTCGCGGCATTTGTATCGGGCACGTGACCATCTCTGCGACATGTCACAAACACAGTTGTGAATTGCGATATCGTTTTCCTCGAGAAATATGGTTGGACGAGGCATAGGTAAATAGGTACGTACAAATTCTCGTTTGTAACATTAAAAGTCTGCAAGTACGTTGGAGTATTGTGAAATACAGATTGGATAAAATGTTGACGGTAAATAATGCTGCAACAGTAACATAAAATTTTATTGATACAAAAGATTTTATATTTATTTCGCATAGTGATCTGTAATCCTGTGATACGATTTATAAGCAAAGTTAAATCAATAAATGTTTTTGTGTTATGCAATAAAATGAATTAGAAATTATATGTATTGCGCAATTAGATTATGAATACTGGTATTTTTCGAGAAAACTCTCGTATTTCTATGTGGATGATTAAAGGTAAAATGAGGGATCATAAATCGTAGTCTAGACAGTTAGCTAAATCTGGAACTGAGATTGTCTTTCAAAATATTCTATTTGCAGACTTAAAATAACCATATTTGGGTTCTTATTTTGGGAACACGGCATTATGTTTTATTAGTCTGCTGGTGTCAACGAATGAATATGGGCATACCTACAACTTGGTACTTGGTACTGTAAATAAAATAATAATTTACGCTAAAGACAAAACCGACTCAAAAAGTCCAAAGAATCCAAGTCCAATCCATCCAAAATTTAAGTGCTGGGCACTTGACGGAGTAGCAATCTCCATCTTTCTCTATCCAGAGCCAATTCCTTAATTTCTCTGTATCTTATCACTTCTGCCTTTTCCAAAATTTAAAAAAAATATTGTTACTTCATCCATTGTCTAGTAAAAACGTTGATTAGTTTTTATTTAAATCAATAAATGCAGCTGTAAAAAATATACTGCAAATACTGTTTTTAACCAAACAATATTTACGATAAGTTTTTAACCTAAATTAATACAATATACAATATAAATGTAAACGAAATCTAAAAAAAAAACAATA
Organism: Amphipyra tragopoginis; assembly: GCA_905220435.1. Lineage (NCBI taxonomy): Eukaryota > Metazoa > Arthropoda > Insecta > Lepidoptera > Noctuidae > Amphipyra > Amphipyra tragopoginis. The sequence goes on along the minus strand of HG991991.1, from coordinate 7,159,943 downwards.
ATAATTATAGACTGAACTACCAATATAAACTAGATGAGTGCATCAAAATATTCCTCCGCATAGCTGTCGACTGGAAGCGTGCCCAGAAGGCTGGCAGCGTTGCCACATTGTATGGCAACGCTAACTCGAATTAGCGTTGCCATTTCGGCCAGAGAATTCTCTGGCCAAAAAACAAGCCAGCCCTCTAGTCACGTGAAGTGTCGACCAGTCAGTTTTTAACCTATTTACTTAAATTCTCTCAAGCGATCCCAATGATCCTTTTTTCAATAGATAGGTTTTATTATTTCGAAATGTAATTTTAAATTATGTCAGCGACGCACAAACTGCGCTAGCAGAACACGAGAAAATATATACAAGGTTAGTCAGAAAGGGGGTATTAATCCGAAAGGGTCTTAAAGTACACATAATAATGAATAACTTTTGTTCTACAACTTTTCGCATAACTCAATAGTTTAAGAGAAACAGTTGTGCAAAAATCTCAAAAAAGAAATCTCTAATATCTATCTATCCCCAGTTATGATCAGCTGTGTTTACATTTTAGGTCATATTTGGGGTCATGAATTAGAAGCACCATTTTCTGAATTTGTAACTAAAGCAGGGATGAAGAATTTTTGAAAAAAATAAAATAAAAATCATTTTATTTGGAATTTTTAATTTTCGAATTTTGAAATTTTAACAGTTGCTTTCAAACAGTCATCAGCGATACTATAAGTGGGCTTCGGATGAGTACCCCCTTTCCGACTAACCTTGTATACCTTAATTTGTAAATGGGTCACCAAGATACAGGCTGTGCCTAGTTTGGGACCCGCTGTTACACCTGTTGAATTGTCCTGTGTCAGTTTAAATGTCATTGCGTGTCATTAGTCTGCATATGAACTATGTGTAAGTTTAATAAAGAAAAGAAAATTATTAAGTATTAGCTCTAGAGAAGTGGCGAGTATTATTGTATTAGGTTTAATACAGACCTAAAAACCTTCTTGTTAGTTATCTTAAACCTTTTTTTTATCACAATGGACAGCAAATAAGAGATCGAAGTTAGGACATGCTAGAATCGGAGTAAATTTGACGTAAGATATTGATAAAACGACAACTTGCCGTTTTATCTATAACTATGTCAAATTTGACGTTTAGAATAGATACATTTCTCGAATCGACTCGATAAAAGATCCGTGTTCGGTATCAATTATATATTAGGTAAGTATATCAACCGGGTTCCATCTTTCCAAATCCTAATTGGCCACTTCACCAAACCAATATTTTAACGATTAACACCGATTCATCTTCCCATTGTATTGTTTGCCACAAAAAAAGTATACAAGCTTCCAGTTCCTGAGAAAAGGTATCCTTGTTACCATTTCGCTATTAGTCAAGTGAAGCTTGTTTCCATTTTATTATCATCATAGAAGAGACGGGGAAAAAACAGGAGCTTTTATTAAACATCCTTTGAATAGCCACAACCTTTGAAGTTTATAATAAAAAGCACAATTCTTCTTATAAAGGAGTGGAAGTTTTATCGCTAACTACGTCATAGGTACAACGTCGAGCGACATTAACACATTCGAATCAAATAAATAAAAATGGTCATTTTTTTGTATTTTCAGAATATTAATTGTTGCACTGTTGACTGCCTCGTTAGACTAGCGGTCCCTGGTTCGATCCCCAGGTCGGGCAAAGTGTTATTGGGTTTTTCCGTGTGGAATTTCTCAGTAGCAGCCCGGGGTCTGGATTTGTGCCCTGTCAATCGCAATAGGTTCGCCCCGTATTACATGGGACGTAAACATGACGGCGAAATGTGGGTGTACTAAACACCTCTGCCAACCCTTCGGGGAATACAAGCGTGAGTTTATGTGAGTAGTTTATGAAAATGGTGCAATGTGTGTTTGCTGTTAAAGAAACATTATTCACTTACTTGCTTTTATAAAGAAGCAAAGTTCAACAAGTCATTTTATACAGTTTACTTTTTAAGTAAATAGATGAATTATATGGTGGATGATAATTAAAACGAACAACACTTTTTTAAATTTTATTTTCACGACGTATCCACTAGGAAGGTTATACGTCCGATCACTAGCAACGAGAGAACACGACTGTACACTACAATTAACAAAGTACCTACAGTAAAATTACTTCTACCGGATTACGTATGCTTAAACTGGAAGTTGAGAAATAAATCATAATATTAATCAATTAAAGATCAATTTTTGCAAACTAAATAAGTAAATCAACATGAATAACATGCAATAGCAAATAATTAGGCTAGTTAGCAATTTATTTTACATTCATCTATAAAAATGAATTGCTCGTTAGTCTTGTCTATAAATATAAAAATGAATTGCTGTTCGTTAGTCTCGCTAAAACTCGAGAACGGCTGGACCGATTTGTCGGTACGGTAAACTCGGGTCCACTCAAATTAAAGGACGTATTAAATATGGGTTTCGAATCGACAACATAATATATCCACAATATTCGGATTAACGCGTATTTAGTTTTTTTAAATGCAAAATAGTGTCACTATGACAATGAATCGACTTAATATTTGTTGTCAGAAATTTATTTTGTGACTAAACTTAGAAAGAGATATCAAGCTACATAAAAAAATGTCTTTATTTATTGTCCATGTTTATATTTTCTATATTTCGTAAGTAGAAAGTTCCTGAACAAAAGACTGACTGACTTACTGAAATAAATATGCACGTGTTTGAGGGTTTTTGGACACTCTACTCCTAGAGGCTGAAATATGAGATGAAAGTTTTTTTGAAGTTAAAAGTATGAAATCAAATAATAGGGTTTCTGGTTAAAAATAAATATACACGTGTCTGAACGTTTTTGTGAATTCAACCCCGAAGGGGGTGAAATAATAATGGTTGAAAGTTTGTATGAGAAATCTGGTAATTTTGAAGTAAGAAGCACGGAATGAAATATTTAGTCTTCTGGTGAGGAATAAACTTGCACGTGTTTGAGTTTTTTTTGGAAATTCAAAAACAAAGCAAAACAATCACTACAAGTGTGTGGACCAAATTTGGAAAATCCAGGCTTCTCACATGGACAACTCTATGTGGCTTGCTCACGACTTGTCTGACTTATTATAGAAAAACCAAATTATTGTGTATCCAAAAGCACTTCTACAAACAGATTTTAAAACTACTAAAACACTTTTTTTCTTTACGTGGCATTGCAACGCATGCCGGGTACAGCTAGTTATGAATTAAAAATCTCCTTAATTGTATTGAAGATGTTAAAAAATGGCAGCACTGATCGTGACATTCGTGACGTAATCTTGGGCCATCGCGGACAGAGAATACCTGGTTTTATTATACCATGAACTACTATCCATACATTCTTTTCGATTCTCATATAAAACTTTGTTATAGGTTCAGATTGTTTAACTCAAAGATTTTTAAAAGATCTCGACGCCAGATCCTTTCATTTAACTTACCCCTTATTAAAACGAATTACAGCCAAAATGCGTATAATTATATACAGCGTGTCCCAGAAAGTAGTGTCAAGCGGAAGTCCAGAGGTAGAACATCCTTTGAGGTACCCAAATCACCCCCATGTATGTTCCGCGATTTTTTGTAGTTTTCGAGTTATGAATGTTTTTCATGTTTTTTAATCAAACTCTGACTATAACGACATTTTTGATCATAGTGACGTGAATAGTTGAGATACATGAGTAATTTTTTTTTTCTAAATTAGCTGATTAGTGACCCTATCGAATGCATAAACATTTGTAACCATAGATGTAATGAAAGCGTTACAAAAAAATATTGAATTCTCATAAAGTTAAAATCCTGCATGTTTCTTACATCTTTGTGGGTGATTTAAAAATAAATCTCCCTAAACTTTTTTCGTCACATGTATTTTAAAAACTTACACATTTTATCAGCTATTTACCCTGTAAATTTCATCGAGCTATCTCTACGACATCACAATAAAAATTTCATTCAAAGCATACAATATCGAAAATTCCAGTTGTAAAAGGGTGAATGAAAAATTGATTAAAACTAACTTATAACGTCTTTTTAGTAACCCTCGACGTAAAAAGAGGGGTGTTATAAGTTTAACGTGTGTGTCTGTCTGTGGCACCGTAGCTCCTAAACGGATTTTGATTTAGTTTTTTCTTTTCAATACTCAATACTCAATATCTTTATTGCTTTACCATAATGTGTACTTAGGTGGTAACTATATAAATGAGATCAATTATGGACCCTGTAGGGCACAGCAAAAGTGTAGGAGAGAGGAAGCCCTGTTTTAGGAGATAATGAACAGTAATATTATTGCTAAATTATTTAATTTATTATTATTGCTAATTTGTTTCATCATTTTTTTTTTTTATATATTATAATATTTATTTATTATTATTTAATTTACTATTATTGCTATTTTGTTTTATTATTATTTTTGATATTTATTTATTTATTACTATTATAATATTTATTTTGTTGTTATTAATTGTTTTTATTATATCATTAATATGTTTTAAACATACCTATAAATTGCGTGATTATCATTAATTATTGTTATCTATTATTATTTTTATATTATTTAAATTATTTTTCATTAATTATAATTTCCTTAATCATAATATATTATATACATTTCTTCTATTAATATATTAATCTTTTGTTTGAAAGGTGACTTAATCAAGAGTGTTCTTAGCTATGGATTCAAGAAAATTTGTTCATCCGTTTGAAGATCATCAGCTCTTTTCTGGTTGTCGAAGGGATATGAGCAACTTCTACTGGTCTGATCGATTCAAAATTTACTATCCTGTGACTTCAATGATATTGATGACATGTGACAAGAAGGAGGTCATTACAACTTATCATAAACTTAAAGAATCAATAGGCACACAATACCTCTACTGTAAGTTGGGTATCATGCTGTTTCAGATGATGCTTGAGTATCAGGTCAAGGTTACCATGTTATTGTAATATCATTGACGTCACAGGATAGTAAATTTCGAATCGATCAGACCAGTAGAAGTTGCTCATATCCCTTCGACAACCAGAAAAGAGCTGATGATCTTCAAACGGCTGAACAAATTTTCTTGAATCCATAGCTAAGAACACTCTTGATTAAGTCACCTTTCAAACAAAAGAAAAAACTAAATCAAAATCCGTTTAGGAGCTACGGTGCCACAGACAGACACACACGTTAAACTTATAACACCCCTCTTTTTACGTCGAGGGTTACTAAAAAAGACGTTATAAGTTAGTTTTAATCAATTTTTCATTCACCCTTTTACAACTGGAATTTTCGATATTGTATGCTTTGAATGAAATTTTTATTGTGATGTCGTAGAGATAGCTCGATGAAATTTACAGGGTAAATAGCTGATAAAATGTGTAAGTTTTTAAAATACATGTGACGAAAAAAGTTTAGGGAGATTTATTTTTAAATCACCCACAAAGATGTAAGAAACATGCAGGATTTTAACTTTATGAGAATTCAATATTTTTTTGTAACGCTTTCTTTACATCTATGGTTACAAATGTTTATGCATTCGATAGGGTCACTAATCAGCTAATTTAGAAAAAAAAAATTACTCATGTATCTCAACTATTCACGTCACTATGATCAAAAATGTCGTTATAGTCAGAGTTTGATTAAAAAACATGAAAAACATTCATAACTCGAAAACTACAAAAAATCGCGGAACATACATGGGGGTGATTTGGGTACCTCAAAGGATGTTCTACCTCTGGACTTCCGCTTGACACTACTTTCTGGGACACGCTGTATATGGCGTGCTTGCAACATCATCATCATCTGCTTAGCCTTTTCCCAACTATGTTGGGGTCGGCTTCCAGTCGAACCGGATGCAGCTGAATATCAGTATTTTACATGGAGCGACTGCCTATCAGACCTCCACAACCCAGTAACTGGGTAATACGATACTCTTGGTAAGACTGGTTGTCAGACCTTCTGGCTTCTGACCAACAGTAACGACTGTCAAAGATCTACAAATGACAGCCGGGACCAACGGCTTTACGTGCTTTCCGAGGCACGGAGGAAACTCGCTATGGTAAATGGTCACCCATCCACAGACCAACCTCGGCAAGCGTGGCCCAACCCGGAAGATCGGTCTATGCGGCTGTAATTATTTAGTCACGAGCTCCTACGGCGTGCTTGCAACATTTACAATCAAATAATTAAAGATATTAATTTTGACATTTTTAATATCAGTGTACTCCGAGCGAGGAATACTCTGTGTGTGGACTTTTTCGACGGGTCCTACGTATACTAGTATAAGTGCAAAAATCAAACTTTACAGAAGAGCAGTTTAAAAGTTCGAAAGCTTTTAAATTTGACATAATACAGTAGAAGTATTTGAAATTTTGGAATGGACCATACCACACCATTTGAAAATTTCAAATATTTCTTTTGATTTACGTCAAATTTAAAAGCTTTCGAACTTTTAAACTGCTCTTCTGTAAAGTTTGATTTTTGCACTTATACTAGTATACGTAGGACCCGTCGTTTTCTTGTGAGCGACATGGTAAATGGAGTAAATGAGAAAAAAAATTGATAATTCACTTGAACAGGCATAATTTTTACTTCACATATTTTTTCTTGTGTCCTAATATTATATACCGGCTTATGCATAATTGTTATTATGTTAGTATTTGTGAGGACATTTAATGGCCTACTATTGTTAAAATGTGTTTCTAACTCTAATTTAGTTGTGCTGTTTGTCTTCCTTAAAAAATTTATAAAGATCAACTTTTCAAACAGCGTCGTTTCTAAACTTCTTGTTATCAAATAAACGTAGATAAAATGGCCCGACTTCGTGGACCAAACAGATATAAAATCGTTTGAAAACCAATAATTCTGTTGCTTGCTATCGGTAATGTGACCGGCACCCGCGCCGCGCACCGCTCTCAACAGGAAATGTGAAAAATTGCGTCAACGCAACTCAATCTCGCTTATTTCAAATAGAAATATTTTAAACATGGAATAAAATTCTTTCAACTTGATCCATTTCCAGGCTGTTTAGTTTAAAGGAATAAATCGACTGATGTACCTATAGTACGTACTACAAAATCATTCGTTCGTGTAATACCAAATTTCGCACGCTCTTACTTCGGAATCCTAGGTGAAACTAGGTTTTGAGGATGTTATTGGTCTTTTGTTACTGAGGCGAAATAGTTGCAAATTTTTATTCACAAACTCGCACTAAAATTCTAATCCATCTTCTTCTTATCTCGTGTCAGCACGAGCTATACGAAAATAGCTCATGCTGTGGTGAAAAGATTAACCAGTCAGCAAGGTTGGTAGCGGGGCTGACTGCCCAGGGTGCTCCGGTCACCCTCCGCGCTAACTGTCGTAACTAGCAATTGATAATTTTTCAGAGAAATTCTCACAGAATGACGTATTTGCTTCAAATGAATAGAAATAAATAAATAGGTACCTTAGGGCTTAAGGGCAACTACTAACCAAGCCAAGAGTAAGCCAAGAGCAATAAAAAAAGTTATTAATCTATACATATAAAAGGAGAAGCTGACTGACTGACTGATCTATCAACGCACAGCCTAAACCGCTGGGGTTCGAAACTTGAAATTTTGACAGTAGGTTCCTTTTGTAACGCAGGCATCCACTAAGAAGGGATTTTTCGAAATTCAACTCCTAAGGGAGTTAAATAGGGGATGAAAGTTTGTATCGAAAATCGTCACTTAACGGGTTCAAAATTTCACGCAAGCGAAGCTGCGGGCGAAAGCTAGTTCATTAATAAAAGCCACAGCTAACGCAACTACTGAAAAATTATCAATTGCTAGATACGACAGTTAGCGGGGAGGGTGACGATACGTCCATCCAATCAACAATACATTAGATTTACTCTACTTTGGTTAAAGAATCATTGCCATACAACGTCTTCTTGGCACGTTACCAGTCGACAGCATTACAGAGGATATTTTAATGCCCTGTTTTAGTTTATAGTTGTACTAGCTTCTACCCGCGCCTTCGCTCGCGCTAATTAAGCTCAAAAAACTCTTAACACACTACTAAAGTTTCTATAACAATATGATTCAATCGCGATTCCAATGACACGTGGCGCCATCTATGAACGATATTGTTGTTTTTCTCGGGAACAGTACTTTTTTTCGGGATGAAAGGTACCCTATGTCCGTTTCTGTACACCTGACAACGTTCAGGATGATCGGTTTAGTGGTTTAGGCGTGAAAAGGTAACAAACAAACAATCAAACTTACTTTCGAATTTATAATATTAATTAATAAATATAGTTAGGGTTAGGATATATCGGGTGTAAAAAGACCCTTAACGATAACGAAAACCACATATTCTATCCATCATTGGAATCATTTTTCTCTACCAGACCATACCTGGGAAATCATTGATTCCGGAGATATTGAAGGTCAAAGTCAACATTTTTTTTTTAGTTTTTTCCTGAAACGTATTTTATGTGATAATACTAAACTTTCTTCCAAACAAACATTATCAACATTTTCAATTTTTCCTAACAAATTACGCATTTGAAGTTACAAAAACGCAGTGAATATGAAACGCACACAACCGCCTTGGCTCAGCTGTGTAGCCGCTGCACGACCCACACAGGCACATTCGGTTACGCGCTACAAAAAATCAGAGTTTTTTTTTAAAGTCGTTTCCCAGCAATTATTTTTGATCAATGTTATTTAGTTTGATGTACAGAGTGCGTAGATTTCGGCTATATGTGATGGGTCTTTTTACAACCTGTATTTTGGTGTGTTGTGCGCATGGCGTCGCAGTATGTACACATCGACGGCGTGTCTATTAGCCACTTCGTGGTGGCTTTGTGCCGGTGACACAGGGGGTGTGTCCGGGTTTACCGAATCGCTAAACCCGGGCACACACGGCTGGACGTACAAACAAAACGCACGGGGCGAATTCTGTCGATTGGGTTACAGGCTTTGGTGAATCGACACCACAACGCTTTTAACGTTCTTTTTGTTGGGAACAACTAGAATTAAAGTTTGAAATGTACATTCAGTTGTGGAGTGTAAGCCGAGTCTAATTGATCCGCAGCTAAACCATGGTCGTCTGTTATCTTTATAAGAAAAAAAAGTCAAATAGTGGTCGAGTTGCGGTTCGATTGCGATTCAAACAATTTTGTTTGTAGAATTATTCAAATGAAAAGTACTTTATAGACTACTAGCTTTTGCCCGCAGCTTCGCTTGCGTGAAATTTTGAAACCGTTAACTGACGATTTTCCGTACAAACTTTCATCCTCTATTTAACTCCTTTAGGGGTTGAATTTTTTTTTTCTAATTCCGAGTAATAAAAAGTAAAAGATTTTTTAATATTAAACAAATAAATTAATATTCAATTGCGATATGTTTGAAAAAATGTACAAAGCTCACTCAGGATTATATCAGAACACATTAATAACTTAATTTTCCGTACTTAGCTATTCCATACAACGAATTAATAAAGTACCTAAACAGGCAATCTTTGACCTGCTATAATTAGTAAATGCGACGCCATAGTGTACCTCGGAAATACATTTTTATATCTATTAGTTTTATAAGTAATCAGAGCTAAAATATTAAGTTCGTAATCATAAAACTGCCTTCAAAATTTAAAAAAAAAGTCTACGTCTATTAAATTGCATTTCCGTGGTATAAATCGGTATTTAGAAACCAACTAAAATATTTGGCACCTAATGCCGCGGTATTTTAAAAGCTTATTTTCTCTTCAATTTGTAAAGAAAATATTAAAATGTTAACTGTTTTCAATAAAAAATATAACCCTTCCAATATTTCAACCTAAACAAAAACTCATACAGTATAAAATTATCCTTTAAAACACTATTTAGCAAATCGTATTAATCACGTGCATAAGGTCCGAAATGTATGAAGCGCGCGTTCGAATCAGCTGCTAGCGTCAAACTTACTGTTTATTTTAAAACGTTAAAGCACCAAAGCGCTCTTTTGCTCATATAAACATGAACAGATAAATTATTAATTGAATAATGTATCTTGCAAACAAAAAGAACTTCAAATTGCTTGAAAACGCCGTTATTCTAAATACATCGGAATAAGGTGCCATTTTTATAACCCCTCGGAATTGGGTGCCTTTACCTTACATACGCATATAATCTTCTCAAGTAAGTGGATTATAAATTCTTATGGAAAATAAAGATATATCTCAAACCAAGTGAATGGACACGATCCTCTCTTAGAGGTGCAGGCCCGCTCAACCGCTAGGCTATTGTGTCCACTAGGAAACAAATAGGCATGGATACAACACGCCATATTGTCACAATCAACTGCAGAAAACAATTAACATGCAGTTCACATAACTGTGACGGCTAAAGGCGTGACTACGCGATTCTGTAGGTTTAATACTACTATTATCTTCACTTATAACGGCCCATGACGCCATTTTCTATACAACGTTATTTTTACTTTATGCGAAAACCGAGACACCCCAACAAGATTTTCATCGGAACTACCTGAATATGTGTTTTTTTTTAGTAAATCTCCAAGTTACACCTTAGTTTATGTCGCGTTGAGTTCGCTAAAAAAGTGTGAAATGCCTGAGATGTGCTATGCAGGAGTTGTCTAATACACGGAAACTGACCGAGCGGACCATTTCAAGCCTCAAGGTGTCTATTCCCGTCAATTGTTATGGGTAGAAACCTACTGAAACAAAATTGAAATTTATGAAAAAAAAAACAAAAAAAAAATGTGGTGTAAAAAATATGTCAATCGATTCTCCTAGTGATTCTGAACAAACTAGTTTCAGGTTTCGCATATACTAAAACTAACCTTGTATATTAAAAGCGTCGAGTTCATTTAAATTGGCCTGTACACGTGTAGAATGTGGATATTTCCTAAAATGTTCTCCACGTGTACATTCGCAACGAGGTTGTTCAATTATATAACACGTGTCTAGTTTGAAATTACTTTTTAGTATTGGCATGGAGTGTAGTATTCTACTACTTTTTTCTGTTGATAACAGGAAATAACATTTTTAATAAAGAATGTGTAGAGTACAAAAGCAGTTGAGTCCAATCGTAGACCAAGGCCCAAAACACATTTAGCTTATCTTAAGCCGTGTACTGCGGAAGATACGCGACGCAAAATACTCATAAGAGCGTGTACGCCGTTCGGCATTTCATACAAATTTTCAAGTCCTTATTTTTCGATATGACTGAACCGATTTTAATGAAACTTCATACCCATTAGCAGGATACCTAGGACTAAAAAGTTAGTAGAAAACATTTTCGAAAAATTGTGTTTTGGTTCAATTAGACCGATTTTAAATTTTCCATACAAACAGAAATTTCCAATTATCTTTTTTTAAGTAAAATATTTCGAAAATGTTTTCTACTAACTTTTTAGACCTAAGTATCCTGCTTATGTGTGTGAAGTTTCATCGAAATCGGTTCAGTCATATCGAAAAGTAAGGACTTGAAAATTTGTATGAAATGCCGAACGGCGTACACGCTCTTAAGCGTGGCTTAACATCACATCTAACATCATCAGCTAACTTAACATCGATCGAACGCAAGATGCACGCGAAACTTCTAGGCCCTAATACGCTCAGCGTAACGATGTTTATGCGTGGTAAGGCCGCGCAGGAGAATTTTCATGTAGCACGATGCATACGCGTAAAGCTGGCTTCCCATGGTGCGTGGTAACGCGCACCGGCTGTACGTGGTATCATCCGTAAAATCACGCACCGTGGGAAGCCACATTATGAATGATGAATATGGTAAGAGAGCCTGGACGTACGCCTTTCCTGAAATTCTAAATAAACTTCCAAAGAAAATTGCCAAAAAATTTTAAAACAAAAAACCTCAACAAATTAAAAATATCTTAAAAGCCTATTTTACTGTGGGGAAGTATGGAATGGAGGATGTCAGCGTGTAGGTTCTCAGCCTGTAAACATAAGTGAGCAACTGTAAAATAAGCTTATAGCGCACATAATCTTATTGTAACTACACACATCAAAAGTGTCTAGGGATCAACATATATTTTTGCAATAACTTTTCTCCTGATTGATATTAATTAAAATTTTCTTTAAGGATTCATCAAATAAAGTGTTTTCGTTTGTCACAGTAACGATAAACCAAGTCACCTTTGCATTAATAAAGAAATTTGCCATTTTCCTAATAAAGGGATTTTTGACATTTGAACCACTAACACAAAAGTTCGAAAAAAAGACTGAAATAACAGTTTTCTTTAAAATTTTATTGGGTAACTTAAACAATTAATAATCCGTGTTTCTACCGCGAACACTAACAACACAAGAACATCGGTTTGGCATACTCAAAATGAGTTCATCCAAATCACGCTGTGGAATGGCCGCCCATGTTCGTTGCAACAACAAAAAAAGGTCTTCTTGCGACTGGATACCCTCCATATTCGGCAGAGCTCTTCTCTGTAGCATATCCCATGCATGCTCAATCGGGTTCAAGTCTGGCGACTGAGCAGGCCAGGGCAGGACATTGATGTTAGCTGCGGCGAGAGTCTGTCTTACAACTCTTGCGGTGTGCGGTCGTGCATTATCATGCATTTACTGAAATAAGGGACCGATTTGCGCTTGTAGAGGAACGATGACGTCTGAAACAATCGTCTCAGCATAAATTTGAGCGTTGAGGTTGCCTCTGATCCAAATCAACTCAGTTCTTCCGCCGATCCAAATACCCGCCCATACCATGATGGTTCCACCACTATAAGGATGGACTTCCTGGCAGGATTTTAATCGCTGTTGGCGTCCAGGGGTTCTCCAGTGTCGTATACGTCTTGTATCCGGTCTCATACCAAAACGAGACTCATCAGAAAAGCACACGAAACGCCATTGTACTTCTGCCCAATTTCTGTGTCCAAGAGCCCATTGATATCGAATCCTACGATTGTGCATTGCTATAGGTGGTACCCGTAGCGGTCTTCGGGAATGAAGGTTCACTTCATGCAAGCGGTTTCTGACTGTTTGGTCGCTAATTAAGTTCCCTGAAGAGTGATGAAGCCTCACGGCTAACATCATGGCGGTTATTGTTGGAGCTCTTCGAGTTAAGATTTGAATGTATCGGTCTTGTCTCCGTGTGGTGCAGCGATACCGTCCTCCATGGCGCTCAGCCACGGTACCAGTGCTTCGGTAACGTGTCCAAAGTCGACTGATAACACTCTGACTTGTATTCAGAGCTAAAGCCACAGTACGTTGCCGGGAACCAGCTTCTATCATTCCCACGGCTCTGAGCATTTCTTCCCTGCTTAAATGACGTCGCCGCTCCATAATAACGTTGGTTTTAATCAGTAGTAGGGAAACAGTAGCACTAATAATGTCTTCAATGCGTTGTATGTTTTTATAGGGAAAATATTGACAGCTGATTTTCATCTTTTACTCGAATTTGATTCACAGTTCCTGATTCAAATTATGAAATGCACCAAAAAGGATCCATATAAATTTATAAAATCATAAATTTATTACAAAGCCACATCTCAATCTCAAGAAATCCGCATAAAAATGCTTGATCCCTAGACACTTTTGATGTGTGTAGATTAAGCGCAATTTTATGTACAAATATAATGAAAATTAGCATGAAATTAACAGTTTTTTTTATGTGTGTGCGTGAATCGAAGCTATTCTTTCATTCCAAAATACCAAGTGAAAGAGAACTCGCACCGCACCTTCGAAGTTACCGACTCACGGCGGATACAGCGCACCGCTAAGCACGCGTCCGCGTTACCACGGTCGAGTCTCTTCCCATGGTGCGACGGTGCGAGCTCGTGCGTTGCGGTGCGAGATATCACGCGCCGTGGGAAACAAGCATAACACGACGATACAAGAGCCGCGCAAGATACGCTCAATGTGTCTGCAGCTGCGTAACGTATCGTCAAAGTAATATCGTCCCTTGAAACGTCCACTGTACCCCAAGTGTGAGTTTTTTTTTTTTTATTACGTTGTCCCGCACTAAGATTTCTCTATGAGGAGGATGAGGAGGAGCTCGTGGCTAAATAATTACAGCCGCATAGACCGATCTTCCGGGTTAAGCCACGCTTGCCGAGGTTGGTCTGTGGATGGGTGATCATTTACCATAGCGAGTTTCCTCCGTGCCTCGGAAAGCACGTAAAGCCCCGGCTGTCATTTGTAGATCTTTGACAGTCGTTACTGTTGGTCAGAAGCCAGAAAGTCTGACAACCAGTCTTACCAAGAGTATCGTATTACCCAATTACTGGGTTGTGGAGGTCTGATAGGCAGTCGCTCCATGTAAAATACTGATATTCAGCTGCATCCGGTTCGACTGGAAGCCGACCCCAACATAGTTGGGAAAAGGCTAGGCAGATGATGACACTAAGATTTCTCTATGTATCGTGGGTGCGTTTACAAACATAAATCTCACAAACAAACGCCCAGACCCGGAACAACCATCTGTAGGCCATACAAATTTTTGTTCCGTGTGAGAATCGAACCCACGACCCGTAGCGCAGAAGCCAATCGCTTAGCCACTGCACCAAACGTGTCGTCAATTTTTACGTTACTACTGTAGTTGCGTCACGCCAAAAATGTCAAACAAATTTTTAGTTACGCTATTGCCGCTAGAGGCGCTGCCTAAATTTTCATACATTTTTGGCGTGACGCAACTACAGTAGTACCGTAAAAAAACTCACACTTGAGGTACGGAAGAACATGAGCCTCATAAATGTTTTAAAACTTTCGCGTGTAATTCAATCGAAACGTAGGGATAAAAAAGGTATTTTGTGCCTTTTAAACTTTCTACGCGATTAGTCCCGTATCTGTATTTCTATAATGAGCCTTATAGATGGCTACCAGGTATGATCGTGAGGAAACTATTATTATCATGCTCTGGGTCTGATTTACCCTATAGCCTGAAGCCTGGGGCGTGAGTAGGCTTGCCAACCGTCCCGCGAGAGCCGGGACGTCCCGTTTCTAGAGCTTTAGAGCATGCGTCCCGCGAAAGACGTGTGCGGGACGCCAATTGTCCCGTTTTATTGTACCTACGGCTAAACCTTCGGGCAGGAGTCGGAATTTAGTGAACGCATTTTGTTTAACTAGAAGAATGGAGAGAGATCGCGACCGCGAGTCTCGCGTCGAACGAAGACCATATTATATTTCCAAATTTTTTCAACTTTTGCTATGTTGTAACTTGTTGTAAGTCTTTTACTTGTATGCCAAAGTAAAACATTCAATAATACTATTTAAATAATTTTTAATTGTATTTCTCGAGACATTGTTTTTTTTTTGACAGTTGTGTCCCGGTTTTTTTGCTACGTCCCGCATTTTGATTGCCAAAGTCCCGGTAAATTCATACATTAACGTTGAACGGAACAGAACGGGAGGCCGGCGACGGACGAAAAGTATTTTAAAAAGGAAAATGCAGAGATATTTACTCATCTTTATAATTAGGAAGTATATGCAGCGAAGATCGTTTGTTTGCACGTTACCTTATTTCCTAGGATCATGATTAACCTAGTTTTAGAACTGCGTCTTACTTGCAGAGAGAAATAAAAAGTGAATTTAATACTACTTGTGTTTACTGAACATTTTACTTCAACATTGCAAACATCTTTAAATGTTTTGTGTTGCGTCCATTATTAAGCTGGCTTTTTGTTTGTGATTAGAGGGTGGAACATTGTGGGGAATTTACTAGCGAATCCAGCAACCTCGGCCATAGATCTTCAGAGGAACACCGTGGTGATTATAGCCGGTAATAGTCCGGTATAACCCGCAGTCTTCTCGAGGGTGAGGATAAGAGTATGCTAGGATGCAGGTGACGCAGCACAGCACAGTACAGATTTTTTAGGGCAGGGTAGGCGAGGCAGACATAGGCCACGACCGCATGCTGCGACGCAGCTCTAAGACACATTCGAGTTTTAACTAGTACAAAGAATAGACGTGTTCGAGTCTGGATGATTAGTATTGCAATAAAATTCGAATTAGCGGTAAAAAACACGTGTCGACATGCACGCGTCGCGCAGAAATCTGTGCCGGCACTACAACGAGGCGCAGGGCAGGACAGACATTTGAATTGACATTGAATAAAGGGTTTATAAATAAAGGTCACATAAATACCTTTTTTCCTGCGGGTTATGGGACGGGGTACTTATTAAAACCGACGTAAGTCGAGAAGGTGAACCCTATTCACAATTAATATAATAATTATGTATTATTTTTAGGGTTCCGTACCCCAAGGGTACAACGGGACCCTATTACTAAGACTCCACTGTCCGTCTGTCACCAAGCTGTATCTCATGAACCGTGATAGTTAGACAGTTGAAATTTTCACGGATGATGTATTTCTGTTGCCGTTATAAAAACAAATACTAAAAAACAGAATAAAATAAATATTTAAGGGGCTCCCATACAACAAACATGTTTTTTTTTGGCGTTTTTATAGATAATGATACGGAACCCTTCGTGCGCGAGTCCGACTCGCACTTGGCTGGTTTTTTTTGTAGAGTTCTGTTTATCGTAAATAAAAAATAAATTTGGCTTGCGGTGGTTAAACGCAGTACTCTTATGGAAAAAAACACCCGACCACTACCTATGAATCTTCCCCATTACAATGGAATAAGGTAAATTACTGCAGCTTTTTTTTGAGTAACGTAAAGAGGAGGAAAGTTTAGAAGGGAAGCTGAAAAATTAATGAAGTTCGCGAAAAGTTCATGTTAAACTTCCCCAAGTTGCGTCCTTGTGCAAGGAATTGAGATTTGTAAAGAATTGCTAGGTAGAAAGTATGGCAAGGTGATTCACCCCATTTTTCGGCATTATGTGAAGGCTGCTGGCAACACCAACAAGAATAAGAACGTTTAATTTTTTGTGTATATAAGGTCTATCTATTCATATACGAAATATTTTAAGGGATACATCTATAGGTGGTCAAGAAGCCAAAGACAAGTGAAAAAATTTTTTTTTGTATGTTTGTAATTTTACGTAATTATTATACCTAATTGTAATAATGATTGAGACACTTTGCATAAATTTGAAAAAACAAGTGCCCGCTTCATTGACAATAAATACTACGTAGAGACTGGAGTAATGGATGTTGAAAATAGTAATGAGCCAGTATTTGATACGTGTATCAAGTAAAAATTATTTAATTTAAAAAAAAAAACATCCTTAGTTTTTCTTTTTTTTTAATTTATATGGCTTCTTTACCACCTACAGATGTATCCCTTAAAATATTTCGTGAATGAATAGATAAGATAGAAATTTAGTCTGTGATCGATATTGTTGGTGATATTCTTTTAAAATTATACCGTAGTAGATACAACCGCCGCGCATATTTGAAAAGATTTTTCGAAAGGTGTACCTATGTAAGGATCTTAGCATGTGGCGATCTAATTTTCCTATCTTCATGCAAAAAAGGCGTGCGTTTTTGTATACAAGTTTAGTTGTAGTATACACTAAACCTGAAACTATGTAGTTTGTTCAGAATCACTAGGAGAATCGATTGACATAGTTTTTACACCACATTATATTTTTCCATATTTTTTCATAAATTTCAATTCTCTTTCAATAGGTTTCTACGCATAACAGTGGACGGGAATAGACACCTTAAGGCTTGAGATGGTCCGCTCGGTCAGTTTCCGTGTATTAGACAACCCCTGCATAGCACATCACAGGCATTTCACACTTTACTAGGGAACTTAACGCGTCATAAACTAAGGTGTAATTTGGAGATTTATTTAAAAAACACACATTCAGGCAGTTCTGATGAAAATCTTGTTGGGGTGTCTCGATTTTTGTATATACTAAAAAAAAGTTGTATATGTATTGTGATCACAACACGGGCTCTCTTCTTTCAACCTCAAAGTGGAATGCAATCATATATACAAGGTTAGTTTTAGTATATACTAAACCTGAAACTAGTTTGTTCAGAATCACTAGGAGAATCGATTGACATATTTTTTACACCACATTTTTTTTTGTTTTTTTTTTTTCATAAATTTCAGTTTTGTTTCAGTAGGTTTCTACCCATAACAGTTGACGGGAATAGACACCTTGAGGCTTGAAATGGTCCGCTCGGTCAGTTTCCGTGTATTAGACAACCCCTGCATAGCCCAACTCAGGCATTTCACATTTTTTTAGCGAACTTAACGCGTCATAAACTAAGGTGTAATTTGGAGATTTATTTAAAAAAACACACATTCAGGCAGTTCTGATGAAAATCTTGTTGGGGTGTCTCGATTTTTGTATATACTAAAAAAAAGTTGTATATGTATTGTGACCACAACACTGGCTCTCTTCTTTCAACCTCAAAGTGGAATGCAATCATATTATATACTGTGCTACCTAGCCTTTTCCCAACTATGTTGGGGTCAGCCTCCTAACCAGTTGCGACTAAACACCAGTATTTTACACGGAGCGACTGCCATCAGACCTCCGCAAGTTACTGAGCAATACCGATATCCTAAAGTTAGACCGGTTTTCAGACTTTCGGGCTTCTGACGACCCGTAACGACTGTCATAAAGTATTCGTATGACATCAGGGACCGGTGGTTTAACAAGCTCTCCGAGGCACGGAGGGGACTCGGAGGGGACCGGTCACTCACCCACGGACTGACCACGGCAAGATTATCCTCGCGGTTGTTAATTAGCCACAAAGCCCTCCAAATAAAGGTTAAGCAAATATGGAATACTATACTAATATGGAATAACAATTAAGTGCTCATACACACGAAGATAATTAGTTTTTTTTGACGGCGGCTATTCTTTTTAAATGCCCGTGTTCACACGCATCACGAATCGTGAAAAATGTCGGACACGTCTTAAATCATGTATCGTCTTTTAAAAAACAGGTTCGTCAAAAAATACGAATCGTGATTTTTTTGTGACGGATTCATCGTGTTCGATAGTTCATCCAAGACGAAACGAATGTGAACATCAATTCGGATATTTTGCCGAATCGCGATAAAACACGATTCCGTATGCTATGTGAACGTCTATCCGTCATGACGAGCCCTAATATGGAATGAGCCCTAATATGGAATAACAATTAAAATTACTTTCCTGCACAAATAATTCCTGAACTAAAACTGTTTAGCGGAGTAGAAACAAAGTTAGGTTGCGTTGTAAAACTCTCACGCCAGATCATAACGTCGGCTATCACTAATTATTCAGCTCTTTCGGCATAAGATTAAATAATGCTCGCCCAGCGTTCATAGCTACAATCTAAATTGCACTTTACCTCATCCAATTAAGGCTCTATTTTGAGTGCAAAATTAAGTTATGTGTGAACTTAAGTGGTTGATTCTAGATTGCCTTATGAAAGAGGTGGTTTAAGGGTGGCTTGATTACTATCAAGGATGTGTGCACTGGACTATGACGTGTTATTATATGCATGGTACTTGCAATTTGCTATTTATTTATAGATGTCAATGCCAATAATTAACTGCGTTTTACACCTCATTGTTTTGTGCTTGCACCGGACCAGCTTTCAAACCTATATTCAGCCCTCATCAAACTGTCTCCCTCCCAATCTCCCGCCCTTAGCCGAGGTCCTCGGTCCCACTAGGGGTAGCCCTTAGTCCAGAAGCCCAATTCTCGTACCTAATTAATTTGAAGTAAGACTTAAGGTTGACCGAACTGAGACTAAATTATGAATTGAATAAAAAATGGTATTCTCGTACACTTAAAGTTTAGTCCGGTTTCAGTATCATCTCAGTCTATCTCGATATAATGTCCATTCAGTCAACTTAGAATCTATTACCGATAGCACACTAATACCAACAGTCATAGACTAAAATTCTAGAAATATAAGAGAATTCCAACTTGTCAAAATGGCTCAGTACATACAATGTAACCAGAATACCCTTTTGGCTTCAGTCAACTTTCAATCTCATTTCAATATAATCTCACGTTTGACGTTGTTTGTTAACGAAGTTAACGTTGAGTTGGGAGTATGTGTGAGTGTTGGTGTTGGTGTGTGGAGTATGTGCGTGTTTATTGTATGTACATCGTTACAACCTGCTGTCAAAACTAATGGCACCACTTTCGATTGTACCCATGCGCTCTTGTTGGTTGCAATGTCTTTGACATTATTGCTAATCAACCTAATGGTTCTGATTGGTTGAAATAACAAACAATGGAAGTGCTGCCATCTGTTTTTTTCCATTGCCTTCCGCATTGAATCTAAGGTACCATAGAAACACTACTCCGCGGAAGATCCTTTCCAATCCAATCGGATCTCATCTGGGTATTATAAAAACAGAATCTAATCTTGAAAATATCATTTTCAATCTCATCCGAGAACTATTTCGATTCAATCTGTCTATCATGGTAGGTACGGAGTACATTTTTCAAAGTTCCATCAAAGCATCGGTACTCTTCAACATTCTTCGATGAATTATTGTATCTCGGTATCAATGACCAACTATACTTGGGAGCAAATAAATCGAGCCACTTCTATTTTTCACGTAGGTATAATTGTTATTATTTTTGGTAATAAGGAACAAATATCAATTCTAAACATATATCGCCTAAAAGGTTATTTGATAACCTTTACAATGAGGGTAGTTTTTTGTATTTTGAATTATATAATTCATGAAATCAAAACTATAATAACGACACGTGAAAAAAGGAGTGGCTCGATTTCTTTGCTCCCAAGTGTATTTCATCATTATTATATCTAGCCACCGCATTATTTGGTATGTCACATAATGAGATGAGAGGTTGGCGGACCGAGGCCTGCCGGGATTGCGGTGCATGCAGCTGCGAATCCCGCGACCCCGGCCAAGGGTCAGGAGAAGGAACGCCGTGGGTTTTTAGCCAGTAAGAGTGCGGCATACCCCTTCGCCTTCCCCGGGCGAAGGGCATCCAAGAGGATTTTTCCACGAAAAAAAGGGTGAAAAGAGTATACTTAGCATATTTTCTATACAAAAGCTGTCAAAACTTGGATATTATTCCTCAGATAAAAGTTATCTGACGATTGAAAAATCGACCCTAAGTAAAGTAAAATGTAAAAGCGTGAGATGTTTATATTTGTTTCTTTTTCTAAGTCCTCCAAGCAAGTAAAGCAGCCGTCTGGAAATGTTTGTATATCTTGTTTGCTGTCTCTGAAGTCTTGTTTTATTAACACCTGTTTCCAAGGTACCTACCTACGTTTTCAGTTCTTTTTTACTTTTAAATTAATTCATTGCAATATTTATCTGACATTTACGCAAGCACAAAGTACTATTTTTACTAATCAATATTTATTTTTACCAGACTTCTTTATAAAAGCATTGCGTAGTAGTGATAATCTATTTTCTATTTTCATGCAGTAGGTATGGTCTAATATCGATCCCGGCCTTTGACTATCAGAATTTGATTATCAATTGGGTTAACGATGAAAGAAATCATCGTAAAGAAATCAGGGGCCTAATTCTCCTAAAATAAATCTTGATAAATCACAACCGAACCAAGGCCGAACCGTTCATTGAGACAGTTCTCAATTTCAAAAGCTATCATATTGTTTGACACAAAAAACAAAATCAATCATTTAGAAAATTTTCGAAAACAAAAACTAACTGACGGTTGTGGTTCGATTGCGTTTGGTAACAATTTATTTTAGGAGAATTAGGCTCCTAGAGCCCAATTCTACTAACAGAAACTTTTATCAACTGCAACTGAATCGTTTATTCAGACAGTATTCGTTTACAAAAACTATCAAATCGTTTGACAACAAAAACAAAACCAAACATTTTGACAGTTTTCGTAAACGAAAACTGACTGGATGATCGATTCAATTGCATTGAATAAAAGTTTCTGTTAGTATAATTGGCCTGTACACCAGAGAGGGCTCCAAAAAGATCTCGAAGGTGTATTTAGTCCGCAAACCCCTCCCCAAAAACCAGCAGCGTGGTTGAAGATCTCATCCTGAAAAGAGGCCCGTGTCTAGCATTTAGATTATGAAAGAAGAAAGAAAGAAAATAAGTTTATTTGCGGTAAACATGACGCAAAAAGAAAATAAACACAAAAACCAAAAAATAAGAACGTTGAGGGAAACATGCGTCATATCCACGCAAAACGGCTATTGCTCAGCATTATGCTGCGACCCTGTGCAAGACAGAGCCCCAGCGCTAGTTTTCAGCGACAGCTGGCGCCGACGTAATGACGTCGTTTGGTGCAGCAAACAATTATTATTAAAAATAGATAAATATTATGATTTAATTTATAAGTGATAGAATATACTAAACAGGAACATAAAAAGAAGAAAAGGAAACAGACATCCGTACATGCCATGAGAATATCTTCCTCATTTTACATTTTACGGATAATGCAGTGGCAACATTTCGAAGCGTTCTCTTTTATATTTTGAGGTGCACCCACCATGTACCAAAAAATAAAATAAAAATGCTGCTAAACGGAATTATTATTACATATTGGCCAATGATATGTGTTACTACTATTATGCAAAAGTTATGTGTCAGTGTAATAATTTTATGTGTCAGTGCTATAAGCGATTTTATACGATTGTGAGTGTGTGTAGGAGAAAGATAGGATAAGATGGAGCCAATAAAAAGACAAAGCCTTGGAAACTGGAGGATGACCCGACATACCCAAACACTAAAACTATGTAAAGAGCTAATTATGCTAAGCATCATCATCATCATCGTTCAGCCAAAAGACGTGCACTGCTGGACACAGGCCTCCCCCAAGCATCGCCACATCGACCGGTCCTGTGCTTCTCGCATCCAGCGGATTCCCGCGACCTTCACCAGATCATCATGCTAAGAATAATGATGTGGGCTCGCGCTCAACAGCGGATGCTTACCGTCGGTCACAAGTGCAGCAGTGAGGGCTTAGGCATAACATCCCAATGTGCCCAAGGCTTAACATCGGCAACTATAGCACTTACTGAAAGGATCTCAGTCCACAGGGTCATAATAGGGTCAGGCGGGAATTTAAAATTTTCAATAAAATATATGTCGGAGATGCAGAGGGAATTTATCCGAAATATCCTCGTTGTCCGCCATGTTACACGTGGTTGGTTACAATCAGTGCGCACACCCGGCGCGGTCAAGCTCTGGATGTCAAATGCGTCGTAGGTATCACTAACACACTAGTCTCACCTCGACATCTGACAGATGTCAAACGTCACATGTGACAGTTCATTTGACAACCTTGGTAGAACTACTGACTCAATGACAGCTGTTATCGATTTGATTAATCGACTAGAGTATCTCAAACACAAATAGATGGCGCCACTAGTATGTGAACAAGCGGTTTACTTCACTCCTCCGACATATAAATATGTTGTTACTCTGCTTAATTGTTGAACTGGCCACAGTTCTACAACTAGCCATCCGGAATTTGTAATCTGAGTTGCCAGCAACTTTGCAAGGTATGACAGCAATGTTCTTCTACCCACCTGCGTCATAAATAGAAGTTGCTCAATGACAGAAAGTGAACAGCATTCTGATTGCGCAACCCACTCATAATCGCTATGGCTTTGATCTTGACAGGTCAACAATTTCCATAACAACGTAGGTATTAACAATACAACTTCTCCACAACCATGTACTACGCAATGAATATTGTTTACGAGCGTATTGTATTGTAGCGGTTACGAGTGTGTTGCTTAATTAGAATGCTGGATTTTTCTCGATGAGGAAGAAAAATATTTAGATAGCATCGATTAGTAACCAGCGCAAATTATAAGTCAACACGGGGTAATTGAATTTTTCCCAGCATTCTTGCACACCGAGCAGTTAAGCTTAATGCAAATGCAATTTGATTCGTAAGTACTTCTGCATACAGTTTAAAATCCAGTACTCAGCACGAGAGGCCCATCAAAACAAGGAATAAACGACTAACAATGGACGTTGAGAAGTACATAATTCCAATCCTGTTTTGTAATGAGCATTTTGTACCAGAATAATTAATTCATTCAGCAGAATAGCGAGGACTTGTAGAATAGCTGCGAAGCAGGCTTGCATACTAAGACAATGCAGCTGTTCATGTTTTGAATACATCAAGGACTAATTAAATAAAGCGTCTAAAGTTTTAGTGTCCAAACACACTATGCCGAAGGTACGCGACCGAAGTTCCGCGGCTCATTTTACGTTCCGACGTATCCGGATGATATGACACACCGTAAGTGCCTAACTTACGCGGCAGAAATTCTTTTGTGCAAACTTTTGGGCGGACACGCCGGGCGCGGGCATGCCTGCCTCCCGCTGCTCCCCGCCCCGGATCTTCGTCGGCAATCGAACCGAACTTCGGTCGCTTATAATGTGTGCTCTACAGAATACGTTGCCGCGAAATTGTCGCTGAACTTACGCCCGACCGAAGTTCGGCTGTACGCTTTAGCGCAACGTAATTTCGGCATGTGTCGTCAGTAATTCAAATAGCATTGCAGGCGTAATCATGCCGAACTTTGGTCGCGTACGGCACAGTGTGTTTAGACACTTAATCTTCTCAAAGATTAGTTTAATGTCCGGCTGATTGGTGGCGTCGTGCGTCGGATCGTTGAGTTCCCTAAAATAAGGTTGAGCTACACGATGTTTGATGCATGTCTGCCGTCAGTTGGGGCATGTCAAATCAAACCTGCTCTTTCCTTAAAAGGCCATTCCAGACGTTGCCCTACATTGTTATACGCACATAGTTTTATATCACAATGTCTGGACTTTAAAAGAGACCTTGACCTCTGAGTTTGTTTCGCCCTTTTCTTCTTAGAGCTAGTCAGATAGGTCGAGCCACATAGTCTTAAAAAAAACAGTACATTGACTTGTAAAAGTGTCTGTAACAGATTTATTTACAGAAATAAATATCATTATTATGTTATATTTCCGTTATTCATCGTAAAAACTTATACTTAAATCATATTTTTTTAAATACATAATTCATAACAAAAACAACATTCATTTAAAAAATACAAAAATAGTAGCCCATGGGGAACAGGGTCCAAGCTACCGGCGGTCAGGGCTCCAGAGAGAGGAACTTCCTAAAAATACGCGCCGTGTCCAGAAGTACCGCTTTCTGTATCAAATCCTTGATCCAGCTGCCTAACGAGAACCTCATCAGATATTGGCTTCGACCAATTCTTGGTTATTAAGCCATTGGCTGTAACAACAATCGGCACAATGACTGCTGAGTCACCATCCCACATGTCATCAACCTCGTGTGCCAAATCATATTGCATCGGCAGCATCTTAAATGTCGGCACTAGTTGAGCTTCCTAATGAGCACAAAGCCAGCTCATCTAAGCAGGGCTCATCCTATCAATATGCGAGCAATACTCAAGAATGAAAAAAGAAAACAAGTGTTTAATCCGAGCGATTTATTAAACGGAAAAATGTACCGTATTTTTCGCATAAAAACAGGGCTGGACGCAGAGAAATGCATTTGTAGGAATAAAATCGATAAGGCGCTTGACAACGGAGCGAAACAAGGATGCGACATTATACGACGAAAATAAGCCGAGGGAAATAAACACATTTTATATGCAAGCTCTGCAATTGGCGTGTCACGATTTCATTTTGAGTTCGAAGTTATTAGCTTGCGAGATTAAAGAGAGATATTTATAGGATATTAAACTTACTCGATTGTGAACTCGAGTAGGTTCATCATACTCTTTTTGTTATTCGAGCCCGACTATTATATCGGTTTATATAGTACTAGCGACCCGCCCAGGCTTCGCACGTGTACGTTTTCCTCTTGAATCACTCTATCTATTAAAAAAACCGCATTAAAATCCGTTGCGTAGTTTTAAAGATCTAAGCATACATAGGGACAGACAGCGGGAAGCGACTTTGTTTTATACTATGTAGTGATTATTTCCATCATTTATTGGATCCAAATATGAAAGTATACCTCCCGCAGTTCACCGATAAATGGTTCTTGGTTGGTTGTGATAGATGCTGATTCTAACATCATTGTCCAGGGGCCCATTTCTCCTAAAATAAATTGTTGCCAAACGACATCGAACCACAACCTTCAGTCAGTTTTTGTTTTCGAAAACTTTCAAAATGATTGATTTTGTATTTTGTTGATTTTGTGTCAAACAATTTGATAGCTTTTGAAATTGAGAACTGTCTGAATGAACGGTTCGGCCTTGGTTCGGTTGTGATTTATCAAGATTTATTTTAGGAGAATTAGGCCCCTGGTACAAGACAAGTAACCAACTGCAAAACAAACAAATCAAGTAACTTTGTACGTCGTTTTTTTTGTAGTGGGAAAATCCTCATGAATTTCTACCCTTCGCCCGTGGAAGACGAAGGATTATGCCGGACTCTTACCGGTTAAAAACCTACGTACTCCACAATGGTTTTTGGCTAGATTATCGGCGATTTCAGCCCAAAACCATTGTACAATACAGAACTGCCGAGCTCTGTACCACGCAATGGTTTCGGGAGAAAGTACATTATAAAACATTGAGTGGTACAGATCGCTCCGGTTCTGGATACCACAGTGGTTTCTTAATACGCCCCTGGGTCAATCTATATCAGTAGTAGATCATATGGTTTTAAGGAATTACACGAATTCTTTTACACCCTTTATATCACTTGGAAAAAAAATCTAGTAAATAATCACAATCTGTGTAGAAAGTAGTGCCTGATTAGTTTAGCACTAAATTCTGGGTTGGATGATATCTTGGTTGATTTGGTTGACTTTATATCGGACTGGTAATGGTTTGATTATTGGTTTACGACCACTGGTTTAATGATACGCAATAATATGGTATAAAGGCTATATTGAATACTAGTTACTATAACATATAAATGGTAAATCTAAGCTAAAGTAGCACTAAGATGGTTTGATTCGAGTTACGCGATTGATATCCGAACACGCACTAACTGTCAATAGTTGCAATATACGAGTATGTATTTATGGAAATGCACGCAGGCAAGTACTGAGCTGTTCGGTTGCAAATATTGTACCGAACAACCTGCCTGCATCATAGACCACGCTACAACTATTGTTATTAGGAACGTAAAGACATTACCAACACGTTTGTCTCCGAAGCAAGAAAAAAGATGTAGAGAGTAACATCCGGGCAACAGCTGGACCGACGGCTTAACGTGTCTCGGAGAGCACGATAAGACGTCGGTCCCGGGTGTCATACAAATATATATGATAGTCGTCACAGGTAGTCAGAAGCCCGAAAGTCTGGCAACCGGTCTAACCTTAGGATATCGGCTAGCCCAGTAACTGTTGTGGAGGTCTGATGACACTGTTAAATCGTGTTGTCATTCATTCTTAGTTTTGGCCCCGAAATAATCGTATGTCCGTAGGTGATAGGGAGTAGAAAACCCTCGTAACTAAGGCCGAAACCACTGACTTTGTGCTTAGGGAGTAGACCCCCTGGTTAAACTAGAGGCTTATAGGGGGAAACTCGCCTCTCGTCCGCGGCCCAAATTACACGCAGTAGGAACCACATGAATAAACAACCGAGCAGAATGAAAGCTTCATACTAACGTCCGTGCGTAGGTACACTACTACACGCACAGCTTATGTGTGCGTGACTTGTCACCGACAAGGCGCGCGGGCACAGAATAGTAACAGAAGCAACACTTCGCGCAACAATTAATAGAAATAGCGACTCTTGCTACAAAGCAACAAAGTGCAATTCAGCTCGCATAAGCGCTCAGTACCTAACGCTATATTCACCTAAACGTTGCCGCTCTCTTTTAACGCGCAACTCTGTCGCTGTCTGGCGCGGAGTGACGCGCTAGCTGTGGCGCTAGGGTTTTCGGCTTGCCGCTGCTACTATACGTCTATCTACCTACTTGACCACGGAATCTATCTTTATGTTTGATGCCTATGATTACACGGTCAATTAGGTAGATAGACAATGAATAATTAAGTTCGTCATTTGTAATTTACAAATGAAAACAAACCTTTAATTTTTAGGCTACCTAGATACCTCTTTGTTTAACATTCCTCAATAACTTACATTAATAATATTTTCATATTTTGCAATAATTAAAATGTTCGTAGAACAAAAACATCAAAAATTCTGGTTGTTTACATTTTCACTATACTAATTCTTAATTATCTCCTAAACGCGTGGACCGATTTGCATGATTTAAACGGATATAATGGTTTTAGACCTCGATCTCTCATTTGACACCAAAATCGTTAAGTTATCTCAACAAATAAAAAATCACATTTTCAAGTTGCGCTCGTAATTATGTAAATCAATGTAATCAAACATTAAACGTTAAAACTACGGTTCTATATGACTGTACCTACTTGTTACCTAATTAACTTGTAGATAGGGTTTAGTTGCCGACATAATGCACATGAAAACGAAGTTTTATCATCGTTTTTAAATTAATTTGAACTTATTTTTCCTCATCTGCAGGTAATGAAAAAAATGACACTGTCGTCTCCGTATTTCGACACACATCCATCAAATGAGCAACGTTTTAGACCAGCCATTCTTGTTGCTCACTAAACTTATTTAAAATACCTAATAGGTACATAAGCGCGCGCGCGAGCGTTGACAGCCCACTGGCGAGGTGGCCGCGTAGCCACGCGAAATTGTAGGCACTTATCGCTGTAGGTACGGCCGAGTGGTGGAGGCCTGGCGCGGGGAGTGCACCGGCGACCGCTCGGGTACAAACCGGTTTGAGGCGGCTCAGTACGCGGACAAACTTAAGGGTTGCTAGCGGCAGCGGTACGACGCGGACGTTTTATTTTATATTGTTTTCAAAGATGCCAAACTGTTGTACTGTGTGTACAAATAATGGTAGGAAAAATAAGAAAACTTCTTTTTTTGTATATCCAAAGGATCTTGTCAGCTAAACACATGTTTAATGCTTATTACAGAAGTATTTAGTTAGGTACGAGTAGGTATAAGTAATATCCAAAATAACTGAGATGGCGTTAGGACTTTCCCATAAGAATCATTATTTGTTACTTAAATTGGCGTAAGTATTATTTATTCGTATTTTTGTTTTAGTAGGTTTGTAGAATAGTACCAAAGTATATTTGTAGACCGTCTTAGTAAGATTCCATTTGGCTTTTTCTATTAAATAGGTACCTACTTAACTTACGTTCGTGAAATAGTAAAACAAGGAAGGAAACATTATAGTTTCGCCATGTCCGTCTGTCCGTCCGTCCCTAAGTCACAGTAATTTTATTAACCTCCCACCTCTTGATGTGGAAACTAACGATTATAAATTCGATTTACCCGAAAAAAATGCCCTCGTTTATGTCGCAGGATATTTATATAGAAAATGTCTCAATCGACACCAATGTGACAAAATAAAACTGTAAGTCAAAAGATATGAAAATGCTATTAATATGAGCAGAGATTATATTTTCTGTAATTATAAAGATTTTAACGAAAGAAATGTACAGTCTGGATTTTTAATAATTCCTTCAGATCATTTTGTACGATTTATTGAATTAATGGAAAACAAGTTTCGATCATTTTTCAACCGACTTCAAAAAGGAGGAGGTTCTCAATTCGTCTGAATGTTTTTTTTTTTTTTTGTATGTTTGTTACGCGATATCTCCCCCAATTATGAATGGATTTTGATGATTCTTTTTTTGTTTGGTAGACCATACTTTAGAGGTAGTCCCATATAAATTTTATTGAAATTGATTCAGCATTTTTTGCAAAAATCAACAAAAACTAAAAAAAATACACAAATCGTATATAGACGACGTTCTAGTTGTAGTGCTGGTCCGAGAATTTTTACACTATTGTAATTGTAATTTGTGGCACTAAAAAGTATAAAATAAAATAACTTTAAAAAAGTAAAAACCGACTTCAAAAAAAACTAAACGGAGTAAAATAATTATCATATAATAAAAGTACCAGTTTCAGAAGTCGGTGTTCTACGCTGAAACAAATTGAATGCACCGACTTCTGAAACTGGTACTTTTATTATATGATAATTATTTTACTCCGTTTAGTTTTTTTTGAAGTCGGTTTTTACTTTTTTAAAGTTATTTTATTAATATTCACCAGAAAATTACAAATGTTGGACAAGAAATTCTAAAGCATATAGATGATTGCACTTTTGAAATGCCGTGCCCCTGTTTTCCAATAGATTATTTAAAAAAAAAATATTAGGTTTAGAATTCATCATACGATAAAACAAAATAATAACCAAAAAAACCAAGCAAAATAAGAACAAAAAAATACTGAGAGTTGGAAATTTGTAGAAATATAATAATAATAGATACTTGCAATAAAACATTTTGATTTTATTTTTTTCATTTTAACAATTAAATGTAGGTACCCCGATTATATATTTTCAATAACCGAGTGACAGCCCTATGAAAGTAGGTAAGAATTTTGAACTCTGTTAGGAAGCTTTCATTCTGCTCGGTTTTTTATTCATGTGGTAGGAACAGTAGTGGAAAAGTTGGCCGAAAGCGTGGGCCAGAATACCATGGGAAAAAAGTATCGTAGTTAAATCGACCCATTGGGATTTAATTTCAATAAATGAAAAAAAAGGTGCGGAATAAAACGTAAGTATTAAAATATGGGGTATTCCTCGAAGCGCACCAACGATGAAACATGAAGAAGAGCATGAAAGGATATCGTAATAAATGATATTGATAGACGCTTTAAAATTCAACTGTCCTAATTGTTATTTATTAAAACTACCAGGAAAGCAGAAATGAACTGGAGCTAGTTGCTTAATTAAGTTGGCAAGCTTCGAGGAATACCCCATTTTTTTTTCTTTTTTTCATTTTAATGATATTAAATCCAAACGGGTCGATTTAACTCCGATACTTTTTTCCCATGGTATTATGGCCCACGCATTCGGCCAACTTTTCCACTACTGCTCATACTGCGTGTAATTTGGGCCGCGGACGAGAGGCGAGTTTCCCCCTAACCCAAACTAGATGCTGACCCCAACATTTCTTCATCTAATTTTGTTGAAGTCGATAGCAAGAGTTCAAGTCGGCTTTTCGTACCCAAAGACGTGACCCGAATAAAAAAATGCAAGAGTTGACGTTTATACCGATTTATGATTACAAATGGACGTGATCATTCGGAAATTAAAAATAGTAACGGCCATTTTGTTTCGCGTTCTTAATTTAATATAAGAAAATGATGTAGGTACCGTAACGTAATGCAGTTTACAAAGGATGTACTATGCCATATCGAATGCCAAATCATCGAATGTCCAAATATTCGAACGTTCATTTCATCAAATGGTTAATAAATCGATTATTCCATTTTTCGAACACTCACTCACTTTTAATAGTTTGCTTGCTTTTTTTCTTCGACATAGCCGTATTTTTAGCATACTAATATACAATGAAATAAGTATGTAAGTCAGTATCTTAGTATTTCGATATAATGAATATGCGATGCGCTGAACGTTCTATCAAACAAAAATTCGATATTTTAAACACTCGATGTATGTATTGAGTGTTCGATTAATTGAATGTTCGATTTATTAACCATTCGATGAATTGAACGTTTTGACTATTTGGTCATTCGATTTATAGTGTTCGTTGACATTCGATGATTTGGCATTCGAAATGTAAGTACACCTGTTTACAAATTATTGCGGTAAATAGATTTGCAGTAATTAATGAAATTACATTAATCATGACTTTCATGAACATGTTTAAGCATTTAATTTTACTTGGACTTACAAAGAATGATTGTACGTGCTGGGAATTATTTATTGTTTACTTATTCATCATAGTATGAACGGAAAATGTAGTCCGACTTCACGTTCATACTAAAGCTAACAGTAAGCCTGCTCACAGTCGGCGGCTGAATATATATACATTTGGTGTGAACTGTCCCTTAAAGCCACCTTCACGAATAGATAACCACTTATTGCGTCAATCCGGTTCAATAATCTAGACAATATCGAGGGAACCTCGATACATACTGTTAAATTCATAACCCGACCTTTTGGCTTCGCCGTTGTAGGTACTCATCGAGGTTGTAAAGGGCGAGAAAAGGGGGAGAATGTAAGTTATACAATTATTACTACATATGCCAAAAGACAATTCAATACAAATTCCGCTACCCTATATAATAAAATAATTAACATCTATCCCATGACTACTAAAAATTGCAAACAGGCAATAGTTCAATGGCTAAAACTGAAGACCTATGATGACATTGAATTATTGCTGCTAGCATCGTCATTATAAGTTGATAAGATTCACACACGCACCCACACTCACATACACATACACACATTTACACACATGCACACACTCACTCAAACATACACTAATTTAGATAATATCTCTAAGTTTTTTTTTTCTTCTTAATTTTAAGTATATTTGTTTTGTTTCTTGTTTAAATTATATCTTCTTCTTCTTTTTTTGGTACACTTTATAATTTAATATTCAAGAACGAGGCCTCCTAGCACAGGTATATTCTTTACTTAAAAGGAGGTCCCTGTGTGAGATTTATTGCAAAGTGTACAAGATTCGGAAATAAACCTTATTTTATTTTATTAGCTAATCTAAGAATCTACCTTTTATACAAATACTGAAGCTTGAAATAGAATAAAAATATATTTATAATATTTATTGCCCCTCACTTTTTTTTCATTGAAGCGTTTACGGTACGTTCACACGGCGTCGTGTGTTTCTCAACCGAATCGTTTTTTGCAGGATTCGGTTTAGTGGAAATAGTATTTCAATACATGAGTTCACATATGCATTCAGTTTCAAGACACGGCAAAAAAACCGAATCTTGCTGAAGTTGACATCCGATTTGGCGACTACAAACCGATCCGGCCGTACTGCAAAATGTAGGATCCGGCGCAGTGGCATAGCGCATTCAATACATGCGTTGTTATGATACAAGCAGGTGTAGATTCGGTTATTTGCCGGATCTTGAAACCGAATACATGTCGGGTCGCGGGGGAGTGGGTGGGGAGGGACATGGGACGTGTGTTCACACGGGATCCCAATTCGGGGCCGTCGTATACGGCATCGCAAGATGTGCCGTGTGAAAACAACATTCGGTTTTTCCAGATCCGATGAAAATAAGATTCGGCAAAACGTGACTCCGTGTGAACGTAGCGTTACTCTAAAAAAGTGGATCATCGCCCTATTGACAGAATTTTAACATATTTGAAATGTTATCAATAACACAAACAACATTTCAAACAGTCGACTGCATCCAAAGGTACGTAGTACTTATTAGAGTGCGCGCAAGATAACTCTGCGCGCGACTGAGGGCGTGCTAAACGTTGCCGTGATCGCAAAAGTTCAGATTACCGCTTTTTTATCGCTATACATACTTAATTTTCCCGTTAAATATTCCTACAATCAGCTAGTTCTACTATCAAAATTGATAAAACGGCACACACTTCGGTGGACCATGATTAGTTCCGATTTCGGCCGCGCGCAGACTTATCTTGCGCGCACTCTACTTCTATGATTCAAAGTCTGAAAACACAGAGACTATACAACCTGTATACATAAATGTTCGTTCTGAAACACCAAAACCAACATCAATGTGAATTTAAAAACGGGCGAGCGGCAAAACACATAGTGAAAATTAATTTAACAATTCACTGTGGAACGTTTCAATAGAACGTTATTCCAATGCCAGTTATATAACTTTTAACTACTTTTCCTGTAGTTCATTTTTCTATTATAACTAGCTGTACCGATGCGTTGCAATGCACTTTTTCCTACTACCTACCTGCGTTAATTAATAGTATTAGGTGTTAGTGTGGGCCCGTCATAAAATATAGGTTGATACAGTCAGCATGAAATATATCGGGACGAACAGACCGTTCAAAATGATCAGAGCAACTAAGAAAACTAAACTGTATCTCAATGACACAAGGAGTGTTTCAGAATGAACACAGAACACAGCAACTGTCATTCTGACATGATTTTTTATCGCAATGAGATAAAGTTTAATTTATTTAGTTGTTTTTATAGGTAACTAGCTGTACCCGGCATGGATTGCAATGCACTTTTTCCTACTCACTACCTAAGTACCTATTCCACTACCTACCTTCAGAAACAAAATCAAAATAGTAACAAAAAGTTAAAACCATTTTCGTGCATGCGATATACAAATGAAGAATATGGACATAGTGAGATAATTTCGTTTTTTTTTAAATATCAAAATTTTCTTTCATAAGAAAGAAGAATCCTCTCTTCTTCATTCATTTCCATTTAAGAACATTATTCTCATGAGATCGTTTTCGATCAGGGGCCTATTTCTCCTAAAATAAATTGTTGCCAAACGCAATCGAACCACAACCGTCAGTCAGTTTTTGTTTTCGAAAACTTTCAAAATGATTGATTTTGTTTTTTGTGTCAAACAATAAGACAGCTTTTGAAATTGAGAACTGTCTGAATGAACGGTTCGGCCTTGGTTCGGTTGTGATTTTTCAAGATTTATTTTAGGTGAATTGAGCCCCAGGTCCACGAGCAAATGCATGTTATTCAGTGAAGATTTACGGCCATGTATTTTCATTTTCCATATCAACTTGCCCCCCCGCCCCTGGGCCATCGGCTGGCGACGCCCTTGCATGTATGTAGGTATTTTAATATCATCCAACTGTATGGAGTGTCTTTTGCATTAAGCCATTAATGACGCAGCCACGACACGGGATGTAAGGCGGAGTCCACACTGTCGCGTGACTGCCCCGCATTTACAACTGCCCACTGTGTTTTAAGTCAAGGACTGCGATTATTTTTTACTTGTTACTG
Organism: Amphipyra tragopoginis; assembly: GCA_905220435.1. Lineage (NCBI taxonomy): Eukaryota > Metazoa > Arthropoda > Insecta > Lepidoptera > Noctuidae > Amphipyra > Amphipyra tragopoginis. The sequence continues at coordinate 7,125,362 of HG991991.1, read as the reverse complement.
GGGGATTGTAATCAATTAAAAGTTTGTCGTTTGATAAACTTTAATTTAATATGTAATAAAGACTGTTTATTTAGAAGTTATGTAAATAAAGCGGTTTAATCAATGAGTCGTGTTAAATAACTTTTAACTCGGTGAACTTCGAAAAAGAAAACATTTTACTACATTTTATTCATACATTGTCCTTTTAATTTTACATCCAGATCAGCATAAAAGTAACCTCGACGTTCAATAAATGTCCAATAAGAGCTTTTTTGCTTTGAACGCCAACTAAAGCTTTGTAGTTACCGGGGGAAATTTCACTGAGTTTTATACTTTTTAAATTGCTCACCGCTACAAAGGAGTGGCGAGGAATTTAATTTTTACACCGGCTGAAATAAAATTATGATGTCGATACGCTCTTGATCTAGCGAAATATGCGAATTATGTGAAATCGTTTTTTAAGTGAGTTTCTTTTTTTTTCCCTTTTGACTTTTTCTCATATTAACATACATGTTACATAGAATGCGTTAACACGTATGTTATCGCTAGTGGGTAACACTGGGCAATGTTGATAAAGGAAGGTAGTCGTCGATGTGGATGAACGCACCCGAGGTTATAAAGGCGGCGGTCATTCGACGAAGCGAGAGCATTCCGTGTTGATCAGCTGAAGAAGTCTGACCTTTTATATCTGATTAGCTTGTCCTTATTTTATGATCTTGTAATAATTGTGTAATTGTAAAAGTAATATATTGTGATTGTGTAAAGTAATATATGGTGAGTGTTTACCTTGCTCGCAATCCTGACATACCGATATTAGCTATAACTGTAATGATAGAATCACCCCTGAACGATTATGTTGTTGTCTCAGATTATAAAACAGAAGGCAGATAGACCGCCAGGAACAGCGTGAGTGCGGCCTAAAAAGCAAATACAAATTCAAAAGCGAATACAATCTCGAGTCAGTATGACACGAAGCGCCGCATTGTTAGGACGTCATAGATAATTTTAATATTTTTGATAATAATGCCGTCTTGCGTTTTTAAACATTGCAAAAACTGTTCCCAAAAACAAAATAAAGAAAATGGAGTGTCTTTTCATAGGTTTTATTGATGATTTATCTATTTGGATATTATTTTACGTGATTATTATTAGTGACATCTTGGAACACAAAACCTTAACAAAAATCATTCGGTGTTGCTTGTTTATATTGAAACATTTACCCCCTAAGTTAGGAAATAAGTAAAGAATACAGGAATAACGATTTACAAAAATATTTATTTCGATTATAGTGTTTTATTTATCGCGTTTTTTGGTTGGTATGTTTGTAGGTATGTGTGTCCGTTTGTATGTGTCTTCGTAACTAAAACTACTTAATGTATTGTCTGTCTCTAATAATAATCATGTACGTCAGTCGATTTGCCAACATAAAGTAAATATAGCTATCAAAAACATAATTACAACCATTCACGACTATACTAAATGACTGCCATAAATGCACAAAATATTTATATTTATCATCTTCTATTCTGTAATCTGAGATTAATGAATTTCTAAAGTAGGTACTTGCATTAAAATACAATCTGACTCAACGGCAGAGATTCACTTTATATACATATGTATAGCTCTGTATGTATCTGCATTTTTCGGAGACAGTAAATTGTTTATTTAATGTAATGAAATATAATGGGAATTTTGTCATTATCATGGCAACCGTACACGCACAAAGAGGCAACGTGTTCTTATAGTGCTGTCACGCACACATCTCTACAGACGTGCCTCACAATATGGTTCAGTGCAGTCTATCTGCCTTTTGTTTTATAATCTGAGGTTGTTGTGTCTTTTACACGTAAAACTATCGCCGATATGGCTTGGAGATTAGTATAATTACAGCATGACTGGTAAGTCACTTGACATCTGAAAACTATGAGTTCTGCGTCTGTAAACAAATGGCAATCGAGGATCGCCATCGGAGAATAGATTGTAATGTAACAGACGGCCCTAGGATCTCCTGAGAGCACGTCTGCTACACCAGTTGTAAAGAATGTGTAGAGCATTCTATACCTAGTACATAAAAACAGTAATAAAGTGGTTAGAGAAAAGAGGCAGGACAGCGTCACGTCCCTTGCAGCAGTCAGCGAGGTCCCTCCTGTACTCCGAGCGTTCGTCGATGGCCCACACAGCCATCCGACGGAAACCGGCGGCAGCAAACATGTATTGACGGCTAGATACCCGGCGAGAGTGCTTAGGCAGCACAGTCCCAGCGTCGTGCAGGCACATCTAGGGTTACAGGCTATCTATGAGAAGACAGACCTGTACGAGACGTCGTCATGAGAGACGGACACACAATAGTAAGCTCCCCCAGGCAAATATTGTGCTTCAAGGTGGGTTGCTGTGGCATGCCACATAATCAAACAGTCACAGATTTAAATTTATAATATTTATATCAATATGTAAATTATACAGAAAATAATTGTATCAAAAGAAATCGCCATGGCGTAAAAACAATCCAAAGTCAAAGTCTAATCCTCATTTGAAATTCCTATCTGTCATCAATCAAAAAAAGTATAAATTATAAAAATGGCCAGTAGGTAGGTGAATGACTATGAAGGTGATACTACAAGATACGCCAATTAAATGTATGGAAATGGGCCTGTCCACATCTCCACGTCACGACGTCGTCAACGTGGAACGGCGCGGTAACGCGGCACGGCACGGTGCGTTGAAATAACGTGAAAATTTACGTTACCGTATCATAACACGTTCCGCCTCTAGCCGCAAGCTCACACGTATATGCGCTCCGCCAGCGCTCTCCACACCCGCGAGTTAGTCGCCGTCTATGTGCTCTGATGCTTTAAAACCATACCTTACTGTTTTTCTTATTAAAATTCAGGATCTACATGGTCAACGATAAATCTAACAATGATCCTGACGTGCATTTTTACGATACGATAACGTAAATTTGCATGTTACGTCAACGCACCGTGCCACGTTGATGACGTCGTGATGTGGAGATATGGACAGGTCCAATGACATAACAGATCGATTGACCGGTCGAAAGTGTAGGTATGTCAAACCAGCGTCAGTAGACAAATGGCAATCAACGATCGCCAGAGAATAGATACGCCAATTAAATGTATGGAAATGACATAACAGATCGCTTGACCTGTCGAAAGCTTATGTCAATCCAGTACATCTCATTGTCGTTTCTATTCTCTAGCGATCATCGATTGCCATTTGCCTACAACACTGCTCATAATTCTGTACAACTTTTACTATGGGACAAACTCGGAACTCGTGAAAAAATAAAACAGCTTTTCCATAAATTTTGAAAAGCAAAATAAAAAAAAAACTCGTTTTCATAATTTGTCCCTTAAGATAAATAATGGAATCAGGCGTTACTTTGCGGAAATCCATGACATACAAATACGCAAATACAATATCTAGCATTAATTCCGCTGAACAAGATCACTAGTTTGGAAGCAGTATGCAGCACCACCCTCCCGCCCACAACTATTTGCACATGTAGAAAGAGTGAAAAAATAATGCAACATGCAACCAAACCTATCCTGAGGATGCCCCGTGCAGGGGCGAAACACGTGTCGTTTATTGGTTTGGTTGCATGTTGCATTATTTTTTCACTCTTTCTGCATGTGCATTACTTGTGGGCGGGAGGGTGGTGCTGCATACTGCATCCAAACAAGCGATCTTGTTCAGCGGAAATAAAGCTAGATATTGTATTTGCATATTTATTTGTCCCTTGGTAAAAGTTGTACAGAATGATTAGCAGAGATCATGGTTTTCGGACTAACCAGTCATACTGTATACTCTCGCATTTCTACGTACATGTAGAGATTGTGTCGTGTGTGTATTGAGGAGCTCGTGGCTAAATAATTACAGCCGCATAGACCGATCTTCCGGGTTAAGCCACGCTTGCCGAGGTTGGTCTGTGGATGGGTGACCATTTACTATAGCGAGTTTCCTCCGTGCCTCGGAAAGCACGTAAAGCCGTTGATCCCGGCTGTCATTTGTAGATCTTTGACAGTCGTTACTGTTGGTCAGAAGCCAGAAAGTCTAACAACCAGTCTTACCAAGAGTATCGTATTACCCAGTAACTGGGTTGTGGAGGTCTGATAGGCAGTAGCTCCATGTAAAATACTGATATTCAGCTGCATCCGGTTCGACTGGAAGCCGACCCCAACATAGTTGGGAAAAGGCTAGGCAGATGATGATGATGTAGAGATTGTGTCCACGTTGCTTTCTAAAATCTACCCATCCACTGATGTGCACGGCCACGCACGTGGATTCACCCCGCTTTGTATGAAAATGTAGATAAGATCCACTGCTACACACGACTAGGTTAGGCACGCATGGCTTTATGATATTACACACGCTTGTGGCATCAAATGTGTCGCCCACTTCTTCGCGTGGCCTTACTGATGTGTAAAGGAAACGTGTTGCGGAAAGGAAACGTGTGCGCGGCAACGATAAACGAAAACGTATTTTTAAAAATTAAGTATTTGAACTTCATATGTTATTAATGTAATATGATTTTCGATAAATAGGTACAATCATTTTTCTTAAATCCGACTCAACAGGTTTTTTTTCATTTAAACTTTTTTGTTTTCAGATCGAACGTGACGGGACCAGCTTATTTAAACAGGTTGCAAAAAGACTACCTTAGTGCTCATTCACACGAAGGCGATTCGTTTTTTTTTTTTGACGAATCGTCTTTTTTTCAGGATTCGTTTTTTTTTTGACTGCGGCTATTATTTTTAAATGCCTGTATTCACACTCATCACCAATCGTGAAAAGTGTCGGAAACGTCTTAAATCACGTATCATCTTTAAAAAAACACGTTCGTCAAAAACACGAATTGTGTTTTTTTGTGACGGATCCGTCGTGTTCGAGAGTTCAACCAAGACTAAGAAACACGAAACGAATGTGAACATCAATTCGGATATCTTTCCGAATCGTGATAAAACACGATTCCGTATGCAATGTGAACGTCCATCCCGTGTGAATGAGCCCTTAGGTGTCCTAATTGATAGAAACTTTCTCCAAAAAGGTTTTTTTCTTCTTCCTTATCTTTAAAGCACTTACCTGCATACCTACCTTCTTCAGTAACCTCGAACACTCGTATCGTTTCAATACGTACCTCGGAATAAGACTTCTCGATGGCAGAGCGCTTGATGGTGTAAGTGCGCAGGTCTTCGAGCAGATCACACTCGTGCTGGTTCTTAGCGTGGAGCTTCGCGATCTGCTCCGTGTGCAAGTTTTTGAGAAATTTCGTATAGTTGCTCTGTAACAAGAACAAGGAATTTATTAGGTTAGGTTAGGATCTGGTGGTAGGTTCCCGTGGCCCCTGACGAAGTGTGCGATACATCGGGGTAGTTTTAGTCAGAAAGAGTCTGATAGACCCCTCCGCCAACCGGAGGGCGGAGTACATTGAAGAGAAGGCAAAAATTTATGAAAGTAATAATTTTCAATTAATTGTGAGGTGTAACTGGTTTTATTTTGAGACTATATTACTGAATCGTAATTGTTCTGCTATCAAGTGTTCCCTAAGTTTTTGTTTTAGTGTCTGTTGCTATTCGTGAAAACCTGTAATTGGCTTTATGTCACTAACTATAATTACTCATTAAATTTTTGTAGCTGTTGGTTTTCCTAACATAAATAAATAAATAAAAAAAGCTTCGATTGGATAGGTTAAGATTTTTTTTGATGGTTTAATGTCTATTACACGATAATTAAGGTGCATCAGGGTCGAAAGTTCAATTGTTTTATATTGTGGCATGCTTCTAAAGTTGTCCAGAACTAGATACGAGGGATTGTTTTAAGTTAATCCAAGAAAAACCAAGACTCTATTCCTGTACCTAAGCTAAAAAACAAGACTCGAAAAGCATCCAAATCTCCTGGCAGTTGTACTTACTGAGCCAACCACAGGAGGAAACTTTAAGGACTCGCAATAATCGACTTATCCAACTAAACGACAGGCAACGTCGAAGTCCAAAGCAAAAGGTGTCTAGATGAACAAAAAATGTAAAATAAAAAATATAAATAAAATAAAAAGTTTATTCAGGTAAAATACTAAATACAAATTTGCTTAAATCTACGAAAAAATCACTTGTGTTATGTGCCTGAACTAGGTCATCCTGTGTTTCAGGCGTGGCAAGGTATAATATTTCTAAATAATCACATTACTTATAAAATAATCTAATCATCTAATAGGTATGTAAAAAGGTGTAAATAGTACAATAAATCCTACTTGCTAAAATCTTAGTAACTATCCTAACTTAGCTTAACTTAATTAGTACAAGTACACTTTTATTTAAGTACAACTAATAATTTCTCTGTATCTTCATAGGACATACTTTGAAGAGCTTCCTTGAGAGTTCTTTTGCAATTTTTATAATTTAGAGAATAAATTTTGGCTCTCGCATTTAGTCTGTTATAAAGTAACGGTCCTAAGAAGACAAAAAATTTTGCTGCGAAAGCATGTTTTGTACTTTTTGTAGGGCAAACTATGTCTTTCCGTCTCTTTTTAGTGAATTCATTGCTGTACGGGAGGGCTGCGTGTTGTTTTAATACGATGCTAAAGAGATGCTAAATGAGGAAGATATTCTCATGGCATGTACGGATGTCTGTTTCCTTTTCTTCTTTTGATATTCCTATTTAGTATATTCTATCACTTATAAATTAAATCATAATATTTATCTATATTTAATAATAATTGTTTGCTGCACCGAACGACATCATTACGTCGGCGCCGGCTGTTGCTGAAAACCAGCGCTGGGGCTCTGTCTTGCACAGGGTCGCAGCATAATGCTGAGCGATAGCCGTTTTGCGTGGATATGACGCATGTTTCCCTCAACCTTCTTATTTTTTGGTTTTTGTGTTTATTTTCTTTTTGCGTCATGTTTACCGCAAATAAACATATTTTTGTTCTTTCTTTAAAAAAATTGCTAGTAAACCCAAATTTGAAGCATAGCAATCACGCGGCATTTAAATAATTTCATCTAACTCGTTACATCGTGAGTAAAGTGTAGGTACTACGTTCATAGTGATGAATGGAGCACTATTCAATGTTAGTAGTAGCAGTGGTATGTATGTTATAAGCTTCAGCTTTCAAGTTCTGAAAGCTTGCATGAACGTATACTACGAGGATACTAATTACTTTGTAAAGACTAACTGTCCTCACATCTGCTCATAGTTAGCTGACTGAACGCAGATAATAATCAGGAATAAAGTATTTTATCAGCCCAGGGGCCCAATTCTCCTAAAATAAATTTTGATAAATCGCAACCGAACCAAGGCCGAACCCTCCATTCAGACAGTTTTCAATTTCAAAAGCTGTCAAATTGTTTGACACAAAAAACGAAACTAACAATTTTGACAGTTTTCGTAAACAAAAACTAAGCGACGGTTGTGATTCGTTTGCATTTGGCAAACATTTTGTTAGTCGCGTTGGCCTACCCTGTTAATCCGAAACCAATTTGAAAACAAGAGAACTTGACCGAACGCCCAACGCCAAGCTAATTCTCGTAATTTCATGACGCGCCGATCGAGTTGCAGTGACGCTACAGTTTAGTTCACGCGAGTGTATCTGACAGCGCCTATTAAGAGAATAGGAAAAGCGTTATTTTGATCGTAACTTAACTGCAACTGAACTTCTTTAGTTACGTTAATCAAGCGTCAGTATTTAAATAAAAGAAACTCCGGTCTAATACCCTGTAATCCCCGAAGGGAGAAGCAGAGCCGACCGAAAGTTCCGGGCACAATGTCAGGGGCCTAATTCTCCTAAAATAAATTGTGGCCAAACGCAACCGAACGACAACCGTCAGTCAGTTTTTGTTTTCGAAAACTTTCAAAATGATTGATTTTGTTTTTTGTGTCAAACAATTCGACAGCTTTTGAAATTGAGAACTGTCTGAATGAACGGGTCGGCCTTGGTTCGGTTGTGATTTATCAAGATTTATTTTAGGAGAATTGGGCCCCAGGTTCGTTGCCTCGACTTGCCTCGTACGACTCCGAATCGTATGAGTCGATTTTTGATCGCTCTCCCAACAGCATGTGAAAAAAATTTAGAATAAAACATCTAACAAGACCAACGCAAAAAGCTGAAGACTAAAAACAATTTGCGCCTTCACAGTAGAAGTGGCTATCGGAATCAAATTAATTACGGCTAGTTCAGCCGTTAAGGAACAATCAATGACTGCAGTGTTCAGTAATTTGATTTATTGCTTACAGCTTAATGCGAAAATTGTGTTCAAGGCTTGAATTGCAACTAATGGTGCCGATTCTCTTGTTCACCAACTAAACTAAAATTAGAGAATTGCTATCTTTTACTAACAGATAGCGCGAGAAAAGGACAGTGATAGACAACAACTAAGTAGAGATTTCAAATTAGTTTACGCCTTGAACTTCACCGTGTTTTTAGTCGACACGTTATAAATGTCGTCTAAATTTGTATGGAACTTTTAGTTCAACTAAATTTGACAGCTCTTATTTACGTATGTCTCTTTCTTATTTTATTAGAGTGAAAAAGATGGCAATAGCCTAAATTAAGTTTCGTTTGTCCATAACAGAATCGGCACCATTGTCCGATTAACTTAAATCATTAGTTATTTAGTAAGAAGAGCCGCTTAAAAACATAATCGTAATTGACCCATTACTGTCAAACTGCTCAACACGGGCTTCTATTCAGAATGAGAAGGGTTTAAGCCTTTGGGTTTGGCCTTTGGCCTTTCCACCAGAGATGTATGCTAAGTAGCTATGCTGCGAGAATTTAAAAGCTAAGTTACGAGACTATGTGACCGTTTCCACTGATACTAAGCTATGTAGCGGAGCGAATAAGATAATAAGTAAATAAATATTCATTGTTTCAAATTAGACTAGATTACATGGCAAGGTAAATATAGCACAGGCATACAAGTTTCTAATCTAGTTAATGGGTGGAGTACTGATCTCCTAGATAGGTTACGAGGGAACCTGTGTTTAGAAGAAACAGTTCCGATCCCCTGTCGTAATGGATGAATTATAAGCACGTGTTATATATTCCAAGTAGTAACATGCAACAAAAGAAATAATGAATGAACAAGTGGTAGACGTGTCTTAATTCTAGTTTTTTAAATAATACGTAATGTATGTATGTGTGGTGTGTGATGTGTGTTTCGTTTTTGTGTGCTGTGCGATGTGTGTATGTGTTTGTGCGTGTTCACTTCTTTAGGTAGATGTGCTATGAAAATGCGCCGCCGCAAGGTAGCTGTGCGAGGAAGATGCGCAGCTCGAGCTATGCGACGTGTCGACAGTAGGGAAGGCACGGGGATAGGCAAGTCTACTATAGCTACCCTGCTCTGCACATAGCTACACCACTCGCCACTATCTACAGCACGCATCCACAGCTTGCATCCATAGCACGCATACACAGCACGCATCCTTCCCATAAAACGTAGCTTAGTTAAATCAGTTTCCACCAGTGCCATGCTATCACACATCCATAACAACGTTGCATAGCACACCTCTGGTGGAAATGCAGCCTTAGTCCAACACGCTGGCCTACATCCTAATAGCGCAAAACACTCGTAATCGCTATGGCTTTGATTTTGACAGGTCAACAGTTTCCATAGCAACGTATGTATTAACAATCCGACTTCTCTACAACTATGTAGGTACGAATGAATATTGTAGTATTTTCAAAAAGAAAGCTATGTGTTTAAATTACGATTGGGGTACGCAATTCGGATGCTGGGGGTCTAAGTAAAAGTGCAAATTTCGCATTTAATAACTGCACATTTAATGATTGTAAGTTTTAAATAATTGAGGAGAAGATGAATTTAATTTTGTTTTCATTAATTTGAGTTTTTATTTTGAGTAAGTATGTATATTTTATCACGGAAAGTACATTGGTACTTGAAAGAAAAGTAGATTATACGTACCTTGCTAAAGTGAGTAATTAATGCACTCATGTTAATTTAACATAACACTCGTGCATTAATAACTCACTTTGCGCTCGATGCGACAATCTATTATTATTTTCCGGCAAAATTATTTTTATTTATATTCTTCAAAAATTCTTCATCTCTGCTTACATTAAGAATTCAGAAAATATCCCCAAATATGACAACAAAAAAAACTAACTTATTGCCAAACTGGGGCCCAATTCTTCTAAAATAAAATGTTGCCAAACACAATCGAACCACAACCGTCAGTCAGTTTTTGTTTTCGAGAACTTTCAAAATGATTGATTTTGTTTTTTGTGTCAAACAACTTGATAGCTTTTGAAATTGAGAACTGTCTGAATGAACGGTTCGGCCTTGGTTCGGTTGTGATTTATCAAGATTAATTTTAGGAGAATTAGGCCCCTGCAAACGAACCACAACCGTCAAAATGTTTCGTTTTGTTGTCATACAATTTGACAGTTTTTGTAAACGAAGACTGTCTGAATGAATTGTCCAACTTCGGTTCAGTTCCGATTGATCAACGTCTCTATTAGTAGAATAAGACATTTGAATAAACGTCTCTGTTCATTACAAGTTCTACCGATAATAGCCACAAGACCACTGACGTCAAAAACTGTAAAACTCAGAACTTCTCACATATTGGAATCACTTTGAGCTCTCGAAACTACAACAGCTTGACTTTGCATAGTGACTGTGACTGGAGATACTAGATTCAGCTAGACTCTGAAAAATACTCAATGTTCTATAAAAAGAGTATTGCGTGTTCGCTTTGAAAATACTGGATTCGAATATGAAATAGAAATGTAATTGGATTTTGTTAGAAAAAGATGATCTCAGTGCTGAGAATTTTTTCATTTGTAGAGATTAAATTCCTATCCCAAGCTATGGTATGATTGAAATTTGTACGAGTACCCCATAGCGTCAGTCGCAAACTGTCAGCAAATATAGGTAGTACACTGATGCTTTTTTTATGTTAAACTAGCTTCGCTCGCGTTAATTTAGAATTTGATAATCAACTCTTAACACTACTAAAGTTTCTATCCTAATCCTAACTAATATTATAAATGCGAAAGTAAGTTTGTTTGTTACCTTTCCACGCCTAAACCACTGAACCGATCATCCTGAAATTTTGCATATACGTTGTCAGTTGTATTGAAACGAACATAGGGTACCTTTCATCCCGAAAAAAAGTACTGTTCCCGAGAAAAACAACAATAATTTCAATATATGGCGCCACGTGTCTTTCGAATCATGATTGAATTATATTGTTATAGAAACTTTAGTAGTGTGTTAAGAGTTGATTGTCAAATTCTAAATCAACGCGACCGAAGCCGCGGGCAAAAGCTAGTAATAATATAATTCAATCGTGATTCGAAAGACACGTAGCGCCATCTATTATCATAAGAACGTTATTGTTGTTTTCCTCGGGAACAGTACTTTTTTTCTGGATGAAAGGTACCCTATGTCCGTTATCGTACACCTGACAAGGTATACGCAAAATTTCAGGATGATCGGTTCAGTGGTTTAGGCGTGAAAAGGTAACAATTAAACAAACTAACTTTCGCATTCATAATATTAATAAGGATGAATACAACAAATAAACAAAAGGCAAGTCGTTCAAAGGACTTTCTAGTTAACAGTTAACATTATTAAACCTTAACTTGGTTTCCTTCTGTACAAGTATACTTACGTATAGAACTTAATACGACAAAGGCAATCGTTGAGCTTCCTCGAATAGGATCTAAATCCGAGTATGCTTACAATAAGTACTGTGATGTTTGACGTCTATAAGAAGTTACTGGATCCCTTGAAAGTATAGAACTGTGAGATTCGAAGCTTCAAGCGTATGACGACAGTCTGCAATCACCTAAGTAGTTCTAGCACTTTATGTGTAATTCCGTCTAATCTATTATGTTATGAATTGATTAAATTGCAGTTGTAGTGTTTGTCAGTCTTAATTTTCTACTTAAAAATCAGTAGCCCTTTCGCATCGCTTATCATAAGCAAAAGTACAAGTACGGTCTCTAAGTAACACTAAATAATATCTAAATAAAATAAATAATTTTATTATGTTGTATTAATTTGGGTTAAAAATTTTGTAATTAATATCCTTGTATACGATACCTAAATAAAAACACTTTCACAAAATAAATGTAAAAGGATCAATAGCGATGTAGTATTTAAATATTGCATTAATAGAAAAAATATAATAAATAATATTAAAACTTTTCTTTTTCCGAAAATCAGAATGATTAAGTACGATTTTATTGATTATTTACTGATAAACTCTAAAAAAGGTTTATTTATTTGTAGAAAGTTTTTAATTACGTACGGTGAAGTTAATCTAATGCCTACTGTAGTAGTGCCTAGTGTGTGCCAGTGTTTGAAGCATTTTTCTGCAATTAGGTATATGCTTCATGATCATGAATACCTACATTAGCAATGCACGATCAAGTGGTCGTCCCACGTGTAGATATAAATGCTCCTCTTTAATAGCTCATGTCATATAAAACTGCTATCTCATCCTTAAGTAGGTAATATATCTTAAGAGTGACGTCATCGACTAATAGCTATGAGATTCCCTTCACTTTCCGTGCCAATATTGAAAGGAGATTTGCGTAAGTTGATGGCCAAATTCTATTTTGGAAGTAACTTCGTTATGTTTGGCCAAACTGTTAGATCTAAAGTGAGTTATCGACACCCAGTTAGTCGACTAATCTAGGTCCTTCGACAAACGCCGGTCGACAAACCGATACTTGGTAGTGTTCGGCGGAGTTTGAAGTTACACTAAGGTGTACTTTGGCTGGGGAGAATATAGTGGGGAGAATCAACTTTGGTAATACATTAAGTTGGGTGTTGTGTGTGTTGAAACTAAAATTCAATTATGACATGTGATGTTTGGGATGGAAAATTAATGTTTTTGATTAAAATCTGGACTGTAAAGTTAGTGACTGCCTCGTTATCGTTAGTCTAGTTATACAAGCGCAATCTAAGCGTGAGGTCCTGGGTTCGATCACTAGCTCGAGCTAAGTTGTGTTGGGTTTTTCCGTGTGGAATTTCTCAGTAACAGGCCGATGTTGGGATTTGCACCCGGTTGATGGCAATAGGCTCGCCGAAATGAGAGTGTGTTATACACCTTCGCCTATCCTGTTATGTATGTGGCACAAACCAATTTTTTTGAGTCTTTTTATCTGAATGAGCTATTAAAAAATTAAGATATTGTTGAAATCAAATCAAATTTATTTCTTATTGTACTCTACTAGTCTTTTCATTAAAACACAGGACTATTTTTAAGTACTTATTTTTTTAAATAAATTACCAAAACATTGTTTACTTTTTTTTCAATATTGGTTTGGTTAAACTTTAACATATTTATTTCATCTGCATATTACGTTTACTGTGTAGTCCTCATAATGAAGTACGTCCACCAACTTTTGTCATAAAACATGTCCATATATTTGATTTTAAAATTTTGTCGTATCCTGCGATGTTGCAAAGTTTTATAAGTATTTTGTAAGTAATAAACCATGTTACAATATTATACAGTGTGCCACGGCTATGGGACACGAGAGGAAGTACGGTGTTCCTATAATTTAAGATATTATGTTACATAGAAGGAATTAATTATTATAACTGACCCTTTCAATCGGCATCATAAAAATAAAGAATGTATTTTTTTTTCGAAAAATACTGTTTATTTTTTTTTCGAAAAATACAGCATGTTTTTTTTTTTCGAAAAATAATCGATGTATTTTTTACGAAAAATACTGGATGTATTTTTTACGAAAAAAAAACGATAAATAAAAATTTCCATTCTGTATAAACTTGCTAAAATAATAACCTTAATATGGCACATGCATTGATAGCGCCAAACAGACCTTGACTACGCAACAATGGTTCACTATACATTTTCTAATCAGCGTCGTATAAGTGACTTTTACGCCTACCCGGGTTTCGCGGATGACCCTGAACGGGAGCCGATCTGATAACCGAAGACAATGTCCGTATGCTATATAAGGTCTATCTATTCATACACGAAATATTTTAAGGGATACATCTATAGGTGGTAAAGAAGCTGTATAAACTAAAAAAAATAAGTAATTTTTTTTTAAATTAAATAATTTAAATTTACTTGATACACGTAACAAATACTGGCTCATTACTATTTTCAACATCTATTACGCTAGTTTCTACGCATTATTTATTATCATTGAAGAGGGCAATTTTTTTTTTTCAAATTTTTGCAAAGTTTCTCAAGCATTTTAACAATTATAATAATCATGTAAAAAAATAAACATACTAGAAAAACATTTTTTTTTCACTGTTCTTTGGCTGGTTTACCACCTACAGATGTATCCCTTAAAATATTTCGTGTATGAATAGATGGACCTTATAATATACTAGACCAACTAAGATGCTTTTGTAGCCGCCTATTTTAAGACATCGATAAGGGGTTTCAGATTACATTAAACTTTTAGACAAAATATGTTAACCCTTTCCCTGTCCCGTGAATCTATATAAATAAGAACAAAAGTCCTGACTGATTGACTGACTGAATCATCAACGCCCAGCCCAAACCCTTGGACCTAGAAAGCTGAAATTATGCACAGAGGTTCCCTTTATAATGTAGACAAGGAAAAAGAAAGATTTTTTCGTAAATCAACCCCTAAGGGAGTTAAATGGGGGATGAAAGTTTGTATGGAAAATCGTCACTTAACGGGTTCAAAATTTCACGCAAGCGAAGCTGCGGGCAATAACTAGTCACATATAATTCCATTCGTATAAATAAACTGGTGTTCACCAACATCCAAAAATCTGGTAATTCGAGTAAACAGTTGTTCGACCAGAGAATTAATGTTGGTGGAGTGCATTCAAAGAGCCTGCACGAGTGTGACGACATTTAACCGCTAGCGGCCCGACCGACGATCCGATTCATCAGTGCCATTGTTTATCTATTCTGTCTATAATTTTAGTACTTGATGAGTTAAGTACGTCCGGAACGCCCTGAGCTATCAGTCTCGTTATCAACCTTGCTGAATGGCTAATCTTTTCACCACGGCATGACCTATTCTTAGGGCTCTTGTTCACGGCACGATTTCTTAACCGTACGGCGTATTAACCGTTCCGTAGAAAAATCGTGTGAGCTTGTACACGACATGGCAAACCACCAGCCGAAACTGATTTATATTCATTTTGTTACACAAAATCAGCGTTGGAAAACTATCATGCAATAATTGCCCGTCGCGAAAACGTCTGGTGCCGTTAACAAACTCTCATAGACCGTCATACAACACTAATGTAAATCAAACCGTGCGCAAAAGAAGAGTAGCCACGGCGCAGGCGTGCCGTTGGGCCGCCGTATCCGTCAATAAACCGCTGTAGTAGTCCATACAACACTGCTGACCGTGCCTACACACGGCTAATTAACCGTAGGTTTTTACGGCAAAAAAACGTGTGTGAACAAGAGGCCTTAAATCGCTTGTGCCAATACGAGAAAAGAAGAAGAATATTGGTAAGCCTAAATAATGACATGCAAAACAATAATGCGTAAAATCATTGACGTAGAAACACATGAACCTGTCTAGCACAAAATTCACAAAAGAAAACCTGTATTTACATACACCACCAGAGCGCACGCCAAGGCACACCGCCTCATCTATACATATAAAAGGAGAAGCTGACTGACTGACTGATCTATCAATGCACAGCCTAAACCGCTGGGGTTAGAAAGTTGAAATTTTGACAGTAGGTTCCTTTTGTAACGTAGGCATCCACTAAGAAGGGATTTTTCGAAATACAACCCTTAGGGGAGTTAAATAGGGGATGAAAGTTTGTATGGAAAATCGTCACTTAACGGGTTCAAAATTTCACGCAAGCGAAGCTGCGGGCGACGCCTCAGTCCCCAAAGGCCGTCCCCATGGAACGCGCTGAACCATCAGCAGGCGTTCCCCGCCTTAAGGCCCACTACCCAGTTGCCCCAGCAACAGCAACCAACCACAAGACCCCCAATCCCGGCTATCCCCGCCCTGATGAGCTCCACTATCCCCGCTCCCACTATAGTGCTAGCTGCTTCACAGGCTGCACGTAGTCCCCCAACATCACAGACTGCCCCCGCACTCGCCCCCAGGCCAGCGCCGACAGCGGTTGCTCCCTCCACTTCCCTCTCCTCCACTAAAGTGCTCCTTAGGGACACGATCCCCAGCCTTATCCAAACCCTCTCCTCCTGCAATACGCAGTGGGCGAAAAACATAGTCTCCGCTTGGAACGCCTCTCAAGGCGATCCAATCGCTCGCATCAATGTCCTCTGCGAACTAGATGACATAGTCATTTTCCTCATCCAATAAATTCCAATGGATACAGAAAGCTGTAGAATTAAGCCCCGATCCCTTAAATTAGGCTTCTTCAACGCTAACAGCGTTAACGGTCAACGAGATGAGATCGCAATCTTTTTGCGTGATCATCAAATTGACATCTTCTTAGTGCAGGAAACGTTTCTCAAGCCCCACAACAGGAACCCTGGAATTGCTAACTATAAATTAGTTCGCAACGACAGGACCCGTAGTAGGGGCGGTGGTACTCTCATCTACTACAAACGTTCCCTGTACTGCACTCCCTTAGACCCTCCTCCTGGTCTCCAATTCCTGGAAACTTCCATATGCAGACTAGGCATGACAGGACACCAGCCGATCACAATCGTCTCGGTGTATAGGAAAGGAAGGAAGGAAGGAAAATACATTTATTTGGCACAGACTAAAAAGGCACACATTATAAAATAAAGCAGAAAAAAAAAACAAAAGAAATTAGCAGAAGAGTGTGCCTCACGGCTGCGCCAAAAAGGTCCAGTTCAGCAAAAATGCCAGACAACTAGTGCCTGACGCTGGTTTTCAACTGGACCTGAAGTGTGAGGTGACGGATGTAAGTCAGTTTTATAACGTGTGTATGCTTAATTAAATAAAATAAGATAAATATATAAATTGTACAGTTTAAAAATAATAATAACAACAAACAAGCACACATGTAGGTTGCGATTTCGATTTTGTTAACAATTTGCAACAAAAACAAACAACAAAAAAATTAAATAAAAAGAAAAAAAAAAAATACAAAAAAAAGAGAAAATTAACATAATTATAGGTACATAACACAAATCTTTACACCTAAACATATAATAGCATAAAAAGCCTGGCAACCCAAACACCATTAAATCTAAATAATAATATTTATAATCTATGGTGCACGGGTTACCGACCGACGTATCATAAATAGCTCTTTATAAAATATAATTTAAACTTAAAAAATACCGTGTAGTGTGTGTGTAGTAGTGTGCTGTGCCGAATACAATATAATATTATAATATAATTAGCTAGAATTGCATTTCATAATAAGAATCCTGACAGTCACATCAAAACAAAAATTATGCAAGGAGGCGAGCGGCGGCCATTATTGCGTAAGAGCAAGAGCATCATCATAACGGTAAACGACACCGACGCCCGCTACCGTCACGTGATAAGTCCCGTTTGAAAACACAATACAATTACAAATCATCAGGTGCGTACCAACCGAAAAGTGTGATAAAATAAATTATTTTACATATTTGTATAATGAAATTAGCGTCGCCGCTTTCAGAACAAGTTATATTGTTTCAGTGGATCAAACTATCCGGAACAGAGAATACACAGATATTTTGCAATTATTAAACAATTAAAATAATTAAAGTGCCTAGACGAAGACGAACCAACGTACCGAACATAGACATTTTGGGAATTCTGCTCAAACTAGCCTTAAGGCCATGACCCCTGAGGTAATCCTTCTCTTTTGTAAACAACTTACATTCCATTTGCAAGTATGTACCATCATACCCAGTGTGTGTAGCATCCTTTTTTTCCATTTCTCAGGTCTTAGAAATGTTTGAGCGTACACAATGCCACCGAGGTTGTCTTATAGTAGACACAGGCCATGGCAGAAAGTGGGCAGATTGTGTGGGCCAGCCATATCTCACTGTTGGTGACCCAGACCATTGCCAGAAGGCTGTGACCCTTGAGGTTAGAAATACTCTTTTATGAATTCAGATTATTTTAGTTAATATATTATTGAAATTTACATATGATTAAAATCATTTTTTAAATGAAATGATTGTATTACGGTAATTGTGAATACTTGTGTATGTATGAAATTAAATGATAATATTGTATAATAATTTAGTAATAATAAAAATGTTATAATAATAATTTAATAATGACAATTTATTAATAATAATTTAATAGGTAATAATAATTTAATAGGTAGGTAATAATAATTTAATAGGTAATAATAATTTAATTAGGCAAAAAAAAAAAAAAAAAAACATTTGTTACTTTTGTGGGTAGGTACCCTTATACTAACACATACATCATATAATTGAGACATTAAGTGTGACCATGTCTAGCTCACGTTGCGCTTCTATGAGGTACTGCCGTAAGCGTCGTCTAAAAGTGTCTATCTTGTTTATTTCTCTAATCGGTGGTGGCAGGTTATTCCATACTTTGGAAGCCGCATAACGAAAACTGCCTCTAAAAGCGGCTGTACCATGAGACTGAGTCGACAGTTGCTGTGAGCATTGCCTTCTCCCGCATTCTCGTCTACTCGTAACCCAGCCTAGCTTATTGTATAGATAGTCCGGTTTCTGGTATTTTACCACACCAAACAGAAGGCAAGCCAAGTGTAGTTTGCGCCTGGACTTCATTTTTAATGTAAAATGCTTGTTTAGGAAAGGTGTTACATGGCTTCTGCGAGGAATATTATAACAAAACCGAGCACAGGCGTTTTGTACCCTTTGGATGAGGCGGTCTGTACGAGCTCCCTCCAGTAATAAGATCCAACTCCGGAGCGATCTTAAAGCCCTCTTTGACCTCGGTGGAGGTTCCGTTATCATAGCGGGCGACCTCAACGCCAAACATCTCTCGTGGTGTTGCAACTCCAACAATCACGCGGGTCGTAACCTCGAAGAGTTGAGCCCGGAGCTCGAATTCGACGTTATCGCCCCGATGTGTCCCACTCACTACCCCCATAACCCTGACCATCAGCCCGATGTCCTCGACATAGCGCTTCTAAAGAACGTAAACCTCGGTCTACGCTCTATAGAGACGCATGAAGAGCTAGACTCCGATCACCGCCCCGTAGTCCTTCACCTAGGTCCCCGGGGTGGTCCCCCGGATCCTGGTCAACCCGCCCCGACCAAAACTGTCACGGACTGGGGAAAACTAGAGGAGCGCCTCAAGTCTTCCTCGTCCGTTCACTTAGATTCCATCCCCGACGATATCGTTACGATCGCCGACACGCTGGGCGCGATCGACTCCCTCACCAGTCACGTACAGTCCGTGGTGAACGAGTGTTCACGGCAGGTTCCAGCGGTGGACGAACACCGCTGGAAGCTGCCGGACGATGTGCGCGAACTGCTGACGGAGAAGAACGCGTCCATCCGTGCCTATGACTCTTTTCCCTGCGAAGCTAACCGCGTCCATATGCGTTCTCTACAGCGTGCTGTAAAGAAACGTGTACGGGAGGTTCGGGAAGCCCGCTGGGACAAGATGTTGAGCGACTTAGAGCCATCCCATCTGGCCTTCTGGCAATTGCAACGTAATCTGAAATCCGATTGTGTAGCTTCAACTCCCCCTCTCAATCGTCCGAACCAAAGGCCGGCCTTTGAAGACGACGAAAAGTCCGAATGTCTAGCCGACAGTCTAGAAGCCCAATGTACTCCCAGCACCCAACCCGCAGACCCGGTCCATCTTTCCAAGGTGGATCGCGAGGTCGAACGTAGGGCCACCCTCCCTCCCGATGAAGACCCCGACGATCCCTTACCCCCCATCACCGTAGACGAGGTCCACACGATAGTGAGGAAACTCAAACCTAGGAAAGCCCCCGGCTCAGACGGTATCACCAATAAGGTGATCAAACACTTTTCCGCCCCGCTCATAGTCCTCATGACCGCCATCTTCAATGGCGCTCTGAGTAATAACATCTTTCCGCAAGCTTGGAAACAAGCCACCGTTATCGGTATCCCCAAACCCGGCAAACCCAAGAGTGAGCCCACTAGTTACCGCCCCATCAGCCTTCTCAATGTATTTGGGAAAATCTATGAGCGTCTCATTTATATACGTTTAAAGGATTTCGCTGACTCCCGTAAACTCATCCCCGACGAACAGTTCGGTTTTCGAACCCAGCACTGTTGCATTCGACAATTGCACCGCATAGTCGAACACATTAGCTCCCGTTTTATGCGCTCGTACAAAACGGGCATGCTCTTCTTCGACGTAGCGAAAGCCTTCGACAAGGTCTGGCACAACGGTTTATTATACAAACTGTACCAATTCAACGTGCCGGACCGTCTCGTGCTCATCATTCGAGACTTTCTGTCGGATCGCTCCTTCCGCTATCGCCTAGAAGGCACCCTCTCGTCCCCTCACCCCATTCGCGCCGGCGTCCCTCAGGGCTCCGTGCTATCGCCCCTTCTGTTCACGCTGTACACCAGCGACATTCCCAAACGTGGCTTGGCCAAGTTGGCTCTCTTCGCCGACGACACGGCTATCTACTATTCCGGTAGGAGTCTCGATAGCATCTCTCGAACCCTTCAAACCGCAGCCAACACCCTCGGGGTCTGGTTCCGGAAATGGAGAATAGAGGTGAATCCCGAAAAGAGCGCAGCCGTTCTTTTCGAGAGACACGGTGATTCCCACACCCACATCCGTCCTGTCCTCATGTTCGGCAAACAGATCCCTTGGGAGATGAAAGCCAAATACCTGGGGGTTATCCTCGACCACCATCTGAGTTTCCGAGACCACATCAAAGCGGTGCGCGCTCGCGCCGCTTTCGCTGTCGGTCGCCTCCACCCCATCCTTAGAGCGCGCAGTAAATTGTCACTTAGAAATAAGCTGAGAATCTACGTGACGTGCATCCGCCCCATCTTGACTTACGCTAGCGTCGTGTTCGCACACGTTAAGCCTTGTCGCTTCAAATCCTTCCAAACCCTCCAGAATCGAGTGTTGCGCAGAGCCGCGGCTGCCCCGTGGTTCATGCGTAACGTCCAACTCCATCTCGATCTAAAAATGCCAACCATCAGGCAATACCTCAAACGCATTTCCAAGCGTTACTTCGACAATGCCCCCCGCCATCCGAACCCCCTAGTCGCCGCAGCGGCCGACTACAGTCCCTCTCTCATAAGTAAAGTTCGCCGTCCCAGGCACACACTTTTAGAACCCGACGACGAAATAACCCTCCTCCAGGAGGCGAGTAAATCGACCAGCACACTACACAACGTCCGCCGCCGTCCGGCATACCGTCCTCGCCGACGAGGCCCGTCGCGACGTCCCACCGCCGCCGGTCACGATCCACCGAGCTCTCCCGTCGTAGAGCCGGTCGTCTCTTCAGACTCCGCAGTCACACCGATAATTCAGCCCTCATCAAGCTGTCTCCCCCCCCTATGTCCACGCCAGCAACGCCCTAAGCCGAGGTCCGAGTCCCACTAGGGGTCGCCCTTAGTGCTGTTGTTGCAGGTAGTCATGATGTTAGTGTAGTACAAGTAGTTAGCTTAGGTTAAGTATTTTACTTCCCCCCCATTGGCTGGAGACCCTTCAGGTCTCGCCAATAACTGCCCGGTTAAGTAGAAACCGTCCCCTAGGACGACCTACAGCAGTCCAATAGAAAAAAAAAAAAAAAAAAAAAAAAAAAAAGCTGCGGGCGAAAGCTAGTATGGTATGTCTACACTCGTGCGCTTTCATGTTCATCTCGCAAGAGGAATTGAAAGTTGAAAGCCAACTTTCAATTCCTCTTGCGTCAAGCGCATGCAATATTGATTGCCATAAGACGCATGCAGCTTATCGTCTACACCGGTGCGCCTCGGTTAGTCGTCCGTCGACATACAATAGACGGATTAGCGTGCGCTAGGGGCATGCGCTTTTATCGAACTGGTATTAAGGCATGCGCTATTGCATGCGCTATGGCGCTTCACGCATGCTTCAGACGAAGACGCAAGATGAACATGAAAGCGCACTGGTGTAGACATAGCTATAAACTTAGAAATACCAACAAACTAATTTAAATCCTATGTCGTCATCACTATGCCTTAATTAGCTTTCTACCATACGAAGATTCGACTGTACATATTAGTCTACTTTTCACGTTTTAGTTTATCGCTTCGGTCAATGCGTAAAATCATAATCCTCAATTCAAAAAGGTCCACCCTAATTGACGAATCGCGTTTAGTTATTAATAAATGTTCAATCATCTAATTGATCCTTGGGTAACGATGTCCATGCAGTTATGGGACGAAACTCCGTGCATTAACATTTATTTATTAATATCCTAATGGAATATCACTTTGCCAATATTAGTTATTCAATCACCTTTGACAAGGCCGTATAAAGTCCTTTCGCGTATTATTGGAAAGGAATTAATAATTAATAACTGTGACATTAATTCTTGTTCTTATGTGGCTTCTTGATCAGTATTGGATTATGGTAATGTATTTATTATACAACTAGCTATCGCTCGCAACTTCGTCCGCGTGAATGTCGGTTATCGCGGATGCATACGAAATCGCGGATTAATAAATGTGTTGTTAACCTTAGAATACAGAAAGAACCTGTATTCTGAGTTGTTAACTAATAGACTGAACGTTGGGCGCGGCATTTTTCTTACTTTTACCACTTCTAAACGAAACGTCCGATTCGAATAATTTAAAGAACATTTTACATGTACATAATCAACCTTAATTAGGCTGCGTTCACATGTGCGTAATTTTTTTTTGGCGCGAAAGCGCGCGCTCGTCTCTTGCGAGTCGCTCCTTCCTCAGAAACTTTGGAATTTAATAGTTAGTCCCTTGTCTCAACGTACATTTTTTATCGATGTAAAGTACACGCGCACGCTCAGCACCCGAACAGCTATCGTGTAGTACACGCGTCTCAATCGCGCAGCGCAGGCTAGGATTGCAAACGCAATTTGAGATCTATTGACGTGTCATATAAGACTCGAATTATATATAACAAATTTCAAAGCGAGTTAGATGCGCGTG
The DNA here is from genome assembly GCA_905220435.1 of Amphipyra tragopoginis. Taxonomy (NCBI): domain Eukaryota; kingdom Metazoa; phylum Arthropoda; class Insecta; order Lepidoptera; family Noctuidae; genus Amphipyra; species Amphipyra tragopoginis. Next base: position 7,102,379 of record HG991991.1, on the reverse strand, counting down.
GCGTGCGCCTATCGGGCGCGTGTCTTCTGAACGCGCCCTTATGAAGCTATTTACTTGGAAAAGGATTAATATCATGATAGGGATGTCTTCACTTTCGATTCTACCCGTGTTTTGATATACTAATTTGAACAAAAAACGGTTGATGTGACTTCACTACAATGGTTAGATATATACCCTCACGGACTTTTTTGTGGATAATGATAATAAAACATTGTTTTTATGTAGGTATCATCAATAGTTTTCGCAGCGCACGAGAAATAATAACTTTTATAAGCAAATTTTTGATATCTTGGGTTAAATTATTGTAATTTTCTTACTAATTCCTAAAATTTTGATAACAAAATATATTCTGAAATACTCGGGGATAACGTAGCTTCCTATTGGTGAAAGAATTTTTGAAATCGGATTTGTAGTTTCGGAAATTACCTTCTACATACAAACAAACAAATTTTACCTCTTTTTAAAAGTTATATATCTTAGATTATTTCTAAGAGAACGCCCGCGAGCGAGTAAGCGTGAGCGAGACGAATACGATTTAGCAAAAGCTCGAACTAGGGAGTACGAGTTTTTTCTTAAATTGTATTCGTCTCTCTATCGACAAATTTTGTTTAGAAATTGTTTAGTTCCAAATAAGCACGTAAAATATATAAGTACGTTAACTACACGATACCTACCGTAAAAACTCGTACTATGGGCTCTGGTATACCAATTAATTAACGCATTTTGATCCCTGCAATCATATATAAAAGCAGGAAAGCGTATCTGTTTGCAGCCATAAATGGATCAACATTTTTAAAAGAATTTTGTTTTTTGATGGCTTTCATTTATTGAGTCATTTATCCGGTTTAAATGCAATGGATTATTTTAAGCACAATATTGTGTTTTTTTTTCGATTTCAACTAGAAAACAAAAACAGATTAAACTGATAATAATACTAAACGTTTATTTCGTCACATGTTTACATTGCTTTTCGAAACACACCACAATAAACAAAAAGTGTTGAGAGACAATTAAAAGATGTTTCTGTTGAATTCGGAATGACAAAATTCGGCCTTAAAGTTCAACTAACATTCTACAAATAATTGTGATCATTTATTTTAATTTACAGCTAGATATTTTATGCAATATAAATAACATATTGAGAAGTACACCGTAAAAGGAAACATAATTTTAAATAGTAAGTAATTAGATTAAGTACTTAATTTTTAATTTTAATTGGTTTTCATATAATGTGTGTATTACTGCTAAAATGACAATTCAAGTCGTTCCAATTGGACTAATACTGTGAACATTGACAACAAGCCAATTACAAAAAATACCAAATCATTTCTAAAAGCAGCTCTGATCGACTATTCAAATAACTAATAGGAATCGATAGAGCTTTCTCATAAAACTCAATTAAGAACTATGGCCGCAGGCGTTAACTAAGTTCACGGAAAAGAAGATTACGTCTATAGAAAGTTCTCGAACGCTATTACGTCGCTGACTTGACTTGCAATGCTCAAAGGACTGTAATACCACAGGTAGGAATCTAGCTATCAAAAGCGGAGCTAAGATCTGTGTCTAATGCCTCTAGGGTTGCTCCGTAAGTGCCGATTGACGACATCTATAGGGCTGGTACACAGGGGAAATGGAACGTTTATGACGCATGTAACGCTTAAAACGGTTATTTGTGTGATGTCTCAGACGTTCTAAATTCAAAGTAATATGTTATCGAAAGCTGGCAATGCTGTCAGTCTTCCCCATAGTACGAGTTTTTGCGACATCGTGTAGTTGTACTTTGTTCAACGAAAGAACGAAAAAAACGTAAAGGACATTATCGAAAACCGTAAAATAGTTATACAGGGTGTCCCAAAACGTAGTGTCAAGTGGAAGTCCAGAAGTAGAGCATTCTTAGAGGTACCCAAATCACCCCCATGTATGTATGTTCCGCGATTTTTTGTAGTTTTCGAGTTATGATTTCAGTTGACACTACTTTCTTGGACACGGTGTTTAATCCATATTTTGTTTTTTTTTGTACAAGGTTAGTCAGAAAGGGGGTACTAATCCGCGGGCCACTTAAAGTATCACTAATGACTGTTTTAAAGTGAGTGTTAAAATTGCAAAATATAATAGTTTTTATTTCCATGAAAAATTTATTTTATTTTAGTTTTTTCAAAAATTCTTCGTCACTGCTTAAGTTACAAATTTAGAAAATGGACCTCCTAATCTGTAACCCCGAATATGATCTAAAATGAAAACACAGCTGATCATAGCTGAGGATAGATAGATTTTAGCGTATTTTTTATGAAATCTTTGGACCGCTATTTCTCTGAAAGTATTGACTTTTGGGGAAAACGATAGAACAAAAGTTACTCATTATTATGGGTACTTTAACACCCTTTCGGATTAGTACCCCCTTTCCGACTAACCTTGTATATATATTTTTTGAGAACTTTTTATAGGGAAACGGCAGGACTCACCCTACGTTGAAAAGGCTAGCGTTTTTTAGCGATTTGTTTTGCTATCGAAAAATGTTGTACGTAAAGGAATTTCATTAGAGCCACGTGTTTTTTTGGAAATGGATTTTTTGGAATTGGAAACAATACAATTCCTATACAATATTTTTCGATAGCAAAACGAATACGTTAACTACACGATATAGCAAAAACTCGTACTAGGGGCTCGTAAATATTTTTGGGTGAGTAAATAAGAAAGATATAACAATAGTTATCGAATTTATATCCTAATAAGTACCATGAAGATTATCAGTTACAGGTAGATAGCTTGCGACTTTTTTCTTTTGCACTGCTGTAGATGTTCCATGGGGACCCCTTCTACGTAACCGGGGAGTTATTGGCGAGACCTGAAGGGTCTCCAGCCAATGGGGGGAAAGTAAAATACTTAACCTAAGCTAACTACTTGTACTACACTAACATCATGACTACCTGCAACAACAGCACTAAGGGCGACCCCTCGTGGGACTCGGACCTCGGCTTAGGGCGTTGCTGGCGGGGGCTTCGGGGGGAGACAGCTTTATGAGGGCTGAATTATCGGTGTGAATTTGTTTTTCTTTAGCACAGCAGATAATAAGGAGAAACGTAAAGTAAAAAAAAATATTACTCTACTCATGAAATCTTTGGTAATTTGATGACTAAAGATGTCCGTCCGCTTCATAAACTGGCAAAGGCTGGTCACCGATATTCATTTCGAGCCTAGATATTTATTCAAGGGATTTACCTATGTAATGAGCCAAGACTTAGCTCTTCATAAAGATTCTGCCAGCGTTTTAGTAAAAAAAATTGAGGGTGATATTAGGATCTCAAAACTTAATAACGATATAGTTTTTAACCGACTTCAAAAAGAAGGAGGTTCTCAATTCGTGTTTTTTAGGGTTCCGTACCCAGAGGGTAAAACGGGACCCTATTACTAAGACTCCGCTGTCCGTCCGTCTGTCCTTTTTTCACCAGGCTGTATCTCATGAACCGTGATAGTTTTTCACAGATGATGTATTTCTGTTGCCGCTATAACAACAAATACTAAAAAACAGAATAAAATAAATATTTAAGGGGGCCCCCATACAACAAACGTGATTTTATTGCCGTTTTTATAGATAATGGTATGGAACCCTTCGTGCGCGAGTCCGACTCGCACTTGGCCGGTTTTTTTGTATGTTTTTTACGCGATATCTCCGCCAATTATTCAATGCATTTCTGTTCCGTATATATTCATTTATTAATCCGTGGACAATGGTGTGGGTTATATGTTTACCAATTTTTGTAACGACACATAATTTTAAACTTGAACATGTAACTGTTTTTTTGTCCCTAATAAATAAAATAAAATTAAATTAAATTATGAATGGATTTTGATTATTCTTTTTTTGTTTGGTAGGCTATACTTCAGAGGTGGTCCCATATAAATTTTCAGATAAAAAGCTTTTTGAAAAAATCAACAAAAACAAAAAATATAATACTTACATGATGTTTTGGTTTGTAGTTTCCTTCAATAAAAGTTTTGATGAGGACTTTCAATCTCTGTTTTAACTGTCATCACAGAAACATTAGCCCAGAACAAAGAAGATTGTATGTATTTGTAAGAAGCTGTCATGATAATTATTATGATGATAATACATTAATAGTTACCTATTCTTAAAGAAAACTACCTAGTTGTTGGAAAGATTATGCAACCGTGTCATTTAAATTTGTAGTCTTAAACCGTGTAATTTATGGCACTAAAACGTATTTAATAAATAACTTTAAATACAAGTAAAAACCGACTTCAAAAAAACTAAAAAGAGTAAAATAATTACAATTCTTTATTAAGTGCAATTCTACACAAAAACAAATAAAAGCAGCCGACTTCTGAAACTGTTAATTTTATATTATGGTGATTATATTACTCTTTTTAGTTTTTTTTGAAGTCGGTTTTTACTTTTATTTAAAGTTATTTGATTTTGTTTTTTTTACTATAGAATCCCGTCATGAGATGCATATGTCGCAGTTACATAGTTATAGCCGTCATACGATCATATTCCTAGCGATATGATCACATACCGAAAGATGCTTATAAGAAAGCGTTTCATAAGCATCTTCCTAGGAATATAGAATTTGATTTTGAGCCAAACACTGTGACATGTCTTCCAACTGACTAATTTCAAGAGCGAGCGAAGCGGGCTCGTTAATTGGTGGCGCCCCGACACGGATAGGTTAGATTCGAAGGGGATGACGGGGGCTAGAGTGAGCGAGCGTAGTGAGCGAACGAAACCCCCGTCATCCTGAAGCTAGTTATGAACGTACCACAGCACACGAATTGCTGTCTTTGCATACTACCTTCTCAATGGTGGTCGAGATGTAAAGCGACACAAACACTGATATTTTTATATAAAGTAGGGGTAGGTAGTGTTATCCTGATGTTTTATCTTGTTTTCAGTAAGTCTGCGAGCTATTAAGATTCGATCATTAAATTATTATCTATTTAAAATATTTGAAAAGATGCTCTTTTTACAAATTGACCTTCAAAGACGATCTGAAAAAAGTTAGACAAATCTGACATCAATGATGACATTTTCGTTTAACTCAGCGGCTTGACCTTTTCTAGATTGAGTTTGTTTAGGAATGACATTATTCACTTTTATTTGATTCTATTACTATCGGGTATTTCAGATCAAATCTTAGCCGCCGTTTTACGCGGCGTCCTATGTGAGCGATCTAGAAGAGACGCGAAGCGGCGCGGCGCGATGCGAAAACATCAACAGTCGATACCAATTGAAGTAGCACGTGACACGCGAAGCGAAGCGAACGTGATCAGTTGGCTAGATTCTTTCGCGCGAAATGGATGCGATGCCGAACATTGCTACTGAATGGCGGCGGCGCGCAGCGGGCGTTTCGCGGGCTCGTAAGACAAATCCGCCATTTCGCACCGCATCGCATTGAATTCGCGTGTCACCGCATCGGATCGCTTCGCAATCCCGTTCGCTTTGAACCGCCTACGTAGGACGTCGCGTTAGCTCGCAAATAAATTCGAGCTTAGCGAGAACCGCGAGAGGTGACGACGTACACACGGCTTCATTCCAAGCTATACATTTCCAGTATAAGCTGACATCTCATTGTACGAAAAGCTTTAGTCTCATGACTCTACGACATAATTTTTGTCGCTTAAGCGGCATGTAAATTAACGTCCTTAGACTAATTTCTTCGTCGTTAACGAACTTTAAACTACTCTCCTGTAAAGTTTTTAAATTGGTGGTTATCCCTTTTTGGCTGTTAGGCATCAATATCAAGCTATAAATTTCCAATATAAGCTAATCTGTCATTGTATAGGCTTTCCGTACAATGAGAGGTCAGCTTATATTGGTAATGCTTGATGTGCAGCCGAGTGTACTGATATGGCAATTAGTCCGCAATGAGTTAAATTATGCTAAGGGAAGTAATTATTATTGTAGGTACCTAAACAGGTAAACCATACGGTTGTTATTGTTCATTGATGAAGGTTACAGACGATTGAAGCTAATAGAATAGAGCCTCATACTTTAAAGCTGTACTTTCGTACCTACTATTATTATACCGTAAAATATAGAACATCGCAGATTTAAAAAAAAAACTAAACGGACTTTTAGATTTTTTTCCTTTAGCTACAGAAATATACAACAGATTACAAATCATAATATTGTGTTTTAAAATGCTTCATTTCTTTGAAACGAAATTAAATTAAATAGGAATATTATACACCGTGGGCCCGAATACCCGAAAGATTTGAACCATCGATTTCAATGCCTAATTGAACAAGAAAAGCTAGGATATAGTTTGTTGAATAAAGCTTAATTTTCGAGATATTCATTATTTACGGAAATTGATAACTCGGAAATTCTCTAGGGCAACAAGCCCTAAGAATACAGCGTTGCGACTTTTATCATACCATACCCCAATTGCCGCATGTCGCGTTTTGTCGGGGAGGTTCATGAAGTAAGAAGTTTCTTATCCATTCACACGATAATTTATAAACGTTGCCAGTTCAACCTAAGGTATTGTATACAAGGAAGTACTTTAGTTAATTGATTTATTTTGTTCCGAAAAACCAAATAAGTAGTTAAATTGACGGAAATGGACTATGTTGATTAAGCATTATTGACTCAAAATACCGTCAGCAAGGCGTGGTTAAAATGTTTCGGGTACCTCGGGCCCAGCCACGGTGTGATAATTTATAAAAGCTTCTTCTTTGCTACTATTTTTGCGGTACCTGGCAGGGTCCTTAAACATCTCATATTTTTAAATTTTATCATCTAAGTTTACATTGTGGAATATTTATTTACTGTGACTCTGTAATGTGACGATGGAAAATAAACTTTTTTTTTTGTTTTACTTACTTTGTGGAATGTAATAAATATACCTACATAATGAGTATTAAAATTACGTTCCGCTAAAGTATGTATCCATTCAATTTTACATAACATCAGTAAAGTTCTAACAGTGCGGAAGTCAAAAATGGCTACTTTACATGAGAATGAAAAAACTATTTAAAACGAGCATATTTAAGTAACCTACGCTGAATGCAATAATGTTTTTAATTATCGTTACAAATGAACTCTTTGAGGATTTAAACCCTTGAAAATCCTAATAATCTTTTTCATTTCAAGTAATGTTGTGACTCCCGCAATGTTGTCTGTTTTTGTCACAAAATGACTTACGCACGGTTAGAACTTCACTGGCGATAAATATTTTCATATAAAGTGACATTACCAACATGTTATTGGCATTCACATCTACACTCGATACATTAACCTTCATAGTACTCGAAGACTGTTACGTGACATTTTTCGGGATTGCTCGAAACTCGAAAGCTCATAATTAACAGCGATTACGCACTGCATACGATCCGGATCCGTGAAAATAAGAATGTAAGAAACTCGGACCGAATTCGGATATTGCTTTGCGCACTGCATCCGATCCGAATACGTGAAAATACGAATCTAAAGTCTAAAAAACTCGGACTGAATTCGGATATCGCTTACGCACTTATCCGATCTCTGATCCAAATTCAAACAATTCAGGGGTCATCTTTGGCCATTTGGCGTCCGATTTGAATCCGAGATAATGCGAAAGCGTTCATACAAACAGTACTACGGCTACTTCGGTCCGTCAATTTTTCTTCCGAATTGGAAACTCACGGATGACGGAGAGAAATCGGATGACGGAAGTCGGATCTAGTGCGTAAACTACCATACAATAGTTCTACTACTTCGGAACGTATTTTCTGGGATTCGGATCGGATACAGTGCGTCACCGCTCTAAGGGCTCAGTTTGCAATAGTAATAGTCGGGCAATCCCGAAAAATCCACGTGAATAAATAGTCATAAATACTATACCTACTATTGTACTTGTTGTTGCGTATACATAATACATCTCTACTAATATTATAAATGCGAAAGTAAGTCTGTCTGTCTGTTACGCTTTCATTTTATTTGTCTGCATATGACTCGCAAAGGTTCCTGTAACATTATTATCGCCAACAGCATTATGTGTGATTATCACTTACTTGTCTTCTTGTTTGCTATACGATTTCCCCATCATAGGTAGTACTTATGTAGATTGACACAACTTTTCCGTATAATTATCTCGTCACAAAAATGTATGTAGGTGTACACAGTTTTGTTACAGCACAGTCACCAATTTTTATTTTATTTTTTTTGTTCACTCTAAACGTATCTAACGCGTTCGTAAGTCAGTCTATTGTTCAAGTGTGTTAGTATATTGTTCAAGTCACACGCCATAGCCAGGAATCTGCAAACTCTGCGTTTTGGAGCGCGGCATCGCATCGCACAGTCCCACGCGCAACATGATCCGTGTGTGACCAGAGTCGCCATGTATAGTGGGGATTTATACGTACTTGAGTAGGTATTGAATGAAGCACGTCTGTCTCGTAAGTCATCATCTGCCTAGCCTTTTCCCAACTATGTTCAACGGCTTCCAGTCGAATCGGATGCAGCTGAATATCAGTATTTTACATTTTACATGGAGCGACTGCCTATCAGACCTCCACAACCCAGTAACTGGGTAATACGAATCTCTTGGTAGGACTGGTTGTCAGACTTTCAGGCTTCTGACCAAAAGTAACGACTGTCAAAGATCTACAGATGACAGCCGGGACCAACGGCTTTACGTGCTTTCCGAGGCACGGAGGAAACTCGCTATGGTAAATGGTCACCCATCCACAGAGCAACCTCGGCAAGCGTGGCTTAACCCGGAAGATCGGTCTATGCGGCTGTAATTATTTAGCCACGAGCTCCTCGTCCACGTCTGTCTCGTAAGTATTCCCATTTAATACTAATAAGATATCTTAACCTAGTCTCAAGTACTGTATTTATAGACACAATAGATAAACAATGGCACTGACGAACCGGTTCGTCGGTCGGGCCGCTAGCGGTTAACCTAACATACATCATTCACCACTACAGCTGGGTGTCTACTCCCTAAGCACGAAGTCCATGGTTTCGGCCTTAGTTACGAGCGTTTCCTACTCCCTATCACCTACGGACATACGATTATTTCGGGGCCCGAACTAAGAATGAATGACAACACGATTTGAAAGTTGTCCCTACTACCGATGTATTTTTGACCGTCCGAATAGTTGAACTTGACACTTGTTTTGTTCACTCCACGTTTCGAGCTACTTTCGGACGGTCGACTAACTTCGTTGACAGACTTAGAGCTCTTACACACGAGCGGCATGTTCCCAACGGCAGCAGTCGACCTATAGCGACACTTGCAGTTGTTGCCGCTGCCGCTGATCTTCGAAGTTGAAATGTCGACGGCTGCCGTCGACGCGTCGACGGCTGCAGTTACCTCTGCCGTTGGGAACATGCCGCTCGTGTGTAAGTGCTCTTAGGGAGTAGGCCCCCTGAACCGATTATGATGATACTTGGTACAGAGATAGTCTGGAACCCAAAGAAGGGTATAATAGGCTACTTTTATCCCGAAAACCACGAAATATCTGGCGAAGTTGCGGGCGAACTCTACTAAAAAATAAATTAAACACTTTTCACGGGCTTATTAAACGTGAGATGTCTAGCAGCGATTAAGTCTATATCCGCCATTTTCCGGCTGAACCGCGCCATGCAACGTATCAATAAGGTCATATGTGCGATCCATTCAATTCATCCACTCAACGGGCAGTTGCTTTGATAATGAATTATTGATGGTTCACGACGTCCATTCATTGAATCGTTAGGTTATTACAATAGTTGTAGTCGTAGTAACTTTAATATTATTTATTTATTTGTAAAATATACCTACTGCATTTTACATTTTATCTTTATTTTAATTCTAATGGACATATTTTCTAATGCTTACACTAGTGTGTTTTAATACCTAAGAACCTCGACCCTGATGAGGCTCTCGTTGGGCAGCTGGATCAAGGGCCTGATACAGAAAGCGGTATCAAGCGGCTGCACACGGCGCGCATTGCCAGGAGAGAGCAGATCCCCTCTCTGAGACCCTGACCACTTGGACCCTATTCCCGATGCCGGTAGGCTCCTTTTCGTTTTTTTTTTTGGATTTATAATAAAATGAATCTTACAAATTATGTTAAATGAATTAACGGAATAATATTAAGTAGGTGTATTAACTTTTTTAATTTAAAATTATATTGAACAAGAGCATAGTGTTTTGCTCTCTGACGTCAACAAGTTCACGACCCTCAGCAGTGAGGCACACGAATAAGGAGAGGAGGCTAAGTTTGTAAGTGTATTTTATCTTAGAAATATCAGCAAAACGAAACATTAGTAGTTAACTTTACGCAAAATCCATTGAAAATGGTAAGTAATAAGAACCTACAATGTGTCATTTTTAGGATTCCGTACTCAAAGGGTAAAACGGGACCCTATTACTAAGGCTCCGCTGTCCGTCCGTCTGTCACCAGGCTGTATCACATGAACTGTGATAGTTAGACAGTTGAAATTTTCACAGATGATGTATTTCTGCCGCCGCTATTACAGCAAATACTAAAACACAGAATAAAATAAATATAAGGGGGCTCCCATACAACAAACGTGATTTTTTTGCCGTTTTTATGGATAACTAGCGACCCACCCCGGCTTCGCATGTGTACGTTTTATAGCTTAAAACCTTTCTCTTGAATCACAAAGCGAGCAAGTAAAAATTGTACTTGCTTGTGACGCTTTGCCAATTTTAAAAGTGTCGTATCTTCGTCAATTTTGGTTTACGTAACAAAAGCAAAAATGCATGTCAAATATTTTTTGATAATTTAACTGACGGACTAATTCGATTTTTTCAGTCAAATACCCTATTTCGAACAGTCTGTTCGTCCCGTTATATCTGATGCTGACTGTACCAGTATCTTGTGTGTATTAGATCAAGAGCACAATACATAAATAAAATTTGCAGTTGATAACAACAAATTCAAAATAAGATACTGTACACAATGCTTTTATCAACACAATACCACCCAGCCGTCGCTCACAGCTATCAACTTCGTAAGCCGCTCACATCACACGTCAGCCACTGAAACCTTAGCACACAGGGAATTTCAAACGATTTTAATGAAAGGCTTGAAACAAACCAGCTTTCTTTAACAAAAAAACATGCAAATGCAACATGCGTGTCAAACACATTGCACATTCATTTAAAATCAGCAATTTGATATCCAACACCAACGTGATGACGTTAGTTTCGTAACACTAACAATAATAATAAAAAAAAAAAAAAATGAAAACTTTTACAAAAAAGTGTACAGATAGCCACAGTAGTATTAGTAAGGTCTTATAATAATGTTAATCTTAATGTCTAAGTATACAGGGTGTTAACGAATTCGTGTAATTCCTTCAAACCACGTGATCTACTGATGACATACATTAACCCTAAATGGCAATTTTTGAAAAGCAACTAAAAAAAATATTCAAAAAAAAAACTTTGTTTTCTATTTCTGAGACATTTTAGAGTCTTGGGTTATCTGACTGCAAAGAGCGATATCGCGTTAGTCGTGCCTGCCAGCCGTGTCGCCGTGCTTTCATTAATTTATGCGTGGCATCGAAATGTTCACAAAAATAAAACATTTTTTTTGCAAAAAAAAAAATTCTTATTTTTTTACTGAATCCTTATTAGGTGGTTTAGATACGATCATTAACAAAGCCGCATGAAAAAATAATAATTTATTTTTTTTATTTTTAATCAAGCTAAATCCCGTGCGGGGCCTGTCTACATCAGTAATAGATCATGTGGTTTTAAGGAATTACACGAATTCGTTAACACCCTGTATAGTAGTGTATTACTTATATTAATTACAGGTGCAAGAAAAGCTAACTCCCATAAGAAGGTGATGTAGCGACCTACCCGATCTAGGTTTATTCAATGCATTGCAAAATTTACAATGCATTTGACAAGCTACCTGTAATCTTTGACGGGTCTTTATATCGTTCAATATTTTCTAACAATATTCGTCCTTTGTTGGCGTGCACAAAGCGCTTCAATTTCACGTCATACGCTTTTAACAACCTTTTTTTGTTGTCAGTTCTGTTAGTCAAAGCTCACCGTACCGATTTTCGAAGAATTCATTTTACAGTTTCATAAATAAAAGTATTGGAAATTGAAAATGCTGTCGGATTCGTCCGAGACCGTAGGACGGGTTAGTAAAGGAGAATTCACACGTACCACACCACATCGCAGCGACAAAAAGTGGTCAAACTGTGGTTACGTGTGAATAGTGTCGCCGCGGCTTCTTGCAGTTGCGTTGTGGTAACTACTAAATGTCGATGTGGTTGCGTTGTCGCTAGTAGTTGCGATGTGGTTACATTGTGGCTAGTGGGAGGTCGCAGGAGTTCGCGCGGCGTCGTTGCGTCGACGCAACGTTGTGTTTGCGAGGTGACCAGCCGCTAGGTTGTGGTTGCGATGTATTCGGTGTCGCTCACGCGGTTGAATTTTCACACCGATAATTCAGCCCTCATCAAGATGTCTCCCCCCCCCCCCTAAGCCCCCGCCAGCAATCGTCCTAAGCCGAGGTCCGAGTCCCACTAGGGGTCGTCCTTAGTGCTGTTGTTGCAGGTAGTCATGATGTTAGTGTAGTACAAGTAGATAGCTTAGATTAAGTATTTTACTTCCCCCCTCCCATTGGCTGGAGACCCTTCTTTTCTCGCCAATAACTGCTTGGTTACGTAGAAACGGTTAAACGGTACGTTCCTTCCCTTGGAATTTGATGACAAAATGTGGTCCGTGTGAATTAAACTATTAATTTTCATACAAATTAATGCCCGCCCACGTGTTGTTGTTGTAGTGTGGTTGTTGTTGTGGTTTAGTTGTGGTACGTGTGTAACATGCCTTAGACGCAGTATTGCATTGAAAACGAGAACCGGATCTACAACAAAACATTTTTCCGAGAGTTAATAAACAAATGCTTTTATACTGAAATACGAAGTGATGAATGTTGAACGAAGAAAGGAATAAAAACATTGAAAATCTGAATGTACGGAAGGGTGAATAATCGAAACTTCCTTAAAAAAATTAACAAATCATTGTTCTCCTTCGTTGTTAACATTAATATTAGTTTCAGATTGTTTTTATTCTTGTCTTATTGCTTGACGGCAGTGGTATAGTTTGGTTTTTCATTATTATAATTGAAGTTTGAAACATCTGCATTTAGAACTTTGGGATGATGATAATGAAGTTCTTATTTTTTACAAACAGTTTTCGAATAACCACCCGGAGGTATTGTTCAACAAATACATCATGCAAATCGTCGAACGCCGTGATCCTACGTTGAGTAAAACAACACTTTTCCGGAAGCAATATAATCTTTTTAGGGTTCCGTACCCAACCCAGTAGGGTCCCGTGTTACCCTTTGTGTACCAAATAAAACATTTATTTTCGTTGGATCCCAATTTTAGATCCCATTTTTAGGTATTAACGATGGGTCCCATTTGCTATTTCCATTGATTTTGTTCTATTTTTTAGTATTTGTTTTTATAGCGGCAACAGACATACATCATCTGTGAAAATTTCAACTGTCTAACTATCACGGTTCATGCGATACAGCCTAGTGACAGAAGGATAGCGGAGTCTTAGTAATAACAGTGTATCTTATGAACCGTGATAGACAGACAGTTGAAATTTTCACAGATTGTGTATGTCTGTTGCCGCTATAACAACAAATGCTAAAAAACAGAATAAAATAAATATTTAAGGGGGCTCCCATACAACAAACGTGATTTTTTTGCCGTTTTCATATATAATGGTACGGAACCCTTCGTGCGACAAGTGCGACTCGCACTTGGCCGGGTTTTTTATTGGTTTAAATGTGAAAAATAAATTCTGAGGAGCTCGTGGCTAAATAATTACAGCCGCATAGACCGATCTTCCGGGTTAAGCCACGCTTGCCAAGGTTGGTCTGTGGATGGGTGACCATTTACCATAGCGAGTTTCCTCCGTGCCTCGGAAAGCACGTAAAGCCGTTGGTCCCGGCTGTCATTTGTAGATCTTTGACAGTCGTTACTGTTGGTCAGAAGCCAGAAAGTCTGACAACCAGTCTTACCAAGAGTATCGTATTACCCAGTTATTGGGTTGTGGAGGTCTGATAGGCAGTCGCTCCATGTAAAATACTGATATTCAGCTGCATCCGGTTCGACTGGAAGCCGACCCCAACACAGTTGGGAAAAGGCTAGGCAGATGAAATGTGAAAAATAAATTCTAACAGTTTTATTTCTTTTGTATGATAAAAAAGATAATATTAGATGGACCGCTGAACTGGTAAAGGTCGCGGGAATCGGTTGGATGCGAGAAGCACAGGACCGGTCGATGCGGCGATGCTGGAGGAGGCATATATCCGGCAGTAGACGTATTTTGGCTGAATGAACCCTTCGTGCGCGAGTCCGACTCGCACTTGACCGGTTTTTTATTTTTCAGGAATTTTTGTTTTTTCCATAATATAAGTTGTACAAAATGATGAGTACAGTTCACGGTTTTTGGATGTACCTAAAGTGACTAATCAGTAGGTAGTCATGCTGTATATTTAAAAGAACATACATACATAACTTCACGCCTTATTCCCCGAAGGGTTGGCAGAGGTGTATAGTACACCCACGTTTCGCCGTTATGTTTTAAGTCCCATGTAATAGGTGGCGAGCCTATTGCCATCAACCGGGCACAAATCCAGACTCCGAGCTGCTACTGAGAAATTCCTCACGGAAAAACCCAATAACACTTTGCCCGACCTGGGGATCGAACCCAAGACCTCACGCTCAGCAGTCGCGCTTGCGACTACTTGACCAACGAGGCAGTCATATTTAAAAGAAATTCCTCATTAATATTAATTAAAGTCGTCGAGATTGTATCGATGATGAAACTGTGTCTGTACCGTATTAGCCAATCCAATTAACCAATACATGAAAGCATAGTTCGCGTCTACACGATATTGGATAATGTATACTTGTGCACAAAATTTTAAACAAAAACATACACACACAAATAACTTTTACAAAACAATCACATATACACAACAGATACAGAACTAGACGAGCAAATAATATAGTGCTGCGGGCGCCTAGAACAAACTACGGCCTGCATACTATTCTGTATGAAGGAGCACAGCTTTATAACAAATTGCCTCGAAATGTAAAAGATCAAAAGTCGATGATTACTTTCAAAAAATCTCTTAAGAATCATATGTTAAAGGAATCAAAACTGTAAATTGTCTTCGGGTACTGTACCTATCTAACCTATTCTTGTTGTGTAGCCGCTGCGTCACCTTATGTAATTTAACTTAATTAGATATAAGTTTTTCTCATGTAAGTGAATATCATTCTTTTTGAGAAATAAAGTTCTTAAACCTTATTAAGGTAGTTCAAACATACCATACAGGTGATATAGGTTACATATAGATTATTCAAAGCCCTACACCGTGTCAGATGCGTAACCTCTATAGTTCTAGACAATGCGACTATCAGGTGTAGGTTAACTGGAGCCTTATTCACTAATGACATACGAGTATCAATACGTAACATGCAAATAACACGACACCATTACTATCCGAATGTGCAATCGAAAAATTAGGGATTTAATTTTAAATGTAA
The DNA here is from genome assembly GCA_905220435.1 of Amphipyra tragopoginis. NCBI lineage: Eukaryota > Metazoa > Arthropoda > Insecta > Lepidoptera > Noctuidae > Amphipyra > Amphipyra tragopoginis. Next base: position 7,086,826 of record HG991991.1, on the reverse strand, counting down.
TTAGTGTGATACACAGGGTGTTAACGAATTCGTGTAATTCCTTCAAACCACGTGATCTACTGGTGACACAGATTAACCCTAAATGGGAATTTCTGAAAATCAACTGTTTTTTTTTTAAAAAAACATGATTTTCTATTTCTGAGTCATTTTAGAGCCTTGAGTTATCTGACTGCAAAGAGCGATATCGCGTTAGTCATGCCTGCCAGCCGTGTCGCCGTGCTTTCATTAATTTATGCGTGGCATCGAAATGTTGACACAAATAAAACATTTTTTTTGCAAAAAAATAAATTCTTATTTTTTTACTGAATCCTTATTAGGTGGTGAAGATACGATCGGTAACAAAGCCGCATGAAAAAATAATAACTTGATTTTTTTATTTTTAATCTAGCTAAATCCCGTGCGGGGCCTGTCTAGATCAGTAGTAGCTCATGTGGTTTTAAGGAATTACACGAATTCGTTAACCTCCTGTATAAAAGCATGATTAGACCTGCTGTCTTGTGTGGATCAGAATGTTGGGCCACAAAAGGGATGAATGAAAGGCAATTGCATGCAGCAGAGATGAGAATGCTAAGAGGGATGTGTGGTGTTACACGAATGGATAAAATAAGAAATGAGTACATAAGAGGAAGTTTGAAATTGGCATCGATAACTGAAAAGTTGTGTGGAAATCGGTTGTCATGGTATGGGCACTTGTTACGGAGAAATGAGGAAAATGTAGTGAGGAGAGTTTTGAGTATGAATGACGATGGCTATAAGAGTAGGGGAAGACCAAAGAAACGATGGATGGAATGGTTAGAAAGGGGGTGACTACCGAGATGACGACTGGTAGAGAAGTATGGAAGAAAAATACATGTTGCGCCGATCCCAAATAAATTGGGATAAGGGCAGGAGAATGATGATGTAATTAGTGTGACATAGTTTTATCAAATTACTTTTGCAAGCAGTGGTAGCGACCATTAACTCAAAAATATAATTATTACCCGGTCGAGTTTTATTCCGAATTTTATAAAATTTCATAGAGGATATAGACACGCTAATTGCATAACACACTCACAATCGCAATGTCTTTAATTTTGACACATCAACAATTTCCATATTAGCGTATGTAATTAACAATCCAATTTCTCCACAGCTGTGCACCACGCAATGAATGTTGTTATGTTGTCAAAATGAAATTGCGATAGCGCGATCTCAATGCGCTCTTTCGTGAATAAAGTCGCGTGTGCAATAGTCTTAATAAGTAAAGAGCGAATGTTAAAAAACTTGTTCGATAAAAATATTCAGGGAGCCTTTGAGCTAATGTAACATTCCTCCACTTTAAAAATTTGTTTTAATTGCATATCCGATAAAACTGCAAGCGAGTGATTAATAAAAAGTAATTGAGATGTTCGCCAATAAAATCTGTACGTATAAAATATGATGAATTGTTGTGAGTTCAAAAAATGTGGAGTAGTCGTAAATCAAAACTACAAGAATATTGTTTTTGTCTGTGAGAACCTTTTTAAGACAACTTTACTATACAATTTCCTCTATAGTAAGTAAACATAATAAGAGCCGATTTTATCAACGTCACCGCAGAACGGGGTTACTTTGATCAATTTTTTGAGGTTCATGTGTTTGTATCTTATTTATTTTCGCTTTTAGCTGCTACATAAAAAATATTTTGTACAGACTGAATTAACTGAGATATATAAAATCACATAGACTAGATAAAAAAGAAACCACAAAGCATAGTTTTCGATAAAAACGAGAAGCTTCCTTATCAAAGTCGGACCGTAGGCTTTTACTTTGATAATCCCAGTTTTATCATTCAGTGTCAAAGTAGCCCCAATTAGGACTCGAATTTTGTACATAATCAGGGGTGTGATTTAGTATTTTTTATCTTCGCCATCTAACTTCGCAGACACCTCTATACCGTATGGTGAAATAGGAAAACTGTAGTTTCAGGTTTAGTGTATACTAAAACTAAGCTTGCTTAACACTTGATTGTATTAGCGCTTCGCTTCCCAATTTAACAGGATACGGGTAAAATTCTGAACAAAGTTCAAGCTTTTATGAAATAATACAACCTTGACTTAGTCTGCAACTAATTCATTACAGGAACGCACGGATAAATATCAAGCTAAACATTTCCAGTAAGAGCTGATCTTAGCTGGATATGTTCAGTAGCGTTCAGTGTGCACTCAACAGTTTTAAATGCGCTTAGCACTCTGACAGTCACAAGTTTGAGAATTTTCGCTATGCAAAACAAAACACTCGAGCATTGACACGTCGCACCTCGACGAGAACTATAAATGAGGTGAGGTTGTATCTGAAATACATTTTACGCCGTAATGGTGATAATATATTACACGGTTCACTTCTGCCTTTCAATTTGGATGAATCAACCAAATTGAACAATAGCATATGCTTTAGTTTTTGCACCTTTCAACCAAAGTGAATCAATTTCGTTGAACCGTGTAATATCGCCTTAATGGCTGACTGGCTAATCTTTACACCACGCCATGAACTTACTCTCATATAGCTCGTGCCGAGACGAGAGAAGAAGAAGAATGATCGTTTAAGTTCCGGCTACATGCACCGACTAACATGCGCAAACGGTTTGCGCAAAAATTTGCGCAAACGGTATCGTCGGTATTAACGGTATACCGTTTTGCCGTCTTAACGTACATACCTACGTAAGATTGAGCGTGTAGTGTGTTCTTTTGATGATGTTAACATACCGTAGATATTATAAATACGTTTTCCATGTACCTAAACTTAATTAAAATCCGTCGATGCGCGCGTTTTATAGCGTTGCACTGGGCCCGCTTCGAGTAACACTTGCCTTTATTTTGTACAATCGTCAAGTATTACTTGATACAAGCGGTCTATAGAGTAGTGTGTCGGTACGAATAGGAATAAAAACAGTATTTTTTTTATTTACACGCTTAGAGTACCTTTTTCTTTACAAAAATATACTTCAAACATTGCCTTAAAGTTTATACCTAAAGGAGAATGGGTAAGAGCGTACCCAGACACTAAGTTAATTGTAGCATTATGAACTATGTCGGTCTTTGTCACCCTCATGGAGTAGTTTAATTAATCCTAAGACAGCATGCCTGAATTCACTTGGAGAAAAAAGATATACAAGGTGGTAATTTGAGATGGGGCATGAAGGGCAACTACCTTAACCATTGTAGCTACAGGAAAACGTTCTTAGAAGACCACCCCTAACTTTAGGAATAATTTCTATCTGCAAATACAGAATTTGAAAAAAATGTACAGTCGGTGAGAAAAAAGTCAGTTTTCACAAAACATTTTTATGATGCCAATCGATCCTATTTCCCGTAAGGATCAAAAGACTCTCCCGGACCAACTGAGCTTGGAGTACTAGAAACTTCAAAAATCACAGATAATGAAAAAAAAAACTTTTTTTCGGTAGGTATCTGTTAATGCAGTTCGACATAATAATCTCGCGCTGTGCCCGGCTGGACCAAACCAATAGTGACGCGGCTAGGGACATAAGCCTTAAGATAACATTGCATGATGGTACACGGACACAGAAGAAAGATGTAATATCCTAATTAGCAAATGGTCGTACACACGTACGACCAAGATCGCGAATTCTTAATAAAATGCCCGACTTTTGAGTATAGGAAAGTTGATTGAAGATTAAAAATCATATTATGTATCTTGATGGTCATCGCATGATCATTTCATCTTGCATAATCAAATGCAAATCCAACAGCGATGCAGACCCAAATTGTACCAATATATCTGATATAACCAAGGTTAGAACTATGCATTAATGAATATCCAATAGTTTGGATATCAAATTAGCACTACACTATGAGTGTAGGCAATGAGCAATAACCTGATGTTTCTGTAGGTAAAGCCGCGGGTACAACTAATTTTGTATATGGCATCGAGTACTAAAAAAAAGCACCGTAATTGTGCCCGAAAAAGAGTGTATAGACACTTGTTATAGGGAATCCCTCTGCTTACCCCTTCATTATCCTCCAGGATTAATGGCATGGTTTTCACCTGTACTTTATAATAAGGTATTGTACAATATTTCCGAAAAACGTACTTTATACTTTAGCAGAGCAATAAAGCACTTGAAAATACTTTATTTTACATTTTTCTACTTTATATGGTTGAATTTTAAAATCCCTACTGAAATCTGTCCATTCGCGCTAAAAGTTTATATGAAAGGCTTCCATGAAATAAAATTTTGCATACCAAAAATGTCAATTCAATCTTTATGTTGTAACGTATCGTACCCGCGTTTTAACTCCATTCGGCTTTCGGCCTTTTTCTAAAGGGTTTTATTAAAGATCTTTATGACTGCGTCCTTTATTCGGTGCTAAATATCCTTTAAAGTTATGTTTGCAATAGCATTCCTGGAACTTTGTCGCTTGAATATTGAAAAAAAAACATTTATTTATTCACTCAATTGGGGAGACGAAATACGAGTATGAATTCGAAATAATTTACTAGTAATCGTATTCATCCCAAACGTAATTCGAAAGCTGGGTATTCACTATGTTTGCGAAACCGAGGCTCTCCACCATCATTCCCTATAAAATAAATAAAAATGTCTTTTCAGATTTTCAAGGTACATATATCCATAGGTACAAATATTTTATTGAAACCGGCACCTAAACTAAGCCGGAGCCTATATTTTAGAAAACCAATTCCCCCCCCCCCCCCCCCCCCCCCTCATCAACCATATTATTATGACAATCGCAAAGCAGGAAAAGTGATGTAAGTACTAGAAATAACAATATCAACAAAAATTACGTAAGAATGAATACGGTCCCGCGCTCCGATCAAATAGGAGCGTGTAACATTTCGCACTCCTTCGTTAGCCATTGCTTGGCGGTTTTGGCGCGAACACGAAAAGGAGCGCAGTGTGTTCAAACCATGTCTCCATTTGATAAGTTACAGAATCTAAATGTGGTACCGTACTGGTTCGCGAACGTAGTGGATACCCAGCTTAACTAGTGTTTCCACTAACAACAACTAACTTCTGTGTAATACAATAGTTCATACAATAATATTATACATTCGAAACGAACTTTCGCATTTATAATGTTTAGTTGTTTGATACTCAAATATTCCGTCAGTGAAATGAAATTATTATAGTTGGGTTTTGATACCTACCGAGAATGTATCTGGGATTAGCACATACTTTCCATTCACACACAGACACACACCCCCTCACATTACTCGCATACACCCACTCACATACACCTACTCACATACACCCACTCACATACACCCACTCAAGTACACCCACTCACATTCACCCACCCACACACATAAAACTCATTTTCGTATCTATTTTTAATCAGTATTTTTGTCAATATCATAAATTAAGCATTATAAACTTCATCACACACCTAGGTCATACTTGATCTAATAACATACATAGCCTAACCGTAAGAATTGGGGGGCCTGGTGACCCGTAACATGCACACATCAAAAAAAGTTTGCGAGCACTAGCATAATTATGTATGTGAAGATTCCGAATTCAAAGTCTAACTTAATCTGATTTATATTTATCTAGTTATCTATCAGTCTATATGTATCATGATAATTATCGCTTTCAATCCCGATTAGAAAATTCGGCTTCAAAAAGGCTACATAATTTTTCAAAGTGAACGCAAACTTTTTTTGATGTGTGTAGGTATTCAACGCCTTCTTCGGGCACCAGTCTCTCATGTTTTATATTTTTTTAAATATTATTTAAGCACTTTATGTACTTACCTGCAATATTTGTAATGAGATAAAATAAATAAAATTTATTATTATTATTCAGGAAAATACTTTTCACACGGGCACAGCTATCATAAGGGTGCTTTTCCACCAGAGATGTGCTATGCAACGTTGCTATGAATACGTTTGATATCCACCAATCATATTCATTGGTCCACATACCATAGCATTGGTGGAAACTGATTCAACTAAGCTAAGTTTTTATATGGAAAGATGCGTGCTGTGAATGCGTGCTACGAATGCGAGCTCCGAATGCGAGCTATGGATGGTAGCGAGTCGTTGTGCAGAGCAGTGTACCTACAGCAGGCGTGCGTTTGGAACCGAATTTTTTTCATAGCACATCTTACTCGCTCCTCTTTATAGCTTAGCATCAGTGGAAACGGTCACAAACATGATTTCGTAGCTTATTAGCTTTTACATTCTCACAGCATAGCTGCATAGCTCATCTCTGGTGGAAAGGCATCCTAATTATTATTTTATAAATAATAGTACATTTATATAACTAACTCACGGTCGCCGGGCTCGTGGCAAATTAAAAACCGCGAGATCATAAGATTTGCAAAGTTAAGTTGCGGTTGCCATGATGGGTGACCGTTCGTTGTACACCGAGACCAATCCGTGCCGCGGTGAGCACGTTAAGCCTTCATCCCGGGTGTCTTACGAATACCTATGACAGTCGTTACAGGTAGTCAGAAGTCCGAAAGTATGACAACCGGTCTAACCTTAAGGTACAATTCCGTGCATCGCGGCCGATCCAGCCGCGCGCGATCTATCTCGTGCGGCAGACGCGCGCGGTCTGCCGTTAGCTGCACGCGTCTGTCGCAGACTTCGGAAGTGGTGCCATACATTTTCATACTCTGACTATTGTCGCATAAGCCGCGCGCGTCTGCCACACGCGATCGACCGCGCGCGGCTGCGATCGGCCGCGATGTACGGAATTGTACCCTTAGGATATCGGCATTGCCCATTATGGTAATCGCTCCATGTAAAATACTGATATTCAGCCGCATCTGGTTAGACTGGAAGCTGACCCCACCACAATTAGAAAAAGGCTAGGCAGACAGATAGATAGTAACTAACTTTACCTAATCTTCTATATCAATAACAATTTATCGAAATTTAAACTTAAAGGCGTTGTGAGAGATTCCTCGTATAAATCCTTTGAGATTGTAATAGACATGAACACCGCTCGACAGCAGAGATAGCTGTGATAAAACGGCGCGACAAAGTGCATTCAATTTAACCATCTTTTATCTTGTAAAAGTAAGACCGCACTAGGCGGAACTGCACTGCGGCGCGACGTGTTTCGTCGCGACCAAATATTGTTTTCAAAATGTATGATAGACAGAACGCAGTGAGCGGCAGCAGAAATGCGCGGCGCGGCACTGGGATTTCATTAAAGAATATTTGGCCGCGCCGTGTTGCGCCCCGCTGTTCCCCTTGATGTGGTCTAACCTTTAGTGTCTATGATTAAAAACATATACCTACACCTTGGTTTTTGAAAGCTATGTAGGAATCCTTTTAGGAGTGAATAAACTTGTATTGTATGTAATGTGTATATGGAAAGTTAAATACGTTTATAGTTGTATCTTTAATTATTGCTTAGGCCTAAATCATAATATGAGTCGTGTAGAATCTCACTTTTTGGCACTTTTCGAGTTAAAGATCCAGAAAATTCAAAAAACTGCTTGGTTCACATATCATAACCAAGCATGGCCATATTCTTTGCTAAATCAACACAAGATCTCTTTTTAGTTCCAATGACGGCAATTTTCCATTAGGGCAAAGTTGTTTAATTTTTAACTTTTTCGTTTTCTCAAAAGTTGCTAAAAGTGAGATTGTCATGGCTAAACCACCAAACAGATTTAGATGAATTTTGATAAACAGGTAACTAGCAACTCAAAAGAAGATATTTCCGGTTCCTATATTCAAAAACGAATCGTTTTTCTTACCAATGATAACATTTTTTATTGCCATTTATATACGTAAGCAAATGCCTTTGTTAGCTACTTGCACTACAACTACTTGGTCTCTTTGGCTCATCACTCTCACTGCCAGCAATACATATAGCATAGTTCCAGTTCAGCAAGCCATGGAGTCCGCCGGCAGGTCCCAACGATTCCGCTGCGGTAGGCCATCACTCAAAATGAAATTGACTTGTTTTTTTTTCAACATGTACCTCACTGTATGCGCACGCCGATACTAGACAGATTTTTTCCTTATTAGCAGGCCAGTAGTACAAAAATCTGTTTGAATATAAGGGGTCACAGCGGATCCCACGGCGTGCTCAAAGCATTCTTAACTAGCCGCTGGTGGACCCCACGGCCTGCTGTTAATGTTTCTTTAAAATAAGACCGGCCCTTTGCACTCGAAAACTTGGGGCCCGCCAGCGGATTCCATGGCAGTGAGAGTGTTAATAAAGATATAAGAATCTTAATTTTAACCAATAACGCTCCGTAAACCATATGAATCGGCGAATAGAGTATTTTAAACCGGAAAATTAAAAACTTTCTAAGGTTGAACTCGCAGGCCAAGTTAATTATTTTTTTAAACAAAAAACAATCTATTCCTCTTCGACTTTTGGCCGGGAAAGGTATACAAATTTTCGGACCACTACTACAACTAGAACGTCGTCTATACACGTATTGTTTTTTTTTTTTGATTTTTTCAGAAAGCGCTAAGTCCATTTTCATAAAATTGATATGGGACCAAACGGGAAGTATACCCTCTCAAACAAAACAAGAAAATCTCGAATCGGTTCACAGATGACGGAGATCAGAGGTAAAAAAGAAAAAAAAACATTACAACCGAATTGAGAACCTCCTCCTTTTTGAAGTCGGTTAAAATCTGTTTGAAATAGTTTCGAACTTGTGAACACCGGTGTGGGAGCACCTAAAGTTTGTCTTTCACCGTCGTGACGGTGGTTTCCGCTCAAACTGTCTCTTATTATGACGGTTGACTAATAATAATACCAACAAGAGCACCAGTCCAAAAAAACCTTAAATTCATTCCCGAAAAAATCATATTCCGGTCAAAGTAGACATTGTCAAAGTGCAAAAATTCGCATAGAGCTGAAAATTGGTACGAATGTTAGTAACACAATTAAAAATGAAATTTAAAAAGTCCCTATCGAACCTTGAATAAATTTTTTTGCAAGTGTGGGCACTTGCAAAAAAATTTATTCAAGGTCAAAGTTCGCAAACATGGGTTTTTTGCGTTTTTAGCCAAACGGTAAGTTTTATGATAAAAATAGATGAGACAAAAATTGTAGATTATGCAATTATCTATAAAAATTGTCAGTGCAATTTTCTCCTAAACGTCACCGTTTTTGAAATACTTATAATGGTTGAAAAAGTTGTATTCTTCAAAATATGTACACGTTTCTACGCCATAAGAGTCATTTTAAATAAACAATCCTTAACCATCGTTTATAAGTAAGGGTGTAAGTCCCATTGAAGCTTGATTGCATCACAGCCTGTAAAGTTTTCTTGAAGTTTGTCGCAGAACAAGAAGGCATGTTTACTCGGTGTGCCCGGTTGATTGTAAACAATGTGTTTAAGTAAACAACTGCACGCTGATCTCATTGTTACGACTGGTTTTCGGATCGAGCTAATTAGCTACAAGATTCTGCGCAGTTACTAGTTGATACAGGGGACCTTGTTACAAGCTGTACCTATATGCACCTAATGGTATGTCCACACCAGTGCGCATTCATGTTCATCTTGCGCTTTCAACTTTCAATTCCTCTTGCGTCAAGCGCATGCAATATTGATTGCCATAACACGCATGCAGCTTATCGTCTACATAGGTGCGCCTCGGTCAGTCGTCAGTCGACATGCAATAGACGGATTAGCATGCGCTAGGGGCATACGCTTTTGTTGAACTAGTATTAAGGCATGCGCTACGACGCTTCACGTATGTTTCAGACGAAGACGCAAGATGAACATGAAAGCGCACTGGTGTAGAAATAGCTTAATCTCAACAATTCTCATGAACTGGGAAAAAATATATAAAATAAATTGATTAATTATTTTCTATGATATACATACATTTGGGTTAATCCAATAAGTTTTTTAACAAAATAATAATTATCTATTTATATAAAAACTTAAATGCTGTTCGTTGCGCATCGCATTGAGAATGGCTCAAACGTTTTGAATATTTCTTCTTTTAGGTTTTTATGGAAAGAAAAATTGGAAAAGTTGCCCGGAAAATTGACGAACTCGGGAAAAACTGAATATTTCTGTGGGATTTTTTGTATTACAGGACAACGTATATCGGCTCAACTAGTAGGCAATAAAAAGGAACTACTGCAGAGGTACGACAAAGCATTCCTCGATTCGATTGGATCACATACACAGGTCCGAACCAATCGACGTTGAACGCAGTTTGCAAAATGCAGAACGGCATAAAGGCGGCTCCTACACTTATGTATCGTTGTGGCGTATCGTATCTCCGTATCGTATCGAGCTCCGTATCTAGTTGGAGACACTAGAAACGGAGTTTATCTCCGAATCGTGACACCGTGTCTTTGACGATGTCGTTTCAGTTTTTTCGATAATAGTCTCCTTAGGCCGTTTGTCCACTGCCACCGTCACCGAGTACGAGATGACGTTGCCGAAGTAGCGATACATGCATTACTATGGCTGCTGCACGTCCGTCATCCCAGCGCCGTGATCTCGGCCACCGAGATTGTGAGTAGTTCGGCGCTACCGCCAGAACTCCACCGAGATCGTGACGGACTGAAATGATGGCAATACAAAACGCGTCTGCTCTTGTCCACTACATCCGAGATTGACGGTGCCGTTGCACGGATTTTTGTCTTATGTTGGGAACCACCGAGATCGGTCGCGGTGGACACACGATCGCCGGCCGTCACGTCGTTCGGAACTCGGTCCGAAATAATCTCGTATCTCGGTGACGGCGGCGGTGGACAAACGGTCTTACGGTTACAATTTACGAGATGACCGCTATGTCAGGACTCATCTTTCGTTGAACAGAGAATAGTGTTTTTTTTTAATTTTCATATATTATAAAAAACAATATTTTTATAACTATTATTCAAGCAAACCCTTCTCAAAACTTCTCTTCAACCCGAATCATTTTTTTTTATAATTTTAATAATTCGAAACAAAAAAAATCATTTTATTATTTTACAAATTCCAGTGAGTGGTTACAGATTAACAAATAAAATGTACTGTCAAAAACTTCGATAAAGCTTCAAAATCCTTTGTTCTATTTCGTCAGTTGTATTCAAATATTTGGATGAAAGCCCTGGCGGATTAATTGGAAATCGGATTCACTGTGAACGCCTACTTCGAATATTGCTCTAAAATATTAACATATATCCACGAATTTGGTTCTGTGTCATGCCTAGTATTTTTCACAACTATGTTGGGGTCAGAGATTCCAGTCTAAGAGCGATTACGCACTACATCCGATCCGAATCCGTGAAAATACGGATATGAAAAACTCGGACCGAATTCGGATATTGCTTTACGCACTGCATCCGATCCGAATCCGTGAAAATACCGATCTAGAGTAAAAATATCGGACCGAATTCGGATGTTGCTTACGCACTATTCCGATCTCTGATCCTAATTCAAACAATTCAGGGGCCATCTTTGGCGTATCCATTTGGCGTCTCATTTGAATCAGAGCTAGTGCGAAAGCGTTCATACAAACATTACTACGGCTACTTCGATCCGTCAATATTTCTTCCGAATTGGAGACTCACGGATGACGGATAGAAATCGGATGACGGATGCCGGAAGTAGTGCGCAAACTACTATACATATAGTTCTATGGCTACTTCGGAACGTATTTTTACGGATTCAGATCGGATGCAGTGCGTAACCGCTGTAACTAGGTGCGGCTCAATACTAGTATTTTACACGGAGCGACTGCCGTCATACCGTCAGACAACATCTCGTGTTATGCCTCTTGTTCACGGCACGGTTTTTTAACCGTACGGCGTATTAGCCGCGCCGTAGAAAAATCGTGTGAGTTAGTTGTTAACATAAACCTCTTTTCTATGTGACACCATGAAATTAGTTGTTGAAATAAAGCTCTTTTCTATCTCAGTCGAAGTACAGTCTGTTTATAAAGTCATGAAAAATTGGGGGCGCCACTAGTCATACATTATAAAATTTAAACTTTAAAAATTACTTCTCTTGCAGAACTTAATTTATAGTTTTACTCATCTTAAATGAATTTGCGCGTATTTAGACACTATTATCACTTGACAAAACACTAAGTGACAAAATACTGGGAAAGTTTAAAAATTAGTTCCATTTCAAGACTTTTTAAACAGACTGTATAACTTGTACCGCGTGTACACGAGATAACATACCATTTTTTTTTTATTTATTCATTTCTGACGGCACTTAAGAGGGGTCTCTTAAATGAGAGCTGTTTACTAAAACGGGTCTTGATATCGATACGTTAAAATAATGACCGATACAGACTCCTATCCAAGATGGTAAAAGATGGATGGCCTTTCAATTTGCCAGCAATAATACCTACCTAGGTAGGACCCACACGATGTGGTGCGGCTACGGCGCGGCGCCTGAGCGATGCCGCTGCGGCGTAATACATACAAATTTCCATGGTATACCAAGACGAGGGGGGAGGGTGTATGCGCCGGAGCGGCACCGCTCCGGCGTCGCAAACCGCAGATGTGTTGACGGAGAGCCGCTCCACACAGTGCGTTGCGGTGCCGCACCGCACCACGTGGCTCTTGCGACGCCGCGTACTACATACGTGTGCACGCTGATGCGACTAAATGGTCGCGGCGCACCGCACCGCACCGCAAAGTGTGGTTTCTCCCTTAGGTTGACATGGGCTAACTGCCCATATCAAAATATCATAGCAGCATTAGTGGCTAAACTAAGCTATTACGATCATTGCCTATTTTTAGGGGACGTCCATGTCCAGCAGCGATCTAGAAAAGGCTTGGTTGAACAATAAAAATGCCGACGTCCCTAATACGTTTGTAATTACTTAGAAATACTAAAAATCTCGTTAGCTATTCTGGATGGAACTGTGTTTTTTTTAATACTAAACAGAGACACTGTCTCGTAGTACGAAAATAACGTTTTATGTGAGATAAAACTGAAGATACTTTTATTACAGGTGTATATCGGCTTTGGTCTTGTACTTTTATAAACCTTTTCCACAGTCTTTACGACTTTCGGAGATGATAACGAACTGGTACAATTTATATTCCTCACATTTTTTTAGCCGTCCGGAAACCGACATGTGCTAACCCTATGCCATTTGAGTTTTTAAACTTGCCATAAATTACAAAACTAATCGATAGAACATAAAAACTTTAAGATAATATAGGTAGCAACTAAGGGTCAAAATACACGTCCGATACTTGCTTCCGGGAGCCGGATCAGACTATCTGATCGGATTCATGAAATACACGTACGATTCATGTGTCTGATTTTTTCTGGACGACGTCGACGCCCGGACGATGCTTACGATTCTGACATTCGATCCGATAATCTGATCGTACGTGTAATTCATGTTCAAACAAATGTATGACGCGGAGGCCTTCAGATATTCTGATCAGACTATCGGAACCGAATATCGGAGGCAAGTATTGGACGTGTATTTGGGCTCTAAGAGTTGTATCTAGACTCTATTACAATTTGAAACTATATTATACTTTTTGGAATATTTAATCAGTTGTTTAATTATTTACAAACTCAAATGTTCAGCTACTTTTGTCGCTGACTGAAAGGTAAAAGTAAGTGATAAAATACTGTACCGATAGAAAGGTAAGTTATAAAAAATTACTTGAAAAAAATTACGATTTTTAACAAATCAACGATTGCCAATCTTGTACTGACATACATTTAACGCTTTTTTTTTTGAGATTACTTATTTATCTTACCGCCTGTACCTACAACACAAAGAACAAAGCACATTAAAAAAATTTTGCTCGTTGTTTTTTTTTTCTCTTGTCGTTAATCGTATTTTTGGTATCTGACTGAATAAACATGACTCGGAATAAATATAATGCGTGTATTTTGTAAAATCATAGTTTTATACATTCCTGGAATATATTGTTTTTTGTAAATACAAGCGGCATATTGGTATTTCATTTCGAAAATATTTATATTTGTTTTACCTGGTAAAGTCAAACTAGCCAGATACAAGGAAATTTAATCTGCATGTAATTCCACGAATGCCAAATTGATCTATTTATTTATTTGTTTTGGGAAAATCAGCAGCAGATTCAAAATCACTATATTTCAAATTGAAATATCCATTTTTTTTAATCCATATTTTTTTGTGGAGTCCGGACCAGGGAGGCAATTCAACTAACAAAATTGTTGCCAAACGCAAACGAACCACAACCGTCACTCAGTTTTTGTTTACGAATACGGTCAAAGTGATTGGTTTCGTTTTTTGTGTTAAACAATTTGACAGCTTTTGAAATTGAAAACTGTCTGATTGAACGGTTCGGCCTTGGTTCGGTTGCGATTTTTCAAGATTTATTTTAAGAGAATTGGGCCCCTGGTCTCCACTGGTCTCCAGGCATCTAACTGTACGGACCAGGGGCCCAATTCTCCTAAAATAAATTGTTGCCAAACGCAATCGAACCACAACCGTCAGTCAGTTTTTGTTTTACAAAACTTTCAAAATAATTGGTTTTGTTTTTGTGTCAAACAATTTGATAGCTTTTGAAATTGAGAACTGTCTGAATGAACGGTTCGGCCTTGGTTCGGTTGTAATTTATCAAGATTTATTTTAGGAGAATTGGGCCCCTGGTCTCCAGGCATCTAACTGCTCGGACCAGGAAGCCAATAAAAGATAATAAGAAATTCAGGTGTTGGCAGAATCAAACAGTTCAGAAAATGCGTGTAGTTATAAAAAAACGTGTGTGTGTTTTTGTGTGTGTGTGTGTGTGCGTATATGTGTTTGTGTGTGTGTGTATACGTGTATGTGTGTGCGTAACTGTGTTATCATAATAACAAAGATGGGTCATAATCATAACAATATAACATACATTTTTAATCATAGTAAAAAAATGTAAATGCTTCATTCCATTTCATATTTCTTATCAGGGACCTTTCAACATGGGACAGCGATTTAAAAAGAAAAAATGTACCTAGCCTAGATGCAGCATCCGCTCATTAACGCTGGCAAGTTGTTGAAGCAAATAACGAAAATCATTTATTATAAAATACTCGTCGACGTCGACCGTCGCTTACAATAAGCCTGCAATCTGTCTTCCTATGCATTATCGCTTTTTAAAAATAAAATAAGAAATTAAAATCCATCGCAGCTTTTCCTAGCATCGGATAAAGGATCTGGCTCGGAATTATGAGCATTGCATCTTACCGTGTTTATCGAACAAAATAAAAATGAAACCACAACTTTTGTTCTTTGCTTCATCGTCTTAGTGGTCGGGCTGTCGATAGAGTGCCTTTACGAGTAATTGCCATCAGGCAGAAAATTATTAGTGTTTTATCGATAATATTTATTGGAACATCGACAATTCTAAATGCTTTAATATAATAATGGCACTATATTTTGTTTTATATTGCTTTCACGGCTTAGAATAAGAACACGGTAACTTGATTAATTTGGCAATGTCAGTTGATGACATGAATATAAATTGTAATTCCGCTTGTGTATGGACATTTAATTCAATAAATATAAAATCAATTTAAAATATTAACATCGTGTTACCAGAAGGTGGAAGGTATTACCATAAATAATGAATTAAGCTTTATTCGACAAACTATCTCCTAGTTTTTCTTCTCCAACTAGGCATCGGAATCGATGATTAAAATCTTTCGGGACTTTAACAGACATTTTTGCCAATATCAACTAAATCTGTTCAGTAGTATTGGCGTGAAGCTCGAACATACAAACAAACTTCTGTTTCGGCATCAGTATCGTTCCTAATACATGTAGCAATTAATATTTTTTCTCAAATATTCAATGTACCATTTTTGTTTCGTTACGGTCTTAATACGTACAGACTTCGTTACGATTTTATTATAAAATATGTACAGATAATATTAATTACAAGAGCATGCCAACAAATTCCTTTGAAAGAGTGAAGGTTGGTGCCCACATGAACCTCAGAGTTAAATTACGTAAAGAAAATCAATTAGCTTGCCAACTACGCAAAGTATATAAGAAATTACGTATAAATTATTAAACGAAAGCTTTTATAATAAAAACATGACATTATTCCATGTTCAGGATGTGGGCGTACGCCCGCGAGCCAAAAAGTTTCACTGGAAACAAGGACCAAAAAACGAATAGAGTTGGTATATTAGGACCACGCTTATTTTCGCTCAGACAACCCTGAACGGTGTGACTATTTTAGGCTATTTATATTTAGAAACACGTTACCTTAAAAACTATTTACGTATGGAGACCTTTTTAGAGCCCTAATTCTCTATTGGCCAAATACTCAAGCACTACTCAATTTTAAGTGGCCGTTATGATCGTGCTGTCACTGTCACTTTGACATTGACAGTACGAGACTTAAAATTTAGC
This sequence comes from Amphipyra tragopoginis, assembly GCA_905220435.1. Classification (NCBI taxonomy): domain Eukaryota; kingdom Metazoa; phylum Arthropoda; class Insecta; order Lepidoptera; family Noctuidae; genus Amphipyra; species Amphipyra tragopoginis. Next base: position 7,070,533 of record HG991991.1, on the reverse strand, counting down.
AGCGTTTGAATAATTGGCTATTATGTAATATAAAAAAACGCACATTTCGTTATCGCGTTACTACTATATTACCTGTGCAGATTATGGTGATAATAATAATGCCAAATGTTAAAAAAATAACAATAACTACATACTGGGTGTAAGGGACGGTGTACCGAAAACTGAAACAGTGAATTCAGCCCATTATTCTGAATCGAAAATAAGTTGATTTTTTTCTCGGATTTTTTTATGAATTTACTGGAAATTGCTAATTTGTCTATGTTTCATTGTATTTCAATAAGTGTTTTGACAGGTAAATAAACTGGGTGTAAAGGACAGGTTACCAAGAATTGACACAGTGAATTTAGTTCATTAATTTCAATGAGCTTATATAATACTAGAGGAGCAGCGTCCTTATACCAAATTCAGAAAAACGTAGCCACTTACGAGTTTAAAGTGGTAGCTTTGAAACGGATACATAAATTATGTAAATATGTCAAAATACTATATTTGTTTCATTTCTTCTTCCGTCAAACTAATTATGTTGGAATGAGACAAGACATTGTTATCGGAAAAACGGCCAGAGTTGCCAATGATCTACATAATTTCCCCAGAATGAATGAAGGTGTTAATTAAATCAATTGCTATGAAAGGTCGAATTATGTACATTAAGGATGAAAAAAAATGCGTCATCATAAATATAATATTTATTTTTTATTAATTATATTTCAATAATTTAGACTTAAAATAAATTATAAATTGTCGAAGAGACTCAGTTCTGCAGCTTACGCGGTCTATAAGATACGCCAGCTAACTGATGTAGAGACAGCCAGATTGGTATATTTTAGTTACTTCCATAGTGTTATGTCGTACGGCATTTTGTTGTGGGGAAATGCCGCCGACATTCAAACTATCTTTGTTTTGCAGAAGAGAGCTATTCGAGCAATTTATAACCTTAGCTTTAGGCATTCACTGAGGGATAAATTTAAAGAAATTAATATAATGACGGTCGCATCTCAATATATTTATGAAAAGGACAATGGGACAAAACGTCCCCAGTAGTGTAGCACTTTCTTACCTATTGTATATGAAAGACCTTATTAATCTCTTAATTTTATTGTATGACAGCTCATCTGTAAAATGTATAGTTTAATAGTTATTTAACATGAAAGTAACATCAAAATGACCTTAAAAAATGCTTATATTATTACTTCAATATGAATATAATTATTTTAGTTAGTGATAAGGGGTTATTTGAAGAGCTCCAAAGCTAGTGTAACAATAGTTCAATGTGGGAAAGAGATAACGAGAGGCGCACGCGTCCAGAGACGAGACGCGGCGCGCGGCACTAGGCAGCGGTTACCACTTTCAAACGTAATATCACCCGATAGGGTTTACATTACCTGCGCATCGTACACAGAATTGCATCTCCGACGAACAGTTAGGTTTTCGAACCAAGCACTGTTGCAGTCGACAATTGCACCGCATAGTCGCTCCCGCTTCATGCGCTCGTACAAAACGGGCATGCTATTCTTCGACGTAGCAAAAGCTTTCGACAAGAACTGGCACAACGGTTTATTATACAAACTCGTACAATCTCGTGCTCATCATTCGAGACTTTCTGTCGGATCGCTCCTTCCGCTATCGCCTAGAAGGCACCTTCTCGTCTCCTCGCCCTATCCGCGCCGGAGTTGTGTAGTGATATCGCCCCTTCTGTTCACGCTGTATACCAGCGACATTGCCAAATGTGGATTCGCCAAGTTGGCTCTCTTCGCCGACGACACGGCCATCTACTTTTTCGGTAGGAGTCTCGACAGTAGCACTCGAACCCTTCAAACCGCAGCTAGCGCCGTCGGGGTCTGGTTCCGGAAATGGAGAATAGAGGTGAATCCCGAAAAGAGCGCTGCCGTTCTTTTCGAGAGATACGGTGATTCCCACACCCACATCCGTCCTGTCCTCATATTCGGGCAAATTATAATACTCTTCATTTAGGAGTTTTTGATTCATTGACTTTATAAACCGTTCATTTTGAATATAGTGACTCATTCTTTAAGTCAGTATAGCATTTATTTTTAACCCAATAATTGATTTAAAATGAGAAAATAATAAAAAAATAAATATCATTTTTACTTTATTTCAAACCGATTTCATTCATTCCTTCACACATTCTCGACTATTCATTCGTTCGTTCATTCATTCAAACTCACTCTATAGTGCTACAAGGGTGGGGACGGGGTCCATACATTTTGTCCCATTGTCCTTTGATGTACATATGTTAAGAAACATATTAGTTTGTTCTATAAGAACAGCGACATTCATAGCGTCAATACTAGAAATAAAAATAAACTTATACTACCAATGACTAGGCCCCAAAAAATTAGTAATTCATTTAGGTGCCAAAGTATACGTTTCTACAACAAGATTCCAAGCAATATTCAGGAATTTAGTCTCAATAAATTTAAGTCCTTCATAAAACAGAAACTTTGTAATAAGGGTTTCTATAAAGTTAAAGATTATATGGACGATAAAAATGCTTGGAATTGAGCCGCTCGCTCTTATCATAGAGATATCATTGAAATCATTGAAATTATTTCATATTTTTTTTTGTTTTTTCTATTTTTGACATTCTGCATGATGATTTATTGATAATTATTGTTATTGATTTTTTTTTAACTTGACATTTTGTCGACTATTATTATTAATATGTCGTTTGTTTTATATTATTTTTTATTTTATTAAATTGTGAATGTGAGTACTATGTAGGCTAGCTTTATACATAAATTTTGTAGAACTGTTTGGCGGTTTGAGTATTTTTTTTTTGTGACCTACGCAAATGTCCGGCTGATTGGTGTCGTCGTGTGTCGGGTCGTTGAGCTCCCTAAAATAAGGTTGAGCTACACGATGGCTGATGCATGCGTGCCGTCAGTTGGGACAGGTCAACTCAAACCTGCTATGGCTCTTTCCTCAAAAGGCCATTCCAAACGTTGCCCTACATTGTTACACTCGCATAGTTTTTATACCACAATGTCTGGACTTTAAAAGAGACGTTGACCTCTGAGTTTGTTTCGGCTTTTCTTCTCAGAGCGAGTCAAATAGGAAATGCCGGCGCTATCTAGTCTTAAAAAAAACTTACATTGACTTGTAAAAGTGTCTGTAACAGATTTATTTACAGACATAAATATCATTTATCATTTAAAAGGAACATACATTGGTCATTCATTAAACTCCCAACAGTCTGGCAAAATCAAAATCGTTTTTACTGGTAACACTGACGGCAAAAACAATGTTTGATAAATTTATTTGGTCTCGTAATGTTTTTTTTGGATAATCTTATGAAAAATTAGCACCAAGTGCTTTATTAATCTTTTCAGATCGTGACATGCAAATTTTAACTGCACATTTCACCATTTTAATATTTTTATCGCTAAGCAATCACTCACTTGACGTCAAGCTGACAACTGAAGTCAGATATGCCTGCGGACATATACGAAGTAGTAACGCGTTGGTGCTGTACACTGCTGATCTAGTCCTATATAACATCATTGATTAATTTGAATTGAAAATCCATGGAAAATATCAACCAAATCTTTCGAATTTTCCGATTTATAAAAAAATACATTTTATTTTTGCAATGTACTGTGTGTCCTAATTGGATTGCTTATTTTACAGCAGAGAAATTTAAAATTTGTTAAAAGAAAAATCGGAAAAGTCGGAAAATTCCGAGCATCCACTTATTTTCAATTCGGAATAATATATGATAATAGGCTGAATTCACTGTTTCAGTGGGGTGCATGAAAACAGCCTCCACGAGTGACGATACTTCAGTACGTCCGGCGCACTCTGGGCAGTCAGCCTCGCTACCATCCTTGCTGACTGGCTAATCTTTTCACCACGGCATGAGCTATTCTTGTATAGCTCGTACCGACACGATAGAAGAAGACTGTTTCAGTTTTCGGTACACCGTCCCTTACACCTGATACAAGGTGTACCAAAAAGTAGTGTCAATCTCTGACGATTTATTTTCATCTTTTAACCGAACTCTGACTTTAGTGACATTTTTGATCGTAATGACGTGAATAGTTACTTATTTTTTCTAAATTAAATGAAGAGAGTTTTTTTTTAAACTATTTCCCTCTGTTCGATCAAAATGTCATTAAAGTCAGAGTTTGGTTAAAACATGAAAATAAATCCTAACTCGAAAACTACACACACTAAAAATCGCGGAACATATATGAATACAACTGGCGAGGCGTAAGCTGAGCTCTGCATTTGTGTGAGTGCACATAGAATCGATTGCCAAAAAGCAGTATAAACCGGTTTAAACCAAGCAAAGGACGCGTCTGCATTCATTCTCACACAAATGCAAAGCTCAGCTTAGGCCTCGCGGACGGTACCTCTGTAATTTCGCTTGACACTACTTTTCGGGACAGCTTGTTTTTTGTTTTTTTTTTAAGATGTGTATTTATGAATGTAATTTATATGTATGTACAACGAAGAAACGGTTATAATAATGTTAAATTCAAAACATTCAAAATAAACACCCTTTTTTTCTAATTGCACGTTCGGATGGTAAAGCAGCTGCGAATTTGCGTGTTAAGTTTTGATGACTGTCGTAGTAAATCCGGGCCATAAAGTTCGGTTTTTAGGGTTCCGTACCCCAAGGGTAAAACGGGACCCTATTACTAAGACTCCACTGTCCGTCCGTCTTTCACCAGGCTGTATCTCATGAACCGTGATAGTTAGACAGTTGCAATTTTCACAGATAATGTATTTCTATTGCCGCTATAACAACAAATGCTAAAAAACAGAATAAAATAAATATTTAAGGGGGCTCCCATACAACAGACATGATTTTTTGCCGTTTTTATAGACAATGGTACTGAACCCTTCGTGCGCAAGACCGAATCACACTTGACCAGTTTTTTTCTACGAGTTGAACTAGCTCATTTTTATTCAAGTATGAATATCATCTGGTTCTTATGAAAAGAGCAATAAAGTTTTCCGCAAAAAAACACTTCTCTTTAAAGAAACTGATATTATGCACAGAATCTTGAAGAACTAGAAAGGAAGGCAAGGAATTTAAGTTTGCTTTCAAACTTGATTAAAACTAAACTCATCTTCCCTCAATTCTCGTGAAGTAACAATAGAAATGGCTTCCCATCACCACCGATACCTATTGACCTAAATAAGCGAACTCAAGGAACGAAGTATCTTGTTACGTGGCGGAGAGATAGCAATTGTAAAAATTCAGAATGTCTGGAGATGTAGCCACGAAGGTACAGGTGGCTAATAAAATTCAGAAGTTCTGGAGATGTAGCCACGAAGGTTCAGGGGGCTAATAAAATTCAAAAGTTCTGGAGATGTAGCCACGAAGGTTCAGGAGGCTAATAAAATTCAAAAGTTCTGGAGATGTAGCCACGAAGGTTCAGGGGGCTAATAAAATTCAAAAGTTCTGGAGATGTAGACACCAAGGTCCAGGGGGGGCTAAAAAAAAATCTGAAGTTCTGGAGATGTAACCACGAAGGTTCAAGGGGCTACTAAAATTCAGAAGCTCTGGAGATGTAGCCACGAAGGTCCAGGGGAAAATTCAAATGTTCTGGAGATGTAGCCACGAAAGTTCAGGGAGCTAACAAAATTCAGAAGTCCTGGAGATGTAGCCACGAACGTCCAAGGGGGGCTAATAAAATTCAAAAGTTCTGGAGATATAGACACGAAGGTTCAGGGAGCTAATAAAATTCAAAAGTTCTGGAGATGTAGCTACGAAGGTTCAGGGGGCTAATAAAATTCTAAAGTTCTGGAGATGTAGACACGAAGGTCCAGGGAGCTAACAAAATTCAGAAGTCCTGGAGATGTAGCCACGAAAGTCCACGGGGGCTAATAAAATTCAAAAGTTCTGGAGATGTAGCCACGAAGGTTCAGGGGTCTTATAAAATTCAGAAGTTCTGGAGATGTAGTCACGAAGGCTCAGGGGGCTAATAAAATTCAAAAGTTCTGGAGATGTAGCCACGAAGGTTCAAGGAACTAACAAAATTCAGAAGTCCTGGAGATGTAGCCACGAAAGTCGAGGGGGGCGAATAAAATTCAAACGTTCTGGAGATGTAGACACGAAGGTTCAGGGAGCTAATAAAATTCTAAAGTTCTGGAGATGTAGACACGAAGGTCCAGGGGGGCTAACAAAATTCAGAAGTTCTGGAGATGTAGCCACGAAGGTTCAGGGGTCTTATAAAATTCAGAAGTTCTGGAGATGTAGCCACGAAGGTTCAGGGGTTAATAAAATTCAGAAGTTCTGGAGATGTAGACACCAAGGTCCAGGGGGGCTAACAAAATTCAGAAGTTCTGGAGATGTAGCCACGAAGGTTCAGGGGTCTTATAAAATTCAGAAGTTCTGGAGATGTAGCCACGAAGGTTCAGGGGTTAATAAAATTCAGAAGTTCTGGAGATGTAGACACCAAGGTCCAGGGGGGCTAACAAAATTCAGAAGTCCTGGAGATGTAGCCACGAAAGTCCAGGGGGGCGAATAAAATTCAAAAGTTCTGGAGATGTAGCCACGAAGGTTCAGGGGGCTAATAAAATACAGAAGTTCTGGAGATGTAGCCACGAAGGTCCAGGGGGGCTAACAAAATTCAGAAGTTCTGGAGATGTAACCACGAAGGTCCAGGGGGCTCACAAAATTCAGAAGTTCTGGCGATGTAGACACGAAGGTCCAGGGGGCTAATACCGCAGCATTCGATGAACAATATTTCGTTTAATATTCTTAATTATAACTGCAAGTGGACTGCTAATCCAGTCAACTGCAACTATAAACTATGCAACTGCCTAATGCAGCTTGAAGGCAATAATAGCCGAATCCACACCAGACAGACGATCCAACGCGCTTGGACCGCGCGCGGCGGTAGCGCGCTCCTCAGGAGCGTTTGGTGTGGACGTGCCTCGCGCGATCCAAACTGCGCGGCAGGAGCGCACGCTTCTTACCACGAGCGATCCGTTGGTTGTCGGTTTTTGGATTAAGCACAAAGGCGCCTCAGTCTCTCTCTCAGGTGCGCGTGGCGTGTACGGTTGTGTGTGGAGCGCGCGATCAAACGCATGGTCTGTGATCAAACGATATGGAATCCAATAAGGGCTGGAACATTTTGGAGCGGCGCGGCAGGATCGCAAGAAAATTCCAGCGTCGACGAGTACGATCCATGCTCCACGCGCCCGGATCACGGATCGAAGGATCAGTGATCCTTAATTGGATCGTCTGGTGTGGATCCGGCTAATTAGAATGTAGTAAGTGAAACTGCGTGACAGCTGCCGACTGAATGTGCAGCCCACTTGCAGTTATGAATTCTGAAACGAAATATATTTCACAAAACGCGGCGCTATTAGCCCCCCAGGCCATTGTTATTAGCACCCCCTAGGCGGTAGTTATTCAGTTTTATAAATTTTACAAACTATCAAAAGAGCTTCAAAAATAAAACATTTCCCTTCTTTTATCAGCAACCTTTTGTTTTCAATAAGTACCGAAAATACATGCATTTTTTATTTAACATTCAAATAAAGTATCTTTTTTAAACGTACTTACTCTATTTCTTAATTTATTTCTCAAACTAGCCTCAAGAACCGTGCGCCGCAAATCTTCACTCTTTCTCATTTTGTCACTTCATCTCACTTTGTCACTCTATCTCTCTCTAAATCTTAAGAGTCCGTCACAGAGTTTACAAAGACAGTTTGATTTGTTACAGAACTGACCTACGCGACCCGCTTCCTAAGAGGATTGGCGAGCAAGATCAAACTCGCAGCGGTAACTCCATTGTAACACTTTAACTGATAATAGACTGATTGAGACTTCACTTCGCTCACAGCAAATCTTTCCATCCTCTTTGTAATACCTACCTACTATACCTAATGTATATCTATCTGGGTAAATTGTAAAAAAAATATTGTATATATTTAAAGAGGTCGGTTAAGTACATGAAATTCAATACAATGGGAGAGATATTCTACATAAATAATTATACAGGTCGTCCCAAAAAGTGGTGTGAGGCCTCTTGTTCACACACGTTTTTTCGCCGTAAAAACCTACGGTTAGTTAGCCGTGTGTAAGCACGGTCATTAGTGTTGTATGGACTACTATAGAAGTTTGTTGACGGACACGGCGGCCCGACGGCACGCCTGCGCCGCCGTATGCACCGTGGCTACTCCTCTTTTGCGCACGGTTTGATTTACATTAGTTTTGTATGATAGTCTATGTGAGTTTGTTAACGGCACCGGACGTTTTCGCGACGGGCAATTATTCAATGACAGCGTTCCAACGCTGATTTTGTGTTACAAAATGGATAAAATCAGTTTCGGCTGGTGGATTCATCATACGATTTAACAAAAGAAAATAAAAGAGAGACATTTACTTTTCAATTTCTAACAAACATATATGAATATTATTTATAAAAATACCGATCAGACAAAATATACAGCAATCCGTTTTACAGGTCCGTTTTATCGGGTACGTTTTTATTCGGCAGTGGCGTATGTAGTTATATGAGCGAGTTCACACACACAACAGTACCTACTAAAATACTGATCAGTTTTATCGGATCGAAGCCACTAGGGGCGTAGCGTGTTAAAAACGATACTATAAGCTATGTCTACACCAGTGCGCTTTCATGTTCATCTTACGTCTTCGTCTGAAGTATGCGTGAAGCGCCATAGGGCATGCCCCTAGCGCACGCTAATCCGTCTATTGTATGTCGACTGACGACTGACCGAGGCGCACCGGTGTAGACGATAAGCTGAATGCGTATTAAAGCAATCAATATTGCATGCGCTTGACGCAAGAGGAATTGAAAGTTGCAAGCGCAAGATAAACATGAAGTCGCACGGGTGTAGACATACCAATAAATGCAGTGTGAACATCACCTCCAGTAACGACGGATCAGTTAAAAACGATCCTGGAAATACTTATGTTCTGTGTGAACGAGCCCTTACACACATCCTTCTAATACGAATTTATGGTACTATGAACACGCTGCGATTATCGAGCCCATTGCACTTTGCTCCTCGAGATCCCTCTGGGTTGTACTCTAACTTTCAGACTACTTGAATCTACCCCCGCCCCGCCGCGAGTGCTATGAAAACTTGGAAAAATCATTGCGTAAAATAAAAATTGTATTCCCTTCAAATGTTACATGTACCTATTTCTGTTGGCATTATTGTGCACGTATGTACACATACGTACGTGAGTATTGTACACGTTTTTGTGTTGACATTTTGTATTAATAAATAATTAGAAGCCTCAAATATTTTAATTTGTTTTCATTCAATAGACTGCGATGCCACTGTTTAGAAAATTAATTACTTTTACATTAATTATAGAGGGTGTAAACGAATTCGTGTGATTCCTTAAAACCACATGACATACTACTGGTGTAAATTGGCCCCGCACGGGAATTAGCTTAATTAAAAATACAATTCATATTTTTCATGCGTTTTTGGTAAGCTTTCGTATCTCACCAATGAAGGAATGAGTATAAAAAATATTTTTTTTTGTTATATTTTTTTGCGAATGAACATTTCGATGCCAGGCATCTAATAAGTACTTCTATGAATACACATAACCGGTCGAAATAAAATGGTTGTCAACAAAATGGCCGATAGTTTCCGAATTCCGCCTTATTGGAAATACGTCAGGTATTTCAATATTAAGATTTAAAAAGATTTCATTTAAAAAAATTAAAACCTTTTGTTATGGATAGAACTCCACTCCTTTTTTAACCGACTGCGTGACTGAAAAGGCAGGTAATGTTTTTACTTTTTAGTATAACTATATTGTAAGACTAATGGCCGTAGTGGTTGATATCATGCGTGGCAGTCTGGACAATTATAATAAAGAATGCTCAGAGAAAGAGATTAGGGATATGTCAACATACTCACGGCCACATATCATGCTATACATTTCCAGTATACGCTGACCTCGCATTGTACAGAAAGCTTACACAATGCGAGACCAGCTCACACTGGAAATGTATACAGAAGAACAGATGTTTTACAACTTCGTTAAAAAATGGCCGATACTAACCCATTTATGAATTACTAGCTTTTGGCCGCGGCTTCGCTCGCGTTAATTTATAATAAAAAATTCCTCGGCAACAGTACTTTTTTTGGGATGAAAGGTACCTTATGCCCGTTTCTGTACAACTGACAACGTATATGAAAAATATCAGCATGATTCGTTCAGTGGTTTAGGCGTGAAAAGGTAACAAACAAACAAACTTACTTTCGCATTTATAATATTAGTAGGATGATTACTTTCATTAGAAATAGGGAGGAAATTCACAATTGCAGCTTAAGGTTTGACTTGTTGGCCGTCAATGGTGACAGGCTCGCCCCCTACACATGGGACCAAATATTATCGATCGGGACAACTGTGTGAACGGTGTCGTATTATACAGTTACAGCTCTGCCTCAGACTGTCGTGTGTATTTGAATACACGGCTCCACACGAGTGCAGCCGTGAACATGCACAGATTGAATTAGACAGGGTGTGTCGTAAATTAAATAGTGGTCCAACGTTAAGGGGTCGATACGCGATATATTCAGCTATCACATACCACTTTTTATTTTTATTTGCCTTTTTGTCGAAAAAATTAACAAAAAATGAAAAATTACTTGCATATGATAGCACATGTATTCAGCAGTTATAAACAAAAGACAAAATAGGAAAATAATGTATTGGGTTGAAATTACAGCTTTTGGGATCACGGATTAGAAGGTCTATTTTTTTAATTCGTAACTAGAGATGGGATGGAGAATTTTTGAAAAAACTAAAATAAAAGTCCTTTTGCATGAAAATAAAAATGATCGAATTTTGTAATTTTTACACCGTCTTATAAACAGTCATCAGTGATACTTTGAGTGGCCCGCAGGTTAGTACTATGGTTGCCACCTTTTTTTGGATCAATAAAAAAAGTACTTTTGTGTTTTGCGATAGAAAAAATAAAATACGATGTATTAAAAAAGAGTACTTTTATTATTAAATATGTTATGTCCGGTACGCAAAAATAATATTAAATGGATCAATTTTTATTTTGCAACACCGAAACTAATACCTACCAAACGAATCCTTCACTTTGTAAAATTTAAGAAAACGCCTTTCTTCTCGTCGCTTTTACTCTTTCCATAAAATACTATATTTTTATAGCTTATTCTGAAAAGTACTATATATATATAGTAGCCGAAAAATATTGGCAACTATACCCTTTTCACTATAAGTTGATTCCTGACGTTTCTCTACAAATCGTTACCATACAAAGAATATCAAATATTTTTAAAAAACAAAACATGTATAATATAGCTATTCTACGGCTTTTGATGATGTCGTTTACGTTTTTTCGATAGCAGTCTCCTTACAGCTACAATTTACGGAATGACCGAGCTGTCAGGAATCATCTTTGGGTGAAAAGAGTATACCTACGGCAAAAGAAAACTGCAAAATGCAGATTTTAATAAAGTAATACTTTTATATAAAAAGATGGAAGCCGTATATGGCATAAATTGATTTCGTATTAAAGTTTAAGTAAGTATATCCTATACCTTGAACCGCATAATGTTTGTCAGTTATCGTTTGCTAGTTTCTAATCGATTACTCATTAATAATTATCCTTTTGAACGCTGACCTAGTTTGCACATTCACAGTATGCAATAAAACGTATAGGAGCCTGAGGACCAAATCGACTAACAAAATTGTTGCCAAACGCAAACGAACCATAACCGTCAGTCAGTTTTTGTTTACGAAAACTGTCAAAATGGTTGGCTTTGTTTTTTGGGTCAAACAATTTGACAGCTTTTGTAAATGAAAACTATCTGAATGAACGGTTCGGCCTTGGTTCGGTTGCGATTATCAACATTTCTTTTAGGTGAATTGGGCCCCTTATTCACCTAACTAAAGAAGTTCAGTTGCAGTATATTGAAGTTAAGTTTCGATCAAAACACTTTTCATATTCTCTTAATAGGCGATCTCTGTTAGATACTTCATTAACTGTAGCATTACTGCAACTTGATCGGTGCGTCATGAAATTACCTACGTTAATAAGCCTACAGGGCCAGTATGAAGTTTACACTATCATAGTTCTGTCATTGTTTCGTTGCGCGAGAGGAATGGCGCTACTTATCCTGTAAAGTGCCATCCTTCTCGCACAACGAAACAACAGAATAAGGCCCGATATCCACCAAAGCGGAGAGGAAAGGAGACGAGAGGAGATGTGCTGCGAAGCTGGCAGGTTATTTCCACCAAAGCGGAGAGGAGACGCATAGCGGAGAGTTGTCAAAAAAATGCTTTGAAATCCGTAATTTTTTTAACAACTCCTTACTCAAATGTTACTTATGTACTGCTTTTCCTAGAATTCTCAATTCAGAAACCGGAGGATAGTCTGGAACCCAGAGAAGGACTTTTGCTATGTCTACACCAGCAGTGTGCTTTCATGTTCATCTTGCGCTTTCAACTTTCAATTCCTCTTGCGTCAAGCACATGCAATATTTGGTTGCCATAAGACGCATGCAGCACCGGTCTACACCGGTGCGCCTCGGTCAGTCGTCAGTCGACATACAATAGACGGATTAGCGTGTGCTAGGGGCATGCGCTTTTGTCGAACTAGTATTAAGGCATGCGCTATTGCATGCACTATGGCGCTTCACGTATGCCTCAGACGAAGACGCAAGATGAACATGAAAGCGCACTAGTGTAGACATAGCTATAGACTACTTTTATCCGAAAAATGCGGAATATGCGATAAACGACATCCACGCGGGTGAAGCCGCATGTGACCTCTAGTGTTTAATATATGCGGGTCCCACACCGTTACTATACTGTATGCGACCACCGACTAATGGCCGATTCCTACGATTTACTGAGCTTTAATGGCTAAAATTAAGACTCTGGTATCTTCATCAATGATGAAGTTAATAGGTATCCTATAGCTTTGTATACTGCCTACCATACTTTAGTACCTCATCATCTGCCTAGCCTTTTCCCAACTATGTTGGGGTCGGCTTCCAGTCGAACCGGATGCAGCTGAATATCAGTATTTTACATGGAGCGACTGCCTATCAGACCTCCACAACCCAGTAACTGGGTAATACGATACTCTTGGTAAGACTGGTTGTCAGACTTTCTGGCTTCTGACCAACAGCAACGACTGTCAAAGATCTACAAATGACAGCCGGGACCAACGGCTTTACGAGCTTTCCGAGGCACGAAGGAAACTCGCTATGGTAAATGGTCACCCATCCACAGACCAACCTCGCCAAGCGTGGCTTAACCCGGAAGATCGGTCTATGCGGCTGTAATTATTTAGCCACGAGCTCCTCCCATACTTTAGTACCTACCACAGGTAAATTTGGCTAAAAAGACAAATTTTGGCAACATCAATCATGAAATGGACATGAGTAAGGCATATGACAAGGTCCAATACAATATCCTCCTAAATAAACTGGAAAGCATTGACTTAAGGGGTGTCGCGCACAAATGGTTCAATTCTTCTGTATGTAACCGCAAACAGTATGCAGAAATTGAGCACTATAACCACGAAACCGAAGAAATAGCAAATATCAGATCAACCCAATCAGACATCAACAACTCGATCCCACAAGGCAGTGTACTTGGATGCATTTTATTCTTCATTTATATCAACGACCTGCCAAAGAATAGACGTCGTGAGTGTCCTATTCGCCGACGACATCTCAGTAATCTTCCCTTGTGCCAATGATAATAACCACAATAACCGTATTCACCAAATATTATTAGACATATCAAACTGGTTCAGTGAACGCAATCTAGAATTAAACTTCCCAAAAACAAAACTAATGCAATTTGAACCTTACCAAAAACGATCCATGGCAATAAATTTCTCTTTTAATAACATTAAACTAGACTGTGTTGACAACTTCAAACTTTTAGACTTATATATCGACACACATTTAAATTGGAAATACCACATCCAAAATATTGCCGGTAAACTATCAAAATTCATGTATGCATTATACGAACTAAAAAAACTACAGACGTAAAATCCGCAAAATCGCATATACCGCCTACGCTCATTCCTGACTACGTTACGGCATCATTCTATGGGGCAATAATAGTGTAAACGCGGATAGAGTATTCAAACGCCAAAAAAGTGCATACGCATCCTTGCAAATATAGATACTTTTTGTGAACGAAAACTATCTGAATAAACGATTCAGTTGCAATTGATAAAAGTTTCTGTTAGTGGAATTGGGCTCCTGGTCATAAGAATCGCTTTCCAGTGTTTGTTATTTGAAGAAGAGAAAAGTCCAGACAATCTTTTAACAAACGCTCTACTGCGTCGGGAAGTACTTCGATGTTCCTCGAGTCCTTTTATTGCTCCGAAGTAATATAAAGTAATAGGATTAAAGTTACATTCAAGCAAATAGCCGCGTCTTTCTGTTTGATAGTACGTCCATGGCCCTTGAGACAGACGAGAGCATGTGACTTTTGTATTGAACAAAATTCTAAGCTGGTCTCTCAATGTTTTATTTATTTTTATTTATTTATAGCACAATATAGTTTACAGAAAACTCATAGAATAGGTTTTTCCAAACATACATAGACCCTGTTAGGGTATTGCAAGGCAATAATAGCTTATAATTATAAGTTATTCAATTATTAGGAAAATTTATCACATTAAAATAAGGTTAGGTTGGCGATTACAATAAAATTCTATTACTTAGGTATAAGGGTAAATTATTTTATTCATTGTGTTTTTATTTATTTATTATTCATAATAGTAGGTAGGTATTTTTAGAATTTGTTTTCCTTAAATTCTTTGATAGTATAATAACATTTCTTTAACAACATGCGCTTTAGTTTCACTTTAAATATGTTTATTGTTTTTGTGTCCTTTATACAATTTGGTAATTCATTAAATATTTGGATGGATCGGTACTGTGGACTATTTCTAAACATTTCTATTCTGGGTACTGGGAGGGTAAATTTATTTTTGTGACGCTTGTTATTGTTAAAATTGAATTCGTTAATATTTTTCTTGACAAATATGGCTATTTGTAAGATGTATATAGATGGTAGGGTAAGAATTTTCTCTTTAATGAAGTGAGGTTTACAACTTTCTCGTGGTCGGATGTTATATATTATGCGTAATATACTAATAGTATAGTATTATAGTACTTATAATAACATTGCAGTACATTTTTCGAAGTAACTTTAAATGATACATTGAGAAATGGTGAAGTGAGTGACAAAAATTTAAAGCAGTATGCCTAAGTGGTTTGGTCATGTTGGGAGAATGTGCGAGCGGCGATTAACAAAAAGAATTTATAAGGCAGATATCTGTTGAAACGCCAGTAGAGGACGCCTTAAGCTATGTCTACACCAGTACGCTTTCATGTTTATCTTGCGTCTTCGTCTGAAGCATGCGTAAAGCGCCATAGCGCATACAATAGCGCATGCCTTAATACTAGTTCGACAAATGCGCATGCCCCTAGCGCACGCTAATCCGTCTATTGTACTCGTATGTCGACTGACGACTGACCGAGGCGCACCGGTGTAGACAATAAGCTGCATGCGTCTTATGGCAATCAATATTGCATGCGCTTGACGCAAGAGGAATTGAAAGTTGAAAGCGCAAGATGAACATGAAAGCGCACTGATGTAGACATACCATTAGAATGACAAACATCAATGTCATTGATGATGTTCTTAAAAAAGGACAGGTGCGTAGCACTCTCAACCGGAATAGGTGTATGACACGATGTATGAACGTGGACGAAGCGAAAGGATGGTAGCAAATGGCGTTCTGCAGTTTCTGCCTACCCCCAAAGAAAAAAGTCGTAACTTTATATATCGGGTGTAAAAAGACCCTTAACGATAACGAAAACCACATATTCTACCTATCATTGGGATCATTTTTTTCTACCAGACCATACTTGGGAAATCATTGATTCCGGAGATATTGAAGGTCAGTCAACATTTTTTTTTTGTTAAAAAAAATCTGTTTTTTCCAGAAACGTATTCTAAGTCATAATACTAAACTTTCTTCCAAACAAACGTCATCAAAATTTTAAAAAAAATCCTAACAAATTACGCATTTGAAGTTACAAAAACGCAATGAATATCAAACGCACACGACCGCCTTGGCTCAGCTGTGTAGCCGCCTAGCCGCTGCACGACCCACACAGGCACATTCGGTTACGTGCATTACATTACGCGCTACAAAAAAACAGAGTTTTTTTTTATGCCTAAAAATAAAAGTCGTTTCCCAGCAATTATTTTCGGTCAATGTTATTTAGTTTGATGTACCGAGTGCGTAGATTTCGGCTATGTGATGGGTCTTTTTATACCCTGTATGTATGTCGTATATTTTCTTGTAAAATTGCTCTGTTAGTTTATGTGAAATACATTCATGGGCCTTTTAAACTGTAAATTACAGTCACGGAAAGGCATTGTTTAGCAAATTGACCGCCAATTTAAATTGACCGTAGATTAAAATCACAATTGTCATTCTTTATCAGTCGTATGGAGTATAAATTCGGCAAACTTACGTAGTGTCTTAATTTGCTTAACTATTCGTTTCCCTAACCGTTTCATAATAGCTTGACTGCAGCGCCACCTATCGGATACTAGCTATGAAACATCGGCTTGACGAAACAAATATTGTGTAAATATGACCACAATCGGTCGGACGATCACTAACAGACGCACCAACGATTATACAGAATGTAAAAAAATGTACTCTAAGAATTTGGTGGCGATAATCGGTATCGGAAATAGAACAACTTTTTGAAATGAGCTTTTTTTAGTACCGGATGTTTTTTTTTTTAATTTTTTTATTTATGTTATTTTTTAACACTTTGTAATTATACTTTTATTTGTAATTATGTAAGTAGGTATTGTTTGTGTAAATATTGTATGGATAATGATTTAGAAGCGGTTGGATAGTTGTAGCTATACTTTTATATTATTATCGACAGAGTGTGGGAAGGTTTTTGTGCTTATTTATAAGTGGAAAGCGCTAAGCCAATTTTTTCCGAGTAGACGTGAATCAGAATAAATATGAGATTATTGACAAAAACACTTTGTATAATACTCCGTTACTTTGATATCGTTCTGGAACCGAAAACCATAAGCTCTATGATAGTAACAAAAACGATTGGGACTATTATTTTATAAAAATTGCAAAAAAAAACACGAAAATTTTAAAATTCTCGATTTTTCCGTGAAATAATGAGAACACGAAGTAACGCTTCCTTGCAGTCAATGCACATGTGTGTGTAAAACCTATCGACGCTCGGCAACACATGCAAAAGGTAGACATTGATAAATTCATTCATCGATCAAATAGCATGATCCGTAAGCCACGCCCCCAGCCCCTTACACTCCCACCCTGCGCTCTCAGTCTAGCCGGTAGCCGCCCGCCCGCCTTTCCCCTAGTATTGTCCCGCGTTTCGCTTTATTAGGTCACGGACGCACGCGCAACCTAATTACGTGTCAAAAATGAGCCGGCAATACGTGTACTCCAACGTGGAATATGTAGCAATGGTGCATTTTTATGGGATGGCGAATTTAACTTGGAAGAGGCAAGGCGTTTGTATGCTCAGCCGGAACACCTGAACTCACTGCGCGCACGTGGAATCACGGACCCTCAAGTTCCCTTCACCTCCACCATCCTGGCTGCAACCCAGCGTCTCCTCGATCATGGACAGTTTCGAGTGCCCACACACGCGCAGGGCCGCGGTAGACAACCATACTCGGCTGAATTGGAGGAAGACATACTGGAGTTCTTCGAACGCGACCCACGTCGAAGTACCACGATGGCGGCCAGGCGATTCAATGTTAGCCAATATTATGTATGGAAAACATTGAATACGAATGGATTACATCCATACCATTTTCGTCGAGCGCACGCTATTTACGAAGGCGACGGGCCAAGAAGAATCGCATTATGCCAATGGTTGCTTGAAAATGTCAGTGCCAACATACTGTGAACGGATGAATCCCTATTTACGCGAGTGGGTCTGTATAATGTTCACAACGAACATTATTGGTCGTATTTAAACCCATACCTCATTCGCAAAGATAACCATCAGATCAGATTCAGCGTGAATGTTTGGGCAGGCATTATCAATGACCAAATAATAGGGCCTGTTTTCATTGAAGGTCATCTGACAGGCGGTTCTTATCTGCAAGTGCTGCAAAGCATCATACCGGAGCTGTTAGAGGATGTGCCTCTAGCATACTTACGCGGCATGTTCTATCAGCATGATGGGTGCCCTGCTCATTATACTACTTCAGTGCGTGCCTATTTAAATAGTGAGTTTGGTGAGCGGTGGATAGGTCGTGGTGGTCCTGTGCCTTGGCCCGCAAGGAGCCCTGACTTAACACCATTGGATTTTTATTCGTGGTCCGAGATAAAAAGACTCGTTTATTCCGAGGAGCATACTACTCGAGAAGACTTACGAAGTGCGATAGTGGACGCTTTTAATATTGTGAAAAGTGACAGAGACACATTAAGAAAATTAAAAGACAACTTAGTTAAACGTGCCCGTTTAGGTATGTATCGAGCGAAGTGGACTCCATTTTGAGCAGTTGCTTCGATACAGGGAAGTGTAAATTGTAAATACATAATAGGTAAGTCTTTAGCCTAAAGTTGATTATGTTTGTAAATAGCTCCAATTTTTTAAATACGCCTGCGACACTTTTTTTTGAGAATAAAAGAGTACCTACCTTCTTACAACTACAAGAAGTAGCCAATAATAAAAGCAAGTAAGTAGGTAAGTACCTACTTAGGTATAGGTATGTAAAATGTATTGCTGACGCGACGGTCCTAAGCCCGTGGAAAGTATGAAGGAAAAATTCGAGTTATTTGACTGTTAAGTAGGTAAATGCAATTTAAACCAAACAATGGTTATGAATGCGGAATCAAACCATGTATTATTGTCGCTAATAACCTACAGAAAAGTAAACTATGAATACATTGAGTTAGTATTCTTATTATTTATTGTACGTAAGAAAATTAAAATACAAAATTACAATTTAGTGCATGTACAAAGGCGAGCTTAACTCAAAAATGAGTTTTATAAAAATGAGTTTTCTACCAGCAAACCTTTGAGTGATAGAGAGAGGCTAATGTAGCGTCTTAGCAAAACTAACAATCTATAGGGAGAAGTAAAATATCTATTTATTTATTTTATCATCTAAAGTTTACGAACTTGAATTTTTTTTAAAGAAGTATGTTTTCTAATTATACTAAAATACGGCATCAAAATATTCCCCCGCATCGCTGTCAACTGGTAACGTGCCCGGAAAGCTGGCAGCATTGCCACGTTGTATGGCAATGCTAATCCTTTGACCAAAGTAAAGGCCAGCCTTCGGGTCACGGGAAGTGTCCACCAGCCGCCTTGCAACATCTCTGTATTCGGGCACTCGGACCCCACGACCCGAGTGTTTCGACCACAAACGGCACGAAAATATAATTACTAATGAAGTTAATATATTTTCCCCGCCTGAGGGGCTCCTCATTTATTAGGATATTAATTTCTTTATTTGTATACCTATTATACTTTTGTTTGTAATAATTATGTAAATCTAAAGACTAAATAAAATCTAAATAAATATGACCAACGTAGAAAGGCTTTCGTTGGACGGCTGCATCAAAGGCCTGATACAGAAAGCGGTACTTCTCGACATTGTATTGTTAGGAAGTTAATCTCTCTGAGGCCCTGACCACCGGTAGCTTGGACCCTGTTCCCGAAGCCGGTGGGCTACTATACTTTTAAATGTTTTTTTGTTTATATAGAAATGTTTAAAAATGTAATTTAATGTTTTTTAAGAGAATAAACGAAATGTCAATTGTTTGTTTAAAAAAATATATATAACCTTTCATAGTGCCTTAGTAAATGCTAAAGATGAAGTACATACCACAAAAAAAACTGATGGTACAAATATATTTTCTGTAAAAATAATAATTTAAAAAAATAATTAATTTATTGGTTCTTTTAAACGCAATAGCGTGCACGGCGCTAGCTGTGAGCGCGGGGCCATTTTCTTGTATGGATGTTATAACAACTTAGACAACCAGTAATGAAATAAAAGACTTCTAAAACAATTTTGACAAAAAAAACAACTGATTCCATTTTCAGTGATACCTATAATTATCTTCAGCATTCAATAAGACGCTATGCAAAATATCGTGAATTATTAAAGAAAGACTTTATACTATACTTGGGAGCAAATAAATCGAGCCGCTTCTATTTTTCACGTATAATGGTTATTATTTTTGTTATCATGGAACAGATCAATTCTAAACATATGTCGCCTAAAAGGTTGTTTGATAACCTTTACAATGAGGGTAGTTTTTATCAACTTATCATTTTAAATTAAAAATCAAAGGGTAGAAAAAAATTATCCCATTTAATTTGCTTATGACACTTTGATTGCACTCCAATAAGAAAAGGTTAACCTGGGGGTTTTTGATATTATACCCATAATGTAGTGTGATTGTTACAGCATTTTTGTTTTTATCTGTTTTTTCTGGACTGTTTTAACCTTACCCAAGTTTCTATCAAAATTACTGTTTATATTGATGAACCAATAAATTATCCTTTAAATCGGTTATCATTCAATAATTTACGGTGATTTTAAAGATTATTTAATGGATTTTCAAATGACATGTTTCATAGAATTATATATAATTCAGGAAACCGAAACTAATAGCCAAGACACGTGAAGGAAGGGACTGGCTCGATGTATTTGCTTCCAAGTGTATTTTAAATGTAGCTGGCAACTCAACACGTCTTATTAGAACAAGCAATAATAATTATAGTGATATTAGTGATGGTAGTGAACGCACTCGTTGGGCTGTGTTGCGGTTACCCTGTCAACAGAACACTGAACATCGCCCACGTTTATTTAGTCCAGTCCTTTGCCCACAGTCAACAAACTGATTACTTTTGAGCAAATATTATAACCTTTTTGAGCAAACGTATGTAGTTGGCAACTGTGTGGGTAATTTTATTAATTATTTCAACTTACATAACTAACCGCTCATGATTATTTTAGTAGTATTATTCCGTAGAGTAACGCGGCATCCGGTCGTTGACCGCGTTACTCTAAGGATTATTCTTGAAATGTAATAATTCTCTTTAAGAAACTGTAATTAACGATCTAAGTGTTTTTATGTTTGTACATCGTTGTTTATGGCCGATTCCTATGATTTACCGAGCGTTGTTGGTTAAAATTAAAAGTCTTATATCTTTACAAATAATGAAGCAAAGATCCCATAGCTTTGCATAGAAGATCCCGCCATACGTTAGTAGCCATCACAGGTAAAATCAGCCTACAAGTCTATTTATTATGCCCCTTTGGCAATGAAAAATGCTACCACTAGTAAGCAAAACGATTCGTTTTTGAACATGGGAACCGGGCATTAGAGTGATTACACCAGAGATCGGAATAGGTAGAGTATGTTTACCTAAACTTCAAGGAAGGAAGTAATATAGAGTGGATAATGCGTCCTCTAAAATCCCGGAATAATTATATTGACGTTTTAATCCCGGGATTTAAAAATAACGAATTATTTATTGGAGTTTATTTATAGTTACAAATTATTTATTTGAAGAATCATACCTATAACATTTTTTAGGGCTCCGTACTAAAAGTATTAAATTAAAGAGCTTTGTTTTACATATTACGTACATTGTTTTACATAGTACAGAACCCTACAACATTTTATATGATTTTCCGGGGTGGTTTTAGTCAGTAAGAGCGATTACGCACTGCATCCGATACGAATCCGTGAAAATACGGATATAAAAAAACTCGGACCGAATTCGAATATTGCTTTACGCACTGCAACCGATCCGAATCCGTGAAAATACCGATCTAGAGTAAAAAATCTCGGACCGAATTCGGATGTTGCTTACGCACTATTCCGATCTCTGATTCAAATAATTCAGGGGCCATCTTTGGCATATCCGTTTGGCGTCTGATTTGAATCCGAGGTAATGCGAAAGTCATTCATACAAACAGTACTACGGCTACTTCGGTCCGTCAATTGTTCTTCCGAATTAGAAACTCACGGATGACGGATAGAAATCAGATGACGGATGCTGGATGTAGTGCGTAAGCTACCATACAAATAGTTCTATGGCTACTTTGGTTCGTCAATTGTTCTTCCGAATTAGAAACTCACGGATGACGGATAGACATCGGATGATGGACGCCGGATGTAGTGCGTAAACTACCATACAAATAGTTCTATGGCTACTTTGGAACGTATTTTCACGGATTCGGATCGGATACAGTGCATAACCGCTGTAAGAGTCTGACAGACCCCAGGGCGGAGGACATACAAGAGGGAAAAAAAACATGGTTTTTCCGCCGACAAGCACCGACCGACGCAGACAAGTGCCGACCTGCTCCGATCAGCGCTGGTAAGCCGTCATTTGTTGCTGTATTTGCGCGATTTTGTATTTGGAACAAGGCGTATTTTTGTTAAAAAATGCCAGCCCGCTTCCTTTATGTGGCGGTTACCTGCACGGACCAGTACCTATAAGCGCTGGTAGGCCGGCGTTGGTTTCCTGCTTCCTTTATGTACCTATACGCCCTAATTGCCTTTAAGCTGCATTTGGCAGTTGCATAGTTTGCAGTTGCGACTGTATGTGCAGTTCGAAATATGTTTCATGAAACGCGGTTTTATTAGCCCCCCTGTGAATTTTATGTTTTTTTTTTACTTTCTGCGTAATGCAGAGGATTCCGATCCGATTAGACAACACTTTTGGTGCAGTTTCTGAGCGATTGGCTTCTCAGAAACGTGTCGTAGGGTTACCAGATCAAATAATGAGATTTCCTGGCAATGTCCCTGACTTTTCAGTAAATTTACTGACATTTTGTGTATGACAATGTATGAGGTATGTGAAGATGGGGAGAATTACAAAAAAACGATAGAATAAAAAAAAACAGCTAGGCTATTAATAACGAAAAGAAAATATATTTTTCTCTTACAATTTCAAAAAAACCTGACAATTATAGTTTTTCCCTGTTTCCCTGACAGAGGGCCTAAATTCCGGACATGTCAGGAAAATTCCTGTCGTCTGGTAAACCTACGTGGGACAGAAGTTCGATTCTCGCACGGAACAAAATATTTGTATGACCTACAGTTAGTTGTTGCGGGTCTGAGCGTTTGTGTATGTGAGATTTGTATCTGTAAACGCACCCACGATACAGAGGAAACAATAGAGACGGGAAAAGAAGTAAATAAAAAATAAAGATTTTGACAATTTACACGATGAAAAACTTTTTTCTCCATACACAAGTGGCGTCTCCTAGCGCACGAAACAGTTAAGTATGTTAATAAACGAAAAACAAAAGACAGTTCAAAGCGATATGAAATACAGTATTTGAAGCCCGCCTACAGAAAATGTAACATGCTATTTTCTTTGACATATTTTATTCGCAACTTGCTTCGTCGCAATCGAGTAGAAATGAAATTGGATGCACTTTTGACGTAGTGCAAGCTTTCCGGGAATCCTTGTGGGCGCAGAACGCGTTGAAAAGGTAAGCAAGAGACTCAAATGCGTTTCATGTGAACGGTTAGGTGATATTGCTTTGAATGGAAAATATTATAAGTTACGCTTTTGTCTGGAGCTTCAATATATTTGTAAAGTTTATATACCTTCAAATACGTTGGGCGACAATATTTATTGTATTGTCTTATTTCCGACAACCGGTCTAACTTTAGGGTAATGACATTGCCCAGTAACTGAGTTGCTTATTTCTGACAACCCGTCTGACATTAGGATATCGACATTGCCCAGTAACTGGGTTGCGGATATCGATATTGCCCAGTAACTAGGTTGCTTATTTCTGACAACCGGTCTAACCTTAGGATATCGACATTGCCCAGCAACTGGGTTGCTTATTTCTGACACCTAGTCTAACCTTAGGATATCGACATTGCCCAGTAACTGGGTTGCTTATTTCTGACAACCGGTCTAACCTTAGGATATTGACATTGCCCAGTAACTGGGTTGCTTATTTCTGACAACTAGTCTAACCTTAGGATATCGATATTGCCCAGT
This sequence comes from Amphipyra tragopoginis, assembly GCA_905220435.1. Classification (NCBI taxonomy): domain Eukaryota; kingdom Metazoa; phylum Arthropoda; class Insecta; order Lepidoptera; family Noctuidae; genus Amphipyra; species Amphipyra tragopoginis. Next base: position 7,046,467 of record HG991991.1, on the reverse strand, counting down.
CACTGAGTTGCTTATTTCTGACAACCGGTCTAACCTTAGGATATCGACATTGCCCAGCAACTGGGTTGCTTATTTCTGACAGCCAGTCTAACCTTAGGATATCAACATTGCCCAGTAACTGGGTTGCTTATTTCTGACAACCGGTCTAACCTTAAGGTATCGAGATTGCCCAGTAACTGGGTTGCTTATTTCTGACAACCGGTGTAACCGTAGGATATCAGTATTGCCCAGTAACTGGGTAGCTTATTTCTGACAACCGGTATAACCGTAGAATATCAGTATTGCCCAGTAACTGGGTTGCTTATTTCTGACAACCGGTATAACCGTAGGATATCAGTATTGCCCAGTAACTGGGTAGCTTATTTCTGACAACCGGTATAACCGTAGGATATCGGTATTGCCCAGTAACTGGATTTCGGAGGTGTGATGGCAGTAGCTCCGTGTATAATACTGGTATTCAGCCGCATCTAATAAGACTGGAAGCTGAAATAGTCGGGAAAATCTAGGCAGCATAACTGTGTCTTATTTCGTGATAAATTGCTTTACTAGTACAAAAATGTCCAGTGGGTATGTATCTAAAAGCTTTTCTAAGATACCTGTATAAAAAACTGTATGGGTACTATCCTTACATGTATTCCACGAAATTTCTGTTGGGGACTTTAAATTTTAAATAACTCTTTAGAAGTGAGACGGTCGTTTGATCAGATGATTGTAACATGCAAAATTCTAATAGGAAAAATTGATGCACGGGATCTCCACGATGAAACCTGTAGGTTGTTCATGCCAAATAACTATTGTCACGGTGAAGGCACAGATTGGTGTGCGATTCCATCGTGCCGTACCGTTGCACGGTCCAACTCCCCTCTGCCGAGATCACTGAGGGATCTTAATGCTCTCCTGGATTCAAATCCAGATTTTGATTTATTTGCGGATGAATGGAAGTTGTTATTGTTAGAATGTTTGAATTTTTGTGAGAAGAATGTATGAAAGTGTTGTAGGTACAATATTGACAATAAATATGAATGTTATAAACTAGATACTGATTGGTCATTTAATTTAATTTGATTAAATAGTTTTGACGACACGTTTGGTGCAGTGGCTAAGCGATTGGCTTCTGTGCTACGGGTCGTGGGTTCGACCCCACATGGAACAAAAATTTTTATGGCCTACAGATGGTTGTTTCGGGTCTGGGCGTTTGTTTGTGAGATTTGTGTCTGTAAACGCACCCACGATACCAGAGAAATCTTAGTGTGGGGAAATGTTTAATAAAAAAAGAAAGAAAGAGAAGAAAGAATTGGCTTCGGCCCTTCTATTCGAAGTAAAAAAAAACTATTATAGGAAACTTGTTGAACAAGTCCTTGTTTAATTAACTAAAGCGTAAAACTCTACACTAGACAAAATTCAACAAATCCCTTTTACAATTAACATTCGAAATCGAATTTTTTATACCATCGTCCAAAATCTCCGTAAAATCTCAAATAAAAACGTAGCGCATTCTAAAAGGAATTACAGTCATTTTTTACCTGGACATTGTTACGTACCGTTCCGTTTTAAAAGCGTCCTCCAAATATTGAAAAATGATAAAAATATCGGAATCGGATCGACTTTAGTGGGAAATAGGCGATGATGCAAACTTTACGACTAAAGGCTGATAAAAAGAACCTTCAAAACAGTTATGAGCGAACATACACAAAAAATATATAAATAATAAATATATGCAAGGGTATTCGGAAAGGGGGTACTAATCTGAAAGGGTATATATAAAAGTATCCATAATAATGAATAACTTTTGTTCACCACTTTCCCCAAAGAGCTGTTCAAACATTTCATAAAAAATACGCTAAAATCTATTTATCCTCAGCTATGATCAGCTGTTTACATTTTAGGTCATATTTGGGGCCACGGATTAGAAGCGCCATTTTCTAAATTCATAACTAAAGCAGGAAATATTTTTTGAAAAAACTAAAGCACTTAAAAGTTAGATTTCATGGAAATAAAAACTATCGAATTATGAAACTTAATACTTGCTTTAAAAAAGACATCAGTGTGATACTTTAAGTGGCCCGCGGACTAATACCCCTTTTCCGACTAACCTTGTATACAAAAGAATTAAGAACTACCTCCTTTAAAGAAGTCGGTTAAAAATAGTAATAGGATGCTGTACCGACAAACTTCATAATGAGTACTCTGGTATAACGCGGTTTTACTGTTCAAACTATCTCAGCTATTTAACTTTCCTAATAAGCTTACAGTATTTAAGTGGCCAGCCATGTATCGGAACAAAATGAGATTGTAGTGTCGTTTAAAAATGAAAGGATTTTAAGCGCAGATAACAGTGTTTTCTCAAGACTAGACTCTCCCTAGAGGGCTATTACACTATCATAATTCTATTATGTAGGACAATATTAGGATCATATCTCTTATCCTAGATCTTTAGAGTCATATCTGTGTACTACATTATCATAGATAAATAAATAATCCTATTTTTCGTAATCACATTATTTGTTTATTCAGACCAGCCAGTTTGCAACGCCGCTTGCATACTTAACGTTTTTTTAGTTACCACGGAAAAGGCAAAGGTGTGACATAGATGTACTACATACAGCCAAGTTAGAATTTTTGTTTATTTATTTTTCATGTTAACTGGCAATACCTGTTTCTATGACCCTATCAACAAATGTCAAAGATCTATGACGAAATGATTCATATGTCTATATTACATTGTCATATATCTATGACTCATAGATCTATGATCCTATATATATGATAGTGTAATAGCCCCCTTAGATTCGCGTCTGGAGTCTCCTGCAACGCTAAGGCGATTTCAGTAAACTATTTTCTTTACAAGCATTTAATATTTGTAAATTGCTAAACATAATGTGCTTGTTACACGTGAAAACGGAAAAATGTACAACACTATTTGACAGCAAACAAAATAAATGCTTATTTCGTCGGAAGTTACGTCATAATCCAGGGATGTGTATTGTTTTTAAAGGATCTTATTTCTTGCTGGTTTCTTAAAACAGCTTGCAGTACAACATGTTAAAAAATCAACTCTAAGAATTTTATGGGGTTACTCGGAATCGGAAATTGAACAAATTTTGTTCTACAACTTTTCGAAATAAGCGTATATTTTTTATAAATTTCCATTCTAATCAAAAAAATATTTTAATTAATTCGTACGGACAGGCATTAAAAAAATGGCGAATTTCGAAAAGTTGTAGAACGAAAGTTGTTCAATTTCCGATAACGAGTAACCCCACAAAATTCTTAGAGTTAATTTTTTTACACCATTTATTATTTCGAAAACTAAGAATGCTAGCTTATTCAAATAAAAAGTATTTTGTAGACTCTGTATGATGTTTTATTAATTTTATTTAAGTAGTATTAAATAGTCTATAAAATTCTTTTATTTCCATAAACTATCATTCTTAGTTTCCGAGATATTAAGGTTTATGTTGGTGACACGAATTCACTGCTCCCGAGTGTAATAAAATAGTAGGGAAAAAAAAGAAAACAGATAAATAAAGATAAGCAAAAAAACTAGAGAATGAAGTTAATACACTCTGAACAAGACTACGGAACTACGGAAACCCAATGAATCCGTTCAGCAGAATCCCGTGCTCTTTATTTAAATTCCGTGCATGTAAATGGATATCCAAGAATTTTTAATTAATCATTTGGAACTATCCTTCGAAAAAGTCGTAAAAACAAGTTTATCGCATTTTCTCTTTGCACGGATAGTCGATTCGCTTTTATTTTTATCAGATAATCCGAAACCTTTTCAGGTCACCTCGCGAAAGTTTTAATGCGTCGTGTACACAATGGCCCGTGCTGGTCTTACTTTTACATTATTCAAGTACATCTGGTAGTACAAGTAAGCAGTTGCAAGGAATACAAAATGGAACCCCAGACAATGCTCCATTTGAGTATCAGAAGAGTTTTAAGAACGAATCTGAATTATATGAAGGGCCGATTTTTCAAAATTAAGTTTTATCTAAAGAATATGGTATGTCTACACCAGTGCGCTTTGAGTTTCTTCTTGCGCTTTCAACTTTCAATTCCTCTTGCGTCAAGCGCATGCAATATTGATTGCCATAAGACGCATGCAGCTTATCGTCTACACCGGTGCGCCTCGGTCAGTCGTCAGTCGACATACAATAGACGGATTAGCGTGCGCTAGTGGCATGCGCTTTTGTCGAACTAGTATTAAGGCATACGCTATGTTGCTTCACGCATGCCTCAGACGACGACGCAAGATGAACACGAAAGCGCACTGGTGTAGACATAGCTAATAATGTGTTTTTTTTTATACAAAAGCTGTCAAACCGTCGAACTTAGGTATACCCGATATTTATCAGATAAAAGTTATCTGACGATTGAAAAATCGTCCATAAGGGCAGAAATTTAACTTCTATTATATTTTATTAATGAATTTTCGAACAATAATATTTTACAAAGGTCCGCGTCATGTCTAATATGTACGGAATGGTATAAAACGGATTTCAGTTAAAAGCGATAATACATAACTACCCGCAATGTAAACTTAATATAGTCCACGAGGCCTAAGCTGAGCTTTGCATTTGTGTGAGTGCACATAGAATCGATTGCCAAAAAGCAGTATAAACCGATTTAAACCAAGCAAAGGACGCGTCTGCATTCATTCTCACACAAATGCAAAGCTCAGCTTAGGCCTCGCGGACTGTATGATCCTAGATAGTAAAAGTTACAGATCATTCTCACAATATTTCCTTGTAAAATAATCTATAAAAATCTACTACACATGTCTGTAAGTATATTTTATTGATTAAAAAACAGCAGAGTATTAAGGCGGATAACATACAAGCATTCCAGCGAGGTCGCTAATCCGGCCACAGAACAGCTGCGTCAAACTTACGGTGTGCCTGTAGAATGCACGGCGGATGGGCCGGCAGTCTGACTGTTACAGGGTTACAGGGAAAGTCGTACTGAATATTAAAGGACGTTATTATTTAGAGATATTTTTAAAAAATCCTTTATTTTGGCTTTTTTTGGGATTAGAGCTCGTAGGGTCCGTTTTTTTTTGTATCTTGTTAGAGATGTCAATTAATAAAAATGATTAACAAAAACTGAACCTACTAATATCTGCTTAAAAAGACTGCTCGACAACGGTTAGAATTAAAGAATTTTCACTAAGTGTTTTTAACATACAAAAATGTATGGAACTTATTCTGCAAATAATTTTAAAAACTTCTACGTCTCTTTAGCTATTCAAAAAGGTATAACATCTCTAGGTATGTTCATAAAATCTTAAAAAAATGTTATCTTAGTAGGCCCAAGTGTTGTACTACGCAACATAAAAAATATCTTTAAAATTCAATATCTCCATAACGGTTAAGTTTCGGATACCATATTATGGAATCAAATCCATCAGAAATGACCTAAAAAATAAACGTCCTTTAATATTCAGTACGACTTTCCCTGAAACCTTGTATAATGTGTTATCTGCCTAAGGGCGTATACATAAAAGAAGCAGGTAACCAGTGCCCGCCTACCAGCGCTTATCGGTACTGGTCCGTGCAGGTAAACGCTACATAAAGGAAGCGGGTAGAAGCAGGAGCTGACTGTACAAACAATCATATCAGCCTATTGCCGTCCACTGCTGAACGTAGGCCTCCCCCAAAGATCACCAACCATCCCGGTCTTGGGCAGCCCGCATCCATCCGCTGCCAGCCACCTTTTTCAAATCGTCGGTCCATCGTGCCGCAGGGCGTCCCACACTACGTTTGCCCAAACGCGGTCTCCACTCTAACACGTGTCTGCTCCATCTACCATCGGTCGTCTGCAGACATGGCCGGTCCACTTCCACTTCGGCGTGCTAATTCTACGCGCAATATCGGTGACTTTAGTTCTCTGGCGAATGACTTCATTGCGAATTCTATCCACCAGAGAAACCCCGAGCATCGCTCTCTCCATAGCACGCTGAGCAACCTTAAATTTGTGGACCAGGCTCACGGTGAGTGTCACCGTTTCGGCTCCGTAAGTCATTACGGGTAGGACGCACTGGTTAAAAACCCGTACTGTACTGTTGTTTTTAGGGTTCTGTACCCAAAGGGTAAAACGGGATCCTATTACTAAGACTCCGCTGTCCGTCCGTCTGTCCGTCTATCACCAGGCTGTATCTCATGAACCGTGATAGTTAGATAGTTGAAATTTTCACAGATGATGTATTTCTGTTGCCGCTATTACAACAAATACTAAAAAACAGAATAAAATAAATATTTAAGGGGGCTCCCATACAACAAACGTGATTTTACCGTTTTTATAGATAATGGTACGGAACCCTTCGTGCGCGAAGTTAGCCGGTTTTTCTATGACATGACATTTTTATTATATGTTTGTGAACAGTTGAGACATGTGCGTGTTTTTTTTTAATTAGATTCTCTGTACTTTTAATATAGAAAAAAAATGATCCACGTCACTATCATCAAAAATGTCATTAAAGTCAGAGTTTGGTTAAAACATGAAAAAAAATCATAACTCGAAAACTACAAAAAGTCGCGGAACTACTTTTTGGGACACCCAGTACTTATAAGAAAAAATAACAGAATAATATTATTTAAAAAGGATGTTGAAACAAATAACTAGAAACATCTTAGAGTATATAACTAGACCAGTCATTTAATATGAAATAATATTAAAAGTCTGCATACTTAGCGAAACGTTCTATTATCCCCACGAAAAAACTGCGACGTAATACGAGAAATTCTTTGTAAAGTACCACTTGCCTCTATTTCTTGTATTAAGAATACTTGGAATTGCTGGCATTGAGCACCATGAATTTATAAAATAAGAAAATATTTTCTCATTCCTTCTTAACATTGAAAAATTCTGCGTGTTTGTCTGTTGCACTTTTGTAGAATCACAATTCAAAGGAATACCGTGAAGTATTGAGGGTAGTTTTAACAAACCAGGGACTGTAAATGTTCCAAGAGTTTGAGGAGAACACACAAACACTTATAGCCTCAAACCACGCAGGTTGTGTTCTATTTTAATTAAAGTAAGAACATATACGTTACCAGTAGACAGCGATGCGGAGGAATATTTTGATGCCCTATTTTAGTTTATAGTTTTATTATTATGCTATTTAGTTATAGCACCATTATATATTATATAAGCTAAAGCAGTACTTCAACTACCTACAATAGTCCGAATCGACATACACAGACACGCAACAAGACTTCTTTTCATTGTTTTGTATTGTTTATCAACGTTTTTGTTTAAATATTTCAAAATTAGGGTGAAATTCATTAACACGACAAATAATCAATAATCATTTAATTGAATTTGACAATTTAAATCCTTAATTTGCTAAAATCTTATTTTTGTCATTTACCGCGCAATTTTTTTTGGAATAATTAATTATCTAGCTATTTATTTTTCTTATTTTTTGTTTTATTACTGTTTTTATACTGCTAGGGTCTTATCAGTATTATGACATGTTTTTCCATGTAATCTATCAAACCATTATCTTTTCTTAAGGCAAATAATTATCCCCATACTCACGTTAAACACTTTTTAATCCCATGATACGGTTCTGTACAATGTACAGTGCATGTCTCTATGTGTCAATTCAGGCCATTATAGTAAGTTGAGGTACTGCTTTAGCATAAATATATACTGTGGTTATAGCTTATGACGCAATATGCTTTACTATAAAGCAAAATAGTATAGCGTAGTTTGAACTGCGCATATCAACATATTTCTTAAGTTTCACACGAAACTGAATATTAAAGAATCTTACTGTTGTTCGCTTTGTTATGTCTTCGTGGAATATGGATGACGTAACTATTTCATTACAGACTTGAGTAGTTCAGCCGACACATTCCACATATTGTAAAAGGCTTTTTCTGACAAATACTTACTCCCTTATTCGAGGAGCTCGTAGCTAAATAATTACAGCCGCATAGACCGATCTTCCGGGTTAAGCCACGCTTGCCGAGGTTGGTCTGTGGATGGGTGACCATTTACCATAGCGAGTTTCCTCCGTGCCTCGGAAAGCACGTAAAGCCGTTGGTCCCGGCTGTCATTTGTAGATCTTTGACAGTCGTTACTGTTGGTCAGAAGCCAGAAAGTCTGACAACCAGTCTTACCAAGAGTATCGTATTACCCAGTTACTGGGTTGTGGAGTCTGATAGGCAGTCGCTCCATGTAAAATACTGATATTCAGCTGCATCCGGTTCGACTGGAAGCCGACCCCAACATAGTTGGGAAAAGGCTAGGCAGGTGATGATGACTTACTCCCTTATTCATGAACAATGGTTAAAGGTTGTATAACTAAAATTACTCTTAAGTCTATGACCATTTCTATTCATTGGCATACAAATGACAAGGACAGGCATAATTTTATTAATTAAAAATGAAAATTTTGTGAATATTTTTGCGTTAGAAGTTAATACCAAGACGCTTCAATATAAAAGTCATAAAAATGACGTAAAAAATTTATATGAATCTTCTTCTTAATAAAACTCAACACTGATTAACTGGCAGACACCGCATAGCTTAATCCGATAAGTCTAGAAGCATTAAATTTTGCGCAGGAGTTCCTTATATAAAGGAAGTGAGAAGGAAGATAGGATTTTTAAAAATTAATCCCCTGAGCGGGTTAAATAGGGGATGAAAGTCTACCTGTCTCCCGACCAGTAACAGGCCGCGCGTCTTTCAGGAGGACGTGGCCCCATAGAAGGAGAGGTCCACCAGGGGCTGGCGAAGCCTGCCGGGGTTGCGGTGCATGTAGCTGCGAATCCTGCGACCCCGGCCACCGGTTAGGAGAAGGAACACAATGATCCAAAAGGGTGTTAAAGTACCCATAATAATGATCAACTTTTGTTCTACAACTTTCCCCAAAACTCAATAGTTTAAGAGATATAGCTGTTCAAAGATTTCATAAAAAATACGCTAAAATCTATATGCTCAGCTCTGGTCAGCTACGTATATATTTAAGGTCATATTGAGGGTCAAGGATTAGAAGCTCCATTTTCTGAATTCGTTACTAAAGCAGGGATGAAGAATTTTTGAAAAAACTGAAATAATAATCATTTTTATGGAATTAAAAATTATCGTATTGTGAAATTTCAAAAATTGCTTTATGGCAGTCTTCAATGATACTTTTAGTGGGCCGCGGATTAGTACCCCCTTTCCGACTAACCTTGTATGGTAAATAGTAATATATCTCTCGTAGGAATTACATAAACAGCGCCTACTCTCGTGGGGACTATATTTTAACCGACTTCAAAAAGAAGGAGGTTCTCAATTCGACTGAATGATTTGTTTTTGGATGTTTATTACGCGATATCTTCGCCAACTATGAAGTAGGCCATACTTCAGAGGTGGTTCCATATAAATTGTATCGAAATTGACTCAGCGCTTTTTGAAAAAATCAACAAAAAAATATAATAGTTACTTCGATGACGTTTTGATGAACGAACGAGTTCGATACGATCGGGTACAAAATAACTAGTCTACAATTATCTAAGATAACAACGAAGGGACCCAGGCGGAGCCAAATATAAAAAGTTAAACAAATCGCAAAACACCTTAAACACATGTTTAAAGAAAACTATCAAAAGCAGTGTGTTCACAGCAGGATTCTATTGCTTTCGGATCATTAAGTTGTAGACGGTTGTCTAGGACGACATTATTATCTGAGAAGAAAACTATATTATTGTCGCAGCGTTGCATTGTCATACGGTCACGAAACCCGCGGAGAGCAGAGCCGACAACTGCGCAAAAATCATGGCGAGTGGAGCGGATCTCTTTATGGCTTGTTTCAAACATCCCACAACTACACCACAAACGTACCACAACTACACCACAAACGAACCACAACTACACCACAAACATACCACAACTACACCACAAAAGTACCACAACTACACCTCAAACGTACCACAACTACACCACAAACGAACCACAACTACACCACAAACATACCACAACTACACCACAAAAGTACCACAACTACACCTCAAACGTACCGCAACTACACCACAAACGTACCACAACTACACCACAAACATACCACAACTGCACCACAAACGTACCATAACTACACCACAGACGTATCACAACAACACCACAAACGTACCACAATAACACCACAACCGCACCACAACAACAACACGTGGGCGGGCAATGATTTGTATGAAAATGAATCGTTTAATTCACACGGACCACATTTTATTGCTAAAGCTGCAGCGACACTATTCACACGTAACCACTGCTTGACCACTTTTTGTCGCTGCGATGTGGTGTTGTGGTACGTGTGAATTCTCCTTTATTTCAGAATAGTACTGTAAGTACAACGCACAACCTCTTAAGGGGTCACTGTACTCATCATTATGAACAACTTTTACTATGAGACCAAACAAGAAATCGAGAAAAAAAAATCAGCTGTTCCCTACATTTTGACGAGTTATGCGAACATAAATGTAGGTAACAGCTGTTTTTTTTTTTCGCGATTTCTGGTTTTCTCCCATAGTAAAAGTTGTTCATAGCGATGAGTACAATCTCCCATTTCGGTTTGTCGAGTGTTTACAATTTCAACCTGTATATGGAGCTAAAAGAACTGATGTTTAACTAAGCTGAGATCAAAGTCGCTGGTCCACATCTAACCGCAAGCTATGACCTATTCAGACCGCAGCTTTAGTTATTCTCGACTTCAGTCTGTCCCCGCTTCCCTGTAACCGCTAATTTCGTGACCCCAACCTGCACATAACGATCATCGTAACTGGTCGCCTCGTTGCCGCCTGGTGTAGCTTCACGTAACGCATGATCTGACATAAGTTTTCTAGCGATATATTTTAATGGTATTATCGATTAAAGATTTGATTCGATCTATTGGAATCAATATAGACTTTTTCTTGGAAAAATATAATGAATGCTTACGGTGAGCGAAAGGCATGGAAGAAGGCTTTTTGCAATATGTTTTTCAGGTTTCTGTTTCAGAAAAGGTTTAAAAAGCTCTAATTTTAGATCTTCAATGAACTAAATTTATCTCCATGCTGACTTTTTAGTGATTACAAACATGTGTTTACTCTTACCCTCGTACAAAAGATGGTCTAAGAAAAACCTAGGTTTTAAAATAGCCCCGTCTCTTTTTGTTATACTAGCGACCCGCCCCGGCTTCGCACGGGTGCAATGTACATATAAACCTTCCTCTTGAATCAATCTATTTAAAAAAACCGCATTATAATCCGTTGCGTAGTTTTAAAGATTTAAGCATACATAGGGACAGACAGCGGGAAGCGACTTTGTTTTATACTATGTAGCAGTGGCGAAGGCTCCATACAACTCGATTCCTATCGGCTTCCTTTTCGAAATATGGCAAATACTAGTATCTATTATTTTCAATTATCATTTAAACAAATAATTGGTCCGGCTTCCCTTTTAAGAAAATTCACCCTTCGCCACTGCTATGTAGTGATGACAGAAGAAAGTGATGGGTATAAGTATTTTAAATCTGGGTTTACCTTAGTCTTGGTTTAAACCATCTCTTGTAATAATAATTATTAATAATATAAAGGGTTATTAAAGTTTAAAGCTTGTATTCAATCTCAACATGGTGCGCGGCCTGGGAGTAAGCTCCCAAAGCAACAATAATAACTTACTATATATACTACGTATAATATAAGGACACTATTTGATTTCCCAAAATTATTAAACATAGTTTTTTTATATTTTTAAATGTTTTTAATAGATATATTTCAATATTTAAAATATGTTTGTATGATGAATTAACGAATTTTGTTAACAAAACGATGACGAGATTTGATAGCTGTATGTAATACGTAAAAGACTTTACAATATCTTAACTTTAAAGAAGTGATTAACAAATTATGATAGAAGAAAAAAAAAGATTTATAAGTAATGCGAAAATATTATCCACCTAACGTAGTATCTAAGCTGAAAGATCTTTGCAGCCACCTACAACATACTCGTGACGTCAAACAGAAGCTCAAGAGTCAACAAACCTTTTAATTTCTTATCTATCATGTATAGATAAGCTCAATAGCTAGAACATTTTCATTTTAATTGATAACTGCAGCTTTTAAAGTAAATCGTAGTTCATTGACATAATTATCAGCCTATTTATTCAACAACTAGCTGTACCCGCATGCGTTGCAATGCACTTTTTCCTACTTACTACCTACCTACTACCTACCTACTACCTACCTACTACCTACCTACTACCTACCTACTACCTACCTACTACCTACCTACTACCTACCTACTACCTACCTACTACCTACCTACTACCTACCTACTACCTACCTACTACCTACCTACTACCTACCTACTACCTACCTACTACCTACCTACTACCTACCTACTACCTACCTACTACCTACCTACTACCTACCTACTACCTACCTACTACCTACCTACTACCTACCTACTACCTACCTACTACCTACCTACTACCTACCTACTACCTACCTACTACCTACCTACTACCTACCTACTACCTACCTACTACCTACCTACTACCTACCTACTACCTACCTACTACCTACCTACTACCTACCTACTACCTACCTACTACCTACCTACTACCTACCTACTACCTACCTACTACCTACCTACTACCTACCTACTACCTACCTACTACCTACCTACTACCTACCTACTACCTACCTACTACCTACCTACTACCTACCTACTACCTACCTACTACCTACCTACTACCTACCTACTACCTACCTACTACCTACCTACTACCTACCTACTACCTACCTACTACCTACCTACTACCTACCTACTACCTACCTACTACCTACCTACTACCTACCTACTACCTACCTACTACCTACCTACTACCTACCTACTACCTACCTACTACCTACCTACTACCTACCTACTACCTACCTACTACCTACCTACTACCTACCTACTACCTACCTACTACCTACCTACTACCTACCTACTACCTACCTACTACCTACCTACTACCTACCTACATGATGTCGAACGGGATAAAAAGTATCCTATGTCCTTCTCCTGGCTCTAAACTACCTCCCTGCCAATTTTCAGCTAAATCGGTTCAGCCGTTCTTGAGTTATAAGTGAAGTAACTAACACGACTTTCTTTTATATATATAGATTAGCATTTTATTACATTTATAATTGCTGGACATTTAACCATACTTTAGTCGCGGGAAATCCCAGTAAAATTGTTTCTCCATCCGTTCGTAATCGCTCAAGTTGAAACCTCTTTGCTAAAAGTACACAAATGTAAAACAGATTTAAAAGACACTTCATGGCCACACGACATTAATGATATGTATAGTAAGGCTACTTCAAAAGTACCAGATTTCTCATACAAACTTTCAACACTTATTTCACCCCATTAGGGGTTGAATTTACAAAAACGCTGAAACACATTTATTTTTAACCAGAAACCTTAATATTTAATTTCATGCTTCTTACTTCAAAAATGACGGACTTGCATACAATTTAATCCTTCTTTTCACCCCCTTAGGGGTTGAATTTCGAGAAACCCCTTCTTAGTGGATATTTACGTCACAAAAGGAACCTTTAGTCCGAATACCTTTAGTTCATGTTTCCAGCTTCAGCTGTTTAGGCTCTGCGTTGATGAATCAGTCTGTCAGTCAGTCAGGATCTTTCTCTGTATATATAGATATTTAAAGAAGGAAAGTAACATTTGCGTATAGTTACAACCGCGCGCCGTATTTATGAACTCGATCATCATCATCATCTGCCTAGCCTTTTCCCAACTATGTTGGGGTCGGCTTCCAGTCGAACCGGATGCAGCTGAATATCAGTATTTTACATGGAGCGACTGCCTATCAGACCTCCACAACCCAGTAACTGGGTAATACGAAACTCTTGGTAAGACTGGTTGTCAAACTTTCTGGCTTCTGACCAACAGTAACGACTGTCAAAGATCTACAAATGACAGCCGGGACCAACGGCTTTACGTGCTTTCCGAGGCACGGAGGAAACTCGCTATGGTAAATGGTCACCCATCCTCGGCAAGCGTGGCTTAACCCGGAAGATCGGTCTATGCGGCTGTAATTATTTAGCCACGAGCTCCTCGAAATTTATGAACTCGATCATTGACCGCAAATCCCGAATCCAATTAAATACAGAGTGTGTCTGGTTAGACACTGTACATCCGAAAACCATGAACTCTGCTCATCATTCTGAACAACTTTTTCTACGGGACAAACTATGAATTCTTGAAAAAAAAACTGCTCTTTCTTATTTTGGTAATCAACCTTGATAATTTTGTATGCAATAGCTGATATTTTTTCACGAATTTAGTCTTTTTCGTCAGTATCTAACGCGGCATCTTACGTGAGCGATCTAGTAGCGACGCGATGCGGCGCGGCGCGATGCAAAAACAACAAACAGTCGAAACCTATTGAAGTGTCCTACGCTCTAAGGTCCTACGTGACCAAATGCACGTGGAGTGCGGTGCGGCGCGGCGCGAAGCGAAGCGACGCGATCAGTTGGCTTGATAGGTCCGCGAGCTCGTAGGACAAAGCCGCCGCTTCGCACCGCATCGCGTGTCACCGCATCGCATCGCTTCGCAATTCGCGTTGCTTTAAACCGCCTACGTAAGTTTGCAGCGATGCAATCGCAAGTAATCTGCCTATTTCAAATTTAGCAGCGCCGACAACGTGCGATAGCGAAACGCGCGTCGACGGCGCCTGAAAAAAACGTGGTGTGTGAGAGCTCTAAACTGCTATCCTACAACCTGCTGTGTGCAATATGCACACAGCCTGGACGACAATACTGAATATATGATTAATATCTTACGTTATTAGCTATTGCACACACAAGTTAATTCTATTATTCTTGTCAATCCGGTACCAGTGCACTTTCATGTTCATCTTGCGCTTTCAACTTTCAATTCCTCTTGCGTCAAGCGCATGCAATATTGATTGCCATATTGTCGAACTAGTATTAAGGCATGCGCTATGGCGCTTCACGCATGCCTCAGACGAAGACGCAAGATGAACATGAAAGCGCACTGGTGTAGACATAGCTAATCTGTTGTGCACAAACTAAACTTAATTTAGGCTATTACCATCTTTTCCACTCTGATCTGTCTATTAACTGTCCTCCATTATAATTATTTTTTATTTTTATTGATATTTACTTTCAAGATATCTTTATCTCATTTTACTGTAAGTTTTCTGTAAGTTTTGATGACATTTAATTATGTCAATCTTATTATACAGTGGTGGACATATAATTAGAAACACCAAGTGTGACTTTCATTTTTAGTACAAATTAACTTGATAATTAATGTTTTACGTATCATAGAGGGCTTATACCTATTTATCTATAATGTATGTACATCATGAAGTATTACTATGTCAGTTTTGGAAATACCATACAACCTTTTATGTAAAATCTGGTATACTTTATAAAATAAAATGAAGCAGCACAACGTACTAAGGTGGACAACTAATTAGAAACAGAAAAAAAACATTATCATAAATATGAACAAAGGTAACGAAACAATAAATAATGAAGTTAAATGGTACAAACGTTTTATAATAAACAAGTAATGCTTGGTTGAGAAGCCTCTGCTGTCGATTACAGCTCTACAACGACGTGGCATTGATTCTATGAATGTTTCATACATTTCTAGGGAATATTTCTCCAAGCTTCTACAAATGCGTCTTAAAGTTGTTGTAGTATGATACTAGTAGCAGTACGATATTAGTGATATGTTTATTGGACAATGTTTTCTTTACAATGTACCACAAATTTAAATTTGATTCAAATTCAGACTATCTGCAGACCAATCTAACACCGACACTACAATAATCCAAACCAAAGAAACAGCGTTAAAGCATTTCTAAGAGACTAATTAGTGTCGGTGTTAGAGTGGTCTGCAAATAGTCCGGATTTGAATCAAATCTAAATTTGTGGTACATTGTAAAGAAAACATTGTCCTATAAACATATCACTAATATCGTAGTACTACTAGTATCATACTACAATAACTTTAAGACGCATTTGTAGAAGCTTGGAGAAATATTCCCTAGAAATGTATGAAACATTCATAGAATCAATGCCACGTCGTTGTAGAGCTGTAATCGACAGCAGAGGCTTCCCAACCAAGCATTAATTGTTTATTATAAAACGTTTGTACCATTTAACTTCATTATTTATTGTTTCGTTACCTTTGTTCATATTTATGATAATGTTTTTTTTTTCTGTTTCTAATTAGTTGTCCACCTTAGTACGTTGTGCTGCTTCATTTTATTTTATAAAGTATACCAGATTTTACATAAAAGGTTGTATGGTATTTCCAAAACTGACATAGTAATACTTCATGATGTACATACATTATAGATAAATAGGTATAAGCCCTCTATGATACGTAAAACATTAATTATCAAGTTAATTTGTACTAAAAATAAAAGTCACACTTGGTGTTTCTAATTATATGTCCACCACTGTATAAAAAAATGAATACCTATTTTCCGTGGTCACGCGTCAGCGGCTGAACCGATTTCGCATTTTTTTTTTTTGTGTTCATTATTTTCATGAGAAGGTTCATATGAAAGAAAATTTTGATATTTAAAAAAAAACTAAATTATCCCAGTATATCCATATTCTTCATTTGTTTACCGTATGCATGAAAATGGTTTTAAAAGTGCATTGCAACGCATACCGAATACAGCTAGTTGTCTTTTAAAGTTTAGCTTCCTTTTATCTTTTGTAAATGTGAGAACTTTGTGGACTTGCTAGAGGCCTATATAACTTTGTAAATTAGGTACTATTATTTATATTGTGTTTTTTTTTGTTAATTTTTGTACTTGAGACTTGATACTAAATTACACATTGGTCTGTGGTCAGGACTACATCTTGCTGGCTCTTCTCCATAGGAAACGACTAATTGGAACCGTACACCTAAATTCGACTTTTCATAAGCGCCTGTAGATGTTGGTAAAGGTGAAATAAAAAAAAGATTTTGATTTTTGATAAAATATTTATGAGAAAGATATACATAAGAGCCGTCTTAAGTTTAACTAAAATTTCCATACAAAGGACAATGGGACAAAATGTATGGACCCCGTCCCCACCCTTGTAGCACTATAGAGTGAGTTTGAATGAATGAACGAACGAATGAATAGTCGAGAATGAGTGAAGGAATGAATGAAATCGGTTTGAAATAAAATAAAAATGTTATTTAATTTTTTGTTACTTCCTCATTTTAAATAAATTATTGGCTGAAAAAAATGCTATACTGACTTAAAGAATGAGTCATTATATTCAAAATGAACGGTTTATAAAGTCAATGAATCAAAAACTCCTAAATGAAGAGTATTATAATTTGCCCGAACATAAGGACGGGACGGATGTGGGTATGGGAATCACCGTATCTCTCGAAAAGAACGGCTGCGCTCTTTTCGGGATTCACCTCTATTCTCCATTTCCGGAACCAGACCCCGACGACGCTAGCTGCGGTTTGAAGGGTTCGAGTGATACTGTCGAGACTCCTACCGGAAAAGTAGATGGCCGTGTCATTGGCGAAGAGAGCCAACTTGGCGAATCCACATTTGGGAATGTCGCTGGTATACAGCGTGAACAGAAGGGGCGATATCACTACACAACTCCGGCGCGGATAGGGCGAGGAGACGAGAAGGTGCCTTCTAGGCGATAGCGGAAGGAGCGATCCGACAGAAGGTCTCGAATGATGAGCACGAGACTGTACGAGTTTGTATAATAAACCGTTGTGCCAGTTCTTGTCGAAGGCTTTTGCTACGTCGAAGAATAGCATGCCCGTTTTATACGAGCGCATGAACAGAAGCGGGAGCGACTATGCGGTGCAATTGTCGACTGCAACAGTGCTTGGTTCGAAAACCGAACTGTTCGTCGGGGATGCAATTCTGAGTACGATGCGCAGGTAATGTAAACCCTGTCGGGTGATACTCGTATTACGTTTGAAAATGGTAACCGCTGCCTAGGGCCGCGCGCCGCGTCTCGCCTCTGGACGCGTGCGCCTCTCGTTATCTCTTTCCTACATTGAACTATTGTTACACTAGCTTTGGAGCTCTTCAAATAACCCCTTATCACTAACTAAAATAATTATATTCATATTGAAGTAATAATATAAGCATTTTTAAGGTAATTTTTATGTTACTTTCATGCTAAATAACTATTAAACTATACATTTTACAGATGAGCTGTCATACAATAAAATGAAGAGATTAATAAGGTCTTTCATATACAATAGGTAAGAAAGTGCTACACTACTGGGGACGTTTTATCCCATTGTCCTTTAGACGACACGTCAGAACGTGTTGACTAAAAACACGATGAAGTTCAAGGCGTAAACTGGTTTGACATCTCTAACTTAGTTCTTATATATCACCGTCCTTTTCTAGCGCCGTCTGTTAGTAAAAGACAGCAATCGTATAATTTTAGTTCAGTTGGTGTACAAGAGAATCAGCACTATTGTATTTTTAAGAAATGCTCTCAGTATCTCCATAATTCTTCATTTGTTTACCGCATGCATGAAAATGGGGAACACCCAAATATTCCGAAATATTTTATTCCGAATTTGAATACCTATTCCGATGTTCAAAAATCCGAATTTGATAATTCCTTAAAAATAAAATACCGATTATTAAAAAACACGAAAGTTATTTTACCGAATGTCATAAATACGATTTATTTGTTTTCCGACTTTCAAAAGTACGAAGAATTAAACATCCGATGTGTTCTTGGCCCGAAAAACAGCATTCCGATTTGCGATTTTCCGAAAACAATAAAGATTATGTCAAGCAATAGAGTATAAAACATAACACAGAAAGGTGAGCAGTTGGTTAGGTTAGAACTGGGACCCCCTACGCACGAGCCGAGCGAGCGAAGCGAGCGTGCCGCGGCAGCGGCTGGCGAGTGCTGGAACCGATTAGTTACATATACTTAATAAAAAAAGCGCGTAATGGTGAGCAGTTGGTTAGATGTGACTGCGTAATGGTGAGTTTAAAGAAAAAAATATTTAAATGAGAGAAAAATATTTTTCCCACAATTATGTTATTTTAAGCAGCAGTGGCGTAGGGTGAAGTTTCTTAAAAGGGAAGCCGGACCAAAAAATGCTTACCTTGCTCAATTCCAGAATTCCAGTAACTACTCGTTTCGAAAGGGAAACCGATAGGAATCGAGTTGTATGGAGCCTTCGCCACTGTTAAGTAGAGAAAGTGATTCTGTTATTAGTTTCTTTTTCTACCTTCCTATGAATAATTAACTTGCTCCCTTTGGATAAAGTTGAACCATTTTGTATCTGTTTTGCTATTTAGGTTTACTAGGCGTTTTAATTTCGGACTTTTAATTAATAGGTATTTTAATAATCGGAATTCGTATTTTTGATGTTTCGGATTACTGTTGAATCTGACTTTTTATTGTTAGGTGTATTGAAACTCGGCATTTTGATATTCGTAATTGTAAACGTTAGGCGTTTTGTAATTTAGGATTTATAAAAGTAGGTGTTACGATTAATCGGAATTGTCATATTAGGAGTTTTAAACCATTCGGAATTATGAAAATCGGTATTATAAAAATCGGGATTAAGAATATCGGAATTTAGTTTTTCGTATTATTGTAGTGTACCCATGAAAATGGTTTTAACTTTTTGTTACTATTTTGGTTTTGTTTCTGAAGGTAAGTAGTAAATAGGAAAAAGTGCATTACAACGCATGCCGGGTACAGCTAGTTTTTAATAAATACAGAATGTGTCAGCATAACCTCAAAATAACGCGTATTCGGGAGGATAACATAACAATCTTTACTTTTCCTTAAAGCAAAGAAATACAGCAATTTATTAAGTTTACGTGATCGATATATAAAAAGTGTGAAGTCATCCCATAGCTACATACATGAAAAAACAGTCTCTTTTATTTTTGTTGTCATTTACACAATGGCCCAGGTTCACCATGTTTCTACGTCCATTAGTATTAAAAAGGTCTACCAAATTACGAGGTAAACCATCATTGAACAACTGATTTTAGCTGTTATGTTCAGAGACAATTAAAAGAATGGCCTTTTAAAATTCTATACTTCTTGGAACCAAACAATATTAGAAAACGTTCATCTGTTTATCTCAGTGAAACTTAAATAGTTTTTAAGTAATAAATGTTATCTTCTTCACTTTAATCCTTTTAGATTCTCCAGCCCCGTAGTGTTTTGACGCAGTTGTTATGGAGAATGGTAGTTATACATATTAATCGAAAGTTTTACCCCCAAAAATAAGTGGGGTCGTACATAGTTAATACTGAGAGGCCGACTGTGTCGAACTTTTAATTACTTGCCCCAAACGGAATTAGGAATACTTAGGTATTTCATTCCATTTCAAATCTAGAAGAATTAGACAAAAACATTTTTGAAAAAAGGAAACGAATTTGTGGTAAAAAAAGAACCGTCATTTCACGTCACTCGATCAAAATTTATCGAAATAAAAATATTTTTTTTTTTTCAAATAAATAACATAACACCAACAAACGAACAAATGAAACTGTCAAAAACAAAAAAGTAAGACAATAGTCCGAATTAATAAAGGTTTATATTTCTGTTCGTAATAAAACAATGAAAGCCTCACATATTATTCCACGTCCAAAACGAAGCATATTAAAATATTCTACTCCGAAATGTGAGCAGATTTTATTTCGTCGACGAATATCGGTTTCGTACCAACGTGCGAGCTACGCTGCCGATGAAAATGCTCATTCATTTTCTGAATAAAATAGCGAATCATTTTTACGGAGTTTAAATATTCGTCTTATTTATTTATCCGTCTTCGTTTATTAAATAAATTCGTACGAATGTTTACCATCGTTACAGCCTGTTTATATGAGATTAGAGATTTATTGATTAAATCCTCGAGGCCTACGCTTGATATTTAATAAGAACGACGTTACATTACGTGTTTCTTCACAAAAATTCCACGATAAAATTATTTCATATTGACGATTAAAAATTACGGTCACAGAAAATGTAGAGAGCGATGCACCCAGTGACTAAAATACAAACATAACACTAAAGTTATATAATTTCGTAGTAACACGCGACGACAAATTTGACGCGTTGAGGAAAGTACTTCATTCACAGTTCTGCGGTACTTTTTGTAAAGTTTGTGTGAGGTTTTAAAGGTGTTGTTGTAGGTCGTGGGGCCATGATAGGATGGTGAACTCACCTTCCGCGGTGGCGGCTGCATGTTGACGCTCGTCGCCGCACCGTCGGCGACTAAGTCACGGGAGCACGAGATAGCGGATCGATGCCGCCGCACGAACGCGTCTCCACCCTCTGCCGCGGCCGAACGCGTCTGCTCGCCCTACGGGACAACGCCGCGCATGCCCCTACCACCCGACGATGCCATAAACCAGTAATTCCTTTTTTTTTTAATAAAATATCGTCGTATGAAAAAAAACAGAATCATTAAACAAAACTAAAATAATTATTTTCAAATAACTGCTGTATAAATTAGTTATATATTAAATATTACCCCGAGACCCGCAGGTTAGAGTCGGCGTAGTAATTGCGCTAAATGTTGGCGTCCCCTCTCTACGAGTTCGTAGCATAGCGTAGCGCCACGCGTAGCCGATTTCAAATCTACTATTTTGCTTGTTGCCATGTCACCCCAAAAAGGCTGGGGTTCAAATTAAGCTACTACCACAGAAATATTATATCTATGGGCACTACTAAATGTATTTTCCGGGTGCCCAATACAGGAAAACGATTTTTAAAGAATCGGGATGAATATAAATACAATATCGTTGGTTAAAACTGTTGAACAGATAAATCCTTTCGAACGATTTTGCAGGCAATATATACTTTCTATTTCTATATTATCCGTCAAAATAAATATTACGAAGAAAAATAAAACGAAATTACGTTTCAAAATAACATTCAAATATTGAGAAACGTGATTTTAATTTTAATTAATAATAATTTAATAGAAAAGAATTAAAGTGAATACAGCGATTAGAGCGATACAGAGAGATTTCACAGGCAATAAATGAAGTCATTGCCTGTAAAATCGTATAATAAATAGAGTTATTAATATTATTAAACTTTATTTAAAATTATGTTACGACGTCTATTTATTTATGAAGTTGCAATCACAAATATTCCACTCATGAATACTAAATGAGTGAACTTAACTGAGTCTTAAGTGACACAACCCTAGTTTGTAAACACTTAATCTGTTAACAAAATGTCACGAGTCAACTAGACAACCTAGTTTATAATGCAAAACCTTTACTGAACTATCGACAAAGTAATTTGTTTTACCCCTTTAAGTAAAAAATTGTTCACTCCAATCAGGTAGAATTACTACATAAGTAACCATTTTAAATCACGTGGTTCGATAATTTGACTTTTGTTGGTATTGATTTTTGATTAGTGACCCACTGTCCAATATTTAGATGTCAAATGAGTGGGAAAAGAATATATTTTCGGGAATTTATCGTCTGGGATTTGGGTTTAAGTCAGAGTTAAGTAAAGTAAGTTATTATGTAATTGGTGTGAGGTTATTTGGACGTAACAACTGGTTTTTAGGTTAGCTCTGATTTTCTGAAGACTGACGAATCTTTAATTCATCAGATTTCTTTGGGATCCGTTTTTTTTTCAATTTACTGTTAATTTATCAGACAAGTAAGGAGAAGTGTAAGTAACTAACGATGGAAAAAGCTAGTATACTGACTTGTAAACCAGGTGTAACGGACGGTGTACCGAAAACTGAAACAGTGAATTCAGCTTATTATCATATATGATTCTGAATTGAAAATAAGTGGAAATTTTGCTCGGATTTTTCCGATTTTTCTTTTCACAAATTTTACTTTTCTCTGCTGTAAAATAAGCAATCATATTAGGACACATAGCATGTTGCAAAACTAAAATGTATTTTTTTTTATAAATTGGAAAATTCGAAAGATTTGGTGATATTTTCCACGGATTTTCAATTCGAAATAATAAACTAAATTCACTGTGTAAATTTTTGGTAACCTTTCCTTTACACCCAGTTTATTTACCTGCCAAAACACATATAGGAATACAATAAACCATAGGCAAATTAGCAGTTTCCAGTAAATTCGGAAAATACCGAGAAAATAAAACACTTATTTTCGATTCAGAATAATGGGCTGAATTCACTGTTTCAGTTTTCGGTACACCGTCCCTTACACCCAGTATGTGTTGAAAACAACCTATTATAAGAACGGCTGATATAACAACCGATCCCAATCCAGAATCTTTGGATAGATGTAGGTTTTTGACAGAAATTCAATAGAAGTAAAGTGAAACCTGCATGGATATCCGCCTCCTTAGAGAAGGCGCGATTACGTCGGAGTCATACCAACTAAAACCACATGTTATTGCGAGGAGCTAAGGCTGGAGTCGCGGGATCCAGAACCCCGTCAGAACCAAGGCAAACTCATCAAATTTGATGACAATTGGTGATCGAAGTATGTTGTTAGAATAATGAATGTTTTCACGTAACTAGAATTCATCTGAGTTCGAACTCCGTATTTTTAAATAAATTACCAAAAAGAAACTCTTATTTCATAACGCAAACGCCTACAAACAAGCTAATGAAGAAATAATCAATGGACATTAGGAATTCATACGAACGTATTGCACGAGCGGTCATGGTGCATTGACCGCATGGTGCAGTGAGTAACCGATGACTCTATTAAATTATAACTTAGAACAGAACGTTTACGACTAGTAATACCAAATATAGTAATAATTTTTTTTTGTGTCTAAAGCTCGCTTGCACAACGACTCACTAAATACATTTAGGCTTTTTTTACACGGACCACAATTTGTCACCAAAACTGCAGCGACACTATTCACACGCAACCATGGGACCAAAAACGAAATCGCGAAAAAAAAATGCTTTTCCCTACATTTTGACGAGTTATGCGAACTAAATGTAGGGAACAGCTGATTATTTTTTCGCCATTTCAGGTTTGGTCCCATAGTAAAAGTTGTTCTTAATGATGAGTACAGTTACCCCTTACGCGACGTCTTACGTAGGCGGTTTGAAGCGGTGCGAATTGCGAAGCGATGCGATGCGGTGACACGCGATGCGGTGCGAAGCGGCGGCTTTGTCCTACGAGCTCGCGGACCGCTCGCCGCGCGCCGCCGTCATTCAGTAGCACTGTAAGGCACCGCATACAGTTCGCGTGAAAATATCAAGCCAACTGACAGCGTTCGTTTCGCGCCGCACCGCACTCCACGTGCGTTTGGTCACGGAGGCCACTTCAATAGGTATCGACTGTTTGTTGTTTCGTCGCTTGTAGATCGCTCACGTAGGATGACGCGTTAGAGGTTGTGCGTTATTTATATTACACCTTGTATAGATAATAGACTTTTTGCGTAGACCTTGTCCTTAAATTCTTCCTTTTCTTCATTCTTAATCCTAAACTACCAAGAAGGGTGTCACACTTTCCTTCATGAGGCTTTACATTATTGTGATCCGCAGGCTTTGTACACGAAATGTGTGAGCTCACAAGATTGCTAGGTGTTTGTCAAAAAAATTAGTGTGACGTGAATAGGAGATATGGTCATGTTGACATAGTACATAAAATGTAAGCTCATGTTTGTCAAACACGTGAAAAGAAAACTTAGTATTTAACAAACATGTTAACTTGTAACCGGGCCATGTTAAGCACTTTGTTGGTCTATGTACATCATAATTTTAATTAGAATAACTCGTAATTAAGGCGGAATCAGACGGTTCACTCATATGAATGTTCACTCGAGTGAATGCTTCATTATTCGTTCATTCCATATTCACACGACTAAGCTGGAATGACGTAGAAAAGAAAATTCACCAGGGGCCCAATTCTCCTAAAATAAATTGTTGCCAAACGCAATCGAACCACAACCGTCAGTCAGTTTTTGTTTTCGAATACTTTCAAAATGATTGATTTTGTTTTTTGTGTCAAACAATTTGATAGCTTTTGAAATTGAGAACTGTCTGAATGAACGGTTCGGCCTTGGTTCGGTTGTGATTTATCAAGATTTATTTTAGGAGAATTAGGCCCCTGATGTCGTCGAATGAAGTTGTGCGTCTTGGAATTAGTTAGGCCGACCGAATCCGAGTGAATGTTCTCTCTATGTTCAAACTGTTCATTTTTCGTTCATTCGGAGTGGGAGTGATTGATGCCGAATGCCAATAATCAACATTGTTGGATCGGTTCACTAATGAATTCATGGCACTTTTCTTCCATTCCGTGTTTAAACGTTTCATTTCGAGTGAAAGTTGCGTAGCCGTCTTTGAAAGTTGCGTAGCCGTCTTTGAAAATTGCGTGGCCGTCTTTGAAAGTTGCGTAGCCGTCTCTGAAAGTTGTGTAGCCGTCTCTGAAAGTTGCGTAGCCGTCTTTGAAAGATGCGTAGCCGTCTTTGAAAGTTGCGTACCCGTCTCTGAAAGTTGCGTACACGTCTTTGAAAGATGCTCAGCCATCTTTGAAAGTTGCGTAGCGGTCTTTGAAAGTTGCGTGGCCGTCTTTGAAGTTGCGTAGCCGTCTCTGAAAGTTGCGTAGTCGTCTTTGAAAGTTGCGTAGCCGTCTTTGAAAGTTGCGTAGCCGTCTTTGAAAGTTGCGTAGCCTTCTTTGAAAGTTGCGTTGCCTTCTTTGAAAGTTGCGTAGCCTTCTTTAAAAGTTGCGAAGCCGCCTTGGAAAGTTGCGTAGCCGTCTTTGAAAGTTGCGTAGCCGTCTTTTTTCCGGCTTGAAACAGTTCCTTATTATTTAATTTATTTTATTCATTGATTTCGTTCTACCTACACTTTTCCCACCTATGTTGGGGTCAGCTTTCAGTCTAACCAGATGTGGCTGAATACCAGTATTTTACGCGGAGCGACTACCATCAGACCTCCGCAACCCAGTTATTAGTCAATGCTGATATCCTAAAGCTGTCAGACTTTCGGGCTATCATAACGACTGTCATAGGTATGACAACCAGAAAGTCGCTGAAAACCAAAGCTGTTCTTGCTGTGCATGTGCCTGTGATTTTGTGTCTTTTCGTATTTTATTTTTTATTTTTAGTGGATATGTGCGTCTGTTTGCGAATGTTGAGATGGATGTGACAAGAATGGATAAAATAATCAATGTATATGTCAGAGGTATTTTGAAAGTAACACCAGTGACTGAAAAATTGAGGATTAATAAGTTAACGTGGTTACATGTTATGCTGAGGGAAGAAAGTCATGTCACTAGAAGAGTGTTAAATATGAATGTATATACAAGTAGAGGTAGGTCAAGGAATAGATGGATGGATCAAAGTCAAAGCATTTATTTTAATTAGACCATATAAAGGCACTGCTGAATTTTCGAGAAAAAAAAAAGAAGTTACTGCCGCGTTCCAAAGTGTAGATTCCTATGGAGAATAACGGGCAATAAACTCCATGGTTACCCTTTTTTTACCCCTGACGAAAAAAAGAGGGTTATAAGTTTGACCGCTATGTGTGTCTGTCTGTCTGTGTGTGTGTCTGTCTGTGGCACCGCAGCTCTTATATGGGTGAACCGATTTGGGTGCGGTTTTTTTATTCATGAAATTCTTACAAAAATTTGGTTACATTGTGAATAAGAACAAGATTAAGATTGTGTAACACCTGCACATATGGATAAGAAAGGAGTGAGTACTAATATGACTGCTGATAGAGAAGAATCGAAGAGAACATGGTTTCCTCAAGATGAGAATAAATATATAGGTATTTACTTTCGTTCTCATTTCTTATATCCAATTATATTGCAACTACCACTTCGTATTTCGACGGCTGACATGGTGGCATCAATAATGTTCCTCTGACCGGCTTAACGATGTCGACACAGGTATAATGGTGTAAATGACACTACAATATAATCGTTCAGGGGTGATTCTATCATTACAGTTTTAGCTAATATCGGTATGTCAGGATTGCGAGCAAGGTAAACACAGTAAATAAAACCAACATAGACTCTCCACCACTGAGAGTACTTGTATTTGGGTTAATATTAGTAACATTAACTAGATCACAGTATATTACTTTACACAATTATTACAAGATCATAAAATAAGGACAAGCTAATCAGATATAAAAGGTCAGACTTCTTCAGCTGTTCAACACGGAATGCCCTCGCTTCGTCGAATGACCACCGCCTTTATAACCTCGGGTGGGCCGATCCATATCGACGACTACCCTCTCTTGTCAACATTGCCCAGTGCTACCCGCTATCGATAACACGGCCCTCCTGCAAAACACACGTCCTCGTGTGTTGGTGGTTGGTGGTTGACGCACCATCAACCCCATCGTCAAGATTGTACATCAAGGCCTGACTTCAGTGACACCTTCGGACCTTAAACAGAAACAAATAATACAGTACACATCTCGGCCACACCTGATCACTCATCTTTGACCTCGTCATGTTACTCATGTCTTTGACCAAAGTAACACGAAGAGCATCCAAAGAATGTTTGAATCGATTAGAGCTTGTTATCCCATCGACGGCCAACAAGCTCATCACCAGTGACTTGAACTAGTTGAAATTCATTCAGTATCAACCTAGTTCTATATTCGTTCATAACTTCTCGTATCAAAATCCTACAAACATCCACACATTAGATTTCCAACATTTTCACAATAAAATACTATCTCAGATGCCTATTAGACAGTTCTACTTTGGTTAAACATCAAATTTTAGTTATTCAATAAATCATAATAGGTACATAAACACACAATCTCATTATACACAAATTCATAAAATCATTTAAATACATTTACAATATTTTTCAGGGCTAAATATCTCATTATAGTTTTTCACAAATTCATAATACATAAACACTTAAAATATTTCTTGGTTAAATATTTCAACGATTCACAAAGCCATAATACATAAACACTTAACATGTTTCATTCGTAAAAATCTCATACCTAATTATTCACAAAATCACAACATAATATCTCAATAATTTACAAACTCATAGTACATTTAACACTTAAAATATTCCATGATTATACATCTCAATTATTCACAATTCATTGTACCAGCATATAAACACTGCAAACTCATAGTAGGTTAAACACTTAAAATATTTCAAGATTAAATATCTCATTATTCACAAACTCATAGTACATATCAACCCTTAAAATAATTCACGATTCAATATCTCATTATTATTCACAAAATCCTACATTCTTAAATATCTCAATTCTTCACAAAATCATAAAACAAACATCCTAAATGTTTCATGGTTAAATATTTTATGATCATTATTCACAGTAACTATCATAGTACATAATTATAAACACTTAAAATATTATCTCAATTATTCCCAAAATCATAATACTTAAATATCAACCTTTAAAACTTTTCATGATCAAAATAATGTCTCAATTATTCACAAACTCATATTACAAAACTGACATGATGTTTTAAACATAACATTTCTATATTGCGCTAATAATCCAACCTTTTTACAACAATACAATACATATTTAACACATCTTTAACGAAAATAAGTCAAATTATTTCTTATTTAAAAATAAATTTGACAAATTAATCTTTAACGGAAGTCATCATAATAATTATCGTCAATAATAAATACAATTTCCTGTTTTCGTCTACAAAAAATACATTTTAAACCATATTAAGTAACAAACTACTTTTTAATTTCAATAAACTATTTTGCACCATTCTACAACAAGAATTGTAACAAAACCAATAAAAACAAATATCAATATTTTCAAAACTTTTACAAAACATCAATTCAAAACAGAATCTCATTTTCACTGCATTTTCATTTATCAATTAATAGCATCACCCGCCTTGGATTTAGCCAACTCATTTGGCATCACCCGCCTGGGATCCTGCTTTATCAACATGGCATCACCCGCCTTGAATCTAGCCATATCATGGCATATCCCGCCTTGGTTCCAGCCCTATCACAATTGCTTCGCCACGTTAGAGTTTCAGTTTTCCCCAGGCGAAGCCTTTGGCCAACCCCGGCTGGCCAAACCGGGCGGTGCCAAAGATCAACCCTGGTTGCATCTCACCACAAACTCTAATACGACTTGCAATGTATTTTCCTACACGAATAAATACAGATGCCGTATTTATTTTCCACGAATAAATACAGATACCATCATATTTATTTTATACTAATAAACACAGATATCATCTCATTTATTTTACACGGATAAATACAGATAACATCTCTTTTATTTTACATGAATAAGCAAAGATATCATTTAATATTTATTTTACACGAATAAATAACCTCTCATATTATATTTCCTTCATCAAAATTCCTTCACACATAATAAAATGGTTGTGACTCACCGGATTTATCACATTTTCTCATTCTCACACTTCTCACCATTGTAATATCAAGTTTTTGTCAGTCCGTCTATAGGGGATTTAACTTTTCAAAAATATTTACATGTGGGTATACAATCATAATGTGGACTGGTTTTTTCTTATCCCACTTCTGATGTAAATGACACTACAATATAATCGTTCAGGGGTGATTCTATCATTACAGTTTTAGCTAATATCGGTATGTCAGGATTGCGAGCAAGGTAAACACAGTAAATAAAACCAACATAGACTCTCCACCACTGAGAGTACTTGTATTTGGGTTAATATTAGTAACATTAACTAGATCACAGTATATTACTTTACACAATTATTACAAGATCATAAAATAAGGACAAGCTAATCAGATATAAAAGGTCAGACTTCTTCAGCTGTTCAACACGGAATGCCCTCGCTTCGTCGAATGACCACCGCCTTTATAACCTCGGGTGGGCCGATCCATATCGACGACTACCCTCTCTTGTCAACATTGCCCAGTGCTACCCGCTATCGATAACAATGGAAACTAGGCCATATAAGCGCCTCAGTAATAAGGCAACTGAATCGGTAATGCAGGCAACGGGCAAGCTCGTTACTACCCGCGCAGCATTGTAATATTTAACACCGAGCCTATATCAATTACTAACCTAGTAACCTAGTCCATAGCAAATAGGTAACACCTTTTTTTTATCGTGGGAAAATGTTCATGGATACCCTTCGCCTGGGGAAGATGAAGGGTAATAATTCTTACCGGCTAAAAACCCACGGTGTTCCTTTTCCTGACCTTTGGCCGGGGCCACGGGATTCCACGGGAAAATCACAATCTACATAATATGTACTTGTTCGTTGTTATTTTTTTTTTTAATTGACAATTTATCTTATTTTATTTAAGTATGCATACACACGTTGCAACATAAAACTGACTTACATCCGTCACCTCACGCCTCAGGTCCAGTTGAAAACCAGCGTCAGGCACTAGTTGTCTGGCATTTTTACTGAACTGGGCCTTTTTGGCGCAGCCGTGAGGCACACTTTCCTGCTAATTTCTTTTTTTTGTTTTTATCTGCTTTATTTTATACTGTGTGCCTTTTTAGTCTGTGCTAAATAAATGTACTTTATTTCTTTCTATTCATAGCTGCATGCACCGCTGGGATTCATAGCTGCCGTTAAATATACATTACCATCATATTTCAAGACATTACAGGAGTTGCATTTTTATTTGTTTCGGAGGATTCCATGCACTAATATTCATACGTAATATATGTATAAATAAATAAAAACACCGTATCAAGTGGTCCGGGAGAACCACTTCGTATTATACTAATTGTTGATCGAAGTTGTACGAATATTCTAGATTTTTATCGTCACTCGAACATATTTAGTTTTATTTACAACTTAATCACAAAAAACACTATTTAAAAAAAAAAACTTTTCAGTATTCCGAAAGTTAGCAATTAAAAAACTTAAGAACAAAACTATTTAAGTAAGTATAATGAAGTTTAAAAGTCAACACGTAAAGCGTTAATGTTATGAATTCAGAATCTGTGAAGCAACTGCAGTTTGTATCGGATACGACCACGCAAAGCACACATATTGACTTATTCACACCTCATAATTACTTAATACATTATTCACTAACAACGGTTAAGAAACGATCCGTTTACAAAACAGTTAACTTACCAACACTTTCGGCCTTCGGCGTGTAGTTCCGTACTTTTTTTCGTAATAACTCATTTTCAACGTGTTTACATAAACTAACATCACAGTCAAATTACCACATCTCCGATTATTGTCAGTAACATCACTACACAATCACGGTAGGATAAAAAAACGATTCGGAATACTTTTCCGCCGATATTAGTAACCGATTCCAATCCGTAATCTCCGGATTAATGTATCAAAAACCGACATCAATCAAAAGATTTTGAGCGGTAACAATAATCGTTTAATTACTCAAATGTAATTAATCCAGTTATTTAACAGTTATTGCTATAAAACAGATTATACGCTAGTTTTATCGCCGCGCCTCGCAACATGACTAAAATACGATAAGAAATTAATCGTCTAACATTATCTATGATTTCTATTGAGAATTGTTGATAACGCACAAGGCCCTCCAGTTGTATTGTTGTTGTTTTAGATTTTTTGATAATAATTTTATTGTTTATTTTGTTTGACAGATATGAATTTGAAGTGTTTGACGTTTAAGGTACAAGTCCGAGACGGGCTGCGAACTACAGACTGCAACCGCAGACCGCAAGTCACACTGGTTTGTATGAACCAGTAGTGTCGCTTGTCTGCTGCTGACATCTGCGGTTGCAGTTTGCGGTCGCCGTTGGAATACTACCTTTAGGCTCAAAACGCACTAGCGGCCATGCGGCGCTTACGGCAGGCCGCACATTGATTTTTACACGAAACCGCATGATCTCAACGCACTGATTTCCGGCCAGCCGTCGTGCGCCAGAGCGTTGAGATCCTGCGGTTTCATGTAAAAATCGATGTGCGGCCAACCGCAAGCGGCACGCCGTATTGCGGCTGGCCGCTAGTGCGTTTTAGGACTTAAGGTGCATACCTTTAATTTACTTACTTTACTTTAAGGTGTTATTCGGACGGCGAGTTGCGGTCTGCGGATGCAGTCTGCAGTTTGCAGCCCGTCTCGAACTTGTACCTTTAAGGTGTTTAAGGAGTGGGACCTGATTTGGGGGCAGGCGACAGGGGCTTTAGTGCCGGAGCCTCTACAAGAGAGGGGCCTCCGCAAAATGATTTGGGTGCGGCCATGTGCGAGTCAGACTCGCGAATCGAGGATCCATACCTTGGAAAGTACTTTTTTTTTTTGGAAACGTCATGATTGAATGTAAAAGATTTTTCCAATTTCTGAAAAACTGTGCTAGTTACAGATTTCGTTTTATTTTTCCTGTAATATTTATCCAGGGTTTAAACGAATTCGTGTAATTCCTTAAAACCACATGATCTACTACTGGTGTAGATTGGCCCCGCACGGGAATTCGATTGTTAAAATAAAAAAAACAAAATTATTTTTTTTCATGCGTTACGTGTGCGGTACGTGATGACTTCTGAAACTAACAGTTTCAGAAGTCGGTGCCTTCAATTTGGTTCCGTGTAAAATTGCATCGACTTCTGAAACTGTTAGTTTTGTAATAAGGTAATTATTTTACTCTTTTTAGTTTTCGTTGAAGTCGGCTTTACTTTTTTTAAATCATTTCTATGGGCCTCCACTTCTTCGATGCCCCAGGGCCTCCAAATCTTTAAATCCGGACCTCTTTGACTTTTGAAGCTACTATAATGTACCATACGATGCTCCCGTAATTATCAAAGTCACGTAGGCCATTAACACAATTCGGTAGACGTTAGGAAATATTTAGTACTTTACGCATTTTACGGAGACCTCTCAATCTACATAGTTGTGGATGTGCAACAAATTGAGAATGAACAAAATAATAATATGCAGAATGATGGTCTTACCATAGATTTTTCAGTACTTTTTATGATTTCAATCTATTTTAATTGCATTTGGTCCGTCCCATCTATCAAACGATGGACAGCTCCGTAAGCTGCTCGTGTCGGTCTAGTAGGTATGTTTAATATTATTATGAAGAATTTTTAGATATTAATTAGGAAGTGAATGATAGCAAAACTGTTTGTAATAATTATCTGAACAGCAATCATTCAAGTGGGATTCTTGTTCTAAGTGCTTCCAGGTTCAGTTGTGTACAATTAACAGGGGCCCAATTCTCCTAAAATAAATCTTGATAAATCACAACCGAACCAAGGCCGAACCGTTCATTCAGACAGTTCTCAATTTCAAAAGCTGTCGAATTGTTTGACACAAAAAACAAAAACAGTCATTTTGAAAGTTTTCGAAAACAAAGACTGACTGACGGTTGTGGTTCGATTGCGTTTGGCAACAATTTATTTTAGGAGAATTAGGCCCCTGAACACTAATACCCCAAGCCGTGGGTGGAATAATTACAACAGCTAAGTTCCCCCCGATACCGTAATCCTGAGAAACTGTTCTTATTAATTTAGTTGTTGGTTAATACATAAGTCATCGAACCCTCGCCTCGTAGAGTCGCGGACTTGAAATGTTTACCACCCTAAGGTCTATAATTGCTTACACATTACGATTTCATAAGGTCGCTCGGTCGCCCGCAAAGAATTGACAGGGCAAAGATATTTTTTTCTTAATTAACATATAAAAGGTTGACTTAAAGAATATGTATACTAGGTAGCAAAGAAAAATATAAATTCAATCAAATTCGCTCTATACAACTTTTGACTAGATACATCCAAAAAGGAGTTCATTACATCTAAAAGTAGTTTTGCCTTTTTGTTATAAATAACAAAAAAAAATTAAAAACTTATACTTATACAGGATGTTATCGAATTCGTGTAATTCCTTCAAACCACATAATCTATTAATGGTATAGATTAACCCCGCACGGGATTTAGATTGATTAAAAATAAAAAATAAATCTTTTTTCCCAAATATTTGATTTTATGTGATCGAAAATTTCGATGCCATGCATAAATGAATGAAGTCACGGCGACACAGCTGACGGGCACGACTAGCGCGATATCGCTCCATACAGTCAGTTAACTTGGGACCCTAAAATTACTCAGATACAGAATACCATGGTTCATTTTTTGAAAACTTTTTTTGTTGGTTCTGAAAAAAACCTGTGCAGGGTCAATCAGTGCCACCAGTAGGTCACGCGGTTTGAAGGAATTACACGAATTCGTTAACACCCTGTATAGGTAAGTTGATATGACATCTTAAACCTTATTGAACACAGTGTGAGTTCAGACTTCAAGTCCACGGCTGTACTTAGGTACAATACTTTTGTTTATGTTATTTCAGTTCTATTTACAACATCAAACCGATCAACCAAACTTTCAAATTTTTACCAGTTATTTGTTGGTAAACAAGCCGATAGCCCACCTGATGTAAAGAAATAAAGATAGAAAAATGGTTTACTCACGCCAACATGACGCACAAAAATACAAGCAACAATATAATAATACAACTAGCGGCAGAAATAGGTATGGAGGTAGTACTGCCCCGGACGAACTCGTTTATAAGAAGCTAAGTGCGTATACAAGTAGAAAGCGGGTTGCCAGCGCCTATCTGTCAGCGCTTGTCGGTGCTGGTCCGCACAGTTAGTCGACGCAGGTAGTCTCTATACTATGTGGCGAACCAGCGCCGGCAAGCTCCGAACTGCGCTGACAAGTTCCGACCTGCTCCTATCAGCGCTGGTAGGCCGTCATTTGTTGCACGGGAATAAGGCGTATTTTTGTTAAAAATGCCAGCCCCTTCTTCTACCCGCTTCCTTTATGTAGCGGTTACCTGCACGGATCAGTACCGATAAGCGCTGGTAGGTCGGCGCTGGTTACCTGCTTCCTTTATGTATATGCCATTGGTTCGGTTGTGATTTATCAAGATTTCTTTTGGGAGAATTGGCCCTGGGCCAATATAATAATATCGCCGCGTTTCGTGAAGCATATTTCGTAATCGTAACTGCAAACACCAGGGTTGTCAGTTTAACAGGCCCGAGAAGGCGGCGCGCATGTGTTCCGTGCGCGCCTCTCAGGAGGACGTGGGGCAAGGCCCCTCAGAAGGAGAGGTCTGCCAGGGGCTGGCGAACCGAGGCCTGCCGGGGTTGCGGTGCATGCAGCTGCGAATCCCGTGACCCTGGCCAAGGGTCAGGAGTAGGAACACCGTGGGTTTTTAGCCGGTAAGAGTCTAACCCTTCGCCTTCCCGGGGCGAAGGGTATCAATGAGGATTTACCCACGAAAAAAAAAAAGTGTTGTCAGTTTCAAAATTGACGTGTACAGCGCGAATGAAACGTGGACGCACAGTGTAGCGGTAAGGATACACGGCAACACATTACATTCGACACTCAGTGTCGACACCGAGTGTCGTAGTATATACATCGCTGTTACACTGAGTTGCGCATTAGCTCGGGTTTAATTTCAGTGTCGCGATTGCATTGTGTCGAATGTCAGTGTCACCGTGTATCCTTGCCGTTAATTCGGGCGGAAGGGGCGTCCCTGGTAGTGTAACTGATGGATACAAGTTTCTGTTAGTAGAATTGGGCTCCTAGCCGCCTGATCATCGCCGCTCATGATTAAGGGCTCCGTTTGAGTCCGAAACTATTCGGGCAATTCCGAAAAATACACGTTAGTAAGCCGTAACTAATCATAAATACGCCATATATAAGTTAAAAGTTTATGGAAAAAAGTTTTTATATCTAACTGCAGAACGCTAATGCGAAGTAGGGACAGCTGTCCAGTCCCACGCTCGTAAATACGATATGGCCCAGCCCAGTCGTCAAGTAGATCACTGCAATTATTTTAAACTGAATCATTTTATACTGTGGCGCCGTGGCGCCACAGTATAAAATTATACGGCGCGCCGTACGCCTTTCCAGCCCGAGTGGGCCGCCTTATTGCGAAACTGACCCATGCATTTAATTTTAATGTTATTGGCAACACTGTTTTGACAGATAATAATGTACCTGTGCCTGCGCAATAACTAACTTGCTCTCTTACTTTTATTGGCGCCATATTGTATATGTATCCTCTCCAAATACATAAGTTCTACTGTTTTCATGGAGTATAATTTAACCCGTTCTATATCAGCAAAACACTAATGCGTTATTGCATTGCCTTCTGCCGTCGAAGCTAATACTGTGCATGCAATTGGTAATCTGACGACACGTTTGGTGCAATTACACGAATTCGTGTACATCCTGTGATGATGATGATGATTCAGCCGAAAGACGTCCACTGCTGGACATAGGCCTCCCCCAATAGCGGGGGAATGCCATAATCGCCACGCTTGGCAGGCGGGTTGGCGATCGCAGGATGGTTGTTAAAATACTTAGAGGACGCTGCTGCCCATCCTCCTAGTGAATCCCTCAGTCACCTTTTACGACATCCATGGGAAGAGATGGGGTAGTGCTATTCTTTACGTCTGGCACCACACGGCACCATCACGGCACGTTTGTATACATCCTGTATACGTAATGTGTATGTGTAATGTAGCTGTATCGTAGCGGCGCCGTAGCCGTGCCGTAGTCGCGTAGACGCGGAACGAAGTGCGAGGCGTAGCCACGCGTAGCACTTGAAGCATAAACAAAAACTTTTAATTTAAAAAGCTGCGTCGTGTGTTTACATTGCTAATGTAATTTCCTTGTGGTTGAAAGTGGTTTATTGAATCCTTCTGAATCAAGCGGCTGATCACTGCTCTTCTTTGATCAGTGCTAAAAACTAACATATTTTTAGCACTGATCAAAGAAGAACAACATACAAGAACAACACATAACATAGATCTGACTTATGCAAACGTTATAAATAAATATTAGCCTGTAACTGTCCCACTGCTGGGCAAAGGCCTCTTCTCGTACAGAGAAGAAACGAGCATTGATCGCCACGCTTGCTCATTGCGGGTTGGCGATTTCAGACCATTAAAGTCCAGGTTTCCTCACGATGTTTTCCTTCACCGTATGTCAGTGGCGTCTTAAATTAACTAAGAAAGTACATATGACATTGAAAAAGTCACATTGGTACATGCCTGGGTTTGAACCCGCAACCCGGTGCTTAACAAACGGATCTGTAACCTCCGGGCCACCTCGACATGCAAACGTAACAACTTAAATGTATTTTTGATCGTCGTCATGAAGTATAAAACTAGCGGTCATAATTTGACCCTTGTTAAAACCGTCTCTAACATTACTTTTCATACGAAAAAGATTGCTTAACCCTCGAAACGCTAGCCTTTCAAATTGTCGAAACAGCAAAAATTTATAAGCCATTTCTAAAACATTTTATAAAATGTTAAACAGGAAATTGTTCAAGTTGTTCCAACTTGTTCATTTCCATTTCAATATCAGCAAATTGAATATTAACTTTGCGATTTTCCTCCACCGCAGAATATATTGGACTTGTTAAATTTCCACTTCAGTCAGTACAAACATTCAATGTTTCTCTTCCATTCAAATAAAATCAAATAATGTAGATTATGCAATGAAGGAAATGAAGCATTGTTCGATTACCGCACTTAATAAATATTTGTATGGCCTACAGATAGTTGTTCCGGGTCTGGGCGTATGTACATTTGAATATAGGTGTCTGTATAATGTGTAATGCTTGGGTGGGGAAATGTTAATAAAAAATTGATAAGGGTATTAGGTGTATTAGGTATATTAGGTGCATTATATTACGGAAAAACCCAAATTAATGGCAAATCTTAAAATATTTCGATAAATCCTATAGTTAATTAAACCAACATCAGTTGATAAATGTTAGATATTTGTACCGCGTAGGTACAGACGCTAGAATATACAGGGTGTAAACGAATTCGTATAATTCATTCAAACCGCGTGATCTACTGGTGACACTGATTGACCCTGCATACCTACGTTTTTTTCAGAATCAACAAAAAACAAAAAATGTACCATGGTATTCTGTATCTAAGTAATTTTAACGTCCCGAGTAAACGGACCGCGTGGAGCGATATCGCGCTAGTCGTGCCCGTCAGCTGTGTCGCCGTGCCTTCATTCATGCATGGCAACGAAATTTTCTATCACTTGAAATAGTTTTTTGGGAAAAAAAAAATTAGTTTTTTTATTTTTAATCAATCTAAATCCCGTGCGGGTTTAATCAATACCATTAATAGATCATTTGGTTTGAAGGAATTACAAGAATTCGTTTACACCCTGTATACATAGGTCCTGAGTACACGCTGTTTGAATGCCAAGCTCCAGGTGTGCTGCTGCCCCGTCTTGACTGATAATTAAAACTAAGTACTAGACTTCAACACAAGTACTATAATTCGATAGGTAGCTGATTACAATAAAAGATAGCCGATGAGTGTGCGCACGCTCAGGTAACGGCGGAGTGAGTGGCGAGCTGTAGCCGGTCGGCGGCTGAGCCCAAGGTGGGGGACGGCGTCGAAGGCCCTTGAAGCTCGTAGAACGTTCCGAAGCGACCCACTGGCTCGGCCCGATGTGACGTCAGGAACACATGCTGTTCATGGTGGCGTCAAAGGTTGGCTATTTGGTGAAATTATCGTGTGTCACCCAGGTTAAAGTAGGCTGTAGGCTCTAGCGTCGTCTGTCGGTCACCAGGAACTCGTTTTCCTTCATGTTTAGGTGCGGCACACGCAGACAAAGTTATCTCTTTAAGATCTTACCTCAGTAATAGCTTCTTATATCAGTGATTAAGGGTAGAACTGACCACTTATCTCGTGTCGGCACGAGCTACAGGAGAACAGCTCATGCTATGGTGAAAATCAGCCAGTCAGTAAGGTAAGTAGCATGGCTGACTGTCAGGTTGCGCCCGACGTACAGCTAGCGTCACACTCGTGAACTCTTTCAATGCACCCCAAACTGACATCAGTTATTAAAATCCAACCAAAGTGAGAGTCAGAATGCTTTTTCTGTAATAGTTGCATTTATTGGTATATTTATTGGGTATATAGCATGTAAGGGTAAACACCTTTGTCACTCAAACCATGGGTAGTTGACTTAAACATAAAAATATAGGAAGAAATGAGCGGCGCGGCGACGCTACGACGCGGCGTACACGCACTCGCTAGCGGGACAGCTGACTAGCAAGCTGTGCGGGGCCGTGCGTCGGGCCAAGCAGCGAGTTCCCCGCGCGCCCCCTCCCGTAGCTTGTTGCTCCCACGCGTCGGGTGAAATGCTTTCGAGGAAAAACGAAAATTTAAAAAAAAAAAGTTTTTATTTTTCATTGATTTTACGTTCTATAAATGAAACCAAACCACTGGTTTCAACGATAACGGTGTTTACCCTTACAGCCTGTATAGTTATTGTGTACGAATGTCTGTTTTGT
This sequence comes from Amphipyra tragopoginis, assembly GCA_905220435.1. Taxonomy (NCBI): domain Eukaryota; kingdom Metazoa; phylum Arthropoda; class Insecta; order Lepidoptera; family Noctuidae; genus Amphipyra; species Amphipyra tragopoginis. The sequence continues at coordinate 7,007,231 of HG991991.1, read as the reverse complement.
TATTGAATTGCATTTATTGGTTTCTACCATGTATACCAGTAAATGTAGGTAATTAAGTAACAATACAGACATTCATACACAATAACTTAGATAAATAACAATCTTCCACGATGAGATCACTGTCTACTTTAAAAAGATGGTTGACCGTGTGGTAGGGACCAATGGGTAAGCCACCTCCCTTTCTATCGACATCCCATTATTTCATAGATGCACCACTCGAACGATCAACATACTACATTTACAAACCATGAAACCACATCCTAAGTGTAGTGGTTGGGGGGTATCCAATAGTCTGCGGTGCTGTAACAGGGTGCATGTTTTGGGACTTACGTTGGACGAAACATCTCACACCGCATGTTTGCACTCAATTTGGAATAGTTAGTTACAGTGACTTATTAAATTATTAACAGTGTATCTGATGCCCACTTATGTGGTGTAGGTGGATAAGGTAAACAGAAAGTCCACAATTAGACGGGATTTACTAGTAGTAAACGGAGGTTACTAAAAAATCTTCAACCTACGAAATGATCGCAGTCGTAAGTATTTATTATGGCATTAATAAGTCCACATCTCCTATAAGGTCCAAATACTTACTCAAATTCAATACTTCCAAAGTCCGGGAGTAGTTCACTACAGCCGTCTCCCCGTTGATCCACAGAAGAGGTTAGATTCAGAAACGCATTAAAAAAAAGTTTTTTTTTTTGTTACGTTTACAAGGTGTAACATAAATAACGCACAACCTCATGGAGTCACTGTACTCATCATTATGAACAACTTTTATTATAGGACTAAATCTGAAATTGCGAAAAAAAAACAGCTCTTCCCTACATTTTGAAAAGTTATGCGAACATTAATGTAGGGAACAGGGGGCCTACTCCTTAAGTCCGTCAACGAAGTTAGTCGCCCGTCCGTAAGAAGCCCGAAACGTAGGAGTGAACAAAACAAGGGTCAAGTTCAAATTTTCGGACGGGCAAGAATATATCGGTAGTAGGGACAACTATCAAATCGTGTTGTCATTCATTCTTAGTTCGGGCCCCGAAATAATCGTATGTCCGTTGGTGATAGGGAGTAGAAAACGCTCGTAACTAAGGCTAAAACCACGGACTTCGTGCTTAGGGAGTAGACCCCCAGCTGTTTTTTTCGCGATTTTTGCTTTGGTCGCTCTCATAGTAAAAGTTGTCCATAATGATGATATATGTTACACCTTGTATATTTGGTATAGGTATCTATCCGTAATATTACCTCTGGGCTAATGTTGTACTATGCTTCAATCCACGTAGGTAGACAGTTAAACACTATGCTATGGTGAAGGAATTGGGGTCTGGAATTTTCGTCTTTGGAATTGGGTAGGTCCTGTAGTATCTTTTTCTTTTTATCTTTTTAGTCTCGTTTAAGTATACTTTTCAAAGTTAAGATTAGTATTTAAGTTTACCTTTTTGTACAATGAGTATAGTGAGTTTCGATAATTATTTGTGCCCTTGAGGTACCTATGTAACGGTAAATAGGCCATGAAATAAGATTTGAATGGGTTTTCATATAGACCTCACAACGCATCGGCTGTAAGCTGAAGTGCCGTTTATCTTTTAATAAACATAAACATTTCGAAACCACCATTTGGAGATAATGGTTGCAATAATTATTTATTAACCATCGACTTTGTGCCTCAATCGCATTTTGGTTCCAGACTAAGAAAAGGCAGCCTCAATGTTAGTTTGACTCTTAATTAGTTAATCTTCTAGGTTTCTGTATTTTCTCCAGATCAAAGACTTCAGATAAGATTAAGTAAAGATCAACCGGTCTAGTGCCAGTCATACTAGTGCACATAGGGTTAAAAAAGTTGAATTACAGCCATTTTTTTTAAAACTCTTGTTTTAAACCCTTAGAATTATTTTTTTATTGTTTTCCCGGATTCGTGTCACAACAACACAATCTGTGAAAATTTAATATGCATATCTGACTACTGCAGAGACACACCCGTGTGACAGACGGACAGACAGGCTTAGTGATAGGGTCCCGTTGGCACCCATTTGGTAAGCAAACGTAAAACAAAATAAATAACCACAAAAAAGCTTGATAATTTCACAGACGTACGAACGGACAGTCAGATCATGAAATTATAAAAGTATCTTGTTGGACTATGTACGGAACATTAAAAACTAAAAAAAACATTAATTTTCCGTGAGTTTCTGGAAAATATTATATTTATTTACAACAATAAATTACTAGAATTTTAGGGAATGTCTAATGAAGTATGCAGTTCTACTTATTAGGCTAGTTTTTTATCATAATCTTTGTACCTTATTATGTACCTAGTTAGAGGATGACTAGATTCAAATTCCAAAGTGATTACCGCAATTTCACTGCAGACCCACCGCACCCCTGGCCGTACCCTGGTGGTACGGTAGGTATTTTAAAGTAAAACGATACCACTGTATTAAGTGATCGTAGTGCTGTGCTGATGTAGATACTAAACGGACAGAAACTTATAAATAGTTATCTCGCATATTAATGACTCATTCATTAGTTACATAGGTTGGTTTGGTACATTATTGATACGGCGGCAATAATGCATATTAAGTTAACTCTTTTGTTAAACCGTACATAATATTTTTTTTTTCAAGCCATAGCGCATTAAAAAAAATGTCCAAAAAATAAATAGAATAAACAATGTATTTTCTTGTTAGATTGTAGATTTGTAAGTATTTAAGATTTGTGCAGTGACATTTTTAATTAAATTGTTGTAGTCACAAGTGATTTTAACTAGTGATACAACACTATTACCTGGTGGTATCGTTTTACTTTAAAATACCCACCGTACCACCAGGCGTACGGCCAGGGGTACGGTGGGTCTGCAGTGCGCAATTTATATGTGACGGAGGATACCTTTTCCCAGCCATAGAATATTTAATGAAGGTAACATAAAAAAATAAACTTACCACAAGAATAAACAGACTTCAAAAAATATAAAGGTAAGGTAGTAAAATAGTTACAATCCACAAAGACGCGCCCCACTCCTTGTCTAAATCGCCACAGTGCAATTGTGCAATATAAACTATCGCCACACGTTAGATTTGTGGTTATAGAAATAAATTACAAACGTATTACAACTACTGCAAATTATTTTGATTTAATTTAGTCAATAATTAATTTAAAGCAGTCTGGGATAAAATACTTGAAACCTTTATTTCAAATCGGTTCGGACCAGACTTTAGGCGAAATAGAAATTCTAATTTCACACCCAATGAAGACGATGAAGTGACTAGGATTACGGCCGTTATTATAAAGGTAGTGACTAAAGTCAAGTGGACACGTTGTGATATAATCATCCAAAAGTGATAACATACAGAGAAATTAAGGAATTGGCTCTGGATAGAGAAAGATGGAGATTGCTACACCGACAAGTGTTCAACACTTAGATTTTGTTGTGATACGCTTGTTTGCGACAAGAACGACTTAAGTCCAAAAACCGGATTTTTCAGAAAACTCCTTTGAAACTTTTGAATTAAGGCGTTTTCTGAATAATCCGGTTTTCGGACTTAACGCGTTCTTGTCGCAAACAAGAATACATGATATTATTTTATATGATAAACTTAAGTCATAAAAATAAACTGTGGGTCAACGCCTGCAGGGTGTACAGGACTGCATTAGAAACGGAAATCGATATTTTGGTTAAAAAAATAGTTTTTTTTATAGTTGTTTAGTTTATAAGTTTATATGAATATCGCCTCCTTAAAATATTTCAGATGATTTAAACAAGCTGTATTTACCGCATTGCATATTGAGTGTGAAATGGGAATATCTGTCTGTTTTGAGTTGCTAACTCATCTAAATAACACAAAACGTTATATTTCCCGTATCGGAAGAAGAAGTACAAAATAAAAACAAAATGGACAGACAGAAGGCAAAATAAAATCAAAAGGAAAGATAAATTGATCTAAAAAATTTATTAATGAATGAGGCGACTATGTGCACATTGAAAACACTTGTTATATTACAATAATTATACTTGTACACTATTTACAAAAACCCACGATACATCTATTCCTCTCTCGGCTAGGCGTAGGCGCCACTTTTAGCTTCATCATATCTTAATTTACACACTGTACATAAGTAGTTTGTACAAGTTTATTCTTAAAAGTTACATTTTCTTTATACTAACAACACTAATTTAAAAACAATGGAAATATTGTTGATCATAATACTTATACGGATAATGGTATAAGAATTCATTTTAATCTCTTAAAATCTAATACTTAAAACTGATTATATAGTCTACAATATAAATAATATATGTATTGAATTTTCTCTATAAGCTAATGACTGGTGCGCGACGCTCAGTCATGGCTAACACTGAATACTCTAAGAGAGTGTGGCGCCAGCTATCATACGGAGACGTGCGATGTACGCGCGCTCGGCGTCCTAGACACAGACACCGGAATATACTACACCTAACCGCTACTGACGTTATCGCCTCAATAATTCTTACAGCATCAATGTATTTTAATGAAAATTAACACGATTCTATTTATTGGAGGGCGTTAGCGTCCCCGCACTATATAAGATCACTACATCGCGCGTCACGTATAATAATATTACATACATGTAATTAATACATAAACAAGTCAACAACACACATCCTTATCAACACCATCTTACACTGTAAATTACAATTCCATACATACAACACTTGAATTTATTAATTCTGTAAACTAAAAATACTCATTACAAAATGCGCTTACAGCGTAGCAATAATAACGTTACTAAATTAAGACAAAAATTACATTCATTATTATTATTTTTTATCGACAAAATGTTTTTAAAAATTACATACAGTTTTTTTTTATATAAAAAAATATTTTATCAACAGAGGAAATTTTAAACATATGTACATTATCAAATGATTATTTTTATTCCCTGCAGTCGGAATCTCAAAATACAAAAATTATACTTAAAAATCTAATTGATTTATTATATAAATTAAAACAAATCACAGTAACAAGGTAATGATCGACACAAAAATATTGAAATGTGATGCTGATACTCGTGTCATTCAGTTTGTAGATTTGTGCGTACGAGTTGGTACGTGCAACAGTAACGAGAATAACAAAATTGCAAACTTCAAAAGCTTGTGTAAATCGCAAATCCACTAGCAAGTTTTGTTGCTCAAGTTTCGTGGCGCAAGATTTATTGCGCGATTTAGTGCGCAAGTTTCATTGCGCGATTTAGTGCGCAAGATTTATTGCTCGCTCAGTTCGTAAAACTTAAGTCGACTTGCTGCGGGTGTGTCCACAGTTTGAAAGTTGATTGCGCAAATCAATTTGCGCAAATTGCCAGTGGATTTGGCGCTTTAGACCCAAAACAAACTTATTAATGCCCAAACCTACTTCTCGGTTGTTTGATTTATTTGCAACATTGCTTCGCATTTTCACTTTTGCAGCTGTACTTGTTCGATACATTTTCAGCACGATACAAGAACTGCGCTCCAGCGCTGTTTTATAAAAATAGCGAACTTTTGGTAGGAAGACTAATCAAAACGTGATTTTGTAAATGATGACTGCGTTCTTTTTTAAAAGAGGAATCTAAGCAGTTAGTGACGATTTGATTCGTACTATAAAAGTTATCACTGCTATTCTTAGAACAACGCGGTTGAAATAGTCGTGAGTAGCCGTACGGAACATTTCGCCTCTGTCAACTCGCTTAGGCCCCATTTGTTTTATTTTTAATGTGTTAATGTCGTAGCTACAGTGTAGAATGCACATGTAAGAGCCCCCGCAAAAAATAACAGACTTTTTTGTATTGAAAGAGAACGCCATGGCCACTCGCGACGAAGACTTCGACCGCGTTGCGCTAAGGTGCTATTAAACGAAGATGCTATAAGTAGCCCTTGGAATTGTGAGTTTTCTTAAAATTATAATTTCACTATTAGGAGTAATTTCGAGTACATACATGATGTTTGGTTTTCAAAATAGTGGTTGTTCGCAAGCTCATACGTCTGGATAAATTAGATAAATAATAAAACCTTAGCAATTTATTTTAAAACTTTATAAAATATGATTTCATAAGAATGGTGCCAAAGTTGGTAGATATTTTTGTTTATTTTACAATTTTGCTGTAAATTAATAGTAATGAATCTGAATTCATCGTGTTTTCGTATAGTAGTTTGAGTTATTTGATATCTAGGCGGTATTATTTCTTTTTACTACTCACACATTGCCTATAATTTAAAACATTTTAAAAATCAGTCCAAAATTCTAAATTGTGTTTATTTAAGCTCTGCGCGGCTTTTAAGAACGGTAGTTTTGAATATAGGCAATGTGACTACACTTTTGCTATGGTGTTCTTGTGTTTTAACAAAATGGGCAAAGTCCGTCATTTATAGCAATATTAAAATTGGCTGGACATAATATAATGTTTAAATTATATTTTCAGGTTAATGAAAATATAAGTTTTATTAATATAAGTAGGCATCATATTAGATGTTACGTCTGGCCAGCCAATGTCGACACTGCAGGTATATCTGATTTTTAGGTGTGGGCATACTGGATTACTCTTAACATTATTTCTCTAATCTACCAAAAAATACGATTCCAAATTTTATAATAATTATACAACGTACCTATAAACTACATTTTTATTAATAAATATTGAGACTTAAAAGTGCCTTGTCCATTACGAGATCTCCACCCTGATTATTCCGGAGTTTGCCCGTAAAATTAACAAAAGCTGTGACAATATATCGACTCAATTATATTTTTATAAAATTTTAATTAAAACTTAGTTAAGGGACCTGCTAAACTGTTTGAATTATAAAGCTAAGCCAGCTTTTGATGTCCAATTTATGTCAGAATGTTTACTATTACTTAAATAAGGTCAATAAACCTTTAATGAGTAAATTCATTTGTGTCGTATTTGTTTAAGCTTTGTGTTTATGTTCCTACCCAACTACGGATCTACGTAGTGATTTATATGTATGAAAATTTGCTAAATAGTTAAAACCAATTTACACAAGTAAAATATCCTGGAATCCGTTTTATAGTCACCGAGGCTGCGCATGAGCAGTCATGGATGTAGATTCAGTACCTTCATTGGCACACTATAGTCAGATTGCTGGGAACAAAGTAATGAAGTGCTATTCATTTGTTTTTATCTTAAACTTATAATATTACTGTGACAGCAAATGTAAAGTTTATAAATAATTTATTCAATGGAGGAGTTTAGTAGACCATATAATAGGACCCATAAAGGACTCATTAGATTGTATGAAAAATTCTCAGCATATCAAAATAATTTTTTTTTTTTTAGTTTTTAATATAATTACTGTTCCGTTGTTTAGATGTAAGAAAAGAAAAAGCCGACCATGAAAATAGCTTCAACCAGATTATTTACAAATATAAATAATTTAAAAGTATGGTAACTTTGTTTTACATTTATGGATAAAATTATTGTTATTATAATATTGATTATATAGACACGAATAATTAAGCAATTGTTTTATATTTGCTTATTACTGAAATTCATATTTTTTATGTTTTGGAACGCACGTAAGCTATAATTAAGGTAATTAATTAATATTTACACTTATTTTTACATTTACTCACGAAATGAAAGTTAACCTCATGTTCAAGTCAAGATTTTAAAATTCATTTTAATTTGGTGAAGTATGGGTTTATTGTGCAGAATGTGCAGGCTGCATATTTACACTCGGGCAAGCTTGAACAGTTAAAATATTTCAATATAAATTTTAAAAGAAAAGAATTAAGTATTCTATAAGTTAATCACTCAATCAGGATTGAGGCTCTATAAACTTTCTTTGTTGTTGACAATCAGATGAAAAATACAATTTTGTAGATTTCACTTGATTTAATTATACAGGCATAAATCTGTGCATTATTGTAAACAAATCGTAAATCTTTTCTTAATTTCAGTTTAATCAAATTATTCTCGTTTTTTTTTAGAAATCATTCCATCATTACAGGCACCATTCATTTTTTAAATTTAAATGCAATCACTGATGGTGTTAGTAGATTTAATTTAAATATGGGTTAAAACAGATATCGTAATAAAATAAAGATTTTAGTCTCATATTAAAAGATATAAAAGTATAAAAATTTCAGTAAGCTTCACACATTAAAAACTCGTGCACACATTATTTGAATAGGGTGTTTTCTTTTAATCGTTTTAAATATGCTGTTATTATAAATAATAAATATAAGCACAGCCTACAACCTCATTCGGTTTTGTGATAGCACAAACATAGTTTACTTCTATTTCCCAAATCAGAAAAAACGTTTTATTCCGCTGCGCAACATTTACGTCGAGAACGAAAATAATTTTTACACCGATTCCAATATTTGTTTTACAATTACCATGTACATTGAATTCGAAGTTACTAATGTCAGATTGGTACTAAGCTTACATAGTTTAATATTACGAAAATGTGATTTTTAAACATTTAATTTTATACTAAGCTCATTGATAGGCCGCGGCCACGTTGACCGTATATCGCTTTACAACGCGCCGTCGCGCTTACTATCTCTGTGCGGCCGTTACTAACACTGTTTAGTCTATTGCTAAGGCACTGTCCAGATGTAATACTATGCGTAGGATAATCAATTTAGAAAAACACCGCAATTTAAAAAAAAAAGTCGAATTCAATCTTACACTTAATAGTAAAATAAACTGAGAATCAGACGTAATATTTAAACCAAATAAACAATCCATAACATCAAAAAGAAAACTAAACCGTAAAAATCTTTTCTATTCATATTCAACAAATCCTCCACGCGAAAACTGAACACAGCGAACGTTAAAAACAAATTGTTTCGGTCAATTTTTAATCGCAAATCTGGACAAGGCCTTAGAACATTATTAAATAATTTATATACAATCGGAACAAAAATGAGACACTTATTAATAACGGACATGCACTTAAAACTAACACACCAGCCTATGGTCAATCAATCTTTGACTATACGATGAGTATTGCCGAATATTGCACAAACAAATAAAATATTGTGTTCACATCACTTTTAAATTAGTAACATATTTACCATACGCTACGTAACGACTCTACAGTAGCATCAGTCACTATTTTATTACGTGCACTTTAGTATATCTGTTTGTGTTGATAATGTATTATTTATACATAAAAACTGTCGCCGAGTGAATACTGCTTGGAACGTTTATAATTAATAAACTTTGTCCCCCTTATTACAAAAGATGGTTTAAAGCAAGTCTAAGGTAAACCCAGATTTAAAATATACCCATCACTTTCTGTCATATAACAAAGAGTCGGAGCTATGTTAAAACCTAGGTTTTTCTTAGACCATATTTTGTAATAGGGGGTGTAAGACTTGTAGGCTGAACATGCCTTACGAAAAATAAATCAACAGAAAAACTGATGCAACCAATAAATATATCCAGCATCATGTAGCATATGCTAAACATGTTGTTTTCACTCAAATAAATATTTCAATCAGTTCATTGAAGTCTAATTTCAAATCATACCTTAATTATAATTATTTATAGTTGTCAAAATGATATGAATAATAGGAAATAAGCAATTTGTTATTTTAATGACCATTCGCAAGAGTTGACCACGCGGTCCTGGAACTCGAAAATATATTTACACCTTTATACGTTTTATTAGGAAAACAGAATACCAACTGGGGGTAGTGCTGTTTCATTGCGCTGTTCTTGTTTCATCATCAGGGAGCGAAATCTTATGGCAAAACAATTGAAAGGTGATTATTTTTTATCCAGTATTCAAGCTATCCATACTTTTTAGTTATAAACTTTAGTGTTATTTAACTTAACAAATACTTTGAATTTTTATTCTTTACACAAACAACCTTTAACGACACATAAATAAAACATTGTCTTATCTATCAAAAAAATCTGATAACTACCGCAACTCGTGAAGTTTACCCTACAGACACTATTATGTTATTTGATTTCTTTTGATTACGGTACTATATGGTAATCAAAATTTTAAATTAATTACGTCATATCTATTTCAATTTGACATTTCGTGTTGATCTATTATATTGTGTTTCAAAAAAATAACTAATATCTCTGCCCGCCCGTCTGTAATCTCAGCTGTTAAAAAGTAAATAGCTTGAATACTCGATAAAAAATAATGACCTGTTTCTATCACCTTTCAATTGTTTTGCCATAAGATTCCGCTTCCTGTTCATCATCGATGTATAACAAACGGCGGTTGCATGAAAACGCAATGAAAATCAGTGCTAAAACCAAATATCTACGCATCATACACTCATAGACCTCTAAATTCCATACTTGGTTTACCTACATCTGAATTGTAGTACATCTATATATATTGTACGCACTAACACAAAATTCTAGTCTGTAACGTATGTATCCTATGCCTATATGCGTGGTCATACAATCACGGATAGCCTACACTAAATTATTACATTACATTCGACTTTATTAGCTTATCTCAATTTAGGTATTTCATACACAATAATTTACCCTACGTCTGTTAGGACAGTATCTAACGACAGATAGCAATGACGTTTCAAAGTAATCGTTATGTAAGGGCCTGTCCACATCTCCACGTCACGACGTCGTCAACGTGGAGACGTGGACAGGCCATAATGGCACACAGCTCTCATTTAGTTATTTATCCCAAATTCTGCTTATTTTACTGTAATTTTTTTATCTCACTTTCTTACGTGTACTGTAATATTCCCTACGGTTTGTGACAAGCTCTACGTAGAATTAGCAGAATGAGGAGGCAATTCGACTAATAAAATTGTTGACAAACGCAAACGAACTACAACCGTCAGTCAAGTTTTTGTTTACGAAAACCGTCAAATCAAAAATGGTTATGTTTTTTGTGTCAAACAATTTGACAGCTTTTGAAAACGAAAAATGTCTGAATGAACGGTTCGGCTTTGGTTCGGTTGCGATTTATCAAGATTTCTTTTAGGAGAATTGGCCCCAGAGATGTATAACAATGTATGCAGTAACGTATCTGTGGTCTGTAAGTCGGTGTGTTCCGTAAAGAAGTCTACACACCAAACCCACCGACCCGCCGACATAGCGGCTTGATGTCGATGGCTTTATTTCAAAAGAATCATGTCGGCGACTTGAACCCGCGCGTGTCGGCCAGCGACTAGTGGCAACATGTCGGCGGCATGTCTGCAACTTGCGTACGGGCTCATTTGCCCGCCGACACTCGAGCTGTTACTAAAAAGTTTTTAACCAAGTTACTGATTTCGTGCCGCCGACAAAGTTTTACTACTTGAACGAGATGTGAAGGCGACGACTCATGTCGGCGGGTCGACGGGTTTGGTGTGTAGACTGCTTAAGGTGTTGATGGAAACGTGTCAATTATCAGTATTAATGCCCGTTTGAATGCAGCAACTTTGTTTTGCAGCATCTTTGGTTGAATTCGAACCATGATCATTGAAGCTTAGTGTAGCTTATTGGCGGCCAGTATTGACTTAGCGCTCTGTTTCATATCATGTAATATCATCTGAGTCAACATTTGTGTCATTAACAGTGGTCGAAATAAGTAGTGAGAAAGAAATTGACATTCGAAAAGCGATCCCAAGATTTTACGATTCTTTGTAAGCCAATAAAATTATAAAAACATGAGTTACAAAATAGGCCTGCAACTTGTTTGAATGGAATTTAAGACATTTCACTTCTTGCAATTTTAAAGCAATCCAGTAAAATTCTAAACACAGCAAATAGGTATGTATTATAAGGTACATATTTTCTTGATAAAGTAAGGTAAAGTGTTTTATTGTTTCCAAATCGCGGTGGTCTGTCCATATTAACAAAACATTCAGTTCATTGACCTTAAAGGTACAATTCGCGTGCGGCTGACGCGCGCGGCTAATGCGTCAATAGTCGTGTCTATAATATACTGACTAATCTATCGTTAGCCGCACGCGTCTGTCGCAGACTTCGGAAGCGGTGCCATACACTTTCATACTCTGACTATTGACGCATTAGCAGCGCGCGGCTGCGATCGGCCGCGATGCACGGAATTGTACGTTAAATAGCACTACGTATTCTGACCTCTGGTCATTAGGGTCAACGCCTACCTACGGAGTGGCAGTGAAGCGATAAATTCGATGGCAGGACACAACAAAATAACAATTTTAAGATCAAAAACCCAGAATCGATTAAAATGGTACGCGTGTTAATTTTATTTGCTGTTATGGATTAAGCCAGAAACTATTTGGTATCAGAATTATAGGCCATTTACACTTTTCAATACAAACATTAGTTAAGTTCAATAATTATGTTATGATTCGTTATCTAGATATTTAAAAGGCAGAGCCGTGTCATCTTTCTAGCCAAGGCAAGACACCAAGCCTGCTTGAATCAATTTGAAAAAAAGCCTAACAATCTTTATTGAATATGTTAATCTTAAACTGTTATAAAAATTAGGATATTGTTTTAATCTAATTTATTTCCCATAGCTCCATAATTTTGGGCTTAGAAACTTTGTAATCAAATATTCATTATAGCCAAAAATTTGGCAAAGCTCTGGGACCGCAGCCTTAACCATCACTCCGTAGGGTGTTGACCGCTCGTGTGCACACGTCTGAATCGTCTATTATATTGTATAAATGCTATGGACAGTAATGGACACGCTAACGAATGTATGTGATGATTTTTGTGATTGTGAAGCCTTCCGAAATATATATACGAAAACTTATTTAAAAAAATTACATAATTAATTCATGCAAATTAATGAGATTCCATATGAGGCACAAAGTAAAACAGTAACATTAACAAAAATATATATGCTATACTATAATAAGATTTACTTGTGCACAGCATCATGCACAATATTATATACCTTAGAGTAACTTTAAGTTAATCATTGAGCTTTCCATTTATACAAATAAATAATATATGTATTAATAAACTACATCATGATAGAGATAATATTGTTTTAAAAATATACAGACAATATCAGTATTTAGTTTTAACTATACAGGAGATTTTATAGTTGTTCTATTGTAACATAGTTCTTTTAGTCCTTGTTCTTACTTTTTTTAGCCTTACATCCAGCTTTCTTATTTTTAGGTTTATTAACTAATTTCTTATGTGGTAGTTTTTTGTCCTTATCATTGTCCTTGGTACGCTTCACGTTGCCGGCACCGCGCGGCTTATATCACCTCACTTCACAGTGTTTATTGTTGTTGACGGGCACGGCGGGGCGAGTGTCGGCACCGCCCTCGCCGCTCTCCTTCATCACGTAGCCGGAGCCCTCAGAACTGCGCGCTAGTTTTAACCGTATCGGCGTTACCTTGTCCGTGCGCACTTTGCGCATGGCCGATGACGACTCGGAGTAGGAGGGCGGGTCAATGGCCAGCGGGTCAGGCGCGGACGGGTCGTACTCGAACGGGTCGATGGCGGGCTCCGCCACCGCCGCCGACGTCGCTGGCACTGCGCTCGCGCCTGCGCCTGCGCCCGCGCTCGCGCCCGCGCCTGCGCTCGTCGACGGCCCGACCTCCGCACCCTCTCCTGACTCCTCTTCCTTAGTGCGCTTTATTTTTATTATCAACTTTGTAGCACTATCACTTTCACTGTTCACCACTTGTAATTTGTCCGCTTTTTTGTCCTTTTTCTTTTTACGTTTCTCACTTTTCTCACTTTTAGGCTTAGTTTTAGTTGTTTTCTCGTCTTCCTCGAAGTCCGCCATCACCATTCGTCGGTACTTCATGCTCTCCCGACGCAGGTCTTCCAGACTCGGTTTGTTTGCTATGATCCGCTTTTTAGGCGGGCGGTAGATCGTAGAACCGGCCGGCTCCTCAGCTGGCATGGGAGTAGACGCGGGCACCTGTTGCACAGTATTAGCGCCAATCTTGATCTTCAGCTTAGGAGCGACCGGCGACGTAGCGTTCGGTTTATTTGGCTTGGTAGATGTGCGGCCACGTCGCTTGTGCGCTTGTTGACCTGACGTGCCGGCTATTGAGGACAATTTCACATCATCTGACGGATCAACCTCGTCATTCATGCTCACCTCTAAATGCCTCAACTCCCTCGAAAGACCGCTTGTAGTTTTGCGCTTAATCTTCTTTTCTATAGGGCTATCGCTGATCTTATAATCCTCCCGTGTCGGTATACTCGTCATAGAGGCGACAGCTTTAGGGATGGTAATGACGGCGCGGGTGAGAGGCGAGGGAACGGCGGGCGGTGGCACGGCACCTATCATAGTGTTGTGTGTCGGGTCGTCCATATTCATGTCTTGCGTCCAGTACTGACGCAGCAGTTCCTTCTTACGCATGCGCCTCAAGTTAGTGGAGCCCGACATCATGGTGGACGCGGCTGCGTTTGTTGTGTTCATCATACTCGTGCTGGGGTCATGTACGGGTACCGGGGGTGGAGGCGCAACCGGCTGGGATGAGCTAGCCGAATAGTTAGCGTCCAAAAATGGTCCTTTGATTTTAACTTTGAGTTGGTTTCTTGAGTCGGAGAGCGATACTTTCGGCAGTTGCGGAATAAACGTCTCTTTAGGTGGCTCACTGGGCTCCGTCGGCTGTTGGTTAGGCGAAGCAGCCTGTGTGGCCATCAATGCCGAATGTAGTTGTTTCTCAACCTCCTCATCAATTTCTGTGAGTGTTTGTTCGGCTGTACCACTCGCAAAGGCTAACAAGTGGTAAGCGTTTTCTGTTGCGGGCACAGGATTTTCGAAAGGTTGATAGGTCCGCATATCAACAGGCCCAGGTAATACTGGCGCTACTTGTGTAAAGCCCGGCCCGCGCTCGGAACATGCGGGTGACGAATTGTCGTCTGCCGGCTCAGGTGAAGCATGTTTGTTATCTTTAGGTTCAGATGTGGGAGGTCTTTTACTTGGAGGAGGAGTCAGAACACGAGGTGATTGAGATGCGTCCTTGTATGAATGTTCAGATTTTCTATCGTCTCTGATATCGATAGATTTCCGTTTGTCACGGAGTGCTTTTAGATCGACACCATCATTAGCGATTTCTTCATTGAAGTCGTAAACTGTGCCAACCAGCTTACTTTGAATGGAGTTGCCCAAGTAGTCGACGGGAAACCCTTGCCCTCGGCTCTTGGACCGCCCGCGCCCTCTTTGGCTTCTGTTACTTCTGTTACTGGGACGCTTGGTGCCTTTAGGCGCGTCACTTTGCTTGGGCGATATACCGGGGCTCTTGCCCGGCGACTTGCCAGAAAACTTAGTACTAGCTTTGATCAGTTTTGGTGGTGATTTAGATTCCTGTGGATGCAAGCTCGTCATAGTTTCATTGCTGTCGTTCGACATCTTAGTTAAAGCTCTGTTACTGTTCGCATCGAAGGAATCCACGCTCACACTGGGACTGGACACGACGTGTATGATCTTGTCGCTTCCGCTTCCCGAAACGTCGATCGTATCGTCCCGTGGTGAATCTAAGGGTTTCGGAGTGGGTGGAGCTATCATTGCTGTGGTAAGTGCAATATTCTGTGACGAAGATGTGAAAGCTGCACTATAGAAGGCGGGTTTGAGTGGCAACGGTGCGGCGGCTGTATATGGAATAGCGCCGTAGAGGCCAGGCCCCGGAGAAGGTAGCGGCAGCGCCGCACCGGCGAACAGCGGTAGCGAGCTCAGGAATGGCGACGCATCTGCCGGATATGTCGTGTACTGATTCAGTGGCATCGACGGCTCGACAGGACGCGAATATGCAGGGATAGGTGGATACGTATCTATTTCAGGCATTACATTACCTGGACGTAGATCAATTGTATTCAAACGGGATTTCATTGTATGTTTATGAGAGGCCACGGAACCTTCAGAGTTTGTGCTAGAAGCGGACGATCGCCTCGTCGTTATCTTGCTCTCGCGCCATTTCTCTTGGCTCACATACTGTGGTGAAGATATTGTGGCACAATCTGAATGTATCATTTCATTGTTGTCATAGTTTTGGTTATCATGGACTAATTCCACGTCGTTGCTGTGCACAGAGTGGTCGACAACAGACAAAGATTGTGAATCATCACTTTGTTTGGATAGTGAAATAGTGTCGGCCACCTCTGACACGGACTGGACCGATTGTAAAGTAGCAGGTTCTTTGACTTCGTCCGTGTACGAGTTCGAGTGGTCGTATTTCTGGTCGTTGGCTGACTGGCTTTGCGTATCCAGTTGAGACACCGACACCGGTACGTTAGTCCATTTCTCGTTGCTCGTCATAGCAATAGGTTGGAATTCCTTAGCATCCATTGCAGTATCTCCAGAGGGCAAGTCTCTTTCAATGGTCGGTATTCGGGGGATATGGTTGACAGACTTGCACGTCTCTTTGGGTGGCGACCGATCGCCCGATGTATCGGAAGGACTGTGTTTCTTAGGAGGCAAACTGTCTTCTTGCAATGTATCAGAAACAGAGAGATCGTTATCTTTGGGATCATTGTCATCAGTCACCACTATCGGTTCTTCCTGATCTGAACTCTCAGGCGGCACTTTCTTCGTGCTAAGTCTAATCCTGAGCCGGTCCACTAAGTTCAGAGTTTCCTGAACACCCTGCTCCTTGGAATCCTCTTTGAAAAAGAATTCCGGATATGTCGCAAACGGTTTGATGATGTCGTCGTGGTTAAATCCGTCGTCGACAGCCATCATTTCGAATTCTAAAAATTCATTATCCTTAGACTGCGGTGAGAACATGGACCTGTTAGGATATGGGTTCACGGTCGAAGGTATCTTAGCACTCTTGGAAATTTCAACGCCTTGAACGTGACTCGCATCTTGCGTTATAAACTTCTTCTCTGCTGAACGCTTTCTCATATTTCTAGCCACGTTCTCAACGTCCATATGTTCAATACTTATTGTTCTTGCATCCATCGGCGTCTTTGGTGACTTGATCATGGTATTTTCATTTAGGTTAGCCTGTATTTTAGCTATCATCTTGACACTACTTTTGTCGGCGTAATCAGAGTCCATAGATTTGTCATCTATGTATTTCTCGTTGCTACCCGGCTTCTCCACTTGCGGTGGAATGGCATTCGGGCTCGGCGCCTTCGGCAACCAATGCTTGTCATTGTCATGGTAGTCCGTACTGATGTGGAGAGGACTCTTTTTATCAACCAAATCAGCAGGCGGTTTCTCTGTTTCCACCTTTGGTTGGGTAGTCTTCTTTTTGGCAGGCGACACGGCAGTCCGTTCGGATCCAGCGACGCTATGAGCTACGCTGAGCCGTCGGTCTTTCTTGGCCGGTTCTCGCGCCTCATTGGACGTGGAGCGGTCTTTAGATGCTGTTTCCTTAACGCTCATCCGCCTGTTCATCAATTTATGTTTAGATTCCCCGCTTTTCTTGGGACTCACTTTCTGCAGCGGGGGAGCTTCAGTTTCTGGTTGAGCTTCAGTTCGTGTCTTGTTGACTTTTTCTTTATCGTCGTTAGACTCGCTACGCCTTTTGAGCTTGTTAGCTTTTCCTTTAACATAATTTTTGGGTGTCTCAACCACAGACTCCTGCTTTACTTTCTCTTTAACTTCTTCCTTTACCTCCTCGTCCGCTTTCCGTTCCGTAGTTGGAAGTTCACTGGACTGGCTGCCCTCTTTGGGAGTTTTAGTGGGTCCAGCGGGATGGGCTTCGTCTTTAGATGATTTTCTAGATCGGGCATCAGACTTATTAGGCATATTTCCGCCTGAAGTAGTGCTTCTGGTCCGAGCACGTGTGGCAGCGCGCGCGTCACTGGGTCGGCTAGGTTCCTCTCCTTCAGGAGACGGCGATGGTACCCTACACTCGGACCGCCGTTCGGAAGTTTTAAGCTTCTTATCTGGCGGCGCCTTGCGAGGGGAGGTGTCGGTCGAGACACTCTTGCCTTTTCGCCTTCGCCTTGGTCTTTTGGGATAGGGACTTCCCGATCTAGATCCTTCGGACACTTTAGAGCTGTCAGAATCACTCGAGGCACTAGTCGAAGACAGCGGTCTTGACACCCTGTCGAGAAAGGGCAAGTCCACTGTTGGTCTAGAGCCGGGAGGAGAGAACATTGACGGCTGCCGTGTCGTAATAGCTGGTTTGATCTCCCGTGCTTTAGCGGTAGGTTTGATACTCGGTTTCTCGGGTTCCTCCTCCGAGCTGGACGACGACGAGTAACTGCTGCTGCTCGAGTTAGAAGATGAGCTGGAGCTGTCTTTCTGTGCGGCTTTGGAACTTTTGGCCTCATCTTTTTCTTTCTTAGGTGACGACATTTTGCCAGGCTCTGCTTTATCAGCATCTTTCTTTTTGTCGGTTTCGTTCTCGACAGCCGGCTTGCTGCCTAGTCCACTCTTGATGTGTGCGGCTGCTTTCTTAGCAGCTTGTCTCTGTGGAACATATGAAATGGGTTCCTTTTCCACTTCCTTAGATTTCTTTCTGCCTACCTTTGAAGAATGGGCATCTTTCATTTCTTTGCCCTTAGACTTTGCTTTCACTGTGGGTTTGGATTTAGTATCATCCCCGCTAGCTTGTTTTTGTTCTCGTTGTTCAGCTACCGGTTCATCTTTCTTGACCACTGTAGTTGAGCGCATGTTTTCAGAAGCTTTCTTAGCAGCTTGCCTTTGAGGAACGATCAAATCCGTTGGATTGTCTTTTTGCTTAGAGAATTTTATATTTTCTTTATTCTTAGCTTCATCGTCAGATTCTGTTTTGACAGGTGGCAGCTTTTTGTCCTTGTTGGAAGGTTTTCTGCCCCTCTTCCTTGGACCAGGTTTATCTTCTTCTGGAGCAGTAGATTTCTTCTCTGGTTGAGTTGGAATAAATTCTTTCATAGCTGCTTTTGTTCTTGGCAGGGATTGTTGGGAATCATTACCACCAGGCGACTTTTCTACTTTGATCTTTTCAGGTTTTTCCTTTTCATTTTTAACCTTTTCTGATTTAGTCTTGTCATGTTTTACTTCAGACTTGTTGTCCTCGCTGCTGTCTGAGTAAATGTCGATGGGGAACTTACTGTTCTTCATCGTTGGTCTTATTGGCATGAGATCATCGCTGTCTGTACCGGACTGACCCATCTTCCCAGCCGTCATTTCTTTTTCCATTTGCTGCAGCGTCTTACTGCGAGATCGATCCTTTTTCAGTCTAGAATTTAAAGATTCGTCATCACTGCTGCTTTCGATGATTGGTTTTGACTGCGGCACCTTTTTCTTCTTCCTTTCAGTCTTCTTAGGAGATCTCTTGCCTTTTCCTTTAGGTGATACCTTTTTCTTTGGTGATGTTGAAGCTCTTCTTCCTTCGTCATCTGTACTGGAACCGATGGCTTTGCCTCGGAACCTACTAGGTCGCGGGATCTCTGGCGCACTCTCTTCACTAGAAAGCCCGCTGTATATGCTGCCGCTGCGTCGAGATCCGTTAACGTAGTGTTTCTTGTACGGATTAGATGATTTCGAACCTTTTACTAGACCGTTGCGATCTTTCTTTTTCTCGTCACCAGATTCCGGTGGCGCGATACGAGCTAGTAGTTCTTCGAAATCATTTTTATGGTCGGGAGCATTAGCGTGAGAATAAAGTTTATCATATATTGAAGGTCCGTGATTAGCCTCAATGATGGCAGCCAGCTCCTGTTGGGGAATGTCGCCGGCTGCCGATAGAACAGCCACTTGTTTATGAAATGTTTGTTCTCTCATACGAAAGAATGAGCGAGAGAGCTTTTCCCTTCTGCTCACCATGTAGCACAGATTGCGAACTCTTTCCAGGTCCTGCCTGAGCTGCACGAACATCTTCAACTTGTCGAGGTCAGCTTGTTCCTGCCGGTGAGTCAACACCTCGGTGTCATCTGACTTAGGTGGCAACAAGGGACGATTGTGCCCTGCTCGCCTCTTCAGTTTCCAATAGTTGTAAATATAATTGATAGCGTCTTGATCAACGTCAAGGAGATGTGTACTGATATCCTTGACACTAACGTGTTTGTCGAACTCCCTTTCGATCTCGTGTAAGCGAGCGGCGCGCGCTTGAGTCTTCTCCTCTGACGTCATATCTTTCCTACGCTTTCTCTTTACCTCGTCCTCCTCCTCACCTGAGCCGGTGCACTTCTCCTTTTTTGAGTTCACACTGTGCTTTTGACAGTATGAACGTAACTTAACGCCGTCGTCGGCGTTTTCGTCTTCTATAATAGCGCGCATTTCTAAACCATGTTTGAACGCACACGTTACGTGGTATGCCGTTTTACAAGTCTTTACGGAGCATTGAATGCAAGCCCCTTTGCGATTTCGACACAATACACAAACGAGCGACCAGCGGGAAGCTGGTATGGAAGATATCTTGGTAATGGGTTCCATGATCTCCGCACATCCGATGGAGACCTCGGGTATCCAGAGCACGCAGCTCACGTGCGCCCACTTGTGCCCCGACGGCGTGCATTTCATGGCACCACCGTGGTTGGGGCACAGCACGCAACTAGGCCTGACACCGTCACCGCACGGCCTACAGAGCCATTGACCTGAAATCAATTTTATTTCAATTAAGTTCCATACTTCACGTGGCAGTGACATGAAATTTATAAGACATTATAAAAATAACATGGAAAAACTTGTCCTGGCCTATTCAATATGACCACGGCCGATGTAATTCGGTTGAAACTTCGAGAAAAAAAAAGTATTTTGTGCCTTTTAAATTTTCTACGCGATTAGACCCGAATCTGTATTTTTATACAGTGTAATCACGAAAGTTTGAAAAAAAGCTTGATTGTTAGAGAAAAAAAAACAATATAAAATCCTACCTCATTTAGATTGCTTGAAGAAGTGTGTTGTAATCACTTACCATCCGGAATAACGGTGATACCATAGCATGCCTGGTGCACGCAAATGTTGCACGAGTCGCAGAATACCATCTCATTGCCGTCTTCCGAATCGGGAGATCGACAAACATCACAGATGACATTTTCGTCATACTCGATACCGAGGCCTTCTTCGGACTTCACGATAGCCTGGATTTTATCCCAGCTACGTATCTATAAAAGTTACAAATGTTTACTATAAATATTTGTTTTAGACAAGTCTACCTTTTCAAGTACACTTCGGAGCAAAGAAATCGAGCCACTCGTTTTTTCACATGTCCTGGTTATTAGTTTTGGTTTCATTAATTTTATAATTCAAAAGACAAAAAACTAGCCTCATTGTAAAGGTTATCAAATAACCTTTTAGGCGACATGTTTAGAATTAATCTGTTCCTTAATACCAAAAATAATAACAATTATAGCTACGTGATAAATAGAAGTGGCTCGATTTATTTGCTCTCAAGTATATTTGAAGAATTGTTTTATTGAATTGTATTGGTGTTAGAATTTTACTTCATGTAGCCATTTATGATCAGGTAATTAAGGACGTGGGTTTAGTTGCGTTCTTATAACTACGATAACTTTTTTCATTTGTAGACGTGCCGCCTTCTTTGGTGTAAAAATTGCTATATCTCAATTTCAGTTATGAAACGCACAGAAATGATAAAAACATTTAAGCATGGTAGGTTTTGTTCATTTCGAATTGATCGAATAAATTATAGGACTATCAATTTAAAATTAAACATTATTTTATACCTTATTTTGCGGGTTTTCTGCCACCCGTGTTAATTAAACTAATTATTAGAAATGTAGCTTTGCAAAATATTGGAGTACAAGATATTTAAAGTAAGTAAAAATAGACAATCACAATGTCAATCAAGATCAATAGAATTTTATACTGACGCGCAACGCATTTTGGGTTTCACTCGCATCCTAGAGAAACTAATTCACGTATCCGGATAAAAGGAAACCTCAGCAGAAACAAGATTTCTAAAGGGATGGGTACTCACTATATCGTAATTAAGCATTTACGCGCTGTTTCTTGTAAGACAATTGTTGCATTCGCTGGCGAATCCTATCTGAAAACTTCCTACTGGATACTGGAGCCACAATCGCTCTCTCTTTTCTTTTTTGTGGTTAATCCTATTGTATTGCTATAAGCTACAATTTTGCAAGTGCTGCGCACTCCTGTAAGTGACGAGTTCACTATAATCCAAAATCCCCAAAGTTGATTATTGTATGTTTATTAGTGAATGAGTCGTTGGAGAGCTATAACAAATAAATAAATAACGCCGCACAATGATTGTTGATGTTACCATCCCGCATGATGGAAACTTCGTGAAAGCTGAGAAAGATAAACAAATTAAATATCTTGACTTAGCACACGAGGTTGTCAACATGTGGGATGTGGATTCGGCAACCATTGTACCGATAGTCGTAACGACTAACACCTCATGAGGCTCTCGTTAGATGGCTGGATCAGGAGCCTGATACAGAAAGCAGTCCTCCTCGACACGGCGTGTATTGTGAGGAGGTTCCTATCTCTGGAGCCCTAACCACCGGTAGCTTGGACCCTGCTCCCGATGCCGGTGGACCTCTATTTTTATATTATTAAATGTATTTTTTTAAGATTTATATTTAAAAATGTAAACAATAAGAATGTAGATGAATGAAGGAGAAAATAAATAAAAAAGTCCTATATCCTAATCCAGGTCAAGGTCTACCTGTGTGCCAAATTTCATCCAAGTCCGTTCAGCTGTTAAGGCGTGATTAACAAACTCACAAACAATCAAACTTTCTCATTCATAATCTTAGTATGAAGTAGGATATCTTGTTTTGTGGTATAATAGAAGATTATAATTAATAAAAATAGAGGGTAAATAAATATAACCATATCACACTCTAACCACTCTAGTTCAGACTTAAAAATATAAACGTAGGTCACAGAGGAGTTTTACACAAATCGTAAAAGAGTTTCACACATATTCGCATCTACATTGTGTCCGGTTATGGACTAGCGATACTCTAGGCACTTATATAACAACTATTCTAGTACACAAATACACTATACACGAGGGTCCAATCCACTTCCACTTTTTTGTAGAGATATTCTGTACGTGTACAAAAAAAACCTATCTCTCAAAGTTTTGGTCCTACTGAGATAAAAGTAGGCTTATTCGGAGGGCAACAATACTGTCTATCGTTTACATTACGATACAATGGGTTCACATAAAGACATACAGTTGTAGACAATATCTCAACAAAAAAGCAAAATGACTGCCAAATGGCGGGGAAGTGGATTGGACCCTAGTGTGTAGTCCATAACCGGACACATTCTATAGGAAATATACTAAAGATGCGAACACGAATACACGAACATGCGTCGTCGGTACGGTCACCAACTTTATCGAAACACTCGACACTCCGAAACTCCCAGTACAAACACTCCATATTAAAAACACAACACAACCGCGACTTCACCACGGTGAGTATGACGGAACTGCCCAGTACTTCGGATCTACTTTCGGAACTCAAGAGTGGGGATAGTTCCTACCACCATACGTTTAGAGCAGTTGTCCTCAAACTTATTTCGTCTATCGGCCACTTTGAGAATTAACTATTATCTAGCGTCCCCTAAAATGTTTAACTTTACCACATCTTAGAAATCTATACTAATTACGTATACTTTCATATTTGGCCAGTTGGAAAATTCACCCTGTTTATCAAGATATTTTAAAGTATTTTTTGTATACCTTTAGAATTTTTCTTACAATATCGCAAAACTGTAAGAAGAATGAGACTTTAAACAGTAAACTCTTGTGGTTAAGGTTTTTTTTTTTGTATTTTTCGGATAATTCAAAAATTATTAATCAACTTTAATCTAGATTAAATAAGCTACACTTGGGAGCAAATAAATCGAGCCACTCCTTTTTTCACGTGTCCTGGTTATTCGTTTTGGTTTCATGGACAAAAAACTACCCTCATAGTAAAGGTTATCAAATAAGCTTTTAGGCGATATATGATTAGAATTGATATGTTCCATAATAGGTATCAAAAATAATAATAATTATACGTGAAAAATAGAAGTGGCTCGACTTATTTTCTCCCAAGTATAATTTCATAACCAGAGTAAAAAGTTTATGAAAACAATATTTTCTCACGTTGTTGCTTTTTTATTCCAACCTTGTCTGGCTCTATCTGTTCCTCCGCACCCGGTTTATTGAACATTGACACAATACATTAGCACCAGTAACTAACAAAAGGGTTGCAGCACATGAAAGCTGCACAAACCATCAATCACAAACAGGTGATTGCACATAAAAGAAATAAAACGAGTGTTAACTCTCAAGGTGACGTTGATTCAACAAAAATCCATAGATTATACAAGTTGGGAGATAAAATCATTGAACCATACCTCAATTAAACCGGTACATCCGCGAAAAAGCCGGTAAAACGGGCTGAATACGAGATTATACTTGTGAATAGTACACTTGAATGAAATGGCGGGACTTTCACAGTCCACAAGTCTTTTATTTCATTCAATAAAGCTTTTTTTTTATTTCCTTATTTATTTACGGGGTTTTTTACAAGCTTGTGACAAGCCCGGTTGCCACGATTATTTTCGACGGCGACTGTACCAATTTATTAAAATATGCGGACAGAAAATATGTGATAGTCGGACGTATCAATCGACTTTCTATACAAGGTTAGTCGCAAAGGGGGTACTAATCCGAAGCCCACTTATAGTATCGCTAATGACTGTTTGAAAGCAAGTGTTATGATTTCAAAATTCGATATTTTTTTTTTCCAAATAAAATGATTTTTATTTTAGTTTTTTCAAAAATTCTTCATCCCTGCTATAGTTACAAATTCAGAAAATGGTGCTTCTAATTCATGACCCCAAATATGACCTAAAATGTAAACACAGCTGATCATAACTGGGGATAGATAGATTTTAGAGGTTGAGATTTTTGAACAACTGTTTCTCTTAAACTATTGACTTTTGGGAAAAGTTGTAAAACAAAAGTTACTCAATATTATGTGTACTTTAACACCCTTTCGGATTAGTACCCCCTTTCTGACTAACCTTGTATAAGGGGTGGATATATGATAATACAACAATAAATGATACCACGTGTATATGTTCTAGTACCGTACACAAAAAATCAGTTACTTCCAAGTACATTTTTTTTCCCATGGTTTTTCATTTTCTCTCATTCATGTAAATGAAGGGACGTTGAAGTGGAAACTTATGTTAACTATATCTATTTTACACTTGTAAATAAAGATAATTTTGGTTTAAACGGGTCATAGATTTGTATAACTTCGCGTAGAGATCTTGATATTCGTAAAATTATTAAATCGTACGAAAATTCCTCTGAATTAACTACTGAATGTACTTGATTGATAAATAATTTGTGTCCGGTCTTAAAACCCATCATCGAATACGTGGCACCCTTTGTTGTCGTATTATCATATCCACCCCGTATAAAGGGTGATAATTTGAAATGGGGCTGTAAGGGCAGGAACCTAAACCATTGAAAACGTTTTTAGGAGACTGTTCATATTTTTTTAAATATTTCTCTCTCCATTTACAGACTTTGAAAAAATTGTACAGTCAGCAAGAAAAAGGGAAGTTGTCACAAAAAATTTTTATGATGCCAATCGATCCTATTTAGCAGAAGGATCAGAAGACTTCCGAATCAACTGAGATTGGAGTACTAGAAAAGTCAGAAATCGCAAAAAAAAAAAACGTATTTAATGGTATGGTATAGTACCTAACAAAGGCAGCACCTTCATCGTTGTGGCTACAGGAAAATATTCTTAGGAGTCTGTCCATAATTTTTGAAATTATTTCGAATTGCATTCACAGCTTTTAAGGTGTCCGTTTTAATACTGCGGACCTGGGGGCCTACTCCCTAAGTCCGTTAACGAAGTTAGTCGCCCGTCCGAAAGTAGTCCGAAACGTAGAAGTGAATAAAACAAGTGACAAGTGTCAAGTTCAACTTTTCGGACGGGCAAAAACACATCGGTAGTAGGGACAACTGTCAAATCGTGTTAACATTCATTCTTAGTTTGGGCCCCGAAATAATCGTATGTCCGTAGGTGATAGGGAGTAGGAAACGCTCGTAACTAAGGCCGAAACCACGGACTTCGTGCTTAGGAAGTCGACCCCCTGGATACCATGGATGTGTTTTTAGGGTCCCCTTCTGACAGATTGAAAGCCAGACTAAATTAAACAACGACTGCTTTATAGCCGATTCTTAAGATTTACCGAGCATTATTGGTTAAAATTAAGACTTGTATCTTCATCGATAATGAAGCAAAGACCTTAGGCGTCCATTACTTGTCCTTACGAGTCCATTTATATCCCCAGTTTGGAAATAAAAATGCTACCATTGGTAAACAAAACGATTCGTTTTGTTCATAGGAACCGGCCATAACAAAGGTCTTTAAATCACAAACATCGCGAATTCACTATAAAATTTCGATTTTAAAATATCAGCACTGAAAGCCCTTTGTCTGTCGTTCCTTTGTCATCAACATGTGGCCGCTAATAACAAGGTTCGCGTTCGCCATCCGATGCTGGATGCTAGTAGCACGCAGTTGGTAACACGGGGGAATCACTATACATAGACAAATATCCTTGCGATAAACACCGTGACATCCCTCCTGCACTAATTATTAACCGGTTGCGTACCTTACACCCCAACACTTAATTGTCTTATCTATTGTGTCTATAATTAAGGTGACTGAGAGTTTAATATGCACTTATAATCGATCTAATACAGTGGTTCTTAACCTTATAGTCATAAGGGACCATTTAACAAAATTTCTGTCTTGCCATGGACCACCAACTTGGTTAATTAGTTTGTAGTTAATATAAAGTACCTAAATGTAAATAAATGGAGGATTGTTCTAATTCATCTATAAATAAAACACGCATAAAATTATTTAAAGCCCTCATTATTTTAATTTTCTTTACGGTAAATTATTCACATTACAGTTACAGATTTTAATGGGATTTTTGTGATTGCATAATCTTTACTAACTTTTGAATGATTGGTTCAGTGCTACTAAAAGCCAAACGCATAACGGGTAGTAGCATGCAACCGATTTCGGTGCTTTTTAATAATCAAAAGAGCCGAGAACCCCTCCTCACATAGATTTATGTCGATGAAAATAAAGTTAGGTAACGAATAGCAATGTCTCGAAGTTTTGGTAAAGAAATTGCCTTTTGGCTAGGATGGCTCCGCGGACCACTTGGGATGCTTCCAGAGACGACCAGTGGTCCGCGGACCACCGGTATATAAAAACAGCTGTTCCCTACATTTATGTTCGCATAACTCGTCAAAATGTAGGTAACAGCTGGTTTTTTTTCGCGATTTCAGATTTGGTCCCATAGTAAAAGTTGTTCATAATGATGAGTACAATGACCCCTTAAGAGGTAGTTAGTGTTTTACCAATAACCCTGTATAATGAGTATTGAGTAAAAGCACAGTAGACATATAAGCTAAAGCAGTCCCTCAACTTACTATAATCTCATGAATTGAAACACTCACACAGACACGCTCTGTATACTAAGTAGTTTTTTGTTTTTGTATGGAACTGTGTCCCGAAAATACCTTATTTGTCTTGTTGCAGTGCGTGTCTGTGTGAGTGTGTCAAATCGGACGATTGTAGGTAGTTGAAGTACTGCTTTAGCTTATATGTCTACCGTGGTAAAAGTTTCAAAAACGTCTATTTAACTTAATAAGTGTAATCAGCCTATTACTGTCCCAAGGGCTCATGCCTCTTCTCAGAATGAGAAGGGTTTAGCCCTTAGTGCACCACGCTGGCTTGATGCAAGTTGGGGACTAAACACACCACCCACCATTTTTGGAACCCTCTCATGTCGTCACGATGTATTATTCCTTCACCGTTAACGCAAGTGAAACCAAACAATCGCACATGAATTTTATAAATCTAAGGTGCGGGCTGAGATCGAACTCACGAGTTTCCGGCATGGAAGGCTAGCGCTCAACCGCTTCGCTCTCACTGATTCGTCGTTTGCAATAACTTAAAAACCAAATCTTCACAACTGATAAGTTAGCGAGATCCTAATGAAATGAAGCCTTGTCTGTGCACTCCCTTACATCTGTTCACAAAAGGTTTCATTCAATTTAATATTAAAAGCACAATATTGTGCACACATTTTCCATCGCATCCTGAAAATATAATTTCCAGTACAGGTACTGAGACAAAGTTCTAACAGCAAGTTGTCCAATGTAAATTACAACGTATAAATCCTACGTTTAATTACGTTTGAGAGTTCAACACAAACTGGTGAGCGGTGGAAACGCCAACAGATATTTAAAGTTTTGTTATAATGAAATTCTATTAATAAATAGTTCAAGTTGATAGGTAGCGTAATCAAAATTTTGGTATAGTTAGACACTGTAAGTACTGTAGGTTATCATGTACTTGATTACGCTGTAAAAGTCTGGTTACTTGCATGCACCTTATCAGTCAATCAAGATGAGCTAAAACTCTACTTGAAGAAATTGCAAAGATATAGCTGTTCTATAGGTCCATTGGTGGACCACTTTTTTCTATTATACAACGTATTACATAATTGCCCTTAAAAAAGAAAATGTTAATCAAGTAGTCTTTTATGGTTATTGTCATTTACCTCTCAGAGGAAATTAAGTAAGAATGTAAATAACTTTCTGGGTAGTCTACTCTTTACTTTTATGTTTCCAGAGTTGCGTTTCGGTGATGATTTTATTTTATGAACGGATCAATTTTTTTTTTTGGATTGCTTTTATTTTTAATTATTGCCAATAGACTCTTTACAAGGGACCTTTTAATTCCTTTTCGGCTTTAGGGGTATTCTTGTAACACGTTGTATAGAATATAAACTAGGCACAATATAAATTACACTTTAGCGCGAGCCAACCGTTCTAACTTTCCGCCAAAATGAAGATGCGGCGACGGAGGGTTAACAGGTTGTTATTTGTAGCCGGCGCCGTACACAAATCTAAACCATTGAGAAACAACAGATTAATTTATAAAAAGTTATTATTTATAGATACGTATACACACTTCATGGACCAGCATCCATGATCCGTTATTCCAAATTCTCTTCTTCATAACTGCGATTTTCTTCAAGTCCACAAAAAAAGAACTAAAAGAAAGTCTAAATAAATAACTTTCAAATGAAAATTCTTACATACACATTTGTTAAAAACAAACGGAAAAACAAATTAAATGCTTCGACCGGGAAATCAATTTTATCGATGGGAAGCTAATTGAATTCAGAACCCACACTACGAAACGTTATATAAAACAGATAACACTGAACAGATTTTAAATAAGTTATCACTTTTCAATAACTTTACACACAAATTAGATATAAACTCCGACTTCCGGAGTGCAACAACGCGTGTCCCCGCGTGGAGCTTGAAAGCGAGAGCGCAAGGCAGCCGGGCAGATTTCAGGTGCGCCCAGCCTCACTAATTGTGATGCGCGGACCGACAGCGCGTGTACATCATAGAGTGCATTCATTTTATTAAATCTAAAGAGAAATATTCTAAAATTTTACACTACTTTCACATTTTTATGGTTATCCTTTTAACTATTTAATGGTTCTGGCTATAAACTATAGTTCAGACTGAATGTTTATATTTTACTAAGCTTAGGCACACTTGTTTGAAACCTTAACAAACCTCGAAATTTTTTACGAGTTTATTTATGAATGTAATGTTTTTTTGTTGACTCAATTCAGGAACATCATCATCATTCAGCTGAAGGCCTCCTCCAAGCCATGTTGGGGTGGGTTTGCCATAATCGCCACGCGCGACAGGCGGGTTGGCGATCGCAATATGGTTGTTAACGTACTCAGAGAACGCTGCTGCCCATCCTCTAGTGAATCCCTTAGTCGCCTTTTACGACACCCACGGGAAGAGAAGAGGTAGTGCTATTCTTTACGTCCGGCAATGTACGGATGAACGCGATGATACTGTTTTTATTTTGTTGCTTCTAATCTATTTGCGCACGTACATCAATTTAGTACTGTATAGCTTTAGAAACACAATTAACGATGACCTTTCAACCTATCACAAATAAAGCTAACTAGTTAGCACAACTTGTGCCCATCGCTAACAACAACTTATAAACTACATGAATGCAATAAATTAATATGATTATTGAAAAATATTCTTGGAAGAACCACCCACGGGGACTATCGAGTAATAACAGGAACGATAGGAAAAAAGGTTTTCCGCTTGGCTTCTGATTTTATTAAAAGAGCGTTTTACGTTTATTAATAGTGCATTACAGGAATTTTCAATCAAGCTTCCTTTGACAGAACTAAGCCTCAGTGTATTTTTTATTTATTGCACATAATGCTATTGAGGACGCATTTACAAAGGAGAATGGGTAAGAGCGAACCAAGACACTAAGTTAATTGTAACATTATGAACTATGTCGGTCTTTGTTGCCCTCAGGGAGTAGTTTAATTAATCATAAGACAGCATGCCTGAATTCACTTTGAGAAAAAATATATACAGGATAGTGATTTGAGATGGGGCATGAAGGGCAGTTACCTTAACCATTGTAGCTACAGTAAAACGTTCTTAGAAGACTACCCCTAACTTGAGGAATAATTTCTATCTGCATACACAGATTTTGAAAAAAAATGTACAGTCAGCGAGAAAAAAGGCAGTTTTCACAAAACATTTTTATAATGCCAATCGATCATATTTCCTATAAGGATCAAAAGACTCTTCCGGACCAACTGAGGTTGGAGTACTAGAAACGTCAAAATACTTAGAAATACTTATTCCCTAGATAAGAGTTATCCGACGATTGTGTAACACGCCATTAGGTTATTTTAATTAGTGTTATCGGAACTGCGAACAACAGGTAATAGGTAACCTAAATACTAGCTGTATCCTCTCTTTTGGAAATCATAAATAGACCGTAACACTACTCTATAGTTATCTTTAAGATCCAGTGTATGTACGTAGAACCCAGTGCAAACTAACCGCAAACCAATTTCGTATTAATTAGAAATCATAGTAATTAGAAATCACAGTAATTAGAAATCACAGTAATTAGAACTGTCTAGATTGAATTGTAATCGATTGAGTCCTTAAGTCAGTTGTCCCACTGAGTGAGGAAGCGACTAACTATCGGCTATTTTCTCGCTCAAGAAACGTACAATAAATATCCATTCCGTGTAAACAAGAGATGCATATACGAATAGTTCATCGCTGATTGCTCACACTGCCGGCGAGGACTCCCTCCACTAGTTTGTCTCTGAGCGACAAGAGCTATCAAAGATAATACTCGCTGAGCGATACTTGCTCAGCGATGCTCGCTTGGCGGTCAGAATTCACGCCGAGAGACCAACCAGCGGTCATTTGCGAGTGGTGCGAGTAATCGCCCGTCGCACTCGCACACTCGCTTATAGCCCAGCGACAAAACTATCGGAACTACACACTCGCTTCTCGCTGCTCGCCAACTCGTTTCTAGCTTCTATCTCTACTCGCTGCTCGCTCATCGTACGCGGTTGGACAAATGCCTTATGGTTTATTATGAAACGAGAATAGTTATGCAGATATTTCGAGCTTTCAATCCTAAGACGAGGAAACTAACTACTATTAGATAATCTGTGACGACGATTTGAGTTCGACCTCAGCCAACACTTCTGACTTGTCGAATTTATGTGCGGATCAAAATTTTATTATCACTTGCGTTACCGGTGAATGAAAACATCGTGAGGAATTCTGCATAAAAGAGAAGGCGTAAAACAAGTTCTCGATTTTTTGTGTAGAACGGCGACCCTGAGTAGAGCCCCGTGCCCAACAGTGGGACAGCGACATGCTGATTATATGTGATCCTAAAATCTAGTTTCAGAGATATTATAACATTTTTCTCTTGATATGTATAATCGTTGGTGCGTCTGTTAGTGATCGTGTAACTTCTGAACGACTTGATTGAGGTCATATTTTCAGAATATACAGGGTGTTAACGAATTCGTGTAATTCCTTCTAACCGCGTGATCTACTGGTGACACAGATTAACCCAAACAGGGAATTTTTGAAAATCAACTGAAAAAAAAATTGAAAAATTTTTTTAGTTTTCAATTTCTGAGTCATTTTAGAGCCCCGAGTTAACTTACTGCAAAGAGCGATATCGCGTTAGTCTTGCCCGCCAGCCGAGTCGCCGTGCTTTCATTCATTTATGCGTGGCATCGAAATGTTCAAGCGCATGAAATTATTTTTTTGCAATAAAAAAAACTTATTTTTTACTGAATCCTTATTAGGTGGTTTAGATACGATCACTTACCCCTACCGCATGAAAAAAAAAGATTTTTATTTTTTTATTTTTAATCAGTCTAATTCCCGTGCGGGGCCAATCTACACCAGTAGTAGATCATGTGGTTTTAAGGAATTACACGAATTCGTTAACACCCTGTATTTATTTTGTCGAGACAATGGTTCATAGCTAGCTAGCTTGCTAGGATCCGATAGGTGGCGCTTTCGTCGCCTGAGAACAACTATTTTATAATTAAATAGCATTTCTGTAAATGGAGCACAATAAATTGCATACAAAGATTGTGACCGTGCACGTACAAGGGGCCCCTATTGTTAGTTCACTCGCTTTGATGATACACGACAAACAGATTAGCACTATTTTGCTTTATTTTTTGTACAAAACATAACTGGATGCCCACGCTCACGTTCGAAAAATAGTTCGCTATTTTTTTGTAGGAAATTGTTTTGAAAGCAGAAATAAAGTATATTACAAAAAGAGTACCTACGATGAGAGTTACGCAAAAATGTTTCGATAGTTTTTCCGATAATTGTTACTTCAGTTTCTTCTGGTATTCCCGTTGTTCATAGAAACGTTGTTATGCAACTGTACTAATGGTTCCTATATTCGTGGTAGGATTGAGCCGAAAACCCATCGCGTTCTACGAAGTCTACATACACGCGGCCCACGTTACCTACGTGGTCACGCTTAGTTTCAGGTATTGCCAAAAAATTGATGGAATATAAAAAAATGTCTTACTTATAAAGGATGAAAAATTCTTTACAGACGTAGACAGCACTTCTCAAGTTATAACGTCATGCCCTTTTTTTTCTATTTGACTGCTGTAGATGCCTTCTACGTAACCGGGCAGTTATTGGCGAGACCTGAAGGGTCTCCAGCCAATGGGGGGAAGTAAAATACTTAACCTAAGCTAACTACTTGTACATGTATTCATGACTACCTGCAGCAACAGCACTAAGGGCGACCCCTAGTGGGACTCGGACCTCGGCTTAGTGCGTTGCTGGCGGGGGCTTGGGGGGGGAGAGACAGCTTGATGAGGGCTGAATTATCGATGTGAACGTAATACCCAAAGCCTTAATTTGACAACACTCCGTTCAACAACCGTTTCGCGCGACAAGGACAATAAATTCCCCATCCAGAAAGTTGAAAAGCGTTATATTTTTCAAGGTTTTTTTTTCATTCGTGATCGTGTTCTTTCTTTACTTTCTTTATACAAGGTTAGTCGGAAAGGGGGTACTAATCCGAAAGAATGTTAAAGTACCCAAATAATGAACAAATTTTGTGCTACAACTTTCCCCAAAAGTCTATAGTTTAAGAGAAATGGCGCTTCAAAGATTTCATAAAAAATACGCTAAAATCTATCTATCCTCAGCTACGATCAGCTGTGTTTACATTTTAGGTCTTATTTGGGGTCATCAGTCTGTTGAGAGCGTAGTTCACTGCGTCCGGTCCGAATCCGAGAAAATACGATCCAAAGAAGCTGCAGTAACATTTTTAGGAATTGTTGTGCACTAGGTCCATCCTATCCAAATTTAATTTTGCAGACGCGAATCTCCGGATCGCATTTTCTCGGATTCGGATGAGACGCAATGCTTAATACCGTTAAAGCAAAAAGGTACAAACTAATATTAGAAAAAAAATATTATATTTCCGTATAAAACTTTTGTTTTAACTTTTTTTCAACGAATAAGTAATGTAGTTGCTTTCTATTACACCCTTAATGGAGGTACAGGTAAAATGATTAAAGAGCACCGCTCTGCAGACTGCTCCACTACTTTTATGTGGAAATAAGTACACGTGGTGTTCCAGTACCTTTCTTATAAAGCGAAAATTAAATATAATTTCCCACACGTAGCGTCCATCGTAGCAGTATAAGTGGTTAATATTAATTTTCAAAGAACTAGTTAATAAGGTCGACGATGCATCCTGTGAGGACGTTATTATAAAGATGCAGTGAATTTATGTCATGTTAAACGTTTGGCACACAAAACGCGGGCACGAGCGGGTCGTGTTGACGGCTGACCTGCGTGCATTTGGTACATGTTTCATTGTAATTCTTTGAATAAAGAACGCGGGTCCGCCGACGACACTTCGCACTTGCGCAACACTTTAGTGATTGGCATCTTGTTGTTAGCGATTTTCCAGCCCGTTTATTTTACATTGATAGGCTTCGCTCTCCTAAAAGAAACTTGTCGTTTTTTATTATTCATGTGCCAATTATTTCATTGAAAAAAGAGCGATACCTGTGTTATTAGCCCTCGTAAAGATGAGTAACAAATGTAAATTAAGACAAGTCTACGGTTTTTTTTTGTTTTTTTTTTTACCTTTTCCAGGCAGTTACTACAGTGACGTGAAAAGGGTCTCCAGCCAATAGGAAGGAAAGAAAATACTTTACCTATGCTAACTACTTATACTACACTAACATCACGAGTTAGCAACAACAGCACTAAGGGCGAGCCCTAGTGGGACTCGGACCTCGGGTTAGGTTGCTGGCGGGGGTATTGGGAAGGAGATAGCTTAATGACGGCTGAATTATAGGTGTAACGAAATAACAACATATACAGGTCCAACATAATACCTAATGTGTTTTTTTTTGTTGTAAAATTGACTGCTGTGGTGCCATTTAATTACAACGAGCCTTAGATATTTTCGTGGTCTTCCATATATTTAAGACACAACGTTTATTGGAGAGATTTGATCCTAATTATTGGCTCTATCGATTGGTGAAAAATATAGGTTGATATTTTTTTGCGTTTGTGTTGTATCAATTCCCAGCAAGAGACTTCAAAATATTTTAAAGCAGTAATTCTTTCTTTTAAAAATAAAACGAGACTTCGTTCAAGTATTTTAGCATTGTTTTATATTTAAAGTAGTGTTGATTTGTGATGGCCTTATAATGAACAATTTGAACACGGGACATTGTAAAAATTATTTTAAAATTATCATATCGCTATCTATACCTTTGTCGAACACAAATAAATTGTTCAAGTGTAAATTAAAGCAACCCATTGCATGCATCAGTTCAATCAACGTTTTTGTGAAAAACAAATGTATAAATTTTCGGTACAACGCTATGTGAACTCGTGGCAATTAACGATGAAAACAGTAACAATTTGTGAAGCACTACTTGAAACAATATTGGGTATGATATTGCAAAGTAACCATCTAGTAAATTAAATATTACATGCCAGAAAACCATTATACGTCATACTTTTAGGAGTTGGTGCATTTTGCCGTTAAGTCTCTCACATACGTAGCCATAATATACTGAGTGTCCCAAAACACGTATAGCAGTTTTAATAAAAAAATATGGCAAATTTTACAAAAGAGATTTTACTATAATTTGGAAAGTGAAAAATATTGTTTTTAAATTTTTCTTGCTTGCTGATCCAGTAATCGAACCAACACAAACGCGAAGTTAGATTATACCGTGTATACAACATTAGTCGGGACGAGGATAATAATCCAGTGGCTACTTAGCATTGATGACTTTTAAAGCAAGTGATAAAATTTCGAAATTCGGTACAAAAAACCACACAAAATTATTTTTATACCTATGTTTTCTCAAAAATTGTTCATCTTGCTTTAGTTACGAATTCAGAAAATAGAGCTTCTAATATGTGACTCCAAATATAACCTAAACTATAAACAACTAATCA
Organism: Amphipyra tragopoginis; assembly: GCA_905220435.1. Taxonomy (NCBI): domain Eukaryota; kingdom Metazoa; phylum Arthropoda; class Insecta; order Lepidoptera; family Noctuidae; genus Amphipyra; species Amphipyra tragopoginis. Next base: position 6,971,520 of record HG991991.1, on the reverse strand, counting down.
TAGCTGAGGATAGAAAGAATTTTGTGTACTTTTTTGTGAACAATTTAAACATCTATTTCGCAAAAACCGACTTTTGAATTAAGTTGTAGAACAAAAGTTATTCATTATTATGGGCACTCTAACATCTTTTAGTACCGCCTTTCCGACTAAGATTATATAGATTTATCCCGTGGCGGGTAAATTGACGAGTTTGCATCTTAGACTACAAAACGGATATCCGGAGGAAGCCTCGCTTGCATCACATGCATATTCTACATGAAAAGCCAGACAGTCTATTAATATCTAGTCAGTGATCAAAGAGCAACAGACGTCAAATGAAGGATTCTCAAAGGGTTAGTTTATTTTCAGTCATCTTCAGGCTTTTAAACTTAAACTGACATGACGTCGATGCGCTTGTCAAGAAATAAATGTGGATTTTATCAACTTGTTATGAAGCGGACTGTTTTTTCTGATAACCAATAAGTTTAAGAAAAATTTAAAAATTCATAACGCTTGCAAAACATCTTGTTTTTATTGTAGTAAAAATATTTTTTTGTGTTAGGTACTTGATTAGCTCAAAATATACTTTTTTTTTGTATTTTTCGTGCACATGTCAGATTTTTTAGCCGTGCACATAATAATATAAGGGTTTTGACAAGCGCACCGACGATGATTGAATAATTGAGGTGATTAAGGAATTTTATCCTACAATGCCTACGTCAATTGCGAGAAGCTGATGATGTTAAAGACAGCAATTTCTAGGCTAAACGGATTCATCATGCATTAATTTTACGAGGCACAAACGTGTGTAGTTTACGTTTAGAAGCAGTCGTGTGTTATCACAATTCGGCAAAATAATCCCATTGGCATTGGCGCTATATGTTCCGTTGAAGTTTGTTGGAATGTAAACACAGCTGATCATACTAATAGGATAGATAGTTTTAGAGTATTTTCAAGAAATCTTTGAACAACCATTTCTCTCAAACTATTGACTTTTGTGGAAAGTTGTAGAACAATTTTTCATTATATAGGGTGACTGGTAATTAGTGACCGATACTTTAACACATGATTGCACTCATGATAACAAACAATTTTCCCAAAGAAACATTATTTTTATTTTATTTTTTTCATTTAAAATTTATTAGTAAATCGTTACGGAACGGACGCGGCTCGTAATATGGTTTTTTTTTTTTGTTTTATAAATAATGTTTCTTTGGGAAAGTTGTTTGTTATCATGAGTACAATCATGTGTGAAAGGATCGGTCACTAATTACCAGTCACCCTATATAATGTACATACGGGTATATTAATACGCTTTCGAATTAGTACCCCCTTTCCGACTAACCTAGTAATACCTACACACGCTACACAATACAGAGTGGTTCTAAGCTTAAATTAAAATTGGCATCAATCATCGAACGCAAGGGGTGACAGTGTAGTTAAAGCAACGTGTGAACGCAATACGTTGACTGATGTTATATAGAACTCTAGTTCTCTGTAGATGTGCGATGACGCTTTTGCATCCAAGAAGGGCGTAAGTGCAGGCCTTTGTCATAAAAGTCGTACCTTGAGTTAGAGCAGGCGACAAAAAACTGACCAAATTTATAAAATATAAATTAATTAATATTTTTATTTTTTTTGCTTATTTTTTTATTTAAACCCTTATCAGCTGATTTAGATACGATCACTTACCCCTATCGCAAGACAAAAAAGATTTTTTATTTTTATTTTAATCAATCTAAATCCCGTGCGAGGTTAATATATGCCAGTAATAGATAGGTTATGTGCTTTAAACGAATTACACGAATCCGTTTACACCCTAAATATGTGTTATCTATTTTATTCGTATCAATATGTAAAAATGCTTAACCTATTTCATTTTCAGATTCAGATTGTTTTGCGCTGGTATTTTATTTCTGTATTGAATTTTTTTTATATTTCTGAAGGGCGAAAAATTAACTATTTACATGTATTTCTGCATTTGTATTGTATAATATACATATTTCATATAACTATGTTGCATATATACTAACTAACATATATGCAACCTAGATGCGCTGTACCGAAAAATAATACTCCCACGTTCTAGGACCTACACAATAAATAATATTTAGACAATCTATTTAATTATTTTATACTATTAATTTACAGTTTTCGGAACACGATATTTCCAACAAAGTTTATATCTAGTAGGTACAACACTGCAAGCTTTTATGTTTAATGAATAAAACAATATTCATCATTGTAGCTACCATACAATCTTTATACATAAAAAATCAGCTTCCGTTTGTTTGTTTTCGCAAAACTCGAAAAGAAGTCGATGGATTGACTTGAAATTTTATACAGTTGTTGTTGGCATTTCCGCGAAGGTTTGTGACATAATAAAAAAATAAAAAATCTTACGCGGGCGAAGCCGCGAGGGCACAGCTAGTTATTGATAAATATATTTATAAAGTTATGCCTTAAATCGGTACCATAGTTGAAACTATTCATGCATGCAACAAGTAAAAAACAAATATTTAGACCGACGAGTTTTATATCGATTGGATTCTTTAGTTCTTTTGGTATTGGAAAGTTTTAAACCTTAGCGAGACCGACGGATAGTTTTTATTTGTATCGTAAAAAAATTATACAGAATGATTTTTTATTCACCACCCAATTTTTTTCTAGGCATTAATTTACGTACTACAAAACTAAAAAAACAGAGAATGGTAAAATTTTCAAAATTAACACAAAACAAATACAGGAAATTATCAATTCAGCGTGGTTACGAAGTCTAAAGTTAAATTCTACGCTTGTCGCGCATGCACTGAATGGGAGACAGGGGCTCCGCCTTGGACTGTGGTCGAACAAAAAAGAGCCCAATTGGCTCCCGTTGGCCGTAGAGCCGGCCCTGCATCAGAATGAATGAAACTACCAATTTTTTTTTTATAAATTGAATCATTCATAGTGTCTAGCCTAGAAAATAATTGGATGGTGATTAAAAAATGATTCTGTACAAGATGCATTTTTTTTTTGTTGCATCTTTTGTTTTGCTTTCTCAATGATGCAAAAGCGGTTTGGAAACAGAAGAAAAGATAGTCATTCTCCTCCGGTTTCTGAATTGAGAATTCGGGATAAGCAATACTTAAGTCATATTTGAGTACGGAGTTGTCAAAAAAATGCTTTAAAATCCGTCATTTCTTTGACAACTCCATACTCAAATGTTACTTAAGTACTGCTTAATCTAGAATCCTCAATTCAGAAACCGGAGGTCTGTCTTTTCGCTAGTTTTAATGTTAATATTGGAAGATGCCCGAGTCTGTGCATGTGACATTTGTGTCTGTAGAGAAATAGAAATATTAATGTCGAGCAACGCTTACAAGAGTAAAAATCTGATTGAATGTTTTCTACGATTATATTAAAAGGCTAGCTGTGCCCGCGACTCGCTCCGCCCGGAAGTCGGAAATCAACATTTCCCTTTTCTTTTCCATAAAAATATAATCCGGAAAAAAAGAAGACTAAAAAAAATAGCGTCTTCGGTTCCGCTGCTCTCAATTGATGCGCTTACCAACGAACAGTGTTTAATTTTTATTTATACAAGGTGTAACTAAAATAACGCACAACCTCTTAAGGGGTCACTGTACTCATCATTATGAACAACTTTTACTATGGGACCAAACCAGAAATCCCGAAAAAAAAAAACAGCTGTTCCCTACATTAATGTTCGCATAACTCGTCAAAATGTAGGGAACAGCTGATGTTACACCTTGTATAAATAAGCTGCACATGAGAATAATGAGGTAATAACATGGCCCAGTTACATTTCATCTGGCCTGGTCTGATAGCGGTCACTTTGGCTAATTAAGTCTTAGCGCACTGTTCCGTATTAGTCTATTGATTACTTCCCCGCGCATAACGCTGCCGTTCACAGCTCTCCAATAACCGCGAGCTAACCCCGCTAAAGCCTCGTCAATACCTGTCTAAACCCCGTATCGGAGGTCCGGAACAATGCATAGCTGATTATTATTATTATACGCTACACACAACGCGTTAATCACACACACACACACACACATTCACTTTCATAATTTCTACAGGGTTAGTCGGGTACTTATCCAAAAGGGTGTTAGAGTACCCAAATTAATGAATAAATTTTGTTCTACAACTTTCCCCGAAAGTCAATAGTTTAAGAGAAATAGTTGTTCAAAATTTTCATAAAAAAAACCGGCCAAGTGCGAGTCAGGCTCGCGCACGAAGGGGTCCGTACCATTATCTATAAAAAAACGGCAAAAAAATCATGTCTGTTGTATGGGAGCCCCTTAATGTGTCTCGCCCAAGTGTACCAAAAACGGTACGGCCGCCATTGTTTATCTATTGTCTATAATTACAGTACTACACTTGTTAAATAGGTATTAATTTTATTCCGTTTTTTAGTATTTGTTGTCATAGCGGCAACAGAAATACATTATCTGTGAAAATTTCAATTGTCTAACTATCACGGTTCATGAGATACAGCCTGGTGTCAGACGGACAGCGGAGTCTTAGTAATAGGGTCTCGTTTTACCCTTTGGGTACGGAACCCTAAAAAATACGCTGATAACTACCTATTATCCTCGTAATGACATTTCAAAAGTGCCTGTAAATAGTCTAATTGTAATATTGCTTTGACTGCTGAATAAAAACCAATGACACCGGATTTGTTCTATACAAAGTTTGTTCAAATTCAACAAATGACGAACAATCGTTGGTGTTCTTTGTCCTTCGTTGTCTAGATGTGTACGCTGCAATAGACAAGCCACTGCATACATAGATAGGGGTCTTTTGTTTGGCCCCTATTATATGCAACGCATTCTTTCGCTTCGTTCGTTTTGTTTGAACTTTACAAGATTTTCAAAATAAACCAAAAGTACTATATGAATTCAGAGCGAAAAAAGTAAAGCTTTCCTATCTTCTATATTGTTCGTGTTATTTGCACAAAAGAATTATCAGTAGTATAGTCAGGGACAAAAGTAGCTGAACATTCAAGTTATTAAAACTTGGCTTTTATTGGAAAAATAATTGATATATAATAAAATCTTTAAGATATATTTAGAGTTGTATCGAAACTCTATTACAATTTGAAACCATATTATACTTTTTTGGAATATTCAATTAACTGTTTAATTATTGAAAAATAAAAAAATTAAGCTACTTTTGCCGCTGACTGTATAAGAATGAATTCACCTTTATATTATATTTTTACAAACCAGCATCCTAATGACGCAGCACACTCGTAATCGCAATAGCTTTTGTTAATACAGATTAACAATTTCCAATGTAAAGTATCAAAGGAAATTAAAATTTCACATAGACCATTACTAGCGCTTATGAAAAGTAGAATTTAGGGAATATTCTGATCTGTCCCCCTGATCTGTACCCTTTGGGGGGCCAATCAGGAATAAAAAAATCTATCTGTTCCCCTGTCACCAAGACGAACGCACAGATCGAACGAATTATTTCTGGTCTGTCCCCTGCTGTTCTTTAGAGGGACAAATAGAAATTAAAAGTTTCGATCTGTTCCCCTGTTACCGACGAGGGGACAGATTAGGGGGACAGATCGGAATAATCCGAATTTAGGTGCACGATTCCAATTAGTAGTTTCCAATGGAGAAGAGCCGGCATGAAACTGCATGGCTATCCAAGAAAGTTCATGGTATATGTATTAACAATCCGACTCCTACAAAACTGCACCTCGCAATGAATATTGTTGAATTGTCAAAATTAAAGCTGGAGCACCACGCGGCTACCTCCCACAAAAAGGGCACTGTAATGTATACCCTAAAATCCTAACTCAGATAATTTATGTAAACAAAGGGGATAACAGATCAAAAAAAATCTTATTAATGGTAATTCACTAAAAATGCCGGAAAAAAAGGTTAGATTCTCTTTTATGTATTGATTTTAGAAATAATTATTTAAAAAATATCATACCGTAATTATTTTTATAAATTTTCAGTTTTAAACAAAGTTTTTAGAAAAGGAGATTTTCTGGGTTTAAAGTATTTTATGATACTGGTAACACTGTAGGGGTACCAAACATTTTCAAATTTCGCTTGACAAAATGTTAAAGTTGTTTGTCTTAGCGTCAATACATTCGTTTTCTTTTCCCGTTTTCGCTGCGTGTTTGTTAATTTTGTTACTGTGCTATATTATCATCGTGTTAAGTTTTTCATCTTTTGTTGTTTGTTATATTTCCTTGTTTTTGTTGTTTTTTTGTTAAGTTTTATTTGTTAATTGACAAATGGAGCCTCAGCCGGGGCCCTCGAAGGCAGCCGCCCCCGACTTTTTGTCGCCTGTTAAAAAGTGGCCTTGAACATCTCTGAGTGCCACAGAAAAACTCATGGTGATGAATGCTTATATGCACACATAATAGAAGTCTAATATAGGACTTAAAAGGACTGATTAAAATGATTATAAGGTGCGTCTCGACACACTACACAAGACATTGTTTGGCTACGGTATTTTGTTTGCAGTGTTCTTATAATTAACTTTAATTTTTTTAAATGATTACTTAGTAAAAATTTAATGATAAAATGTTTTGTACCACTAACCTGTCATTTTGACAATGACATTTCTTTGTTTACATAAATTATCTGAGTTATGGAATTAGGGTATAGGTGTTAATTAAAAGTGTAATATCTTCTCAGAATCTCCATCTCCACCAAGTTAGACATTTGGCAGCTTTGGTAAAGAATATGTGTTAAACCGCCATATTATCTCCTCAGATAAAAGTTATCTGACGATTAAAAAATAAACCATAAGTAAGCATCGGATATTCGGATGCATATTTACCTAAAGTTAATTTTTAGCTACGAAAGTCCATACTTTCGTAGCTAAAAGCCGCTTCCATAAGCGGCTTCTTAAAATATATTTTTTGTAAGAAAAAACCCGGGATGCCAGGAACACCGGGAATGCATAACTAGTCGGGTGCATAATATGGAAGCGACATCTTAAAATGGTTTATTTAAAAAAACTCCGGGATTATTGGATTGCACAATTATTTAAAATTAACGTTTAACCCCCTATGCAAATATGTGTGTATGTAGAGTGTAAGAAGAAGAATGGTGTGTGTTATAGTTCGTTTCAAAATCCCTGAGACAAAAACATTTTTTTTTTAACGAAACTTTGCCCCACGCTAAGATTTCTCTTGTATCGTGGGTGCGTTTACAGACACAAATCTCACATACACAAACGCCCAGATCCGAAACAACCATCTGTAGGCCATACAATTTTTTGTTCCGTGCGGGAATCGAACCCGCGACACGCAGCGCAGCAGTCAATCGCACCAAACGTGTCGTCACATATTAAAATAATTGTCCCGGAACCGCGGGATTTTTCGATACAAAAGCGCGTTCCATATTAGCCAACATCTCAAGTTAGGTGAATATGCATCCGCATTTGCGATCTCTAGCCATAAGTTATCTAGGCAGTTGCATTTATTTTGGTAGTTTTATTTTTCTTTCACATAAGGAATTACCCACAACTACCCGGTAATAGACACGTTACTATTCACTACGACTTCAGATAGATAAGGGTTCAACTAGTTATCGAACGGTTGTTTCGACATGTCTCGAGAGATAAAAAATGTAATCATATTAAAGTGAGTGATGTAAAAATTAAAACTTATATTAAATAGGGATAGCTGGATAGTATACTGTCTGATAGTCCAGCCATTTTATATTTGTCTTAATTCCATTTTACATGGTTTAATTTATTTTGCAACTGAAGTTATTGAATAATGTTTTAATAGTTTTTGTCATTCTAAAATCAACTTAGTTTAATTGTGTTTAAAGTTGATAATTGTGTAAGTCGCAATAGTATGTCAATTAATATTTTCATATTGACTTACATATTAATAAATATTTTTGACAGGGACGGACAACATCATGAATAAAACTCCTTTTTTTTCAAACCCCTAACGACGGCGAGTTATAAAATCCCACTACTTAAAGAAAGGGATTAGTATTTATCAATTTATTAACATTTAAATTTAGTTGAATGTACATTAAATTAATATTTACATTAAATTCTCTAGTATGGATGAGATGTGTAAAGCTAAGGTGAATTTTATTGTAAATAGATATGTAGTTGGTGTGCCTAATAAAATAACAAAATAAAATTAGGAATGGCGGATCCAATACGCTTTTCGCTCGGAGAGAACGTGCGTGCATTAGTGAAATATATTTTTAATGTATAAAGGCTTATTTACACGAGGATAGTTTGTCGAAGCGAGATTCGTTCTATCTTTTTCTCTCTCTACGTTTAAAACAGAGATAGCACGAGACTCGCTTCGAGAAACTATCTCCATGTAAATGAGCCTTTATGATAATTATAACAGTGTACCTGCAAGAATCTAAGTAGCTGCTTACAACACGACCGGAAAGATAGTTTAATAGCCGGTTACCACAGCATCGTAACTATAACTTTACATTTTCCGTGTTTCCAATGTCAAACAAAGAAACTTCTCGCTAGTGATCTTTGAACCTTCTGTCACTGTACATATGGCTTAAGTTATTCTGATGCTATCAGTACACATGCCTTGGCAAACAGCTCGTGCCATTTAAAAATGCACCTGTGAAAATTAGCGATAAAAATGTAGAGAAATGCCCAAAAATCATTAATTGAGAAATCATGTTATTTATCCAAAACTAAGTATTTATTCTTTTGCTTAAAATTTATCACTTATGTACCGCGAAATACGCATGAAAACAGCTTAGGTATATCGTACTATTTGTAAAAAATTATCAATTTATGTAATTTTTAGCATTCAATGGCAAGAACGGAAATGTTTCGGGTTATTATTATATGCCTACAACATTGCACAAAATAGAAAGCTTCAGTGAATCGAAAACTCCACAGTGTTTCTTCCCATATCCCTTTCATATTTCTCTAATTTCGCTTTAATAAATAAATACTTTGTAGCAACTAAGCCAACGGTATTATTTCTTTTAGCATTCCTGCGGCGTCTCAGTGACGCTAATGCAGTGTTTAGCGGCTTATGCATCGCTCAGAAAACGTTCGACGCATGTCTGCACTAAACAATCGCTGGTTTGAAGGATCTCAACGTGCGTCTTACTAGAGCATGTATATTTAAAATTGCAGTTAACTACCTAATGTAAATATTAGATAATTATTTCATTTTAATAAACTCTGTAATTCGGGACATGGAATCAATACCTATTACAGTCCAATCCCTGAAAATGTTTATCAGTATCTAAAAGTTGAGAAATATCAATTATAAGTTCAACACATTGCAAACAATTTAGAGCTCTAGAGGCGGCACATACGTAGCTAATAGTCATTCATATCGTCTGCACAACATATCCCACGTCCTTAAAGTTGAATTTTTTTCACAAGGCACGAATTCTTTCCGGAGTAGTTATTATAAGCACGAGAAAATCTTAAAACTATAACAGTTTCTTGAAAGGGAGTGCCTCCGCTACCGGCGCCGGCACCCAAAAATAACGCCATTGGGAACCGGTGGTACATTACTGCCGGCAACCGAAATTAAAAATTCGGCTGCCGGCACCCAAAATGGACACCGGCGGCGGTAATAAGTTGTTTGGTAGATAGGTTAGTTGAAAGGTGAATTAGATTTTGAACCAAACACTGTAACTTGTCTTCCAACTGACTAATTTCAAGAACGAGCGAAGCGAGCTCTTTTATTTGGGGCACCGTCATCCCTTTCGTGTCAGGTTACTTTAAACCCTGCAGACAGAAATAGGAGCCCCGCCGGGGCTCTGTCGACTCTACTTTGGAAACCCAAACAACCCAAACATCCCCTTAAGTTTTTAATTTTTTTTTATTATGAAAATGAAAGTGGGTGACGAATAATCGTCTCATGAGGAGTTTGAAGAGGTCCTGAAGGTGTATAAAATAATGTATAATCGACGCGGCGCCGGCAGCCAGTTTGGCAACCGGCGCCAGCACTCGTAATGGCAACAGGTGCCGGCAGTGGAGGCACTCCCTTCTTGAAAAGATTGTAGTTGAATTAAAGTAGACACTTACCTCTAGCTCTTCAATGACTTTTTCTAGTTGGTCTTCGGTGACTGGCGGGGCTCCAGCCCTTGCGCGCTCTGCGTTTAACAATTTTAGCCATGCAGTGTCAGTAGCATCCAAGTCATAGCTGCAAGCGGCCTCGGCTCGCGCTGGCGTCTGACTCAGTAGGTGCTTATCCGAGTGGTAGTGAGCATCGCGACTTAGGTGAACGTATTTATCCCTAGGCCTGCCAGACAAAAGAATGATTGTTTTAGTTCAATAGTAAATGAGGTTGTGTTCGCTAAAGTTTGGAATAACGTGTTTTGGATTACACGCTTAACGGGAGTTGTTTTGCATAGAAATTTAATATAAAAAAAACGTTAACTCTCTTGTTAGGCTTGTTGCACACGTACCACAACTACACAACAACAACAACACGTGGGCGAACACTAATTTGTATGAAAATGAATAGTTTAATTCACACGGACCACATTTTGTCGTCAAAGCTACAGCGAACGTTGTGGTATTCATACATAACCACTTCTTGACCACTTTTTGTCACTGCGATGTGGTGTTGTTGTGACACGTGTGGATTCTCCCTAGTGTTACTAACTTTTGCTTTATAAGCAAAAACTCAAGCAAAAAAAACACAATTAAATTCCTCAAGAAACAAAACATAAAATATTTTTTCTTGAGCTGTTCCATAAAACTAGTAGTCCATACTCCAAGTTAACAACTAACAACAATACAGGGTGAAATTGTAAACAGTCGACAATATGTTAACAACCATTTTCAGATAAGTATTTATAACAAAAAAAAACTCATTTCAATTGACAAGCATTTTACACTATCTGTCAATCGGAAATGCTCCACCTACATTTGTTTATTTCCCTATTAAATCCAATATTCAAAGATGGTAAATTAAAGACGAGTTAGCACATTTTGGTGGTTGATGAAGGTAAAGTGCTGCGAGTTCAATTTTACTCACAATTTGAATTCCTGAAAGTTGGGTGGTGGTGGATTGTCAATGATTTTGACCTTAGGCGCGGGAAGAGAGTCAGGGTTTACAGGCACCTGTACACCTCTCTCCCAGTCCTGTTTCCACGTATCTGTGATTATCCAGTATGAAGACGGCGTCAGTGGCTCATTGTCCGGTAGTTTCATAGCGCTGATAAGGTCCTTTCTGAAATTCATAGATTTAGGTGCGGTTAGCGACTGTAAACGAGTTTTGACTCTCTTTATAATCATTTTAATTACGGTTTTTACAGGCGATACGATAGGATATAAATCAGAATACAAAACAAAACGCATTTTATAATAACAGCAGTTTTTTTATCCTGTCCTGCGTCGTCTGTAAAAAAAGAGTTTTATACATATTAATCTTTTTTCATTTCATTTGGCCACCTTTACCCTTACCTAGGCACCCTTGCCGGGCCCTCAAAATAAGTAGTGGGCTTCTCTAAAAGCCTAAACTATTTAGACTAAAGCCTAAAGAATGATACCATCACTATACAAAAAATCGCTAAACAATATAAAATGAATCATGTACAGACGTCAGCACATCAAGCTATCCGAAATTGTCAAATTTTCCCAATCAACCTTGAACTTAATGCTTTTGCGATAAAAATGAAAACTTTACTTTGGTCAAAGGATAAGCATTGCCATACAACGTGGTAATGCTGCCAGCCTTCTGGGCACGTTACCAGTCGACAGCGATGCGGAGGAATATTTCGATGCCCTATTTTAGTTTGTAGTTTTATTAGGATATATTTTTCTTTATTTGTATATACTTTTATTTGTAATTATGTAAATATTGTATGGATAATAAATAAATAGATACCAAAAATGAAAAAAAAAAAAAAAAAATTGACATTGTAGTAGCTTTATGTGCTGACGTCTGTACACTACATGAGTTTAAATTTAGTTTTTAAACCATAAGGCATGATCGTTTGAGATCTTAACGTGGATTTCATCTTTTTGTTTATTTTTTGGGCTTAGTAGGCGTTTCGGCCGCTGAGTTTCGTCCGATCCGGCCGAAACAGCCATTTCATTATTATTAGCATTTTTAAGTGGTGTTTCGGACGAATTCTTTTTTAAAGGCAAAGTAACGTCAGAAACATAATCAAATAATACCTATTTTACTTTGTGGCCATGGATAAATCGAAATGTACAATCAAATAAAAAAGTCTTATTTTTTTACTGAATCCTTATTAGGTGGTTAAGATTCGATCACTAAGGCAAAAGGAAAGAAAAAAAAATTTTTTTTTGGCACTAATTGACAACATTTCAAAACTGACACGACCTTAAAACAAAAATACCGTTTCTTTGTTTTCGTATCCTGAGTTCAAATATATTTTTTAAATATTTTTTAATTTCTTCATTTCCGAGAAAAAAAATAAAAATCAAAAAACATGTGATGACGTCACTTATACGGTGGAATGAGGAGTTACCTTTGCCTATGCATTCCAATGTTTTGGATGAAAACATTTAATGTCAAACAAGACATGTCAATGTCACCTACGAAGTTAAACAAGACAAGTGTTAAATGACAGTGACATCTAACGAACAGTTTTTTTGACGGCTCACAGTAAAGCAAAGGTTAGATCGCCATTCCACCGTATGTATGACGTCATTTGGCGCATACGTCTTTTTAGAATATGCCGAATTTCAAAGTTGAAATTATGAATGAAAAATACATAATTTTGAAAAACGGAAAAATACGGGTGCCCTGGATTTGGATTTACTTTTATATGTATAACGTAATAATACTTGCAGGTTAAAAATATGAAATGTTGTCAATTCCCCTTTGGTGTAAATCTATCTATACCAGTAGCAGATCATGCAGTTTTAAGGAATTACACGAATTCGTTAACACCCTGTATAAGACTGATTATTGTTGTTTACATTTATAATTCTTATTTTTAATTGATATATAAGACTGATTATTGTTGTTTACATTTATAATTCATAATGTACGCTTTTTAATTGATATACAAGGTTAGTCGGAAAGGGGGTACTAATCCGAAGCCCACTTATAGTATCGCTTATGACTGATTGAAAGCAAGTTTTAAAATTTCAAAATTCGATATAATTTTTTTGTCCGAATAAAATGATTTTTGTTTTAGTTTTTTCAAAAATTCTTCATCCCTGCTTTAGTTACAAATTCAGAAAATGGTGGTTCTAATTCATGACCCCAAATATGATCTAAAATGTAAACACAGCTGATCATAACTGGTGATAGATAGATTTCAGAGATATTTTTTTGAGTTTTTTGAACAACTGTTTCTCTTAAACTATTGACTTTTGGGAAAAGTTGTAGAACAAAAGTTACTCATTATTATGTGTACTTTAACACCCTTTCGGATTAGTACCCCCTTTCTGACTAACCTTGTATAATATAAGACTGATTATTGTTGTTTACATTTATAATTCTTATTGTACGCTTTTTATTTGATATTTAAAGACTGATTATTGTAATTTATCATGTTTACTGTTGATTGTTGTAATTGTATATTAAGCTTTATCTTTGTCCAACAATTCCCTGACTTTTACTTCAATAATATAACCCTGGCTAAGATTTTTCATTCTGACCGTACAAAATTTGCTTCAAAAAAAGTATCGTCCGAAACGCCACTCAAAAATATTAATAATAATTAAATGGTTGTTTCGGCCGGATCGGACGAAACTCAGCGGCCGAAACGCCTACTAAGCCATTTTTTGGAAGCTACTTGCTTTCTCTTAACATTAAAATTTGTTTGTAGAATGCACATAATTATTGTTTTTATTTGTAAAGCAATCACAGAAATCGTCACTATGGATCTTTTTTTCATGCTTGTAGTAATGTTGATGGTGACATAAAGATGGATGGGATACTTCCAATGTTATTATGTGTATCCTAAAGTAAAAGATACAATAAATTATTAAGATCTCATTGGTTAATTTTTTAAATACAATTAACAACATTTAGTACAGTAAAACTTTCGTTGCATCGCTGAATTACAAAAGCAATATGTGAACTTTATTCCAATAGTGTGACGGTGTAGGCTTGAATGGTAATATAAATTCCATGTTTTGTTACTGAACTTTATATATCCAGATAATTGCGTAAAATAAAAACAATCTAAAGACTCATCAGACTTCACATGTTCAAGGTAGGTTGTATCTATTCACATAAGGCTCAAATTCGCTTAAACATACTGACAATTACCTTATCGTCATACTTAGATGTAAATATATAAAATCACTTCGCCATTTGCTTAGAACTAGTTATAGGATAAGAGGATGTGCCTTTTATTTTACAATCTATATAAAAATGATATTTATATATTACTATCTCTTACTAACAGGCAAAGCGAGAAAGAGCAGGAAACTTCGGTATATTTTAGGCTGATTTTAGTTGAATTTAATTGCTGATTTTAGTTAAATTTAATTGCTGATTTTAGTTATATTTAATTGCTGATTTTAGTTAAATTTAATTGCTGATTTTAGTTAAATTTAATTGCTGATTTTAGTTAAATTTAATTGCTGATTTTAGTTAAATTTAATTGCTGATTTTAGTTAAATTTAATTGCTGATTTTAGTTATATTTAATTGCTGATTTTAGTTAAATTTAATTGCTGAGTTTAGTTAAATTTAATTGCTGATTTTAGTTAAATTTAATTGCTGATTTTAGTTAAATTTAATTGCTGATTTTAGTTAAATTTAATTGCTGATTTTAGTTTTTAGGTTGGCATATTCAAAAGTGTAATATAAATATTTTTGGAGATTATAGTTCAATTAGGTTTTACCCACGGATCAATCGATCGGAAAAAAACTCTTAACTCACTACTAAAGTTTCTACAACAATATAATTCAATCATGATTCGAAAGACACGTGGCGCCATCTATGAAGGTTATTGTTATTTTCCTCGGGAACAGTACTTGTCGGGATGAATAGTACCCTATGCCCATTTCTGTGCACCTGACAACGTATATTACTATGCAAAATTTCAGGATGATCGGTTCGGTGGTTTAGGCGTGAAAAGGTAACAAACTTACTTTCGCGTTTATAATATTAGTTAGGATTTTTTGACAGCTTAAAGTTTTTTCTATCGCAGCCTCCTGATTCAGAACGATTTGATTAGTCAGTTGTCGAACGATTCGGTATGCTATCTCTTTTGCTCTCGTTACGTGAATCCTAGACGGAACAAGATAATAAACCAAATCAGTCGACAACTGGATATCAAAAAGGTACCTACTACCTACTGCGGCTACCTTCAGGTAAAATACAAGGAACACAAATTAATAAGTATAGAAAACGAGAAGCAATTTTTAGAAATCAACAGGTCCCATACTGCTTTTTTTACTTCGAGATACACTTATTCGCTCTCTGTTTAATGATCTTGACGTCTACTGTAGGAGCCTTCTATACTATCTATCATCTATATATATAAAAGGAGAAGCTTACTGACTGACTGACTGATCTATCAACGCACAGCCTAAACCGCTGGGGTTAGAAACTTGAAATTTTGACAGTAGGTTCCTTTTGTAACGTAGGCATCCACTAAGAAGGGATTTTTCTAAATTCAACCCCTAAGGGAGTCAAATAGGGGATGAAAATTTGTATGGAAAATCGTCACTTAACGGGTTCAAAATTTCAAGCAAGCGAAGCTGCGGGCGAAAGCTAGTATTCTATACTCATAAATTGTTCGGTGTTTTCACCGAACACGTTAGTTTGCAATATCGGCGTGGCGCGAGAACCTAATTTTATTACTTAGTATTTTATATTAAGTTCAGTGCACCTTTGTCAACCGCGTTGGCCGGGTGTATTCATTTAACAGTTTATTAGACGCGTTACGAACATTTATGTAACATCATCATTTCATATAACATTTTAATATTAAGAACATTTTGAGTGTGAGACAAAAAATATTGAAATAAGATACCTAACAGTGGCGAAGGCTCCATACAACTCGATTCCTATCGGCTTCCCTTTCGAAATATGCCAAATACTAGTATCTATTATTTTCAATTATCATTTAAACAAATAATTGGTCCAGTTTCCCTTTTAAGAAAATTCACCCTTCGCCACTGATACCTAAGGTATAATAAAGTACCGTAAATAGTTTTAAAATCTGCCAAAAACTTCATAATTAAATTGGGTATTTTGATTAAAAAGTTAATCGAAGCTTGCTGGTTCAAAAAATTCATTAAAAATTTTGGAGTTGCAAAATAATGTTTGAATTAATATTTCAGAGCCATTGCGGCTTCCAGTGAAATTTTCAGAGCCAGAGGATATTTCTGGTAAGTTTTTATTGCTTGAATTTTGAATAAAACGTTACTAGGATTTTCTCCTGTACTTATCGTGGGTGCATACACGTCCTACATGCACAAACATCGAGAACCGGATCAACTTACTAACTTATGACGACACGTTTGGTGCAGTGGCTAAGCGATTGGCTTCTGCGCCACGGGTCGTGGGTTCGATTCCCACGCGGAACAAAAATTTGTATGGCCTACAGATGGTTGTTTCGGGTCTGGGCGTTTGTTTGTGAGATTTGTGTCTGTAAACGCACCCACGATACAAGAGAAATCTTAGTGTGGGGCAACGTTTTATATAAAAAAAAAAAAAACTATCTGTAGACCGTTACCGTTGTATAACATTGTATATTTGTTCTGAGCAGGAATCGAACCCAGCAGCGGTCGTCCCTAGCGCAGAAACTACTCGCACAGCTGAGTCGTCACTTAATCGTCTAAGACAAATATTACTTATTTGTATTTTTTTTTCTTTTCAGATTTTTCATGGTCGAGTCTTTAACTCTTAAATACTCTCAATCTAAGCCATATGGAGAAAGATGGAAAACGAAAATTTTGACAAGGGTGTGTTAACTTGGCATTTATAATTTTATATTGTGCTGCAGGATTCGCAATTCTAAACATGTTAAATATGGTGCATTACATAGTATACATTGACACTTTGGTATTTGGTAAAGCATAGCACTTTCATAGAAACTTTTTGTTCTATCGCATTAGCCTAGAGCTAAAGTGTTAGCCTAGTGAAGTTTGTATGACTGTGGCAATATGGCTTTATCTATGATTAGCCTTGGGGTAACTATAAAGTGGTATGGCTATATTTTTGATTTCACATAAGTAAGTATGTACGTTAAAACGGCAAAAAAGTAAAACAACGCGCAGTGCCATAAATACCGATAACAACGTTTGCGCAAAAGTTTGCACAAGCCGTTTGCACATGCATGTCATTGCATGTAGCTGGACCTTTAATTTACTCCAATAGTATGAGCACAATTTGAAACAAGTTTCAGCCTTTGTAAGTCCAGCCACAACCAAAAAGATGTGTGTCCTATGTCCCAGCTTTGTTATCAAAACTGTTTTATTACAATGATTACCTACTAGTCAAATTATAAAATCTAGCCAAGAGTCAGGCTTGCCTGATTGGGTTTCGTGTCCCGTACAAGAACTTTTAAATCTAATCTAAAGCACAACTGAGTAACAAATAAAAAACTAAAATTGTTAAAAAATCATTCGAAAAGGTATGTTGTGTTTAAACGAAACCGCAGCAATTTTGCACAGCCCAGCAGGTGCCATAAAATACAGGGGACACTTTTCACAGTTTCGTCAGTTCGATTCCCAACTCATGCAAGAGACTGTTTTAAATCTTTGGTGCAGTATTTATTATTTTTACATATAACATGAATTCTCTTTTGTGTACAATTATCTACTTTTAATGTTTTAAGTACTTTCCCTACATGCCTAAGTGTTTTGGGACACCCGCTATAAGTAAAACATAATGATACAAAATGGGCAAAGTTATTGGTGAGTAAATAGTAAATGTATTAATTTATGAAATATTTCACTCACTAGAAACGTAAAAGTGTTCACAGATGCTATAAACGCAATAAATTTACATTTTAAGAATTAGCCCTTATTGTGGTTATAATTGATAGTTATGGTTGTAAGGAAAAAATCTTATTAAAACCCCTCTAAATCTAATCTTATTAAATCTTGTCTACAATAACAAGAAAAAAACAGCAATGGATTAGTACCACCGGCCCAAATTAATGACCCAGGAGGTAGCAAGATAGTTCCCATTAAAATAACGTAAAACAAGCTATGGAACCATAGGAACCACAAAAAGTATGACTTAACCACCCTCGCGCTGAACACCCTGGCTGCATATACCTACATGACTAACCCCCCTGTACGGTCTAACATTATCTCCTAAGATACAGGATTACCTAATTTAGGAGACAGGGTTACATGATCTGTGTAGATTTATGTAGATATCAGTGGCGAAGGCTCCATACAACTCGACTCCTATCGGCTTCCCTTTCGAATAATGGCAAGTACTAGTATCTATTATTTTCAATTATCATTTAAACAAATAATTGGTCCGGCTTCCCTTTTAAGAAAATTCACCCTTCGCTGCTGGTAGATATACCATGTCATTTTGTACATCTGCTCTTGTGTATCATGAATCTTGTGTATCATAATAAAGATTATTATTATAGAATAAATTGTAAACAGCAACCATAGTATTTACAAATTACAAATACAAAACGCAATCAATTCATTACATTAAAGAGTGCATTTTTGCATACTCTTAAATTGGTCCGATTCTGAAGTTTGATAAAGTGAATAAATAATGTATAATTAAGTAATATTTTTCTATTTTCCTCTAGCTCTAACACCCTAATAAACGATGGCTAATATTTGTTTAACTAAAATGGCTCTTAAGTCTTTTGCCATCTCTATTCATTGGCTTACAAATGACAAGGACAGGTATAATAATTTAATCAGTCTTTAAAAATGTCAATCTTTTATAAGTAATGGTAAGGATACACGGCGACACTGACATTCGACACAATGCAATCGCGACACTGAAATTAAACCAGAGCTAATGCGCAACTCAGTGTAACAGCGATGTACACACTACGACACTCGGTGTCGACACTGAGTGTCGAGTATAATGTGTCGCCGTGTATCCTTACCATTAGGGGGCCTGTCTGGCTAGATGGAACTGTTCATTCATTATTCACATATCTTGTTCATTCTGAGGACAGTCCAAATTGATTTTTGAGCTGTTAGTTAATACATTATATTTATTGCAGTTACAGAGTCAAAAACAAGCCAAGCTAAAGTCGCAAGAGCTTTGATCAGGTTATTAGCTCATAGGTCAGTGTGTGTGTATAGTTAAATATGTGTGACTTATATACCCTTCATGTATAGCTTTCAAAGGAGAACAGGCAGTTAACATGTAAAAGTGCAGGGAAGGGGGAGCAGGGAGGGTGATGACTAAGTGAATACTAACTCTTGACTAAATCATCTAGGTCAGAGGTTCCCAAAATGGTCCAGGTGGACCCCCAGGGGTCCACGGGAGACTCGACGGGGATCTATGTTGGTGTGACAAAAAGATCTAATCTTCACATTTTACATGGTAATATGGTGGAAATGTAGCTGCACCGGAACTCCACCGGAACCAGATAAATTTTGAAAGTGGTCTATGAGAAAAAAAATCTGGGAACCGCTGAATTCTAGGTGCTATCAATACAAATGCACAGAAAGTAAATTGTAGACGCAAGAGGATGAAGGTAATATGTTACATGTCCTCAGTTTTTTTTTACCTCTTTCATGTTTTTTCGAACAGCGAAAAACTATCCATTTTGAGCAACGTTTGGAACATATTATTGCTTGTATATTACCTTTTTCCAGTAATGACTTCAGTTTTCAAAACTTTTAAACCTCATTTACTTGAATTCTGAAGTATGTAACATACCTATTCCCTTTATCAACTAAATTCTTCACTTAACAAAATATGACATTAAGGGTGATATAAGTTTGAAAATATTAATAATTGAGACAAGTTGTTGTAATAACAAATGTTCTTCATAAAGAGATCTTTCTAATGGTATAATTTAATTATATTACTTATTATTAGTATTGGAGGTTGGGGCAAGTACTCATACATAATATACATCCTTATCCTTTCACTTCATTGTTTTTAAGGCACATCCTTTTAATTCCTAGATGTTTATCTTAAAACGAATTAGTGCTATGTTATGCCAATAAATACTTAAATATTTACATAATTTTTCAAATTACATAATGTATTAAATTAAATTACTATCACTCGCATGGCATTTTTGCTTCTATTACCTACTTATCTATCTCACTGAATTAGGTTAATATTTAAATTCGTGGTATTTAATAGCATTACTGTTAATTTTAGAATTAAGTACAATTAGTGTAATATTTTTTTTACATTTCTCCCTACATGTAAATATTGTTTAATTAATTTACAATTATGATTTGGTATATTATTAAATACTAGTGCTGAATAACAATATTTATAAGTTAGAATCATTTAAATACTATACATTTAGGTTTACATTAAAAAATGTTTGCAGATCAGAAAACAAAGAGCATAGCATTGTTAAAAAATATCAGTTACTCATTCTGAGAGTACTTTGTCAAATACTTTCTTTTTAAAACCAAATTTTGATGAAACATCATATTGTACTGTTTTAGCATATTCCCATTTGTCTGGTATGATGCATAAAGCAGTATTATACTCCTAAGCATAGCAAGTTAACCTATAAATTTACAATATGTCGCATCTCATAAATAGCTGTAAAAATGTGTTTCGCAATGCAGTTGTTACTAATAAGTAATGTTATTTCATACTATTTAAGAGAAAGGAAGTTTTAATACAAGCATTATTAGCATAGGGATTTGAACCCTACTTTCCAAGTGATCAATTCATATATATAATTTTGATCTGAGTTTGTATTTCTACATTTAATTTTTACTTGAATATTTTCAGCTCAGCTTATGTAGCTAAGCACTACATAACTTTTTTGTGTTAGCTTACATTGAAAAAAGATATGTGAAACTATGTTTCATAAATGTGTAATATCGCACTTTCTTATTAATCGCAAATGCATCGCACAGACTAAGAAAGGCACTGGCTGCATGTTATTATATGAAGTAACAAGGTACATGGTTAATGTTGGAAACTACTATGTTATATTAATTTAATTTAGTGCAATGCTTAATACTAATTACATGTATATCACGGTCACTATATCTGTAATCTATATCTAAATATAATAAACTATATTTCAACGAATGCATCCGATCCATATAGAGAGCACAAACCTGAATAGTTCAGCGGGTGCCTCTGAGGCACTCCTGTTATATATTGATGACATCTTGAGGTCACTGACAGGGCGGAGCTGCCAGAGAGCATCCTCGGGCTCCGTCCTGCGGCGCTTGGATACGCCGGCTTCATCACCGCGCATCCCAGACGCCCGCTTTGTGCCTCGCAACGACATCTTACTAAGTTGTCCACAACCTACATGTTCACGAACCCTCTACTGCTTTACACTTAGAACGCGGCAACAACATTGTGTAGAATGTCACATCATTCACTACATGGCACTTCAGTTTGCGTTCTGTAAACCTGAAAATAACAAAATGTATGTTTTACACTTACAGGCACTTAGTATACTATACTATAGTGTTGTGATCTGCAACACCATAATAAAGAGCATATTTTTTGTGCAGGTTACTTGCACTTATAAAATATAGGGTCTGTTTGAAACTTTGATGCCCTTTGATCAGTATATTTACTCTCATAAACTGGTCACAAAACACCCAGAAATCAGTAAAATTTGACAGTTGAAAAACAATTAACACAGTCAGCCCAACAACAAAACAATGTGTGTTACACGACATTGACACCAACTGAATGTAATTTAGCATTCGTAAATAGTTATGAAGCCGTGTGTAGGGGACTATTTCGTACAAAAGCATTTTGACATACAGAACAAAAATGTCAATTTCAGGTTTATGTAAAATGTACAGGTGTTAATGTAGAAAGATCGTGTTTTACCTCTACATAATACCTCGAAACCTAAACATATACCGAAATATTAGTTTTTTCATGCAAAAGAACGAAATGAATAACAATCCCGTTTGACGTTTCACTTTATTGCACGAGTAAAATGTATGGCGGGCCAGTGGTCAGGCCGCGACGGTAAATAGCGGCGAGCCACTCACAACAACTGCCTGCCGAACGTCTCACACGCAGGCACCACCACTATACAAAATGCACTCACACGACACCATCGAAGATTCCAATTATTTCATTCTATAATAATTAACCGTAAATATTTATCTCACGAATAGTCTCCATTGTAGGCTACATAACAAAGTTGACAACATAGATAGCAGCACTGTTTTGTTGCCAGATTGACGTGAGTCCTACGCATCATTTTCTCCATCGTTTCGCTATGAATGTATATCCTATATACAACAAGTCGATAGTCTATCAATTTTCATTAATGCACTATGTTCAAATACCTCATAATTCACATACATTTTCTGTAACAGACATTTGGCGCCATTGATCCAAAAACTACTTTGGTCACGTGACTATGTACGAATCACCAACGCAAGCCAAGTAAAATGGCCAAAACGCACATCGAGTTCATCTAATGTCATTGGTTTTGAAAGTAACTTGCCGCATAACATATACATGGAGACAAGATTTTTAATTCCTCAATGCCGAGAATAAATCAAACACGAACACATATTCAAAAACATTGGATTTGTCAGCAAGTAGCACAAATTACTAGAATAAATTACAACATGAGAGCGAGAGATATCAATATGAAGTTACAGAAATTCGTCACCAGTTGGCGCTCTTGTCAAAAAAAAAGTTATAATGTTGCTACATTAAAAAAATACTTTAAACATAGTAATAATATGAAAAAGTTATTGAACTTTATCAGTTTTTGGAAAAACTACTATTTCAACTTCAACCTAAGATTTCAACCAATGCAAGCTGGAACCTTTGTCATTTGAATTTGTTACCGAAAGTTGTGGCTTTACAGCTGGCTTTATAATATTTTATGTAAAGTATGAACATTTTTGAGGCGTTAGATACTTTATTATTCGCGATTACTAGGTACATACAACATATTCCATTGCATTACGTTTTGTGTTCATTTTGTTAGAATGACTGAACGTAATATTGAACGCATATAAAATATAATACTGGTTTAGGCCTGAGTGTTTTTTTTTAACTGGGACCGTAAGGGAAACTCCAAATCCATAGAAGATACGGGGAAACTGTCATAAGGACCATTGGGTGCTTTTTGTGAAATTAATTTTATTGTAGTGAATTTTTGGTCAAGCGTAAGTTGTTCAATGTAAACTTTACCATATTTTTTTAATGCGGATCCACATATTTTCCCTAAATGGATCATTAATCAAAACAGTATTAGGCTTGACACGTACTGTCAAATGGGGCCTAAACGAGTTGACAGAGAGGAAATGGCCACTCCCGACGTAGACGCTTTTCAGTCCTATACTAACACAACAGGATGTGTTTCAACTGAATCAATCGAAGTTTTTTTAATTATTTTTTTTTTGATAGCTGTGATAGCTAAATGCACACTTGTTTTTCCAAGTCACTTTTGACACTGGCAGAATAGTCGAAATCGACTTGACACGCCATTTAATAAAAATAGAATAGAATAGACGTAGACGCTGAAATAAATTGATGGCACTGACTTTTGAAACTGTTAACTTAATAATATGATAATTATTACACTCCTTTCAGTTTACATAAGTTTTACATTTTATATTTTTCAGTGTCAAAGAGTATAATAGTGTACAAATTCGTGGCAACAACTAGAACGTCGTCTGTATATGTATAGATGATTAACCTTCAAATCACTAATAATATCGTATAAAAATCTACGCAACCAAACCTAATGAAAGTCACAAGGGATCAATTCCAGACTATTCCGCACCAAATAAAAAAAGAATTACTTCAATCGGTTCTCAAATCTCGGAGAAATCTGTGTACAATAATGACAAACCTCCACATTTTCGAAGCCGGTTAAAAATAAAACTTGAGTGCGTGTCGCAGAAAGCATACAGTAGAATTCTGTAGTAACTGTAATCCGTATGAAACAACATTTTGATTTTTTTGCGGCAAAGTTATTTATGCAGTCATCTAGGAACAATTTGTATGGAGCCAACTAAAACATAACTTGGTACAGTCCGTGAGGCCTAAGCTGAGCTTTGTGTTTGTGTGAGTGCATATAGAAGGGATTGCCAAAAAGCAGTATTAACCGGTTTAAACCAGCTTTCAATGAAAAAAGACCGCATCAACATCAGTTCATCCGCTACGATGCCACATTTAGACAGACACGTGTCCGTACATACAAGTGGACACAAGCTTCAAAATAAAACATCCCTCTTTTTGAGTCGTCGGTTAAACATAGGCTTCAAATGTATAACACCCACTTTTGAGTTGGGAATTAAAAATAGGAAATGTTTAATATTTGTGAATTTTGACAATTTTAAAGCGCAATAAATCGTAAACTATTAGGTATAGAAAAAAATGTTTCGGGCAAGAATTGTAGGGAATAAAATTTTCTACAAAATTGGTCTGATTTATTTTCGGCGTAAAACCCATAGATAGTTAGTAGACCCATAGAAGAGTTATAAAATAAAACTCATTTTCGGGGTCTTTAATCCAAGATGGCGGAACGCGCCGAGGTTACTCAAGGTCGAAACTTTCAAATTTTCATGAGAACACTTATACATACACATCCAAAATTTAGAACGGTATTTATGTATATAAATAGTGTACTATTTACCCGGGCAAATAGCCGATTTTTAATAAAATTTGAATTTACGCGGGAATTTACCGTGTAGAATACCATCTCTACTCCGGTGTTCAGTATTGGTTTACGCGTATTCCAGTAGTTTGTTAAGCGTTAGTCAGATTTACTATTAAAATCACCAACTCGATTCGCCAATCAAACTGTGTCGTGTCGCTTTCTACATCACACAATTTGATTGGCAATTCGAGTAAGAGATACGACAAAGTTGCCAATTCCTCGATGAAAAAAAATAATAAAAAAAAACTCAGAAATGGTCCACTTTTGCTTAAAGCATTAGGGTCAAGGAAGGAAGGAGGAAATCTTATCCTCTATATAATAAAATTTCCTCTCATTTCCAACAACCCTGTCACGGGATCGTCGTGATCAATAACCAATAACCCAGTTATTAAACTCCATGGTAATGCCTTTGGTAATGAGGCAGATTAATGAACTGAAAAATACTGATAATTTTAGAACGCGCGTGCGTCAGAACTTGTATCCCTATCTAGTCTGTGGTCAGAACAGTAAACGCGCGTTCAAATAGTAGCAACACTGTTCTGCTCACGACTCTACTTCGCTGCCCTGCCCTTGTGTGAAACGGGCATAAACACATTTACCGCATTTTATCTGATTTTATCTGACAGACCATAAAGCATAATTTTATTGAATAAAGCCCGACCAGAAAAAACAACCAAAATACATGTTTTATGCTTACTGACATACACTGAATTTGTTCCAATTTTATCTTAGAGCATAAATTTTATAGATTTTTTTAAGTACATGAAATGTCGATTACAATTCAGAATTTTTTGCTTTTACCCTTTTCCCTCTTAGATATGTTGGGGTTGGCTTTCAGTCTAAGGTCCGTATTACAGAATGTTCCTCAAGTCCAGTTTGAACTCTAATCACTTGATCATTGTTTATGTATAGAATCAGTACTTGAGCATCGACCATACTCCAGAACGGTAATTGAACTATACTCCACCCAGTTTCTGAATTGAGAAAAGTAGCAAATCTTAACTGATTATTCTCAAATATTTAAGTATGCCCTTAAGTTTTTTACGTTTCACTAGTCAGAATCAAATTTCGTCAAACCGCCATCAACTGATCATTTACCTAAGTACCATTTAAGTATTTCCAGCCAAAGCTGTCACGTTCCGATATACATACAAAAACCGGTACTTTTCGAAAATTCATAATATTGCATAATATTGTTATTATAATTTTGATACAGATTTAAAAAGTTAGTTATTGTTACAGTCCGTCATTAAAGTTTAACATATTCCAGTGGTTAAAGTTTCTAATGCATATTATGCCATTTTTAAAAAATATTTATCTTATATTTTGAAGTATGAAACGGATCGTGAAAGTCAAACTGTCAAACTGTGAAAATAAACATAACCTTTCATTTACATATATTACATTTCTATTCTTTTCTATTCTATATTTGAGTGTAGATAAAGTACATATTTAAATAATGGATAAAAAAAGAGATCGCCGAACTATACTCTCGAGGAGAAAGAAAATGTTCTTTCAATAATAGCAAAGTAAGTACAATTAATCTATTATGTTCCGCTATTAATCAACAGCACAAAGGCCTCAGTCCCCGGCGGCTCTGCTAGCCCTGGTCAAGGCCTCCCACAAGATGGACCGATGGCCTGGTGAAGGTCGTGGGAATCCGCTGGATGCGAGAAGCACAGGACCGGTCGATGTGGCGATGCTTGGGCGAGGCCTATATCCAGCAGTGGACGTCTTTCGGCTGAATGATGATGATGATCATAATTATTTTTCACGAATGTAGTTATGTACTTATCTAGATGCGTGTTATTATGTTTGCTCCAGATATCAAAGTATTATAGAATGGAAACGGACAGAGGCATACTACATTAAAAAAAACAAGAAGCCTGGAAGGCTTTCTCTATAGAATATAACAGCCTCTGCACGTCAAGCCCTAGAGACGAAACTATGTTGAAACATTTTTATAATAACATCAAACAACAAACAAACAATGTGTAATAATGTGAATAATATTTACTACAACGTTTATTTTCCAGGAGAAAAAAATGAAGAAATTCCCGAAAAGTCAGTACCAGAGTCTAACCCAGAACCTAAAATAAAACCAATACGAGTGCCTCAACGAAAAAAATAAATAGATAACATATCACTCATTAAGTATTCAGCAGAAGCTTTAAAGAAAATTTATTTTAAGAAAAAAATTTAATTAACATACTACCAGAAAAAATGAGATGCAAAAATTTTGATTCGAACAGAAGAAGCATGAATTGGAGATACGAATTTTAAAAAAGCAGTTGGAAGTGGCATAAAAGGATTTGATGTAGACACCTTCTACATCAAAAGGATTTGATGTAGAAGGTACATTGCCTACGACATCAATTCCTTTTCAGCCTTGTCCAACTACTTTTTTATGCCAGCCTTTTCCATGCTTCTTCTGTTCGAATTCTTGTCCAAACGTAGAATACGTCCAGAGTCTAGTACAAAATTCACGATAAAAGCGTAATTTATTTTATATTACCTCAATTATTACGAATAGCAGTGTTTTTTAAATGTAACCGATTGCTAAATAAAACTGTACCTGTTTATTTTAAGTTACAATAATTATTATGAATTTCTGTGATTTCTACTAAAATATAAGTGTAAATTAGGAGTAATGTCATTAAGCGCCTTTGCACTAGCTGTTATAAGATTGTTTCCTATTTAATGTTATGAAAATGTACCACAGTTTAAATAAAAAAAAAAATATTTACATTCCGTTTATTCATTCAACAAAATATTTCTATCTAAAGCCAAAAATCATCATCATCTGCCTAGCCTTTTCCCAACTATGTTGGGGTCGGCTTCCAGTCGAACCGGATGCAGCTGAATATCAGTATTTTACATGGAGCGACTGCCTATCAGACCTCCACAACCCAGTAACTGGGTAATACGATACTCTTGGTAAGACTGGTTGTCAGACTTTCTGGCTTCTGACCAACAGTAACGACTGTCAAAGATCTACAAATGACAGCCGGGACCAACGGCTTTACGTGCTTTCCGAGACACGGAGGAAACTCGTTATGGTAAATGGTCACCCATCCACAGACCAACCTCGGCAAGCGTGCTTAAACCGGAAGATCAGTCTATGCGGCTGTAATTATTTAGCCACGAGCTCCTCCAATCAATCTATATTTATCATGATAATTATCGCTTTGAATCCCGATTAGAAAATTCGGCTTCAAAAAGGCTACATAATTTTTCAAAGTGATCGCAAACTTTTTTTGATGTGTGTATGTATGCATGTTGATGTATATTCAAGAAATTGGAATGTACCTATTGGAATGTGTCTAGGTACCTAGGCTAGGTCACTAGTTGTGAAGAAAAAATGATGAAATACCCTCACCAATAAATTTTCTTTAAAATGACTTTTTAACAGGGTGGTTTTTAACAACATACCAAAACAACCGAGAGCGTCTGATCAAGTCATTTAATTTACGTATTATGAAAAACAATAATAGCAAATGTCTCCAAAGAAACTTTTTCTGTAGCACCTTTGGTATAAGTTTTCCCCATAGAGTCCAAGTTAAATAAATCACACTCATACAAAGAAAGACATTAACAAAATATGTATTTATAAAATAAATAAATTGAACACTGACTCACATTAGCAACTGTAATGCAGAAAACACAGTTGTATGACTTTATAGTCATATCTAAAGCCAAAAAAAACATTTAAAAATATAAAAAGTAGTAGGTAGTCCACCTGCATCGGGAACAACCGTGATATCAACAATCATTAAAATACAATACCACTCTTTTCACGTAAATACCTAAATGATTACAGTTTGAGTAGCCGAATACGGTCGCTCAACTTTCAACTGCTTACTTTACGTTGAGAATGCTTTGAGCATTGTCAAACGCGATTTTTTTAGTTGTGAAACGCAAATAACGATCCTAAGTATGCGATAAGCACGCTATTTGTCAAAATTGAGTAAAATACTCAAATTTTGATTACAGTTTAAGAAAACTTAATTCAGAAACAAAAAAATGTTTAAGTAATACTTAAGTAGAGTTTGAGACGTTCTCAACGTCAAATTCTCAATTCAGAAACCGGAGGTTATCGAGCCTCAAGCAGAGTTACGATCTGTCAAAAGTCAAACTGTTTGACGTAAATTGACAAGGTGTTCTGTGCTCAAGTGCGGCCTCGACCACGCTTGTGTGATTAAAGTTCAAATCTCTACTTGGGTTCGAAAAATCCAACTCAGTTGAACTATGGTCGATGAACCTATGCTTGAGGCACGTTCTAAAATTTAAACTCTACTCGAAACTGGTTTTAAACTGACATCAACGCTTGAGTTACCTTTTGTAATACGGATCTTAGTCGCATACAGTTTCATACATACACCTGGCCCGCAGCCGTTTCCGCACCCGCATTTTGCGGGTCAGCCAGCTTTTAGGCTGCTTTTCCACCAGAGATGTGTGCTACGGATGTGTCAAATCCACCATTAGGAACACTTCTTTTTCAAACATGTCTCAAAGTTAGTAAAATACTTTAATGGCTGGTTTGAAACACACCCGTAGCACACATTTGGTGGAAAAGCAGTCTTACGGTTAGACCATTTCCTCTCATTTCCTACAATCCTGTCACGGGATCTTGATCAATAACCAGTGACCCTCTAAAAGTATACCTTTTCGGGCTTTTCACCTTAGTTCCAACTACCCGAAATTACTGTCTTAGATATTCGCATGACAACCGGAATTGAGGGTTTAACATGCTCTCCGAGGCACGGACGGGACGAGTCAATGTGTAAAGAACGGTCACTACGATCCACGCGGTTTTATTTAGTCTCGAGCAAACATTGCATTGTATTCATGTTAGTAGGTATTTGTTTATGGTCCTTCAATTCAATTCAAATTTGCTTGATTAGAATGACAGCTGCCAAACTGTGACTAGTGCTGGGAAAGGACTGGTCAAATCGATATAAATCATTAAAAATAAATATAATACGTATAATAATTTGTATATTTTCGTAACCGTCATCTTGGATTTGGTTTTTGACCTTATTTTTAGCATCAGCACACCGGAAAACCATTAAATTGACACCCATGAAAACTAATTTGCAAATATTCATGGCCGCCATTTTGAATTTGAGTTTTGACCTCATCTTCAGCATCAGCATACCCGAAAACTTTGGATTTGTTACCCATGACGAATAATCATAGCCGCAATAGTTTATATCTAAAAAATACATTTAAAACTTTTAAATATCTTTTTAATATTGTACGAAGTAGGTATAATTATTTATTACCAGCACATACAATTTTAAAAACGCAAACGTAACAATTTTTTTATTCAATCGATTTACATTTATCGGTGTGTCCCATCTCTAAAATTTTTGCAGTATGACATAACTTTTGAAGAACGTAAGATTTATATTATAAGACTATGAATCAGTAAGAATTATTTTAGTTTTCAAGCTGATTTTTAATATTTTGAATTAAATGGGAAGCACTGTATTAAAAAAAAATGTTATCATGCTAGTTAAGTGAGTGATTTTTCGTGCGCCAATTTATATCACCCGTTCGACGTAACTACAAAGTTATGTCGTCACTTTTGCTGACATCTGTCATTCTAATCAAGCTATATTTTAAGGAGTATACCTTCAAGTTACTATGGCGCAGCTCATTTCAATTCGCAATGAAAAATAAGTTAAGTACATATGTTATTTTGTTGTATGGAATGCAGTTGAAAGAAAACTTGTTTTTATTATTAATGTTTGAAGAAAATACCGTAAAATGTGTTGTGTTCAAGGTAAAGGTACAATTCCGTGCATCGCGGCCGATCGCAGCCGCGCGCGGCTAATGCGTCAATAGTCGTGTCTGTAATATACTGACTAATCTGTCGTTAGCCGCACGCGTCTGTCGCAGATTTCGGAAGCGGTGCCATACATTTTCATACTCTGACTATTGACGCATTAGCCGTGCGCGTCAGCCGCACGCAGTCGATCGCGCGCGGCTCCGATCGGCCGCGATGCACGGAATTGTACCTTTAACAAATATCTACATAAGTACATAAATGCAATGCAATACCTAAGTACCAATAAGCAATTAATAAAGTTATGCAAAAGAAAAACGCGGTGAAGACGAAAGCAACCACCTTACCTTACCCGACTGGTGGGCGATTGCTTCGGTCAGCCCGCGAAATTCATTTTTTTTCGAGTTTCTATGTTTTACCTAAGATATTATGATCATCTTAGCTCTTTATTTTGTTATTCACGGGTACTTTTATTTACTATTAATTTTGCTTAAAATATTATAATACGGTCGGTACCAGGGGGCCTACTCCCTAAATCCGTCAACGAACTTAGTCGCTCGTCCGAAAGTAGCCCGAAACGTTGAAGTGAACAAGTGTCAAGTTCAACTTTTCGGACGGGCAAACACATCGGTAGTAGGGACAACTGTCAAATCGTGTTGTCATTCATTCTTAGTTCGGGCCCCGAAATAGTCGTATGTCCGTAGGTGATAGGGAGTAGGAAACGCTCGTAATCAAGGCCGAAACCACGGACTCCGTGCTTATGCTTAGAGACTAGACCTCCAGGTAGGTAATTTTGATGCATATGTATTGATTGGATACAACAACTTAGAATTTGAAAAGTAAAACAAAGATTGTAATTAAAGGCATTAAATATTGGTCCGTAATCATCAGGTTTCCAAAAGAAAATATTACCTAGTTAGTATTTCGCAAATATACATACCTACATTAAAATTGATACGGTCTTCTGGGCAAAATGCAGTCTTGACGACATACGCTAATTTAATGAAATAAACTTTTCACACGAGATCTTTTTTTTTACTTTTATTTTATAATGCTCTTTGTGTATAATGTAAATAACACCTGCGCTCTCTAACTATCACGTCTCGTGGAATACTTGGTTACTACCAGTAGCCCTGTACTTATTGTGCTTGCGGCTCTGCCCGGTCAATTTTTTTTTTAAGTTATCCTTCTCCTATAGGTACTTAAGCAGTAAGAATATTGGCGACATAAATTGTTTCTCAAAAATAAAAAAATGCCAAATTATATCCGCTCCAAATCTGAAACAAGCGAATACATACTGGTGCGTTTTCTACATTGATTTATATGTACCTATAGGTACTATGTAAAAACATTATGATGGTTAGAATGGCGCACGTCGTCTGGAGGACAGTTCTTGTTCTATTTTCAGCTTCATTGATCAATCGCAACCAAACCAATACCGAACCGTTCATTCAGTTTTCGTTTTCAAAAACTGTCAAATTGTTTGACACAAAACCAATTATTTTGACAGTTTCGTAAACAAAAACTGACTGAAGGTTGTGGGTTGTGGTTATTGCGTTTGACAACAATTTTGTTGGCCAATTAGCCCTCTGTTACTTAATCAACGAACAATCAATCATCTAATCTAATCCATTCGCAGTGCATTCTCAGCGCAATGGATCGCAATATAACAACGTGTAAAATCAAGCTAGAAATAATAGTTTTTGATACTAATAAAGTTTTATTCAAGTTATACAGTATTTTTTTGTGTTAACAATCATATATTAAAATTTAAACAATTAACTCTAAAAATACAAAACTACCTCTAAATAAAATAAAAGTTTGATTTCAAAGGTTATCTTATATCCGACTCATTAATAAAAAATGTACAAATATCGAGGTTAAGAAATTAGATACCTATCAATGTTGTTAACCAACGGATGATAAGATTAAACATAGACACACATCAAAAAGGTTTGGTCGTATATAATATTTTTATAATTTATTGAGAAATAACAGAAAAACTAAATTGAATCCAAAAGTAGTGTGAATTAACTTTTAATGTTAATAAGTTGTGTCTAAATCACTTCAAAATAAAATGTGCGCATGATTGGATTTTTATGCGCAAATATTTTGTTGTCACTTCATACATTTTCTATTACTAAATCTACAACAGCTTTTATAAAGCCGCAGATACATCAATTGAAATTTAATTACTGTCTGTTACAAACATCTTTAATTACATTATTTATTCACTAATTCTTAAAAATACCCTTTCCGGTTATAGATTTAACAATTTACAAAATTATTATTAAAGTGAGAAATAAATTTCGTTGTATAATAAATAAAAGACAGTTAGGGATACATGATTTCCACATGGAATGATGACTTATTATATTTATTAAAATAATACAATAATTATAACACATTATAATTAAAAATTAATACTAAACCAAAATCATGTTATTGTTCATGCGTCACGTATGTATGGCCATAGCAGTTATTATAGGCTAGCTCTGACGTTACAAAGTACAGTTAGGAGTTACTTTCATTTTTATTAAAAATTGTGCACTAAAAACCCGTTTGAAGCGAGTCTGACTCACACGCTGCACGTCGCCCGCGCTGGCACACTTTTTACTTAATTGAACAAAACGCCATCTATCGTCACCTCATGTATACTAACTAGGCACATGTTACATAAAAATATTGTAATATGAAATTCTTCATAACTTTTTTAACATCATGATTAATTGAATTATGTTTGTACATTCTAACACGGGCATATACATATTTGACATTAGTTTTTTTATATTGTTTTAAAAAAACAGTAAATTCGTTTGTGACATTGATGGTTTGGTACTTCGTAGCAAATGGCACGGTTTGTTAGATTTTCCTTTGCGTAAAATAAGCATTAAAAGTAATAAAGGCTTATGATTTTATCTTTTATAAGAATATATACATATTACTTGATAATTATGCATAGTTTAAATTGCGCTAGTACAGGATTCCGCATGTCTTTTAATAAGTTTTTTATTATTGATCTCTGTTGATCCTTGAAAAAATACGTTGCATTCAATGTTCGATGCACAATAAAGATTATGTAGTGATTACATAGACATTAATAAATTTACAGTTGGTAGTCTGTAATTTCGTAAAATAATTACTTAAACTATTTTAAATGTCGTAGCCTCGTAGATGATGGTGGGTAGTTGTAAGAAAAAAATCTGCATTTCGTCAGTGAAGTTCTAACAGTGCGGAAGACAAAAATGGCTACTTTAAAAGAGAGTGAAAAAACTATTTAAAACGAGCATAACCTACGCTGAACGCAATATTGTTTTTAATTATCATTACAGATTAACTCTTTGATGATTTAAACCTTCGAAAATACTAATAATCTTTTTCATTTCAAGTAATATTGACACTTTCGCAGTGTTGTCTGTTTTTTTCACAAAATGACTTACGCACTGTTAGAACTTCACCGACGATGTATAGAATAGAAACAACAACAAAGTTAGAAATAAATAAAAGTTTGAAATAACTTTGACACAAAACAATCACTTACCGACAATATTATCTATCAAGTTTTGCAGCAGAGTGATAAATTGGCGAGTTAACTGGGTTGATAGAATGATTATCCCCCCAAACAAGGCGTTATTACATAATGATGAAGACTTCGCGAAACCCTGTACGTGTACATCAATAATGCAATTATTATTACGCATAAATAGCAAAATATTGTTTGATTATTTAAACAGGAGAATATATAAATATGTGATATTGCTTTAGCGTGGGAGAGGAAAAACAATACTTCAATAACCTTTACCATATACCTAAAATTGTTAAATTCATTATAACATATGTAATCTTACATTTAAAGTGCATATTTCGTCATTTATGAAACATACAAGACCAGACCATACAATAAATACTTGGTGAACTAATCAATATGTTTTTACTCTGTAGAGTGCGTTGGGGTAAGTCCGGACATGGGGTAAGTTCGTTCAAATGACTTTGCCGCGAAACGTGACGGTATTTATTATTGCCGGCCAGAACAGCGTGCGACGACATTTTATTTTGCACTTTATTTTGCCGAGTCGTCGTAATATTTTTACACATTGTGCGGCAAAACCATTTGAACGAAATTACCCCATATCCGGACTTACCCCAACGCAACATATTGAAATTGAGAAAAAAAAATGAGAAGTAAATGTCTTTAGCCATTTGCCAAACTAAGTAGTGCGCCCTATTACCCAGAAAACAGGCCACAAGACAATACTTTAACTTTGTTTAATCTATAACAGATCAGGAGATTTTCAATCCTTCTCAAATAGCACGCATGAACTGGCCTTATAACGACACTTTTCTTTATACATATCAAGAAAGACCCTAAATATCTAATACATTGTTAATTAACTAATAAAGATGTGGTCTTAAAACTACATAACCGCTACTCTTTGTTATTTTTGGTATACAATCTTAATAATACAACTATTTTAATATCCCATGTGATCATAATGAAGCCTCATTTAATAACATAGTTGATTATATTGATGTTATTGTGTGTGTCTATAATCACCTTGCTACATACATCTGATTATCGTCGGCGAGAAATGAAAACTACGTTAATAGTAATTTTAGTCAAACACGTTTTATGTCTGTCAAATAAAGAAGTTGATTAGGAATAATGCACCTGTTAATCAGTTCACAACCCCGTATTTAACAACAAAATTCCTATTTTTTGTCAAGAAAACCTCGTAATTTGCATTTGATACCTTTCGAGAATTCATGTTCAAATATTAATTACATGATTAACCCTCAGTTTCTGAATTAAACATTTTAGGATGCAATACTAAGTAATATTTAAGTACAGAGTTGTCAAAAAAATGCTTTATATTTCATAACATTTTTTGGCAACTCCTTACTCAAATATTACTTAAGTACCTACTGCTTATCCTAGAATTCTTAACTCAGAAACCGGAGGTTAGTAGGTATTGGTTCATTTATAATAAAAGAAGAAAAACAGAGAACTGTTTCCTTCTTTTTTTTTTCCTTCTCCTGTGAATTTGCTTTTGGCAACAACGAGGTTTTCACAGTTGGCCGACACGTTATGTCATTTATATGTATCAACAGTTTTTACAATTTGGGTACATATTACTCTTTATTTGAATCGAGAACTATTCAGCCCCCCGATTCAGAACCTTTTGCGATAAGCAGTTGTCGACCGATTTAGTTTGTTATCTCGTTCGGTCTACAATTCTCGTAACGAGAGTAAAAGAGATAGATTAACGAATCGTTCGAAAACTTACTGACCTAATCAAATCTTTCTGAGGGGGCTGGTTTGATACCAGTATTCTTATGAATAAATATGAATACAGTGGTGATATTTGAATTTAGATTAAAAGATCACATTAGAAATACCTAATAGGTAGATACATAAGTCCTCTGCTTTCGTGAAGTAGAATAACGTTTTGCTTGATTCTTGTGGTTCAAATGAGATTACGCCGTTTAAGATAAAGATCTTTCAAATTTCATACGACACACAATAAGAATTAAGCTAATCTGACAGAGTACTGTTGTATACTGTACAATAATTAAAACAACATCTAAAATGAATTTGGTTCATTTTAGTAAAACCCATTAATCTCAATCGGATAAGACAATTGCAATAACTTAAAAAATAACTACTCTAGAATTAAACTTTATGTTTATTTCCATGGGATACTAAATTAATTTACCCCACATGTTCCCCATGTATATGATGTGTTAATATTTATATTAAATACACTTTAAATAATTAATTTAATGTAGTACAAGATAAACGTATAAAGAAGAAACATCATCAAAAGTTGTAAAAACCTTTACATTACTTGTCGAATGGTCGACAATGATCTCTTACAGACTATATTTAAGGAGCCTAATATATCTGTATAATAAATGGTCCTAAAGAGATGAACCGATTGTATTGTCATTCTGATATAAAAGGCTGATAAAGCCCGGCCGCTCATTAACAGAAATTTCAGGCAG
The DNA here is from genome assembly GCA_905220435.1 of Amphipyra tragopoginis. Taxonomy (NCBI): domain Eukaryota; kingdom Metazoa; phylum Arthropoda; class Insecta; order Lepidoptera; family Noctuidae; genus Amphipyra; species Amphipyra tragopoginis. The sequence goes on along the minus strand of HG991991.1, from coordinate 6,935,052 downwards.
AAAATTTCTGACGCGCGACTCTGCTCGTACATTTTGTACTAAACCCCGCACACTGTCAGAATTTGCGGAATCCGGCAGCCTTTAGTACACAAGGCTACACATCAACCTATACATTTCCAGTTTACACTGACCTCTCATTGTAAGGAAATCCTATACAATGCGAGATCAGCTTATACTGGAAATGTATAGCTTGATCTGTGGCCGTGTGTACAAAATGTATACGCAGAGACTCATCGCGCACGTGTCAGAAATTTTCTGACGGAAATTTCCGACAATGTACGGGCGGGCTTATGAAGTCCGTAAGAGTTCTGTACTACATCTATACACAGACCAACACACATAATCCTGTATCATCAGATCCATTAAATTTCTATCAGTCCATTACAATTTTGTGTACAATGTAGTAACAAAACCCTTTTTAATTTTTACTGTACTTAGTTTCGATTACAAAATTCAATTTTAAAAAGTTTTTGTTCTAAAAAGGTTTTGTTACTACGCATAGCTAGTTTATATCATTCTTTATCAATTAAAGTTTATACATTGGAATAGTGATATGAAAAGCCAACAGTTGTGGTGGATAAATGCCGCAAATTAAGTGCCGGAAAAATACGTGTTAACAACAGATAATAAAAAAGGAATGATTATTTGAATGCAATGTTTCATAGCGTGTTTTATGTTCTACTTATACATAATTTGGAATTTTGACGTAGCACTACGTAACACTAAACGCTTACTGCTCAGAGTGCCCAGTGCGAGTTTTTAAAAATATTCGATTGCGGTAACGTTTACTACGATTTGTATGGAATCGACACGTGACGGGAGGGCGCTTTTGTGGGTGTCTTATATGTAACATTTCCGTTCAAAAATAATTAAGTCATTCTAGTCTATTTTTAATAAATGAGATTTGTAGTTGAAACAGCACCAACTAGTGACAATAATGGGAAACACAATTAGCGGGTGCGAGTTTCATACGTCATAGTCAAAGACGGTCGAACATCGACTAGCATTCGCAAGTGAGAACGTTAACACACGTGATTGGTTGTTTCAAGCATCTTGCGAGTGCGAGTTGCATGGCAGTAACTCATATTCGCTTTTCTATGATTCTCGATGCGTTTGACTTTAACACGTAGTGAAGTCATTCTAATAATTTTGTGCCACTCGCACTCAGTGTACCTACAATCAGAGCAATACTATCTACATATAGACGGTTTTCAAAACGACAATTGTAATTATCTGACCCAAGCCACGTGAATAAATATGTGACTATGAATACTACCATCAGTTGTATAGTAAGCGCATCTTTATCCGTTGTACTATAGTCAGATATTATAAGCGATTTTAATACCGTCGATAGGCAGATGTCATTGCTTCTGACTGTACTTCATGATATGCACTATACGCTGTCCGATTTTAATTGAATGACCACACTATACCGAAAATACGCGACGCAATTTCTGCGTAATTACGCCTGCAATACTATTTAAATTACCCGCAACACACCAGGCTCAAATTATGTCGCGTCTTGTCAATATAAATAAACTTAGTCGAAGTTCGAAACGAAGTTCGGTCGCGTAATTTCGGTATGGTGTGGCGCTACATTAAAAAGCAATAGTCAGCGACTGTGATGATGTCATCACAATTACAGTGTGTCCGGTCATGGACTAGCGATATTCTAGGTACTTATAAAGCAACTATTCTAGTACACAAATACACTACTTACATACTAGGGTTCAATCCACTTATTTGCCCCCGCTATTTGGCAGCCATTTTGCTTTTTTGTTGAGATATTTTCTACAACTATATGTGTTTATGTGAACCCATTGTATCGTAATGCAAACGATAGACAATATTGTTGCCTTCCGAATAAGCCTACTTTTATCTCAGTAGGACCAAAATTTTGAGAGATATGACTTTTTTTGTACACACGTACAGAATATCTCAACAAAAAAATAGAAGTGGATTGGACCCTAGTGTATAGTGTATTTTTGTACTGGAATAGTTGTTATATAAGTACCTAGAATATCGCTAGTCCATAACCGGACACATTGTATAGATTGATATAGAAACACATGGACCATGAGTCTAGAACAAAATTCACGAAAAAAGTGTCCTGAGTTTACATACACCACCAGAGTTCGCGCCAAGGCACACCGCCATACAAACTTAGAAACACCAACAAACTAATTTAAATCCTATGTCGTCATCACAACGCTTAATTTAGCTTTTCATCATACGAAGATTCGGCTGCATTGACGTAAATTAGTCTACTTTTTTTAGTCTACTTTCGGGTCGGACGTTTTTGAGCGCTGCCCAGAGGTCCACGTGTTTCTACGTCAATGATGCCAAAGACAAAATTGTTAAACTGTCACGGCGGATGAAGCTGTTGTCTCGTAATATTTGCCAGTCTTGTTAATGTTTATAAACATAGTCTGAAACAATAATCTACGTGTATCTGAAACATTGAAACATTTAAGTGGTGTTTCTGAACATCTCCAACTTATACCCGAAACATTGTTTACTAGTGCATACTAATACTAGTACGCACGACTACATTATCAAGCATATATAACCAGTATAAGTTGATCTCGCATTGTATAGACTTTGCGTACAATGGGAGGTCAGCTTATACTGGAAATGTATAGCTAAATATTTAGCCGTGTGTAGTACATATCTACATGGCTAAAAGATAGGTATTTAGGTTTTCCACATCAAAAAACACTTCGCTATTAAATTTCACATAGTACCTATTCAGCATTCGAAGGAACCAAGCAAAGAATTTTAATGAATAATAAAATTAAATTATAATTTGTAGGTACCTACATCTTAATTAAGCTACATCGAATACTTGTGCGACATTCATCATACATATCGTGTCAACACACAATGGATTCAACTGCAGTAGGTACTTATTTTTGTCGCACATTGATACATGCCTTCATTGACCTGCGTTGTATAATAAAATTTAATAGTATAGCAATAGAGACGAAAGTATTGCACGTTGAAATGTAGGTCTTCCTGAATGGTTCTGTTGTGCAGCAAACAGTACACAGAACAAAACTATTCAAATGATTGTCTGACAAAGAATGTGCATTTCTCAGAATGGGCACTTTTCAAAATGTGCACATTTTGTTATTTGTGGTTAGAGAATGCAAAATGGTCCCCAAATAAAAATTGGTTTTTGATAAATACTTTACGTGATTATTGTTTAAAAAAGCAAATGGCCACCATAAATTATAAAATGTGCACATTTTGGAAGAGCTAACTTTGAAAAGTAAACATTTTGAGAAGTGCCTCATGCGTCAGACCCACATGTGATTTTTGCAACCTGGTTATAAATTACGAAGGTACTTTACAATAGCATAGTTATTATTGGTCACTATATTAATTTTATATCTATTAAATAAAGGTACATTAGATTTTACGTTCGTCGGCATTACTTAACATTATTCGATTATTATGTTGTATTATTATAATGAAGCACTTTTGAAAGCTGTCGATAAAATATTTGTTTAGTAAATTAGTACAGAGTTAGTATAATTTCAGAGTTTAAAAATTGCAAAATATAAAAATAAAAAAACGAAAATCGATAAAAATATCGATAAAATAATGTTAGGAGCTCTAATTTATCGATGTTGGTACTACAATGCAAATTGAGGATATCACAGTTATCGTTAACACGCTTGGTGTACGTATGAATAATTCTGCAGTAATATCTCTGCTTCTCCTCAGTACGGTGTCCAATGATGAATTCGTCTTAACATAAGTACGTAGTGTTGTATACTAGCAGAGCAATGGATAAAAAACTATGTCTGCATCATCCATCGCGTGCTCTCGGCTCGTTGATTGACTGCCAAGCTAGCTGGCTAGATGTCCGGTCCAGATATAATTCAAAGACTTGAGTAACATTATACCTACTTGTAGACACACCATGCAGGTACACACGGGATGTGTTAATAACATATCTATCGATATCCTTACTACGGAGCGTCGTGTTTTTCAAATTTCTATCTTTACTTTTAGATATAGCAATGGATAGGTTATTAAAAACGTGTTACGTGTATTAGCAACGATCACACTTAAAGCTGGCGACTGACCGAGAATTTTATCGTAACGTAACATTCGCGGCTAACATACGTTGAGCTACGTCCACATTTGTAGCATTTTGGCGTATCGTATCTCCGTCGCGTGGCACCGACGTTTATCATGATCGCTAGTTAAGACAAACACACATACAAATGTGGACGTACCTTAACCAGCGATCATGATACACGTCGGTGCCACGCGACGGTGATACGATACGCCAAAATGCTACAAATGTGGACGTAGCTTTACGGCATTTGCCGACTACCGGTATCATCGCTCGTCTCGAACTCGGTGCTCGGCCGTGCTCTGGGAGCGATCCTATAAAATAGACTGTTCTTTATATTTTTCAATGAATAAATGAGTTTTTTTCTTGCCCCACTCCATTGTTTCAAGCAACAAGCTACACGTACGCTGAACTGATGATTCTCGGACGCACTCCCGACAGTTACGCTCGCGGCGATACTCCGAGCTTGTTCCGAGATTGTCTTCAATTTTAGTGTTTATTATTTTTTCTCCGAATTCCTTCAACATTATTGTTGGTTTAGGTGGAAGAATAATTACATGAATAAGTTCCTCGGGGTCACCGGTGTACAACTGTTACGGATGTCTAGATGAAGACTTGTTGAGAGACATGTTATAAACACACATTACACGACAACAGGAGTAACTACGCGACGCTTGCAACCAGCGGCTTGTCTCGCTGTACTGAGTACACGAATGCTCACATCGTAATGTGTTACGTACGTTACGTTCAAATGAACTGGTCAGTCGACAGCTTTAGACTTTCATATTTAGTTATTAAGTAGATAATTAATTATAAAGTTCCAAAATTTGGACGCGTATATCTTGTGTGTGCAAACGACAGCGTTCTTTTTTATTAACGGTATAAGTTGACTTGCCGTTGGCGTCTAGGCAACTCCCCAAATATTATGCACTGTTAAATTATGATGATTGAGACGCTGAGTCACAACAGTTAACTACCATTATTTTCGAGTTAGCTGTATTCTACCTCTGCCATACTAATATGCCTCGATTTTGTATAATACGGCTAAATCGCGGATAACCACCGCTCGTCAGCCACAAAATGCGGGAAAACACGTATGACCGGTGGCAGCCACTCGAAATGTATGGAAACAGCTTGTGGCCGGCGTTTTGTGGATGGCTTAGTGACCGTACGCACAACAATTGAACGAATTTGTGAAAAAAACATATAATGATACTATACAAGGTTAGTCAGAAAGGGGGTACTAATCCGAAGCCCACTTATAGTATCGCTGATGACTGTTTGAAAGCAAGTGTTAAAATTACAAAATTCGATATATTTTTTTTCCAAATTAAATGATTTTTATTTTAGTTTTTTCAAAAAATCTTCATCGCTGCTTTAGTTACAAATTCAGAAAATGGTGATTCATGACCCCAAATATGACCTAAAATGTAAACACAGCTGATCATATCTGGGGATAGATAGATTTTAGAGTTTTTTTTTTGAGATTTTTGAACAACTGTTTCTCTTAAACTATTGAGTTTTGGAAAAAGTTGAAGAACAAAAGTTATTCATTATTATGTGTACTTTAATACCGTTTCGGATTAGTACCCCCTTTCTGACTAACCTTGTATAGTTTTAGTAGTTTACCCCAGCAAAGGTAATTTAGGTTCCCTTTCTACTAAACTTACTGTGTATATAACTTAACCTACAAAAATAAACAAATTATGCAAGAAATATTATACTGCATTTTAAATTGATGGACGTCACGGGTCCTTTACGGATGGAATCGAAACATGGATCGGTTGGATAGTAACTACTTTAAGGGGCTTATTATTATGTTTTTTGTGAACTCCACATATAATATGTATTTACTGGAAAGTGATATATTAAAAGCACGATTAATGCTTGCCATGATTTAAAATTATGTGCTTTTTTAAGTAGTTATAAGGTACATTGTACACTGTTTCCAGTAATGATTAGAGACTATCAAGTTAGAGAGATCGCCTCAAAGTGTTTAATCTCAGAATTTACTAATTTTACAGGAGAACGTTTTCAAATTTTAACAGTTTATAAAATCCCGCCATTGTAAAACTAACGATTAGATCTTCTTGCGGCGAATTTCGGAACTGGTTTTTTTGTCACTATTCAGGAGAAAATATAGGTGATACTTAGTATTTCTGTATACTTAACTCGATTTTGCAAAACTTTGAGATTATACACTTTTCGTGCGAAGAAGCGATATGATATAACTGAACATGAGAATTACAGCCGTGTCATTATCATGTCTTTGTTACCTTCTCATACGAAGTAACTAAATTGTGTTAATAAGCCACCTATCATTATAGTGATTGAATCCTTGATAAAGTAACTTTTCGCTAAATAATAAAATATTATTATGATTAGGGATTAAAAGCAATCTGGTGCATTGATGATATAAATAAGCATTTTTTATAGATTTAATATAATATTATTATATTGCAACAAGAAATACATCTATAATTATATAATCTGACATATATTATGTACTCCAAGTGCGTCATAAAACTTAATCCTTTGAAGGAAAACATAAATAATAAAAAAAAATTATAATATAAATAGAGATTCTGATAGGAAATTTAGATAAACCTTTTTAAGTCCGTATTCGGCGTAGGTAAAGTCGGGTTCATTAGTGCAGTCTCAGTTCAACGAAATAATCGTGTGCAGCGACTTGCTCGGCTTTATACGCTTACACGTTGCTTACATCTCAAACGCGCAAGCTAATATCGCCCGTAAGGTGGGACTGCATTTATGGCCCCGACCGTACCTACATTGTTCTATTCCAAACGTGTTAATATTAGACATAACATAGTCTAAAAAGGAATTAAAACATTCAGAACATAGCTCCCACCAAACGCCGTCTAACAAAAATTTGGCATTTCTAAGTCAATTTGACAAACATTACATATTTAATATTTAACTACACTATAATAGAGATAATTTTCTTTAACTCGCGACAACGATCTCATCAGAAGACTTGGATATATTATTTAGATAATGAAAACTGATTCCTGGTGCGCCAGAAGGAAGTCAGTGAAATTGTTTATGGGCGCGATTGATAGTAGCGACATTTGTCCGTTTGGTGGCCATGCTAGATTAGGGCCAAACACTACAGCGAGGTTGTTGGTGGTCATCTTGTTGAGACAGCTCCTGTCCTGTACCTGTGAGAGAACAGTACTTCAGTATGCGCGTACGAATAGAGACTATCGCCTTTTAGTACTGTATACCTGTATTGGCCCGGCTAAACGCTCCGTCTTGCCTGCGCAATCCAAAACTGCGCAGTCATGACTGTACAAAAAGACGGAATACCGTACAGTGGCCACACGTGCAGGTAAGATCGTGCAAACTGGACTGTGCAAACCTCATAATGTTTTGAGAGCTCGTAACGTCACGATGTGCGACTTACATCACTCATTGTGTCGTTGAAAATCATTTTGGGGGACTGAAGCGCGACTTGAATGACCGGCCACACGCTGCAAGCCAAAACTGCGCAATCCAATCTTCAGTATGTCAACGATTGCGCAAGCCGCGCTTTCGGCCCTGCGCGAGTTACCGTCGTGCCGTCCACACGTGCCACCTTACCTCCGCAAACTGGTTTGTGCAGGCATGCTTGCAGGCAAGACGTTGCATCTAGCCGGGCCATATAGTATGCACCCCACCACCGCCAAATCTTGGTGTTGTAGATTGCGAATAAACCCGGCTGCGCATTATCAGAAAATTTCTAACGCGCGACTGCTCATACATTTAGTACTAGACCCCGCACACTCAGAATTTGCCAGATCCGGCAGCCTGCTGGCTCTAGTACAAAACGTATGCGCAGAGAGTCTTCGCGCACGCGTCAGAAATTGTCTAATAATGTGTGACCGAGCTTAGAGTCATAATTAAATAAATATTAATTACACTAATATTAATAACTGATGAAATTTTTTGAAGGTAGTGGCTTCTCACAATTTGTATTGAGTGTTATTAAATTGTTTTCTTCAATGCAAGTTATTTGAATAAAATGCAGTACACTAGTAGCGAGATTCACAGACCGGAATTATACTTTACTATGCTAAGTTAGCGTTTCGTATGAACATGAACCTTATATCAGGTGTAAAAAGACCCTTAACGATAATGAAAACCATGTATTCTACCCATCATTGGGATCATTTTTTTCGAACAAACCATACCTTGGAAATCATTGGTTTTGGAGATATTGAAGGTCAAAGTACACATATTTTTTTTAGTTTTTCCAGACACGATTTCCAAGTCATAATACTAAACTTTCTTCCAAACAAACATTATCAAAAATTTCAATTTTTCCTAACAAATTACGCATTTGTGCCAAAAAATTAAAGTCGTTTCCCAGCAATTATTTTTGGTCAATGTAATTTAGTTTGATGTACAGAGTGCATAGATTTCGGCTATGTGATGGGTCTTTTTACACCCTGTATATACAAATAGTGTTCATATTCGTATAAGCGCATGTAAATATGCGTTTTATAGGTTTTTTTTTTTTTTTAAAACTTTGCCCCTCACTAAGATTTCTCTTGTATCGTGGGTGCGTTTACAGACACAAATCTCACAAACAAACGCCCAGACCCGAAACAACCATCTGTAGGCCATACAAATTTTTGTTCCGTGTGGGAATCGAACCCACGACCCGTAGCGCAGAAGCCATTCGCTTAGCCACTGCACCAAACGTGTCGTCAATCTATACTAATATTATAAAGAGGTAGAATTTGTTTGTTTGTTTGTTTGTTTGTATGTAGGAGGTAATCTCCGAAATTACTCATCCGATTTCAAAAATTCTTTCACCAATAGGAAGCTACGTTATCCCTGAGTGCTATAGGCTATATTTTGGGATCAAAAAATTAGGGATCCGTAAATTAACGGGAGCGAAGCCGCGAGCAAAAGCTAGTATACGAATAAAGTTCATATTGTAATGAAACCCGTACATAGCTAAGTCCGTTGCGTGAATTTCGCCCTAAGCCTTGTCTTGAAGTTAAAAAAATACGAAAAGTATATTTCAGGTAGCTTGAAACAATAGATAGCAGTAAGTACAAACCTTCCACAGGAACTGGAAAACATATTTCAACAGCTTGTAGTTGTCAAGAGGCAGACGCTCTAGAATCAGGATCTTGACTTTGCGTGGTTTGTCACGGGGTGACCAGTCTGGAAATGTATAAACACAGATTATAAAATAAACACGTGTGCTGAACGCTCAAATTGAAGAGACCTATCTTTATTTGGTACTAGAGGTCGCTCGCGGCTTCGCCCGCGTGGATGTCGTTTATCGCTTATTCCGTATTTTTCGGGATAATATAATTCAATCGAGATTCGAAAGACACGGTGGCGCCATCTATTAGGTGTCATAAGAATGTTTATTTTCCTGGGGAACAGTACTTTTTTTCGGGATGAAAGGAATGTCCGTGTCTATACACCTGATAGTGACAACGTATATGCAAAACTAGCATTTGCCCGCGGCTTCGTTCACGTTAATTAAGCTCAAAAAAACTCTTAACACACTGCTAAAGTTTCTATATTAATATAATTCAATCGTGATTCGAAAGACACGTGGCGCCATCTATGAACGTTATTGTTGTTTTCCTCGGGAACAGTACTTTTTTCGGGATAAAAGGTACCCTTTGACCGTTCCTGTACACCTGACAACGTATATGCAAAATTTCAGGATGATCGGTTTAGTGGTTTAGGCGTGAAAAGGTAACTAACAAACTTACTTTCGCATTTATAATATTAGTTAGGATTTTAGGATGATCGGTTCAGTGGTTTAGGCGTGAAAAGGTAACTAACAAACTTACTTTCGCATTTATAATATTAGTTAGTATACCAAGGACTTTTAACTCTCTTATTCTATGGAGCTAAGTGTTGGAACAACATGAGAACGGATGAAATGAGAGTCCATGCAGCGGAGATGCGAATGTTGAGACGGATGTGTGTAGTGACAAGAATAGATAAGATAAGGAATGAGTATGTCAGAGGAAGTTTGAAAGTAGCGCCAGTGACTGAAAAGATGAGGAGTAATAGGTTAGCATGGTTACATGTTATGCTGAAGGAAGAAAGTCATGTAACTAGAAGAGTGTTAAATATGAATGTGGATGGATATACAAGTAATAGGCCAAATAAAAGATGGATGGATTGTGTGAAAGATGAGGTAAGAAAGTAGTGAGTATAGAGGAGAATGGAACAGGAATACATGTTGTGCCGACCCCACCTAGCGTGGGATAAGGGCACGAAGATGATAATCTTCACTTGGTATGATAATTATGACATTTGGATTTAATTACTACTTACTATACAAGGTGTAATATAAATAACGTACAACCTCGTTAAGGGGTCACTGTACTCATCATTATGAACAACTTTTACTATGGGACCAAACCTAAAATCGCGAAAAAAAAACAGCTGTTCCCTACATTAATGTTCGCATAACTTGTCAAAATGTGGGGAACAGCAGATTTTTTTTCGCGATTTCATGTCTGGTCCCATAGTAAAAGTTGTTCATAATGATGAGTACAATGACCCCTTAAGAGGTTGTGCGTTATTTATGTTACACCTTGTATATTCTCTTGTAAACAGTTTCAGATGCAAGTTGCCAGCTAATTGAAACATCACATAAATGTTTCTAGTAGCAATGTTTCAAAGCATTAACCATGAAAAACTGCCGGCAGTGTGTACCGCAACATGTATCGTTGTTTAAAAACACTTAGATTCGTGTTTCTGAAACAGTATTAATAAAAAAAAAACTTTAAACTTACTTTGAAAGTCCATTATCTCATCGTATAAATCAAACGTTAGAAGAGGTTCCTCCAAGTCACGGAAAAAGGTTTTTAACAGCACTGCCGCGTTGTGGGGATCGTTCCTGAACCTCAGCTGCTCGCCCCGGTTGCAAGCTCGTTGGAGCTCCTTGATCACAGACATGTTGGCGGAACGGCGGAATATACCCTCAGTTTCCAGAGCTGAAATATCAAATTAGTTGTTTTAAAATAATTCGGTTTGAAAGAGCGAATGGTTTAGCTACATGCTCAAATTAGTATTATTATTGTATTTTTAAAACCGACAACACACGTTTGCACAGTCAGTCATCCGGTATATGATGCTGGCTGCTCAAAACGTTTGCGCATACAGGACGCTACTTGTAACCGGGTCAAGGAAAAAACACGTCAAATAAAACTGTCAAATATGAGCTACTTATCAACTCACCATCAGGCTGCGACAGAAATTCAATGCACTGTCGTACGACGGGCGGGATGGCCCCGACCATGTTGGCGTTATTCTCCTTTATAAACGCCAGGGAAACGCCAAACTGCTGAGTCGGGGGAGGGGAGAGACTGCTCTTTGGTTTCTTCTTGTAGTTAGCGATCGGCGAAGTCTCGGAAGGCCCCGAGTTCTGACGAGCCGACTCAGCGGCCCTTGGGTTTTTAGACAATAACAATTTGTCGTACCTTAAAACAATAGAAAAAAACTCGTTACTAATTTATTCTGGGGAAAGCGTTGCCTATGGTAAAGGTAAAATAAAGATATCCACTGACATACGTTGAAGGAAAACATCGTAAGGAAACCTGGATTTAATGGTCTGAAATCACCAACCCGCAGTGAGCAATCGTGGTGATCGATACTCGTTCCTTGTCTGTATGAGTAGAGGCAAAGGCCTAAAGGGTAAAGACCCTGCAGTGGGACAGCTACAGGCTAACATTATTATTATAAAAGATGTCATTCTTGAGTGTTAAGGAACATTCAAACAATTTAAAAAAAAATGTAATATGCAGTACACGGACTTAGGCTGAGATCTATAGACGCAACTTGGACTTTGCTCAGACTTTACTTTAGACTTATGACAAAGTCAGTATTTATAGAGCCGTCTTTGAATTCATCTGAGTGCGTGCTTAGCAAATGCTTAGCAAAGTCTAAGTTCACAAAATCGACGACTTAGCAAATACTTAGGTTACTATTATCCTAACAAAAAATAATGGTCCGTAATTTACTTTACCATCATTATATTTACACAACTTTTTAATTTTTTTGTATTATAAAGTGACCAGACTCAACTCAGTAATACCAGATTAGGGAAGATTTCCTTGATGTTGATAACTAATTCTGAATTAGTTAAGATAAAAACAATTAGGTAGTATAACATCACATAAAACAAGTTTTTCTAAGTTTAAAATGTATAAAAATGAATTAAAAGTTACTTTTTTCGACAAATTGCAGATGTCAAAACGATGCGATCCGTTTCAATGAATATAATATTGTGTTCGTTTATAAAAAAAAAAAAAAAACACTTATAAGCATGCCAATTTCTGCTTATTCTTATAATAATAATACATAGAAGAAATATGAGCGTAGTTCTAGATTATTTACATGTTATTATTGTTAAACATTTATAAAGAAAAATCAAGAATGTAATGCTTGAAACGAAACATTAACTTGTATTTTGACATCGGCCGTCTTAGCGAATGCTTAGCCTAAGCTCAGCATTGTCTCAACGTGATACGTCTATAAATTCCAAATCTAAGATTATGCTAAGCATACACTTAGCAAAGTATTGCGTGAGTAAAGTCTGAGCAAAGTCTAAGCTAAGTCCAAGTTGGGTCTATAGATCTCAGCCTTAGTGTCCAATGTACCCCCCGATTGAGAATCTTTTTAATAAACAGTTGTCGACCTATTCGGTTTGTTATCTCGTTCCGTCTACTACACTCGTAACGAGAGTAAAAGAGATAGCTCACCGAATCAATCGCCACCTGACTAATCGAGTCAAAGTCACATATTTTTTGTTTCAAGTAGATCAGATTATTGTTGTTTTCAAAAGGTCAACACTAGATGCTCCGTTCCAAGTAGTAGGTCCTTTGGAGAAGTGCCGGCAAGAAACTCCATCGACACTCTTTTTAATCGTTCAGAAAAGGGGGTTGATCAAATAAAAAATACGAAAATGTACTCACTCTAAGACGGCGTCTGGTATGCAAAGCTTATCCAGGTTCAGGTACTGCTGCAGCTCATGTAGATAATTAACATACATCATCTTTCTTCCAAATTTCACGCTTATAGCGGGCTTTAGCATCTGCCATACGATGCGTATAAAGTTCGTCGGGTGTACTAAATACAAAGCTTTTAAGTTCTTCTTGTATTTTCTATCGAAAGCCTTGTAGGCTCTCCACAGCCATGAGAGAGGAGGTTTGTTCTTGCTCGTCAAGCCGTAATGGAAGTATACAACACTGTAGTCTTGTTCCACGTACTTGTCAAGTGTGAACATCAGGTACCTGGAACGTTTGATAAAGGTACAAATCCGAGACGGGCTGCAAACTGCAGACTGCAACCGCAGACCGCAAGTCGCCATTGGAATAGCGCCTTTAAGGTGTGCACTTTAAGGGTGCTATTCCGACAGCGACTGCAACCGCAGACCGCAGCCGCAGATCGCACCGCAAGCAATACTACTTTTGCAGTTTACGGTCTGCAGCCCGTCTCGGACTTGTACCTTAAGGGAGTGTCTACATGCGCAAACGGTATTGTCGATACTAATAGCACTGTACGGTATACCGTTTTGCCGTCTTAACGTACAGTCAGCAACAATCAGGACGAATACTGTTCATAATTACCCTCAAAATTAAAGAAATTAAACTTTATCTCAATGGGATAAAATTCTTGTCAGAATGATAGTTGTCGTGTTCTGTGTTCATTCTGAAACACCCTGGTATTATTGAGATATAGTTTAATTTTCTTAGTTGTTCATATTATTTTGAACAGTCTGTTTGTCCCGATATACAAGGTTAGTCGGAAAGGGGGTACTAAGCCGAAAGGGTGTTAAAGTACCCATGATAATGAATAACTTTTGTTCTACAATTTTTTCCAAAAGTCAATGGTTTAAGAGAAATAGGCGATCCAAGATCTAAAAAAAACGCTAAAATCTTTCTATCCCCAGTTACGATAGCTGTGTTTACATTTTAGGTCATATTTGGGGTCATGAATTAGAAGCACCATTTTCTGAATTTGTAACTAAAGCAGGGACGAAGAATTTTCGAAAAAACCAAAATAAAAATAATCTAGCAAGAAAAAAAATTAGCGAATTTTGAATTTTAACACTTGTTTTAAGACTATCATCAGTGATACTTTAACTGGCCTGCGGATTAGTTCCCCCTTTCCGACTAACCTTGTATTTGATGCTTACTGTAAGCATTCTTATGACAAAGAGAGAAACATGATGATGGACAATCATAAATTATTTATTAAGTTATAAATGTCTGATGTAAATTTTATCATGAAAATGCTATAGAACGTAAATTCAAAAAGGTTGCAACACTCAGTTTCTTTCAGTTGCCTTTATTGCCTTTAAGTATTCGAAGACTAGAACTTCTAGAATGAACTTTATTTATAGAACAAGGTTAAATACAGCATAGTGTTACAAAGCGATGTCTATTAGAGACGTATACATTCACGGGGTCACAAATAAGTTCATTAAAACATCGAAAATATATGCATTAATTCAGAAAAATCGTACTAATTTTAAGAAGCAAAAGTTTGGAGATTATGTTGTAAGTTTAACTGACTTGGGCGTTTAGTACAAAGTAAGAATGTTTTCAGAATTAACACTCTCATAAGTCTATAAAGCCTATCAATTCTAGCTAGTGCAATATAAAACATCAAGGAATTCATTTACGGACGGTATTAATAAGAACAACCGATCTCAATCTAAAATCTGTGGATTGATGTAGGTTTATTAAAAATTCAATATAAGTAATGTTAAAACCCACATTAATCCATATATTTTGGATTGGGATCAGTTCTTAATATCGGCCGTTAGATATGATTTTAGAATTTAGGGATTGCATTGAGATAATGTTCTCAACACTACACACCAGTCCGCCAACCCGCACCAATCCACGTGTGGTGGACTATGGCGAAAACCCTTCTCATTTCGAGATGAGGGCCGTGCCCAGCAGTATTGGGCTAATTATGCTTATGTTATGCTACGAGTATAAAATAAATAAATAATCCATAAAAGTAAGAATATAAAAGTTATACAGGGTTATTGGAAAAACACTAACAACCTCTTAAGAGGTAATTGTACACATCATTATGAACAACTTTTACTATGGGACAAAATAGGAAATCGAGAAAAAAAATCTGCTGTTCCCTAAAGTTCGTGTTT
The DNA here is from genome assembly GCA_905220435.1 of Amphipyra tragopoginis. Taxonomy (NCBI): domain Eukaryota; kingdom Metazoa; phylum Arthropoda; class Insecta; order Lepidoptera; family Noctuidae; genus Amphipyra; species Amphipyra tragopoginis. The sequence continues at coordinate 6,919,801 of HG991991.1, read as the reverse complement.
TAATCTCGGAGACTTAAATGACAATCACGAAAATGTCAAATACGACACTAATGTTCCAAAATTTTACAAGTTTGACATTTGTACCTGTCAATTTAGTCTACGAGATAAAAAAAACAGACTATACATTTTGACCAGTTATGCGAACATAAATGTAGGGAACAGCTGTTTTTTTTCGCGATTTCGGGTTTGGTCCCATAGTAAAAGTTGTTCATAATGATGAGTACAATGACCCCTTAAGAGGTTGTTAATGTTTTTCCAATAACCCTGTATACAGTGCCGGCTGCAGGGGCGGGAAACACGGGCGGAAGCCCGGGGTGCCAGAGCTAAAGGTGCGCGCCTTAACCCACGAGTTAATCGGTTGAAAATTAATATCTCGCCCAGGACGGATAGCTTAAGCCGGCGCTGATGATAGAGTACAGTCAAGCTTAAAGTGGACAAAGTGAAGTACCTGAGTAACTTGTCAGGATGCAAGTCCTTGCTGGGCGGCAGTCTGCATGCTGACACCACTATGATGCGTCGGCCGACCTCGTCGTCGCCCACAACTTCGACCAGGCCCGTCCCGTTGAGTTCCGCGAACGAGTCGTCGAGGGAGGACGAAATCTAAACGTATACGGAACAGTACAGGTACAATAGTTATAAGTAAGTAATTATAACGGCTTACAACTCCTTTTTCAATACTTATTGAACACTGTTTCCCAAAATACAAGCTCAAGCTTAGTTTGGGAATCAGTAGCAGTACCTTTTGTGCAATACATTAATACGATACATTTATGTTAGATTACTTTAAGATGAGATGAATGTATTAACTGGCGACAATAGTTTTTTTTTTGGCTTAATAGCTATGTAACGTCAAATACACAGTTAAACATTTGGCATAATTATGTCTGGTTCTAATCAACTGTGTTTTTTTTGGTAAACCTCTTGGTTTAACCTAATTTTACGGCTCTATTTCTTCTATCTATTTCTTGTTCATCTGCAAGTAAAATACGGTATTATTTCTAAGTTTAGTCGGTGCTTAACAGAATTGTGGCCGTTATCTAACTCCAAGCTGCCAGCAATCGCGAGCGTTTTGATAGTGCAAATAGCATTTAGCTTCGTCTTCGTAAAGTATATGTCCTGTCTGAGCATACGCTACGACGTAGTTGCGTAGCATACGCCACGTCATTGATAGTGCAAATAGCATTAACTTCGTCTTCGTAAAGTACACGCTATGTCCTGTCTGAGCATACGCTACGACGTAGTTGCGAAGTACACGCTATGTCCTGTCTGAGCATACGCTACGACGTAGTTGCGTAGCATACGTTACGTCGCTGCGCCGTCGTAGTGCGTGCTCCACCTTTGCGAGGCAGACACTGCGCTAGCAAAATATGTACTCGGGACCAACGAATCCGGGTCACAACATTAACCTTAATGTCCTTAATATCTCGAAAACTAAGAATGCTAGCTTATCAAATAAAAAGTATTTTACAGACTATTTAAGAAGTTTTATTAATTTTATTTGAGTAGTATTAAATAGTGTACAAAATACTTTTATTTGAATAAGCTGTTATTCTTAGTTTTCGAGATATTAAGGTTTATGTTGGTGATTCCGGATTTATTGCTCTCGGAGTATACATATAATAAAATTATTGCTTTGACTAAAATGCAGAAAAGGGTTTAAAATAATTTATACGTAACTTAAACAAAAATTATGAATACCAAGTTGAATAATAAATTATTATTTTATTTATATGCTTTATTAGGATTACATAAAGACACTTTTTTACACGGGGCTAAAATAATGCCGATTGCTTACTAGACCTGCGCACGAAGTTTAGTAATAGTTCAAAATTAAATCAATTTCTTATGATCGTATTGATCACCAGACATATTAGGACACATAATATAATATATAATATTTAAAGACAAACACATTATTTTTATTTTATTTTTTAAGGATAGGAAATCAAATGACTTCTTCCGCTCTGGGCGGAGCGGAAGGGAGTGTCAGACTCTTACTGACTAAAACCCATCCGTGTTCCTCCTAATGCCCTTTGCGTTCCAGGGCCGCGGTAACTCTTTCGAACAAATTCCGCAACCTTGGCAGACACAACACATACCACATTCTTCTTGTCACTTGATATTTAATCACAAGCAAATATAATCACATCAAGAAACAGTCGTGATGCCAGCTCTAAGCTTCACAGCATCACAGGCATCACAGCACAAGGCACATGACTCCCCAGCACTTTTACTAACGATAACATCTAAAAACTAAGTTTTACAACTGGAGAATATTTATTATTTATAAAAGAGCATGTTTTAGCTTTCGACCTTTGAATAAGTCTTAAAAGTTAAACCTTGGCGTTCGCGTAATGACGGTGCCTGCATCAAACTGTTGCAGCTTAGTCTGCTCATGTGAGTGCAACGCGACATCTCTATATGCAAAGCGCATTGTGTCCAACGAACGTGCGACTCCAATTATAGGGTTGGGTAATTGGTTGTGGGAGGATGTATCCCTATACATAGTTAAGGCATAGCCGAAGTTTAATGATACTGTCATCGCCATGTTATGTTTTTCACTAGACTGGTTGACTGTATTGTACAGAATGATGAGCAGAGTTCATGGTTTTCGGATGTAAAGCGACTAACCAGTCATGCTTTAGAAGTATCATGGATGTCAAACAATTGCTACAAACTTCACTGAACTCTTGTTCAATCCAGGTTGCAAGTATGAGACGCGCCGAACTTATAAACATTAAATGGGCCAGTTTTAGGAGCAAGGAGGGAAAAGTATACCTTCTTGTTATATTTACAAACAATTTTAAGTGTTGAAATAGAAACATTCATAATCCTCTGGATCGAAAGATAAGACTATTGTACAATTGTTTTTTTTTTTTCATTGTCCTTCTTGTAGATCGTCGTGTTAGTTACTTATACGCCTAATACGTAGTGATAAAATAAAAATGACCAAATTGCATTCCCGAGATTTTCACTCTAACGCGGCATCTTACGTGAGCGACCTAGTAGCGACGCGATGCGGCGCGGCGCGACGCCAAAACAACAAAAAGTCGATACCTATTGAAGTGGCCTACGTGACCAAACGCACGTGGAGTGCGGTGCGGCGCGGCGCGAAGCAAAGCGACGCGATCATTTGACTCGATATTTTCGCGAGAACTGGATGCGGTGCCATACAGTGCTACTGAATGACGATGCGCGCGGCGGGCGGTTCGCGAGCTCGTAGGACAAAGCCGCCGCTTCGCACCGCATCGCATTGAATTCGCATGTCACCGCATCGGATCGCTTCGCAATTCGCGTCGCTTTGAACCGCCTACGTAAGACGCCGCGTAAGGCGACGATATGTAGCAGTGTACTTAGTTCTTACATACTAATATCTTTTATCGTACTCACGGCTACACATCAAGCTATAAAAACCAGTTTATCTTGGTGTCGCTTTGTATAATCTTTTCGCACAAGTAACGGTCAGCTTATACTGGTTTTGCATAGCTTGAAGTGTAGCCGTGTGTACATACCTCTGCATAAACTTCGGGTGCTGTCGCGAGCTCCTCTTCAAAATTCTCTTCTATCGTACCATCGCTGGCAGAACGTTCAAGAAGATCATCAGGTATGTCCAATAGCTCAGGTGGGAGCGGCGCTGTCAACAAAACTAAGTTTAGTCACAGTGTCCAACTTTGTAAGCTAAGACTTCATTACTGCAATATGTTGCGCCTAGTTTTTGATCTATGCAAGCAGCCTTACGATCAAAGTGCAACAAAATTTGTGATCAGGGGGCCTACTCCCTAAGTCCGTCAACGAAGTTAGTCGCCCGTCCGAAAGTAGCCCGAAACGTAGGAGTGAACAAAACAAGTGTCAAGTTCAACTTTTCGGACGGGCAAAAACACATCGGTAGTAGGGACAACTGTCAAATCGTATTGTCATTCATTCTTAAATATTCCAAATTCCAAAATATTCGTATGTCCGTAGGTGATTGGGAGTAGGAAACGCTCGTAACTAAGGCCGAAACCACGGACTTCGTGCTTAAGGAGTAGACCCGGTTGTGGTACTCAGTTTGAAGAATGACTGCAGAGCAGAGACCGAAACTGGTATGAAAAATACAAGTTTTACTTTGGTTACAACACCTTTTTAATTTACCGGTAGGTAACCTTAAAAATATTATATTCCTCGATACCTGTATTATACCGGTAACCTTAATAAAAATAACCTATAAGATACCAAAATTAAAGGTTACTCTTATACAGGCTGTAAACGAATTTGTGTAATTTCTTAAAACCTCATGATCAACTACTGGTGTAGATTGACGCCGCAAGGGATTTAGCTCGATTAAAAATAAAAAAATCTTTTTTTTTCTTGCGGTTTGTCTAAATAGTCGTAGGTATCTAAATCGAATAAGGAGTAGTTTTTTTTTATTTCAATGGTCTTAAATAGTCAACAAAATACTTTAATAATAATAATAATAAGCTACTGCAACAAAGTTCAGATAGCCAAAAATTGAACACTACCGCATTATTTAGCATGGGGCGATTGTCTAACTAAACCCTAAACAAGGGGCCGGCCTCACTCCCTATTGTCTGTGCTGCTGTGTATATCACTTTTAATAGGTTATCGAGGCAAAAGTAACCGGGTGACATTTGGCAGACTAGACAAATACGCTTATTAGGGTAAAATAGAATCTTTATTATTGCGTACGGTACGTAATAATTTATTACACTACAACTGACGTTTCTCTACAAAATGTTACCATACAGAGAAAATAAAATATGAAAAAAAAAAACTTTGATTATACAGGGTGATAATTTAAAACGGGGCATGAAGGGCAGCTACCTTAACCATTGTAGATAAAGGAAAACGTTTTTGCGAGAACACCCTTAAGTTTTAGAATAATGTCAAATTAACTTTTTTTTAAATAGATGGCGTTTGGTGCAACACCTTACGCCATCCATCGTCGTCAGAATAAACCTAGCTTACATTCTGAATCTAAATTGCTTGCAATTGCAATGGGAGTGTTCTACGAATGCGGTATAGGAACTCAACAAGATAATACTGCGCCAATCAGCGTTCTGCCGTCAAGTGTGTCTGCTTACAAGGACGGTTTCTAACGTTTTACCAATCAATTCGCTAACTGCCTAGCATTCACACACGTTTAGCGATGAATAAATAAATCCTTCGAGTGAGTGCAATTTTCTAATCATTGAATGTACCTAATGATTCCTTTGTGATACTGTCGGCATGTATGCACTATGCACATTAGACATTTCCTGTTTACATTTTTGTATATACTGACGCGGCATGCTTTTGTTTCCGGAATGGGAATAGGTGCACAAATGTACACCCAGATTTCGCCGGTGACATTATTGTGTTCGTTCTTGTCCAAAATTCTTGTACAAATATACGAATCTTTCGTATTTTTTTTTATAAACTTTGAATGTGGATAATAAATAATCATATAATGAAACCCAGAGATGGATTATTCTGAAAAAGATGACTTTTTAAATAAAATTTCACAGCCACCAATCATAAGAGGAACCTGGTTTTTTTGTAGGAATCCATTAATTAATAAATAGTTTCGTCCTGACCGCTTGTTACAGCAATATAATTATGTTCCCCAACCCCCTGATACACCGTGGGCCCGAAAGATTTTAACCACGCCTTTCTGATGGTATTATGAGTCAAATGTTATATCAACGAAAGTCCAATTCAGTCATTACTTTTTTTTATTTTTTCGCTTCTTAATAAATCAGTTAACTTTAGTACTTCCTCCTTGTAAACAACACCTTAGGTTGAACTGGCAACATTTATAAATTACCGTGCGAGTGGATAAAACACTTCTCACTTCACAACCCTCCCCGATAAATAAGACATACGGCGAGTGGGGTATGGTATGACAAAAGTCGCAACGCCGCGTTCGTAGGACTTGTTAGGTACCATAGATATTTTTCGATTTGTGAATTTCCGTAAATAATGAATATGTCGAAAATTAAGCTGTATTCAACAAACTATATCCTAGCTTTTCTTCTCCAATTAGGCATCGGAATCGAAGGTTAAAATCTTTCGGGTACTTCGGGCCCACGGTGTATAATAGTCCAATAATGTTCAAGAAGGGTGCTAAGGTATTCTCAAAACCCTGGGACAGGTTATGCATTGTAGACTTAACAGCGTGATATTGTTAGTACAAAATTAGGCCTATCCTTCAAATCTTTAAGACTAAGCTGTCTCATAAGGACTTACTACCAAAGCGAAGTTCATGAAAGGTGTGCAGGAAAAATAAATAACTAAAAATAACCAAATAACCAAATAAGTATTTCAGATAGTCATCATCATCCCATTTACTGTCCAGTGGGACAAGGTGGGCAAGGTCCTCTTCTCAGAATGAGAAGGATTTAGGCCTTAGTCCTCAACGGTGGCCTGGTGCTGGTTGGCAGACTACATACACCATCAACAACTGTTTAGAGCCCTCTCAGGTGTGCAGATTTTCTCTCAACGTTTTCCTTCACCGTCAACGCAAGTGACAATCAAATTATAACCCGCACATGAAAAGTCAAAGGACGCCAGTGGGTCTACTCCCTAAGCACGTCCGTGGTTTCGGCCTCAGTTACAAGCGTTTCTTACTCCCTATCACCTACGGACATAAGATTATTTCGGGGCCCGAACTAAGAATGAATGACAACACGATTTGACAGTTGTCCCTACTACCGATGTGTTTTCACCCGTCCGAAAAGTTGAACTTGACACTTGTTTTGTTCACTCCTACGTTTCGGGCTACTTTGGGAGGGGCTACTAACTTCGTTGACGGACTTAGGGAGTAGGACCCCTAGATCGAACTCAGATCCTCCTGCATACAAAGCAAGCGTTCAACCGGTGAGCTATCAATGCTTATCAGATAATGAGGAAGAAGATAAACATGGATTGGTGACACATTCATTGTCAATGCTATAAAAACAGGTCACTACACCACACTCTGCTTTAACGAAACTAAACTAGTCCTATCATAACATCAACAGTTACTCATCTTATATAAATAAAAAATATGTACCATCTTTATTGAATGTGATGTGACTCAGATCATTTCCTGTGTAATCACATGAGTTGTTTTAAAATTAACTAAAATTCCATAAAATTCAAGTTTTGATCTAATACGGAATTCCTATAAACATGCTATTGCTACTATACTTTTTTAACCGACTTCAAAAAGGAGGAGGTTCTCAATTCGAATGTTTATATTTTTCTTTTTATGTATGTTCAGGCATAACTCCGTCATATAAACGGATTTGCAAAATTATTTTTTTGTTTGAAAGAGTATTCTCCTGAGGTGGTCCCATTTAAATTTGGTGAAGATCTGATGAAGACACTCGGAGATTGACAATGGAACTCTTCAATGGATAACAGCAAATTACCAGGGATTGTTGTAATTGCATGTTTGTGTATTGTTTATGCCACTTAAAATGTCAAAATAAAATAACTTTTTCCATCCAATTTTGTTCATTTTAAATATTTGATATTGTTTGTATGGTAATGTTAAGTATGTAGAAAAACCCCAGGACTCACATTAAAAAGGGTATAATATGGTTTATTATATCCCATTATTTAAGAAGACTTTACTCTTAACTATCTGCAATATAAGCCATGTTTATTCCTGATAATAAAGAAAACTTCAGACCAAAAAACAAGAGTTCAATTCACGATCCAATTTCCTAATAAATGATTCAACAAAGCACCAACATAGTTTTACAATACTTAAAGGATGTGCAAGGCATCAATTACTTGACTCTTTTGGTACCTGTTACATCATAAAGGTGCAATTGATATGAATGCACTATTGTCTCCACTCAGTTAAGTATAAGGGTAAGGAAAAATTCCTACTGCATCACAGGCATTGTTCTAAGTTAGTCACGGTATTTAAAGCATATTCATATCATTATCATATACTTAGTTTGTTTCAAATGTTTTGGTTATACTGAAATACTACATAGGATGCACTACTACATTCTATTATGGGACTTTGCATTTCCTTAGGACCAGAAAGTTGACTTTTTAAAATGTTGAATTTCCATAATGTTGCCTTTTATTAATTTTGCACAAAGTTGAGTTTTTTAAATCTTAAAATGTTGAACTCTAAAAACTTCTGAGAGGTATCCATGATCAGATCTTAGGGGTTTATCACATTAATTGGCATCAATTCGTAACCATATGCTTTCTGCTATGAAAGAATTCTAGAGTATGCGTAAGAACCTTGAAGCATTTGAAAGCTGAATCAAAGCGAGAGGTGAAAGTGTGTTGATTTTGATTAGAAGCATATTTATTTATACAATATGCCCATTTCCTATGAGTGTGAATTAATAAAAATGTTTAATCCCCTACAAATTGAGCTGCCATCCGCCCAGGTTTCCCTTAATTTGTTCTATCCGAGAAATTGGTTTGACACAGCACACTCACGTAATATGACATAGACCTTCATTCAGCAATGCTTAGCTAATAAATAAAAACTAATATGTTGGCTATTGTTTTAATACACAATAAATGATAATTTCATTTTGTTTGTATTTTCAAGGGCATCCAGAGAAAATTCCTGATTTTGACCAAATGTCTGGGGTGTTTGAAACCTTTGTTTGGTGATGGTAGTCCTATCTACAATCCAGAAGATATTACATGTATTTTGATGCTGATAAACTGTATTTAGTGCCTTCATATTTTCTTCATTTTAGTAAGAAAACTGCCTAAAATAGCAAGCATATTATCATTCAAAGCGTGTACAGAAAATTATAGTATGAGCTCATGGCACTCAGTGGATAGCCCAGATTGAGTTTCAAAGGATTTTCGGCAGTAACAGCTTTTATTATCAGCATTGTCACATACTTATTGTTCTCCATACTTGTTGCAGTAAAAATATGCGGTATATTTTCCACCACCAAAAGGTTTATTAATCTGTTCTGTAATGATTGAACCTTATCCTATCCTGTTACTTTATATGTATAAAACAACCATGGCTATATTAAACACTAACTAATGAAAGATCTTTGGTACACTCTTCAAGAAAGAAGTTCATGTTGAAGGAGATGAGGGTTCATCACTCAAATATTGCAGTAGGTAAGTACCCACAGAATTAATGTAAAACAAAGTTATTTTAATTTATCTTTCATCTTCATTAAGTGTTATTCTTTGTCCAAAGAATTAGAGCTAGCACGCACGGGTGGTTTTTCTCACCGTGAAAATCTTGTCACTCTTTCAAGTCCATATTGTATGTATGTGTGTTACAACATGATAACTGGGTGCATCTCCATGCATACTCTTAGATTTTATAAGAGTGATGAAATCGTCACAGTGGCAAGTCACCCATGCGCCCTAGCTCTTAGCATTGCCATTCAGCACGGCAACACTGCAGTTTTCTGGGCACGCTCCCAGGTGATAGTGGTGTGGGTGAATATTTCAACACCTAAGTGCACCTTGTACGTGTTTAATTTCAAACTGTAATTTGTTTTTTTCACTACTTGTTTTGTACATTTGGGTAGTAAGTTTTTACTCTAGATTATGCTATGTAGTTTAGTTTTATATTGTACATATATTAGGATGAAAATAATAATGTATAAAGCACTCCTATTAACTTATGTGGACTTAATACTAAAGGGTATTAGGACAAGTACCTAGTAAAAACAAAGAAATGCAAACACATGCAATCATAAATTGCGCAAACAGCTTGGCTAAATCAACAATTTAAAAGAATCTCAACAATGTTCTGACTAACTTAATAAAACTTACCTAAGCCTGAGGACTGGATAAGTTCTGAATCATCGAACTCTAAGCTTGGCTCGTAGTCGTGGTACTCCGAGAGGCTGGTGTACGTCTCCTCAGGGTCAGGGTTGCAGCCATGAAGCACTAACACGCAAAACAATAACATCATTAAAACGAATATTTACATATCTACGTCACACTATTGCGGATATCATCCCATACCTTGGAAAGCCCTCACAGGGCTCAACTTTGGCTGATGCTCGGACTCCATCGTAAAAACACCCACACCCCTACTACACTTTCGTTATCACTAAGTTACTGTACCTAAACCAAACTGTGCGAAATGTCACTTCCTCCGAACGAAATTATGTTACAACAGCCTTACAAAACCCTGTTGGCACATTAGCAACGTTTTTCTTACGTCACGGCGTATTTAACAAAATAAAAATACAACGCCAAAAGTAAACAAATATAGAACGCCAATTCTACGATTGGAAATTTACAAAAATCGTTTTCTTTCAGTCGATCTGTTATTTAGCTATAGGGTGGGTGACAGACTGGCGGAATCATAGTCACAGTCACAGGTCACAGACAACGTAAAACTTCTATGCATACAACATAAGGAAGGAGTGTTACGAGACTAGGGCACAGGCACAAGGCACAGTATACATAAAGCTAAAGACTAGGAGATACTGCGCTTTAAGATTAGACTATTTAATTTAATAAGCTTGTACTTAAATTATTTATGTATTTAAAACCATGCTGGGGGCTTATTACGACCTCTTAAAGCAGGACAGAAGTTGCCTGGAAGTTGAACTGCCCAGCTTTTTTGTACTATGACATCGATAAAGAAGGCCTGCGGCAGGCCTGCTACGTTGCCGTTTACGAAATCTGTTCACCTTTTTTTTTGTATAGACTTTTCGTACCATGAACAAGCATAACCGTTCAACTTGGTTCAATAGTCGTTCACCTTTAGTACTGTCATGGTACGATTTTTAGCGATTCAGAATCAGGGGGCTTACCATGACGTCTTACGAAAACGTTCAAATGCCAGCCAGTCAATTTCCGTTCAAAAGCAGGCCTCAGCAGGCCTGCTTCTGAATCGCTAAAAATCGTACCATGACAGTACTAAAGGTGAACGACTATTGAACAAAGGTGAACGGCTAAGCTTGTCTCTGGCCTGCTGTGACGTCAATGTCTTTTTAATGGAAAACGTACAAAAATCTAAATATAATTCATTTGCAATTTACCGGTTTTTTGAAAATGATAGAAACATGTTTTTTTTTTGGGTAAGTACACGTTGTATCTACGATTATGTATAACCGCTAACTATGATACATTATATAACAGCTCTAAAAAGCAAAAGTTTCACGTTCAAAAGACCTTGTGACTCTAATAATAAAAGAAACAACGTGGTTATGAACGTACCTACGTGGATTAGTTTTGTCAACTTTTTTAGCGCGTAAATTTAAAAAACATCTTGAGTTGTTTTGTTCCCCACTTGACATCGATGTAGTTATTAAATACTTTAGTTAATGCAGTTTTAAGTGTTTTTTAGGTAAATTTGTTTCCGCAGCGTGATATTCTGTCATCATTCTGATATCTGTATCACAGTTAGTCGATCGAAGTTGTCAATAAAATTGTAAAATAGCATTTCGTTGTGATTTAATACTTTATTGTGAATCCTGTTTCAACAATGTTGTACGTTTGTTTACTTACCTTTATCAAAATATCGAATTAAAACTAGGCACATAGTCTCAGATTTTTTATTAAAATGTCGCATATAAAATGTGATGCTTTTATTTTTAGTGAAACACAAACAAGACGTCGCCGCCGTGTTAGTATGAACCAACTGCTTCACCTGTGGGAAATTTTAAATAACCTTAAATAAATCGCATATAATATTGCAATAGGTACCTATATTGGTTCATAAATTTCCTTTCATCAATTTCGAATGGGTTATTTATTTCCCTAATGCAACGCCGTCGCTTTTTCTCCATACGATATTTACTCTCTAAATATTCAAATATCTTATAATATTTTTTTATAACTAATACTTGTCACACATTTACAAAAACAGTAAAAAGTGTGATCTAATAAAGACTGGTAATTTTTATACAAAGTATCGAGTTTAGAAAGTCTTATCGACCAAATTTTAAGTGGGTCCTCACAACAGTTTACCTCGAATATCAATTTAGATACCAAACAATGTTGAATAAGCTTATAAATAGTCACTTTTTCAAGATCGCATAATTTGACATTACGGCCGCTCAATGTACGCTCAGTTGCTATCAAATAACACGTCATGGTATGAAAACTCTATACAAAAAAAAAGGTGAACGGATTTCGTAAACGTCAACGTAGCAGGGGGCTTACCATGCCCTCTTAAAGCAGGGCAGAAGTTGCCTGGAAGTTGAACTGCCCTGCTTTTTTGTACCGTGACATCGTTAGAGCAGGTCTGCGGCAGGCCTGCTACGTTGCCGTTTACGAAATCCGTTCACCTGTTTTTTTTATATAGACTTTTCGTACCATGTACAAGCTTATCCGTTCAACTTGGTTGAATAGTCGTTCACCTTTTGTACTGTCATGGTACGATTTTTAGCGATTCAGAAGCAGGCCTGCTTTTGAACGGATATTGACTGGCTGGCATTTGAACGTTTTCTTAAGACGTCATGGTAAGCCCCCTGCTCTATGAGGTCATAGAAAGCCCCCAGGCCTGCTTTTGAACGGAAGTTGACTGGCTGGCATTTGATCGTTTTCATAAGAGGTCATGGTAAGCCCCCTGAACAATATTGCAATAATTACTAGAGGAAGCATGATTCATCAAAATATATTAAAAATCAAAACATTTTTGCACATACAATTATCTAAAAATTATCTTTGATCAACAAATAACTAGGTACCCATCTTAGAGCATATACCTAGTACCCATTGATCGAAGCAATTATTAGATAAACAAAAACTTTCAAAAAAAGTAAAAACAGATTTCAAAGAAAAACTAAAAGGAGTAAAATAATTACCATAACATAAAATTAACAGTTTCAGAAGTCGGTGGCTTCTATTTGCTTCAGTGTAGAGTTGCACCGACTTCTGAAACTGTTAATTTTATATTTATGGTATATATATTATTATAGGTAATTATTTTACTCCTTTTAGTTTTTCTTAGAAGTCGGTTTTACTTTTTTAAAGTTTATTTTTTATTAAATACGTTTTAGTGCCATAACTTTAAACCACTCCACTTCATAACCCTTCTTTTTGGCTTTGACGTAGTCGGACATAAAAAGTCCTTTCAAATGATACCTTACACGATATAATGAAAACATTCCAAAGGGGGCGGGGGGGACACGCACCCCCTACTCTTTTCCAGTAGTCAGTTCCCAAAAACAAATATAAACAAAGCAATATTAGTAGTTTGAGAAATTTGCTTTGATCCGATGAGGAGTTCCGTTCCATATCTCTGAAGTTCATGGTCTAATCATAACAAAATTTAAATGGGATCAATCGGGAAGTATACCCTTTCGAACAAAAAAATAATTTTTCAAATCGGTTCATAAATGACGGAGATATGAGGTAACAAACATAAAAAAAAAACAATACAACCGAATTGAGAACCTCCTCCTTTTTGAAGTCGGTTAATTATATATTTTCATTGCTCATTTCATTAAGCCGTGTACGCACAAGTGAACACAAACATCGCAAACACGAATATCAACACATTGTTTGCACGTGCGTAAACCTTAGAGCATATACGCGTAAACCTCATAGAAGTAATAAGTACTAGAGTGCGCGCAAGATAACTCTGCGCGCGACTGAGGGCGTCCTAAACGTTGCCATGAGCGCAAAAGTTCAAATTACCGCTTTAAAGCTTAACTTTTTTATCGCTAAACATAATTTTCCCGTTAAATATTCCTACAATCAGGTAGTTCTACTATCAAAATTGATAAAACGGCACACACTTTGGTGGACCATGATTAGTTCCGATTTCGGCCGCGCGCAGACTTATCTTGCGCGCACTCTACGTACAACTGGAATGAGTACTTGTCGATTTCTGCGAATCACGTGAGATAGGTATAAGTGTACGCCTTGTCACTTTCTAACACAAGGGTAACCATATGGCAGACTTATGGTGTAATAAGTCCTGCCTAGTATTACTAAATATTGTATGTCCTATAAAGCATTACAATATCTTTATACCGCAAGTTAACTAAACCAATCGGAAAAAGATATAACCATAATTAGTAATGTCTTCTAACATTTACACGATTATTGTACATACTAGGGATGTTACGGAGCTTCGACTCCGACTCCGATAAGTCGGAACTTCCGATTGATATTACATCTCCGGTTCCGACTTCGGCTCCGATACTTTTAAATCGTAGGTTTGAATAGGAGGTCGAAGCATTTTTTTTATCGCCTGCGCCTTTATTAAGTATGTAGGTTTATTATTTTTAATTGAAATTAAAGAGGCTGACTGAAATTATGTAAATACTATTTTATTTTATTAGGCCTGTCCTTAACACATCTCTCTTCTGCTAACACCTCCGAATCCGCCTCCGACTCCGATTCCGGTTCCGAATCCGACAAACCAAATTTAAAAACTCCGACTCCGACTTCGGTTCCGATAAAACCACCTCCGTAACATCCCTGGTACATACTACTCCTTTTTTGTTTAGGTACATTTTGTAATTATATTCAGATGTTAGGCTGGGACTATAGGTCGCCGCGCCGCCGCTCCTATTTGGGTCAGGGGGCTTACTATGACCTCTTAAAGCAGGGCAGAAGTTGCCTGGAAGTTGAACTGCCCTGCGTTTTTGTACTATGACATCGTTAAAGCAGGCCTGTAGCAGGCCTGCTAAGTTGACGTTTACGAAATCCGTTCACCTTTTCTTTTGTATAGTTTTCATACCATGATGTGTTATTTGATAACAGCAGAGCGTATATTGAGCGGCTGTAATGTCAAATTATGCGATCTTGAAAAAGTTAATATTTACGAGCATATTCAACATTGTTTTTGTTATTAGAGGTAAACTGTTGTGAGGACCCACTTAAAATTTGGTCGATAAGACTTTCTAAACTCGATACTTTGTATAAAAATTACAAGTGTTTATTAGATCACACTTTTTACTGTTTTTGTAAATGTGTGACGAGTACGAGATATTTGAATATTTAGAGAGTAAATATCGTATGGAGAAAAAGCGACGGCGTCGCATTAGGGAAATAAATAACCCATTCGAAATTGATGAAAGGAAATTTATAAACCAATATAGGTACCTATTGCAATATTATATGCAATTTATTTAAAGTTATTTAAAAATTCCCACAGGTGAAGCAGTTTGGTCATACTAACACGACGGCGACGTCTTGTTTGTGTTTCACTAAAAATAAAAGCATCACATTATATATACATTTTAATAAAAAAACTGAGACTATGTGCCTAGATTTAATTCGATATTTTGATAAAGGTAAGTAAACGAACGTACGACATTGTTGAAACAGGATTCACAATATAGTATGAAATCACAACGAAATGCTAGTTTACAATTTCATTGACAACTTCGATCGACTAACTGTGATACAGATATCTGAATGATGACAGAATATCACGCTGCGGAAACAAATTTACCTAAAAGAACACTTAAAACTGCATTAACTATATAAAGTATTTAATAACTACATCGATGTAGTGGGGAACAAAACAACTCGAGATGTTTTTTAAATTTACGCGCTAAAAAAAGTTGACAAAACTAATCCACGTTGGTACGTTCATAACCACGTTGTTTCTTTTATTTAGGGCCGATTTTTCAATCGTCAGATAAATTTTATCCAACGAATAATTATGACGGTTTGATAGATTTTCTATACAAAAGCTGTCAAAACTTCAAACTTATTCCCCAGATAAAAGTTATCTGACGATTGAAAAATCAGCCCTTAGAGTCACAAAGGTCTTTTGAACGTGAAACTTTTGCTTTTTAGAGCTATTAAATAATGTATCATAGTTAGTGGTTATACATAATCTTAGATACAACGTGTACTTACCCAAAAAAACATGTTTTTATAATTTAAAAAAAACCGGTAAATTGCTAATCAATTTTATTTAGATTTTTGAACGTTTTCTATTACAAAGACATAGACATCTCAGCAGGCCACAGACAAGCATTACCATTCAATAGTCGTTCACCTTTAGTACTGTCATGGTACGATTTTTAGCGATTCAGAAGCAGGCCTGCTTTTGAACGGATATTGACTGGCTGGCATTTGAACGTTTTCTTAAGACGTCATGGTAAGCCTCCAGTTCACATAATATAACAACGCCGATTTCGACTAGCCCCATACTCACAGATACTTTGCAGTGTACATGGCAGCGGTAGCTGATGAATGCCTTGATTTAAATTTGAAAATGAGTATCATTGCGGTCTTAGAGTTACAATAATAAAAATCTTTGAAAAATAATCCCATATTAGACATTTAGATTTTGTATGTACTGCTACTAGAAGTATCATGGTCACCCTAACGGTAAGAAAATTCAAGTAATGAAAAACCCTTTCTGTGAAAAGATATTCCACAGTCCGGGTAATATTCGCTTTTGCAAGCATTTACAACGCAAATTCCAATTTAATTGTGTGATAAATCCAATTAATAATTTTTTTTAATTCAAATTATCGGTTTACGTCAATGCAAATGGGGCTATCAGCATTTGTATTTTTTTTACTACCATTGAGAAGAAGCTAAATAGAAAAGCCCAAACCGAGTTCTCTTATCTTCATTACCTACGAGTCAGATAGAGAGAATACCTAGATTTTTTTGTTAAATTAGTAATAAAATACTTATTATAGGTACCAATCAAATCGTTTAATTTATAATATTTAGGGCTGATTTTTCAATCGTCAGATAACTTTTATATAAGGAATGAGTTTGACGTTTTGACAGCTTTTCTATGGACAATGTGTCAAAATGCCAATTTTTTTTTTTGATGCAAAAGAGTAACCATGTAGTTTACTGCCCGTTTTAATTCATAGGAATCTACACTTTGGAACGCGGCAGTAACTTCTTTTTTTTCCTATTATAAATACCTAATAAATCAAAAGTGTCTTCATATGGTCTAATTGAAATAAATGCGTTGACTTAATATCAAGCTGTCAAAAAACTATAGATAAAAGCACATTAAATGAAAATCGCCTCCTGGCCTTACGTTGACGAAAAAAAGTCCTCTTACAACGAATCGTTGACGAACAAAAGTTCCGATAGTTGTATCGCGTCTCTTGGGATAAATTAAGATGAAAAAAGCTGGTTTATGAATTTGTACATTTAGTTCAAAAATTCTACTAATTTAGGAATATGCATTTTTTATTTACGTGACAACACACAGTGTGTATTAGACAGGGACACAAGGTACAATTATTGCTATCTCAAGTGTACCGTTATGTTTGCCAAGCCATATTATGTCTTATGTTCTGCACATAAAGTCTATTTTAGATAATATAAATTGCCAAGACTTCGGTCCAGTTCTATATAAAGTCCTTGGTAAACCTATACCACTATCGAACATTATGTTCGGCGAACACCATCATAGTAATTCGTGTTCGATATGCGTGTTCAGTCGTGCGTATGCGTACCCGGCTTTATAAACTTCTGTATCATCCATGGTGTCGTGTCAGAGGTAGAGACAAGACAGAGTTTTATGTTTGACATTTGACAATGACAAATTGAATTGAAATTGACTTTGACTTCAAACTTCAAGTTGTTGGCGGAAAGCGGCATTATTTATTTTAAATGAATTTTAGTTTCTGAGAGCTTTAAAAGTATATAGAAAGAAAAAAGTAAAAGACAGACGACCATGCTTGGCTTTTCTAATGCTGGAGTTCCCGATAAATCATGGCAACCGCCAGTAGCTGTGTTAGAAACGACGTAAGAAATTCGTAAATATTATCAAACATCCAAATAAAATTAGGTTAGAATAATGCTCCTACTAATTTTATTTATTGTTTTCAGAATGGGCACTATGGTAGTGGAGATGTATTGGAAACATACACCGATGACTTGCAGAAATTTCATGGAATTGGTCCGGCGAGGATACTATAACAATACGAAGTTCCACAGGGTTATTAGAGATTTCATGATACAAGGTGGCGATCCCACCGGCACAGGCAAGGGCGGCCAATCTATCTACGGGCCACAGTTCGACGACGAAATATCTGTTGATTTAAAACACACTGGAGCTGGGATATTGTCAATGGCAAATGCTGGACCTCACTCAAACGGATCTCAGTTCTTTATCACACTGGCTCCAACACAATGGCTGGACAAAAAGCATACAATTTTTGGAAGAGTCCAATCTGGAATGTCTGTTGTAAAAAGAATAGGTTTAATTGAATGTGATAAAAATGATTGTCCAGTTAGCGATGTAAGAATAGAGAAGGCATATATACCTAAGTAGATTATGAATTATAACTTTCGTGAGACACATTCATATTTATGATTATTTACGGTTTACTCACGTGCATTTTTCTGGATTGCCTGACTAGTTTCAGACCCAAACGGAGCCCTTAATCATGACCTGAACACGCGGCCACGCGGCGAGGTCGCGTGTTCAGCTCATGATTAAGGGCTCCGTTTGGGTCCGAAACTAGTCGGGCAATCCCGAAAAATGCATGTGAGTATACTATAAATAATCATAAATATAGATTATGAATGTTTGTCTTAATGATGGGTTATTTTTTAATACTCCAAGTTTATAATGTGTGTCAAGTATGTCTATTCCAAAATACAAGACTGTGGTACTGTATTTTATTGTTATAATCTGTTCAATGAAACATGAGTCCTGACTTAGCCATCAATTCATAAATTGTAGCCGACTGCTATCGAAAAAACGTAAACAGTATCATCAAAAACTAATAGACATAGTAAGAATTATATTGTCTAGGTTTTGTTTTTTTAAATATTTATTTTTATGGAAACGTTTTGTAGAGAAACATAAAGCCTTGTACGGACTAAGTGTTCCAATGTATGCGTAGTCAGTTATGCGTACACAGGAACGCTTAGTCCATACCTGCAGCAACACATACTCAAAGAGGATGTGAATGCTCAATTAGCGTGTATTCAACATACCTAGATGACGTATACATTGGAACGCCTAGTCCGTACAAGGCTTCAGGATTCATCATTTGGTGAAAAGGGTATACAGGGTGTCCGGTAAAGAATGGATAATCTCGCATGAGCGTGTGAAGGGGGTCAAGGCCTACCCGAAACACCCCCAATCAAAAAGAAACAGAGTTTCTCATAACCTGAAAGTCGACAAAACGTATGCACTTTCCCTACGAATTGTCCCAAAATGGCAAACAAAAATCGCTTTAACTTCTAAACCATGGAAAATCGTAGAACATATATGGGGGTGTTTCGGGTAGGCCTTGAGCCCCTTCACACGCACATGCAAGATTATCCATTCTTTACCGGACACCCTGTATATTCTTTCCATCCTATGGTTGTCTGGAAGAAATTGCTTTAACCTATAAGACCACCATTTGTACTGTTTTAATTATTGTATTCCTTCTGTTTTATTTCTTTTAGTGTACAATAAAGTATATCTATCTATCTATTCTTCTGTAAGTAACAGTCTTCTTGATAATGAATGTTTTACACAATGCTGCCTGCTGATGAGAAGTTAATAATAAGAATTTTAAATAAATGCTTTGATTAATTTGAACTTTCTCTATTCTTTATCTATCTTCTACCTTTAATACTTCCCTTTGGATGAGAAGCAGCATTCCAAAATTATCATCAAACATCGAAAATCAACTAATCCCACCGCTGGACCAAGAACTCTTCAAAGTTTCGCCACATAAACTGGTATTCTGCCTTCGAGCCAAGTACAGGCCTGTGTTAAGGTCACAGCTCATTAGAGTCACCCGGCACCCGACCCGCATCGCCTCGTCGCTCGGCGTCCACTCGTTGTCAGCATGTGGTTCATGGGTGGACGCCACGTTATCACCAGTAAACGTCGCGTGGTCAACCAAAGGAGTCGTCGGAGGAGTCCACTGGATGGCAGCGAGCGGTTCACTCTGGCAACGCAAGGCAAGCATGCGAGCAGCGAGTTGTCACCGAGTGGTCAACTCGTCGTCCGCGCGTGGACGGCATAGGTATGCCCGAGGCGATCCGGTGACGCTACGGAGTTGATGTAGTGAGCGCACATCCATACAAGTTCATATAAGAATACTAACCGCACGAGGCGTCGGATGGCGGGTGGCTCTAATGAGCAGATTAGTTACGTAATTATTATACCTAAGCACCGTTTCGCCTCCAGAGTGAAAGACTAAAGAAAACCAAACAAGTGAATGACCAAACGAAAATGGACCTAGAGCGCTGACGTACACAGCAGCATGGGAGCGCCCTTGCCTTACACTAAAGCTCAATTTCGATTGCGCAGGGCACATTTCTAGGTCTTAGATTCATTAGTTTCGGTGTACATACCAAGTGCACCTTCTATAACATAGGTAAGCTCGCCATTAGGAATAAGGTAAATATATTCATTTTACAAGTGATGCCACAGTTTCAAAATCCTAACCGAGAGAGGCGGCGCGGCGTGGCGGGCAGCGCGAGCCTCGTACCGCAAACTCACATAGTTTGCGGTATCGATTAACGTGTATTACCGATCGTGTTTTGAAATATTTTAAGATCTTTCGTAAAAAATAATGGAGAACACAATAGGTTCAGTCTACGGATGTAATTCAACTTCTAAAAAGAACAAGGATCTATTTCATAGATTTTCCCATGACAAGAGGTAAGTTTCCTATTTTTGGGAATGCGTACCGAGGTACTTATCTACAGGTTATCTTAGTTGGAAATTATTGATGGGTATAAAATCCTTATCAAATTTCGAAAAAATAACAGGTTCTCCTTGCATAATTGCATAGGACAACGTAAATACCGAGAGGCGTCATCGGCCGACATCAAAGGCGTTACCAACTGTATGGATCGTGATGCTCTATTCAAATCAATTGATAAATAAAACAAATATGAATTAGTTTATTAATTAATTTATTGGACGGAATACATGTTGAAAGTTCACAATTTTCATATTAATATATGCTAAGATCTACATTATTTGAAAACACGAGAGTTCATTATGTATAAAGTTAGCCTTAATAATTATTTGATATATACAGGGTGTTAACGAATTCGTGTAATTCCTTAAAACCATATGATCTACTACTGCTGTGGACTGGCCCCGCATGGGATTTAGCTTGATTAAAAATAAAAAAATAAAATTCTTTTTTTTTCATGCGGCTTTGTTACCGGTCATATCTAAACCACCTAATAAGGATTCAGTAAAAAAATAAGAAAAAATTTTTTGCAAAAAAAAATATTTTATTTGTGTGAACATTTCGATGCCGCGCAAAAATTAATAAAAGTATGGTGACACGGCTGGCAGGAACGACTGACGCGATATCGCTCTTTGCAGTCAGATAACTCAAGGCTCTAAAAAGAATCAGAAATTGAAAACCAAAAAAATTTTTTGTTTTTTTTTTTTATTTTTTTTTCGAAAATTCCCGTTTAGGGTTAATCTGTGTCACCAGTAGATCACGCGGTTTGAAGGAATTACACGATTTTGTTAACACCCTGTATATTCTGTCTACATACCTACTTACTAGTATGCACACAGATATATTGTTCATAAATACTACACAGTAGTGAATTGTGGCAGTACATAAGTATTCTAATTAAATAGATTACAATTACATTGTATAATTTAAATAAAAAAAACGTGGTTAAACAAATGCATGATGAATATGATAATCTAAACAGTTTTTTTTCTGTATACATTACAAGATTAGTATTATAAAACTTATACCCCCTTATCACAAAAGATGGTCTAAGAAAAACCTAGGTTTTAATATAGCCCCATCTCTTTTTGTTGTATGACATAAGAAAGAGATGGGTATATTTTAAACCTGGGTTTACCTTAGTCTTGGTTTAAACTATCTTTTGTAATAAGGCCCATAATGTTTTGTTTAATTAACTAAATAAATATAAAATAGAGATTATTAGTTACATAATAATTGTATGGACGGATTCAATTCAGACTAATTTAATCATAAAAGGTATAAAGTGCAGTTGTGAATGTGAAATAGGCACATTGACAAACATAAAAAAGAAAAGAAATAGGAGACAAAATCATATCTTTGCTTACTAAAATATACTGATTACTCTACACATACAACCCTACAAGGCTGCTGTTTTATCAATCTAAGTCACGCAAAATATGCGCTCAGACGTGGAGTTGCGGACACCAGCCCTTTATACCTTACCTTAGCTTTATCAATCTACCACAAACTGAGATACCTTATTTAAATGTTAAAAGTGAAAATAAAAATAAGTTGTAGATATAAAAAACACTTTTAACTGAAATACAAAATTCATAATCTAAGTTTACATTACAAGTGTCACACAAAACATATCAGACCTATATTATGCATATGAAACTTTTTGCTCATATGCATCATCCTCATTCCAATACTCCTGATCAGGTAGTGTAGTGTGTCGGAGCTTGCACCAACGAGCTCCGAATCTTAATATCAATATAATAACCATCAATACAAACATAGAGAGAACCGCTACAGCGGGATACAACATTAAAAAGGCCATCTTTATATATCACTCTCTCGTTTGTGCAGTTCTAAGTATTCTTGTGAAGAAGTCAGTGGTTGTTGTGAGAGTGAGGATGGGACGTTTTGCTTGATGTGAGTGAATTCCTCACTATCGTCACCGAAAGGATGAATGTAATGAACTGGTTGAAAGTTGCTTTCCAACTCGGTGAAGTCCAGAGGTGGCTGCTTGTGCGGAGTGGCTGACCAGATTGAAACAATCCAGCGGTTACCTGTAAAGATAATAAAGAGTTTTTTAAAATTTAACCCATACATTATTTACGATACGTTTTTTTTAAGTTTTATAGCATGAAATAGTGAAAGCTATAGTAGTTTTATAATGATAAAGGAAGCTTCAATCTCTTCTTTATAATGTTACACAACAAATTGATACTTAGTGGGATAAAAAGTTTTTTTTATGATTGTAAGAGGTGACGAGTTTACAGTGATAGTGACATTTAAAACATTATCTGTGAGAAAATTAACCTGTATGTCTGTCCAGCCAGTAGTCTGAGTATCTTGAACAGCAGCACACAATGTTGAGTATAAGTAGACAGCCGAGAATCACGGTGCATATAGCAATAGCTATGTAAAACGGCGTAAAATTACCAACTTTTGAAACAAGAGGGTTTACAGCCTTGTAAGTCCCATTCCCTGTAAAGTAAGTGTTAATTTCAGAAGCCGACATTCTCAACAGACTGGTGCCAACCTGTTGAAGAAAAAATTCCCGTCAGGAACTAATATATAGCACTGTTTATTTATTGGACAAGCGACCGCGCCTTATTCCCAACGGTTTCATGGAATGTAGGGCGTGGTGCGTACTTACTAAATCACAATTTTTAATGTAACAAATTGATTGAAAGTATTTTTTATTAAGGCTTACTTCAATTGCTATGTCACGATTTTAAGAAAAGTTATCTTTTATGTTCTACAAATAAAATTACAAAAAAACTTCGAAACGTAGCGTTTCACATATGCGTCATTCCACAGACTAAAGAAAATTGCACAGACTTAACAGACTAGTTTGGAAAATTGATCCGGCTCTGCCGTCTTCCCACTGTCACAGATTAATAATAGACTAAAGTTCTCAGATTGCAATGGCGCTAGTAGTCATATGAGTAAGTTTGTTTTCATATTTTTTGTGGGTACAGGGGGCTTACCATGACCTCTTAAAGCAGGGCAGAAGTTGCCTGGAAGTTGAACTGCCCTGCTTTTTTGTACTATGACATCGTTAGAGCAGGCCTGCGGCAGGCCTGCTACGTTGAAGTTTACGAAATCCGTTCACCTTTTTTTTGTATAGACTTTTCGTACCATGAACAAGCTTAACCGTTAAACTTGGTTCAATAGTCGTTCACCTTTAGTACTGTCTTGGTACGATTTTTAGCGATTCAGAAGCAGGGTGGAAGCAGGCCTGCTTTTGAACGGAAGTTGACCGGCTGACATTTGAACGTTTTCATAAGAGGTCATGGTAAGCCCCCAGGCCTGTAGCAGGCCTGCTACGTTGACGTTTACGAAATCCGTTCACCTGTTTTTTTTTTATAGACTTTTCGTACCATAAACAAGCTTATCCGTTCAACTTGGTTGAATAGTCGTTCACCTTTTGTACTGTCAAGGTACGATTTTTAGCGATTCAGAAGCAGGCCTGCTTTTGAACGGATATTGACTGGCTGGCATTTGAACGTTTTCTTAAGACGTCATGGTAAGCCCCCAGTATACAGGTAAATTCATATTCCATGTGTTCCTAGTATAGAACTCATATTCCGTGTATTCCTACAGGACACAATTTCAAAAGTGTCCAACTTTTTTTTTGTGAATTGTGTCATAATATCAAGCCTTACAGGCTTGATATTGTGTCCTTTATGCAAAAATTTCTTCTGGGCAGCGTGCTCCATCGTAGACCGCATCATCGCTTAACATCAGGCGAGATGGCGGCCAAACGCAGGGCTAGAGTGCTCGCAAGATACCTAAGTCTGCGCGCGGCCGAAATCGGAACTAATCATGGTCCACCAAAGTGTGTGCCGTTTTATCAATTTTGATAATAGAACTACCTGATTGTAGGAATATTTAACGGGAAAATTATGTTAAGCGATAAAAAAGTTAAGCTTAAAAAGCGGTAATTTGAACTTTTGCGATCATGGAAACGTTTAGCACGCCCTCAGTCGCGCGCAGAGTTATCTTGCGCGCACTCTAGTAAAATTAAAAAAAAAAAAAGTTGTACCCCAGCCGAAAGTTAAAAATTACTAGAAAATGCAATTTTTATAATTATTTGTAATATACCCAGAATTTGTTATCAAATATCATTTATTTTTTAAGTATTACGTTGAATGGCTTGAAATACCACGCACTTGAAAGTTATCATTGAAGGTGTATTACCTATAAAATGTTGTATGAAATCATCCTTCCAGAATTAACTGCCCGGTTACGTAGAAACCGTCCCCTAGGACGACCTACAGCAGTCAAATAGAAAAAAAAAAAAATCCTTCCAGAATGATTGATAATCTCAAAAATTTAAGACAATAAGCGTAAAATAATCCGAATCTAACATCCTCATTTCAGCAGCTATCCACCGAGCTAAGAATGTAAAAATATTTTGAAATTCTTGTAAAATGTTTGAAATTACTTGCAAAGGATAATTGACAAAATATCGAGGAAAATTGAATTTTATAATATATTTACCGTAGTACACTTTTCTATTCGTTATTGTTACTTTGCACCTCTGCCCCCGGTACAAGCCTTGATTCTATAGGTATGATAGTTCGCTATTCGTGACTCTTTATTATCTGCCTCGACATTTCTACTGAGACCACATGGATCAGTGTGGAATAGACGGTCTTTCTTGTGGTCCCAAACATGAATGTCTGGTAGAGTCTGATCATTTTGATGGCCACGGCCCACTGTATTGTTCCTCACTAACAGATCCAACTATCGAGAAGTCATGTGGCCAGTTATTGACCCATATTGAGGGCCTTAAGCGCAGCACTGCGAACTGTCGATGATGTCATCAGTAGAGGTCAGCCTGATTCAGCTTAAATACAATTGACGTGGCAGGAAGAGAGATCGGGTAGGTATTAAAACTGCGGGATTGCTATTAGATATAATCCAATTTTATTCAGGAAAGTTACAAATTCTGTCCTTTATAATAACAATATACCTAGTTAGTAACTGTACTAAAATAGTGTAGCCGTGGATAGTAGTAGACTAAAGTTCTCAAAGGGGCCTCTGCGCGTTTGACCTGTGTCCTCCGTATGCCTTCCAAAGGACCGAACATCTTCCGCACGGAAGATGAGCCGTGATTCCAAAAAGTAATACATATTTCTGAGAATAATTTATATATAAACATATGTGATAATGTGTGTTCATGCATATTTAGGTACAATTATTTCTAATGACTAGCATTGTCAAATATAATACATAATATGTACATGTTGCTAAAGTGGGTAGGTATCTGGGGATGTACTTAAATGCTGGTGGATAAGGTGCATTGTACAAGGTCAGTCGGAAAGGAGGTGGGTATCTACTTAGCCGCGGGCCGGGCGCTCATTGTGACTTTTTGTCACGGTGACTTTTTGTTCCAAGTCGAATTCTATGAAAATTTATATTTGTCACCGTAATGTCACGTCACCATAGTGAGCGCACTCCCATATATCTTCATAGCATTCGACTTGGTAACAAAAAGTCACCGTGACAAAACGTCA
Organism: Amphipyra tragopoginis; assembly: GCA_905220435.1. Classification (NCBI taxonomy): domain Eukaryota; kingdom Metazoa; phylum Arthropoda; class Insecta; order Lepidoptera; family Noctuidae; genus Amphipyra; species Amphipyra tragopoginis. The sequence goes on along the minus strand of HG991991.1, from coordinate 6,893,745 downwards.
CCGTGACAAAACGTCACCGTGACAAAAAGTCACAATGAGCGCCCGGCATAAAGTAAGTAGGTATCTTTATTTTTAAGGTTCCGTAGTCAAACTACAAACCCTTGTAGGAACCCTTATAGTTTCGCCATGTCCACCTCCGTTCACATGTCTCCGTTTCGTCTGTATGTAACAGCCAAATGACTAGCAAAAAAAAAGTTTAAAAAATGATTTTTAGGGCAACTGCCCTAAAAATCATTTTTTAAACTTTTTTTTTGCTTTTTTTTTGGGAACTCCCAGTACCTACTTGTACTTGTAAATTAAGTGTTTTTTTATTCGCGTACATACATTATCATGTTTAAAATTCTTGAATAGGTCTTTCAAAAATATTGTGGGATGTCATAAACACTTTTTCGATCCGTTCGGGATCCGTTTACGAAATATTAAGGTGATGACTTAAAACAGCTACAAAAATAGTATTTTAAAATCTGCCTTTTATCATATACCCTGAATTGTGTTTTTGTTTTACGCTTGACTAGAAACCTTTGATTATATACCTACTGTCACTAAAACATTTTATTTTTGTACTGAGTACTGACTACTGAACCCTGTGCGTGGTCTGACATGCACTTGCCGGTTTTTTATGTAATCGCTTGAGAAACAAGTCGACTGGCCACTTGATGAAAAGTGGTTACCTCCGCCTCGAAAATAGATGGCAGCACCTCTGTTGGTAGCAATTACAATTAATCAGAATGAGTTAAATTGTCAATAATAATGTCAAACAAACTTTATCCAATGAAATTGCTTTGGTACCAGCGATGGTGGCGTCGCCAGTTACCTAGTTTCCTACCCCATTAGATAGATACATGTAAAAAATAAAGTGAAACGTGTTCAAACAACTATTTTCCCTGGACATAGGTAGTGGTGCCGATCCTCTTGTTCACCAACAAAATTTAAATTAGAGATTTGCTATCATTTACTAACAGAAAGCGTGAAAAAAGGACGGAGATAGAGAGAACTAATAGAGATGTCAAGCTATCTAGTTTACGCCTTGAACTTCTATGTGTTTTTAGTCGACACGTTCTGAAGCTGAAGTGTCGTCATAATTTGTATGTTATTACGACTTTTGACAGCTCTTATTTACGTCACTCTCTTTCTTATTTTAAGAGAGTGAAAAAGATGGCAGTAGCCTTAATTAAGTTTAGTTTGTGCACAACAGGATCGCCACCAATACCTGACATTTTGTCCCTTTAAAATAGCTTTCTCGCTGAAAACAGCGAGGTGTGATCTCACTATGATAGGAGTTTCGGAACAAGAGCACCAATTTGCAAACGTATAGCTAGATACGTTTTTAATCGAATCATCGTATCGGCCGCAAATTTTCAGGCCTGGTTTCAGTGTAATTCTCTCTCTAATAAAGAGTCTGAAGCTTCCCTATAAACATTAAAACGAATTCTTTCACCACCTCCTTCGCATCGCCTTGGAGTGATAACATTATAAAGTTATCTATGTGTTATTTTGTATGTAAAAAGTTGGCAAACTAGACGACGGCCCACTCGATGTAAAATGGCTACCGCCGCCTTCTTTACAGTTTACTGTCAGTCGTTCTTTATCTTCATGCGGTCTGCGGGTCAACCAAAGGGCATACAGCGCTCTGCGTGTACAATACAATAATTCATTCAGGGTGTTGATGGGGTTGCCACGCTACTGCAGTGCTGCCGGCACGTTCGCAGAGGCGAGAATAGATGGCTTTCACGCCATGATGCGCTTTGGTGGAGTCCGGGCCTAACACCGGAACACAGTAATGCTGCTTGGCGGCAGAAATAGGAGTGGTGGTAGTAGTTCCCCGGACGAACTCTTTAACAAGGAGCTCTACTACTATTGAATGCTTAATGTGGGCGATACAATGCCGACGGGCTCGTCTATCGTCGCCTTAGAGTGAAGACCTCGGGAATGCAATTTGGTCATTTTTAATTTATCACGACTTTTATGTACCATAATTATAAGAGAGCCGCTCTATGCGAAATTATTTTGTAGCCATTGAAATTAAGTCCATACTGGGTATATAACATTCGTAATAAATATAAATGACTATCTTTTGCCCGCGACTTCGTCCTCGTGAAAGCTCACAGGAACCCTGCAATGAGCAAACGCATTCAAGAGGTTTTCACTATATGGCGACGCTATTGTAAAACAATTGTAACTAATGTGTGCACTAGTACTCTCCATCCTGTAGGTATCTACACTAAGGCCTATTGCACATCATCAACTGTTATGCCGTGGCCAAACGAATGCCTTACGCGCGTTTAATTAACGCATTTAGTGACAAGGATGTGTGCAAACAGATGCGTTAATTTAATTGCGTTAGATGTTATGTGGTCACGGCATTATACAAAAAAAAAGATATATAAAATTTTTATATAACATTACTATAATAACACAAATCATGCGCCTTCGCGTCTTTTCAAATCCATTCGTTGTTTACAGAGTTTTGTATGTTTGCACAACTTATACGCAAAACGTTTTTGTTCTGCGGATTCGTGCTTAACTGCCCCATCGATAGGCATAACTAAGCTATGCCTGTCTATTGTCTAATTACCTAACTTGTGCATAACTACCAACTAGACAAAGTCACTTATACAATTGCTACGACAAGAGTCCTTTATATCTGGATGACAGATTCTAGCGTGAGAACTGCGTGACAGGACAGCTGTCACCACATCTACAGCGACGAAGTCGTACAAAACGTACGAGATTGATATCGTTTGGACGACTTCTGGACGACTCCATAAACTGTTAGCGACTGTATAATTGAAGCTGTCTAGGAGGGTTTGCAGAAAAGACTGCTATAGTGAGCGAGAGGCTTTGTAACACTAAGAAGAACTTAAACGTAGTACGAGTGCTGGTTGGACGAGCAGGTGTCGGTCGGGGTGTGGGTTCCGCAGCCTACCAATACTCGACACGCCGGCAGGGGCGACGACGAGTATTGCTGAAAAGAAACAATACACAATACTCATCATTATCAAACCAATATGTAGGCAAAAATAATAGGGAATTGCCGTAGTGACTCAGTTGATGTGACGGTTGTTATTAGCAGATAAAAGGACGCTGTTGTCCGCGTCCAGTATTAAAAGAATACGTCCTTACTGGCTTATTCATTAACGCCCATTTGGAACAGATGAAGCAATAAAATGTTGGACGGTAGGTGCCTCTTGTGATGTAGGCATCCCCTAAGAAATAATTTTTAGAAACTCGACCCTTAACGGAGTAAAAAGGGGTGTTAAAGTTAGTACGGGAAAATCTTATTGCATGGCCTGATCAATTCGAAACATAGTATAAATAATCTTTTCATTACTCATACTTTGAAGGTAGGTCTGAAGTTGCCTGAGGAGCGGGTTGAAAGTAATACTTTTCAGCCTTAGGGAGAATCGTTTTCAACTGACAGCTGTCAAATTATAAAAAAAAAACTAGTTCCATTTTCACATTTCTATTGAACTATGTTTCAACTTTCTATACAGCCACTCAATTACAGCGCGATGTGAAATTGTAATAACATTAAGTTAAATATTAAGAATATACACACATCAAAAGTGTCTAGGGATCAAGCATTTTTATGCGGATTTCTTGAGATTGAGATGTGGCTTTGTAATAAATTTATGATTTTATAAATTTATATGGATCCTTTTTGGTGCATTTCATAATTTGAATCAGGAACTGTGAATCAAATTCGAGTAAAAGATGAAAATCAGCTGTCAATATTTTCCCTATAAAAACATACAACGCATTGAAGACATTATTAGTGCTACTGTTTCCCTACTACTGATTAAAACCAACGTTATTATGGAGCGGCGACGTCATTTAAGCAGGGAAGAAATGCTCAGAGCCGTGGGAATGATAGAAGCTGGTTCCCGGCAACGTACTGTGGCTTTAGCTCTGAATACAAGTCAGAGTGTTATCAGTCGACTTTGGACACGTTACCGAAGCACTGGTACCGTGGCTGAGCGCCATGGAGGACGGTATCGCTGCACCACACGGAGACAAGACCGATACATTCAAATCTTAACTCGAAGAGCTCCAACAATAACCGCCATGATGTTAGCCGTGAGGCTTCATCACTCTTCAGGGAACTTAATTAGCGATCAAACAGTCAGAAACCGCTTGCATGAAGTGAACCTTCATTCCCGAAGACCGCTACGGGTACCACCTATAGCAATGCACAATCGTAGGATTCGATATCAATGGGCTCTTGGACACAGAAATTGGGCAGAAGAACAATGGCGTTTCGTGTGCTTTTCTGATGAGTCTCGTTTTGGTATGAGACCGGATACAAGACGTATACGACACTGGAGAACCCCTGGACGCCAACAGCGATTAAAATCCTGCCAGGAAGTCCATCCTTATAGTGGTGGAACCATCATGGTATGGGCGGGTATTTGGATCGGCGGAAGAACTGAGTTGATTTGGATCAGAGGCAACCTCAACGCTCAAATTTATGCTGAGACGATTGTATCAGACGTCATCGTTCCTCTACAAGCGCAAATCGGTCCCTTATTTCAGTTAATGCATGATAATGCACGACCGCACACCGCAAGAGTTGTAAGACAGACTCTCGCCGCAGCTAACATCAATGTCCTGCCCTGGCCTGCTCAGTCGCCAGACTTGAACCCGATTGAGCATGCATGGGATATGCTACAGAGAAGAGCTCTGCCGAATATGGAGGGTATCCAGTCGCAAGAAGACCTTTTTTTGTTGTTGCAACGAACATGGGCGGCCATTCCACAGCGTGATTTGGATGAACTCATTTTGAGTATGCCAAACCGATGTTCTTGTGTTGTTAGTGTTCGCGGTAGAAACACGGATTATTAATTGTTTAAGTTACCCAATAAAATTTTAAAGAAAACTGTTATTTCAGTCTTTTTTTCGAACTTTTGTGTTAGTGGTTCAAATGTCAAAAATCCCTTTATTAGGAAAATGGCAAATTTCTTTATTAATGCAAAGGTGACTTGGTTTATCGTTACTGTGACAAACGAAAACACTTTATTTGATGAATCCTTAAAGAAAATTTTAATTAATATCAATCAGGAGAAAAGTTATTGCAAAAATATATGTTGATCCCTAGACACTTTTGATGTGTGTATTTTTTTAAATGACTTTATTATAATTTAGTTTCAACTATTTCTTTAAATAACATAGATTTGGACAAAATGTTTACCATTTTTTCAATGATGAAAATGAAAAAAAATGGCTGAATAGCTGGCAGGCCACAGAAAAGAAAAAAAAGAAAATGGGCGGGAAAGCGTCAATCTGGTCACTCATTTTTTCTTTAGTTTTTTTTTTTTTTTTTTTTTTTTAAATTTTTGGCTTCGCGCTATTTGTGCATCTCGCCAGACGTCAAGTATGGTAGAAATTTAAAACGAAGAATGACTAATTTTTTAAGGTAGGGAAACTGGATTATTCTTAAGAAGACAATTCGGATAGATTTGGATAGGATCAGAAGAGATGAGTATGGATGAGATGTATTTGAAAAACTGCTAAAAAGAAACTAAAGGTCAAGGATATGAATGAGGATGAACTATCTACACAATTTAAATTTTAATATTATTTACAGAAATATAAGAGGCAATACACTTATAGACTAGGAAGTTATTTGTACAAAGCAATGAAAGTATAGAAGTAGGAAAAGGAGTACGGAGGGATACAAGATTACTTAGGAAGGAACAACGATCATAGAGCGGGCAGTTGAAAAAAATATGATTTAAGTCCCCAACATCCGTTCCACATGTACAAATAGGGCTGTCAATAATATGAAGTCTGGCAAGGTGGGCTGGACAACAAACATGACCAAGTCTAATCCGGATAAGGATGGAGGTCTCCGCCTTGCCAAACTTTGCCCTAAAGAACCACGGCTTCACAGGAATTTCGGGCTGAATCAAAGAATAATAACGGCCCTTCAATCTACTACTTAAATCCCAAGCTACCTTCCAAGTATCTCGGAGGAAGGTCTTCGGTAAAGCCATAAGATCACAACAGAAATTTTTATAAGGATACAAATCCCCACACTGCACAGCGTCACTAGCAAGATTATCAGCAATTTCATTACCATGGATTCCGACATGAGCAGGAATCCACGCAAATTGTACAGCATAACCCTCAGAAGTGGCTCTAAACGCGAATTCTCTTATTTCAAATATAACCGGTAGCTGAGATTTGTACTTAAATGGAAATTTATCTAAGGCTTGAAGTGCGCTTAAAGAATCCGTAAATATAATAGTTTTTTTTAGTTTCAATAAATTAACATATTCAACTGCTTTGAGTAAGCCGAAACATTCACCTGTAAATACAGATGTCTCCGGAGGGAGTTTAATTTTTTGAACAATATTATATTGAGAATGGTAGACACCTATTCCAACACATCCAGATGGAGACTGCTTAGAAGCGTCTGTAAAGATATGATGGAAACCTTCACAATTCTCAGCAAGAAATGTTTTAAAATTGAAATTAATATTGGGGTCAGATTTATCCATGCAGCTGTATCTAATATTAGGAGAAAATTGTAGACTGTCATAACTGCTGCTGAATAAAGGAAGTTTATTGGAACGGTGAGTAGGAGAAGATAGGGAAAGAAATTTTTGGTAACTCACAACTAAACATGGGACAGTTTTATGAGTCCAGTAGATAGAAGAGTTAATGTGTGTTCCTAAGGATGCCAATTTTGAGATAAGAGGGTGACCTGAAAACTGAAGAATTCTGAAGAAAAACTTATCAGAAAGAAATTGCCTTCTAAGATGCAAAGGGGCATCACAGCATTCAACTTGAAGTGCGTTAATGGGACTGGATTTCATCGCGCCTGAAATAATCCGAAGTGCTTTAGCCTGTATGCGATCTAGTTTTTTAAAAGCCATAACACTTCCGGGTTCTAAAATAAACATACCATAATCTAATATGCTTCTAATGATAGCGTTATAAATAAGCTTTAAAGAGAAAGGGTGTGCACCCCACCACACCCCAGAAAGGCATCTAAGAATATTTAAGTGGTGTTCACATTTATTAATAACATAATCACAGTGTGGAACACTGCTAAGTTTAGAGTCCAAGATTACTCCTAGATACTTGAATTTGTCTTTAACTGGAATAGGAATGTCATTATATAAAATATTTACTTGAGGAACTATTCTCTTCCGGGTGAATAACACAGCTGCGCATTTAGACGTGGATAGCTCTAAACCATTTAAATGTAACCATGAAGCTAGATTAGTCAAAGCAGAAGAGAGAACAGAGCAGGCATGTTCAACAGAATGACTAGAAAAATATAACAATAAGTCATCAGCATATTGTAGCACGTTAACTTTATAGTTGTTATCTAGATCAAAAGTGTATATATTGTATAACAGAGGACTCAGCACTGAACCCTGTGGAAGCCCTCTCCATATAAGACGAGATAATTGATGATCTGCACATGAAAAAATTACAGAACGTTCGGTTAGAATATTTATAATGAAATTAGATAAATTAATTGGCACTTGTAGAACATGCAATTTTTTTTGTAAAACTGATAACAACACATTGTCATATGCAGCATTAATATCTAAGAATACAGCTACGGTGGACTCATTATTGGAAAAAGATAACCTAATATCGGAAGTGAAAATACTTAGACAGTCAATGGTGCTTTTGCCCTTTCTAAAACCATATTGAGAAGCTGCCAATAAACCTTTACTTTCAACATACCACTCAAGACGATTTTTTATTAAGTGTTCCGCTAATTTCATCAAAATTGATGATAAAACAATGGGACGGTAGGAAGAAACATCAGATGGTAATTTATGAGGTTTCAGAAATGGCAATACCATTTGACGTTTCCATTCAACAGGAATGTTTCCAGTTTTCATAATGGAATTTATTAGACTTAGATAATAATTAAGAACACTATCGCTTAAATTGCCAAAAAAGGAATACGGAATGCCATCAATACCTGGTGCAGAATCCACAGTATTAAGAATAACACCCTTCAACTCATTAAACGTGAACGGAAGGTCTAACACGGTGTTAGTGCTTTTATTACTGGACTCATTCTCATTGGGCACGGGCAGTAATACGTTAATAGCTTGAGGAACCCATGGTGGTGCTAATTTATCTGCGAAGTCATGAACTAAAGTCACGGACTAGAAAAGAAAGAAGGACTCCGCGCCACGCATATCGAAAGTGAAGCACCGTAACGATCTATGTGTGCGTGATTTGAGGGATACCAGATAAATGAAAATTTCCCCATTTTTTTAATTTTCACAGTTCATTAATTTGTTTAAATGAAGCGATATAAGAAGTCCACTTCTAGAGGAGCTCGTGGCTAAATAATTACAGCCGCATAGACCGATCTTCCGGGTTAAGCCACGCTTGCCGAGGTTGGTCTGTGGATGGGTGACCATTTACCATAGCGAGTTTCCTCCGTGCCTCGGAAAGCACGTAAAGCCGTTGGTCCCGGCTGTCATTTGTAGATCTTTAACAGTCGTTACTGTTGGTCAGAAGGCAGAAAGTCTGACAACCAGTCTTACCAAGAGTATCGTATTACCCAGTTACTGGGTTGTGGAGGTCTGATAGGCAGTCGCTCCATGTAAAATACTGATATTCAGCTGCATCCGGTTCGACTGGAAGCCGACCCCAACATAGTTGGGAAAAGGCTAGGCAGATGATAAGAAGTCCACTTAAATTATTTAATTGAAATTACAAACATACTTTGTAAAAAACTTAAAATTAAGTATTTATTTTGTATGAGTGACAAGAAAAACGTTTTCGACGGAATCCAATGTTCTTCATTTCTGCAGTTTCTTATTATTTGAATCCAATCATTATTCCACGGTTGATTTGCTGTAGGAAATCTATAAAAATAAAGAACACCATAAAATGGATTACCCAATCTTTTGGGAAAATTACCCATTTATTTTCCGACAACACTTATACGTCTTTTGAGGTTTTGGGTTCCAATAGTAATAATTTTAAAATGTCAAAAATATAATAAATCAACAAATTAAATGAGTGTCTTATTTGTGAATGTTATTCCTTGACACTTTTTCTGGGATGTAGAATTATTTTTAAACCATTTCACAACACAAGAAGGCATTATTTTATTTTATTACTTGACGTAAACAGTACCTACAATGACGGCGCGGTGCCGCGTAATGGCGGCCGGTCGGCATCTTATGATGTAAATGTGTGCGTGAGGCGTGTTTGTACAAACGGTCCGGCATACTTATAGTGCTTCACTTTTGATACACGTGGCGCGGAGTCCTTCTTTTTTTTCTAGTCCGTGACTAAAGTATCAGAAATAAGGGAAGAGGGGTTGTTAAACACGGACCTAAATCTGCGAATATTACGCCAAACTATTGAGGGATGTGTATTCGGTGAAATTGACAAACAGAAGTTTCGCCAACTTTCGAATTTCTTTTTCTTAAATAATTTGCGCGTTTCTGCAATTATATTAGAAAGAATATCAAAGTTACTATGAGACATATTTAGGTTATAATTTAGCTCCGCTTGTTTGCGTTTATGAACAGCATCTGTGCACTCAGAGTCCCACCAAGGAGGCTTCGGAATAGTTCTAGTATTATTATTTTTAGCAGGAAAAACTTCGTCAGCTGCTGCAATCAAAATTTTCGCTAAAGATTCAGCACATGAGTTTTCATCACCATCCGAGATAGCAGGAAGGGAAGAAAACATACTGTCAACACTATTTTTATATTTATCCCAGTCACTATGACTTTTGTTAGGGAGCTTATATTTTAAAGTTGATCTCTTATTTGGAATAGAAGGTTTGGAGAAAGGGAAAGAAATTAAAATTGGAAAATGATCACTACCAAATGTAAAGGGGAGAGTATGCCATGTTAATTTAGAAGCTAAGTTTGGAGAACAGATAGAGAGGTCAATTGCACTTTGTCTCTGGCTGGGATCAGAACGTCGTGTGGGAGATCCTGTATTTAAAATGCACAGGTTGTGCAAGTCTACTATGAAATGAAATGAAATGAAATGAAATGAAATTGTTTATTCTGCAAATTGGATATTTAAAAATCACTTTTACATGTCGGTTTATTCTTTTAAAGCTAGATGTCGTCGGCGTTTCCTATCTGACTACCTCTGAGAAGAAAGGCCGAAACAAACTCAGGGGTCAAAGTCTCTTTTAAAGTCCAGACATATTTTCTGTGACAAAAATTTGTGTGAGGACAATGCAGAGCAACGCCTGGACTGGCCTTTTGAGGAAAGTTCCAGAGCAGTTTGAGAGGACCTGTCCCAACCGATGGCACGCATGTATCAGCCATCGTAAAGCTCAACCCTATCTTAGGGAGCTCAACGACCCGACACACAACATTACTACCAGCCAGGACCATGAAAGTAGGCCATAAAATACTCAAACCGCCAGACAGTTATGAAAATACTGTAAGTATTGAACCTGTATAATACTCACACTCACAATATAAGGCATTATTACAATATGAATGCCACAATAGTATTAACAGAAATTACATAAAAATAATTAAATTAATAATAATTGATAAAAATAAATCAAATTAGAATGTCAAGTTTCATATAATAATGTCAAGATGCGTCAAAGTATGTGTATAAAATAGAGAAGATATATGCAAAGGCATAACGACAATTCTGTATCTAGCGAGCAGCTCAATCCCAAGCGTTTTTATCATCTACATAATCGGAAATTTTATAATACCCTTTTTTACAAAGTTTAGTTTTAATTAAATTTTTAAATAATATGTCCAGTAGCTCTTCACCATAACAATTAGAAATAGAACTGCCCCAAGATTGGTGATGACAATTGAAATCCCCCAATACTAGGAAAGGCCTAGGAAGAAAAGAAAAGAGATGATTAACCTCTTGAAGTAAAGAAGATGAAGGGTGAGGAATATAAATAGAAACAAAACAAATATTATACATTTTAATTGCTACAATTGATAAGTCATCACTGTGAGGAGGTAACGAAATGATAGAGAAAGGGATAGAGTCTTTAATAAGTATGGCTACACCACCATACCCATCAGATCTATCATCCCTAATAGTCAAATAATTATGAATTTTAAAAACATAAGTAGGTTTGAGCCATGTCTCTGCCAAAGCAAAGACAAAAGGCTCATGTTTATTAATAAGATATATTAAATCACTTTTTTTATTGATTAGACTGCGGCAGTTCCATTGAACGAGTTTTGCTTGATGGTCCATTTAGGGAGGACTGGGAGAGTTTTTCAAAAATAGGGGCAACGTTGGACGGTGAAAAGTTGAACTGTGTAAGAAGATTAAAGAAGGCGGTTAAAAAATCATTTAGTGGGAATTGGGTATCTGATTCATTTTTATTCTGATTAATAAGAGCACAACCATTAGAAGGTTCTGGAATATCAAAATCTTTGATAATTGCATTGTGGGCATCTTTATTGTAACCTGGGATGGGAATTGGAGGAGAACGAGGTTTAAGAAAAACAGTTTTTTTATAACCAGAAGGAGAGCTTTTATTTTGAAAAGATGCAAAAGATTTATCAGGAGAGTTTCTAGAGGGAGAAAGTAAAGCATCTGCGAAAGACTTAGAAACAGGGGGGTGTAACTTTGAGGCTTCAGAGTAAGATAATGAATTTTGAGCCATATAGGTTTTAATCTGTTTTTGCCTTATAAATTCTGGGCATGTTTTATTAGTTGCAAAATGGTAACCAGAGCATAAGCAACAAGATGCATTTTCTAATTCTCTATCACAACTATCACCTGTGTGGTTTTGGCCACATTTATAGCAGCGAGGTTTAGACCTGCACTGTAGCTTTGTGTGACCAAACCGACAGCAGTTAAAACATTGTATAGTAGGGTAAATATACAGATCTACAGGTAGGGCATTGTAGCACATAAATATGCGTTTAGGTAAGATCTGACCGTCAAAAGTAACAACTATTGTTTGTGAAGGTTTCCAAACAGCTGACCCATCAACCAGTGTTTTAAAATTAAGGCGTCTAATTTTTAATATAGGACCACAACCTATTGGTACAGAAATGTTTTCTATTACCTCCTCTGGAGACCATTCAGCTGGAACCCCACGAACCAGTCCCATTCGAGTAACGTTAAAAGTCGGTATAAAAGCCATTAAATTCTGGGCCTCTAGGCTGTTATTTTGAATAAAAGAATTCGCGTCAGTATAAGTGGAGAAAGCGATGGAAATTTTATTGCGTCCAATCTTTTTAACGCTACCATTAATAATGTTATTAAATTTATTTCGTTTTAAGAAATTTCCAAATGCAATGGGGTGCAGTGTAGTGCCATCATTAGGAGCTAAAGTATTTTTTGAAATATGAATGATGTAAGGCGAATTATCAGTTTTGTCATAAAGCTTCCGCCCCACTGGAGAGGAAGTAGATTGAGCTGGAGAGGAAGCAGGTTGAGCTAGAGAGGAAGCAGGTTGAGTTGAAGAGGGAGCCACAATATTTTTCTGGGCTTTCGGTAAAATCTCAGTTTCTGTTTGTAATTGCTCTATAGTGTGAGTTGAATCGGAACAGTTACAGCCCGACAACTCCGAGCCGTGGTGTTTTCTTCTTCGCTTGTTGCAGTGCTTGCAAACATGAATGCGACTTCTTTTTAGGGAACGGGCTGAAGTGGACCCATCAGTGTCCATGCCCGACTCGTTGGATTGAATAGTTACGAAACACCCTGCCGGGGGTACAAAGCCCCCCGGGTCAGGCGGTTCGTTCATGTCCCCTCCGCGCAAGGAAAAAGTAATAAAAACTTACCGCTACAGAAGAAATAAGTACACTAAACTAAATAAGTATATACAAACTATAAATAAACAACAGAAAACTTCTCAACTGATCACTATATCTTATAATTTATAAATTTTAAACAATAGCCAAAAAAAATATACGCCCGCCAAATCCAAAGTTTCCCGCGCTTTTCTTTTCTTTAGTTAATTCATGTTTTTATTTTTACTTTCCTTGTATTCGCAATGAAAAGCAGTGTTTACCTCGGATTAAAGACTCATTTAGTCGCTCGAACTATTGGCGCCCTCACTACTCTCGGGCGCCAAACCCCGTCTCGGGACTAAATTAGTTACTTTCACCCCTAGGCTAACAATGTACTATTAAGGAAAATAATAAATTTAACGTTTTAGAGTTTTTCCAAAATCAATCCCTACTAAATTGTGGCTACGTATATCGTAGAATACTGTCAACCTAACCCACCATCGGTAGTGCTTACTTAGCACCATATTCTTCTTTAAAGGCACTGACAAGTCTGCAGTTTGCAGCCTGTCTCGGACTTGTACCTTTATTGTACACCATAGACGCGTAAGGAAAATACACACTGAAATGGGTGGCCTCATCATTAAAAACGATGTCATTCAGACAACTTTTGGATGGACAAAAATAATTAAAAATAAAGAAAAGGGGGCAGTATGCGGTGTACTAACTACAATAAAATGAGTAAACAAATAAACGTATAAAATACGTACGTATACAGGGTGTCCCGAAATTCAACGTAAAGCCGGGAATCAATGATAGCGCAGTTTATGAATATTCAGAAAAAATATAGAAAAAATTAAAGCTTCGTTTTCGAGTTTAATTTACCATGACTAAAATGTTACCTCATAAATCTTACAATTAAACATGTTTTAAAAACAAGGTTAGAACAAAACTTTTTTTTTTCTTTACCTTAAACTGCGTTGACTTTCGAGACAACCTGTATTTAATGTTCAAGGAACAACGCTAAGGCCGCTTGTACACGCTAAGAAAAGTCGCCAGGCCTATGCAAGAATTCGTGTCGTTTCTACACACGAACTGTGTACACTACTACAGCGCTGATCAAGAAAAAAATCTTGCCTGCGCTAGACACGACGCGTGAACGTTGCTGCGGTACGGTGGGGGGCGGGGTAGGATAAGATGGTTCAGGTAGTTTTTGTACGTTTGTTTGCGTGGACGTAGACTCACGACTGCCCGAAAACAATCTTAACGTTTACACGTTCCTATTCGTCTTGTCTGCAGTAGACACGAGAAGTTTTCGTGCCTAGATCCGACAAAATTTTTGTCGAGTTCATGATGACTTGGTCCTATCTGCAGCAGACACGGTGAAATTTCTTAGCGTGTACAAGCGGCCTTACGGTGGACGAAAGCTAGTGCAAAAACCCCTTTAGTTAAAGGTGACATTCAGTTGATAGAGGTACCAGCAAGTTATTGTACATAGTGTTCCTGAGGACTATAGGCCTTTAGCCCTAAAGGGGATAGAACCTTTGTGGCATAGCCCCCCCCGCTGCCATTTTGATTTTTTTTCCAAGTTGCGGCGCACGATTACACTAACATATATGGGTAGAGGACACTTAGACAAACAGAAAATATCAGGGATATGGTGCCCTAAAGTGTCACGTTATTTGGACTTAAACATTTTTTTTTCAAGATTGAAGCGCACTTTGTTACTGGTAAATATGGATAGAGAACACTCAAACAAACAAAAAATATTCAAAGATATGATGCCCTAAAGTGTCACGTTGCCGAGATATTTTGACTTAAAGTTTTTTTATTGCAGCGCACTTTGTAACTGATGGGTGGAAGACACATAAACAAATAAAAAATATTCAGAGATATGGTGCCCTAAAGTGTCACGTTACCGAGATATTGTATCGAAATAATCTTGAAAAAATCTTTGAGTCCAAATACCTATATAATTATAGGCAACGTGACACTTTAGGGCACTATATCTCTGAACATTTTTTGTTTGTTTGAGTGTCCTCTACCCATATATGTTAGTCTCATCGTGCGCCGCAATTTGGAAAAAAAATGAAAATGGCGGCAGGGGCCTATGCCAGCTTCCATAGAAAAATGTTCGAACCCCTTTAAGCCTATCGGTCCTTTTTCAGAGCTAAGCTAATAAAGAAGGACTTTAAAAGACTAGTTATTTTAAAAAGCCTATGAGCCTATAAAAGCCATTAGGCATTTTTATCCAGCGGGAATCTTTTTTCAAGTAATAGGCTTATTTTAAGGCTGAAGCCATTTTTGAGACTGAGTCTAAGTAACCCATCATATGAATTAAACAACATTTATTTTATAATTATGCATTTATTTTAAGAAAAAGATAAGAAAATTAGTATTTTACTTAAGTATCGCCAAAACAATTAAGCCACGATGAAAGGCACATTGAAGATCTAATGTTTTTATGAGACAGACGATTTATTTTCTTATCCTGCTTTGGGCAACGATTTTTCACTGGGAACACTTGTAGGTAGCAGGTATAGATAAAATATATACAAGGTGTAACATAAATAACGCACAACCTTTTAAGGGATCACTGTCATTACAAACAACTTTTACTATGGGACCAAAAGGGGAAATCGAGATAAAAAAACAGCTCTTCCCTACATTTTGACGAGTTATGCGAATTGCGATTTCAGATTTTAACAAGAATTTCTGAGGTTTGGATCTGTTTGCTTTATTTATATTTTATGAGTACAGTTACCCCTGAGAGGTTATGCGTTATTTATGTTACACCTTGTATAAAAGATACTTGTATAGCTATAGCCTCGAGGACTAAGAGCTTCATAGCCTTCATAGCCATTTCAGACGGTTAAGCGTTATTTTTGTCAGAATAAAAAAGCTTAGGCCTTTACAAGACTTTGGACCTCCAACCAAGTCTTGAATAGGCCTAGCCTAAAGGACTAAAAGTCTTTACAGGCTTTTAGCCTATCAAGCTCCTTAATTACGAGACTAGCCTTAAAAAAAGGCTAAAAGCCTATAGTCCTCGGGAACACTAAATTGTACATGCAGTGCCGGCCCGAGGCAAGTTTTAGGATGGAGCGAGATCCAAATTATGGCGCCCCCCTTACTTGCCCCTAATATACAAAGTGGGGATGACGATACAACAATAAATGATACGTGTTCTAGTACCGTACACAAAAAAAAATGACATTTTTTGTCGCATGATTTTTCAATTTCACTCATTCATGTAGATGAAGGGACGTTGAAGTGGAAACCTATGTTAACTATATCTGTTCTATATTTATATGTATATATTATATTCTATATCTGGGGCCCAATTCTCCTAAAATAAATTGTTGCCAAACGCAATCGAACCACAACCGTCAGTCAGTTCTTGTTTTCGAAAACTTTCAAAATGATTGATTTTGTTTTTTGTGTCAAACAATTCGACAGCTTTTGAAATTGAGAACTGTCTGAATGAACGATTTATCAAGATTTAAGTATTTTAAGAGAATTAGGCCCCTGTTGTACGAAAATTCCTGTGACTAAACTATTGAATGTATATGAGTGATTCTTTGTATTCAGTCGTAAAACCCATCATAGAATACTTGGTATCATTTAATGTTGTATCGTCATCCCCACTTCGTATACCAGTTGACTGAGGCGCCTCCTTGGACTTGGCGCCTGGAGTAGCCTCTCCGTTCGCCCTATGGTAGGGCCGGCCCTGTGTACACACGGCTACACATCAAGCTATACATAACCAGTTTATCTTGGCGTCGCTTTGAATAATCTTTTCGCACAAGTAACGGTCAGCTTATACTGGTTTTGCATAGCTTGAAGTGTAGCCGTGTGTACATGTTAAATTACCCACAACACACCAGGCTGAAATTACGTCGCGTCCTACCTAAGTATATAAAAAACATAGACGTCGAAGTTCGGTCGCGTAATTTCGGCATGGTGTGGCGCTACACTTAAGCTTGGCTTGGCTTGATGGAATGAAATAGATAATGACTAAAACTTACGTTTTGACATGTTGCTAACTGATTTACAGTGATGTTTGTTGTACCGTGTAGACGCTCCTCTCGGACAAAGTCAGGCTCTCGATGGAATGCTCCTAAATAAAATGAAGGGAGTTGAATGTTAAGTGCTTCAGGCATTGACTTAGAATAAGTATGGACCTCGGGTCATCGCTCAAAAATGTCCGAACCGAAAGAGAGTTAAAACACGATGAATTTGAAAAGAGCTACAATTGCGCGCGTCATTATTCTTTTGGGCGAACAAGCAGCTACACCTCAATGTCACATGTCAACAATGCCGTTCTGTGTAGTGAAATCGTGTAAAAAGTAAAAACTACTCCAAAAAGTGAAAAAAGTTGATGGTGTATCATATTTTCAGTAGGTATATTATTGTTTTTCAATTTTAAAGTATTATTTTGTTAAGGAACAATGTATTTTGCTTAAAATTGAATTAATTGCAAGAGCAAAACACACAATAATCCAACTAAACAAAAAGTATCTTATTTTCCTTCCTTTGTTTGACCAATTATGTCAACTTCATTTGGTTGGATTACCATAAGAAACTTGACATATTTGTCAGACATTAGAACAAAGATTCCAAAGAGTCGTTATTTTTACGCGATGTTTTTTTTTGTATTGCGATTTTGAACCAATTGCAATTTGTTTTGTTCTATTCATTTAAACAAGTTAATTTTAAACTTGCATTGTATGCAAACATATTATGTACGAAAATATGTATGTTGTCCTTCCGTTTCAAAATTGTATTGGTTTTTCGGTCACTACCAAGTTTCCGATCGAGCTGAAATTTTGCAGGTAGGTATGTGAATCTTAGATCATTAAAATGTCATTGAACTAATTTGATGATGGAGCCGAAGATTAGGCAGGCACAGGAACAAATGGTAGGCTTGTCGAGTTTCAGCTCATGTATTTTGTCATTATAAGCACTTTTCATTACATAAATAATGACGTAGGTCCGATAGTAGAGCCGGAAAACGGGCTCTGGAACTCCCTAATGGCAAATAGTGGACGCGTGACGTTTGGGCTCGTTTGTTTAGTTATCATAAACTCTTTTAAATACACATGACAAAAAATTGTTCCATTCAAAAAAAAAAATATGCCTCTGATTTAATTTCAGTTTTCCTCGAGATCAATTAGATGAAAATGATGATGCTGCTGATGCTGATGGTGATACTTCAGCAAAGGAAGCGAAATCGCGTTTTTGAAAATGACGATGTTGTAATTTTGCAAGAAATGTTCTATGCTCTTTCAGTTGGATTAAATATTTAGCGATCGCAATAAAATAATATAACAAATAATAAAATCTTTAAAAAAATAAGGTTGCTCTATTACTCCTATGTTATCCAAATTTTCGTTTAACATTAGATGAAGTTTCGACATTTGAAAAATTGAGCAGTGCTGTCATGTTTTCGTATGGTAAAAATTGTTGCAAGCAAAATTAGGCATTATGATAACGACATAGGATTTCGTCCATCGTAAATGAGCTTGTTGGTATTTCTAAGTTTGTAATATGTCAATTCAGGACACTTTTATCGTGAATTTTGTACTACACTCGTTGTCCATACTTATTCTAAGTCAATGGCTTCAGGCAATGTTATTATGATAAGTGAAATATTGAAATAAGAATAATCATAATTGACACAGTTTCCTTGTATATTTTAAAGAATTTCCTGACTCCTGTGCTAGTTTAACTGTAGGTATTGCAGGAGCCAGTGTGTTCCCCATATACAGACCCTCATACAAATCAGCTGTTCCCTACATTTATGTTCGCATAACTCGTCAAAATGTAGGGAACAGCTGTTTTTTTTTTGCGATTTCAGTTTTGGTCCCATAGTAAAAGTTGTTCATAATGATGAGTGCAGTGACCCCCTAAGAGGTTGTGCGTTATTTATGTTACACCTTGTATAGGATTATGCCAATTACAGAAATTAGATAAATGAGATAGAATCTAGATGAAATAGATAAGAGAGCACGATATGAGCGAACGATAGGTATCTAAGACAGAACAGACATTGATGTTGTGGCGGAAATAAAAGACGAATACTACCTACATAGAAGAAGTGTACAACAAATAAACCACAGTAGAAATCGCTTAAAACGATTACGTTTAGTATGTTTGCTAGCCATGGATTATGAGAAGCATTTTTATATATACATTTCGATACGATTACGCATCCAACACGATTTTATATAAGAATAGGATTCAAAATGGCGGAGTTACTATCTGCCTTTCGCTCACAGATTATGTGCGTAAGCGAGATGCAAATAACGACAACAATGGAAGTGCCTCCATTTTAAAATATTTTTTTTGTGTAACCGGGTTGTACATCATAGCTTGATCGGGTGCTTAAGGATTTCAAAAAATGAATTAAGTACTTTTAAAATTATATCTGTTTCTAATAAATGTGTAAACATATTATTCTAGTTCAAGTTCATATTCAATTAATATGTTAATATGTTTTTCCCGAGAATCTTGCGACCAGCCGCCTGATTTAGAACGATTTGATTAGTCAGTTGTCGAACGATTCGGTGAGCTATCTCTTTTGCTCTCGTTACGAGAATCATAATCGAAAACTGCGTATTGAGATGGTTCGGAATCGGAATGTGCTTTTTAGAATCGTTTTATGCGGATTCTACTGTAGTTGATAGGAATATCACCTGCTCTGATGTTAAGGTGTATTGTCTGGTCAATATCACACAGTGGAGTGTTTCTGTGCACAAACAAAGTTATGTTTATATACAGCGTGTCCCAGAAAGTAGTGTCAAGCGGAAGTCCAGAGGTAGAACATCCTTTGAGGTACCCAAATCACCCCCATGTATGTTCCGCGATTTTTTGTAGTTTTCGAGTTATGAATATTTTTCATGTTTTTTAATCAAACTCTGACTACAACGACATTTTTGATAATAGTGACGTGAATAGTTGAGACACATGAGTAATTTTTTTTTCTAAATTAGCTGATTAGTAACCCTATCGAATGTATAAACATTTGTAACCATAAATGTAACGGATGCGTTACAAAAAAATATTGAATTGTCATAAAGTTAAATTCCTGCATGTTTCCTAAATCTTTGTGGGTGATTTAAAAATAAATCTCCCTAAACTTTTTTTGTCAGATGTATTTTAAAACTTATCCATTTTATCAGCTATTTACCCTGTAAATTTCATCGAGCTATCTCTACGACATCACAATAAAAATTTCATTCAAAGCATACAATATCGAAAATTCCAGTTGTAAAAGGGTGAATAAAAAATTTGTTTAAAACTAACTAATAACGTCTTTTTAGTAACCTTGTAGGATCACACCTTTATCATCATCATTCACTTCACACATTTCACCTCCTTTTTACCTTTTACAATTAAACCTCTTTCTCTATCACAGGCCACTTATTTGGAACACACTCGTTCAAATTTTAAAAATGCGAAAAGTAAAATGCAAGCTGTTTTTGGACCACTCGAAAAGAAACAACGAAAGGGTGCGGACGGTCTGCCGGACGGCGGAATTGCTAGGACTCCGCCGAGTGGACGATTACCGGGCCTCTGCCTCTTCTATGCTGCTTGCTGAGCTACCAGCTTCCCGCCGAGTGGGCCATTGCTGGGCCTCCGGCGCTGAGGTGCTGCTGCGCTACAGGCACTCCGTCTGGTTGACGGGCTACGTATTAACCACCCTTCACCTCATTTTTCGTGCTCGCTTTACCAACTGTAAAACTTGATTGTGTGTTCCAATAGCTACAGTTCATTTGAGTGTGACTCCCGGATTTACTGACTGTTTCTTTATATTGTTACTTATCGTATTATAAAATTGTTGTGTGTTAAGTGTTTCCTTATTTGCCCGACTAGGGATAGATAGGTAGGATTCACTGATAACGTCACATTCCTTACAACTGGTGTAGCAGACGTGCTCTCAGGAGATCCTAGGGCCGTCTGTTACATTACAACCTTCGACGCAAAAAGAGGGGTGTTATAAGTTTAACGTGTGTGTCTGTCTGTGGCATCGTAGCTCCTAAACGGATTTTGATTTAGTTTTTTCTCTTGTTTGAAAGGTGACTTTATCGAGAGTATTCTTAGTTATGATTCAAGAAAATCTGTTCAGCCGTTTGAAGATCATCAGCTCTTTTCTGGTTGTTGAAGGAATATGAGCAACTTCTACTGGTCTGATCGATTCGAAATTTACTATCCTGTGACTTCAATGATATTACAATAACATGGTAACCATGACCTGATACTCAAGCATCATCTGAAACAGCATGATACCCAACTTACAGTAGAGGTATTGTGTGCCTATTGATTCTTTAAGTTTATGATAAGTTGTAATGACCTCCTTCTTGTCACATGTCATCAATATCATTGAAGTCACAGGATAGTAAATTTCGAAACGATCAGATCAATAGAAGTTGCTCATATCCCTTCAACAACCAGAAAAGAGCTGATGATCTTCAAAAGGCTGAACAGATTTTCTTGAATCATAGCTAAGAATACTCTCGATAAAGTCACCTTTCAAACAAAAGAAAAAACTAAATCAAAATCCGTTTAGGAGCTACGATGCCACAGACAGACACACAGACACACACGTTAAACTTATAACACCCCTCTTTTTGCGTCGAGAGTTACTAAAAAAGACGTTATTAGTTAGTTTTAATCAACTTTTTATTCACCCTTTTACAGCTGGAATTTTCTATATTGTATGCTTTGAATGAAATTTTTATTGTGATGTCGTAGAGATAGCTCGATGAAATTTACAGGGTAAATAGCTGATAAAATGGATAAGTTTTTAAAATACATCTGACAAAAAAAGTTTGGGGAGATTTATTTTTAAATCACCCACAAAGATTTAGGAAACATGTAGGATTTTAACTTTATGACAATTCAATATTTTTTTGTAACGCATCCGTTACATCTATGGTTACAAATGTTTATGCATTCGATAGGGTCACTAATCAGCTAATTTAAAAAAAAAAATACTCATGTATCTCAACTATTCACGTCACTATGATCAAAAATGTCGTTATAGTCAGAGTTTGATTAAAAAACATGAAAAACATTCATAACTCGAAAACTACAAAAAATCGCGGAACATACATGGGGGTGATTTGGGTACCTCAAAGGATGTTCTACCTTTGGACTTCCGCTTGACACTACTTTCTGGGACACGCTGTATTTATTCTTCCTACAGGGGTATTTTTGAAAAAGGGAAAAAGTAGCATCTCTTTGTTTTTTAAAAATAATAACCTAATTATCCGTCTGGTTATTAGTACCAACTAGCATCACGTTGTTATGGATTTTAATGAAGCTTTTCATGGATCTAGTTTCAGGGTGTCTGTATCAGACCTGCCGCTACCGGGCAAAGGCCTCGACTTCAAAATCAACTCTACTTTATAGTCAAGAATAATCTAGTCCGTAATTATTCATCAGATAAGCTAAATGTCACCTATAAATATGACATTTATGTGTTCAATAATCTTGTCATTACCACTAATGATACGTGGCGAAATGCAAATGTTAGTCATTTAAAAGTTTAGACACCTAATTAGCCTAATAAACAGTTAATGATAGGTTGGTGAAATACTCCTAAACTATGGACTATAAGTAAATAAAGTTTTTACCTAACTGAGGAGCCAGGTATTATGTAAATCAAACTGCCAGAAAAACTCACCATCAGTTGGAACTAAATCAGGGTTAATGTCTATTTCTTCGCGTCTGGATAACAGGATTTTGGTGACGAGAATGATTGTTGTCACTGCGAATGCCAACGCTACTGCGTAGACAAGTGCTTCGATGTATGGCATCCAATGGCTCGGAATGTAGTCATCTAATGTAGAAAACCAGAAAGAACTACATAACTTTGATGTTTTATGGATGTCTTGGCAAACACTACAGGTTGTTAACGAATTCGTGTAATTCCTTCAAACCACATGATCTATTAATGGTATCGATTAACCCCGACCGAGATTTAGATTGATTGAAAATAAAAATAATTATTTTTTCCCAAATTTTTTTTTTGTGATTGAAAATTTCGATGCCATGCATAAATGAATGAAGGCACGGCGACACAGCTGACGGGCACGACTAACGCGATATCGCTCCACGCAGTCAGTTAACTTGGGACGTTAAAATTACTTAGATACAGAATACTATGGTTAATTTTTTGAAAACTTTTTTTTGTTGATTCTGAAAAAAAGCTATGCAGGGTCAATGAGTGTCACCAGTAGATCACGCAGTTTGAAGGAATTACACGAATTCGTTTACACCCTGTATAAGTAGGTAATACATTAAATGCGTCAACTAAAATTACATCATCACCTCTCTCTCCATTACTGTAATGATTGAGCAGAAATCAGAACTCATTGAGGCAGATCAAAATAGTCCAAACTCGAGGGGCCTACAAAGTGTCTTCGTTGAGTTCATAGAGTTTCTTGACAGCTCTTCTCGGTAGGACCTACTTTTTGTTACCGTGCAACTAAATTGTCGAGACGTTACCTAAGTGCATGTACTGTGCCTATTCGAAAAAAAAACATTACATTAGAGTTCGCTTAGGCAACTTTCCGTGTGGTGCCGGAAGTAAAGAATACCACTACCATCTCTTCCCATCCGTGCCATAAAAGGCGACTACGGGATTCACTAGAGGATGGGCAGCAGCGTTCTCTGAGCACTTTAACAACCATACTGCGATCGCCAACCCGCCTGCCAAGCGTGGCGATTATGGCAAACCCCCCCAACATGGATAGCACAGGAAAGAAACGGCCCCTAGTCCCCGGCGGCTCTGCTAGCCCTGGTCATGGTAGCGGTCTAGGTAACGGCGGGGCATGGGGTACTAAGAAGCACAGGGCTGGTTGATGCGGCGAAGCTTGGGGGAGGCCTATGACCAGCAGTGGACGTCTTTCGGCTGAATGATGATGATGATGAGGCAACTTACAACTCCATAACTAGACCAGCAGGGCATTTGCGTAACGGAACAAACATCAATCATGACAGTTGAAGTGTCAAAAAATAAACTTAAAAAAAAAGTAAAAACCGACTTCAAAGAAATACTAAAAGGAGTAAAATAATTACCATAACATAAAATTAATAGTTTCAGAAGTCGGTGGCTTCTATTTGCTTCAGTGTAGAGTTGCACCGACTTCTGAAACTGTTAATTTTATATTATGGTAATTATTTTACTCCTTTTAGTATTTCTTTGAAGTCGGTTTTTACTTTTTTTTAAAGTTTATTTTTTATTAAATACGTTTTAGTGTCATAATTTTAACCCCCTCCTTCGTAACCCTTCTTTTTGGCATTGACGTAGTCGGGCATAAAAAGTCCTTTCAAATGATACCTCCTTACACGATATAATGAAAACATTCCAAAGGGGGCGGGGGGGACACGCACCCCCTACTCTTTTCCAGTAGTCAGTTCCCAAAAACAAATATAAACAAAGCAATATTAGTAATTTGAGAATTTTGCTTTGATCCGATGAGGAGTTCCGTTCCATATCTCTGAAGTTCTTGGTTTAATCATAACAAAATTTATATGGGACCAATCGGGAAGTATACCCTTTCGAACAAAAAAATAATTTTTCAAATCGGTTCATAAATGACGGAGATATGAGGTAACAAACATAAAAAAAAAAAAAACAATACAACCGAATTGAGAACCTCCTCCTTTTTGAAGTCGGTTAAAAACAAATATAAACAAAGCAATACTAGTAATTTGAGAATCTTGCTTTGATCCGATGAGGAGTTCCATTCCATATCTCTGAAGTTCATGGTCTAATCATAACAAAATTTAAATGGGACCAATCGGGAAGTATACCCTTTCGAACAAAAAAATAATTTTTCAAATCGGTTCATAAAGGACGAAGATATGAAGTAACAAACATAAAAAAAAAAAAACAACCCAATTGAGAACCTCCTCCTTTTTGAAGTTGGTTAAAAACAATATTCATTGCGTTGTACATAGTTGTGGAGAAGTCGGATTCTTAATAAACGTTGCTATGGAAATTGTTGATCTGTCAAAATCATAGCCATAGCGATTGAGACTGTGTTTGCACAATTAGAATGCTGTTGAATAGCACTGATTAACTCTTCTGCCCTCTGGTCGGTACGAGCGAGAGGTAGTTTATGCCGTGGTGTTATTAGCCAGTCACCAAGGTTGGTAGCGAGGCCGACTGTCCAGGGCGCGCCAGACGTACCTGAGTGACATCACTCCTGGAGGCTATCATGATGAATAATACTGTGAGTAAACCAGCACTGGGGTGTAAGAAAAGAGCCTCTACGAGTGACGATACTTAAGTACCTACGTCCGGCGCACCCTGGGCAGTAAGCCCCACTACCAACCTTGCTGACTGGCTAATCTTTTCATCACAGTATGAGCTATTTTCGTATAGCTCATGCTGACACGAGAGAAGAAGACCAGCACTCACCCGTTGTAGCCAGTGGCGTCAAAGTCTGCAGGTACACGGTCTTGACATTGCTCCTGCCTCGAGCGTTGATAGCGTACAGCACTGCCGTCAAGTTGCGGGTGTCCACTACAGTGGGTAGGTAGAAGTGCCCCGCGGGGTCTGACACATTCTTGACGGCTTTCCCATCCTCGTCGAGGATTTCAAGCTGAATGGTCTGGGGGCGACCTCCGTCCCAGCCTGTAGAAATACATTATGTTACTGGAACCTTCAGACAGTATGTTAGAGTGGCAGAGTATTTGAGTACGAAAATGCGCGGGCAAAGTTTATGGTGACGTCATCTTGAGTTGCCTCGTGTGGCACTACATAGGTAGAGCTACTAGGCTGCTTAGTTATTATGGCGGTAAAAATGACGATACACGTCAATAGTGGTATTGGCTTGTATTGACAGCATTTTGAAATTATCACAAGCTGTAAGTAGTCGCAAAGACGCGTTTGTCCATATTTTCTTACCTTTCTTACATTGCACCCTCAAAGCATACGGGTAGACCCTGACTACATCGCAGGCAGGGGCAGTCGGCGGTCCTCCGGGAGATATGGTGTAACTGCAGGGCTTCTTCTGCTCGCCGAACAAGTTGGTGGCCCGGCAGAGAAGCAGGCCGATGTCACCCTCTCGAGATAGCCACGTCAGAGTTGAGGAGTAGCGGTGACGATGACCGGGTACCTTCTGCAATATTAGGCCTAAGTGTCAAAGACATTTTTGGTCTGAGAGTATATTAGTGGAGAGGGTAGGTAGGTACAATGTTCTTCTTATTCGCTTCGCTCTTGTCAGATCGGTCGTGGTCGTGATGCACCACTATGAGTTACTGCAGCTGATGTGGCTCGTCTCACGGTGTCTCGCCATGGTGGTAATTCTGGTACACTTGCACAAGGGGCTGCCCAGAGCTGATTTAATTTGGTCGGTCCATTGCATCGGTGACCTTCCGCTCGATCTGGTGCCTTCCACTCTGCTCTGTACGACTAAAAGCTCTATGGAGTCATTTTTCCGCCTTGAGACGTGTCCGAAGAACTTGAGTATGCGAGTTTGTACTAATGTTGAAAGACGCTGCTTGATGCCGAGTTGAAGTCGAGGAAGTACAACACAACTAATAAGTTACATCGAAAGTAAAGTTGTTATAATAAATTGTTATATTCTGTGTAATGACCACAACGGGGCGAAGTGCATCGGTTGACTGCCTTTAATAAAGCCTTATGATAGTGGCAACTGACCTACAAGGTCGATGTGCATGTGTCTGAAGCGTATGTATACTGGTTTGAATGATCCTATGGTCACAGAAACATAGCGGCTTTTAACCTCAACTGCAGTGCAATTCTGTAAGAATCTCACCTCGATCGCGACTGTCAATTAGACACTTGTGATACAGCGTGGATAACAAAACTACGCGTTATTGATTATACTGTCGATTATCTGTGTGTTATTTGCTTCTATATATTATATATTCATACATATGGATATCGAGCTAACCGTCGATATTGGGGTGGGTTTCTTACAGAATGACACTATTGTAATGCACCACCTTGCTTTCTTGTCTATAACATATAGCAAAACAATTTGTTACACAAGGTTAATCGAAAAGGGGGTAAGTACTAATCCGCCGGCTGCTGAAAGTATCACTGATGACTGTTTAAAAGCAAGTGTTATTTCAAAATTCAGTAATTTTTATGTCCATACAAAACGACGTTATTTTAGTTTTTTCAAAAATTCTTCATCTGTTTTAGTTACGAATGCAGAAAATGGAGCTTCTAATCCGTGACCCCAAATACTTATAAATAAATAAACACATACTTAGGTAGATTTTAGCGTATTTTTTATAATATATTTAAACAGCTATTTCTCAGGTTTTTGGGAAAAGTTGTAGAACAAAAGTTATTCATTATTATGGGTACTTTAACACGTTTATAGATTAGTACCCCCTTTTTTACTAACCTTGTGTACATGAATAGATAATGTACTCACAGTAACACCTGTGTATAAAGTCTTGGAGTCGGCGAAGGTCCAGCTAAACTGCATCGGCTCTGGCGAGGCGTCCACCATGCAGGTCACCGTCTCGGCCTCTCCCAGCACAGCGCCGAACTTCTGGTCATGGCCCGTCTTGCAGATTGGACGGTCTGAAAGAATATAGGCCGATAAGTATATAATTATGAAAATATTGGTGTTCTTCGAAGTAGGATAGGCCACTCACTCGTTTATCATGGGTATCATAAAGGTGACTTTTATTAATTATAGGTGATTGTTTTCGAACACGAAAGTTTTTTTAGTATTTATTTTTACAGGGTAAAATTCATCGAGATTGAACATGAAAAATTAAATAACTTGAGGGTAGGCAAAAAATGGGTGCGTGCGGGATGCGGCGTGTACGCTGATATTTTGTAAAAATGACTGTCGACCAAAGTACCAATAAATAATAATAATAATACCAGCCTGTAAGTATCCTTTTTTATCGTGGGAAAATCCTAATGGATACCCTTCGCCTGGGGAAGGCGAAGGGTTATGCTGGACTCTTACCGGCTAAAAACCCACGGTGTTCCTTCTGGTTCTGGCTTCCTGACCCTTGGCCGGAGTCGCAATTCCGGCAGGCCTCAGTCCTCGGCAGGCTCTCCTTCTGTGGGGCCTAGCCCCACGTCCTCCTGAGAAGCGCGCACGGAACACATGCCCACCGCCTTCTCGGGCCTGTTACTGGTCGGGCGACGGATCCCCTAACCCGTCGCCCGCAGGCGGCCTGTAAGTATTCTACTGCAGGGCAAAGATCTCTTCTCATACAGAGAAGGAACGATCTTTGATCACCACGCTTGCTTATTGCGGGTTGGCGATTTCAGACCATTAAGACCAGGGTTCCTCAAGTTGTTTTCCTTCACCGTGTAGAGGAACGAGGTATGGTGTTCGTCCAACGAAAAGAGAGGATCCTCAAACCAGGCGGGTCTTATGCCTGGCGGGCTACTGCCCTAGTACCAATAATAAGCAACAATGATGTACAGAATAAAAAACCGGCCAAGTGCGAGTCGGACTCGCGTACGAAGGGTTCCATACCATTATCTATAAAAACGGCAAAAAAAATCATGTCTGTCGTATGGGAGCCCCCCTTAAATATTTGTTTTATTTTAGTTTAATTAAGTATTTATTTTTAATATGAATATTTCAAGCGTCTACCTTTTGCCGGTGTCAATATCGAGCAAAAACGAGCAAAAAAAGTTTGTTGTATGGGAGTCCCCTTAAATATTTATTTTATTCTGTTTTTTAGTATTTGTTGTTATGGCGGCAACAGAAATACATCATCTGTGAAAATTTCAACTGTCTAAGGGTACGGAACCGTAAAAATGGTTTATGTCTACAGAGGTACCTACTTGTAAAGTTCCCGCCAAATAACTTGAACCATCATGGCGTCGACTGGGCAGGCAGGTCCCTCCCTTGTGTCTTTGGTGGTGTCATTTTTGAGTTTTTTTAAAGGTTAAAGACGTTTTTTTTTATTTGATGTATTTTGATTGTAGTAGACCATGGTTTGAACAACGTTTGTTCTAGCAAAATAACCAATTAAATGTCAGCGTGTATAATACACCTCTGCCCAACCCTTCAAGGAATAAGGCATGATGTTATAACTTCTTTATTATTTTACATACTTACGTCCAATATTCAGTGTGACTTTATCTATGTATGACATATGGAACAGCTCGGAAGATAGCTGGTACGAGTTGCTGGCCCGGCATACCAGCTCGCGACGGTTGTCGCGCAGCGATGGCGCCAGCGTCAGGGACGACACCGTATAGTTACCATCGTGGAGTTCCTAGAAATATACAACGTGATGATATGCATCTCCGCCATATTCATGGAGAAAATTATTAAAAACACAATATAACACAAAATCTGAATTAATTAATCTCCATTAATTACGTCACATGAATTTCATGATTTTTTGACCCCCCCTTCATCCTTGTCACAGCTGGACACATTTCTGAGACTCCCTCCCCCAGGTTAACTGACTCCGTGGAGCGATATCGCGCTAGTCTCAACCGTCAGCTGTGTCGCCGTGCTTTCATTCATGTAGGTATCACGGCATCGAAATTTTCTTTTGTATCACATAAAAAATATTGGAAAAAAAGGAAGTTTTTTTTTAATCAATCCAAATCCCGTGCGGTGTTAATCTATACCATTAATTAATAGATCATGTGGTTTGAAGATATTACACGAATTCGTTTACAGCTTTTATATGATTATGTGCAAACCAAACAAACAGTCGCCAGTAGGGTTTGGGAATTCCCGACAATTTCAAAGTCCCGGGACACGAGACAGCCTACAATCACAGTCCCGGGAATACCCGGGAATTCGAGACTTCTAAGATTTTTTTTTTTTCTTTTAACATTCGTAATCCTTTTTTGAAGAATTTTAATTGAGTTATTCATTGCTTTGTTTATTTCTTTTAATCACACACAGATTCACTTCATACTAATTCTCTTGTTCTAGTATCTAATCATTGGTCATAATCACAACATTGTTAATTGTCATAATCACAGATTTGTTTCCTAATTAATAATCTAAATATAAATTTAATAAAACAGACTGATAAATAATAGATCTTTTAAATAATCAACTAACACATTAATTAGACTTCTTTGCTGATTTAATGAAATAGGCTTTTAAAAAAATCAGAGCGTCAACAGCTTTGCCCGAGAATCTGTTTCTGATTTTTGTAATAATGCCACCGGACAAGGAGAACACTCTCTCGTTTTCAACAGATGTCGGTTTTTATTGTGTTTAAGGCTTTATACAGTGGTTATTATTCATTAAACTAACGGATGGCGCTAGGCTCCTTCAACTATTTGAAAATAAAAATGATTACATAACAATTTCAACAATCTTGTGTCGTCTCGAGTCTCGACCCGAAAGTCCCGGGACTCGAGACAGCTAAAATTACGAAAAGTCCCGGGACTTCGAGACACGAGACGTTCCGGGACCCAAACCCTAGTCGCCAGTCATCACCAACAACGGTACTGGCTATTTCTACTATGTTAATAGGATACGAGGGCGTGGCGTCGCAGATCTTGCGCGAGATGCGTGCGACTGAGTGGATGGGAGACCCCTGCCACCCGCTCCCCGCGCATACCTCCATCGTCACTCTAAAACGGCGCGGGCGAGGACATAATAAACTTGTTTGATCAGGGAGGGAGCTTTTAGTAAGATGGCCGATGTGCATAAGAAAGATAAGTCATTGAACCGCGTGGCACATTCGAATAATCTACCTATATGGCTGTCGTGGTGTTTGTGGCAGAGATTTATCTACCTATTGGTTAATTTCTTCTCCACGAGCCGCAGTCATGGGCGCCGTCAAATGATTATCAGGGAGGTGCATCTGTATCTATAAATTATACTATTAACTGTTACTATTGAGGTGGATGAACAGTCCCTCCACGAGTGACGATACTCAGGGGCGGATTTGATACGTTGGCTGCCCTATGTAATATTGCCGCCCCTTACTCGCTGTAAATCACGAAAAATTAAATGAACTATAGGAATTAAATTTAAATAAAAAACAACGAGTCAGTAAATAATGAATGATATGAGTTTTTACACTCGAGTTTTTACATTTGAGTTCAATTTATTGAGTTTGAGTTGGCGGAAAGGTATACAGAAGGCGCGACTACTAAAAAAAATAAAAAAAACCCACCAAATTTTTCCGCTCCCTAAATTTTGCCGCCCTAGGCCCGGGCCTACCTGGCCTATAGAGAAATCCGCCCCTGACGGACGATACTTAGGTACCCATATCCGGCGCATCCAGGGCAGTACCTAAGTCCCGCTATCAACCTTGCTGACTGGCTAATCTTTTCACCGCGACATGAACTATTTTCATATAGCTCGTGCTGACACGAGTAAGAAGAGTACTTAACTAATAAGTGCATCCTTATAAAATTATAGTTAGATATATAAAATATAGTATTTATGTCATGTCAAGTTAATTAATGTCAAAGACAAATAATAAAAATTGTTCTAATTTTGTTTGTCTATGTACAGACGCCAGCACACCAAGCTAGTACAATCTGTCTTCTTTAATAGATTTTCATCTTTATCGCGAAAGCATTAGGTTGAAGGTTGATTGGGAAAATTTGACAGTTTCGGGTAGCTTGATCTGCTGGCGTTTGTACTTTCTTCTATGACGGGGGGGGGGGGGGGGGTGCAAGTGCACCTCCTTGCACTTTACTACCGATGCCCATGGCCGCAGTCTACTAATATAGTAATGTTGCTTTAAGAAACGTTAACAAGTGTTTTATAGTATGTGCTGATAATTGTACAGTATATCAGCGATTATTTCACAACACGGCAAATACGCGGCAAAAAATTGGATTATAAGTCAGCGTTACGAGCGTCAAGCTAATAAAAGTGTATGACTCTCGTGTTGCTCACTGGATCACTCCACACTCCACATAACAAGGAAATTAAAAAGGTACCGTGCGTCTATAACATAAAGCCGGGTACGCACGAGCGAACACGAACATCGCGAACACGAACATCGAACACGAATTACTATGAAAGTGTTCGCCGAACACACTGTTCGGTAAGGGTACTCACGTGCAAACAATTGTATTCGATATTCGTGTTCGCTATGTTCGTGTTCGCTCGTGCGTACCTACATGGCTTAATGTGACCGGCCCTTGAGCCCAATTCTCCTAAAATAAATCTTGATAAATCACAACCGAACCAAGGCCGAACCGTTCATTCAGATAGTTCTCAATTTCAAAAGCTATCAAATTGTTTGACACAGAAAACAAAATCAATCATTTTGAAAGTTTACGAAAACAAAAACTGACTTACGGTTGTGGTTCGATTGCGTTTAGCAACAATTTATTTTAGGAGAATTAGGCCCCTTGTCGCGTTCGGGTACGTTTTATAGCTTAGAACCTTCCAGAAGAAATTACCTATATTACCATTAGTTTAGAAGAAGTAGGTAAGCGGATAAACAGAGAGATGCGAAAAGCGACTGCTATTTATTCTGGTCAGAGATGCAATTGCACCACTACGACAGCGATTTTTCCCCACAGCTCCGTATGGACCGGTTTTTTTTTACATACTAAAACTCTCGTGCAATAGCGACAAAACTAACTTACATAGTTGCATTAAAGTGTGATTTGTAGAACTGTAGATTATCTAAGAAAGCAGGCAGATCGGTCAGATCCAAGAAAACAAGGCGTCTCAGGCATATATATATAAAGATGGCAGATCGGGCAGATCCCAGTATAAAAGAATCCGCTAACAAAATAGCAGTACCTTATGAACGTTGGGCCTCAACATGGTGTCTCCAAGATGCCACGTGATGGTGGGTGGGGGCACGCAGCCGACCACCACACAGTCAACCACGCGGGGCTGACCTGCCTCGAAGTCGTAGTTGTTGTTTAGACGGATTTCCACGCTCAGAGGAGGCACTGGAAACGAAATGTCATGAAGGTAAACCAAACAAAACACTCCTCGATTGTGACGGAACAGGGGTGTGAAGTGGGACGTCTGGTAGGGTTTGCGGGTTAGGAGGCAACTGGCCTCTGGGCCGCGGCCCAACTAACACACTCTGGAGCCCAATTCTACTAACAGAAACGTTTATCAATAGCAACTTAATCGTTTTTCAGACAGATTTCGTTTACAAAAAATTGTTTGACAATAAAAACAAAACCAAACATTTTAACAGTTTTCGTAAACGAAAACTGCCTGAATGAACGATTCAGTTGACATTGATAAAAGTTTCTGTTAGTAGAATTGGTCCCCTGGTAACAGTAGGGGGAACTGGTCCAAATGAGCGGCCCAGATTTCCACAACAAAATGAATGGATGGTAAACTGGGGCAATTTTTTTGAAATCGAGTGGACTTACGAAATTAAAATTATTTTGATATGAAAACCTATGGGAAATTTACAAAACAAACATTACGCCATTTTGCATTTATTCCAATCATCCGTAAGAAAATTACAGATTTTAGTTTATTATATTTTTGGTTATAACTGTTATAAGTACCTAATAAGTAGATAACTACTTACATTTTTTTATGTCATAGTTTTTATTTTTCTTAATGATTGGAATAAATGCAAAAATTATCTAGTTTTTGTTTTGTCCTTATATATTTTCCCTACAGATTTTCATATCAAAATCATTTTAATTTCGTCCTTCCACTCGATTTCATGAAAATAGCCCCAGTTTACCATCCATTCATTTTGGTGTGGAAATCAGGGCCGCTCATTTGGACCAGTTTCCCCCTACTGTTACCAGAGTGTGTTAATTGGGCCGCGGGCCAGAGGCCAGTTGCCTCCTGTTCAGCGCACATCTTGCACCCCTTTGTGTCCCGTGTGGACTCGCTTGTTTGATCGGCTTACAACATGTGACAGGAATATCACAAACAATTAGAATATTCTAAAACATACACTAACATTTTACTTATATTTTTAATAAAATAGTAGAGTGCGCGCAAGATAAGTCTGCGCGCGGCCGAAATCGGAACTAATTATGATCCACCAAAGTGTGTGCCGTTTTATTAATTTTGATAGTAGAACTACCTGATTCTAGGAATGTTTAACGGGAAAAATATGTTTAGCAATAAGAAAGTTAAGCTTAAAAAGCGGTAATTTGAACTTTTGCGAGCATGGCAACGTGTAGCACGCCCTCAGTCGCGCGCAGAGTTATCTTGCGCGCACTCTAGGTATTACTTTTTCATTAACCGACTTCAAAAAGGAGGAGGTTATCAATTCGGTTGTATTTTTAACCGACTTCAAAAAGGAGGAGGTTCTCAATTCGGTTGTATTTTTATTTTTTTTATTTTTTATGTTTGTTACCTCATATCTCCGTCATTTATGAACCGATTTGAAAAATTCTTTTTTTTTCGAAAGGGTATACTTCCCGATTGGTCCCATTTAAATTTTGTTATGATTAGACCATGAACTTCAGAGATATGGAACGGAACTCCTCGTCGGATCAAAGCAAAATTCTCAAATTACTAATATTGCTTTGTTTATATTTTTTGTTGGGAACTGACTACTTGAAAAGAGGAGGGGGTGCGTGTCCCCCTCTCCCCCCCCCTTTGGAATGTTTTCATCTTAGAATAAGTACTACTTATTCTAAGGTTTTCATTATATCGTGTAAGGTATCATTTGAAAGGACTTTTTATGCCCGACCACGTCAAAGGCAAAAAGAAGGGTTATGAAGGAGGGGGTTAAAATTATGACACTAAAACGTATTTAATAAAAAATAAACTTTAAAAAAAAGTAAAAACCGACTTCAAAGAAATACTAAAAGGAGTAAAATAATTACCATAATATAATAAAATTAACAGTTTCAGAAGTCGGTGCAACTCTACACTGAAGCAAATAGAAGCCACCGACTCCTGAAACTGTTAATTTTATATTATGGTAATTATTTTACTCCTTTTAGTATTTCTTTGAAGTCGGTTTTTACTTTTTTTTTTATGTTTGTTACCTCATATCTCCGTCATTTATGAACCGATTTGAAAAATTCTTTTTTTGTTCGAAAGGGTATACTTCCCGATTGGTCCCATATAAATGTTGTTATGATTAGACCATGAACTTCAGAGATATGGAACGGAACTCCTCATCGGATCAAAGCAAAATTCTCAAATTACTTATATTGCTTTGTTTATATTTGTTGTTGGGAACTGACTACTGGAAAAGAGGAGGGGGTACGTGTCCCCCCTTTGGAATGTTTTCATTATATCGTGTAAGGTATCATTTGAAAGGACTTTTTATGCCCGACTACGTCAAAGCCAAAAAGAAGGGTTATGAAGGAGGGGGTTAAAATTATGACACTAAAACGTATTTAATAAAAAATAAACTTTAAAAAAAAGTAAAAACCGACTTCAAAGAAATACTAAAAGGAGTAAAATAATTACCATAACATAAAATTAACAGTTTCAGAAGTCGGTGCAACTCTTCACTGAAGCAAATAGAAGCCACCGACTTCTGAAACTGTTAATTTTATTTTATGGTAATTATTTTACTCCTTTTAGTATTTCTTTGAAGTCGGTTTTTACTTTGTTTTAAAGTTGATTTTTTTTGTTAACTGCATTTAATATTCAGTCTTAGCCTTGACACAAGGCTCAATTTTTTTTATCTTAATTGGAAGACTTATTTGTTAAAAGCAAGTTTAAAAAACAAAACACATATTTAAAATGACTGAAATAGATTCAGTGGCCGATTATAATTTACAAACATTACTTTCAGGGTTTGCGTTATTATGTTACACGTTGTATATCTACTTAAACATAAACAGGCCTTGCACTTCAAATTATTTACAGTCAGCATCCAATATAAAAGGACGAATAGACGTTTAAAATGATCTGAAATAAGAAAATTAAACCATATAGCAATGAAGCAAGGGGTTGTTTCAGAATGGACACAGTACACGACGCTTATAACTCTGACAAGAATTTTATCCCGTTGAGATAAAGTTTAATTTCTTTAATTGTTTAGGTGATTATGAACAGTCTGTTCGTCCCGATATATCTGATGCTTATTGTACATAGTACAGCCAGTACAGCACTAAAGTTACAATTCGTGTACAAATTATTCGTACAAATCGCGTGTGGCAGACGCGCGCGGCTGATGCGTCAATAGTCATTGTATGAAAGTATATGGCACCGCTTCCGAAGTCTGCGACAGACGCGTGCGGCTAACGACAGATTAGTCAGTGTATTATAGACACGACTATTGACGCACGAGCTGCGCGCGTCAGCCGCACGCGAACGATCGCGCGCGGCTGCGATCGGCCGCGATGTACGGAATTGTACCTTAACTATAGTCATTTGTAGTACATTAATACATGTTGACAACTATGCTCTGTCAGCGAGTCTGACACGTCAGCGTTTTGTGAAAGACACTCTAGAGCGCGTCAAGTTTAATTTTGTAATTTACATAATAATTATGATATTTACGGTACATCTTGACCACCACACTGGCTATCAGTGGCTCCGAAACGTCTGCGTTTTGTGTCAGACATTCGTAGTGCGCGTCGAGCTCCGCTCGCGTTATATTGAACAAGTGCACGTCAACGCGCAGTACGCCAGGGCGTGAGTTTTGCGCGCGTTCGATAACCTCGCCGTTTCGACGCCAGTACACCGTCGTCTCCGGTTGGTCTGGAAATCAAGGAGGATGGGGTTACTTATCTATACATAAATAAAAAGAAAAGTCCTGACTGACTGATTCATCAACGCCCAGCCTAAACCCTTGGACCTAGAAAGCTGCAATTTTGCACAGAGGTTTCCTTTATAATGTAGACAAGGAATAAGGAAGGATTTTTCGAAATTCAACCCTTATAGGAGTTAAATAGGGGATGAAAGTTGGTCTGGAAAATCGTCACTTAGCGGGTTCAAAATTTCACGCAAGCGAAGCTGCGGGCAAAAGTTAGTCTTGTAATAAATCTACTGTAGTTGTACCGCCACCAGTCAACCCATCACTAGGTGTGTTCTGCTTAGCCTTTTCCTGTTTCATGTTGGCCAGCTGGTCAGCTTCCAGTCTAATCAGATGCGGCTAAATACCAGTATTTTACACGAATCGACTTCCATCAGACCACCGCAACCTAAAGGCCAATTCTCGTTATTAAAAATGTTCAAAATACAAGGTTAGTCAGAAAGGGGGTACTAATCCGAAGCCCACTTATAGTATCGCTGATGACTGTTTGAAAGCAAGTGTTAAAATTTCAAAATTCGATATTTTTTTTTTCTAAATAAAATGATTTTTATTTTAGTTTTTTCAAAAATTCTTCATCCCTGCTTTAGTTACAAATTCAGAAAATGGTGCTTCTAATTCATGACCCCAAATATGACCTAAAATGTAAACACAGCTGATCATAACTGGGGATAGATAGATTTTTGAGATTTTTGAACATCTGTTTCTCTTGAACTATTGACTTTTGGGAAAAGTTGTAGAACAAAAGTTATTCATTATTATGTGTACTTTAACACCCTTTCGGATTAGTACCCCCTTTCTGACTAACCTTGTATAGTTTCGATCTAGTCTCAGTCTAGTGTCAATCTCATAAATATGACAAATGGTATTCTTGTTCGTTAAAAAACAACGTCAAACGTGAGATTATATTGAAATGAGATTGAAAGTTGACTGAAGCCAAAAGGGTATTCTGGTTGCATTATGTAGGTACTGAGCCATTTTGACGAGTTGGAATTCTGATTCATTTCTAGAATTTTAGGCTATGACTGTTGATATCGGTATGCTATCGGTAATAGATTTTAAGTTGACTGAATTGACATAATATCGAGATAGACTGAGATGATACTGAAACTGGACCGAACTTTAAGTGTACCAGAATACCATTTTTTATTTAATTCAGAATTTAATCTCAGTTCGGTCAACCTTCAGTCTTACTTCAAATTAATTACAAGAATTGGGCATCTGATTACTGGGCAGTGCAGATATCCTAAGGTTAAACTGGTTGTCAGACTTTCGGGCTTCCGACTACCCGTAACGACTTGGAATTCGTATGACAACCGGGATCTCCGGCCTTCATTCCACATCGAGACCCGTCCTTGAACGGACCCACGGAACACCCGTCCTTGGCCTGACCGCGGCAAGCGCAGCTTAACCTGGCAAATCGTATGATCCGCGCGGTTGTTAATTAGCCGCAAGCCTCTCCCACATAACCCCATTAGATACCTATATAAAATTAAAATAAAAAAAGCCTTTTTACTTATTTCTTGCCAATGAAATCAAAATAGAAAAAATAATAAAAAATAAACATTGAAAATTAAAAAGTATAATATGAAAATTTTCATAAAATTAGAAAATCAAAAATTGAAATTAAAGAAAATTAAAAATAGACACAATATTAGAAAATATAACAATTTTAATCTATTTTTAAAATTGAAATTCAAAAATTGTATCCATTAAAATTAATTCGAAATAAATCACATAAATCAATAATAAATTAGTATTTTTAAATTAAACATTATTCAATAATCTATTTATGTGATAAATTAAACATTTTACATGTGCAAGAACCCGTCTTAGATGAAGGCCTCCACCATTAGATATACCAGTATGATATTATTGATGCAGTGACGAATGCTAATAAACCACGGATAGGCCGTTAGTGCTGCTGTTCAATCTTCTCTTTACACGAAAGAAAAAGCCATTATAAATAAGAAGATAGGTGAATACGTACGATCCTTAACTTCACACACGAGGGTGAGGTCGGAGCCCAGGCTGACAGGTCCCACGGAACCCCCGGTGATCTCTTCTCCATCGCTATTGTATATCTTGGGCATGCCGGGGGAATCTGGACAGTTAAGCATGTTTCTGAATTCTGAACGACAATTTCTTCATTTTAAGGTTGTGTACTTATGGCCGAATCCTATGATTTATTGAGCATTAATATACAGGGTGTAAACGAATTCGTGTAATTCCTTCAAACCACTTGAGATTTATATTAATGGTATAGATTAACCCCACACGGGATTTAGATTGATTAAAAATGAAATAAACGTTTTTTTTTCCCAAATACAAATTTTATGCGACAGAAAATTTTGATGCCATACATGAATGAATGAAGGCACGGCGACACAGCTGACGGGCACGATTAGGGCGATATCGCTCCACGCAGTCAGTTAACTCGGGACGCTAAAATTATTCAGATACAGAATACCACAGTTCATTTTTTTTAACTTTTTTTAGTTGATTCTGACGAAATTCTTTGGAGGGTCAATCAGTGTCACCAGTAGATCACGCGGTTTGAAGGAATTAGACGAATTCGTTTACACCTTGTATAACATATCGTCAGTGGAAAGGTAAAAAGACTAAAGCGCCACTTTTGGTCAAAATGAGTTATATATACAGTTCGACTGCAATTTTTTTTCTGCGTCGATTGGTCTAGGTCTCGTGTTGATCTGAGCACTTTTTTGGCGCTTTAGCATTCCAAAATTTTGGCTGTATGTCCATTGTTAAGTGACTAAAGCGACGATTTTTCGATGTTTTATAGGTTGACGTCGCTTAAATACTTTTTATCTAAGTACTTAAGAGAAAAGATGGCTTATCAGTATTATTCGATTCCTCATTTAAGCTAAATAATGTTTATTAGTAATTAATCCTTCAGACTAAATCCATTTCAGTGGTTTGTTAGTAAATCTGCATTATTGTGTTGTAGTATCGTTGGCGCTTTAGTAAAAATCGTTTTACAAGTATTTGTAATGAATGGCGGATAAGTAACAAAAATATCCCTAAGTTCAATAAGGAAGTCTATTTAGTAGTCGGTATGAGATTTTATTTAATAGTACGAAAGGCTATACGTCTTATTTAACATAATAATATTTAAATTTAAATTACAATTTACATTTTTAAATATTTCTCTAAACAAAAAAACATTAAAAAATATAAAAATAGTAGTCCAACGGCATCGGGAACGGTCCAAGCTACCGGTGGTCAGGGCCTCAGAGAGAGGAACCTCCTTAGAATACGCGCCGTGTCGAGAAGTATCGCTTTCTGTATCAGGCCATTGATCCAGCCACCCAAGGAGAGCCTCTTTAGGTGTTGGTCGAGGCTCTTGGCTAATAGCCGTTTGCCGTAACTACTATCGGCACAATTACTGCTGAATCAACATCCTACATGTCGACAACCTCGTGTGCCAAGTATTGACATTTATTTTTCTTTATCTTTCTCAGCTTTCACGAGGTTCTAGTCATGCGAAACAGTGATATCAAAAATCATTGTGAGACGCTCTGATCGATTTATCACCACTAACTAACCACCCTGAGCCACCTTCAAAGTCCTTTTTGTCAAAAAAACAAATGTAAATGTGGCAAAATCGCTGTGTCTGCATGATTATTAGCTATTTCGAAGTAGGTAGTGCTAACAACCTTCCAAACCCTAAACAAAATCACCTCAATGGTACCCTAATATTGTCACTAGGTTTGCATAAATATAAGTTCAATCGGACGAGCTAAAGTCAAATATCTATTGTGATAATCTATTGCTTGGTTGAAATCTCTACTCCAACTGTGAAAAGAACCGATCATTTTGAAACGGTTGAACCGATTTCCATTAAACAGCCTATAATTATCCCGATTTAACCAGCCTTCAAACAAAAAAACCGTATTGTAATCGGTACATTCGTTTGGAAGTTACGATGCAAATCTTTGAATGGCTCGTGCGCGCGAGTGCAATCTGTGGTACTGGCTTCAGAGAAAAAAACCTTTGCACAATGCGTACTGTGTCAGGGAGTACCGCGCACTCTATCAAGCCTGATCTAGCCGCCTAACGAGAGCCTTTTGCGGTGTTGATAGAGGCTCTCGACCATTAGGCCATTAGCCGTAACAACTATCGGCACAAAGACTACTGAATCCATGTCCTACATGTTGACAATCTCGTGTTCTAAATCAAGATACTTGATGTGTTTATCTTTTTCAAGTTTCACGAAATTCTCGTCATGAGGGACAATAATATCAACCATACATCAATACAATCATTGTGCGACGCTCTGGCCGATTACTAATCAGGCTTATTAAGAACAACAGTCCTGTGGGTAATGATAGCTTGATCCTAGTACAATTTGACATTCTCAAGAACTGAGTCGGACATGCTTGAAGTATGGTACATGATGTACAAGATTGTATTTTAGAGCAAGTAGCTGGTGAATAATTTTGGCCTTCAGGTTATGTCTGTGCAAATACTCGCCGTTAGTAAGACAAGAACAACCGGAGATAATTTGTCGAATAGATTTTCGTTCACAATTGCACATACAAGACCTTCGAAGTCGTCATAAAAAGGTGCTAGGATACAAACGCTTTCTTTGCCATACTTCTTTGCGGTCGTTGTTACTATGTATTGTAGGTTTCCACCAGTCCCTTAAGCCCAGGAGAGCGGGGTCAGTTCCTTGTCCACGGCGACCACATCTCCCTGAAACTGTACATTTGGCGGTTGTAAGGGGTATTTGTGTTTAAAAAGTCTCGATCCCTAGATCACTTCCGCGAAATATACAGCTACATCACCGACAAACGGAAGTGATGCATTCCGATTTACAATCAGCAGTGCACTGACCATTTATCCAAGGCATCAAGAATCGTTTGAGTCCCACTTGAGTATGCCAAAGGATTCATCAAGACCGGCATGACCCAACCGTTAAAGACCTTGTTTCCGCCCGATAAAATATGTTTCAGAACATATTCGTGCGGCCAGAAACTCTCCCGCAACTATTGCATCATGTCGGTCTCCCTGATGCCTATCACCTAGATATACCCAAGTTTGTGTCGATTTCAGTTGGAGAGAGGGGTCTAAGTTATTTGGAGTTCCTCGAATCCCACAATCTTCCCTCACGTTTCACATAAATATTTGTCCACATCAAATTCAATACTGACAGAATTACTGAAATTTTCAGTTACCTTCTTCAGTAACTCCATCAGTTGCAAAACGGTGGGGGCAAACAGTTTTGGGTCAACCATGTAAAGGAGTTGGGATATTATTTGACGTTTTCTCCTCACCTGGTAGCCCAGCAGTAATTTCTTCAGCAATGTACGTATAAGACTTAAGGCCAATCAAAACCATAAGAAACATTAGCCCTGGAATATATCATATTCGATCCTGATCGGTTCTCCACTCCTCAAAATCTTATATCCTGAATAAGAAAGTTTGAATGGTTGGATTTCTGCATAAGGCAGCCGACGTAGTTGCGTTGTATAAAATCATTAAATCCGTTATTTAGGTTTTAACAATATTTCTGCATTGGTATTTAAAGGTTTTTCATAACTCGTCTAGTCACAAAAAAAAATGTCCAAGTAAAATTACATGCTAGTAGGCCGTAATTAAATACATTAAAATTTAAAAAAAAAACATTATTTTCAGTGGTAGGAATGGAACTTACATGAAAGTTTTTGCTCTTTAGTAATTTTACTCTCCTGTGTCTGTTAATCGGAATGGTATTTAATTAGTAGTA
Source organism: Amphipyra tragopoginis (assembly GCA_905220435.1). Classification (NCBI taxonomy): domain Eukaryota; kingdom Metazoa; phylum Arthropoda; class Insecta; order Lepidoptera; family Noctuidae; genus Amphipyra; species Amphipyra tragopoginis. Next base: position 6,851,682 of record HG991991.1, on the reverse strand, counting down.
AGTAATTTTACTTGAACCAGATTAAATGTAAATATTTTCGTTAGTGATTTATGCTTTCCATTTTATGCAACACATAGAACTACATATAAGTATATTTCCTTGGTTATCTTTTAGTGCTTGATGGTTTGTTAGTCATTTTCGATTGTGGGTACAAAAGCATCTAGGGTGGATTAGTATTTTGGCCTTACCAAGTTATTTGAAATTGTGAGTGAATATTGACTAAAGCGACTACTATCTCACGAACTAGTAGAGATAGAAGCTTCATACAAAGACCAAAAAATAGCAAAAAATCACATTACATCGGTATGTAAGTTTCATTAAGATACCTCATAAAGAAAAATTATAACGAATTTTTTTCTTCAAAAAAAAACTTTAAAACGCTCTCCTGTAAAGTAGGTATATTGGCGCTTTAGTCTTTTTACCTTTCCACTGACGATATAGCTTTATATTGTATAACACAACGATATTGATAAGCATACATTTTATAAGCTATAAAGTATTGGTTTACTATACGCTTACTGTGCGCGATAAACTTGATCAATTGTCAGTGCTATAACATACTAGTCGCGCGCAGAAGGTTTGCCGATGACTGCGCCTCCCACTTCACCGACCGCTACCCGCGCTCGTCTGAATCGTACCGACCATCGACGCGTGACGTCATGAGGCCATCGGCAAACCTTCTCCGCGCGACTTATAATTATGATTCTCCGGTCCCCGCCCCCTCACTTCTACCCCGTAAGTCGCCCGACGGATGTCCTTCAAATAACTTGCTATGCTTAGAAGACTGGCTTGCCTTATAGCGTATATTGTGAACGTCTTGCTATACAGGGTGATTGGTAAAACACTAACAACCTCTTAACAGCGGTTACGCACTGCATCCGATCCGAATCCGTGAAAATACGTTCCGAAGTAGCCATAGAACTATTTGTATGGTAGTTTACGCACTACATCCGGCATCCGTCATCCGATTTCAATCCGTCATCCGTGAGTTTCTAATTCGGAAGAACAATTGACGGATCAAAGTAGCTATAGTACTGAATTGTTTGAATTTGAATCAGAGATCGGAATAGTGCGTATGCAACATCCGAATTCGGTCCGAGATTTTACTCTAGATCGGTATTTTCACGGATTCGGATCGGATGCAGTGCGTAAAGCAATATCCGAATTCGGTCCGAGTTTTTATGTCCGTATTTTCACGCATTCGGATCGGATGCAGTGCGTAATCGCTCTAAGGGGTCATTGTACTCATCATTATGAACAACTTTTACTATGGGAAAAAAGCGGAAATCGCGAAAAAAAATCAGCTGTTCCCTACATTTATGTTCGCATAACTCGTCAAAATGCAGGGAACAGCAGATTTTTTTTCGCGATTGGTCTATGTGTAATTTCCAAGTTAGTTTTTCATGTACCCTTAATCCAAGATATTTAATTCTTATTCCTTTATCATCACGGACGAGGACTGACTTGTTTGGTTAGCAGAACCGCAGATCACTAACTTCACAAATAGACAATTTAGCTTAAAAAAATATATTATTGACAACTGTTCAGTTACATTTCGACCGCCTATTTAGTAAATAGGCACCAGTAAAACACATTTCTTAGGCTGGACATACACCAGAGCTGTGCGAGGAAAATGTGCGGTGCGAAAATGTGTAGCGAGGATGTGAAACGGTGTGACCCTTTCCACGAGAGCTGTGCGAGGAATGTGTAATGCATAATGTGTTAAAGTGTACAAATGATCATCTACCTCTTCCAAACATCATCTATTGACTGACTGGTAGGCGCATATTTACAAATCCTCGCACATATTCCTAGCAACACATTCCTCGCAACACATTCCTCGGAACACATCCTTCGCTCGCATTTCTCGCTTGTTTTGTAAGAACAAAAACCTCGCTCCGCTAAGCCCATATCCACCAGAGCTGCGCAGAGCGAAGCTAGGTAAATGAAGTGATTCTATTGGTGCTTACAAAACACATTCCTCGCTACGCAGCTTAGCACAGCTCTGGTGGATGATCAGCCATAGTATTAAGTTTCTTTACTCCTAAATAAGTTATGTTAACGATAAACTTACCGACAACCTTGACTTCAATGGCATAATCCACAGACGGGGAGGCTTGGTAGTGCACCCTGCAGCGGTACAGCCCAGCATCTTGGTCAGTCGCCTTCTTGATTAGCAGTACGGTGTTGTCGTGGCAAGCGCCAGATTCACAGGATATGCTAAAGACGCGATCGAGGTCCGCATCCCTTGAAAGCAGATCATTCGGTCATTCGGATCATTGGCTTTGAACAACAGAAGCGTGTAAAACAAAAATAACTTAAAAAAGTAAAAACCGACTTCAAAAAAACTAGAAAGAGTAAAATAAGTAATTACCATATTATAAAACTAACAGTTTCAGAAGTCGGTGCAATTTTACACTGAACCAAATTGAAGGCACCAACTTCTGAAACTGTTAGTATTATACCTAATATCGTATTTTTTTGAAGTCGGTTTTTACTTTTTTTTTTAGTTATTTCATTTTTCTATTTTAAGTGGCATGACCATTGTATGCATGCAATTACAGCAATCCCGCGGGTAATTTGCTGTTATTCATTGAAGAGTTCCATTGTCAATATTCGAGGGTCTTCATCAGATCTTCACCAAATTTAAATGTGGTCCAATTTAAATTGGGGAGAATACTCTTTCAAACAAAACAAGAATTTTGGAAATCCGTCTTTATATTGTTAGCGACACTACAATTTAATCGTTAAGGAGTGATTCTATCATTACAGTTATCGCTAATATTGGTATGTCAGGATTGTGAGCAAGGTAAATGTAGTAAATAAAACCAAGATAGACTCTCCACCACTGAGAGTACTTGTATTTGGGTTAGTGTTAGTAACATGAACTAGATCACAATATAATACTTTAGATAATTATTACAAGATCATAAAATAAGGATAAGCTAGTCAGATATACAAGGTCAGACTTCTTCAGCTGATCTACACAGAATACTCTAGACGAGTGTTCCGTCGTACGGTCCAAGAAGCAATCCCCCGGGCGCACCAAGCGAGCCGGTCTCCTCCCTCCAACGGGCAGTGGTGGTCCGATGTTGACGTCACGGTTAGTTAGGTGGTGGGCAACAGATGGCGCTCACTCCACGAAGTTCCCGACAATATGACGTAGTTATGCCCGAACATAGATAAAAAAAATGTAAACAACCGAATTGAGAACCTCCTCATTTTTGAAGTCGGTTAAAAATGGTAAGCGTGGTGTTTGGCCATGTAAGTATTTGTATTGCAGGAGTAAGAGCAATCATGCGGATTAATGGACCTGCAAAATTAAGCTGCAGCCGCTGCAGTTAGTGTGTGGATGGATGGGTGACATTCTTAGCACATCGAAACCCCTCCGTTCCTCGGAGAAAAATCGGTGGTTCTATTGCAAAAGTATTGTAGTTTTTCTACACAACACAACACATCTTATAGTAAGTACTGTGTCTACCTGTTCTATTCTCGTTCCTATCGGCGAAAACTCGTAATTGGCCATCTTATAATATTCTGTGTGAGAAAATTGTGTTTTAGCTGTAAGTTTTCTAGAGAAATAAAATATTGTTAACGACTTTCGGAGCATCACCTCACCAAATATAAACTTAAAAAAGACGTTGACGGTACTTCAGTACGTCCGGAGCACCCTGGGCAGTCAGCCGCGCTTCCAACCTTGCTGACTGGCTAATCTTTTCACCACAGCATGAGCTGTTTTATTATAGCTCGTGCTGACACGAAAGAAGAAGAACCTTCACGTCATTTTGGAAGACCTATCAAACGATCACACACGACATCATCATTATCCTCCTACCCTTATCCCAATTTATTTGGGGTCGCCGCGCCGCAACATGTATTTTTCTCGTACTTATTATTTCACTTGTCATGCTGCCAATGTTTTGCCTAAGTTTTAATTCTGACCGGCCGCCAGCATTCTTTTGAAGGCGAAGGGGTATGCCGATGACTCTTACCGGCTAAAAACCCACGGTATTCCTTCTCCTGACCCTTAGCCGGGGTCGCGGGATTCGCAGTTGCATGCACCGCGACCAACCGGCCGGCTGCCTGACTTCAACGTTGCCTTGGGAATGCTTTTGTTGGTGTTGCTCAAAACAGAGCGATCACACACGACAATGAGCGCGAAAATATTTTGTTTCCTGCCTCAGTTACATGTATGGAGAGCCAACCCTAAAAATTGATTTCTCATAATTGAAATACACGCCAGGACATCTATTTACAGAAGGCACCTATCTGCCAAAAAACTCAACCATGTAGTCCCAATAGTTTCATGCGCGTTCCCATTGAGGGACCACATTTGAATTTTGAGCTTTTGAATGCGTCAGCCCTTAGTAAAAGTGCTCAAACAATTGTAAATTCAGCCTGTAGTTTGTAAAAGTAACCACTCAAAAGTTACAACCGGTTAAAGGTGGTCCCTCAGTCGTGACTGACAGGCATCCATATCTCACAAGATAGTTAAAATTTACAACTGCTATAAATGACTACTCTTAGTAAAAGATTTGTAAAACTAATTTACTAAATATCAACCCTTCCTGTGCACTGAATAAAAAGAACTAGCATGCAGAAGGTGGTCCCTCAATCGATAGATAGATAGATAGATAGATATACTTTATTGTACACTAAAAGAAATAAAACAGAAGGAATACAGGTAATCAAGAACAGTACAAATGGCGGTCTTATCGCTTAAAGCAATTTCTTCCAGACAACCATTGGATGGAAAGAATTGTTAAGAAAAATATAAAGGGCAATTTGCAGCGTACAAATTTATAATCTAATGAAAATCGGGAATCAACAAAATGACTAGGTATAAATAAATAGTATAACACAATTAAATACATATCTCAAATATAAATATATACATATACACATATATACTTACATACTCAAATAAGATACATACATATTTAATTATAAATATAGACAACTTAAAAATTACTATAGAGTCAAATAATGTTCCTTCACCATTCTTTTGAAAGAAACTAGCGACTGAGCACGTCTCACATATACAGGCAGTGCATTCCACAAGCGTATGGCCTGGACAGTAAAGGAATGATCAAAGAATCGATCACCATAAGTTCACCTTGAGTGGAGACCACAATGGAATTTGGAATTTTCGTATGGGTCTAGCGTTAGTAAAAGTACTTGAATGATTGTAAATTTAACCTCTAGTTTGTAAAAGAAGCCATTCAAAAGTTTCAATCGATAAAAGGTGGTCCCTCAATTGAAACGTTTATCAAAAGAAAAAACTATTTACGTGGCATTCCGAATTTAAAAAGACGAATGCTACAGTCTATCCTTTAGTAAATTTTTTTTTACTAACGATTACTTTACCAAACAGTGTCAAAAAATGAACCGTTTTATTTTAAATAATAATCGAATTCCTGCGAAGAAATACTAAGATCGAGGTGACCACACATCTGGTTTTTTTTTAGAGACTGTTAAGTAATACAACATTTCATTAATATTTGACATCGCTTAGCTAATTACAAACACAAAGAAAATAATGCAATAGTGAAGCAGTAGTAACAAAAATAAAATGAAAAATCTTATGAAAATTACTGTACAATATTATTTTTTATTAATCACATCACTTAGCTAATTAAAAAAACAGATAGAAAATAATGCGTGTGAAAATAAAAAAAAAAGGATGGTTCCCATTTCTTCTATGGAACATGACGTCAACAGAGAAAATGAAACAATTTTTCTCGTTTTAATACGTAGAACTGCATACTAGCACTTCATCCGACTTCACTTTTCGGTGACGTCATGGAACTACATGGGAATCATAATTTTTCCCAAAGGATGATGGGCACAAATGTATGGAGTCTGGTACTGGCACCAATCAAAATGAATGGTATACTTACCGTTGGAAATGTATTTTTGTGTAGATTAAGAATAACCATAGTGCTAGTCCCGATTTACTGTCCGATCGAAGGAATCTTGCTTGAAAGTTAGGTACTTATTTTTGTTACATCCTTTTAAGTACACATACTTTTATTGTCATTTTTCTCCATTTTGACATGGTATTACAATAATTATTAACAAAAATTTTCATTATTTAATTAAATAAAACAAGTTCGAAGCATGTTTTATCATTAATTGTATGTAAGTATACAGGGTGTAAAAAGACCCGAATAGCCGAAATCTACGCACTCTGTACATCAAACTAAATTACATTGACCAAAAATAATTGCTGACGCATTCAAAAGCTCAAAATTCAAATGTGGTCCCTCAATGGGAACGCGCATAATAGTTTCCAATGGATGGACGGACGGACATGACGAATTTGTAAAGGTTTTATTCTTGCTATTTGTCGGAAGTTAGCAACACTGGGCAACGTTTAGAAGATAGGGAACAGGGACCCAATTCGTGAGACCAAAATCCCAAAAGAAATCTTAATAAATCGTAACCGAACCGTTCATTCAGACAGTTTTCAATTTCAATAGCTATCAAATTGTTTGACACAAAAACAAAACCAATCATTCTGACAGTTTTCGTAAACAAAAACTGACTGACGGTTGTGGTTCGTTTGCGTTTGGCAACAATTTCGTTAGTTGAATTGGCCCCCAGTCGTCGTCATGAATCAACGCGCCCGGTGTTGTGAAAGCTGTTGTCATTCGGGAACTCGCTTTCTGTGCCGATCAGCCGAAGAAGTCTTTATTATGTGACTAGCTTGTCCTTATTATTTTTCTGTTCTTGTGTAAATTAATATACAGGTGAAAACGAATTCGTGTAATTCCTTCAAGCCGCATGATCAACGTGACACAGTTTGACCCTGCATTGGATTTTTTCAGATTGAACAAAAACATTTTTTCATGAAGAAATCATGATTTTCTGTTTTTGTCACTAGCCCCCCGAGTTAACCGACTGTACGTAGCGATATTGCGCTAGTCTAACCCGCTGCGCTTTCATGTTCATCTTGCGTCTTCGTCTGAAGCATGCGTGAAGCGCCATAGCGCATGCCTTAATACTAGTTCGACAAAAGCGCATGCCCTTAGCGCACGCTAATCCGTCTATTGAATGTCGACTGACGACTGACCGAGGCGCACCGGTGTAGACGATAAGCTGAATGCGTCATAAGGCAATCAATATTGCATGCGCTTGACGCAAGAGGAATTGAAAGTTGAAAGCGCAAGATGAACATGAAAGCGCACTGGTGTGACATACTAATACAGATATTACTATTATGCATACGCTTATGCATGGCTTAGCTATGGGATCACCCTCTGGGGAAACAGCACAGATGCACAAACACTTTTCATTTTGCAAAAGAAACAAGTTAGAATCCTGGTAAATGTCGAGCAAACTACTAGTTGCAAACCTTTTTTCCAAAAACACAATATTTTAACTTTTCCCTCTATATATATTAGAAACAAACAAAGTCCGAAAGCATCAAGAGTTTTATTCAACACGTGAAGACATTCAATCACGCCATACACTCAGACACCGATCCAGACTAAACTTACCAAGTTCTCGATTGAAAATGTACTTTACGAGTCCTTATGTAATGTCCATTAAATTATATAATAAACTACCAGCATCAATAAAAAAAGAAGAGAAGACTAACATAAATATTTCTAGAAAAACTTCGACAATTTTTGATAAATAAAAGTTACTACTCGATAAATGAATACCTAAATGATAAACTTATAAAATCATAATTTAAATCCTCTTTATTGCATCAATCTACATAATTCAATTCAATTCCGTTAAAGTCAATCCAATTTATTCCAATTTAATCTAATTCAATTAAGTTTCTACATTAAATCTAAGTCATTTAATTTAATGTAATATTAATAAATACCTGATTAAGTATATTGTATATTTATATTAAATAGTAGTTTAACAAGTAGTGTTTATTATAATTAATAAATGCTTCCTGTCTCCTAAGCTCACTTAATTTGCTGTGGCCGACAGGGTCCATGTGATCTAATTATAAGTTTTTACCACAAGAATACATGTGGAATGCAATAAAAGTATTGAGTAGTTGACTGTAATCATAGATTCAGTCCTACACGATTCTGTTAACTCTCAATGACTCATGTAGCTACTACCTATGCAACCCGAAAAACGCAATGCTCATCAAATATCAGTCCTTTGAAACTGACACATTCCGCAGAACATCGAAGCATTTTTTTTAGTTACACGTGTATACCATTTTATTACTCTATCTACAAAGACACTGAGGGTAGTGCGCTGAAAAACGAATACCTACAATTTGATTAAAACTGGAATAAGTTTTCATGCGCGTGTTACCGAGTTTGTCGTTAGATTACTTTCAGAAAATGATTTCAAAACCAGCATTCCAATTCATTCGTGTTTTAAAGTTTTATCTAGGGTCCTGCAAAGATTTAATGAGTTTACAAGTGCTAGTCTCCAAAAGTGCACATGAAATTGGGTGTAACTAGACCAGTGGCGAAGGCTCCATACAACTCGATTCCTGTCGGCTTCACTTTCGAAACGAGTAGTTACTGGAATTCACGCATCACACTTGAGCAAGGTAAGCATTTTTTGGTCCGGCTTCCCTTTTAAGAAAATTCACCCTTTTTTTTATCGTGGGAAAATCCTCATGGATACCCTTCGCCTGGGGAAGGCAAAGGGTTATGCCGGACTCTTACCGGCTATAAACCCACGGTATTCCTTCTCCTGACCCTTGGCCGGGGTCACGGGATTCGCAGCTGCATGCACCGCAACCCCGGCAGGCCTCGGTCCGCCAGCCCCTGGCGGACCTCTCCTTCTGTGGGGCCTTGCCCCACGTCCTCCTGAGAGGCGCGCACGGAACACATGCGCGCCGCCTTCTCGGGCCTGTTACAGGTCGGGCGACGGGTCCCCTAACCCGTCGCCCGCAGGCCACACACTAGGGTGGCCGGAGATCGTCGCGCGCCCTCCGGCGGTGTCCGGTGCATCTGGCGCGGGAAGGGAGAGTGGCCGTCGCCTCTCTCTCCCTCTCCGCTCCCTCCTTGGTCGCCATCACCACCTCGCAAAAGGAGGTGACGGCTTCCCACGCACTCTCGCTCCCGACCATGGACAGAACCACGGCCGAAAGAGAGATGTCACCACCGATCAGCGCGACTAGTTCACGGCGCTGCGTAGCCCACGCACGGCACTCCTGCAACGTGTGCAGCGCCGTGTCTTCCGGGCAGTCGATGCAGTGGTGACATCCGGGCGTCTGCTCCCGTCCTATGCGACACAGGTACAGCCCGAAACATCCATGTCCCGAAAGCACCTGCGTCAGCCGGAAGCTGAGGGCGCCATGCCGCCACTCCAGCCACTCCTCCATAACGGGTCTTACCGCCGCTATTGCGGCGTGCCCTGCGCTGGGTTGCGCAAAAGAAAATTCACCCTACGCCACTGAACTAGACATAATTAAACGAGGGAAAAAAAACTTAACTGTTACGTGTGAAGGTGTAACTTAACGTTAACTGTTTTTATTGTAATTTTTGAACCAAGTGGTTTACCAGTAATTATTATAAATAACAGGCAATGAGGATAAAACACACTACCCCAAAGAAACATTACTGTCATTTAAAAATAAGGAAGAATTTACTAAAATCAAATATTTTTTTTGGTATTTTTCTAATCAGGGCCAAGTTTTTTTATTTTAATTTACCATTCCTTTCGATTAAATTGTATCTAGTTTCAGTTCTAGGTTCGGTTCCTTCTGAAGCATTTCATGTGTTACCTAATTTTATTTAAAGGTAGGTACAGTAGCGTTCATAAGTCCAGTAGCAATCTCACAAAGCAATAGACTGACACTTTTGTTTGACTTACGACCTTCTTTAATTAGTAGTTTCTATACTATAGGCACACACACACTCAATATTGTCTAGAACTGATTGTAGTTCATAATTTCAATTATTTCAACAGATAGCATCCTGGCTTAGCGGTTAACGCATTCAGGTGCGTATCATGGCGATCCGTTGGTTCAGACCTCACGTGCGGTGACTTTTTGTCGTTTTAATAATATTACTCGTAGTAGTTGGATAATGATTAGTTGTTGTCTCTTTCGTCTTGTGTAGTAAAGTTAGTAGGTAGACCACAGAAAACTAAATAAATTATTTCGATTTCTGTAAGGTAGAGAGACGCAGTTACGACTCATCCAACTAAATCGAATAGAACGTTGTTGGTTGGGTGTTATTGTTGGTTTGTGACGTGTGAATTAGGGTTTTCGCCCCGGGTACCCGGAACCGGGAATTCCCGGGAATTTGGGGATTTTAGGACCCGGGAATTATTTGGCGGGAATCCCGGGTACCCGGGAATTATTTGAAATGAAGAAATGATGATGAAAAATGAAGGGTCTGCACGCTTCCGAAGATTTTAGAGCATTTTCTGTCTCTCTCGAGTGAAACGGACATTGTACTGCGTGGTGTGAACTTACAATGGGGTAAATGTATCGTGATGTCAGCACACAGTGCTGTTGTCTCTGTCTAGTAAACAAATTCTAAATGCTTGATTTTTTTTGTAAATGTTTCATTTGTGGAAACTATTCATATACGTTATACAGAAACGATTTATAATGAAAATATACAGGGTGTAAACGAATTCGTGTAATTCCTTCAAACAGCGTGATCTACTGGTCACAGATTAACCCTAAATGGTTTTTATTTTAAATACAAAACAGCCTATTTTCAAAAAAAAAAAAACTGTTTTCGAGCCCTTTTTGCGCCCCGAGTTATCCGACTGCAAACAAAGATTTCGTGCTAGTCGTGATAGCCAGCTTTGTCACCGTGCTTTCATTCATTGATGAGTGGCGTCGAAATGTTCCAACGAATAAAATTTTTATTCAGCAATTAATTTTTTTTATTTGTACTTTATGATCTGGTTATGTTTCGATCACATATCGCTACTGCAATAAAAAACACTTTATTTTTATTTTTAATCAAGCTAAATCCCGTGCTCGGTCATTCTACACCAGTGGTATCATCTGGTTTTAAGGTATTACACGAATTTGGTAACAGCCTTTATAGTCATTCACCCTATTGTTATTCCGTAATATTTTGCCGTATTATATGAAGAGGAGACTTTTTTTCATTAAAGAAACTCGCGACGTCGTCGTCGCACAATAAATGACTGTAACTGCTCCTAGTTATTTTTTTTAAATAAGTGTAAGATTTTTTATTTTATTAAGAAAAGTCGATTGGTATGTTAGACAATTCATCAATTTATCATGTTTAAAGTACTTACACAAGTTTAATTTTGAATTATACTAGAAAAACTATATTTATACAAAAAAACATGAAAATTCCTGGGTACCCGGGAATTCCCGGGAATTATGAGAAAAAATTCCCGATTCCCGGGAATTCAAATAGGCCGGGAACGCGAAAACCCTAGTGTGAATCTATTAAAGTTTAAATATTTTCAATATGCAGGCTAATATAAATATCGAAGCGAGGGCGAATATTATTGCACTGCGTAAAAGTGGATGCAATATAACACAAATATCTCATGAAACCGGACTGAGTGTGAGTGTTATGATTTAATTATTTTATTGGATAAAAAATTAAGGGCCATCAAAGATAACTAAGTATATTCGATCATTTATTTTAATATTTTTTTAATTAAAGTTTTAAAATCATGATGTTACAAAAGAAAAAGATTATAAATAACTTTAAAGTTTATTTATTTGGATTAATGAATGATGAATAACAATAATATGTGTAATAATTTTATTTTTAATAGTGTTTTGTTTCTAAATTATTAATAGCAAACTAATCAGTTTTAGTATTTTGCATGGATGCCTAACAGTATTCCTTTTTTTGTTTTAGAGTAATACTGTGAGTCGGTGGGTTAGGAGATATGAGGAGGAGGGAAGCCTTGCTAGTCGGGAGCGAAGTGGAAGGCCGGTGCTTATTAAAGAGGCGCAGCGACGTCACATGGTGAATGAATATGAAAGAAGTGGTTTCATACCAAGTATTCGACACATCACATCACACACGTGCACTCCACGCTGAAGGTTTGCATCACCGAAGACCAGCTAAAAAACCCTTTTTAACGGAAAAACATAAACAAAAACGTTTACGTTTCGCACAAGAATATTTAGACTTCGACTGGGCCACTACTAGGTATATTCACAGATGAAAAAACGTTTAAATCGAGCCAAAAGAGAAGACTTCATTTATGGCGTAAAGATAATACACGCTGGTGTGAAAAAAACATAGTTCCTAACACGGAACCAGGGCGAATCACGGTCAATATGTGGGGATGGATGAGTGCAGCAGGGCCAGGGGAACTTTTATTTATTCCTCCACGCGCCAATAGCGTCACTTATATGGAAGTATTAAATGACGTCATGCTACCTACTGTGCGTAACGTTTATCCAGCTGAAGAGATTATGAAGATATCTTTTGTCCAGGATAATTGTCCAATTCACCGGGCGGGCACTGTGCGTGAGTGGTTTATCAGACACCCGGAGATAACTGTCATTCCATGGCCAGCCCGATCTCCTGACCTCAACCCTATATAAAATCTATTGGGTTTGATGGTGCAAAGATGGGAAGCACGGGACGAGGGGTGTCTTGAGCAGTTAAAATCACATTACATGGAGATATGGGAAAATACACTTCTCATCAAAAAAATCGAAACACTTCCGAAATTATCTTTGTGGCGACAATTAAACAAAAAACAAGCATTAATTCATTATAGAAAAAACATAATTTAGTAGCTGGAAGTTTGGCCTTTACAATGGTGTACGAAGCTTCCAAAATTTTTTTTTTTTTAATTTTTATCCTATAATGAATGGAACATTGTTTTGAGATAAACGTGTGTTTAGAGTTGGAGTACATTTGTCGTGCAAAAAACGCAAAATAACGCATTACTTTAACATTTTCTGTTTGTAATTTGTTGATTAGGCTCTGTGACGTCTGTTAAAAAGTTTTTTTTATAACACACATGCATACTTCACCCGCAGCAGCCGCCCAAGTAGTGGCATTGCTGGATTCTGGGACTAGTCAGCGTGTTGTGGCTGCAATCCGATGCTTACCGCTATCGGTGCCTAGTAATTTTATTTGAATTTTAGCAATCCTATGAACCGACCAAGCAAGATCATGCGTATGCTGCGTGTATAACAAAAGCGATGGAAATATATTTTTGTTTCGTGTAGTGCGACGCGTTGACAGTGTGTGAACTCTGTGGCTGTGGTATGCGTACTGTATCGAGACACCACTTACACATACAAACATACGGACTGCACCGGGTGTGTTCACAGCAATACAAACCTTAGCGTGCCAATGCACTTATGAACGTTTACTGTACATATACATACAGGGTGTAAAAAGACCCATCACATAGCCGAAATCTACGCACTCTGTACATCAAACTAAATTACATTGACCAAAAATAATTGCTGGGATACGACTTTTATTTTTTGGCGTAAATAAAATGCTTTTATTTGTAGCGCGCAATGTGTGGTTGTGGCGATGCCGCGCGTTTGCATGCGTGCAGCGGCCACACAGCTGAGCCAAGGCGGTCGTGTGCGTTTGATATTCGTTGCGTTTTTGTAACTTGAAATGCGTAATTTGTGAGGAAAAATTGAAAATTTTGATAAGGTTGTTTGGAAGAATGTTTAGTATTATCAATTAGAATACGTTTTTGTGTGATTAGACAGAGTGGGAGTGTGGTTAGACAGGTCATTGCGGTGGAGTAAACACATCAATACGATAGCCGAAAAAGTACAGAGGAGTCTAAGTTTACTCAAAGTCTTAGCTGGCACTGCATGGGGCCTGCACCCTAAACATTTGAGACATATTTACATAGCCTTGATTAGAAGTCGCATAGACTACAGCAGCTTTTTATATGATGTGAGTGCAAAGTGTCACCTAGATAAACTAAATACAATTCAAAACCAGGCTTTGAGAATAATAGGAGGTTTTATCAAGACTACACCTATCCACGTTATGGAAAGTGAGCTCTGTGTAGCTCCACTGTATTTACGGAGGAAATATTTAGGTTATAAGTTCTGTTTAAAATCTAAATCTATTGAAAATAATATTACCAATAGTTTGTTGTAGGGGAGCTTCACACTCTTCGACAGAATAGTTTCTGGAGAAATAAAAAGATTCCTCTACTGATATCTTTATGTAGTGAAGTGAAAGAAGAAAATATAGCATCATCACATCCGTTGCTGATGTTTACTTTGAGGACATGGATGACTAACATTAATATTCAAAAAGTAATTATGTGGGACTTAGATGTAGTGAAATTACCTAAACATAGTTATAATAGTAATTTATTAAAATTTGAAGTTATTAGATAGAGACTTGTACTTGAAGTACAATGAATGGCTTAGTATATTTACATATGGGTCGAAGAGTGTAGATGGTCGTGGCCTTCTATGTGCCTAGTGAACCAATAAATTATCAAAGTAATTGCTTTAAAATCGATAAGAATGCATCCATAATGACGTTGGAGCTTATTGCAATCTCTGAAGCACTTACGTTCTGTAAGTCAACATAAAAATATTGTTATTTGCACAGACAGCAAAAGTTCCTTACAACATTTAGCTCGATGCGCCTCTGGCCACAGAGGTGTATCGCTAGCTTATGTTATTCTATCTAAGATAGATGAATTAATGCATAAAGGTGTTACATTGAGATTGCAATGGGTTCCATCGCATATTGGTATACAGGGCAATGAAAAGGCTGACATGCTGGCAAAATATGCAGCTAAAAATGGAAAAGGAACTAATATAATTTTGGACTATTCAGAAGTTTTACCTAAATTTAAAAAGAAGTGTTATGATGATTGGAAGGAATATTTTGACAAGCGCTCTTTAGACAAAGGGATCTGGTATAAAACCATGCAGGGTCAGCCTTTTCGTGTGCCCTGGTTTGTAAATAGTAATTTAAGTCGAAGATTAGTTGTAGCGGCTCATAGACTGAGATCTGGACACATTCCATGCAATAAGTTTGCGTTCATGATGAGGAAAATGAATTCGCCTAACTGTGTGGAATGTGGAGTTGTGGAAGACTTACATCACTTATTGATGGACTGTGTTCGATATGAGTCTGGGAGAAATGATTTGTTTAGGGTCTTGAGGTTGAACAGACTTGAAGTAGGCACATTCCATAAAATCGTGGCTCAACCAAATGGCGAAGATGTGAAGAGTCTGTTTAGGTTCATGGCCCAGATATGACCAATGTGTATTTAGGGTAAGATGGGACTGACATACGCATTGCGATTATAAAAGTCCCTAAATAAATAAAGAAAAAGAAAAAAAAAGAATACGTTTTTGGAAAAAACTAAAAAAAAAAATGTTAACTTTGACCTTCAATATCTCCAAAACCAATGGTTTCCCAGGTATAGTCTGGTAGAAAAAATATGATCGCAATGATGGGTAGAATATGTGGTTTTCGTTATCGTTAAGGGTCTTTTTACACCCGATATAAGTAAAAAGGTAAATACTGCTTATTTTTGAAACAAAACTGCCAGCTGTCCTGCAACGGGAGTGTGTAAATAATATAAAAACAACAAACTTAGAACAATTTAAAAACTAAAAGCACCTTTAATACATAAGTAATGGAAACTTTTTGTTCTTGTTAGCGGAACATTTACATTTTTCTTTTTATTACGAGTATATGGACCTGCTTTTGCTATGTCGGTTTTTTATTCAAAATAACCTTCAATTAAGACTGCATGTTGAAGAAATTTTTTGTTTTCCTAAGCGATTAGAGGTAAATTGGGCCCAGTTTAGATTTTGCAAAGTTCTGTGTTTTTGATAAGAACTTTGTTTTCTTTAAATGGTGGTGGTTTCGCCTTAGTGTATTCGTTGCATTTGGAGAATAAACATTGTGTAGAGGCTAAATTAAGTAATTTACCTGCGGCAGCTGCGGCAAAAGTTACGAGGGATGTTACAGTGATCGATGAAAGTCATACCTATCGTGCAATAAGTTAAGCACTGGGTGTATCGATATCAGTCATTCCTCGCAATGTCCATCGATACAAGCAGACAGGATGTTTCGTTAGAAGACGAGGACAATGCGGAATTAAGGAAACAGCGTCGTTGATGATCGGTTTATAACAGTTCAAACCGGTTTAGGCTCTGAAAAATAGGCACAATGCTGCTATTCGGGCCCGCAGCATCCTGGAGGTGGTCCGTATTTTGCTTGAACGTATGCGAAAAGAAAGACGACGTCTCATTAAAGCTAAACTGAAGTCAAACGCGAATGCTGAAGGTCCAAAAGGTGCGGTAAGTCATCGCGTAGTGAAATTAAGTATTGCTCGTTAACGCCAAGATCGGACTAAGGCCGTGGCCCCATGTCTACGGTGCGGCGCCGTCCGCCGTAAAACGGCGCGGCGCCGCGCCGCAACACGGCGCCGCAACACGGCGCCGCGCACGGTGCCGTGTACGGTGCACCGCACATTTATTCCGTGGCTGGCGTAAATATGACATGTCTAAAATTGCAATTTTTCAGGGCGACCATTTTAAAGTTTTGACCTCTTCTGGTAAATTAGTTTAACGTAGGTATGTATTTTAGTGGTTTTAAAATATACAGGATGTTAACGAATTCGTGTAATTCCTTAAAACAATATGATTTGGTACTGGTGTAGATTGTCCCGGCATGGAAATTAGGCAGATTTAAAAAAAAACTTTTTTTTTTCATGCGGTACCTACCTATGGCCAAGTGATCGAATCTAAACCACAGGATTCAGTAAAATACAAATGTAAATGACGTCAACGTCAAAATCCAAGATGGCGGCTATGAAATTTTACAAAATATGCATCATTGGTGTCGTTTCCGTGGTTTTCGGGGGTGCTGATGACGAAAATGAGGTCGTAGTCAAAATCCAAGATGGCGGCTGTGAAATTTTACAAAATATGCCGCCATCTTGGATTTTAACGTTGACCTCATTTTCGTCATCAGCACCCTCGAAAACCATGGACACGACACCCATAACGCATATTTTGTAAAATTTCACAACCGCCATCTTGGATTTTGACTTCGACCTCCGTTTCGTCATCAGCACCCCCGAAAACCATGGACATGACACCTATGATGCATATCTTGTAAAATTTCATAGTCGCCAACTTGGATTTTGATTTCGACCTCATTTTCGTCATCATCGCCCCCGAAAACCATGGACACGACACCTATGATGCATATTTTGCAAAATTTCACAGCCGCCATCTTGGATTTTGATTTCGACCTCATTTTCGTCATCAGCACCCCCGAAAACCACGGAAACGACACCAATGATGCATGTCTTGTAAAATTTCACAGCGGCCATTTTGGATTTTGATTTCGACCTCATTTTCGTCATCAGCACCCCCGAAAACCACGGAAACGACACCAATGATGCATATCTTGTAAAATTTCACAGCCGCCATCTTGGATTTTGATTTCGACCTCACTTTCGTCATCATCGCCCCCGAAAACCATGGACACGACACCCATGATGCATATCTTGTAAAATTTCACAGCCGCCATCTTGGATTTTGACGTTGACCTCATTTTCGTCATCAGCACCCCCGAAAACCACGGAAACGACACCGGTGATGCATATTTTGTAAAATTTCACAGCCGCCATCTTGGATTTTGACGTTGACGTCATTTACATTTGTATTTTACTGAATCCTGTGGTTTAGATTCGATCACTTAGCCATAGGTAGGTACTTTTTGGGTTTTCGCGTTCCCGGCCTATTTGAGTTCCCGGGAATCGGGAATTTTTTCTATTAATTCCCGGGAATTCCCGGGTACCCGGGAATTTTCATGTTTTTTGTATACATATAGTTTTTTTTCGTATAATTCAACATTAAACTTGTGTAAGTACTTTAAACATGATAAATTGTCTAACATACCAATCGACTTTTCTTCATAAAATAAAAAATCTTACACTTATTTAAAAATTTAACTAGGAACAGTTACAGTCATTAATTCTGGGACGTCGCGAGTTTCTTTAATGAAAAAAGTCTTCTCTTATGCGGCAAAATATTACGGAATAACAATAGGGTGAATGACTATAAAGCGTGTTACCAAATTCGTACCTTGAAAGTACATGATCTACTACTGGTGTAGAATGACCGAGCACTGTATTTAGCATGATATTTTTTTTTTTGACTTTTCGATTTTGTAATCGAAATATAACCAGCTAATAAGGTAGAAATAAAAAAAAATAGTTGCTAAATAAAAAAACTATTCGTTGGAACATTTCGACGCCACTCATCAATGAATGAAAGCACGCTGATACAGCTGGCTAGCACGACTAGCACGAAATCGTTCTTTGCAGTCGGTTAACACGGAGCGTAAAAAGGGCTCGAAAACAGAACTTTTTTCTTTGAAAATATACTGTTTTGCATTTAAAATAAAAACCATTTAGGTTTCATCTGTGACCAGTAGATCACGCTGTTTGAAGGAATTACACGAATTCGTTTACTTACACCCTGTATATTTTCATTATAAATCTCGAAATTACACAAAATATAAGCATTGTGAATAGTTTCTACAAATGAAACTTTTACAAAAAAAAAATCAAGCGTTTAGAATTTATTTACTAGACAGAGACAACAGCAACAGTACTGTGTGACTGTGTGCTGACAGCACGATACGTTTACCCCATTCTAAGTTCACACCACGCAGTACAATGTCCGTTTCACGCGAGAGATACAGAAAATGCTCTAAAATCTTCGGAAGCGTGCAGACCCTTAATTTTTCATCATCATTGCTTCATTTAAAATCATTCCCGGGTATCCGGGATTCCCGCCAAATAATTCCCGGGTCCTAAAATTCTCAAATTCCCGGGAATTCCCGGTTCCGGGTACCCGAGGCGAAAACCCTAGTAGGTATCGCATGAAAAAAAAAGTTTTTTTTAAAAATCTGCCTAATTTCCATGCCGGGACAATCTACACCAGTAGCAGATCATAATATGGTTTTAAGGAATTACACGAATTCGTTAACATCCTGTATATTTTAAAACAACTAAAACACATACAATTTACCGATTTACCAGAAGAGGTCAAAGCTTTAAAATGGCTGCCCTGAAATATTGCAATTTTAGACATGTCATATTCACGCCAGTCACGGACGTACGGTGCAACCTACACGGCGCCGTACACGGCGTACGTGTCGCCGTACGCGGCACCGTACGCGGCGCCGTACGCGGCGCCGTATACGGCGCCGTACACGGCACCGCGCCTTCTCACAGCGGCCGGCGCCGCACCGTAGACATGGGGCCACGGCCTAAGGAGTTAGAAATAGTTTTTTTTTGGATGGGAGGCATAGAATATGAATACGTCAAGGGAATCGCTTTGAACAGGGAGATTTTACAGGAATGTGCCTTATACTGGAGGCTCCAGTAACGTTTTGGGGTGGCATTTGTTTTGAAGCGCACACGGAGTTAGGCATTACTGAAGGAGGCTTATTGGCTGCTTATTGTTACAGGATAAACATCCCAGACCCTCATACAGTGCCACTTGAAGCGCAATTTCATTTCAGATGTTTTTAACACACCAGAGTGGGTCAACGTGGTCCCCGGAAATGAGTCCAATAGAATTTGACTTGGCCTTGAGGACATAGGGTTAGAGAAAAAAAACCAGGCATCCAGGAATATTAGATGATTAAAACGTGTTTAACGTGAGTTATGCGGACAATTTGCCTTAAGAAAAGATAATGGATTGATAGACTGCAAGGAAAAACATGTCATAATACTGATTAGGACCCCAGCAGTATAAAAACAGTAATAAAATAAAAATAATAAAAATAAATATTCATATGATTTAAGTAATTAAATATTCAAAAAAAAATGCGCGGTAAATGACAAAATTAACATTTTAGCAAATTAAGGATTTGAATTGTCAAATTCAATTATATGATTTGTCCTGTTATTGAATTGAACCCTAATTTTAAAATATTTAAACAAAAACATTAATAAACACAATATAATGAAAATTAAAGAACGGTTTTTTGTTGTGTTCCGCTAATTATGCCGGTGAGTGTATAAAGGCATTTCCTTTCTACTTGGATGGTGAACGTCAGACGTTATACTTACAAGTTTCCTTAACAAGATCAGTGCATAGAGCGGAAATTAACTTCCAAGCGCAAGTTAAAAATATATTTCCACTTGATAAAATAGGCGACATTCTAAATGAGCACTTGTTGCATCCATTGTTAGAGTTTAAATTATTTATAACACTCCAATAACTATTGCACAAATACATTTTATGTAAGTACCTATTGCTCCGTGTGGTGCCGAAAGTAAAGATAGGCACTACCCTATCTCTTCCAATGGGTGTCGTAAAAGGCGACTGAGGGATTCACTAGAGGATGGGCAGCAGCGTTCTCTGAGTATTTTAACAACCATACTGCGATCGCCAACCCGCCTGCCAAGCGTGGCGATTATGGCAAACCCCCCCTTGAGGGAGGCCTGTGTCCAGCAGTGGACGACTTTCGGCTGAATCGTCATCAAGTACCTATTTAAGCAGTGATAGCCTAGTGGTTAAACGGTTACCTTCCATGCAGGAGGACCTGAGTTCAAACCAGGCTGGGTTTGAACTCGGGTCCTCCTCATTGTGATTTTTTGTCACGGTGACTTTTTGTTACCAAGTCGAATTCTATGAAAATATATATTTGTCACCGTAATGTCACGTCACCATAGTGAGCGCACTCCCATATATCTTCATAGCCTCAGAATACAGAATAGCATTCGACTTGGGTAACAAAAAGTCACCGTGACAAAAAATCACAATCAGCGGCGGGCCTAAAGGTGGGTCCACATTAGTGACATTTCGCCAAACCGAACACCGTGACATCGCCGCAGACTTCTTACAGATAGTGTGGACGGGTAGAGGTTTGCATCGGATCGGCCTCCCGTGCTGGCTCTGACACGGTCGAACTAGCGATGGATGCCATTTTGCAACCTTAACCAACGCAGTGATGACGTCTCCAGAAGAATTAGCCGAAATAAATTTAAACTTGGCTCGTGCAAGTGCATCATTTGTTTTATTTTGTGCTTTAAAAAAGAAAAGGGGGAAGAAAAGGAAATGTTGGGAAACTAAACATTTTAGAAACAGAATTATTTGTGGTGGAAATTCGTTACTGAGAGATATTGGATTTCAAGAAATAAGTGGAAAATACAAAAATGTTGTGCGGTTGTTTTCTTGTCACGATATGCATTTACCCGATCCATCAATCCCGTGTAGGTACCAGCGCGATGACACGCGGGCTTGTACGCGTGACAAAAATGGCAGTGTGGATGTGGACGTCTCCCGCACATCGAGACAGTACCGGATGTCCTTTGAAACAATTGAAACCGACCGACTTTGGATGGATCGGCCCGTGACCTGTGTCATTTGACCGTGACAAAACCAAAACACCGTTCACATTTGTGACTGTGTGTACGTACAATTTTCAGGCGTACTTTTTGATTGAAATATTTTGTATGGGAGTGTGAGACGGATAAGTGATCGTAACATTTGTACGCGTAACAAATCCCGTCCACACTATCGGTACAGACATTCGACTTTGTCACGGTCACGGTGTTCGGTTCGGCGAAATGTCACCCACCTTAAAGTGCGATTTCTCAACCGTCAAATAACTTTAATCTGAGGAATAATTTTGACATTTTGATTGGTTTGATTTGGTTGTTTTTTCTACTTCGTGGTTCAAACATATTATCATAAAAATAAAATAAGAGTGAGACTGTTGTGTCGTGGTAGATACCTAGCCTTTGCTGCGCGAGGAAGCCGTACGGATGTAATATTCCTGGAATCATAACCTTGCGTCGTTCTCAAGGAAACGCGCAATAAGCTTCTATTTATCTAGAATACATCCACGCAATATTACCTACTTATGTTCCATTGATGTGAAGCTTTACTTGATGCTTCTATTTCTTGACAACACGATGTAATGGTTTTGTTCTTTGAAACCCTTTGATCCTCAGTGTTCCAGGTAACGAGCTAATGATAAGAAGATGCTGCACGCGTAAATACTTTAAGAATTCTCAGCAAAAAATAAACAAAGAGACATTTTTTTGTAGTGTTGGTTGTGTTCTTACATATTTTTAGTATTGAATAAATGTTATGTAATTGTTTTATAGTTTAAACATAACAAATAAGGTCACAGGCTCACACAGCCTGGTTTAATAATGCACAAATATCAATTTTAATTAGCTTTGGAGAGGTGGACCCTTTTTTAGGGCTCTGTACCTTGAAACAGTGGCGTAGCTATGTAGCTGTTCCCTACATTTTGACGAGTTATGCGAACATTAATGTAGGGAACGTCATGGGGCACGTCAAGTGCCTCGGAGAGCGCGTCAAGTGCCTCGGAGAGCACGTCAAGTGCCTCGGAGAGCGCGTCAAGTGCCTCGGAGAGCACGTCAAGTGCCTCGGAGAGCGCGTCAAGTGCCTCGGAGAGCGCGTCAAGTGCCTCGGAGAGCACGTCAAGTGCCTCGGAGAGCACGTCAAGTGCCTCGGAGAGCGCGTCAAGTGCCTCGGAGAGCACGTCAAGTGCCTCGGAGAGCACGTCAAGTGCCTCGGAGAGCGCGTCAAGTGCCTCGGAGAGCGCGTCAAGTGCCTCGGAGAGCGCGTCAAGTGCCTCGGAGAGCACGTCAAGTGCCTCGGAGAGCGCGTCAAGTGCCTCGGAGAGCGCGTCAAGTGCCTCGGAGAGCGCGTCAAGTGCCTCGGAGAGCGCGTCAAGTGCCTCGGAGAGCACGTCAAGTGCCTCGGAGAGCGCGTCAAGTGCCTCGGAGAGCGCGTCAAGTGCCTCGGAGAGCGCGTCAAGTGCCTCGGAGAGCACGTCAAGTGCCTCGGAGAGCGCGTCAAGTGCCTCGGAGAGCGCGTCAAGTGCCTCGGAGAGCGCGTCAAGTGCCTCGGAGAGCACGTCCAGTGCCTCGGAGAGCACGTCAAGTGCCTCGGAGAGCGCGTCAAGTGCCTCGGAGAGCGCGTCAAGTGCCTCGGAGAGCGCGTCAAGTGCCTCGGAGAGCACGTCAAGTGCCTCGGAGAGCACGTCAAGTGCCTCGGAGAGCACGTCAAGTGCCTCGGAGAGCACGTCAAGTGCCTCGGAGAGCACGTCAAGTGCCTCGGAGAGCGCGTCAAGTGCCTCGGAGAGCGCGTCAAGTGCCTCGGAGAGCACGTCAAGTGCCTCGGAGAGCGCGTCAAGTGCCTCGGAGAGCACGTCAAGTGCCTCGGAGAGCACGTCAAGTGCCTCGGAGAGCGCGTCCAGTGCCTCGGAGAGCACGTCAAGTGCCTCGGAGAGCGCGTCAAGTGCCTCGGAGAGCACGTGTTAAGCCGCCGCCGCGTCGTAGGTGCGGTGTCAAACGAATACCTCTGACAGTCGTTACGGGTAGTCAGAAGCCCGAAAGTCTGACAACCGGTCTTACCTTAAGATATCGGCATTGCCCAGTAACTGGGTTGCGGAGGTCTGATGGCAGACGCTCCGTGTAACATACTGAAAGCTGACCATAACATAGTTGGGAAAGTTGTCTTTTCATGTATTTTCGATTCAAAATACGCTCACGTTAACGTTACGTTTACGTTACTTACTATAACGTCCAAACTTTCTTAAGTTACCTAAAGACTTAAGACTGACTCTACATCAAGTTTTCTTTCTATCCTTTAATGAGCAACGCTTGTAAGTTTTTAAAGCACTTTCCACTTTTCACTACTGAATGCCAATTCCTGGAACGACGTATCCTTACAAGTTGAACTTGAATTCGAAGTAATCCTTTATGGTACACATGTAGCGACTTGCATGCACAAACGGTGTGTGCAAACGGTAATATCGGTAAAAACAATATCGACAACAAACTTTCTTTGCTCAACCGACTTCTTGCCTTGTCAATTAGTTTAAAATTTAAAATAGTCGCTAAGCCCTATGGCAAGGCAAGAAGTCGCTTAAAAGAAAAAAAACAAAAGCTAGGCTTTTTTAAAATTGCATGAGTTTAGTAAGTCGTTTTTTCAGACGAAGGGTATTGTCGTCTTGCAAATAAATAAAAACTGGAGTCTTTACCTATTCCTTGATCCAAAGATATTTTTCATAAGAACAAATTACTGAGTAGAAGGTTAAAAATAAAAATAGCTGTCATTCGGAAAGTGTGGGAAGGGGGTATTTTTACCCGACTATGGCAAAGCAAAAAGGAGGGTATATGATTTTGACCGGTATGTATGTGGGTATATTATGTATGTATGTTCATCTGTTCCATTCTAACTTCCAAACTACTTATCATAATTTGACAAATGAGGTATCGTTGGAAGCGTCTTGATTGTCCGCTGCTTATAGGCTATGTGACGTCACATTAAATTAAATATGGCGCCCTCTAGAGTACATAAAGTCGTGAAGTACAATACATTCTAGCAGTAGTAGGCGCTCATAAGCTTTAGGGCAAAGCCAATACGACCGGGACCACGGCTATCCTCTGAACATCACCATGAATATGTATGAAATGCACTAAAATATATTACGTGTAAGTTGTTTATTTAATAGACGATAAATATTGAATAGTTTGCACAAAACAATTTCAGATGGTAATATTTTCTTGTTTCATTCATTTTTCAGTAGCGGGTTTTAGTTTTTGAACTTACTTTTTATTGTCTCTAAAAATTAAGTGTCGGTACCTAATTCAATACCTAACAAACTGTAATACTACTATTGTATACTGCGTGCATTATAAAAATCTTTAAGCATCCACTAACCTTTTGTCAGTGTCCTCATTAGGGAATCGGTAACGTAAATCACGATCATCCTTCAGCCACAGCACGTAGGAGTCCGGCCCGTCCAGGAACACCTTCCCCTGACCGCACGGGAGGCGAGCGTCACGGCCGCGCGCTGCGCGGAGCACCACCACCTCTACAGTATTATCCACAACTTATTATCATGGGGAAACGTAAACACTCAATCCGAAGAAGTAGATAGTAACATGGCATGCCCCTCCAATATCTGTCTTCAATATGTGTGTGCATAGGTATGCCAACGAGTCACCATTTTTGTGTTTGATATTTAGTAGATTTATTGCTCGACTAGTGCATAATAGGGTATTTGACTGAAAAAATCTAACTAGTCCGTCAATTAGATTATCAAAAAATATTTGACCAGTATTTTTTCTTTTGTTACGCAAACCAAAATTGACGAAGCTATGACACTTTTAAAATTGGCAAAACGTCACAAGCAAGCAGTGGCGAAGGCTCCATACAACTCGATTCCTATCGGCTTCCCTTTCAAAACGAGTAGTTACTGAAATTCACGCATTACACTTGAGCAAGGTAAGCATTTTTAGGTCCGGCTTCCCTTTTAAGAAAATTCACCCTACGCCACTGCAAGCAAGTACAATTTTTACTTGCTTCTGACGTCACAAGCCCCCACTCTCGAATTTTGATGCGTTTTATCGTTCCAAATATTAATAGATTTAACAAATTGGACGACGTCTGTGGTCTAGTGGTTCGAGTGTCGGACTGCTGGTCACGAGGTCGTGGGTTCGATTCCCACACAACACAAATATTTATGTGATGAACATAAGTGTTTGTGTCGGTCTGGGTGTTTCTTGTGTATAAAAGTATGTATTTACAAAAAAAAAGTATATAAGTATTATATCCATTGTCTAGTACCCATAGTACAAGCTCTGCTTAGTTTGGGACTAGATGGTGCTGTGTAAAAAATGTCCCAAAAATATTTATTTATTAAAAAAAAAAAAAAAAACCTGTCCATTATTTTTCAAAACTCTAACTGGCGGACTAATTAGATTTGCAATTTATTGATGTTGTCAACATGCCTATTAAAGTGAATGAATGACACGTTGTAAATATTCTATCTCACACATTTTTACTAGCAGTTTCAATGGAGGGGCTGGAGAGGCGTGCCATGGTGTTGTTGTTGATATCTACTGCGCATGCTGGTAGGAATGATAGGACTCCAAGGAGCCGACTTCAGTTCTGAATGGTAACCACTATTATACAGGGTGTAAAAAGACTCATCACATAGGCGAAATTTACGCACTCTGTACATCAAACTAAATTACATTGACCAAAAATAATTGCTGGGAAACGACTTCTATTTTTGGCATGAAAAAAAATCGCTTTTTTTTGTAGCGCGGAAATTATGGTTGTGGCGATGCCGCGCGTTTGCATGCGTGCAGCGGCCACACAGCCGAGCCAAGGCGATCGTGTGCGTTTGATATTCATTGCGTTTTTGTAACTTCAAATGCGTAATTTGTTAGGAAAAATTGAAATTTTTGATAATGTTTGTATGGAAGAAAGTTTAGTATTATGACTTGGAAATCGTTTTACTTTGACCTTCAATATCTCCAAAACCAATGATTTCCCAGGTATGGTTTGTTCGCAAATAATGATCCCAATGATGGGTAGAATACGTGGTTTTCGTTATCGTTGAGGGTCTTTTTACACCTGATATATTGGGATTTCACGATTTGCTAGTTTTTTTTTTTAATTATTACTAGGCCTGCGTTTGGCCGCCATCTCGCCTAATGTTAAGCGATGATACAGTCTACGATGGAGCACGCTTGCCCAGAAGAAACCGATTCACTCGTGACTTGAAGACACCCAGATTGTAGCTGTCAGGGAACACCCACTCAGGCAGTGCATTCCACTGTTTGGCGGTTTTCACAATGAAAGTGGAATCAAAGCGCTTCGTTCGGGTTTTTGGTATATCAACCATGAACCGATGGCGCTTTTTCGTGCTTCTGGCCGTCCGATAGAAAAAAGCGCCGTATCCCAGTAGTTCCATTCTCTAGTTCCACCATGGGACTACTGGGATTTTTTTCTCCCAGTACTTCCATGGAACTAGAATACTATTTCATCTAATCCCAGTAGTTCCATTAAGTACAGTTGAATGGTAATTAAATATATTAAGAACAATAATCTTACCCATTTACCTACGTGCAACATGTGAACGCGCCTATATTATTATTACGTGCATTTGGCAGATTTCAGATTTATAAGGATAATAGACATGTATTGTCAATAATTTATTTGACGTGCATGCTATATCTATTATTTTCCATCGTTGCTTTTGCTCGCTGGTCTTAAATTAGGTTAAGTTCATATGACCGCGCGGTACCGCGCGGAACTACTAACCGCGCAGTGCCTTTTGGTTTAGACACTTTTAAAATTTTGTAAGGGTGTAAAAACACTAGAGGTAAAAACACTTGTGAAATTTTGTGAGGGCGTAAAAACAAAAGTATAAGACAAAAAAACAAGGTTTTTTTTAATCATAATTTTTTTAAAAGCTTATAAAATTATAAATAAAAATAAAATTATTACAAAAATAATGATTTTATTGAATATAATTACTATAAAAACTAAGTGTGTTCACTTCTAGTGTTTTTACACCCTTAAAAAATTTCACAAGTGTTTTTACACCCTTACAAAATTTCACAAGTGTTTTTACCTTTACAGCGATTACGCACTGCATCCGATCCGGATCCGTGAAAATAAGAATGTAAAAAACTCGGACCGAATTCGGATATTGCTTTGCGCACTGCATCCGATCCGAATACGTGAAAATACGAATCTAGAGTCTAAAAAACTCGGACCGAATTCGGATATCGCTTACGCACTTATCCGATCTCTGATCCAAATTCATACAATTCAGGGGCCATCTTTGGCATATCCATTTGGCGTCCGATTTGAATCCGAGGTAATGCGAAAGCGTTCATACAAACAGTACTACGGCTACTTCAGTCCGTCAATTTTTCTTCCGAATTAGAAACTCACGGATGACGGAGAGAAATCGGATGACGGAAGCCGGATCTAGTGCGTAAACTACCATACACATAATTCTATGACTACTTCGGAACGTATTTTCTCGGATTCAGATCGGATGCAGTGCGTAACCGCTCTTAGTGTTTTTACACCCTTACAAAATTTCAAAAGTGCCTGAACCATAATTTAAGACCAGCGAGCAAAAGTAACAACGGAAAATAATAGGGTAGGTATAGCATGCACGACAGATAAATTATTGACATAATGCACGTAGGTAAATAGGTAAGATCATTGACTTATTCTAAGTCAATGGGTAAGATTATTGTTCTTACTATATTTAATTACCATTCAACTGTACTTAATGGAACTAATGGGATTAGATGAAAAAGTATTCTAGTTCCATGGAACTACTGGGAGAAAAAAAACCCAGTAGTCCCATAATGGAACTAGAGAATGGAACTACTGCGATACGGCGGAAAAAAGGGCAGGGGGTATTAGATCATGCAGATCTGAAGCACACTCTCCGAAATGTGTCCGTTGATGAAAAGAAAGCCAAAAATACAGCTTGGATTCATCATTATCAGATAGACGATTGAGTTGTCGACTTCATTATTGGTTAAAGTTTTGAAATAAATGTGCTATCACCTCTGTCAGGATTCGTTAGCATCATGATCATCGACCACAGCTTCAGAACACTCAAGATACTTGATTTTACGAAATCCAGCTTTACTTTGTTCTCAACTTCGGATGTGTTGTTAGCCCCGCGAAGGTATGATGTGAACAGAAATAAATTTAGTTCAAAAGTTCAGTGCTTAATCGACATCGGAATTGGTAATCAGCCCTCACTCAGAACGTCACGTATGATGAAAGTTTAATAATTTCAGTTTATAAAAGCTAAGAATAGCAAGTCAACATTCATTGCTGGTTTCATATGAACCTTTCCAACATAAACAGGTATAAAGGTACAATACAATACAAATAATGATTTATATCGATGTACCTGACTGTACAACCAATGGCAGTCCCTTCGACCATTAGACCATTTTTTACTACTGGGGGCCTACTATGACCTCTTAAAGCAGGACAGAAGTTGCCTGTAAGTTGAACTGCCCTGCTTTTTTGTACTGTGACATCGTTAGAGCAGGTCTGCGGCAGGCCTGCTACGTTGCCGTTTACGAAATCCGTTCACCTTTTTTTTTTGTATAGACTTTTCGTACCATGAACAAGCATTACCGTTCAACTTGGTCCAATAGTCGTTCACCTTTAGTACTGTCATGGTACGATTTTTAGCGATTTAGAAGCAGGCCTGCTTTTGAACGGAAGTTGACTGGCTGGCATTTGAGCGTTTTCATAAGAGGTCATGGTAAGCCCCCAGTACTTGGGTACTAATAAATATTCGTGGTCTTGTAGTCGCACTGAGTTCGGAAGTGAACGGTTTAACGAAGTTTACCGATCGGCGACTTCTTAGTTGTGCCGTACTTTACTTAGGTACGGTCAGCATCAAAAGTAGCTGAACATTTGAGTTTTTAAACTTGGCATTAATTAGAAAACGAATTGTTTTAAAACAAAAAGTTTAATAGATACCTAGAGCTGCTAGATAGAGCTCTAAGTATGCCTTAAATTTTTTGCTTTATATCACTTAGTTATCTAATTAATGCAAAGTTTAAAAACTCAAATGTTCAGCTACTTTTGATGCTGATCGTACTTATACGAATGCAGCGATGAATGTCGAACTAGTCCATGTAGGGCGAATATTACTAGAATATTCCTGAAGTCGATAGTTACACGTAAATTCTGTGCCTTTGAGCTTGACTAATGTGTTTGTATGCGATTAATTGGCCGTAACCGAAGCCAGGGTATTGGTCAGAAAGCTACACCGTCTCATGCATAGTGCATGAATGCTAGCGAGCTAAAATGGACATTATTATTGCATTCCTGGTAACTTTCCATGTAACATGACATTGAAAAAGAGGTTGAAAATAAATACAGGTGGTCGATAATCACTAGAAACGATCACTCTGTTTATAAAAGGCTAGTCGGAAAGATAAAATACGATCATTTTATTTCCGTTCAAAATGATTTTTATTATAATTTTGTTTTAATTCTTCACCCGCGGGGGTTTGTAACAAAAGGAGTTTTGTTACGAATTCAGGAAATGGCGCTTCTAATCCGTGACCCCAGATATGACCGAAAATATAAACAGCTGGGGCCTAATTCTCCTAAAATAAATTGTTGCCAAACGCAATCGAACCACAACTATCAGTCAGTTTTTGTTTTCGAAAACTTTCAAAATGATTGATTTTGTTTTTTGTGTCAATTTGTAATTTGATAGCTTTTGAAATTGAGAACTGTCTGAATGAACGGTTCGGCCTTGGTTCGGTTGTGATTTATCAAGATTTATTTTAGGAGAATTGGGCCCCTGATCATAGTTGAGGATAGATTGTAGCGTATTTTTTTTATAAATCTTTTTACAACAATTTTTCTTAATCTATTGACTTCTGGGGAAAGTGGTAGAACAAAAGTTATTCATTAATATGGGTACTTTAACACCCTTAACGGATTAGTACTCCCTTTCCGACTAACTTATGTATAGTGATATCTTCATGGTATGATTGAGTCTACTGGTACATGAAGATCCTTCCAAGTATTATGATTGTTCAGCCACGAAGGAAAAATAGGCTTCACTTTTCTCAAGCAGAGATCATGCAGCTTGGAGGTAAATACCTACAGCTCGCATGTTTACGAAAGCAAGGAAACATTTTAAATGTAGACATGGAGGAAAGTAGCATAAGCAGCTCATTACTGTCTCACTGTGGGCACGAGCCTTAGTCCCACCAAGCTGCCCGGAGACCTACTACGAAAAAAGAACGTCGGAGTTTCGGGTCGAAACGAATCAATGACGAACGTAGAACTTATAAATATACAATCAAAGTATTGTCAAACAACGAACTATCCCAACTAACATTTTAGCGTTAAGACAAGCTGTAGTGGACCTGTCTATCGGTTCTGCTTAGATATTAAAGTGTTAGAGTAGATCTTACAAGAGAGTTATAGAGTGTAATAACACCTTTATATCTTCGATTTTGGCGCAAAATTTTGCAGGTAAAGTCTGTATAAACCCATAATAGTGGTTCTATATAACCTTTAGTAGGTGTGTTTGAGAGGTGTTACAAAATCGTCGGTTTCCGCTTGAAACTTTATTGCACCTTTATAATGAAGTTAATTGATACCTTGAGTTACATAAAATATCTATATCGGTGTCAGATAGAACTTGGATCGGTATTTTGATACCTAATAACACATTTGTAGCGTTTTCGGTGTCAAAAGCAAATAGTAAAAGCTTTAAAATCTTCAAATTATTTAATTTGTTGAGTTATTATTATCAACATGAGTGCTTCATTTTATCTGGCGGACATTGCAACATTTTCATCACGAAAAGTATTTTTGATTAACAGTATTCTTGAAGTGTAAAGTTAATTAAACATTAGTGCGCTTGCAAGTTTACTGTGATTGTATATTATGTTTCGCATCTCAATTTTGATGCGCCTTGAAAATAAAATGATTTTGTAAAAAAAAGGAAAACAATTAAAAATGCTAATAACCTAAAATAGTTTTTAGACACTCATTTTCAAGTATCGGTTAGTTTTAGTGATTGTATACAAAAAATATGTAAAATAATTCGGAAAATTTAGCTACTCTTTACTTAAAAGTGATATTGTATTAGTACATTTTTAGGTTATGTTGACAAAAAGTGACAAAATAATGGCGATTTTTTTATTAAAGCTACAGTCCTCTCTTAAGTCTATTATGACACCCTATGAACTACTACGCCGGTAGTTAAAAGTATTGTGCGGCCTTTGGTTGACATAAGAATTACAACTTATTTACCTAACACCAAAACCTTTATATCAGGATCTTACGAAACTGCTATAACTATTTAACCTATCATTGCCTTTTAAAGTCAAAGTCAAAGTTTTTTATTTCAAATAGACCAGATTACAGGCACTTTTAAAACGTCAAAACTAGGTGCACGGTTCCAAAAGGTAGGTTCTATGGAGATCCTTTAGTCTAACAGGTGTAAGCTGTATATTAGAGTTATACAACGCATGCGGAGTTTGGTGTTATTACACTCTTAATTAACTCCGTTGCAGAACCGACGACGTTACTGAAGTTGAAATACAGCCTTACGATATATAAGCAACTCCATTAGAGCAGATTTATAGCATTAAGAATTATAGGGAGTTAATGAAGATCTATATACAGCTTTGAGCGCTGCAGGCCGGTACAAGCTTTAACGTCTTAAGTATAAAAGCAGCCACTGCTACTACACTAACTGTAAAGAAAATACTGCTTCGTTGTTTACAGTTCTAATACATTCTGAAGAGCTAAACGTATTTCATAAGTAAACTGTATCACCTTTAGTGACAACTGAATCCATTATAAATTAATAGTAGCACTCTAAGCTTTAAAATGACCTGCAACCAACGCTTAATTGTTTGTTGACTAGATGTCAATTAACAGTTTACTAAGTATTCTAAAGAAATCTAGATAAGTAGATACTATAGTAAGGTACTAACCTGCATCCACGCTAAGAACGTTCCTCATTAAGAGGACAAATAAAATAAAACGAAACGGCATTTTCTGAAACAAAGAGGAAACAATAATAGTCGGATGATCTGACGTGTTTACACGGATTAAAAGCTTAAAATCGTGGTGTAGCAATACGGTTCATATCAATTATTATAATGATGTTGTGGTTTAGAACGATAACAATAATACAATACATATGGGGCCATCCATAAATTACGTCACACGTTAGGGGGGCACCTAAGTATTAAATGGAAATAAAACTAATTTCGGAACTGTTGTGTCCAGCTGTGACAAGGACGGGGGGGGGTCAATCATGAAATTCGTGTGACGTAATTAATGGATGGCCCCTAAAATGATCATGATCAAGATTTGTACAGATAAAAAAAAAATGTATTTTTCTCCGTGGACTTGCTTCGTTTTGTAAGATTAACATAACCCAGCACGCTTGGTGATAGGATCAGGGACGCAGTTCACTGAGTGTGAAATCCCTCTACATCTCTGTTACTTGGATTCGTGTCCTCCATCTTAAGCTGTGTCCAGACCAGGCGAATGCGCCGCTCGCAAGCCGCTTGCGAACCGCGCGCGTGATGCTCGCCGCTCTAGTGCAACTCCGGCAAGGCTCGAGTGGGGCGCGCGTGCAGCGCGCTCGCAGCTCGTGCGCACATAGCTTCTTTCGCGTTTGAAATATGATCCTCAGTTGTGAATTTGCTTCCGAAGATGTCGGAGCATACGACTGCCGTTAGCATAATTGCTGCAGCATCGGCTATTTTATTACTGACAAAAACTAAAAGGAAAACACGTGTTGTGGTGACGAGACGCGAGCGGGGCGAGGGAAGTGCACCGCGGGCGGCACGTGCGCACCTCCTGCGCCGCTCGAGTACGGCGCGTAGCTAGCGCGCGGACAGCGCAGGGTCTGCGTACGAACATGAAAAGCACGCGCACAGTTCGCAAGCGGCTCGCGAGCGGCGCATTCGACAGGTTCGGACACACCTTTAGACCTTGTCTGAGCTTACCGTCAGGTGCAACTAGGGTCAAACGGTACCAAGTCAAATAAACAAAATACAGTATGTAACAAAACCCTGTTGGTTCCGAAAGAGGCGTAATACTTTGATAAAGATGCTACAGTTTGGTCATTTTAAACAACGATCAGAACACAGAAATCTTAATAATTAGACAATTGTCTACCATTGTCCTACAGTCGTAACGACTAATGGCAAAGAGCCTCGACCAACACCTCATGAGGTTCTCGTTAGGTGGTTGGATCAAGGGCCTGATACAGAAAGCAGTCCACCTCGACACGGTGCGTTGTGAGGAGGTTCCTGTCCCTAGAGCCCTAACCACCGGTAGCTTAGTTAGACCCTGCTCCCGACGGCGTGAGCTACTATTTTTATATTTTGAAATGTGTAACAAATAAAATGTAAAAGGAATAAAAGATAAGTAATTTGTCTTATTATTTAGATTTTTCGATCGTATTTAGCAAATCGTATTTATATTGTTTTATAGGTGGGGCGCGGTGAATGCGCGAGCGAATCCCGTACCCCGCCCGTATGTTGCTCGAGGAACACCGTGGGGGTTTTAGCCGGTAAGAGTCCAGCACATCCCCCGTCTTCCCCAGATGGGGGATAGTCCATGAGCATTAGACTTAACTTACTGTCGAATAGACAGCGTAGGCTTAGTAATATGGTCTCGACCATTTAGGTACGAAACTCTAGAAATTATTCTCTACTTCTTTATTCGTATTATATACAACGTGTTACAAAAATACCCCTAGAGCCGAAAGGGGATTAAAAGGTCCCTTTTAAAGAGTCTATTGGCAATATTTTAAAACTAAGGTAGGACCCAAAAAAAAAATTTGGACATATAAAATAAAATCATCACTGCAACGCAACACTGAAAACATAAAAGTAAAGAGTAGACTACCCAGAAGCTATTTCCATTCTTAAATGGAACATTCTTAATTCTAATTTCCTCTTAGAGGTAAATGACAACATCCATAAAAGACTACTTGATTAACATTTTCTTTTAAGGGGAATTATGTAACACGTTGTATAAACCTATTTTACCGACAGAAAATGTATTATTTTATTAATATATTCCTAGTAGGGTTGTAACGGAGTTTCGCCTCCGCCTCCTTTACTGCGGAAGTCCCGCAAGAAATCGTATCTTCGCATCCGCCTTCGCCTCCGCATAATTTTTGCGGAGTTGTAACGGAGCTTTATTTACGTCATAATCATAGAACAATAACGCGCAAGCAGCGACGCTCGACAAGAATCAATGTGTGCACAGTGGCAACACGGTTGGGGTGGGGGCGGGCGTATGTCAAATTGACAATTATAGTTTAATTTGTCAATATATGTCAAACTGTAAAATATAATTTGTAATTTTGATTACCAGAAGGTACTATGAACGTATGTATTCGAAATATTATTTTTTTACTTTCTATAAACCTTAAACTTGTATTTTTTCCACATCCACTTTCGCCTCCGCATCCGCGGAGGCGAAGCTCGTCGCCTCCGCATCCGCCTTCGCTAAGAAGCCTCCGTTACAACCCTAATTCCTAGTACCTAGAATACTCTGAAAATAGTCGATAAGACTTCCTACGCCCGCTCTAGCTTTGATAAATTATTATACTGAAATGCATTATAGGTACTCTTTGTAATACGAAAATCAATATCGTAGCGAGAGGGATAATGAATTTTTCTTTTTTCTTTTGTAAAAGCGTTACTACTGGTACTAATAATATAGAAGGTATGGCGTATTGTTTTCAGTGGATCATTATTTCTAACTGTTTTTCTCATTAAAATATCGATAAATTTTTCGTGTGCCGTTAGTAGGTGTAATAATATACAAGACTAGCTTTCGCCCGCAGCTTCGCTTGCGTGAAATTTTGAACCCGATAAGTGTCGATTTTCCATACAAACTTTCATCCCGTATTTAACTCCCTTAGGGGTTGAATTTCGAAAAATCCCTTCTTAGTGGATGCCTACGTTACAAAAGGAACCTACCTACTGTCAAAATTTCAACTTCCTAACCCCAGCGGTTTAGGCTGTGCGTTGATAGACCAGTCAGTCAGTCAGTCAGCTTCTCCTTTTATATGTATAGGTGTAACATAAATAAGTGTACAACATCATAAGGGGTCACTGTACTCATCATTATGAACAACTTTTACTATGGGACCAAATACAAAATAGAGAAAAAAAAAACGCGTTTCCCTACATACATGCATAACGCGAACATTAATGTAGGGGAACAGCTGATTTTTTTTCGCGATTTCACGTTTCGTCCCATAGTAAAAGTTGTTCATAATGATGAGAACAGTGACCCCATATGAGGTTGTATACTTAAGGAAAGAAAGAAAGAGCAAAAATATGCCTTAAAACTAAAACAAACAGATCATAATTATTATTGTAATGCCAAAAGGGCCTCAGCTCAGCATAATGTCAGATGATAACACTAGGTGTACCACCTGACGCTGATTTTCAGCTGCAATCCACGAGTGCCATACGCTAGAATAATCCGTTTTTAACATTAAGACAATAACTTAAAGGTATAACTGATAACATAAAAAGCTCATACAAAATAAAAATAAAATATTGTGTCATACATGTGTGTGTGTGTGTTGTGTTGTGATTATTAACACTCAAATAAAATACCCAATATCGGTGATCACTTATTTATGTTACATCTTGTATATATACACACATAATGAAATTAAAAAGCGATTTCCTTTTAAACTATCTCTTAGAATTATGGAATACTAGAGCTTGCCCGCGGGTTCGTCCACGTGGATGTCGTTTATCGCGTATTCCGTATTTTTCAAGTATTCCGTATTTTCCGTATTTGACAAGGGGTGGGAGGGGTCCTAAATTTCGTGACGTCACATTTCAAAATCTAATATACTAAGTATTCATGGAAATAAAACTAATTTCGGAACTGCTGTTTTAATTTAACAATTTCTGTAATACGTATTTTGTATCTGTCATTGTATTTCTTTATGTAAAATTGCAAAATATGTGACGTCACACTAGGGGGGGGGGGCGGATAGTCTCAATGTGGCCAGTTGTGACAAGAACGGGGGGGGGGGGGGGTAAAAAAAATCATGAAATTAGTGTGAAGCAATTAATGGATGGCCTCTAAGTGATGGTGGCTTTTATTTGGAGATGTTCGTCGAAAAACTTTGTTTCTTGTTTGCCTCATAGAAGTGGTTTCGAGCGAAGACAAACCGAAGATCCATCGCCAGACAGCGGCAAGCGCAACTAAATCCGTTCAATTGCTATTTTTAGTTACGAGCCTTGCGATAATGTGGCGATATCATAGACAAAAGAACACAGCCATGCGCATGCGCATTTTGTTTAGTTAGGTAATAAGAACTATCTAGGCAGGAGGCCGGAACAAGACAAGATGTGAGTGAGGCTGCGCAAAGCTAAAGGGTTCTACAAACCAAACCCGACACAGCCCGATGGTTTGGTGTGTAAAATCCTTAATAGAAAAATAGTTGTATTTTCTTAAAAAGTAATTTCCCTTTGAAACACATGTTAAAAACAAAATATGCGTAATTCATTCACCAAACACGTCACACAAAAATTTTCTTAATCATGAGTCATACAAATAAACAAAAATTTAAACAAAACGCACAGCCCTATCTGCATATTGCAACCATTATAAGTCGAGCTCCCGACACCAAAGACTCCCCAACTTTTTAATCCAGTAGCTTAGCGAAGGAAGGGGTCGTGAGGTCAAGTTACGATGGCGAGCACTTACAGTCGTACACGCAACTTTCCTGGGGTGACTCACGGTCGCATTGTGTCGTAAAACGATCGTAATAAACTAGAAAGCTCCGATTTGTTAGAACATATTTAATGAACATGTATTAGTACAGTCAGCAGCGAAGATTTGTTGATTTTTAATTGACACACCCCTAGACGAATTTTTTGAAGAGTGGAAGCGTGCTTGAAAGGTTTTATAGTCGCCTCCAATATTTTTTATTGTATATTGTCTTATAGGAAAAACTGATCCCTGTGTAAAATCACAGTTGTTATATTTTACATTACTATGCCCAGCTATAA
Organism: Amphipyra tragopoginis; assembly: GCA_905220435.1. Lineage (NCBI taxonomy): Eukaryota > Metazoa > Arthropoda > Insecta > Lepidoptera > Noctuidae > Amphipyra > Amphipyra tragopoginis. The sequence goes on along the minus strand of HG991991.1, from coordinate 6,814,350 downwards.
AAATCATGAAAATAATATGTTTTAAATGGCATAATCATCTTTTTTGTAAAAATAAACTATTATAGCAGATCAACTGATTGACAAAAAAGCACACAATTTCAAGCAAAATTGTCGCACAATTCTAGTTTGTTTTACAAGTCTGCCAACTGTCCGGTAGCCCTTGTGTTCAATTTATGGCTGATGGAAGATGAGCAGCTGTCAGCTGTTGTTACGAAAAGATAATCATGCTGATAAATGAAGTCTATACGGGGTGTCCCATGCGGAATAACAGAGGTAGAGCACCCTTAGAGGTACCTAAATCACCCCCATGTATGTTCCGCGATTTTTTGTAGTTTTCGAGTTATGATTTCTTTTCGTGTTTTAACCAAAATTTGACTTTAATGACATTTTTGATCATAGTGACGTAGATAGTTCTAAATTCAAGGAATAGAGAATCTAATTTAAAAAAACACATTAGTTCAACTGAGTGTAAAATGTCATGTCATGAAAAAAAAACACGAAAATGGGTGACTCGGATACCTCTACCTCTACCTCTGGACGTCCGCTTGACACTATTTTTTGGAACACCTTGTATAGTGCATTTGGGGGAAAAGTCTCTGTTCGATGTACTATGATAAATATATAAATGCCTGGCTCTAATAAATTCATATTCTCATCGCATAGGTAGATAGATAAAATGGTACACAGCAACGAGTAACATCGCGCATTGCAAAAAATGTATACATAAAAGCACGGCGAGTAGCAGATGGATAAATTTTCAGTTGGTACCTATTAGAATATTGTATGTATGGTTCATGTTCAATACTGGGGTCATGTTCTATTCAACTTGACCCACTGTGCGCAAAAAGATTGTGACTTTAACGTTCTTTATTTCTTTTCTTTTATAAGAATTGTAATAATTGAAGTGTTAGCAATTTTTGGGAGCCATTTGATTCAATACACATGATTTGATTGGTACCTAATAATTTAAAACTGAACGGTTTATTCGGTATCTAGAAGGTGAGATTGTAATGACATTTATAATTTACATGTGCACCTGCGCACGTAAATCTATATGAAACATTTTAACGGCATAAGTTTTCCTGACTGACTGTACCTCGCCTTTCTCGCTTTCATTGAGTTTTAGAACGGGAAGGTGACAAAAATGTAAACGCGCATGGAAAACACGTTTAGAAATGTTTTTTAATCTATGAGCATAAAATAGCATTTTTTTCTTAGTTTGCTGCATTCTGTGTACAAAGGTTTTTGTGGTGCGAAAGTAATTCTAAATTTTTGAAAAATAATTGACTGTCGATGTAGCAGCCCTGCTAAAATATCTTCATGAAAATCCTAGTTAACAAGGCATTTTTTTTTACAGAACCTTTCCCCTCACTAAGATTTGTCTTGTATCGTGGGTGCGTTTACAGACAAATCTCACATACAAACGCCCAGACCCGAAACAACCATCTGCAGGACATACAAATTTTTGTTCCGTGTGGGAATCGAACCCACGACCCGTAGCGCAGCAGCCAATCGCTTAGCCACTTGAAAACAATAATAAAGCGAGAAATATTTATTAAATTGAAGATCTCTTTAATGCAGTGGAGGCAAGGGCGGCTGCCGGGCGAAGTTCGTGAAGTCAAAAACTTAATTTCTAGGGATCAGAATCATTTAGTAAATTCTCAGTAGAACAGAGTTTAGACTGATCCCTGGTAAAAGGAAATTAGGTCGGCTCTTAAACATGGAACTTTATATTACTATCGCGAAATGAATAAAGGCAGCAAACACACCTACGCAGTTTTTTTATGATTTTCCTCTCTGACGCTCTGACCACGGGTAGGTTGGACGCTGTTCCCGATGCAGGTTGGCTATTATTTTTTATATTTTTACATGCATATTGTTTTTTTGTGATATGTGTATTTCAAAATATAATTTATGTTTCTATGATGAATAAACGGAATAATACAATATTAAAAATGCGAAAGTAACTCTGTCTGTTTGTTACTCTTTCACGCCTAAACCGATGAACCGATTTTGATGAAACTTGGTGCAGAGATAATCTAGAACCTGGAAAAGGACCTAGGCTACTAATTTGGAATACGCGATAAACGACATTCAGCCAAGCCGCGAGCGATCTCTAGTAATATACATACAAGGTTAGTCGGAAAGGGGGTACTAATCCGAAAGGGTGTTAAAGTACCCATATTAATGAATCACTTTTGTTCCACAACTTTTCCCAAAAGTCAATAGTTAAGGAGAAATAGCTGTTCAAAGATCTCAAAAAAAAAAAAAACGCTAAGATCTATCTATCCCCAGTTACGATCAGCTGTGTTTACATTTTAGGTCATATTTAGAGTCATGAATCAGAAGCACCATTTTCTGAATTCGTAACTAAAGCAGTCAAAGGAAAATCATTTTGCATGAAAATAAAAATTATCGAAGTTTGAAATTGTAACACTTGCTTTAGGACAGCTATCAGTGATACTTTAATTGGCCTGCGGATTAGTACCCCCTTTCTGACTAACCTTGTATATTCAAATGTTTTAAAAAGAGAGAGTTGTGAAAAAACATGTTGGAGGCATTTGCCCAACAGTGGGACAATAGAGGCTAAAAAAAAAGATTTTAATTTACGGCAATTAAAAAAATATTCAATAGATACGTCAAACAAAGGCTCTGTCTTTTCCAAGCCAGGGCCCACCCTGGCCACTTACAAAACACTGAGTAACGTTCAGCACTCCCTCGAGGACTGCAAACTGTCTTGAAACCCGCAATCGAAGACAATGGGGAAGCAAGGCAAGTAAAGTGTGGCTGACCGTTCTAATGGCTCAGAAGCTCACGTCAGAAGGTTCACGTTTTTCCAATGCAGGAAGCATTGGAAAAAAATATTTAATGATCCGTATGCTATGAATAAGTTATTGTAATTCTGGGCATGTTGCATAATATGATCGGTTGTAAAGCAAATATAAAAAGGAAATAGAAAATATGGATTGGAAATAGAAAATATGGATTGGAAATAGAAAATATGGATTAGAAATAGAAAATATGGATTGTAAATAGAAAATGTGGATGGGAAATAGGAAATATGGATGCAAATAGAAATATGGATTGGAAATAGGAAATATGGATGGAAATAGAAACATGGATTGGAAATAGAAAATATGGATTGGAAATAGAAAACATCGGATTAGAAATAGTAAATATGGATTGGAAGTTGAAAATATGGATTAGAAATAGAAAATATGAATTGGAAATAGAAAAAATGGATTGGAGTCCACTAGAAGAGCATCTACGAGTGACGATACATGCGTCCGTCCGGTGCAACTGGGGCAGTCAGCCCCAACCTTACTGATTGGCTAATCATTTCAACACGGCATGAGTATTCTCAGCAGTTGTAATGATCACGCAAGGATGGTGCTGCTATGCCTCTGTTTCCACCTAAACATACCCACGTGATGAGAAGTGGTGGTCTAACCTATATCGGAAACCAAAACTTCTAACATCTAACTTTCGGAATATGTTATCATCCCAGGGGGCCTACTCCCTAAGTCCGTCTACGAAGTTAGTCGCCCGTCTGAAAGTAGCCCGAAACGTAGGAGCGAACAAAACTAGTGTCAAGTCCAACTTTTCGGACGGGAAAAAACACATCAGTAGTAGGGACAACTGTCAAATCGTGTTTCATTCTTAGTTCGGGCCCGGAAATAATCGTATGTCCGTAGGTGTTAAGGAGTAGGAAGCGCTCGTAACTAAGGCCGAAACCACGGACTCCCCAGGGCCGGACAAGGCAAGTTTTAATCCAGTCCAGTGGAACTGGATTTGAACAGAATCTACGTTTAATTTCAATCCAGTAACTTGATCACAGTCGCTGGATCCAGTTATTGGATCAATGTCAATCCGCCTTAACACGCGGTAGAACGTCAGCTACCAACTACACTATTGTTATGGTGTCTATTTGTCCATCTATTTACACAAAGATTATTTGGTTGATGCAGGGCCGAATTTAACGGTTTAGGGGACCTGGGGAAACGAAAAATTGGGGCCCGTTGAAATCTTTTTAAAAAAGTACATTGTTTTTCTTGTGGTCTGAACGGGTGTTGTTTTTTTTGTTTGTTTTGTTGGCAACGCTGCTAGTCTTCTGGGCACGCTCTCAGATGACAGTGATGCGGATGAATATTTCGACGCCTTACACATGTTTTTTATTCGAAACGTATTTTTTTTTGCATACTAAGTTGTACGTATAGGCAGTTTGATTGTACTTTAGATTATACTTTAAAGTGCAGTTTTATACTGTACATGTATTAGGATAAAATGATAATGTATACAATAAAATACATTTAATTAATTTATAAACTCGTACTGTGGAGGCCCTTCACTTGTGGAGGCCCCAGGACTTAAAGCAATAGTTGCTTCCCTAAATTCGGCCCTGGGTCTAAACTATAGGATAGTTTACAATATTTAATACAGAAATAGACAAATAAGAGTCATTTTAGCACGGAAATGTATAGAAATAAGCAACATGTTTGCTTTCAACAGGGATTCAACACAGTATTATGATTTTATGAACCTTAATAGTTAATCAAGATGAATTGAAACTCTACTTGAAGAAATGATTTAAAAGATATGAGTGCCTTGGTGGGCCACTTTTAAAATATTATGAGAAGAAAACTATGTGTTATATTTGTTATGTATTCACAAAAAGTGCATTTTCTTTTCGTAAGTTATTTATAAGCTTCATAAAGATGCAATATTTTGACGACACGTTTGGTGCAGTGGCTAAGCGATTGGCTTCTGCGCCACGGGTCGTGGGTTCGATTCCCGCACGGAACAAAAATTTGTATGGCCTACAGATGTACAGATGGTTGTTTCGGGTCTGGGCGTTTGTTTGTGAGATTTGTGTTTGTAAACGCACCCACGATACAAGAGTAATCTAAGTGTGGGGTAAAGTTTAAAAAAAAAAAAAAAAAAAAAAAAAAAAAAAAAAAAAAAAAAAAAAAAAAAAACATAATAATAGTTATCCGTAGAAAATTAAGCCTATTAAAAATAATGCTGAACCAAACATTATGTATTCGCGTAGCAAAATAAAGTGCAAGTTAAATTGGGTGTTATAATAATATTGTATTTAATTGCAAAGCGAAAGTTTATTCAATATTAATAGGTAAAATTTATTATATTTTCTAGAAATTGTCAATATCCTTATTTCTATATGTAGGTATTTATAAATACAATTTCCGGGAACTCTAAAGGATTTGCGAAAAGATTAAAATATATAAAGCATCTATTAAATAATTATGCAAGTAAACTTACCAGAGAATGCATCCCCACTTTTAATATTGATGTGTATGTCGGTTAGTATTATTTATGTCAGCGCGTACACGTCTGCTCTCGTCAGAAACTTTATTCGGAATAAAGTTTGCCTCCGTCAGTCCTCTTACCTTTACCAGGTATTGCAGGGCTCAGCGCTAGAATAGGGTGGCTACACCCCTCTTTCTACGAGCGGTAAAACGTTGTGCAATTCTATTTAATAATTATAGTTTTAATTGAGTATTTATTTTGTAAGTTTTTGAGATGTAATTAGTCATTTTTGTCGGCGTATAATTTGTAGGAGATAAATATTTGCCCACTTGTGTATTAAATAGTAGAATGAGCAACTTTCAACCCATGTATCTGTTTTTATTTTCATTCCGCAAATAAATGATTTGTTTTTTTTTTATTCTGTTTTTAAATTCCCTATCTAGGTACATATATGCACGACTGTCGTCACCGAAAGAGTAAGTAGAGGTGTTTTTTGAAGGTATCGATGGTATTACATCTTTCTCGAAAAACTCAGTAGGTACCTACCTACACAAAATGATAAGTTAATTATATCACTACATACTCGTAGTATAAAACAAAGTCGCTTCCCGCTGTCTGGCTGTTCCTATTTATGCTTAGATCTTTAAAACTACGCAACGGATTTTGATGCGGTTTTTTTAAATAGATAGAGTGATTCAAGAGAAAGGTTTATATGTTTAATACATGCATAATATGGTAGAGAAAAACGCGTAATACGCGATAAACAACATTCACGCGGGTGAAGCCGCTGGCGACCTCTAGTAAGTTATAAAACAATAAAACAGTATTTTATTTATACTGGGTGACTTATTTTACGGTCTGGAAAAAAATTGGTGTAATAGATGAACGGAGTAGAATGTTATAGAACTTTTTTTATTCTTAATATTACAATAATACTTAATATCTTGCGTTAGCCCTGAGGTTAACGGGCCCGCTTTTCATCCTTGGTGCAGGTTGCGGGTTGAAGATCTGACATGTGCCAATGTTCAATGCCATTAATACTTACTAAGTTACCTCGTTACTTCCACTGCCTCATTGTTCTAGTGGTCACAAGCGCGACTGCTGAGCGTATGGTCCTGGGGCCCAATTCTCCTAAAATAAATTGTTGCCAAACGCAATCGAACCACAACCGTCAGTCAGTTTTTGTTTTCGAAAACTTTCAAAATGATTGATTTTGTTTTTTGTGTCAAACAATTTGATAGATTTTGAAATTGAGAACTGTCTGAATGAACGGTTCGGCCTTGGTTCGGTTGTGATTTATCAAGATTTATTTTAGGAGAATTGGGCCCCTGACTTCGATCCCCAGGTCGGACAAAGCGTTATTGGGTTTTTCCATGTATAATTTCTTAGTAGCAGCCCGAAGTCTGGATTTGTGCCCGATTGATGGCAATAGGCCCTTATTGCGTGGGACTTAAAAATAACGGCGAAATAAGGGTGTACAATACACCTTCACCCAACCCTTCGGGGACAGGCGTGGTGTTATATTATGTTTCTAAGTTAATCCTAGACTCGACTGACTTACAATGACGTACCTAAAATATCATGTGGAAACCTGGACTTTTGAGGAAAAAGTAACCTTTGGCATCCAGTGTTGTTCAAGGGATTGAAAAAATTATGAAAATGCGGTTTTCACGCGAGCAAGCGGTTTGTTAACCGTAAATGAACAGCATTTCTCGTAGTCATGACGTTGCTGTCTGTCATCTGAGTTGCTGCAAGTAAGATTTTCAGACCTCATTGCTTGTTCACGTTTTGCGCGCAAGTTGAGTCGCTTGTAGCCAATCGCGCGATTGTGCGACACTAGAGGTTCATACATTCCGTCCACATGCAGTCGCGCATTTGGCTGCTTGCGCGTGATTCGTGTGCAAGTCGCCAGAACTTCGACTCGCGCGAGTGGCGGGCGTTCTGGGCGCGTGTCGCGATACTAGGCATAACATTGCTCCGTCCATTATAGCGCTTCATGCAAATGAGGCGCTTATACGCGCGTTGCTCTATCTGGCTCTTGGGTACGAGTATCAGTCGATACTCAGATTGACTGTTTTCTAACTTGTTCCTGGATTATCCTATCTTATGCTAGGAACTTATAAAAATGAAAGGAACTCCATCTACACCTAGTATTGAAACCTGTTGTGATTAAATACTAACAAAATGGCTTTGTCAAAAAAAACCTGTAACCATAGAACATAGAAGAACATGTCCACACTAAGCCAATCACGCGAACTGTCAAGGGTATGTTTACTAGAATTTAAAAATATTCTTTCAATAACAAGATTGGTACTCCAATAGCACACTTATTACAGCGTCACAGAACTTAATTTTCTTAAAATTAATTATAAACCTACTTCCTTTCTCGACTTCCATGTGTGTGATATGAGCCGCCAACGTTAAAAGGTCTTTGATCACGCACAAGAGTGACGTAGACGGGGTTTAAGAAAAACTGGGCGTTAAGCTAGGGGGGTCCCCTCTCGGCATATCGCAAGTTCATTAAAACCCTTTTGATTAAATGTGCATACGTGCAATTACAATTAGGAAGACTTGTAGGAGTCGAGTACTCTAAGTGGATTAGTACGAAAGGGAGTGACAAAGGAATCTAGGAAGAATTTTTTTAGGAATGTTTTTGAGAATAATCGCTTTGTTATAAAGCGATGTAGTGTTAACTGTTGTAGGGGTTAGCTGTATATTTTTATTGAGCGTTTGTACAGCTAAATAGGTGCGTAAGTATACTCTGTTCAACGATCGATTAGTCCTGACATAGCGGTCATTTTGTAAGTTGTAGCCGGAGACTGCTATCGAAAAATTGTAAACGACATCATCAGAAACCGTAACATAGCTACATATTTTGTTTTAAAAATATTTGATATTTTTGGTATGGTAACGTTTTGTAGAGAAACTTTAGGAATCACCTTACAATACGGCCGACGTATCTAGGCGAGTCTGAAGTTAGTTGTTTGGCTGCGCAATGAATTTTTTAGATATGAAATTGTCTACTGCGCAGCTAATCAGCTAACTTCAGACTAGCCAAGATACGTCGGCCGTATTGTACGGTGAAGAGGGTACAGGGAGTAGGCAAGGGGTGTAATTGTAGGCCGTTGACAGCCGCCAGGCAGTAGAGTGCGCGCAAGATAAGTTTGCGCGCGGCCGAAATCGGAACTAATCGTGGTCCACCAAAGTGTGTGCCGTTTTATTAATTTTCAATAGAAATACCTGATTCTAGGAATGTTTAACGGGAAAAATGTGTTTGGCGATAAAAAATATAAGTAAGCTTAAAAAGCGGTAATTATAACTTTTGCGATGATTGCAAAGTTGAGGACGCCCTTAGTCGCGCGCAGAGTTATCTTGCGCGCACTCTAGTAGGCAGTTCTGTCAAACTGCAGTCTAATAATTTAGGATATTGATACTACCTACCTACTGATCGACTTCTTAAGTTTTGAAGTCGGCTTTTTAGGTTTTGCCAATTTGCCATTGCTGACTTCCAAAACCTCCAAACTCATTTATGCAATATTTCTTGCGTTTTTCTGGACCTTGATGGGAAAAGTTTGCCTGTCTCTGATTTGTGGACTCAATAAATAATTAAGTAGGAATTCCAACGATAAAAAAAAAAAATAGGAATTAGAAATCATTTGAACATGCATGATTATTACCGCTCATGCATCAACTCACCCTGGCAAGATAACCCATAAAATACAATAACGCAATTACACAATTAAAAACGATAAATATAGGTCATCCAACATCAATTGAAAACCAACTCCAAATTCACGTAAACTAAGTATAAATTCGAAAGGGAAGTTTAAACTGAACGTATCATAGCATTAGGGGTGCATTGTTATCACAGGGGTAAACGCGTGAGTCACCTGAGTGAATCATGCGTAATAAGTAGAACGGACATTTGTTCCCCGAAAAGTTGTATGAAATATTTGAATCAGCTAGTTAGTGTTGACGATGTATCAAGTTATCAGTCTTTTAATTACTTAATTTGTTGACGATCTGAGTTCGGAGGGGATTGTGGCCCAACTAACAACTACGCGGATCATAATGATTTGCAAGGTTGACCATTCGTTACACATTGAGACCCCTCAGTGTGTCGGAGAGCACGTTAACACGTTCAGTGCCGGGTGCCCTCCATCCAGAAGGGGTTCCCTACGCCACTGCGAAAAACTACAGGAAATAAGCACAGGAAATAAGCAGTCGGTCCAATAAGCAATAGGTGTAAAATTCTTCGATACAATGTGTTTCGCACTAACGTTACATCGCACTAATAAGACTTAGAAGTAATGTAGTTTAGAAGTATTGTTGATTCGTCATAAAGTGTTTGATCTAATGAAAATCTAAGTAACGTTTTTCGCAGTGGCGTAGGGTACCCCTCCAGAAGGGCACCCTGTAGTCGCATTCGCCATGTCGGATGCCCTCGTGGAGGGCTCATTTTAAATGTAGGTTTTTCTTGGAAAATACACCGTCATGAAAGCAAACACCTATTTCACGAAGAAGTAGCGTATTTTTCACGGTTTTTAGTGTAATGCCAGGAACCCTCCTCGAGGGTTCACTCTAAGCGCAAAAGTAATGTTGAGGACCCTCCTGGAAGGTCCACTAGCAATATTTATGGCGGCATGGCGTATGAGCTCTATGAAAAGTGTGGTGGACTCGAATGTGTTAAACCGTCAGTCCCGGGTGTCATACGAATACCTGGGGCCTAATTCTCCTAAAATAAATCTTGATAAATCACAACCGAACCAAGACCGAACCGCTCATTCAGACAGGGGCCTAATTCTCCTAAAAGAAATCTTGATAAATCACAACCGAACCTGCAAGGCCGAACCGTTTATTCAGACGGTTCTCAATTTCAAAAGCTATCAAATTGTTTGACACAAAAAACAAAATCAATCATTTTGAAAGTTTTCGAAAACAAACACAGACTGACGGTTGTGGTTCGTTTGCGTTTGGCAACAATTTATTTTAGGAGAATTGGGCCCCAGTTCTCAATTTCAAAAGCTATCAAATTGTTAGAAACAAAAAACAAAATCAATCATTTTGAATGTTTTCGAAAACAAAAACTGACTGACGGTTGTGGTTCGATTGCGTTTGGCAACAATTTATTTTAGGAGAATTGGGCCCCTGTGACTGTCGTTACGGTTAGTCAGAAGCCCAAATCTGACAACGTCTAATAACCTTAGGATATCGGCATTGCCTAGTAACTGGGTTGCGGAGGTCTGATGGCAGTCGCTCCGCGTAAAATACTGGTATTCAGCCGCGTCTGGTTATACTGGAAGCTGACTCCAGCATAGTTGGGAAAAGGCTAGGCAGAACATTGTCGATCTGAGCTATAGAAAAAACATCTTGTATTCTATGGGGCTTTTGTTGCGGTCATTCCTTGAATGGGAGACCGTTATTAGTTATGTCTACACCAGTGCGCTTTCATGTTCATCTTGCGTGTTCGTCTGAAGCATGCGTGAAGCGCCTTATCGCATGCCTTAATACTGTTCGATAAAAGCGCATGCCCCTAGCGCACGCTAATCCGTCTATTGTATGTCGACTGACCGAGGTGCACCGGAGTAGACGATAAGCTGCATGCGTCTTATGGCAATCAATATTGCATGACTTGACGCAAGAGGAGTTGAAAGCGCACTGGTGTAGTCATACTCATTAACCCATGCATGCGTCGTGATCGTGATCCCACTAGGCATCGCGGAGAGCTCTGTAGAGGCCAGGTATCTGCGACTGCCTGGTGATACGTTGTAGGTGTAGAAAATGAGCAGTACCTAAGCAGGGGTAGGTACAGAACGTGTAAATAACTTTGGCGTTTAGAACACAGACTTTCAGCGTTCTGTTCCTCACCTTAGAGGGGTAGTTATTTGGTAGGTACGCGTAAAATAACTTTGCCGCTCTGATACCAGACTTTCAGCGTTCTTTCCTCACTAAAGAGAAGCAACGTTATTTTACTAGTACTATACAGATTTATACAACACCAAGCTTGACTTGAGACGCAAATTAACAAAAGTTGTTAATATACTTGGGAGCAAATAAATCGAGCCACTTCTATTTTTCACGTAGATATAATTGTTACCTTGTGGTCAAATCAGTTTGACAAAATAGTTTGACCACGAGGAAGGACCGATTATTTTTGGTATTATGGAACAGATCAATTCTAAACATATATCGCCTAATTTATTTAATAACCTTTACAATGAGGGTAGTTTTTTTGTATTTTGAATCATATAATTCATGAAACCAAAACTAATAACCAGGACAAGTGAAAAAAAGAGAGGCTCGATTTCTTTGCTCCCAAGTGTAGTATAAAACTCTAATCTACGGCAGTGCGTTTTGGGGGCCAGTTCCACTACATTCTCCTCTCCCTTCTTCATAATCTTCATCAGTCCATATTATTGCTAGGTGCCTCGATCAAATTGATTTCATTTTCTCGAGCAAACATGACACCATTATTACTTCAGTCAGTCATCAAAGGCGATATTTAGGTGCTTGCAGATTGGTTAAAAAAACATAAAATGTATTGTAGTTACTTATTAGATTAAAAAAAGGTCTTGAGAATATTTTCTGTTTGCTAGTAAAATCTAGATTAGATAGATTCTAGAGCTTCACATCCTCTAGCAAATTTTGTGGCGCAAGTTGACTTGTGCATCCGAGTTTCAAACTGTGAACACACCCGCAGAAAGTAGTCTTCCGCAAGTTTCACGAACTAAGCGAGCACTTGCTGCAATAAAACTTGCTAGTGGATTAGACGCTTTATAGTGTGTCTATACCAGTGCGCTTTCATGTTCATCTTGCGCTTTCAACTTTCAGTTCGTCTTGCGTTAAGTGCATGCAATATTGATTACCTTAAGATGCATGCAGCTTATCGTCTACACCGGTACGTCTCGGTCAGTCGTCATGATGGACGCGTGTGAACTTGTAGCTATCTGTGCAGCATATTTAGACGGATTAGCGTGCGCTAGAGGCATGCGCTGTTGTCGAACTAGTATTAAGGCATGCGCTATGGCGCTTCACGCATGCTTCAGACGAAGACGCAAGATGAACATGAAAGCGCACTGGGGTAGACAGCTTTACATCAACTGCGATCATCAAACCATTTGGTTACCAGGCAATACTTGTGACCGAATTGCTGTAGCAATCGAAGCATTCCATTTTCAGCAAGGAACAAATAGGGTTGTGGTGATAAAATAAAATACTAATTTACCACAAAACTGTTTATTTCACAAATTATATGATATAAATAATTCTGACACGCGTGTCTACCACGCTGGGTTCCGATATCTTCTTACATTACGGTTCTTATCAATGGAACCCTAAAAAGCTTTTACAAGGCAACGAAATTGCAATGCCTAGGATACAAAATTACAGGCAATTTATTGCCTACACAAATTAATTACATACCGGTCCTAATTGGCGTTACTAGGATTTCTAATAGATATCAGTTGATTTTATTAAACTTTACAACATATTGGGAAATTGTTTGACTATCAATCACTCGCTATTTACATTGGAAAGTATTTTAGCTAGTTTCGAAATAAAATTGGAGTAATTCAAGTTGCTGAGTCGCACGTAGTCGCCACGCTGGGCCAGCACGATGGTGATACTAGGCCAGAGCCATGGTGATACTGGGCCAGCGCGATGGTGACATTGGGCCAGAGCGACAGAGACGTAGTTACCAGTTACAGCAAAGGCGACTTATAATTATGTTAATGATGCCGCCAACTGTAACTTCATCGGTAATAAAAATATACCAAAATTGTGAAAAAAAAATGGTAACTTGTTTTACTGTGAACAATTATACAATTTCACAATATGCAGTTAAGTTTGTTGCAAAGTTTAACGAAAACTTATACACAATATTTTAGTTAGTCTCGTAGTAACACCAATACCGGCAAACCTCATAAACATCCACATATTTACAACGACCTCTCTGTCTGTCTGTATGTCACATGTTTTATACATTTACAATAATTAAAATAAGTCTCGTTTTCTATTTATTTTCAGTCTTATTAGACTTTAACTGGGTTACATAATTAGGATAATTAATTTAGAACCATATTATTTAGAATATTGACGTCGTTTAGAATATTGAAGACACTATTGTTAATTAATGGAAATCTGTTTTATGTGTTGCAATATTAAGAGACAACGTTAAAGGCGGGAACAGACTGATAACACGTCACGCAACGACAGTGTGGTCATTGGCCACATTTCATCTCGTACCGTGATTTGGCCAATGAACATGCGTGGGATGGCGTTGTGTGTTACATGTGTGCTGCAGCCTTTAAGCTGAGTCTGACAAACCGACACCATGATATAGGCTCATCTGGGGCCTAATTCTCCTAAAATAAATTGTTGCCGAACGCAATCGAACCATAACCGTCAGTCAGTTTTTGTTTTTGAAAACTTTCAAAATGATTGATTTTGTTTTTTGTGTCAAACAATTTGATGGTTTTTGAAATTGAGAACTGTCTGAATGAACGGTTCGGCCTTAGTTCGCTTGTGATTTATCAAGATTTAGTTTAGGAGAATTGGGCCCCAGATTGTCTCAGGTATGAAGTAGGGTTGTCACGCTGTCTAGTCTTATAACTACTACATTGCGATGTATACAAGGTTAGTCGGAAAGGGGGTACCAATCCGCAGGCCACTTAAAGTATCACTGACGACCGTTTTAAAGCAAGTGTTAAAATTTGAAAATTCGATATTTTTTTATTTTCATGGAAAATAATGTTTTAGTTTTTGCAAAAATTCTTCGTACCTACTTTAGTTACGAATTCAGAAAATAGAGCTAATTCGTGACCCTAAATATGACCTAAAATGTAAACACAGCTCATCATAGCTGAGGATAGATAGATTTTAGCATATTTTTTATGTAGATTATGAACATTAATTTCACTTAAACTATTGAATTTTGAGGAAAGTGCTAGAACAAAAGTTACTCATTATTATGGGTACTTTTACGAAAGTGGTAGAACAAAAGTTACACATTATTATGGGTACTTTTACACACTTTCGGATTATTACCCCCTTTCTGACTAACCTTGTAGGTATATCAATTGTATGTATTATTCTTACACTATGCTATGGGAACGGCTTATTACAGAAATCCCCTCTTTTAACAATACCCTGCCAAGGGGATTTTTGGAGTTTATGTCCAGAATTCCCTTTGCGTCCCCTCTGAGTACCGGAAGGGATATTGGATAAAAAATCCAGATATCCCCTTAACCATTTATTATTATATATCTATATCTTTTTAAAATCAAGTAACTAATTAGGTAATCACAGTCTTCATTTTTTTAAACATACCTAATCAATTTCAACAATGATTTTAAAAAGATAAAAAAAGGTATTTTTTTTATAATAATAAATTGTTGAGGGTATTTCTGGAGTTTTTGTCCAATGATCTCCTTTTGGCACTCAAAGGGGATGCAAAGGGGAATTCTGGAAAAAAGGTCCAAAAACGCCCTTCGCAGGGGATTATCAAAAGGGCATTTCTGGAATAAACCATGGGAACATTTTAATGTTGAAACCCTTAATAGGCTGCCAGTCCGGTGCTTCAATAATAGGTACAACTCCAGATAATAATCACATATTATAAAATACTACTCCGCTAAATTAACTAGGCACATTCTTACACTTAATTATTATTATGACGTCGCTTGTAGTCTCCAATGCCCTGTCTGGTTAACCAGTCAATGTCACAGCCCAGCTGAGTCTTACCAACAAGAGGATGACCACGGTTCGAGGTGTAGAGAAGAGGAAAGTATCTATCATTATACAGGTACCAAGTTAAGTACACGGAGTAATAAATACTTATAAAAAGCTGACTTGAAAAACTACTTACAAATAGGTATATCTTTAACGACTTACAAAAAAAATGTGATATACAAACAGACAGCCCAAACAATGTACAAAACATCCCAACGATTTAGACAAAGGATTACATAATTTTTTTGAAAAAATTCAATTACTTTATTGATTTCATTAAAATCTCGTCACAAACTTACTAATTACTACTAAACAAACACCCCCGAGTTATAGTCGATTATTTGACTAAACTTTCGTTCCTATTTAAAACGAGAATCGATTTATGAAACTTATTCGATTAGTGCGAAACTAAAACTGAATAACTCAATACTTATCACAGTTATCATGCATGCAAGGTATCATAATTATGATGAAACGGCTAAATTGACTGCAACTACATAATTCGTTTCACTGAGGTATCAGTTTTTTAAAAGGTGGTTTGAACTAACCGTGGCGAACATTTACGAATGCATCGTCAATGATAATTGGTTTATTATGCCACTAATGCCGTTTACAGTTTGATTTAAATCCGTAAAGGTGGCGGTTCCGCGAGTTTTTACTGTTGAGGAAGGAGACCATGGCGCGACCAAAGCAAGAGACAGACTGGAGAACGAGAACGGGACTTGTCGTACTGTGTTCCGTGTACCCTATCTCGCTCTTGCACGCGAACTGATCACATTAAAGCTTGAAACACGTTATATAAGTCGCGAGTTACAGACGCGACTGATGGTCTCGACTTATAGTGTGCACGGTCGTCTACGGGCGCCCCATAATAGAAACTGTTCGGCGTCTAAAACGGTTACACTGCGCTTCAAAAATTTGCTTCAAGCGTTTGAGCGCTCAAGGTTGCGTCCGCGACTTATAGCTTTCAGACATCCGAAGCAAATATTTTAGGTTCATATTACGTGGCGTCCAAAGATGACCACGCACACTACAAGTCACAGGACCGTCGGTCGCGTCCGTAAGTCGCGGCTTATGAAAGCATAAAGTCAAGTAACAGTCTCGGTTCCCGTTCTATCTCGCGTCTCGGTCGCGCCGCGTTCTATGATCTCAACAATAAAACGCAAGTAGTTTCGTTTTTTTCTACATGTTCTTCGGATTAGGGAACTAGTTTTAGTCAACTTCACGACTTATGTCTTCATATGCACGAGAACGACACGACTACTTGGAAACAAACACTTCATAAGCGATGATTCCTATAGATAGCAGCAAACTGTTTTGTAGCAAAGACACACAAACAATAAGAATGAATTTGTTACTAAACTATCAAAACAATAACATTTAATATTATATTAAATCTTATTGTTTTAATATATTTTATATTGTAGGTATATCGTGCAAAATGAAGACATTACATTTATTAATTACGCATTACATATTAATTTAAAGATAAGTTACAGACTATCGTTCGTCGACGCGTTTTTAAGATATATATGGAAATGAATGTTTATGCATTCTTAAACAAATGCAGTCACACATATTATATCATCGGGGCGTACAGCCTCAATAAATTCAGAGAAGAAATTTTAGTTTTAAATCACCAACCTTAACATACGTATTAATCATTTTAAATATTGTAGAACCAAAATATCATAAAATATTTAACAAATACTCATTGCACAAATATGTATAACAGATAAACTACGCTTTTTAAGCTACAAATTAATAAATAAAACTTTCGAATATTATTCTCAACAATTTCTATAAATACATCGGTAGATAATACGAATAATATAATTGGTGTTAAATCTAAAATTTCCACACTATCCTATAAAATTACGACTGAAAGACCCAACCCCGCGCTGATCCCGGATTTAGACGCGACCAGGCCTTGGTCGCAGTGACCAACATTGTATATTTTGGTCACAGCGACCAAAGAAATATCAATGCTTAGATAGCATGGTCGCGCCTAGTGTCAAATCTTCAAAAACAAAATAAAAATAAGCATGTGTGGTGCGTTGTGTATGGGCTGACAGTCAGCGTATGTGCTTAGAAGTATCAAGAAGAATTGAACAGCAAATTCTGTATGAAAATATGCGTTCTAGAATCAAAATGAACTAACAATTTTAAATAAATGTCTAAATATTTTATGATGATAAAATAACTATTATTATTACTATTGTATTTTTTTAGACTGAGTGACTTGATTTTTTAGACTGAGTGACCTGTTTTTATAGTCACTTTAAAATAGAAACTAATGATGGTTTAAATTGTACAATATTTAAGGCAGTAAGAATCTAATTCTATTGCAAATTGACTGTGTTCACTATACTGCTTACGCTATAATCTGTCTACACTGCATACCAATTTGAGGTTAGATGACGACAAGGCTCTGTAGGGCGTGATATGTATTTACGACTAATCAGGTGCTAAAGCTCACAGGCTTGTTCATTGTAATATCGGACGGATTGTGGCACTTGAACACGCTGCTACTGCACAAAGTTAATCGTGACTACACAAAGTCTTTGGTCATTGTGACCACCGCTTGACACACGTTGGTATGAAGTAATGGTCCAGTCCGTATGTAGCTAATACCAAACCAGGTGCTGACCAGTGTGTACAAGCGTACTTATTGTCGGTTGTGATTAGGGAGGGTATGTCGGTGTCGTGGGATGTCTGTCGTGTCGTACTATTGGCACATGAGGGGTGTCGTGTAAATAAATAAAATAAAAAAACTCAACATAAAGGTTAGTATTTATTTAACTAGGCAAAAAGGTGATCATTTTATACAAAAAAATATATTCGCTAAATCGCACTGTGTGCGCAAGTCCTATTATAAGTCTTTAAACAGACCATTTTATTTATAAATAATGACTTTTCCTAGGAAAAAAAAAATACACCAAAATATGGTATTCACCTTTATACAAACATTAGTTACAAGTGAAACGTACTTTTTAATGTTCATAAATCATATAAAGTAAATGCAAAGAGATCGTGTAATTGCTATCAATAGATCTCCTTTGCTGCATTCGTGCTGCGAATCGACTACACCGAAACACCGACTAACTTCATATAGTATTTAAATTAATATAATTTATGTAACGTTTAGTATATCTTTATAACATGGATGAGTATGCGGAGTATAATGAAAATAATCGCCTAAAGAATAGTCGATCCGCACCACCAACACGAATTGCACGCAATTATGTAATTGCACGCAAGTTTAATTGTAACTAATTAGTGAACCACAAAGGAATCACTAGGACATATAGTCTTAACATTCAGAAACAGTTGTATACAGGAAAGCTATGAATAATCTCGAACGAGTCCATAGTTTTCCATCTACAACTGTCACTGTCAAACTTTTATAAATTACAAAGAAAAATAAACAAAAAAACACTATAATAGGGCGTTGAGTTGTTTCTCTCAGCTATATCTATATTACAGCCTTACATATTTTGTTTTAACTTTTTTTCTTCTTCTAAAGTATAAATAGATGTATCACCAGCCTTAGATATCAAAAGGTATTGTTTATTTAAAACTAGAATAATTAGTTATATGAAGCGAGCTTTGCTAGTTGGTTACAATTTGATGACGAGTCCAGGGCTTACGAGTCTGAGACGTGAAGTCCGTATGATGGATGATGGACCTGGCTAATGTAATGATAGCATGGACTGTCTCTAACGGACCGATGGAAGAATTGCTAGCATGCGGAGCTGTTGTCAACAGACCAACGGCGCATACGATCCTTTTCAAGGTCTTAGAAGCAACATCTTTAAGTTTGTTGTTTATCAGAATAGGCAAAGGGGAGCAGGGACCTACCAGCAATGCTATTTTATCCTAGTTTGTTTTATTTATAGCTAATACATATCACGTTTTCTAATTATAATTATGCGATCTATTAAAATAATTTCTAATAAAATTTAAAGTTGAAAAAATATGTCAACATAATCAGTTTTGTATTATTTTGGACTATCATGATTACCAATATTTTTTACATTACATTTATGTTTATAAATCACTTCCAGATCAACTGCGTTAACTTATTTTATTTCTTACGCATCGCCAAATAAGCGCGAGTCGTAACACACTAGCAAAGCGGATAAAAATAATCGTAGAAAAAAAATAACAATTTTTTAACACTAACTCATCTAAACTAATAACCACGCTAAATGTTTTTTTTTAGTTATACTTCTTTTGGCGCATTGAGGGTAAAAATGTCATTGTTACGCAGCTGTAGCGGAAATGCGACACCACGAATTTAGTTGCAGATATAAACCTCTTTTCTATATGACACCATGAAGTTAGTTGTTGACATAAACCTCTTTTCTATATCAGTCGAAGTATAACTTCTACCGCGAGTACATGAGTACACGCACTATATTTTGTAAAATTATTTTGAGGTGAGGGACGTGGAGACGCATACTAGAGGAAGAAGTAGGGAAGACTGTACGGAAGTAGTCGTAATTATAATATATACTAATCGGCTCTTTAGCGTACTATGCATATCTATTTTATTGTAATTGAATTATAGTCGAAACAATTTGTACGAGTTTCACTTTCAGACTGTCTGTGACAACTAGAGTGGACAGAAAATGTTCGGAGAAACTGTTTTTTTACGAGTTTTTAAATGGAAAAGTGATAAAAACTAGTCTACATAGTAGAACTAATGTACAACATTTTTGATGATGTTTTGAAGTGTCCATAGAACGAAATAATTTTTAAAAGTCAGCCTTTGTCGAATTGCCTTAATTGAATATAAACGTGAATCTATTGTGATATATTTGTGAATAATTCAAATATGCAGATTAATTGGAATCTTATGGGTCTATAAAAATCTTGTAAGAACCTGATTACAGGATTCAGGATGAAGAAGATACAGGATTTTTATTTGATGGTCAAGATTTTTAGACGATTAGCCAGTTATATCAAACTGAACTAAATTAATTAATGTGGTTGGCTTTCCATATAATGAGCAGCAATAAAAAAAAACTAATTCAGGGTAAGTTCTGGAAACTTAGTCTTATCCGGGGCACCCCAAATTGAGCCATAAGTCAGCTTTATGCAAAAGCGAATAAAACAAAACATTTTCACTCCACCCTAGTGTCCACGTCAAAATGATGGTTACCATTGAATTGACTCCTTGACGTCTGAACGACAGCACTCCAACAAAACGGCGCAACTGCGTCAAAATGACTGTAAGATGTGACACTACGTCACTTTGACGGTATGACGTCAAAAGACGTCTCCACCTCAATAAAGGCTCTCCAATCATGCATCCCTTTTGGGATCTCATTAATTCGAAAAGAATCCGAGCTTTACAAAAACAGATTCGAGATTGTCATGCTATAATCAAAGCTATCAACTTTAGGCCGCGTATATAGAACGCGCTATATATTATATACACATAACGAATGATAATTACTATATAGGGCAGTTTTCTCTGAGGATTTATAAATTATTAACCGTACTCGCGTGTAACTGGAGTTTTCCGTTTACCGAGAACTGCTACATTTTACTGAAACTTCATCTTTACTTGTTCAGCAGTTCCACGCGAGTTCTAACAAACCAACATGAATATATCAACATCCGATTATCTTAAATATTAAAGTCCTAATATTTCTCTGAACTAATCTGTATAATACATAATATATTTTCTCATCATAAGGTTACATTCGGTAACTGTTGTCAGTTAATTATAGTCAAACATACTATCGGAGCTGCTAGCGATTTAATGAAAACTACGAAAATGGTTTCCGTATAAAATCATTTAACTTTATATTGTCAGTCCGTCAGTTCTGTTGGTTTTCGAATAAAAGAGAAATAACAAAAGAGATAAGGAAAATACCAGGAACAAATCTCTCTAGAAAAAGATATCAGGAACAACACTACAGTAATTGTATATACACAATAAAAACGAGAATATGTAAAATTACATAAAAAAACAGTACATTACATTACCGTATGATGTACTTGAAGCCAATAAATATCTGTACTTGACGGACAAAAAGAAGAAAAACAGACCGTATGAAAATACAAAACCCTCCACCATAAAATAAATAGGGAATTTCAGTGACTTACTATTGCAGCAGTCAATCAATAAATATTTTGTAAAACATTTCATATAGATGACTGAGCCTGTATCACCACTAAATCGATAACTTGTTGATAATTATTACAGCCATTACGCACCGTCAACTTATTGCCAGTGACCGTCAATTAGTTGCCGGTGACCGTCAACTTGTTACCGGTAGCCGTCAATTTGTTGCCGGTGACAGTCAACTTGTTGCAGGTGACCGTCAACTTGTTGCCGGCGACCGTCAAGTTCTTTGATATAAACGTAGATAGTTCCAAATATAAAGAAGTCAACGGTAAACGACAGTCAACAATGCGTATAAGCTTTCAGTCTAACTATTAATCATTTAGAATATTTGACATTCCAAATATTCAACATTTATATTTATCATGATTGGTTTAATTGGCAGTAAACATATGAACGAGTTTTTTTAACTATAGGCACATTAAATAACATAACAAATTATCATTAGTGGTGAATTAGGCATGATAATTATACCGCAGCGTAGTTTAAATAATATTTAGTTTGTTATTGTCGCTAAGCTGAATCAAAAACGGTCCAGCCGCCTGGCCCTGACAAGCAAAGTGGCCTATATAACACTAGATTTATATACAAGACTATATATATATATGAGGTGTGTCAATTTCATGACCCGGAAGGCCTAGGACTCAATTAATGTGACGTTGACAGCCGTCTTGACCAACGGATATTAAAAAAAAGTCTTGACGATTATATGCGTCAGTATGTATATTAGCTATTTAGGGCTATGACACACGGCGTAACATGCAGCGGCAAGGTCGTTTACGTATTGAAGTCGCTGCTCATGTTCAAATACATAATGGACTAATAAAGTCCCGATTCTGTTTAAATTCATTTCACAGCGCATTAATGAAATCGGGCTGCGTTTTAGAAACAACTACAAATGTAACTCCAAATCTTTACTACCACGCGTTAGCATAAATTAATAGCTTAGCATTTGTCTAAATTACCTTATGATGCGATGCAGTATTGAGTGGATCGCTGCAATTGCTGCTGTGTGTGACGGCCCTTAATCGTCAGTTTCATAAACGTCAATGTCAAGTGACGTGTATAGCCGCCTGGTCTTGACGTCTTTAGCCGTCACTTGATGACGAGAGGAGGAAATAACGTAGATTATTGTCGGGCCACTGCTACAATGCAGCAGTTAGGCTCAGATTTCCAGCATAATTTTAACAAATAAATAGTACAGATATTATATTTAGTCAGCATTTTTGAATTCTGTGTCAATGCGACGCTCGAGCGCCTGTAAGCCCTCTTCTAATTCTTGCTGTAACAAAATTAAAGTTATATTTAAATAGATAATAAATAAAATAAAATACATAGAAGTCTTAATTTTTTTTTTTTTTTTGTAAAATTTAGTATCTTAAGCTATACCGTTAAAAAATAAGTAAATTTATTTACGTGTTTTATTTACTTGGGACAGTTGAGAAAATTGTAACTCAAAAGAGTTACAGGAAAAAAAAACATTTTTTTTAATGGAAATCTCCATAAATGTCTATGAAAATCTATTCTAATATGGAATTGTTCAAAATTAAAAAATGGCTCTAAAATGTTTTACTGTATCTCCTTTGGTTCAACATACTGTCCCAATTAAATATAACCAGTACAAGTAGCACTTAATATTCATTTCCATAATCTCAACGAATAACGACGCAAATCACTGTAACGGATTATGACATAAATACTATTAACTTAAGACATTGAAAAGATATATGCACGTTACTTATTTATCGAACAATTACCTCCCCACATCCACAGTAAGTAATGCATAAGCCTATTTTTAGAAACGTGAAACTCGGCATCATACCCAAAATGATACTGTCGGCTTCCAGTCTAACAAGATTTGGCTGAAAAGCGTTTTTTTTTACATAGAAACTACTAACACAAATATGACGACACTTTTTGAAAACCTACTAAAACCGATATTTTGGTACCGAAAGCAATATAACTTGGTTGATTAATATGAGAAGTTGGTGACCTCTGCTAAGCGAATCAATTCTCCCTTGTGAAAGTTTTTTAATTTAATCACCGATCAACGAATCCAACAAACATATTTCGGCATTGACGTCATCAACGTCATTGACCAAACAACCAAGAAATCTACTCACATCGTCAGACCCCGTAGTTTGATAAGCTTTCGCGGCGGCTGCGAGGCGCTCCGTGACCGTCGACCTCTCTCTGGCCAGCCGGTCAGCTCCAACCGCCCGTCGGCTGGCCGGCACGTTTTGGGTGGCCGCCGGCCCGTCGGCGCTCACCGTAGGGACCGCCACCGGCGCAGAGGAAGGCCCAGGGTTGGACGGGCACGGGACCGTGGCGGGACCCAAAACAGGGCCGCCAACTGCGCGAGGCCCCGCGCCGTCCACGGGAGAGGAGCGGCGGGAGCGGACTATTGGGAGGATCGCTGAGCGGGCAGGTGGAAATGCCTGTCGGAAAGTGGTGCTTGTCAATACATTATGCTGCAGATTGTGAGTAGCCGCTTTGTTACTTCTTGCGGCAGTAGGAACAGGCGAGTTAGAAAAGGAAAATATATCGTGAGGATGAACGGCAGCTCGCTTCGGTAGCGAGAAAAAATGAACTTTCTTTTTTAAAAATTGATTGTTTTTGTCTATGGAAGAGGTCTGATTAAAAACCTCAGAAAAAGGAAGGTTTTCATGCGGGCGAAGACAGGTCAAGCTAGTTAGTTATGTTAATGTATCTTAAGAATGACTAAATTACTGTAAGCCGACGTTATAGGGAAACCCATGTCCTAACCTAGTTTCACGACCGCTCAAGGCGCCTTTTTGTTCGAACCAACGACTAATGAGTTTATGGCCAAAAAATGTTGAGCAGGCAGTTTAATATTTTATCTGTTTTGTTCCGAAGGGCAGGGAGTTTATGTTACTGTCTCTTTTTATCGATGGTTTTAAAACCCCTGTGATATGAGGTGAAACTAACGTCATTCGTCGAGCTCGGATCCAACCCCGGGCTGCCACTGAGTATTTCCTAACAGAAAACCCAATGAACAATTTGCCCGAATTGGGAATATAACCAATGACTGAGCTTGTGACCTCACGCTGTGAGGTCATAGCTAAAGGTCAACAAGGTCAGTAATAGGCTATTTTTTATTATACGAGTACCAATATTGTTAAATTAGCCTTAATTATAACTCCGTACAGTAGATCAAGGTAGTTTTTGCAGCATAACAACATACGGCTGAGGCCAGTCGAGCAAAATTTACGCAGCGCAAAATGAGTTTGCGTCATTTTTTGAAAGGCTTAGGCCCCTCGCCCACGGCGACTTTTTGTAGCGATGCAGTCGCGCGTTTAGCAAACGCGCGACAGCATCACTTCTAACGCGTGTTAGTCGCATTTGCAACGCGCTACTGCATCGCGATTGTATCGATACAAACGCGCGACCGCGTCGCGCTACTAACGCGCTACTGCATCGCGATTGTATCGATACAAACGCGCGACCGCGTCGCGCTACTAACGCGTCGCTATTACTGCGTGTCAACTCTGGTTTTACAATGGAAAGCAATTCACAAAACGTCGAATATGACATTCTATAACAACTTTTGAATTTAAGATCATAATTTTTGAGTTGTTTGAATGTTGTTACATGATGTCCACAAATTAATCTCTGGGTATTAAATGGATGCATCCAATATTGACGCTGCTTCCGTTGACTACGCTTCGGCTGCTTACGTAAAAGCAGCACCAAAGACAACGTGGCTAATGTTGCCTCAACGGAGTCCATCTTGCAACTGTACTGATCCAAGGTATTTTTGTATCGTAACTGCATCGCGACCGAATCGCGTTTGCATCGCGACCGAATCGCGTTTGCATCGCGACTGAATCTGGTCCCGTGGGCGCGGGCACACAGCTAGCGACTGCTTCGCGTCTGTATCGATGCTACGCGCGAGAGCATCGCGACTGCATCGCTACAAAAAGTCGCCCGTGGGCGAGGGCCCTTAAGGCGCTGTATGAAACCGTAGCCGAAATTGTGCGACTCGCTTTGCGCGGCGTAAATTACCCTCGTCTGACCTCAGCCTAATAGTGAAACGGGGCTTGCTGAGGAAAATAAGGCCGGTTTACGTCTCGAATAACCGCTTTGCAGCAGGGACGTACGTTCAGATGGAACATAAGTTCAGATTGGCGCGTTCCGACTCTGAATGCGATTTGAATTAAGGCCCGTATTACATACAGCTCTCATTTAACAGATCTTCTAACAACAGCTATCATAAAGTAGAATTCCATAAAAAAGAATTAAAAAAAACTACTTTCTTCATTTTAAACTACACTTAAGAGTGATCTCTCAAACGAAAGAATGATTGTTTTAATATTTGCATTATGTTAAGACCATGTGAATATGTCAACTGTCGGAAGGCAATGATCCACTGTGCGGAGTAGATGATAATATTGTTATAATATTTACCTCGGCAGCTAAGGGCGGAGCTGGTAGGGCACCTCGCATCTCCCCGAAGTTAAACATCTGTGGTACATAAAAAATATGCATTTATTCCTCCTAATTCTTATTGTAGCCGTATTAAGCTGTATTAAGGCTGCAGTCACACTGAGCGTTTTTTGCGCGGCTCATGTTTCGTCGCGTTACGCGTATGCATCGCGGTACATAAAAATTCACCTGCGCGGCTTCACCACGAGTATTATACGTCGTTTCGCCGAGCGTAAAAGAGCCTAGAAGTTTCGCGCGCATATTGCGTTCGATCGATGTTAGAGTGCGCGCAAGATAAGTCTGCGCGCGGCCGAAATCGGAACTAATCATGGTCCACCAAAGTGTGTGCCGTTTTATCAATTTTGATAGTAGAACTACCTGATTGTAGGAATATTTAAGAGCGTGTACGTCGTTCGACATTTCATACAAATTTTCAAGTCCTTATTTTTCGTAATGACTGAACCGATTTTGATAAAACTTCACACACATAAGCAGGATATTTACGTCTAAAAAGTTAGTAGAAAACATTTTCGAAATATCTTACTTAAAAAAAGATAATTGGAAATTTCTGTTTGTATGGAAAATTTAAAATCGATCTTATTTAACTGTAACACTATTTTTCGAAAATGTTTTCTACTAACTTTTTAGTTCTATGTATCCTGCTGATGGGTATGAAGTTTCATTAAAATCGGTTCAGCCATATCTAAAAATAAGGACTTGAAAATTTGTATGAAATGCTGAACGACGTACACGCTCTTAACGGGAAAATTATGTTAAGCGATAAAAAGTTAAGCTTAAAAAGCGGTAATTTGAACTTTTGCGATCACGGCAACGTTTAGCACGCCCTCAGTCGCGCGCAGAGTTATCTTGCGCGCACTCTAACTGTATTCAGCTTATTTTCAGCAGCTGGAGCGACATTCAAGCGTATTTATGCTAAATATGTTTTCGTTCTAAGAACCAGGTCTCTGAAGGCTGGTCAATTTAATCTTTTGTCAAATCTCATGTCAATGAATATGATTGGTCCACCAAAATACTAAGAACCAATCACATCACTTGGCCTGAGATTTGAGAGCTGATGCAGCCCAGCTTTTGAGATTCCGGGGGCACGGCCGGAACGCAGACGGTGGTCTGCGTCGTTTCCTAGCGATGGAATCCTCACTAGAACGTTGCGGTCAGATTGTCTGCCGGGTTCGTTGAGTTCGTGGCTAAATTTTCTCGGCCGGATAAAAAGACCGTCTTCTGTGCAGCGCCTTAAACGAAATAGTAAACTTCTGCTTATGTCCTGGTAATATAGGAGTGAAATGCTCCTGCTACGCTGTTTATTGGTTATGGCGTCAACCAAATAACGTGTTAAATAATAATACAAAGTATGATTTGTGCTATCACTCCACAGCATCCAAGTTTAAACCTAAAATAACTGTATCAAACTCTGTTCACCACAGTTGCTTTCTGAGAATCTCGTGATAAAAAATCTAATAAAGCTAAGTCCACCAACGTTGTTTCGGTGCATGCAGCTACGAATCCCGCAACCCCGGCCATAGGTCAGGAGAAGGAGCACCGTGATTCTTTAGCCGGTAAGAGTCCAGCATAACACTCCGCCTTCTTCGGGGGCAAGAGGATGGTTCGACGGCAAAAAAAATAGTTTCACCAGCATTAATCCTCTGGTTAAACCACCGTTTACTCGAAAAATTTAGTAGAATTTTAGATAAACCTTTGTTTAACCAGAAAATGAATGTTGGTGAACACCAGCCTAAAGCTGAGCATCCACCAGAGCTGTGCTAAGCTGCGTAGCGAGGAATGTGTTTTGTAAGCACCAATAGAATCACTTTATTTACTTAGCTTCGCTCTGCGCATCTCTGGTGGATATGGGCTTAGCGGAGCGAGGTTTTTGTTCATACAAAACAAGCGAGAAATGCGAGCGAGGGATGTGTTGCTAGGAATGTGTTCCTCGCACAGCTCTGGTGGAAAGTGTCACACCGTTTCACTTCCTCGCTACACATTTTCGCACCGCACATTTTCCTCGCACAGCTCTGGTGGCTGTCCACTTGTCCAGCCTTACACTAACCTACCTGGTAATCTAACATAGGTCCTCCCATAACATCCTCGTCTCATTATAACTTACCTACTGTTAGAATAACGATAGGTTACGATAGTGGATATCTTACCTCTCCCGGGTTGGGTGCCCAAACAGCGTCGGGGCGCGGGTCCAGATGCAGGTTGCCGTAAGCGGAGGCGTTGACATGGAACTCGGGTAGCAGCTCCGCAGGTATCACCGCTGAGATATAAAAATGTATGTATTTATTTGAAGGCACGACTGGCATTCGCGCTACGGGTGACGGGTCCGAACGGGTCCGCGGAAGAAATCGACACAACCAGCATACAAGGTTAATCGGAACGGGGGTACTAAATACTAATCCGAAAGGGTGTTAAAGTACCCTTAATAATGAGTAACTTTTGTTCCACCACTTTCCCCAAAATTCAATAGTTTAAGAGAAATAGATGTTCAAAAGATTTCATAAAATATGCTAAAATCTATCGTTTATCTGTCATCAGCTGATATTTCAGGTCATATCGTCACCCTCCGCGCTAACTGTCATAACTAGCAATTGATAATTTTTCAGTAGTAGCGTTAGCTGTGGCTTTATTAATGAATTAATAAGTTTTTTATATTGCTCTTGGCTTACTCTTTAAGTTAGTAGTTGCCCTAAAGCCCTAAGGTATATTTATTTACTTCTATTTATTTGAAGCAGATACGTCACTCTGTAAGAATTTCTCTGAAAAATTATCAATTGCTAGTTATGACAGTTAGCGCGGAGAGTGACGATATATGGGGTCATGGATTAGAAACCCAATTTTCTGAATTTTCCTCCATACATCTCTATTAGCCGTCATATCAGTTAGGGCTCATTCACACGGGTTCCGTCATTGACGATTCGTCATAAAACACGATACGTCATGACGGATGGACGTTCACATTGCATACGGAATCGTGTTTTATCACGACTCGGCAAAATATCCGAATTAATGTTCACATTCGTTTCGTGATTCAGAGTTTAGTCTTGGATGAACTATCGAACAAGATGGATCCGACACAAAAAAATCACGATTCGTGTTTTTTGACGACCGTATTTTTTAAAAGACGATACTTGATTTAAGACGTCCGACATTTTTCACGATTCGTGATGCGTGTGAACACGTGCGTTTAAAATAAATAGCCACCGTCGAAAAAAAACAAATCGTGACAAAAAGACGATACGTCAAAAAAAAAAGAATCGTCTTTGTGTGAATGAGCACTTACCTCTTTTTTTACAAAAACTGTCAAATTGACAACAAAAACAAAACCAAAGATTTTGATTAAATAAATCAGCAGGATTCATGCACGTTTCCTGCTTTTAAAAATACGTGAATTATTAGCCTACTAAGAGTATAACAATGGAACTTACGAGTAAAAAGATCTTCCCTCGGGGGAGGAGCCTCTTGTTGTGGATACATGTGGATGTTGTTCTGTGGGGGCACAAACGGCGGGGGACAGAGATCTGCCCGGTACGTTGGCACGGTGGCGCGATGATCCTCGGCAATCCGCGTGTTGTAGTGGGGATAGAAACGATCCGCACTTGGTGGGATCATGATGTCGCTGTTGATGATCGGCTGGCTCAGGATGATAGGGTGGTGGGATGGGATCGAGTAGCCGCTGGAAGAGAGGTTTATGTTATTTTTTTTAATAAACGATGCACCTCGCTAAGATTTCTCTTGTATCGTGGGTGCGTTTACAGACACAAATCTCATCTACACAAACGCCCAGACCCGATACAACCATCTGCAGGCCCAGGGGCGTAGCTACCGCCGTATCTGCCGTATCAATTATACGCCCCCCCCCCCGGGCCACGGGGGCCCCCAGTGTGCGTGAACAAAAATTAATAAAAAAATCCCATTTTTTTTTTCTTACTTGTCTTCGATGGGACATGAACGCCTGTCAGACCTGTCACTATTGTCCATAGGCAGAAACTTTAGAAAAACTAAAGTCAATATCGGCTTTAAATGATTTAATAAATCAGTTTGCCGAAAAAAAGGCAAGGAGAGTGTGTATTTAATTTGAATTGTTTGTAAAAAGTGACAGATAGATAATTATGATGAATAAATATTTCTTTTAATTTTATGCAAACACTTTTTTTTCTTTTGTGAGAAATCTTTACCCTTCATAAGGGCCCCCAAACAAATTTTTACACGGGGCCCCGCCAAGGCACGCTACGCTACTGTCACGGACATATAAATTTTTGTTCCGCGTGGGAATCGAACCCACGACCCGTAGCGCAGAAGCCAATCGCATAGCCACTGCACCAAACGTGTCGTCCTTTTTTTATTGGTTGTTCAATGCGTCGCCAGCTTCAAAATATCGCGTTGACTCTTTCATCTCGATAATGCCTTGTACCGACCAACCGAACGAAGGCGTACGAATAGTTTTTGTCGATAGACAGCGAACGCTTGCTCGACTTCGCTGTTTTGTTGGTTTGTACAATGCATCATAGTAGTAGTAGTATGTTCGCATAACTCGTCAAAATGTAGGGAACAGCAGATTTTTTTTTCGCGATTTCATGTTTGTTCCCATAGTAAAAGTTGTTCATAATGAAGAGTACAGTGATCCCTTAAGAGGTTGTGCGTTATTTAAGTTACACCTTGTAGATAGGCCGAGGTACTACAAATATAGTAATAAACTTACGTAGCTTGGTGACCATTGTTAGCGTGCGAATTCTCCCCTATTTCGGCTGGCATGTTCACTGGAGGCATAGCTGTCAACAAAATGATAAAACAAGGGTTTAAAGTAGGTTGCGGAATTTATTCGAAAGAGTTACCGCGGCCCTGGAACGCAAAGGGCATTAGACGGAACACGGATGGGTTTTAGTCAGTAAGAGTCTGACAGTCCCTTCCGCTCCGCCCAGAGCGGAAGGAGTCATATATATTATGATGATTTCCCATCCATAAAAAAGGGGTTTAAATTAATATTTGTGTCAACACATCTGTAATCTAATGTAATAAAAAAAACCGTAAATACTCTAAAGTGTGTTCAACGTACTATTGTAGAACGGCTATCGTTAACGGCATTAATAAGACAGATAAACTGATGGAGTTGTCGATCTTTTAATATGACTACATATGCACAAACATACTCTCACACACAAACCCCCACATACATACACTATCAAACGAGGAATACACAATCACG
The DNA here is from genome assembly GCA_905220435.1 of Amphipyra tragopoginis. Classification (NCBI taxonomy): domain Eukaryota; kingdom Metazoa; phylum Arthropoda; class Insecta; order Lepidoptera; family Noctuidae; genus Amphipyra; species Amphipyra tragopoginis. Next base: position 6,783,547 of record HG991991.1, on the reverse strand, counting down.
TGGTATTAGAAAATTTCGACAGCACTTGACTAAAATGTTGTACGTACGAAATTTCAATATGTTGTGTGTTGACAGAAATTATGTTTTTTTTTCTAAAGTGGCGCCATTTTTTTTTTTAAACGTTGCCCCACACTAAGATTTCTCTTGTATCGTGGGTGCGTTTACAGACACAAATCTCACAAACAAACGCCCAGACCCGAAACAACCATCTGTAGGCCATACAAATTTTTGTTCCGTGTGGGAATCGAACCCACGACCCGTAGCGCAGAAGCCAATCGCTTAGCCACTGCACCAAACGTGTCGTCAAATCACTTTCACTGGGGGAAGCGCCTTAACCCATCGGTCCCGGGTGTCAAACGAATACCTAGTCTGACAACCGGTAGGATATCCGCGTTGCTCAGTAACTGGGTTCGGAGGTCTAATGGCAGTCGCTAGAAGTAAAATACTGGTCTGCAGCTGCATCTGGATAGATCGGAAGCTCTCTCCAAGATAGTTGGGAAGATTTCGATCTACAAGGTGTTAATGAATTCATGTAATTCCTTCAAACCACGTGATTTACTAGTGACACAGACTGACCAAGCATTGTTTTTTTTCAGTCTAAGCAAAAATATTTTTTCTTAAAAATAACTTGATTTTCTGTTTCTGAGTAATTTTAGCGCCCTGAGTTAACTGACTGCATGGAAAAAAACTTTTACTGAATCCTCGTAAGGCGGTTTTTTTTTTGTTTTGGCAGGAGTGGGTAATCCTCATGGACACCCAAGCCATCTCACGGATGAGATGACTTGGGTAGTGTCGGAGTCTTACCGACTAAAACCATACTCCTGCCCCGGCGTGAGCCCCTGCCATGCAAGTTTCGCAACGATTTTACAATGGGCTGTTTCTTTTTATTTACGCCTTTTATTATGTGATCTCACTATGGATTTCTGTATTACTTCAAATCCAAATTTTTATTGACTGTTCCTATTTTATAAATCTGCTTTTATATTCATTAATTTATATTTCTTATTTATTTAATGTCTTGGCTTGTAAGGTGGTTTAGACACCATACCTTAAACCGCAAGAAAAAAAAAACTAATCAAGCTAATTCCCGTGCTGGGCCAATCAACACCAGTAGTAGATCATGTGGTTTTAAGGAATTACAGGAATTCTTTTACACTCTGTATGTGAAAATGGTGAATTTTTGTGTTTGCAGTAACTTACTCGCTACGTTGAAGTTGTGCCCGTCTATGATCGGCTGCGGGATCGGAAACGTGAACTGTGGCACCGGCATGCCTTGAGTTGGTATCGGCGGATTGCCGTGCATCGGCACGTACGTGTAGTTCCCGTTCATGTTTAATCTAAACCTGGAAAAATGATTAACAGTTATACTGTGGCAGTTCGGAAATTACTATTCCAATTAACCAGGGTTCGAAATTATCAAGATAAATGTGCCTCGTGATAATTTCATGATAATTATTTTCAGGTTTATTGAGAGTTATTTTCAAAACATGAGACGTTTTTTCAGACGATTTGGTTACTACATTCTATTACTGTGCTGATATAAAAGAATATTATTTTATTTTGCAACAGACGATAACGTACACAAAACAAACAAGGTAACATACGAACAACAAATTACACAACTTAAATACAACCTTAATATTAGAGTATGACAACTTTGAGATATGGTGTACGTCAAGGGTTGGAAAAAAACAGTTTTTTTTTTAAATTTTATAAAACAAACAGTTCAAATTGTTTTAAACAAGGGTTTTTTTTCTTTTTAGTTTAGGGCATTATTTCAAATTATTTCGACCTATAACGTTTCATTTCCAGACTAGCTCTTTTCAAATTCGTCATAGTAAATTAAATATTTACAAAAAACGATCAATGGATAAACATTTATGTTGCTTATCTCTAATAATACTGAACGCTTTACTTTCACCCTGTATGTTCTAACCTTCTAACTAACCTTCTTAAATTGGGCGACATAGGGACTTACCTAGCGGGACTATACCGGCGGGGAATTAGCTATGAACTATGAATTCTATTATTTTGATTTGAAATAGAAATTTAGAATATTCTAATGCATGATTCAAAAATAAAATATAACATAGCAATAACATAGACTCAACTGGTTTTATGTCAAGCTATTTAGACTCCTAAATATTAATTTATTTTCATTTTATATCCATTCATTCGCCACGAAAAGTAGTTTTAAAGCTTGTTTTTTCTTATTGTTTTGTACAATGTACAATGCTTAAAACTTGTTTTAATCTTTGTTTTTAAAGTTGTGATAAAAAACACTGTTTAAATTCAAACTGTTTTAAACGTGTGTTTTAAAACAACTTGTTTTAATCATGCCAACCCTGTGGACGTCACATCCGTGCAAAAAAGAGTCGTCGTTCAGCATAAGACTGCCTGTTCACTGGAGCGGAGTGGAGCGGAGCAGAGCCAATAGTATTGCACAAAATTTGACGTGAACACCGCTCCTCTCCTCTCTTGTGAATATGCATCATAATGATCAAATGAAAAATTATATATTATGATTATTATGAAATACCCGAAATGTTTAATTAAGGAGTGCGACTAATTGAATGAAAGAGAAGAGGTGTAAATAGGATTCGAAGTAATAACTATCATCCAGATAATTATAAAGATAAATGTAGGTTGAAATAGATTCAAGTTGGATTTTGGATTCGAAATATTCACATATATAGACAATCCTCATCCACTTGATGTAGTTGAGGAGGACGAAGATGATATTCCAATCATTAATTTTATTGATTATAGCCTTACATAACAACACTCGCAACTACTTGCGAGTGTTCTCATGTAAGGTTTTAATTCAGAAATTTTGGGTAAAAATAAATAAAGGAATACTTAATTGTGTTAAAAATACGAAACTACTTCCTTCTAACGTAAAAGTTGATAGGTAGTACCCGTTCAATAAGGATCGTTTGTTTGATAATTATCGGATAATTGTCAGAAATTCAACTATCTAACTATCACGGTTCATGAGATACCGCCTGGTGACAGACGGACAGACAGCGGAGTCTTAGTAATAGGGTCCCGTTTTACCCTTTGGGTACGGAACCCTAAAAACGTCTCATGTTTTGAAAGTAACTCTCAATAAACCTGCAAATAGTATACTAGAGGTCGCTCGCGGCCTCGCCCACGTTTATATCGTTTATCGCGTATTCCGTATTTTTCGGGATAAAAGTAGCCTGTCTTTCTCCATGTTCTAGACTATATCTATACCAAGTTTCATCAAAATCGGTTTAGCGGTTTAGACGTAAAAGCTTCACAGACAGGGTTAGGTACTTTCGCTTTTAATATATTAAGAGATTAGTTGCAGATTCTTATCATAAATGGAACATAATGCCGTCGGAAATAGTATTTTGACATTTTAAAATATTGTACATCTCTGCCTACCCTTTTGCGTACCACAGCGGTTAACGTCATTATGTTAAAGTCATAATATTGTTTATACAAACATGCAAAAATATGTAAGTACCTACAATTTTATCGATTAGTAATATTTATGATCAGTTTGTACACACGGTTACACATCAAGCTATAATTTCCAGTTTACACTGACCTCTCACAGTAAGGAAATCCTATACAATGCGAGATCAGCTTATACTGGAAATGTGTAGCTTGATCTGGAGCCGTGCGTACACAGTTTAACATTGACAATGTACTTCTACATATATTAAAACAAGCGAAAACGTATTACGTACACGTGTACTATTAGTGTACTTTCTACGGTATACAATTCTTACAGTAATGTATTGAAAGGTTTGTTAACTTGCTCATGTTAATAACAATCGTCAGAGGTTTACAGACAATCTATATTATTGTAAAACATTACCTAATTAATTGTTAATAAAATTACCTATCATACGGTCTTAATACAAAAAAAAATATGTATATTGCATTATTTTTTTATATATTAAAAAGTCTATGTTTTAATAAAATACAAGAATGTTTTGCTTCTTAAGATATCGTATTTTTTTCAATATACCCTCGTCTCCTAATTTATCAACAGTGGAGTGGAAATGAATGTTTAACACATAAACAAATCTAAATGCTTGCCTTAAAAACACAATAAAAATATGTTCATGGTATAACAACATTATATTTAATTTCGAACTTAATAATTACAACGTTCAATATTCGCTCCGCACGTATTACAAAATAATAATAGTGTTTTACATAGAACAATTCAAAGAAATTAGTATATTGCGCAAAACACGAGGTTGAATTTCATAAGGTATATATAAATCAAGGATATACTTAACAACAGCATAATAAATAAAGAAAACTCACAAACACAAAAACAAATCGCAAATGCCTATAAATTACATTAAAACGACAGTTTCTACCAAAGAGCGTTCAGAAGAAGCTTTCAGATTAACCAATTGTCATAAAGCATAAGCCATACATACAAAGGACTCGTTACATCCTAATAAAAAAGTGCAACAATAAAAAAAAATTACCTCTTCGCGTCTGTAACGCAAGCAAAAACCTTGACTGCTTCACTAACAATCCAAATATTTACTATACTAAGTACACTGTAGTACTATAAGTATCAAAACTACTTGATAGTATCAGAATAAATGATATTTTATTATGAAAGTAAGGGACAACTGCTCTGTTACACGTCGCGAAGCGTACTGGTGCATTCCACTAATATTTGTTAAGTGTTAAATTGCTAGCGTATTGCATTGAAATATTAAAGAGACATCGCACATTGCAGATTTTTATCAGTAAAAGTACGTAAGTCATTCATAAAATATTATGTCCGCATTATCCGCGATTTTAAATTAGCAAAATTACGAAAACTAAACAATTCTTTAATATATATTTATCATAATTTATTCTCGTTTATTTATTGTAAATACATCTTAAATTATATTTTTAAATACATATGCAATAAAAAAAAACAATGCACATTTAAAAGTATAAAAAATAGTAGCCCATCGGCATCGGGAACAGGGTCCAAGCTACCGCAGGATAAGTATTTTTTATCATAATATTCTATTCTAAATGTTTTTTTTTATTTGGCTATAAATAATTTAAAAAAAATATTTAATACTTATCCACAGATTTGCAGGAGATATTCTATAATGACACGCATTCATTATTTTAGATATAAGTACACTACGTATCGCCGGACTTTGGGCTGGATGTACAAAATTAAATGCATCAGAATAAAATATAGCGGTAATTGGCATGGAAGATAGCAATTCCGCCAAATTAATGCCACGTCACAAGCTCTGTATAAAGGTGGAAAAATGTAACCTGTCGCATAAGGTGTTTAGTGACGGTCTAGTGATAGCCATGGTCGGATACCCTTGGGTGCAGTAATAGCCAACTAAGGGTTAAGTGTCAGGACGACTGATGGTAATGGTATACTGTAGTGCACCATGGAACTGCTTATGGTAGTGTGTAATGATAAATAATACGTGCGATTTTTTTATTGATATGAATTAAAAACATTTGTTTGAAAACTAGTTGACCCGATAGACGTTGTCATACAAAAATGGCATAGAAATGAGAACGTTCAGTTTTACCCGAATTTGCAAATTTTCCGGGCAACTTTTCCAATTTTTCTTTCCATAAAAACCTAATTCAGACTATTAAACACATTAAAAAAAATTGACAAATCGGTTCAGCCGTTCTCAAGTGATGCGCTTACCAACGAACAACAGCACTCTTTTATTTATAAAGATAGATTTTCTTTAAAAATTCGGTAACGAACAAAAATGTATTAAAACAATTATTCGCATAGTACTTACTCGTACATGTACGGTGATCTTTAGATAACTGCGCCCGCACAAACAGACCCATAGATAGTACTGTAGAAATTGTAAATTGAGGGTACAAAGAAAATGTATAGGTATCACTGATCTACCACGCACCTTTGTTGGTTACTTGACTAGTAACTGGGTTCCAAGGGCAACTGATAGGTTAATAGCTGGTTTAATAGAACTTTTGTGTGCCAATAGAGAGATGCACTTCGAAGTATGCTGCACCTAAGCCACAGCGGAGCTTCCTTGTAAGACCATTTTGTGATTATACAAGGTTAGTCAGAAAGGGGGTGGGTACTAATCCGAAAGGGTGTTAAAGTAACCATAATAATGAGTAACTTTTGTTGTACCACTTTCCCCAAAAGTCAATATTTTAAGAGAAACAGCTGTTCAAAAATTACATAAAAAATATGCTAAAATCTATCTATCCTTAGCTATGTTTACATTTTAGGTCATATTTGGGGTCACAAATTAAAAGCTCCATTTTCTGAATTCGTAACTAAAGTAGGGACAAAGAATTTTTGAAAAAACTAAAATAAAAATTATTTTACATGGAAATAATAATTATCGAATTTTGAAATTTAAACACTTGCTCTAAAACCTTCATCAGTGATACTTTAAGTCGTCTGCGGATGATTACCCCCTTTCCGACTAACCTTGTAGATTTTTTCTTATCATAACATCACGCCTGTTTTCCCTGAAGGGCTGGGCAGAGGTGGTACATCCTCATCTCGCTGTTATGTTTAAGTCCCATGTAGGTGGCGATTCTATTGCTCTCAACCGGGCACAAATCCAGACTCCGGGCTGCTAATGAGAAATTCCGGAAAAACTCAATAACAGTACCCGACCTGGGAATCGAACCCAGGACCTAACGCTCAGCAATTGTCCTTGCGACCATTAGAGCAACGAAGCAGTTGACTTTTTGTTAATTTTGTTGAATTTAGTTATAAGTTTTTTGTTTTTCAGTGTTATGTTATGATATACACATATTTTTACTAATATTAGGAGCACAGTTTTCTTAACTGTACCTTACATTAATAATATATTCCAACCCATCAAATGTACAAATACCAAATACGCTACTGTGCAGTCGCGTCGACTCCCATGACCTACGCAAGATGATAGCTAGTGAGGAGTGAGGCATTCGAATCAACATAAAAAGATATTGTATAACATGTGCAATATACATAAACATTATAAACACAAAAGATATGTTCGCTATGCTTGCAAAGATATTTCGCAAATGTCATTTAGCTTGAGCAAATGAAATTACACTAAGAAAATATAGTCAAAAATAATATTGTGGTGTGTGAAGTAGTTACTTTACAAAATTGATATAAATAGAACAAAGAAAATAACTAAGATTAAAAGCTAAACACGTCAAGTGCCGGGTGCCCTCCAGGAGGGCACCCTGAGGTCGCAATCGCCATGCCGGGTGCCCTCGTGAAGGGCAAATTTTAAATGCAGGGTTTTCTTGGAAAATACTCCGTCATGAAATAAGCAAACACCTATTTTACGACGTAGTAGCGTATTTTTCACGGTTTTTACCCTAATACCAGGAATACCAGGAACCCTCCTCGAGAGATCAGTCTTAGCGCAAACGTAATGGCGAGGACCTTCTTGGAAGGTCCACTAGCAATATGTATGGCGGCATGGCGTATGAGCTCTATGAAAAGTGTGGTGGACTCGAATGTGTTAAAATAGCTTTAATAATACAGATGATGTAGTGACAAAAATTGAAAGGGGTATGCTTCGGTGGTTTGGGCATGTTGAAAGATTGAGTGAACGGCGATTAACAAAAGGAATTTATAAGGCGAATGTCAGTGGAAACGCCAGTAGAGGACGCCCTAGAAGGACATACATTGATGTTATTGGTGATGTTCTTCAAAAAGGACAGGTGCGTAGTACTTTCAACCGGCGTGCGTGTATGACAAGATGTATGACCGTGGACGAAGCGAAAGGAGTATGTAAGGATCGTAGCATGTGGCGTTCTACAGTTTCTGCCTACCCCCATGGGAAAAAGGCGTGAGTTTATGTATGTATGTATGTAATAATACATATACAGCATGACCGGTTAGTGAATTTACATCCGAAAACCATGAACTGTGATCATCATTCTGTACAACTTTAACTTGACAAACAGTGAATTCGTGAAAAGAAAATCAGCTGTTGCATACATTTTGTTAAGGAACACTGATTATTTTGTATCGAATAGCTGTTTTTTGTTCAGGAATTTAGAGTTTGTCCCGTATATAAGACAAACAGATCTAGTACGGAGGATCCACCAACGTAGTAGCCACAGCGTTAAACGTCGTATCAAAGTGCTGCCGCATACAGATTGAAAGAATGGTTGTCATTTCCCGTAATTTAAGACGACTGAGTCAGTTAACAGGAATACAAAATTGCCAATAGGTACGGCGTGCTCTTAGGCCACTGCCCATAGAGTGTCTTTGTTTAGTACGACGAATACGTGCCTTAATTTTTGCAGATGGCGCAAAATGTCACTGTGCTTTAACATTTATTTATTTTTACTTTATTTATTTATTTGCTTGAAATATGGTACACAAGTTGTTACATAAAAAATAGACCAAGACATATTTCACCAGTAATATAGGCATGCAAAATATTAAATTAAGTTACACATGTACCTACACATGTCAAATGAATTTAGAATGAAAAAGAATAGAATTAAACGTTATATTACATAATTTATCTATCAGCATGACAAAATGTCTCTTAATAAACGCAGTAGCGGCAAGAACTATCTTTAAAAAAATCTTTAGTGGAGTAAAAGATTTCTTGTATTAACCACTTCCACAGACATAATATAGAATTAGTTGTCAACAAGCCATGGAGACACACACCTCACAAACGTAGAATTATTGTTACAGCTTATTTGTCAAATTTTCAATCTGTTGATTTAACGCAGCGTGAATTTCGTCGTTGTTTTTCTCGTCTTCGTGTTTATGTGCTCGAACAATTAAGCATTTGGCTGAGCGCCTCGTGCAAACTGGGTCTACTACAGATCAAGCAAGAAGTGGCCGGCCTCGTATTGCTCGTTCGACCGAGAACATCGGTGCTGTTGGCGATGACGTCAGAGAGAATCTACAAACATCAACGAGGCGACTATTATGAGGCAGTTAGGCCGTAAGTTGGTGCATTGAGTCTCGATCATTGTTGGTTCCAACAGGGCGGAGCAACCGCTCGCGCAGCTCGGGCAACGATGGACATTTTGAGACACCAATTTCCAGGCCGAGTAAACTACCATTTTGAAGATTTGAACTGGCCGTGCAGATCGCTAGATCTAACGGCGCCAGACTTCTTCCTTTGGGGCTTTTTTAAATCTCGCATTTACCACAACAAACCACGAACTTTGCAAGTCTTGAAAGATAACATTGAAGATGAAATCGTCAATTTGGAGCCAGATGTCTTGCGAGCAACAATTCAAAATGCCGTAAAACGAGCACAAATTGTGCATCAACTTGGGAGGTGGCCATTTGAGCGATACAATTTTTTCCAATTAATGTTATCAATTTTACATTTTCAAGTAAACTTTTCATGAAAACAGAATCTTTTTTTTTCATTTCTACAAAGTGGCAGCCGAATCAAATTATAACATTACTTTTGCGCCACCCTGTACTATAAGCTTGGAAACGATGCTGCCCGCGCTTGTTAGTCTAAGTGAGGCGATGCAACCGTTTATATTATTATTAATAAACAAGTTGCTGCACCGTTTGTCGTGATTGTAGCATATGTCCAGTCGTTGGCTAAAGTTTAGTTATGTGTTTAACCTTCCTCCTCCACCTATACCGTATTCAGGGAAGCAAAATCTAAGGAATAAATATAGCGGTTTGATGGTTTTTGTATAAATACCTACTAATAAAAATAAATATGTACTATAATAATTTACAATACCGGTATTGTATTTCTTATAATTGAGACTTCTGGACAGCGGAATTATTTTGAAAAGTGGGTTGTTGTGTGTTTACATTTTGTCTTTTGCTGCCCTGAATAAGGTATAGCTGGGTAACGAAACGCGACGTGTCTGATGACAGGTTCCCCTTTTCAAAGTATAACTTTGCGTGTGAAGAACTTAAAAGGGCATATTATGAAGGCGGCGACCGTTTCACGCAGTTTAGCTAGCATAAAACCTAAGCCTAACGCCGCACTACGTATAATCGTGCACGGTTTTTACCGGCATGGTGTTGCGATTCAAAGAAATCAATACAAGCGAATACACTGGCGTTTTTAAAACGCACTTAATGGCAAAGAAAATTCAACTGCGGCGGTTAACCGTAGTGCGCCAATTTATTTTGAGGTTCGATTCGCAAGCAGCTGCCACTGTTGATGACAATATTGATACTATGTTGTGAAGGCAAAACAAACTCATACATTTACTAACAAATACATTTTCGCGATCTAAGGCCCCTCGCCCACGGCGACTTCTTGTAGCGATGCTGTCGCGCGTTTTGTAAACGCGCTTCTGCACAGAATCTGGGCGAAGGTACGCAGCCAGCGACAGCATCGCGGCTGTATCGATACACATGCGCGACAGCATCGCTACAAAAAGTCGCCGTGGGCGAGGCCTCTGAAGTATATCATAATCAGGCTATTATTGTCCCACTGCTGGGCATGGGCCTCTTCTCAGAATAATAAATATTTAAGTCTTACTCCACCAGGCTATTCTAATGCGTGTTGGCGTACTACATACACCATCGAGAACATTTTGGAGCCCTCTCAGATGGGTAGGTTTCCTCTGGACTATTTTAGTCCTATTTGCTTGGTTGACGCTATTTAAAAAAACTTGGGCGACTTGTATATCCATTCGTTCAATTAAATTCGTAAATTCGCGAATTGATGAGATAATTATAAAAATAGTAATTTTATACACAGTTTATTTGTGGTCCCTTTATTATGGGAGCCCCTTTGTGGCGAGGGCCCCTAGGCTGCAACCTATGCTTAAATACGGCCCTATACAGAACAGTTTTTTTGTTCTGGTCGGCTTCTTTAGGTGGTCCTTGGGGACCGTTTCTACGTAACCGGACAGTTATTAGCGAAACCTGAAGGGTCTCCAGCCAAGGGTGGGGAAGTAAAATACTTAACCTAAGCTAACTACTTGTACTACACTAACATCACGACTACCCGCAATAACAGCACTAAGGGCTACCACTAATGGGACGAGCACGAGGCTTAGGACATTGCCGGCGGGGGCTTGGGGGGCTCAGAACTATCTTGAAAATACCTCCCTCTTATAGTTACACCTCACAGGTACTGCAGATGTGCCCAAAACCTACTATAATATGCATAATATGCTATAATTGCATTTCCCGGCAAATGTTCGTTTATCAGTATGTCTAGTTTTCGATTTTATGCAAAATGACTTTTAGCTTTCATTTTCAGTGAAATAAACATTCCTAATATACCAACCTAAACATGGCTGGTTTACACTAGAGAGAAATAAATGTAGAAAACTTTGACCAGGGGCGTTATTCACTATGAAATATAAAAACGTAACACGCAAATAATCCGGACGCATTAGTGAGTGAATAGACGTGCGATGCTTGTTTCTGATATTCTGATCAGACTATCGAAAGGGCTCCACGTCATAAATTTGTTTGAATCTCATGTCTTTTATTAATCTTATTTCTTACAAATTCCATTTTTAAATAATAAAAAATATACATTTAAAAATATAAAAATAGGGGACCACCGGCATTGGGAGCAGGATCCAAGCTACCGGCGGTTAGGGTTCCAGAGACAGGAACCTTCTCACAATACGCGCCGTGTCGATGACAAATGCTTTCTGTATCAAGCCCTTGATCCGGCCACCTAACGACAGCCTCATGAGGTGTTGCTCGAGGCTCTTAGTCATTAGGCCGTTTGACTTTACGACCATCGGCACAATGGTTGCCGAATCCACACCCCACATCTTGACAACCTCGTGTGCTAAGATATTTTAACTGTCGTGTCGAATACAACTCCGTCTAGAATGGGCGGCGAGAACTTTCCAGCTAACTGGGATGCTCTCGTCAGCAGGCTTATTACGGAACGCAGTCATTTTGTCAGTTCAAAAATATTTATTGAACCTTATCTTTGGATAAAATCTGTCTCTCTTTCTGGATTAGATATTTCTCTCTGGATTTGGACAGTATTATGGCGAGACTTAAGCCCATGTCCAGCAGTGGACTGCGATAGACTGAGCTGAGGCCTCTTTACAAGTGCCTCGAAACAATGAACATCTTTAAGCTGTCAAAAGTAAAGCGATCTCAATTGCAACAGTGTTGTTACCTTTCCAGTTCTTCTTCGGAGTGGGCGAAGGTGCACGAGCTTCCTCGAGGACAAAACGAGCGCGTGGCAGCGTCTCTACACATAGACACTTTGTACTTGGTGTGAGTAGGTGTCGACGCTGCTGTCTGAGGAGATCCTTGGCCTGTGGGGAACAACAGAAATGAATGATCGGTCGTTATCGTACAGCCTACAAACTTCCACTGATAAACATGGACTGGCCTAGTAGCGTCATTCTACCTCATAGTGCTCGGTGTTGTAACTTTTATGTCTCTGCCATAGGGTTCAATTTCGAATGATTTACAAGACTTCGTGAGATAGAATACCTATAACGCTATTATTATCTAGCTTGGGAGATAGATTGGGGATCGAAATATGTTTTTATTAGCAGATAGGAGAATGTTGCTGCCCATCTTCTTGAAGTTACCCTTAGGCCAAAATAACACCACAGGTGGCGCGCTTAGAGGTAGGCTAGAAGGCAGAGTTATTGATCGAAGTTTCAAGGTGGGTCTTTCGAGATGCTGAGTGTGCCAACAAGCGAGCGGTATGGCCGCGTGTAAATGCAGTGTTGATTCGCTGGTATGTGATGCTGGTATGTGGTATTCAAGCGATCAGCTTACCACCCGCCATTGAGCGTGCCATCTGCGGTGTGGCTTTGGCTTTAGTCACCTTATACGACACTCAATGGTAGGAATGGGATAACTTATTATTTGCTGTAGCCACACGGGCACTCGCATTAATATAAAAGTATTATATATATTTAAAAAGAAATGGTATCTGCACCCATTGCCGTAGAAAGACCTCGGGTCAGTGCACAAAAACGTCTGAATAAAATGCAGAATAAAACGCGAAAAAGTTGAGTAATTTAACTCAATGGGTGCAGTCGAATCTTCGTATGGTGAAATGCTTCAGGCTAAGAATTCAACGTAACGAATAATATAAACAAAGAGATAAAAATAGTAAATATTTAAAGGAACTCACTTGTATTAGAGTCCATACACCGGTCCGGCAAACTATGCTTCTGGTTGTGATTGGAGTCACGCCCCGTCGCCTGCTGCTGTAGGTAGTGTATCAATCCTGCCACGACCTCTTTCAATGATGTCATCACCTCCGCTAGTTGCTGCCACGATGGACTTTTGGCATCTGGAAGGATTGTATATGTTGTATAAAGCCAGGTCCGCTGCGCCGTGTTTTCGTGTTTGCAAACACGATAACATTGTTTGCTAACCGAATAGGGGCGTGGCCTAACAGTTTTGTTAGCAAAATTGGCGCTGCGGACCCGGCTTAACATTGTTTGCTAAACGAAAAGGGGCGTGGCCTAACAGTTTTGTTCGCAAAAACACAATAACATTTTAGAAAATTGGCGCTGCGGACCCGGCTTTACGGCATGTTGGCTAACCCCCAATGGTTACCGACTGCTGAGTTGCATTGTTTAAATTGAACCTTATTTTATTTTAAATAGATCGGATTACAAATACTTATACAATATCAAAAACTAAGTGCAAGGTTCCAAATAGTAGATCCAATGAAAGAGAAAGGAACTCCGAAGATACTCTTTTAAAAGTATTGTATCAATATTCATGAAAACAATTATTGTGAATTTAGTACTCTTGAAAACTGTAGGTTAATGTTAGAAATAAACACACAAAGTTAATACTTTTATTTATGTTTATAAGAAACTAGCTGACGCGGCGAACTTCGGACCGCCATTTTTTTTTCATAAATATTTGTCTGCTCGTTTTTTTTTTAAATTACAAACCTTGTCCTGGCTAAAATGAACACACAAAAAAAAAACCAATTTGGTGCAGTCAATCGGAAGTGATGCGCGTACATACATTCCGACGATTCATTTTTATTAATATAGATTATTAGCCATATAAAACAGTTTCATTATGATATTGTTATTTTATTGCAATGTACCAGTCCAATCAACTACAAACAAATCGAAAGTACCAAATAAAACACAGGACCAAATACTCACTTATCCTCTTAGCCTCACTATTATTATAAATAAGAAAGTTTTGGCAGATAGTACGACCCGAAAAACTAAGAACTTCATACGCGCAAGCACAACTTATGAAACTCGCAAGCGAAAACACAACAAGTAATACGCGCTTCCTGTCACATTCGACTCAAACGACTCCAGTGTTCAGATCACAGATGTGAACTGACCAACCGGCGAACACGCACCGACATCCGCCTCAAACGGTCATCCCTCTAAACATAGATTTGCACAACGAACAACTCGCCACTACACAATACGTGACAGGAACGTTTATCCGACCGGTTCGCTCCCTTTGACTGTAGTCATTATAATGAGACCGGCCGTTATAGGTGGGGTCAACAGTAACCCTTGATCGTTGCAATGTATTTGACCTTGGAACGTCGCATGCAAAACGCAGTCGACCTGCTTGCTGCTGCACCCGACTGTTATGCGTTTACGAATGTATTAAGATTCATGGACCGGCCCAATCTGACGGCGACGCGAGACGCGAAGCGGGAGCGACTACAACGCGGGACGGAGTTTGCAAATCTGCGGGATAGCGGCGCGCGATCGGTAACTATATTTGTAATTGAATAATGAGTGAATTCCCTCTACACCCGATTTTATCAATTTTTCATGGACTCTCTCTAATTGGTCATCGGACTCTAACTGAATAATATTATACTTATAAGCGTATCAATGTATTGACCAGAATGACGAGGTGGGTAGCTACTGTCAGTCAACAGTAACCTTTGATCCTTGCAATGTATTTGACCTTGGAACGTCGCATGCAAAACGCAGTCGACCTGCTTGATGCTGCACCCGATTGTTATGCGTTTACGAATGTATTATGATTAATGGACCGGCCCAATCGGACGGAGACGCGAAGCGGGAGCGACTACAACGCGAAACTGCGTTCGCAAATCTGCGCGATAGCGGTGCGCGATCGGGAACTACATTTGTAATTGAATAATGAGTGAATCCCCTCTACACCCGATTTAATCACAATTTTTATCAATTATCGAGCGTATCAATTTATCGAGCGGATGGACGAGGTTATTATTATTAGCCACGATTTTCAGCGGTAGGGCCTGTCCACATCTTCACGTCACGACGACGTCGTCAACGTGGAACGGTGCGGTAACGTGGCACGGTGCGTTGACGTAACGTGCAAATTTACGTTACCTTATCGTAATACACGTGAAAATACGGACATAAAAACTCGGACCGAATTCGGATATTGTTTTTCGCACTGCATCCGATCCGAATTCGTGAAAATACGGATCTAAAGTCGCTACTAGTAGACACTACCGTACTAAAAATCTCGGACCGAACTCGAATATTGCTTACGCACAAATTCGATCTTTGATCCAAATCCAAGCAATTCAGGGTCCGTCTTTGGCATATGTCCGATTTGAATCCGAGGTAATGCGAAAGCGTTCATAAAAAGAGTACTACGGCTACTTCGGTCCGTCAATATTTCTTCCGAATTGGAGACTCACGGATGACGGAGAGAAATCGGATAATGGAAGTCTGATATAATGAGTAAACTACCATACAAATAGTACTATGAATACTTCGGAACGTATTTTCACAGATTCGGATAGGGTGTAGTGCGTAACCGCTCTTAATGTTAGTTCTAGCTGCTGTAAGCGGCTTATTATAAAATGAAAGAAATCGTCAATTAGCTGTAATTTGTTGCAAACACGATACGTGTGAACGAGATCATGTGATAGTGACGCCACGTGTGGCTAGAGGCGACGAGATAGCAACTAACTCTTTAGCGACTAATCCCCGGGTTTCTGAAAGTCTGACCAATTGAATATGTTGTCAATTCTTATGTCAACAATTGTTTAACCAAAATAAACAACTAATACTAACCACTTTACATGAGATTTGATAGCTGGGTGATTCACTCGAATTACCTTAAAAAACATGTAACAGATCATAGTTCCTCTGGATTTTTAATACTATAATAGATTTAGATTGTTTTTAACCTTGTCTTATTGCTGACGGCAGCGGTATACAGTTTTCATTTTCATAATTGTAGTTTTAAACATCGGCATTCGTAACTCAGGGATGATGATTATCCTCCGGTATCTGAATTGAGAATTCGGGAAAAGCAATACTTGAGTAGTACCTAATTGAGTACGGAGTTGTCAAAACAATGCTTTGAAATCCGTCATTTTTTTGACAACTCCATACTCAAATGTTACTTAACTGCTGCTTATCCTAGAATTCTTACCTCAGAAACTGGAGGTTTGACGTTCTTAATTTTTGTTAACGTTTCTCAAATATTCACCCACCTGATTAATTATATTTTGCGTGGAATAAGCTTTTCAGAAACCGGTTGTGAGTCGCGATTGGACGTCAGTCTCAGCCCTAGGAAATAATATTTTAGAAAACATGCACATTTTTTTCTATTGGACTGCTGTAGATGGTCCTTGCGGGACCCCATCTACGTAACCGAGCAGTTATTGGCAAGACCTGAAGGGTCCCCAGCCAAGCTAAAATATATCCCACACGGTATCGTTTTGTAGTGAATCGTATCGTCATGTCTTGCAAAGCTATAAAACCGCCCTTTAATACGGGCTATTTGGCTATGGTTTGTAGTGTTGTAAAGGACTCGAGTCCTCGAGTCCTATATAAAAGGACTCGGATGATGAATTACAAGATTCGACTCATTACAACAGGACTCCAAGACTAGAGAACTCAAGTTTCTACGAGCTCTTGAATGTTACATGAGAGCTCGAGTCTTTTCGTGCGCTCGAGTCCTTTTTATGCGGTGAGTTGCACATCTTTATTTTCTTAGAATTTGCTAATTTGTAATGATTTTATCTTATTAGTTTTATTTTTGTAGGCATAGTTTCGTAACCACCAATTTAAAATTACCGCCTATTCGAGTCTTTTCGAATGATGAGCTTCTTCAAGTCACATCTTCATGCTCCGAGTTTTTCTTGAAGACTCGAGTCTTTTGTAAGACTCGAGTCGCTTTTAAGACTCGAGTCCATTGTAAGACTCGAGTCCATTGTAAGATTCGAGTCCATTGTAAGACTCGAGTCGCTTTTAAATGACTCTGGCTCGGGTTGACTCTAGACTCCGAGACTTTTTAGCACACAGAGTCTTGTATAACTGAGTCGAGTCTTTAAAATTACGACTCGAAGACTCGAGTCCTTTGCAACACTAGGTGTATATAGCCCGGCGCAAATATGAGCACACCTTGGCTTACCCTGCTTTCTCTTCATATCGCCGGCCCTCTGCAGTGCTATAAACAATTCTTGTATTATAATTGGACATACCGGGACTCGCGTCGATGTTGGCGAGTCTGTCGAGATGCAGGCTCATGACGATCAGCTGCGCCGGGTCGCCGGTCCTCTGCAACGCTATAAACAACTCTTGAACTGACTGCGCGAACGATTGTGGTGTTTGCAATTTATCTGCAATGAAAATAATGATGTTAGGTTAATTATACATTGACACTGCAGTGTGTGAGAAAGAATATTTAAGACTAGCTTTTGCCTGCAGCTTCGCTTGCGTGAAATTTTGAACCCGTTAAGTGATGATTTTCCATACAAACTTTCATACCCTATTTAACACCCTTAGGGGTTGAACTTCATAAAATCCTTTGTTATTCCTTGTCTACATTATAAAGGGAACCTCTGTACAAAATTTCAGCTTTCTAAGTCCAAGGGGTTGGGACGGGCGTTGATGAGTCAGTCAAAAAGTGCCTGTAATCTGGTCTATTTGAAATAAAAAACTTTGAATCAGTCAGTCAGTCAGGACTTTTCTTTTTATTTATATTATATGTTCAAGGGACGTGCAGTTGGATCCAGTTTCTAGTATATTCAAGTTTAAACATACCTATTATGCTTTGCATGTGACTCTTGTGGGCAGTGTCTCCGTAAAGAAGCGCGCTCCATTGGTCGGGAGCTATCCTAAGTCCCGCCTCCGTGGCGATCTGAACTATTTGCGCGTCGTGCTCGCGCCGCAATGACTCGTACGTGCGAAACTCCTCTTTTAGTTGCATTAGAGATGAATCACACTCGCGTTTTGATACCTAAGGAGATAAATTAGACAATGAATTAATAATACTATAGGTCTAGCGCATAACTGAGTCAGTGCCTGGGATATGGGAGAGGCACGGGAGGGGTGACATATGACATGACATGATGTGTCCGAACTATCTCGCTATACACGTGATAAATATAATGAAGATATCTCTTACGATATTTTTACTACTACTAGATAATGAAAGTGATTCGAGTCATTCATAAAGTGATTCTACAGACAGCGATAAGTGCGAGACAACCAGGACTTTCAACTTAACTTTATTGACTAACACTATTATTTTTAACTATAACTAATTATATATTTTTTTTGTATTTTATATTTTTTGTTCTTAATACTAAAACTTAATAACTAACTTATAGCTCGGACTTTTGAGCTACTCTAGATTTAGATGTAACTAAATAAAGTAATTCTTTATTTAATTACCTCTAAAGATCTTATTTATTTAACTATA
Source organism: Amphipyra tragopoginis (assembly GCA_905220435.1). NCBI lineage: Eukaryota > Metazoa > Arthropoda > Insecta > Lepidoptera > Noctuidae > Amphipyra > Amphipyra tragopoginis. The sequence goes on along the minus strand of HG991991.1, from coordinate 6,764,964 downwards.
TCTAGTGACGTACTTTTTGGGAATAGGAACTTTTCCCGACTTACAACCACAACCAAAAAGGTACGATAACGACCACCAAGTAACCAGACACGACAAACAAAGGGGACAGAACCCGACACTTGAGGCCTATTTTTGCTTACTTGGTTGGCGATTTCTATCTTACTTATACTCCTAGCGGTAACGTAACCATAGCGCGATTCAGCGTACCTTAACAACGCCATCTAGGGAGATAATTGGAACTAATTTGTGTTAACGTTATTCAAACAACTCCAACAACACTCCGCCGCCTAGGACATTCAAGTCCTAGAACTGGTCTGAAAGTCGACAACTTTTGGCTATGGATCGTAGTAAAATATCTAAACTAATGTGAACATCATACATTCGACTGTGTGCTTCCATTCCATGATATGGATTAATCCATTATGATCCAGGTAAGAATTCAATGACAGTAATAAACTACAATGACAGTAATAAACTATTTTTCTTTAAACTTATCTTACTTTATCTTTTTTTTTTTTTCTTGCTTTCAATACTGCTAATTCTTTATCAAATTCTTATACTTGCGATAACTTTATACAAAAGGTAAGTGCTTCTTATTTTTCTTTACAAGTTATATGCTTCGGTAATTTAATGTTTTTATCTTTTTTCAGGACGTACAACCATCTTCTGCAATATGCTACAACGTGGAACAGCTTCTTCAGCGACGAGTATTTCTTCAACAGGGTAAGTATTTCATCTTCCATCTTATTTTCTGCGGTAGTAAGGACGCATTTAACTGTTTTTCTTTCTTCAATGTTTGTATCAGATATTTCAACCATTTTAACTTTAAAATCAGCTTTTTTCAGGTATTCGGGACCGTTCCACCATATATGACATTCTTTCATCTGACTTGGCATAATCCCCCTTGAAGCTACATCAGCAGGATTCTCCTTTGACCTTACATAAAACCAAGTTATGTGATTTTTTCTTATTTCTATGACTCTATTTTTAACGAAAGGTACCCATCTATTAGGATCCCCATTAAGCCATGCTAATACAACCTGAGAATCGGACCAAGCAAAAGTTTGAGAGAATGGTATTTCTAATGTTTCACACGTATGTTTCAGTAATTTGCTGAGCAAAGCGGCAGCACATAATTCTAACCTAGGTAGTGATAACTGCTTGACTGGCGCCACCCTAGTTTTGGCTATGATAAGTGCGGTTTTAACCTTGTTTGTTTTACAATCTACAATTCTAGCATATATTACAGCTGCATACGCACTTTGTGAAGCATCCGAAAAGCCATGAAGTTCAACCTTATTCTCTTTAGTATAACCAATCCATCGATCTATTGATAACTGTGACAAAATCAGTATGTCATCTCTAAAGCTTATCCACTCATTTTCCAACTCCTTGGAATTTCTTCATCCCAGTCGAGCTTCTTTAACCACAACTTCTGCATGAATATTTTAGCTACAATTATGGCTGGAGCCAACCATCCCATCGGGTCGAATAAAGACGCTATTTGACTTAGAATATTCCTCTTTGTTAATAGATTATTATGGCTAAATGTAGAAAATTTATTTTGAGAAAATTTTAACGTTTCGTCTTTTAATCTCCATTGAATACCCAATGTTCCGACACAACTCTTTTCGTACATGTTTACTTCTTTCTCTCGGTTTATTCTATTGGGTTCTATTTCTCTCATAAAGATTTCACTATTTGAGCACCACCTTTGTAATTTAAAGCCGCCTAATTCTAACAGACTTGAAAGCTGTTTTGCCATTTCTATTGCTACTTCTTCCCTATCATGACCAGTCAAAACATCGTCCATATAGAAATCATTTAAAACTGTAGGACCTACAAGGAATTGATCATTTAAACACACGTTATTAGATCCTTTACATGATGCGTCATACACAACACGAACTTTAGTAGTCTCTTTATCTTCTCGCACAATTGTGTGATGTGGTAAATACACAGATTGATTGTCATTTTTCTCTTCCTTTACCTCTTCCATATGTGGTAGTGTAATATATTCTTGTAGTACCTTGTATTCTCTTCTTAATCCTTCATTATTGTTTAATCCTTTTTCCAAACTATTTAATCTTCTCATCGCAATTTGCTTTGAGTGTTCCGGTAATACCGGTGTATCTTTTTCGAATAGCAATGCCACAACATATCGACCAGTACTATCTCTAGACAAGGTTGATGAATAAATTTCTTCGGCTCTAGCCTCTAAGGAAGTAAGAACGTTTTTATTCTCTTCTAAATTTTCTACTTCCCAGAACTTTTGTAGCATGTGATCTAAATTTACACTTGCATGCATACTAACAAAAGTTGTAATGTGACTGTGCGTTGCAGATATACTCCCAGATAGAATCCATCCTAACTGGGTCTGCTGTGCTATTGGCGTTTCTGGTTCTCCTCTTATAATTCCTTCCATCATGATCTCCGTGTATACTTTCACTCCTAAAAGAAGATCAATCTGGCCAGGTGAATAATAAGTCGGGTCTGCTAACTTTAAATTACTCAAATGCTTCCACTGAGTATGTGTACTAATTCTTGAAACTGGCATCGTGTCTGTTACTTGGTTAATAACATATGTGGTTAACTTAATCTTAAAACTACTATTTATTCTAGACGACAACTCTAACTCCGCCGCGTGCTTGATCGGAGTAGAAACTGTACCAACACCTTTAACTTCTCCTTGGACAAAACTACATTTTAACTGCAACTTTCTAGCAGCCGCTTCCGTGATAAACGACTCCTGTGAACAAGGATCGACTAATGCTCTTACTGACTGAAGACCTTTTCCAGTATGAATGTTGACTATCGCAGTTGCTAGTAAAGACCCTTGATTATGCGTTGAAACATGTGAGAGTATAGTTTTCTCTACTTCCTTCTTATCCGACTCCGTGCTAGGAGTTGGTGTAACACTCTTTTCTTTTATTTCACTAGTTGTAGTGTAACTCTGTTTATGCAGGAGTGAATGATGTTTCCTATTACATCTACGACACATGGTTTGACGTCGACAATCCTTAACACTATGCCCTGGCCACAAGCAATTAAAACACAAACGTTGATTCTGAACGAACTCTGATCTCTTTTCTGCATTAAGACTAGCAAATTCTTTACAATTAAATATAAGATGATCCTGCTTACAAAATACACAAACATTACTCTTTGTTTCAGATGAAATATGAAACGATTTTGCTGCTACGGTACGAGGTTGATTTGAAGAACTAATATGTATCATCTCCAAGACTCGGAATCTTTTTTCAAGGAACTCTAAGAACATCTCTAATGTCGGCAACTCTTGAACAGGTAAGTTATTCAATTCTTCTTCCCAATATTTATGTGAATCAACATCTAATTTATTAACAATGACATAAATGACTAACGGATCCCAGTTCTCAACTGCAACATCAAGGTTTTTTAAACTACTAATACACTCCTTAGTGATATCTAATAACTCCTTAATTCCCTTAGCGGATTCGTTAGACAATTTCTTTTGACCGAAAAATCTATTAAATATATTATTTATTATAATGCGTTTATTGTTATATCTTTGTTTCAGGGTGTTCCAGGCCAACTCGTAATTTTTCTCCGTGACTTGGATGTTCTTCAAGAGCTGAGCTGCTTCACCAGTAACGCTACTCTTCAAATAATGCAACTTTTGCACGTTACTAATCGACATGTTACAATGAATGAGAGATGTATACAAATCTTGAAAAGTCTCCCAATCATTATAATTTCCACTAAACTGCGGAATGTTTATCTTCGGCAACTTCACTTCTTGAATTTTATATCCTCCCTGTTTCGAAGGTGCTGCTACAGAAGACTCAAAAGATTGCATCACCTCGAGCATGGCACACTTCGCCATAGTGTATTCTTCTTCGCCCTTAGAAAATAAATCCTCAACAAAATACGCATCTTTTTTCATTTGTTCCCTTTTAACAGATTTAAAGATCTCCATTTGAGTATTGCGAAACGATTCCCAATATTGATCCAATGTTTCTAATTTAATTTGGACATACGACTTAGACAACCGAGACTTAGGACTTTTCTTAAAATTAACTATAACCCTCGTAATCGCATCTAGCGTGTTTTCTTGCAACAAGTACAAGTTCTCCATTTTCCCGACCAAATAAACTAAATCTAAATACTAACTAAATCGTCTGAACAATTTGTGACTGAACTGACCAACACACAACTGACCAGAACAGCTGACTTGATAGAGAGACAAGACTCGCACCAGATAAGACTTTTCCACAACTCGAGAGACCAAAGCCGATCAATATCCGCCGAAATAATATTATTTCGCGAATCCTGCTCGAAGGACCATTAATATGTGCGAGACAACCAGGACTTTCAACTTAACTTTATTGACTAACACTATTATTTTTAACTATAACTAATTATATATTTTTTTTGTATTTTATATTTTTTGTTCTTAATACTAAAACTTAATAACTAACTTATAGCTCGGACTTTTGAGCTACTCTAGATTTAGATGTAACTAAATAAAGTAATTCTTTATTTAATTACCTCTAAAGATCTTATTTATTTAACTATATCTAGTGACGTACTTTTTGGGAATAGGAACTTTTCCCGACTTACAACCACAACCAAAAAGGTACGATAACGACCACCAAGTAACCAGACACGACAAACAAAGGGGACAGAACCCGACACTTGAGGCCTATTTTTGCTTACTTGGTTGGCGATTTCTATCTTACTTATACTCCTAGCGGTAACGTAACCATAGCGCGATTCAGCGTACCTTAACAACGCCATCTAGGGAGATAATTGGAACTAATTTGTGTTAACGTTATTCAAACAACTCCAACAACAGAATCTGATTAATTAAATTTGGGATTTCGGGATTTGTTGTTGTTTCAGTTGAAAGTATTAATACCTATTAATATTTTTGTTTACATTGTCACGCACAATTATAGTATTTATTTATTTATTTATTGATTCGCCTACAATTGTTACACATTTTCATAGTAAGGTTACATGCACAATAGTTAAACATCCGTTGTGTACAATATCAATCGGCAAACACAGCATGCATAAAAAAAAAGAATATACAATCGGAACGCATATTAATCTAATACAGTTTTGTTTCCCTTTACATTTTGATAATATAACTTATACTTAATATAACTTTCGTGAGACACATTCATATTTATGATTATTTACGGTTTACTCACCGCCTTTTACAAGTATACAAAAAAAATAAAAATATATATATATATATAAATATACTATATGTATAGGCAAAAAAAAAAAAACCACAAAAATTTCAGTACATTAAACCTACATTATTCCATGCTGATCCTATGAACTTGGTTCCTATAGTTATTAAGAGTGGAGCCAAAAATATTTAGCTTACTGTCAAATTTATTGAAGAGCCTACACATTCTGGGGACTGGGGAGTTAATACCTAAAACTGTTTTCCGATGGGGTGGGTAAAATAACTTAATAGGCTTCCGCGGGTATTTGTGGGGAATGTTAAAATTAATTCTAGAAACGAGTTGTGTACAGTCGATTAGATTATTTAAAAGCTTATACAAGAACAGGAGGTCAAGATAGTCCCTACGCGTTTCAAGCGTTTTGATATTGAAGAAATCTAAACGTTTAGCATAACTGCGTACCCTTTTAGCAATGCCTTTCGAGTAAGCCAGATGATTTAGAAATCGCTTTTGTATTCTTTCTAGTCTAAGAGTGTGTGTCGCGTAATGAGGACGCCAAACAACCGAACAGTACTCCAATACACTGCGAACGAAGCAATTGAACAACAATATTTTAGTTTTGGGTTGGGAAAATGGCTTAGCGTTCCGGATGATGAAACCAGTAGCTTTTGCAGCTTTTTTTATTGTAGCGTCTACGTGGGGAATAAATGTTAGTTTTTTATCAAGAAGTACCCCTAGATCTCTAACGACTTCAACTTTGTTTAAATGCTGACCGTTCATGTTGTAATTAGACTCAATGAATTTAAGTTTTCGAGTAAATGTAATTTGGGAGCATTTCTTAATATTAAATTGCATGCTATTTTGATCACACCACTCTAAAAGCCTGTTTATATCATCTTGAACTAATTTAACGTCCGAAAGCGACTTAACAACCCTAATTATTTTTAAATCATCGGCATATAGGAACGGTACAGTGTTATTCAAATAGTCCGGCAAGTCATTTACAAAAATAGTGAACAGTAATGGGCCTAGGTGTGATCCCTGGGGTACGCCCGATGTTATTTTAAAGATGTCAGATTGATATCCATTGGCTACTACGTAAAAAGATCTTCCAGTCAAATAAGAAGAGAGCCATTCGACAAAAGAACCAGTAAAGCCGTACGCAGTAAGCTTATCAATTAGTGCAACATGAGAAACTTTGTCAAATGCCTTGCAAAAGTCCGTATAGACTGCATCTACTTGTTCATTGGAGTCGACATTTTCAACAACATGTTCAATGAAAGTCGCTAGATTACTACATGTGGATCTACCGGCTATAAATCCATGTTGATGGTTCGATACAAACTTTTTAAAGTAACTTTGAATTATTGGGCATATTAATGCTTCGAAGACCTTGGCAAGAGTACACAGAATCGAAATTGGCCTGTAATTGCTCACTAAGTTGTCGTCATCAGCTTTGTAAATGGGTACTACCTTTGCGAGTTTCCATCGTTCCGGGAAAACACCAATACTGAGCGATTTGTTAAAAATGATGTGTAGGGGAATCGTAAGTTCTTCAGCACACCTAATTATAAATCTAGCAGGAATTTGGTCGCAACCTGGGCCTTTGGTAATGTCAAGTGATTTTAGTTTTTTAAGGATGTCTTCCTGTTTAATATTAGCCATAGTAAAAGATTCCGAATTTTTTATTACTTTTCTTGAGTTACTGGATGGACGACTTACATGTGAATGATTAGTTAAGGAATAGACACTTGAGAAATATGACCCAAACATATTACATATATCACTTCCTTTTCTGGCTGTAGTCAGTCCGTCAGACATAGTAGCAGGGTAAGATTTCGAAGCGCCACGTCTGTTTTTTATAAATGCCCAGAACGACTTTGGATTGGCTGAAATATTTTGTTCTATCCTGTTTATATAAGCATTATAACACTCTTTTGATAAATTGTCGCACTGTTTACTACATGTTTTAAAAACAACTTTATCCATCGGATTTTTATAGACATTATACCTCTTTCTATATTTATTTGTTTCACGTATTAATCTAATGAGACCATTACTGAACCAAGGTGGATGTGAATTATTTTGGACCGAATTTGATGGAACATTCTGCAAAATAGTTTGATTGACGATATTGTAAAATATGTCAACTAGGGTATTGGGATCATCTATGCCAGAAAATAGGTCTTTCCAGTTAATATTACCAAGTTCTTCTTTGATAGCTGAATAGTCTGCCTTTTTAAAATTTGATCTCGAAGTTTTGTCTTGTTTTAGGTAATTTTGTGAACTGTAACGCAATAGAATTTCCAGGGGAGGGTGATATGGATCCATTTTACTTAAACATTTGAGAGCTTCTGTAACGGTACATTCCGAACAGTCAACAAGAACCAAGTCCAGGATCTTTTTCTTAATGTTAGCAACATTGTTACATTGTACAAGGTTATTAATATGTGTAAAGTCCATAAATGTTTGGTTGACTTTGGTGTTCATACCTGGTGGTGCAGGAGTGCCAGAGCCTGCGGTACCGTTTACAAATTTCCAGTCTATGCTACTTAAATTAAAGTCCCCTATTAAAATAGTGTGTGAATCTTTCTTATCCGACACCATGTTATATTTGTCTAGAAAGTGTTCCAACATATGATATTGTACTGGAGGCGGTAAGTACACTGCACAGATTGCAATTTTAAAACTGGGAGTCACGTTTACGGTCACCCACAGATCCTCGCACTCGCTTTCCCAAGCACATTGTCTATCAGCAGTGAAGTTCTTGGCAACAGCTATCAAGACACCACCCCCATCTTTAGTTTTGTGAAATCCAGAAGTTTCCCTGTCGCGTCTAAAAACCTTGTACCTGTTGTCAAAAAGTTCACTACTGAAGACAGAATCTTTAAGCCAGGTTTCAGTCAACACTAAAACATCATAGTTAGTACACGCCAAATCTCGATAGAACTCATTACTCTTTGACCGCAGTCCTCGTGTATTTTGGTAATATATATTTAGACAACTGAATGTTACAAACAAATAATACAAGATCAAACTTGCAAAAAAAAACTAAAAAATGTTTATGTTATTACGTTTAAGGAATCTAAATCTCTAATAATCTTATTTTCAGAACCTTCATTTTTTTTAACGTAAATACGTCCCCCTCGGATCCACACATATTTATAACCTTTTTCTTTGGCTTTGAGGCGAGTAGCTGCATGTAATGCTTTACTAGTTGGACTCAGGTGCTCAGCGATGTAGATGGCAGATTGCCCACCATCAAATCCGAGATGTGAAGTATTTAATTTATCCGTTACTGGTTTTGATCTGTTGAAGGTTATTGATGCGGCCAGAAATGTGTCCCGGAATCTCGGTGTAGTAAATTGAACAATGATTGACTTCGGTCGATTGTTTGAGTTATTTTGCTTCATTATGCGCGTGCAGTTAGCAATATTTTCTTCCGTGATATCACAATTTATAACCTTACCCAACTGTTTAACAATGCTTACCAAGTTCTCGTTGTTTTTTTGTGGGACACATTGTATCTCAATGTTATTGGCCCGAGCATGTTGTTCTAGACCATTAATACGAGCAGTCATAACTTGCACAGTTGTTGTCAACTTAGCATTTTCGTCTTGTAGTGCTTTTATTGTTTGTGTAGTTACCTCTTTATTCTTTATCATGTCATCATAATCATTGCTTATGAAAGCGACGGAATTCTTCAAGCCCTCAATATCTTCTCGCATGACGCTTAGTTCTTGATTTAATAGCGCACGCATACTCATCGTAAACTTTTCCACCATGGACTCCATTTGTGATTTTATCACGTCCTCGATGATGGTGCGAATACTCTCCTCAATTACCGGTGGATTTGATGTATTTGGTGGTGATTGTAGTGCCGGTCTCTTGTTGGAACGTACAGTGACATTTGTTTTAAATCGAGTAGGTATTTGCCCCTTATTCTTGTTTTTGTCCACACAAGATTGGCAAGACCACGGTGACAATTCGCTTGAGGGCTCAAGTTCCAAACATTCATGGTGAAAAACTTTTTCACAAACTGTACATTGAAGAGTACTTCCACCCTGGTTTACCTGGGTACAACATCCCCATACAACCTTTGGTTCATTCATATTTGAGCCAAGTTGGTAAAAGTTATGAATATTATACTCTCATCAAAAGTTCACACAAATAAAGGCCCACACGTAACGTCGTGATTCTATTTAGTAGCCGTGGCACACTAATAAAGGCTCACTAATGCACGGTCGTCACTGTCTCGAGTCCCAACGCAATAACTCGCGGCCAAAAGGTCTTATGTTCGCGGCAAACGGCGTCGCTTACGCGTTCGCACAAATTATCTGGTTATAAATGTTGCGCGGGTATACCAACATTAAACTCACAGATTTTATGTTTTGTTTAGCTGAATTTTAGCCGAAATCAGTTTATTTATGTAGATATTTTGTAACTAATAGATAGTACACTGTTTTAACTATAGTAGTCAGATTAACACTGCACCGTATTTTGTTTTTAACCACGATAAAACTTTTATTTCAACGGAGCGTTAGAAACACAACTTACAACAACAAACTTTTATGACACTTTTAATTAATTTAACTTAAGTATACACACGTAAACATCGTAAGAGATATCTTCATTATATTTATCACGTGTATAGCGAGATAGTTCGGACACGTCGTCATATGTCACCCCTCCCGTGCCGCTCCCATACCCCAGGCACTGACTCAGTTATACACTAGACCTGTACATTAAGTTATAAATTAAGACAGGACGTTTTTTTTCGGTTTATTACCGTTTCAGCACCCTGATTCAGAACGATTTGATTAGTCAGTTGTCGAACTATCCGGTAAAATATCTCTAAAGCTCTCGTTGCGAGAATCGTAGACGGAGCGAGATAACAAACCAAATCCGTTGATAACTGCTTGTCGAAAAAGTTCTGAATCAGAGTCAGCAGCCGTAACTTTAAGAGCTTATGGAACGCCATTTACCACACTTGATGAGCATGCGCACGACACCGGTAAAACTGAAGGGGAAGTGACTTACCTTAAAACAAGAAGCTCTGTATAGGAGCTGGACGACATGGCCTATGCTAGTTTTAGAAGCCTGCGGAAAATGAGGCTCCAGTCTTTGGACAACAAACATCACTAACACCTGCAACAAAAACAAATACATAACGTTAATATAAATAAGTAGTTACAAACTATACTCTATTTAGTTCTGTTTTGTGGTATCCTTTCGCAGTATTTATTTATACTTCTATGCACTATAGTGGTACCTAAAGCGGATTTAATGCCACAAGGCATTCTCTACTAGTCACTAGCGTTGAAAATGACATGTAAAATACATATATCTTTCAAACGCCCCTGTATTTTTCAATAAAATACAGAAACTTTCGTTGCGGATCTTCGGTTGAATCTTTCGCAAGTTTAAGTTTTTTACATGTATTTTACGGTGTATTTTTCGCATTTTTTGAAATGTGTAAAATAATTTGTCAATACATACATTTATTATACTTATACTTTGATACATACATTAATTTTCTAGGAAATGTATATATTTCCTAGGCATTGAATGCAATTCCTAAATGGGACTAGGAAATGTATAACAAATTACATTATACCGTAGAATTAGCGAATCGATGAAAAATAAAACAGAGATAAACTGATTTCAAGAGCGAGTGAAGCGTGCTCGGTTTTTTGGGGCACCCCGACACGGATAGGTTAGGTTCGAAGGACTAGATAAGTGTTAGTTAGGCTAGAGTGAGCGAGCAAAGCATAACATAAACACAACAACATTTTGTGTACCTCCATTACCGTTCAATTAATATTAATAAACAAGATTTTTTCCCTTTGATTGTTAAATATCAAAAATACGCAGTATAAAACAAGTATTATACGTGTAAGATTGTATTTTTCAGACGAACGAGAAATTAGTTTTTTTCGAAAATTACATGTATTATACAGGAAAGATTGGGAAAGATACAAAGTTTCGAAAGAAACAAAATGTATCTTTCGCAATTTTCAACGCTACTAGTCACCCGTTGGGTTAAAAAGAAAAGCATCGAAATAGGTACAAAAATAGATGATTTGACTGTTTTGTGCAAGATAGACTTCAAATTAACAAGATAAATAATATAAATTACAGTAAAATACTTATACAAAATAATAGATATTAGGTCAACATACATCAAATTCAAAACATGAAAATCTAGTTGTAATTATGACGAAGACTAAATTAGAAGATTAGAAGTTCAGCGACTTTAAGTCGTAACCTAACTTTGCGTTTAATATTCAAGTGAGACGAGAATTTAAATTTTCATTTGCGCTGTTTGTACCGGTTCGTGCAAGGTACCACCAAATGTCATCTGCCTGCAGCGACACACACACATAAAAAGCTTCATTCTTTGTTCTGGACTGCTGCAATAGTCAACCAGCAAGACTAACATGCGCAGCGCGACATAATTTTGTCGTCGCATCATCTCATGCCCTGACGAGATAATGTATGGCTTATCTCATCCTGGCCAGAGATAATGAGACGAAAAAATTATGTCGCGCTGCGCATGTTAGCCTGCCTGGATGCACAAAACTCTGGATGTGCTTCATAGTTAGAAAAAGGTCTGTAACAAGAAGACCACACTGAAAGACGTCGAAAGTGTATGGGTACTACCTTTCTAGACAGTGCGGATCCGTCCTCTAGCGCCAGTAACACCAGTTTGAGAACTTCTTCCTGCATCGCCGGCCCCAGGAACTGACACCCGCGCGCTCTCACCGCCGCCCATAGATTTGCGCTCAACTGCTGTGGGTTCTGAAACAAAAGTACCAAACTTTGTTAGGTGACATCTTTATCATCAACAGGGATTATAATATAATCCCTATGTAGAATGGGTAGCAGAAATTTCTGTGTGCTTTCTAAAACAAAAAGGGATCGCTTAATTAATCGCGGCAATATTCCATTGCAGCCGTTCCGAAAGGCGTGGAAAGCTAGACCGGTGTATTAGTGGCACTTGCAATCAGCGTTAACACTATTATTTGAGTTATTTTTGGAGTGCATAGTATGATAGCTGACAGACTGTTCTCACGAGCAGTGGTCAACGCAAGTAGTCTGGATTACCAACAATCACTATTGTAGCGCCAAACACTTGTGGTGACTACAATACTAGGGCCGTCATCCGGAATATCATTAAACGAGGACCAGAAGTTCGAAAACTCCAGTTTTAAAACCCCACATCACAAGCTCTACTGTAAGGGGTAGGTACAGGAGCAAAATAAATGTATGTTACTGCCTCAGACCAAATAAAAAACCAAGACAGAGCGCTGTCAACAGTGACGTGAGGCCGGTTTCGTAAACATGTGTGCACTTAGTGAGGTGTAGTTTGATTGTAAATTGATTGAAAACTGTTGTAAATGTGTGCGTGTGTGCGTGTATGCACAGAGCGGAGGTGTAGTTTTGGCATGCTTCACTGTATTGTTCGCAGCGTTCTGTCTTGGTTTTTTATTTGGTCTGAGGCTACTGCACAACCACTGGCCGTGTGTTCAGAGTGATCTAGAAGTTTGACGTTTGCTTTTTCTTAAAATGATCACTGTCCGGGTTTTACCCGAACTTTTTAAAAAACCCGCCCGGACGCTCTCCGGAAGCCCTCGAGAGTAGGATGAATCCGGGGAAACACGGACGGATGGCAACTCTCACAAAACCAACAAAGGAGTCACACTGGCTACGGTGAATATTTGAGTTATCGCGACGTCAAATAGCCAAGCAAAATCTGTGATTTTCGCCTAATGTGGTGGCCACACTTAAAGAACTAAACAAATATGCTCAATTGTCCATTTAAATAACATGATAAAGTTTGTACAAGGTATAATCTGTACAATTGGTATTATAACTAACAGCGAGCTCTGACAGATGACCTTCAGAAGGACAAGAAAGTCGAGAGAAAAAGAAAACCGCGTCAGCACAAATCTTAACCGAAACCTCATCGACGTAGAAACACATGGGACTCCGGATCAGCGCTCAAAAATGTCTGAACCTAGTGTAGACTAAGGCCCGGTATCCACCAAAGCGGAGAGGAGAGGAGATGTCTCGAACAACCAATAGGATTGCGTTATTTTCACATCTCTTCGCTTAGCTTAAACTCAATAAGAAAACCCTTTGGTCGTTTACGAGACATCTCCTCTCCTCTCAGCTTTGGATCCACCAAAATCGGGCCTAAAACGCGAACAGTTTGACTTATTTACGTCAATGGGTGCAGTCGAATCTTCGTATGGTGAAAAACAGTTGTAAGCAAAATTAGGCATTGTAATAAGGACATAGGATTTAAAGTTTGTTGGTATTTGTAAGTTTATATGGCGGTGTGCTATGACACGCGCTCTAGTGTTGATGTAAATTCCTTGGACCCTTGGACCCTTGGTCCATGTATCTACGTCAATGCGAAAACTGGTAAATTTGGTACAGAGGCCCTTGTCTAGGAGTGGATTGTGATAGACACAATTTACCTGATGCTGCAGAATGAGCTCGGTGACCGTCCGCTCGCCGAGCGACCGGGCCGCGCGCGCCGCCCTGCCGCGCCCCTCTTCGTCGGTGATCGCGCACTGCAGTAGCATCACCAGCTTTCTCTGCATGGGCCGAGACAGCCGGCTGCCGGCCATACTGTTGTTGACTGCACCAAATAACACATTTAAGGGTAGGGCTGAAACATCTCCAACGGTGACGTCGCCTTTCATGACGGCTACCTACGTCAGCGGTGCACCGTGGTGCGTCATACTCGTGTATGTATATTAGTATGTGTGAACGACGTCAGCATAGGGGAAAGTTCAGTCGAGTATATCAAGTATACCCGACTAGTATTGTACTCTATTAGCTAGCTTGGTAAACAAGTACAGGAATAAAATGTTTAGAAAATCACTTACGAAGTACTAACACATTACTAAATACTAGTTTAGAACGAACGATTAACAACGAAAATGGTCTAACGTCTAGGGTTTCAGACTAAAACAGTTCCCAACCAGCAAAAACTAGGCTTAAAACAATCTCTAGACTACTGTTTTGTTGCTCTTAAATCACTCCTATATAATGATATAAGCCCGGATTTGGGCACCATTCTAAGCCTATTTAGTTTAATATCGTTCTAATATCAGTCTAATTGAATGCTGTTTGCACTTACTGAAATCTAGCCAAAGTTAATTTAAGCCGACTTAGGCTAATATTGCTTTTACGTAAGTATCATATAAGCCTGCATAGGCTTATATTGGTCTAAGGTTAGAATATTTTGAGAATTTTTCGTCAGATCCAACTTAAAAGTTTGTGTGAGTGTTGGCTTGAAATTAAATGAAACAAATTAAAGTTAATATTGTGTGAAGTTAATGTTTATACTGTGTGGTACGGCACTTTAGTACCTATAAAAGTAGTTATACGGTAAGTAATCGTATTGGAATTTATTATTTACTGTTAAATAGACCTCGTTTTACGCTTCAAAATTCATGCGCCTGTTAAATAAGGTATTTCCTGTTCTCGTTTAATTATTTTATTTGTTAATTTGTATTGATAGTGTCGCCATTAGTATAGCTGCATTTTACAAGCGCACTATTAAACTAATGTAAGATTGTTTACTCTAATATTAGCATTCGGTATACTAAAGACAACTCCATATTGGAATAAATTAGGGTTCCTCGCAATTTTACTTAAAACCTTAAATCGACAGAGAGAAAAACAAAACACGAAGTCGGCGCGCGAGGCGCGGGTGGCGGTTGTCTTTTGTATTGTAAATATGTTGAACCAAAATCACTCTAATATCATACTTAACCAGTGGTATTGATCTTATATTAGTTTCAAATAAGACCAGAAATGCACGTACTCACAGTACTCTTATGCTATGCTGATATTAGTCTGACATCTTACAATAGCATTTAGCAAGTCTAATATAAAATCAAACGAGCTTAGAAAATACCCATATAAGAGCAAGTTTTTCTCAAGTGCAACTAGTCTTAGTAAATGCTCTTATATACATATATGAGACTTGGTTATGAGACTGAGCACTCTTGAGGCCATACCGGCTTGTCTAAAAGTAATATAGGATCGATGGTATTTCTAAAACAAATATAAGAGCGCTTTAAGCCTACTACTCTTAAAAAGTGCGAGTTCTGAGACTGTTTTGCTGGTTGGGTTGAATCCTAATCCTACTCGTAACACTTGTAGGAACCCACTCCCAGCACAACAGCCAATTAATAAACCTCTCCAACTGAATAATAATAAATCATTATTGCTTCACGAAAACGAAATCCCTAAATAATGATCTGTTCTATCGGTGATAATTGGTGGTAATGCGATTACTCTAGAAATAAACACTAGAATTAAACACATGCTGGACGTATTTAATTTAGGCTGAATTAATTATGTAATCATACCCAAATTCTACGTACGTGCAGGAAAATATGTAGGTATAGTATTTTAGGGAAAATAATGCATTTATTGCACTATGTAGATTATTGTGGGTATTGATACAAACAATGAATGATGCATGTTGCGTCTCAAGGACGCTGTGAAGATTGAAATAAAACTTGTATGAACATTTCAGACCTTTATATTTCTTAAAACTAGTAGGTACTTAAATTGGATGGTTACAATTGATTTTCGTAGTTGGACTCAACCTTTCGATGTCGAGGAGACTTCTTATACCTCATTTACACTCTCGCGCTCGAGGAGAGACGAGCCGCGAGGCGAACCACGAGACGCGTATGTAATCGGTGCGCTCGTGGCTCGCCTCGCAGCTCGTCTCGCCATTCGCAGAGCTCGCGTCGGAAGCGGTTTTTTGGGTACGAGTCAAAGGGGCTCGCGGGGGAAGCGCACGTGTTGTTTACACACTCGTTCGGTCTTTAAAGCTCAGTAAAGATAGAGATGATGCCGCTAATACTTCGACGTCCTCCATGGTTAATAGTTCGAAAACAACTGTACGCGCCGCGAGAGTGTGAACATAAATTGATTAACTTGACGAGTGAACGAGCTGTGGCCGAGACACGAGACGAGCCGCGAGACGAGCCCCGAGGCGTGAGTGTAAATGAGCTTCTAAGTGACGACAATTCATAAGTTAACATACTAGACTAATCAACGTAAGATAACCTAACGTTGCTTATAAAAACGCAAAGTGCAAAGGCGCAAACATGTTCCCCGCGTTGAAACGCCGTACTCGAAGAGTTCCAAATTACTTCGATCGGTAGGAGGACAGAGGAGTGTGAAAGCTCTTCTAACACACGAAAACTCCGTCGAGTCCCGGAAAAAGACTGGCGACTCGACCGAAACGTCAGGATAGCGGCGACACGTTATGTTCCTCGAAAACAAATAGGTCGCCGACGAGGTGTCTTAATTTTGTCACCACTTAATGCGCATCTGCTCACTAATGTACTCCTGCCAGACCTGCCAAAAGTGCCGGCGATTCTGTTCAAGTGGGCGTGTCATTCCAGCGGGCTAGAGTTGGCATCCTGGTCTTAAACCGGCGTCGGCAGCGATGTGAGCGGTCACTCAATCAGAAAGTGCCCTGGGGAAAGGAAAGAAAGGTCGTCAGGAGATGAGGAGAGTAAGTGCAAGTGAAGGCTATTTACGGTAGCCTCCACTTGTGCAAGCGTTGTAAATGCTTCTTGATTTAATAGATCGTTTAGGTGATATTTACTAGATACTACACTTGCTTCAGCTAGTCTTAAAATGAAAGCTATAAGCTGGAGAGAAAATAAAGCTTATACAGTCGCAGAATCAGTTATGGAAACAGTATTTGCTTTTGTAAATTGATTTAACTCTTTAGCTGCATCAACTTACAACCACTATCGCAAAAGATCTCCGCTGATTTACAATGGCTCTACGAGATATGAAGCGCCATAGCGATGGTAAAAAATAAGCCTTGTTAAGTTCACTAACGACTTCTAGATAGAAGTCACACATATAGCTAGATAATACATGATTGTGGCGGCACTACTATCTTTTCTATTTAAAACAGCGACTGGGCCTGCCATATCTCCCCCTGGATGGACACCCTTCAGATCTCGCCAATAACTGCCCGGTGACATAGAAACGGTCCCCAAGGACCACCTACAAGAATCCCAAAAAAGAAAAAAAAAAGACAATGAATCCTGCCGTATCTAATGCAACTGATAAAAATTGGTAATACTTCTGTATCACGTTGGGCATGAACGTTGCCTATTAGTGGTCGCAAACATCTCGGGCGCAGGCGCCGGCACGTGAAGCAGAGACGAACGGCGCACCAAGCTCCTCGTCTTCCACTTAGACGCCAGACGTATTCGCGCACGCTAGCCAGTAGTAGCGGCCACCATGCTGCGTGCATCTGACATAGGTGCTCGTAAGATATAATCAATCTTGTTCCCTCGCTTGGCGACTTCTTCCACCGAATAAAAGTAATATAAAACCTTTAACAAGTATGGCAATGAAACTAACTAATCGGAATTAGTGAGAATAAGATGAAATTACGCGAGATAGTTAATAAATAAGCACATAAATTAACACTTGGACCACTTATTAGCAATTACAAAGCAGAATTTCATGAATGAGTAATTAGATAATTGCACTAGATAAACTTTATTTTCTAGCCCGCAAGCGTTTTCTAGCAAAAAACACTGAAATGCGCAGCAATGTCACTAGCGTGTGACTAGCGGAATTTAAGCAGGTACAGATAGTTCAATCCACGAAGACGCGCCCCACTAGTTGTCTAACACTCAGTTGCAAGAAAGGTCCATTAAATTTTAATGCTCTCATTAGAATGTTAATGCTCCATTAAACTCTTCTGTCCATTGCAAGAAGCTAGATTTAATGGAATGATTAACTATCCATTAAAATTAATTTTTGATGTGTCAAACTCCTCATGATTTCAATACAACATGATAATTAGTAAATGAAGAACGAACTATGACCTATTTAATGGAAACATTATTCTTAATGACGGATTAGTTAATGATCACCTAATGGTATCTTTCTTGCAACTCAGTGTAAATCGCTACAGTGCAAAAGTGTGCATTATAAATTGACGACACGTTTGGTGCAGTGGTTAAGCGATTGGCTTCTGCGCTACGGGTCGTGGGTTCGATTCCCACACGGAACAAAAATTTGTATGGCCTACAGATGGTTGTTTCAGGTCTGGGTGTTTGTGTATGTGAGATTTGTGTCTGTAAACGAACTCACGATACAAGAGAAAGAAGAGAGAGAGTGGGGCAAGGAAATAAATAAAAAAAAACTGCTATTGTGTTAGTACAATCGCCACACAATAGTGAGATGTGTGCATACACACCAAGCAGCAGCTACCTTTCATAAAAAGAAGTGGGGCGCGTCTTCGTGGATGAAACGTATTGTATAGGAGGAACGTCAGTACGCGTGAAATAACTTTGCCGCTCTGAAACCAGGCTTTGAGCGGTCTGTTCCTCACTTCAGAGGCGCCAAAGTCATTTTTTCATTTGGACTGCTGTGGACCATCTCCTTGTGGACCCCTTCTACGTAACCGGGCAGTTATTGGCGAGAACTGAAGGGTCTCCGGCCAATGGTGCAAAGTCATTTTACGCGCACTATCCATATAAGATTATGGGTGCTAATTAAACAGACTTCTTTTTAATAGCATTATTCGCCTCTAAAAATCTACATTGGCTTCTAAATTACTAAGTCAGCCACAATTAACGAGCGTCTGAATGATCCTATCTTAGCCACTAGTTATCTTCTATATAAGCCACTGTTCGTCACCCACTATCATTTTCACAATAAAAACAAATGAAAAACAAAAAGAGTCGACGGAGCCCCGCTGCGCGCGGCTCCTATTTCTGTCTGCAGGGTTTAAAGTAACCTAACACGAAGGGGATGACGGGGGCTTCGTTCGCTCGCTTTGCTCGCTCACTCTACCCCCCGTCATCCCCTTCGAACCTAACCTATCCGTGTCGGGGTGCCCAAAAATTTAGCTGGCGTTGTAAAAAAGTCGAATTAGTTTATTAGAGGTTATCTCATTTTCCCGTTGCTTAGTTATAAAATGAGAAGTTTGGTCACGTGGCCAATAAATAAATTTGTGGCTTGATTTATTATTTCTCTAAGATTATTTGCAGTTATAAATAGATGCGTATAATTGCGATAATTTGCTAATGAATATAGCTCATATGAAGCGTGAAACAGCTTTGAACTTATTTCTAAAGAAAAGTTCGTCACATGAAATGATTATTTTTTAAATAAATTTTGATTAGACAGGATACAGATAGATAAGTATTGCACAAGCTGATACTAGTAGCGGAAAATTAGAAATAGGTTCGCAAAGAAAGGATGACACTTAGCTGCGGGCTTCGTTGCAACTGTTGATGCACTGCTGGCGATGTCTTAGAGACTCCTGGTGGCGTAGATGGCTGCGGGGCTGCCGGTTGACAGGCTATCACTCACAATATCCCGCTAGAAAGGCTGGACCTGCTGGCACCTTCTCAGTGACTCAGTAAAAATATGGCTTCCTTTCTTCCGATACAGGTTCCTGTCACGGTCACCAAATGTTGCGTCTCAAGGACGTTTTGAGGATCGATATAAAACTTGTATGAAGATTTCAGATCCTTATAATATTTTCTTCAATTATTAGAGATCCGCCCCGGCTTCGGGCGGGTGCAATGTACTACACATATAAACCATCCTCTTGAATAATTCTGTCTATTGATGAAAACCGCATCAAAACTCATTGAGTAGTTTAAAAGATCTAAACGTACAGACGGCGGGAAGCGACTTTGTCTTATATTATATAGAGATTTGGATAGTTACAATAGGAATGGACGTTAATCATTTTGAAATCACAGACTTCTTAAAGTGACGACAATTCATAAGTTAACGTAACTTGACCTAACGTTCTTAATAAAACGCATAGGCGCAAACAACTAGTAAATACTAGGTTATGGGGGATTTACACGCGTCGATTTTAGCCGTACGGCAAGTCACCAGTCGCATAGCTTGTAAAAATCGAATCGCCACCCCATTTACACCAGTTGACAAAAATCGCATGCGGCTTGTTCATTTCTAGCGGAACAACACAGCGCAAAACACACCTCATGCGGCGGGCGATCGCCTGCAAGTGACCATTTACACGGTCGATTTTAGTCACCCGCCGCATGCGGCTTGTCGCCGCACGGCAAAAATTGGATGGAACCCAACTTTAGGGCTTGCGATTTTAGTCACTTGCGGCCTAGTCGAATTGTCACTTAGATGGTCGATTTACGGCCTAGCCGTGCGGCGAAAATCGACCCGTCTAAATCCCCTATTAGGACGATTAGCAACGACAATGGTTTAACGTCTAGGGTTTCAGACTAAAACAGTTGCATCCTAACTCCACTCGTAACACTTGTAGGAACCCACTCCTAGCACAGCAGCCAGTTCAGTTCGAAGGGTTTATATGCACTGATTGTATTCACGAAAACGAAATCCCTAAATAATGACTCGCCTATTCCATCGGTGATAATCGGTGGTAATGCGATTACTCTATAAATAAACACTCGAATTGAACACGTGCTGGACATGCAAGTTGATTTGGTAATTGCATAATCTGAAATAAACGTATACAGCACTAGCTTTTGCCTGCGGCTTCGCTCGCGTTAATTTATGGATCCCTAATTTTTTGATCCCAAAATATAGCCTATAGCACTCAGGGATAACGTAGCTTCCTACTGGTGAAAGAATTTTTGAAATCGGATGTGTAGTTTCGGAGATTACCTCCTACATACAAACAAACAAACAAACAAACAAATTCTACCTCTTTATAATATTAGTATAGATGACTAGCTAGAAATGGCGAAGGGTGAATTTTCTTAAAAGGGAAGCCGGACCAAAAAATTGTAAGCGTTTATTTATTTCTTTGATTGTTACTTTCATAAGCAAATGTTATACCTGCAATGTAACTTCGTAAATAATTATTTGTTTAAATGATAATTGAAAATAATAGATACTAGTATTTGCCATATTTCGAAAGGGAAGCCGATAGGAATCGAGTTGTATGGAGCCTTCGCCACTGCTAGCTAGTCGGTTTACCTCAGAAAACCCTGAACTCTGCTCATCATCATTCATCGCTCTTCAAAAAAAACTCATGAACTGTACTCAATAATCAATGTTTCTTGAAAAAATGTATGGAACGGTAGTTTTTTTTTTCACGAATTCTGTATTGGTCGCATAGTAAAAGTTGTACAGAATGATGAGCAAATTTCATGGTATTCGGATGAAAAGTGACTAACCAGCCATGCTGTATACTTAATTTTAGCGTAATTAATAATTAATTTGTGTGTTATTGGGTTTTTCCATGTGGAATTTCTCAGTAGCAGCTCGGAGTCTGGATTTGTGCCCGGTTGATGGCAATAGGCTCGCCCCCTATTACATGGGACTTAAACATAACGGCAAAACGTGGGTGTACTATACACCTCTGCCAACCCTTCGGGGAATAAGGCGTGAAGTTATTATGTTTTATTATTTTAATAATTAATTATTGTATACATAATACTACTCAAAATCTACGTATGTGAATGAAAATATGTTGGTATTTTAGGGAAAATAATGCATTTATTGCACCACAGGGTTATTGGAAAAATACTAACAACCTCGTAAGGGGTCATTGTATTCATCATTATGAACAACTTTTACTATGGGAGTAAACATGAAATCGCGAAAAAAAATCAGCTGTTTCCTACATCTATGTTCGCATAATTCGTCAAAATGTAGTGAACAGCAGATTATTTTCGAGATTTTAGGTTTGGTCCCATAGTAAAAGTTGTTCATAATGATGAGTACAATGATCCCTTATAATGTTGTTAGAGTTTTTCCAATAACCCTGTATAGACATTATTGTTGGTATTTATATATTCAATGAATGACACGAAAGTTCCTTACGTTTATTTCAGGTTTATCAAATATGATTTGCGCAAATACCAAACCATTTTTTTATCGTTTTATTTCGACGAAAATCTATTGTCAAGTTTCGTCACAGGTTATTTTTAGTTTAAAAACCTCGCAATTGTTTGGAAATGTTGCTCCAACTTAAAAGTAAAGTTTGAAACAATAAGAGAAACTCTAAACTTTGTTTACAAGGTTTCTTGTTCACGAAACCTCACAAATGTACTGTAAATATTCTAATTATACACTTATGTTCATTTTGTTTAACTTTTTTGAGGGTAAGAAAACGTACAGGGGTGGAAGTACTCGTTCGTAACAAAAACACCATCGTCCCATACAAATTCTAAATGCTGATCAGTAATTTAATAATTGGTGATAAAGTTTTGATATTTATCTACACTAATAATACAATTTATATTTATACGATTTGATTATAAGAAACTGTCAGAACATTTCTGACACGTGTGCGGAGGCCCTCTACGCATACATTTACTAGAGCCCGCAGGCTGCCAGATTCGGCAAATTCCGACGGTGTCTTGTATGACGGGGTCTAGTAAAAAATGTATGAGGCTTCCTTTAGGCGCTCGTCAGAAAATTACTGACGGACACTTTCTTACGGGAAACTTCTTCTTTCTTTCCTCCCGTATTCAAAATTACAAACCGTATTTTTTTATCAGCCCAATATCATATTGTGTGAGGGCCCTTCGAAATATAATACCATATAATCGCAAACTTGGAAGGGAGATTCCCTCTACTATGAGTGAAGCCACAGTGCTCCGTTGCGTTGCGACGTCGCAGCGCTAGATTTGGACCAATCTATAGATTCCAAATGTAGCGTTGCGACGTCTCATTGGTTCAAATCTAGCGCTGCGACTTCACAACGCAACGCAACGGAGCCTTGTGGCTATACGCTATAAAAATTTTGCCGATGAAAAATAATACGTGTCGGTTATTTTTCAATGCTCTGCAACATACGAATCAAATTGGACCTGAACACCTGGGGACCTTTCCCTGTAAGTCACGCAGCGGTGACGGCTTAACAGATTTGGACGATATGTAGAGGTCAATGCATCCCAGATGTATGGAAAAGGGTACATTCAGACCAGCAGCACATTACAAGAAAAATCTGCTCATACATTTTGTACTAGACTCCGTACACTGTCAGAATTTGTCCGGATCGGGTAGCCTGCGGGCTCTAGTACAAAATACAGAGTGTAAACGAATTCGTGTAATTCTTTCATACCGCGTGATCTACTAGTGACACTAATTTACACTGCTTAGGTTTTTTTCAGAATCAAGAAAAAAAAGTTTTCAAAAAATGAACCATGGTATTCTGTATCTGAGTAATTTTAGCGTGATAAGTTAACTGACTGTGTGGAGCGATATCGCGCTAGTCGTGCCCGTCAGCTGAGTCGCCGTGCCTTCATAAATTTATGCATAGCATCGAAATTTTCTATCGTATAAAAAAAAAATATGGGTAAAAAAGTTTATTTTCATTTTTAATCAATCTAAATCCCATGCGGGGTTAATCTATACCATTAATAGGTCATGTGGTTAAAAGGTATTACACGAATTCGTTTACACCCTGTATATGCGCAGAGGGCATTCGCGCAAGCGTCAGAAATTTTCTGACGGAAATTTCTTCTAATGTACGGCCGGGATTAACCTTGCGAAGTCTGATGTAGTAATACTATTAGTCTTGAGTTTTTAATTACGGGCGCAGCTATAAATATGATAAAGCAGACAACAGAAGTAAAACTACGAGGAAAATGCATTTGTTAGGTACTAACAGACTTGCTTAATAATAAACTGACTTTGATTCGTCATAACAACATCGGTTTTTCAAGCTCAGATTTATCTTGGGAAAATACCTTTGGTCATAGAAATCTCCTAGATGTGTGAAAATGAATTTCAATTATTTTAGGTTCCGACTGCAAAAAAACGAGGTTATGAAATTGTTGTGTACAGTCAACATCAAAACTGATGATTGTTCAAAGTTTCAAAAGTGTTTTATGAATGAAAACACGACAATTATTATTTCTTGTAACTAAATAACGATAAAGAAGAGAATTCCTCGAAATATAGTATTATGACAAATTATGAAAACGAACTCCAGAGACAATTTTGAAATTCCAAAATATTCATCGACTTTAGCTGTTGACTGTACGTAAGTATGTATCTATTTAGGTATGTTCGCGATTATCTATTATACAAGGTTAGTCGGAAAGGGGGGTACTAATCCGAAGCCCACTTATAGTATCGCTGATGACTGTTTGAAAGCAATTTTTTTTAATTCGATATTTTTTTTCCAAATAAAATGATTTTTCATTTAGTTTTTTTCAAAAATTCTTCATCCTTGCTTTAGTTACAAATTCAGAAAATAGTGCTAGACATTCATGACCCCAAATATGACCTAAAATTTAAACACAGCTGATCATAACTGGGGATAGATAGATTTTAGTTTTTTTTTGAGATTTTTGAACAACTGTTTCTCTTAAACTATTGACTTTTGGGAAAAGTTGTAGAACAAAAGTTATTCATTATTATGTGTACTTTAACACCCTTTCGGATTAGTACCCCCTTTCTGACTAACCTTGTATTATGTTTGAGTACCAATGAGTTCCTAGGAGGGCGACGGGCGGTATGCTGTATCAGGCTATATCACCATGTGCCCAAATTCACGTACCGTAACATGTTTTGCGACTTATTAGCGAAGACAAGACAACCGTGTCCTTGGGGGGAACGGATGAAACATACAATTCCGTATTAGTAAGAGGCGACGAACCTGAGGGCCTACTCCAAAAACGAACGTCGAAGTTTCGGATCGAAACGAAACAACGACGGACATCTTATAAATATACGATCAAAGTATTGTCAAACAACGAACTACTAGATTTCAATTAACATTTGAAAGTAGAGTGAACGATAGACAAAATTTCAAACCGCGAAAATTTAATTCATCGTCGGATCCAAAACACTATCGTGGTTGGAAACGTCCGATCCGTCAGCCGGAACTTCGTATTTTCGGAGCTGGGGGCCTACTCCCTAAGTCTGTCAACGAAGTTAGTCGCCAGTCCGAAAGTAGCCAGAAACGTAGGAGTGAACAAAACAAGTGTCAAGTTCAACTTTTCGGACGGGCAAAAACACATCGGTAGTAGGGACAACTGTCAAATCGTGTTGTCATTCATTCTTAATTCGGGCCCAGAAATAATCGTATGTCCGTAGGTGATAGGGAGTAGGAAACGCTCGTAACTAAGGCCGAAACCACGGACTTAGTGCTTAGGGAGTAGACTCCTAGCCCCTTCGCACCACAGTTCTGTCCGAAAAATGGCAATAACGTGGCCATCACATGGGACTCACTACAAGAGGCAAAACGTGGGTGTACATACTCCTGTAATAGGAGAACACCTCTGCTTACGCCTTCGTAGATTACAGGCGTGATCATTATGCACGTGTTCAATCAGCATCAAATATATTGGGACGAACAGACTTCATAATTACCTAAAAACATAAAGATCTTTTTAGACTTTATCTCAATGGTACAAAATTCTTATTACAATGTCTGTTGTCGTTTACTGCGATCATTCTGAAACACACCTTGTATCATTGACATATAGTTTAATCTTCTTAGTTGTTAAAATCATTTTCAACAGTCTTTTCGTCCCGATTTGATGTGGACTGTCTAAAACAACGGTCGTATCAACTTATAGTCGTAATACTCACCATTGCCGCAATACTTGAGGTAAACTGCGAGGTGTTCCATGCACTTGACGATGCAGTCGTAGGCCTGTTTGTCATGCTCGGGCAGCGCCTGGATGGAGGGTGGGTGGTAGGGCTGCGCGGGCGGCGTGTACCCGGCGAGCTGGAGTAGGGCTGTGTTCACCACCAGCTCTTCGGGCTCCACTTGGATGACTGCCTGCAGGGGTGGCACACAAGGTTCATTAATAAAAGTATGAAATTTACGTACTATGCTTTCATCTTTATAATCGTCATGTCATAGAGAGAGCTATCAGAATCGTGTAGAAGTGAAGATATCATGACAGTTATAGCTCATATCTGTATTTCAGGTAATGCGGGCATGGTAAATAAAATTAACATCGACTCTCCACCACAGAGAGTACTTATATGTACTTAGGTTAGTTACATGAGCTAGGTCACAATTATATTAATTTACACAAGAACCCACGGGAAGAGATAGGGTAGTGCTATTCTTTAAGTCCGGCACTACACGAGACCAACAGAAAAGACGTAGAAGGCGACTAAGGGATTCTCTAGAGGATAGGCAGCAGCGTTCTCTGAGTACTTTAACAACCATACTGCGATCGCCAACCTGCCTGCCAAGCGTGGCGATTCCGGCAAACCCCCCCTTTTGGGGAAGGCCTATTTCCAGCAGTGGACGTCTTTCGGCTGAATGATGATGATGACACAAGAACAGAAAATAAGAAGGATAAGCTAGTATAATAAAGGTCAGACTTCTTCGGCTGATCGACAATGAGAGCCGTCAAATGACAACAGCTTTTATAATATTAGGTACCTAGGTACGTTGATCCATGACGACGACTACCCTTCTTTACCGTCTAAACGATGCCCAGTGTTGCCAGCCTCTGACAATCATATACCTACCCATAGACATGCACTACTAAACATGAGCCATCTAATAGAAAGCTTCAATAAACGGTCGATACAGCCACAATTCATGGCCACGCAAGACGTTCTTTAATGCAAAGCGGAACTTGACAATAAACAGAGAAAACGCTATTCTATAGCTCATCCAGTCATCCTAGGCGGCAATTTAAGAAGCTTCCGCAGGAAAGCACCGTGAGAAGTTCTCACGTTTAAACCTTTTACGTACAAGCATGGTAGTCAATGTTGCAGGTTCTTCATATGAATAGTGGCTAAGTACCTATACCACTTTAACAAATTATGCTCATACCTCATTCGCAAACTAGTAGACAAAATTACTGTTAGTTGCAAATACAGGGTGTAAACGACTCCGTGTAATTCTTTCAAGCCGTGTG
The DNA here is from genome assembly GCA_905220435.1 of Amphipyra tragopoginis. Lineage (NCBI taxonomy): Eukaryota > Metazoa > Arthropoda > Insecta > Lepidoptera > Noctuidae > Amphipyra > Amphipyra tragopoginis. The sequence goes on along the minus strand of HG991991.1, from coordinate 6,737,897 downwards.
ATCTACTGGTGACACAGATTGACCCTGCACGGGATATTTACAGATAAAACAAAAAAAAAAAAAATTAAGAATTCATGATTTTCTGTTTTCTAGTCTTTTTAGCGTCCCGTGTTAACTGACTGTGCGGAGTGATATCGCGCAGGTCCAGCCCGGCTGCTGTGTCGCCGTGCTTTCATTCGTTTTTGCGTGGCATTGAAATGCCATATCAAAAGATTAGTTTTTTTTGTTTGTTTTTTTGTTGATTCCTTTTTAGGTAGTTTAGATACGACCACGTACGCCAACCGCAACAAAAAACGAATTTAATTTTTTAATCACGCTAAATCCCATGTGGGGTTAATCTATACCAGTAACAGATCATGTGCTTTTAAGGAATTACAGGAATTCGTTTACACCCTATAAAGGTACAAAGCTATTGTAGCGCACCGCTAGCTTCACCCGCGTACAACTCGATTAGGTACTTATAGAGATCAACGGCGATAATATGTCGCGTCCCTCCATTGTCACTGCAAGTAAAAATGTGTGACAGCGATTACGCACTGCATCCGTTCCGAATACGTGAAAATACAAATCTAGAGTCTAAAAAACTCGTACCGAATTCGGATATCGCTTACGCACTTGTCCGATCTCTGATCCTAATTCAAACAATTCAGGGGCCATCTTTGGCATATACATTTGGCGTCCGATTTATATCCGAGGCAATGCGAAAGCGTTTATACAAACAGTACTACGGCTACTTCGGTCCGTCAATATTTCTTCCGAATTAGAGACTCAGAGAAATCGGATGACGGAAGTCGGATCTAGTACGTAAACTATCATACAAATAGTTCTATGACTATTTCGGAACGTATTTTCACGGATTCGGATCGGATGCAGTGCGTAACCGCTCTGAGAAAGAATATTTACAACGCGTCATTCGTTCAATGCAGATGTGTGCATTCTGCAGCTGTAGGCCAAACCTAGGCTCAATTGACAACATTTCATATTTTTAACCTGCATGTATTATTACGTTACATAAAAGTAAATCCAAATCCAGGGCACCCGTATTTTTCCGTTTTTCGAAATTATGTACTTTTCATTCATAATTTCAATTTTGAAATTCGGCGTATTCTAAAAAGACGTATGCGCCAAATGACGTCATACATACGGTGGAATGGCGATCTAACCTTTGCTTCACTGTGAGCCGTCAAAAAAACTGTTAGTTAGATGTCACTGTCATATAAACTTGTCTTGTTTAACTTCATAAGTGACATTGGCATGTCTTGTTTGACATTAAATGTTTTCATCTAAAACATTGGAACGCATAGGCAAAGGTAATTCCTCATTCCACCGTTTATGTGACGTCATCATATGTTTTTTGATTTTCATTTTTTTTCTCAGAAATGAGGAAATGAAAAAATAAAAAAATAAAATATTTGAACTCAGGACACGAAAATAAAGAAACGGTATTTTTGTTTTAAGGTCGTGTCAGTTTTGAAATGTTGTCAATTTACACCGCCGCGGAATGGAATGGAAGCAACTTTTTGCAACGAAATTATACATAGCATAATGAACGTTATGTCAATTGTATAAAGTACAAACTAAATACGAGCCAATAAAAGGTCGCGCGTCTTCCGGGGAATTTTCGCGCACTCTCTAGAATTCCATTAGCTACTGTCGTCGCTGTCTGTGGAATCCGCGGGCGCGAACGGGGTCGGTCGGAACGGTCGTTAATAGTGCGGTGCCAAGCGTTTATGCGGAATCCTCGAGCATTCCCGCGAATTCGCGCAACTTCCAGCGTCATGAGGCGAAATTGACGCTGACTCGATGACTTACTCACGTGCTTATTTTGGGAATTTCTGACTAATTTCAGACTAAATTATAATTGATAGGAGACGTGGCTTTATAAAAACCTGGGTTTTTCTTAGACCATCTTTTGTGAAGACGGATTGAAACTAAATAAAAAACCGTAAAATAAAGTTATGCTCAAAATATTGTTCTCGAAACCAAAACTGCGGTGATGAATAACGGAATGAAGATTAACGTTGACGTACGCCGAACCGTCCAAACGTCAACGTAATGTCGTCATCGCCTTCGAATTTCGCACTGTGTCTGTTACTAGGTTCAGACGAAAACCGTGACGTGACTCACGTTACAGTACGGACTGCTTGTAGGCTTTCACATCACATAACGACACGTGTTTGGCGACAAAACTTATTAACTAATTAGGCGATATAATTTAGCCTAAGTTCATAAGATCGGGGGATGGGGCATAAGCAAACTGATGCAATAAAATAGTTCACAGAATGTAGCTACTGTATAATCTGTGTATGATTATACAGTAGCTACATTCTGTGAACTGTTAAGATGAAGTTCTTACCCGCTATGAAAACTAATTATAACTTTTCTTTATACTAGAGATTTTCTGAGCGGAAACAAGTCGGGTTTGAAGCAGTATCGGCTATGTTTACAAGCGTCTAATCGCTTCCCGCAATGATTATCAGTCAAAAAGGTGCGGGCAGAGCATTAAACCTTTGTATACAATAAAGTACTAACACGACATCGTTAGTGTAGTGATTTAAGAGGGATCCTTATTCGCAAACTGATATTTTTTGTGGCATAAGATGCATGAGACTTATGAGAGTGATCAAAATGAAGGAAATTCGGCTAAAACAAGACCATGATTGTAAGTACGTACTTCAAAACGGAAGAAAACACTACTAAGCATGTCTTTCTAAAAGAAAAACCGCTTGCGTGCAATTGTCACGCTTATCACTATAAACACGCCAGGCGTGAGCTCAACAGGGCACACGTGAGCACGTTCGCGACGGGCGACACGTTTATTTGTTGTGACTGTACTCGCCGAAGGCTCCGGATATGTACATACGTGTCCATTGTACAGAACAGGAGCGAAAAAATTAAAAGTGCGCCGCACGGGTTAAAATCACTAGGTATTTAAAATTTGTTGTCTACAACGGACGTGTTAAACAACTAAACTGTGCAAAACGCTGACTGACACGTTACTGAGTCTATCGTCTTGAGGCGCTGCGCTGACCCAATTCCTCACTGGTCTCAATAGATCCTCCGCTCCGATGCCAATTATGGAGTATTGTCATATAAAAATGAATGAACTAAAAATTTCTCATCGCAGAAAGGATTTTTCTACCTACACATACCGGCAAAATTTACACCAAAAATATATAAAAAAACTGTAAATGAACTTATTTGCTAAACGTAAAATAACATGTAATAATAACAACAGCTTTGCATTTACTAAAAATGAAACAAAAGAGAAAATGGAGTAGGGCTGTGTCGGGGCGCTCAACCGTCGTTTTTCACATCGTCTGACAACATTGTCTTCAATCGCTATGTCCTTCGGTTCCGGTAAAGCAGCGGTACTTTGCGACGTTCCCGAAACAGTGGGCCTGCTCCGAAAAACCAACATCGACGTTTCGGTTCGAAACGAAACAACAACCGACAAAGTACAACGAACTACTAGATGTTAATTAACATTTTGGAGTAGGGTGAATGAAAGACAAAATGTCAATCGCGAAAATCAAATCGCTCGTCGGATCCTAAACACTTTCGTGGTTGGAAAACATGCGATCCGTAAGCCGAAACTTCGTAGTTCCATTTTCAGAGTAGGCCTCCAGACTCGCTCGCTCGGCGGCGAACATTGGGGTACCTGTGCGTGGCCCAGAGCCTCCTTCCAACGATATGCGGCGACGAGTCCGACATATTGAGCGTTTAAAACATTTAAAAATAGAAAATAAAACCATGTTCTCATGCAAAAGTTATTCTGTTTCGACGGTGAAGTGCCCCAACTTTTGGAGCCTTGCCGGGCACAAATGTATTTAAATCAGGTTCTTTGAATCTTCCCCGTAGCGTACGCTTGCTTACTGCTCGAAACTCTTCGAACTTCTTACAGCTTATATCTGCTTGGATGGCCGTTAGACGCGAATTTCTACGATCACGAAGCTGAATAAATCTGTACTTTTTTGTTGAAGTACAAGTAGTTCAACTAGAAATGATTTTCCACCCCGTCTTGCGTTAAAATCAGTCTTTCTGACTCAAGCAAAAGGCAAGGGTTTATGAAGAGTTCTGGGGTTATTTTTATAGGTAAAATGAGTTTTTGTCTTTTCAAGAGCCGTACAAATCGAGGTGTTAATTAAATAAAATTATTAGAGATAATCAATCTAACCGTGTTACAAAACTGACAAACAACAAGCATGGAGTTATTAGAGAATCACAGGGCTAATTTGAATTTAGTTAAGGAACATGCTTCTTAAACCATTGCGGCCACAGGCTGTGTATTTACGATTTCAATGTTATTGTAAGTATATTTCAATAACTGATATTTTATGTAGTTTAAAAAGTATGTCGAAAAGCCTATGCCTTGTTCATAACAATTCGCCCAGTGGATCGCTAATAACCCCATTTCAACCGGTACATCAGTAATAATAAAAATAATTGCGTGAAAAGCGAGTCTTTTGTTTAACTGATTTCCAGTGATTCGACCTAAGGGCCACAGCAGACAAGCTAATTTTCGGCGATCGGCGATTTCGGCGCTTTTTTAAAAGCAAATGCAGCGACCAAACATTCCACACCACACACTTAAAAACGCCAAACGCGGCGATTGAGTCGCTTTTCGGAAGCGCGACACAGCGGCTGAACGCTACACTTCGCACACATTCGGATGCCGGTCGCATCCATTTGGCATCTGCGGAACACGACTCAATGTTGCACTAGATTTTGACGAAGCTACACCCCTACAATGGATTCTAATGAAGCTACTGCTGCTTGCTTTATCGATAACGCGAAAATAACAATCGCGCCGGCGGTATTGGTTACATACATCCAATAACCAAAGCATCATTCATTATTTCATATATTACGAAGAGATGAACGGAATTTTTTGAACATTTTAGAATGAAGTACACTACATTTCAAGAGCTTTTGTCATATCTGGAAGCTAGTTTACGACGAACAGATACACATCTAAGGAAGATTATATCAGCGGAAGAACGACTTGCAATAACCCTAAGGTACGTAGTTATTTGTACAAGAGAGCAAAATCATTTTTGTTTCCAAACCAGTGTTACTGCTACAGTTTTAAAAGAATAAAGAAAGAAATAATTTTGAAATTTATCATTTGTAAAAAATATCAATGCAAATCGGCAAACTAGCGATAGTCGACTATCAATCGACAACACTACAGCCGACCCGATACAGCATCGGAGCAGTCGCTAAAACGGGCGATTCCGATACCGCGTCCAAACGCAGGAAATCGCGAAATCGCGATGCAGCATCGATAGAATCCCCAAAACGCACGATTTTAATACTGCGATGGAATGCAGAGAGTCGCGACGCAGCATCGATACAGTCGCAAAATCGCAGATCGCCGATGCTAAAAGTAGCGTGTGTGCTTTGGCCCTAATAAAACAAATAAAAAACCAGCCAGTTAATTGGTATGTCTACACCTGTGCGCTTTCATGTTCATCTTGCGCTTTCAACTTTCAATTCCTCTTGCGTCAAGCGCATGCAATATTGATTGCCATAAGACTCGAACTAGTATTGGGGCATGCGCTATTGCATGCGCTATGGCGCTTCAGGCATGCGTCAGACGAAAGCGCAAGATGAACATGAAAGCGCACTGGTGTAGACATACCAAAAGTTGAGTGTGATTAATGAACTAATCATGGTACAGTGTTTTAGTTTTTGGATTTACTGTGTTATGAGGTAATGTCAGGACAGGCTAGAAAATAAAATATCCTTACTGCACGCTGAAAATAGACGCGTATCGTAAGATTCAACAACACCCAGCACGCTTGGTGGTAAAATCTTTATGATCCGACTGGCTAGCTGCCACCCTCACATTAAAGTACAGCCACCAAGCAGTTACTGTGTTCTGTCGAGTGTATGTGAGAGCCGCAGCGATATAGGGGAGTCCCTCTTTATTTTCACTTCTTGGATTCGTGTGGTCTATCTTTTAGGCCTTCTGTGCGCTTACCATGGGGTCCGACTAGGGTCAAACGCGACTAAGTTATAGAATGAAAAACTAAAATAAATGTCACATAGAATAGTGTGGGGAAAGTTTTTAGTTTTACAGTAGTAAACGCGTGGGAAGCCCCGCTGGTAGCTCCCTTGTTGTCCCCTTGCACAACCGGGCAAGTAATTATAGGTTTAGTACATTTTAACCTAGACTATAAGATCAGTAGGCTAATTTAGGATTTTTTTAATCAGGAATCGTGCCCTTATTCTTCCTGTTTCCGCAGGTAATGGTACAGTTTTCGTTTAAGAAAACTGTGAAAATGTTTGGTTTAGTTTCTGTTGTCAAACAATTTGACAGTTTTTGTAAACGAAAACTGTACGATTAAAGAATCAAGGTGAACGTGCATATTACATGCTTCAAAAAAATACATAAATTAGCCTACAGATTCATGCCAATCAGATCAAATCAGTTCAAAAGTCAATCGCGCGCGAGCTAGCGTAGAAACAAGATAAAGCTATATTGTATAGCTTTAAAGGTTTCCGTATAGTATTACTGTCAACACGCCACCAGATAGATGTGTATAATGGTGTTAACATTTAAAATTAGCTCCGGTATTACCGATCTGGCATTTCGGAAAAGCGGAAATGTCTGAGAGATATAAATTATGAAATCCGGACAAAATGAAAGAATGAATACGCAGGCCTCGAACCTATATCGAAGGTTCCCCCAGCCATGTCGGATCACTCGAGGATCAACAACTGATTATGTACCTTACAGAAGGTCGGTATTCATCAATATTAATTCTCTGGTTAAACAACCATTTACCTAAAATTCTGATTCCTTGTTTTTAGTAAGCACTTGTTTAAACAGAGAATTAATGGTGATGAACACCAGCCTCATTTTTTCCAGATTTCATAATTATTTATCTCACGGACATTTCCGCTTTTCCGAAATATCTAGTGTTCTTTTATTTAAAACATTTTTAAGATCAGCGTGAAATAATTACTTACATATAATAATCTTTTAATAACAAAGCGGCTGAAGAACTCGAGATGCCAACATTGTATCCAAGCACGAATAATTTGATATTGTGTTGATATTTCTTGAAGCTTCATCGCTAAGCAGTGCGTGACAAAGGACGACTTTAAAATCGATTTCTTTTTAAACTGGCCTTGAGGGTTTAAATTATAATTAGTACACCGTTTCTACTAAGTCAATATTACTTGAACTTATCCTGCACGTCATTGCTGGTCGAGGTTTCGATAAATACTAGGGTATTTTTAGAAGATATGTAAGTACTTCAAAAAATTTATTCCCGAATTAATTAAGCAACCGATTTCCTCCCATGGGGTACGTGGGCGGCCTTTGTCTAATCACGTGGTACAAACCCTTCGATTGAAACGTAAATTGATGCCATAACCCGTAGGCCATGAGCAGACGACGGACTTTTTGTCGCGGATTGCCGCAGACAAGAATGAACATAGTCAGTAGTTGTTGCCAGTGAAGACACTAGAATTCTAACGACAATTACGGACAAAATGACCGTCGTGTGCGTTGAGCCCGTGCCGAATTTTGCGATGAACAACAACTACCAACCACATTTGTTCTAATCCGAGGCAGCCCATCTAAAAAAGAAATATTGACGGACCGAAGTAGCCGTAACTGTTTGTATGAAAGCTTTTTACCTCGGATTCAAATCGGACATGCCAAAGATGGCCCCTGAATTGTTTGGATTTGGATCAGAGATCGGATTAGTGCGTAAGCAATATCCGAATTCGGTCCGAAATTTATAGACTCTATATCCTTATTTTCACGAATTCGGATCGGATGGAGTGCGAAAAGCAATATCCGAATTCGGTCCGAGTTTTTTATATTCTTCACGGATCCGGATCGGATGCAGTGCGTAACCGTTGTAACCCTGGCTAGATTTATTTAAATTATTATTACTCCTATAGCAACATACGGATCTACCAAGAATAATACCTATATGTAGATAACCTTCACGCTCGTAGATTTAAAATGGTGAGACAGAGCTGTACTATCTGTGCTAACCAAAGACAAATCCAATTACACTGCCTAATAGTAGGTAGATTAGATATGATAATGAGATTATGAGGGCTTATTCTCGACAACTTCTTGTTCTGAATCAATCGAGTTTGATTCGAATTTGCGTCACTTGTTCTGTGGCATTTCTGAAATAAAAGGGGTTCGAACATTTTTCTATGGAAGCTGGCATATAGGCACCTGCCGCCATTTTCGTTTTTTTTCCAAGTTGCGGCGCACGATGATACTAACATATATGGGTAGAGGACACTCAAACAAACAAAAAATATTTTGAGATATAGTGCCCTAAAGTGTCACGTTGCCGAGATATCAAATATTTTTTTTCAAGATTATCTCGATACAATATCTCGGTAACGTGACACTTTAGGGCACCATATCTCTGAATATTTTTTATTTGTTTGAGTGTCTTCTACCCATATTTACCAGTTACAAAGTTCGCTGTAATAAAAAAACTTTAAGTTGCCGACTTCACGTTGCCGAGATATTTTATCTCGGCAACGTGACATTTTAGGGCACCATATCTCTGAATATTTTTTGTTTGTTTGAGTGTTCTCTATCCATATTTACCAGTTACAAAGTGCGCTGCAATCTTGAAAAAAAATCTTTAAGTCCAAATATCTCGGCAACGTGACACTTTAGTGCACCATATCCCCGATATTTTTTGTTTGTCTAAGCGTCCTCTACCCATATATGTTAATGTAATCGTGCGCCGCAACTTGAAAAAAAAATCAAAATGGCAGCGGGGGGGCTATGCCACAAAGGTTCTATCCCCTTTCTGATTAAGTGCGGCCAGGCTTAGAACACAGAATTATCCCGGCCGCAGATAATCAGAAAGAACAATGGCAAAATCATTGCTGAAATTTAAATAAGCGTCTAATGGTAAGAGGTATATTAAAAAAAGCCTAATTTTTTTCTAGATATTCCTGTACCTTTAACATTTAAAAACGAACTCTCTGAAAAAATTATATTACATTTCAAAGTTTTACTGATATTCCCGTTAACTCGAATAATTTTTATTTGTTCTCCATGCTTCTTTATTTTTGCAACACTTTGAGAGATGCCCTTATAATTAATTTCGAAGATTTTTTACCAGCTATGTTAATACCTACATTTAATGCTTAATTATTTTATAAGATGTTTTATCATGATTAATGAATTATAATTCAATAATTCGTGAAACAAATACCAAAATAAAGACAGCAAAGCTTGGCGTATATTAGGAAAGAAATAGATTTTCTATAATCCTGTTTACCTAATAGAAGTATATGAAAAAATAAGTATAGCAACACAGACATGACAATGCTTTCTTTCAAAAACTGTCACTGTCAATCCTAGAGTTGTCAAATATCAGTATATTATTAAGCCCCTAGTAGACGAGATCGAGGCGCCGGGTGAACCCCGGCCAAACGTATAGACGATATGGTTTGTACCCGCTAGCTAGCCGGGTTAAGTGCCACTTATATAGGATGCGCCGTGCGTACAACCGGCCTCCGCAAGGAGTGCACATAGGCCACCGTACCAGTTTGAGCACAGGGTAGCCACGTCGTAATCGATCACGGCGGCAAGCTGGGCTGTCGTTAGCAACGGTGTCGTAAAAATAGCTCCATACTGTCCCATACATATCCGACATCCAGTCTTACTACGGTTTGAAACAGTGCGTAGCCGGTAGCCACGGTCCTAAAAACAGTGTTGTCAGCAAGGGGCCTAACTTTACTGCCTACACAGCTACGCTTTGTCGTTGGACATAATTATTATAATTATATTATAATCGGTGATAGTGCTACGGCTTCTGACAAATATTTAAAACTTCTACGTTGCGTTAACTTTACGTTGTACTACTCATTAACGGACTACGATTTCACTCCTCGATTTGGAGTTGAGAAGTGAAAAGTGGCGCATGGATTTTGTGGATTTTTCTGTGTAGTGATTGACCTAGTGAATCTCTCTGAGTAGGTATAGTCTCAGAGGGAGTGGAAATACTTCTTTATTAAGAGAGAGAATAAAATCATGGTACGTGTCATCATGGAGGAAGTAACTTACTAAAATGTTCTTTGTCATGACATTGGTGTGTTACAAAGGAACCAAGGCATCAAAGAAATAAAGCAGCACCAGCAGAATTGTTGTGTTACTCATAAGAAGAGCAAAAGACAAATAAATAATAATAACATGAAATCTTTTATTTATACCCTACATAGCCTACATCATACAAAGTAGATTCTTGAATTTTTACTGAACTCTTACACCTATGTTCATACGAAACTATAACCGAGGGATGTGCTCACAAATGATTGCATAGACTCGGGTGTTTATATGGATTTCATTGAATTCACAACATTTTTTAGAATGATGTTTTTTTGGTTATGGCATCAGGCATATTGAATGCTAGGCGGCTAGACGATCAAAGTGATACTCATGGGATTTTTAATAGAGAGATCTGCTGCACTGATGAAAGATAGAATGAAATTACCTATTTAATAAAAAATGTAATTTGTTTCGTATAATCACAAATATTCTAACCTAAATATACCTACTTTATGAGCTATTTTCTCAAATCCGCGATAAGTGGCGAATCGCTCATTTCATCAGAAATGGCTCAGTTCATTAAGAATTAAAAAAAAAATTGCGAATACACAAAGCCTACGATGACACGAAGACGTGATAATTTATTTATATAGATAAAGTGATGTTCAAAGTTCGCCATTGTTCTTTCTATTTCTAGTTAAGCAAAACTTCAAACTAGAATATCTTGAATTCGAGACTCTCTTTAATAGTAAGCCTGAAGACAAATCTGTTCAGGAATTCAAGCTCTATTATTTTATATATGTTTCAATAGCAGACGCAAAAGATTATTTTAACAATAGTTTGTTTGGGAGTTTGCCGTTGTTCTTTCATTTCAGAAATGTTGATTTCTTACTCAATCATGCATAAACGGTTGAACGGAATTGAGACCTAGTAGCGACTTTTTATCCGGGTAGGTACATAAAGCAGTTCTCCTAAGATGCGAGTGAAACTACTGGCAGCAGCTAGTATATTATAAAACGTCGTTACTATAAATTCGAGCCTCAGCATGATCGAGCGTTTTTTGTCGATTTCAAGAGTACGTATTTACACTAATTCGAATCAAAGTCGATTGATGGTTTGTATGAAAAAAGCCTGAACGAGTAACGATACTTAAGTACGTCCGGCGCACCCTGGGCTGTCAGCCCCGCTACCAACCTTGCTGACTGGCTAATCTTTTTACCACGGAATGAGCTGTTCTCTTAAAGCTCATGCCGACACGAGAGGAAAAGAACTCGATTGATTCAGAATTCGAAGCTGTCGGGAGTAAGACCCACGGTCCTAAGAGACAAAATCATCGTCATAAGGCCCATGATTCTAAGAGACAAAGTCATCGTCATAAGACCCATGGTCCTAAGAGACAAAATCATCATAAGACCCATGGTCCTAAGAGACAAAATCGTCGTCATAAGACCCATGGTCCTAAGAGACAAAATCGTCGTCATAAGACCCATGGTCCAAAGAGATGAAATCATCGTCATAAGACCCATGGTCTTGAGAGACAAATACATCGTCATAAGACCCATGGTCTTAAGAGACAAAATCATGGTCATAAAACCTATGGTCCTAAGAGACAAAATCATCGTCATAAGACCCATGGTCCTAAGAGACAAAATCGTCGTCATAAGACCCATGGTCCTAAGAGACAAAATCGTCGTCATAAGACCCATGGTCCAAAGAGATGAAATCATCGTCATAAGACCCATGGTCTTGAGAGACAAATACATCGTCATAAGACCCATGGTCTTAAGAGACAAAATCATGGTCATAAAACCTATGGTCCTAAGAGACAAAATCATCGTCATAAGACCCATGATGCAGTACAAATTCTAGGACTGGCGTAAGATAGACATATTTCAAGGTAAATACAAGTTAATGACGCTGATGACGTCACAAAAAATCTTCATAATAAGCCAGGCTGCTCGCTTGTTGCTTAACTTATGCCGAACTGATTTTAATATGGCTTGCATTTCAAGAAGATCGGGAAGGTCGTTTGTGAGATTTTACATAAAACATGCATGTCTATTATGGTAAGGTTATATGGAGATAACGTTTATTGTACCCATTACAATAAGGCCGACGTATCTTGGCGAGTCTGAAGTTAGCTGATTAGCTGCGCAGTAGACAATTTCGTTTCTAAAAGATTCATTAGGCAGCCAAACAACTAACTTCAGACTCGCCAAGATACGTCGGCCGTATTGTACTGTATTAAAGTTGTTTCGATTACACGAGCTAAAATGTACCCCTGACAAAAATTTTTCATCGCATTATGTCATGTCGTGTAGTTTCGAAGAAATGAAAAGAAAAATACATTTCGCGCTGCGCATGTTAAACTTGCAGGAGTCATCTTTGATGTGTATCAGTTGCGTACGTGCAATGTGGACTCTATCACGAAATGTTCGCAAGCAATGGGCACACGACAGTTGCTCGAGAACAACTTGCGGAATGATCACTGTATGTTTATTTACTTCGTGCACGTGCGCTAACGGAAAGTGACGTGTCCACAGCGGTTGGCTGCGGACTCAAAGCACGATGCGCGCGCAAATGACACCGAAAAATGCTATACAAGGTTAGTCGGAAAGGGGGTACTAATCCGAAGCCCACTTATAGTATCGCTGATGACTGTTTGAAAGCAAGTGTTAAAATTTCAAAATTCGATAGATTTTTTTTTTCCAATTATAATGATTTTTATTATAGTTTTTCCAAAAATTCTTTATCTTTTCTTTAGTTACAAATTCTGAAAATGGTGCTTCTAATTCATGACCCCAAATATGACCTAAAATGTAAACACAGCTGATCATTAGTGGGGATAGATAGATTTTACAGATTTTTTTTTGAGATTTTTGAACAACTGTTTCTCTTAAACTATTGACTTTTGGGAAAAGTTGTGGAACAAAAGTTATTCATTATTATGTGTACTTTAACACCCTTTCGGATTAGTACCCCCTTTCCTACTAACCTTGTATAACATGTAACAGGGCTAACGCAAATAATCAAACACCCTATTTAGAATATAAAGTTCTAATCATAATACATAATACTGAAATTTTATTTTTATGTGCTTAGTTATTGTTTATTTAAGAAAATAGTACCTACTGCTTTGTAAACTGCATTTAAAAATTTTAAAATACAGTATAGCAAGTTTAAAAAAAAAGCACATATTTAGGGGGTATTTTCAGATAACCTAAATGTGCCCTACAAATGTGTTCAATAATCTTGTAAAGTCTGTAATTCGCCCGAGAGATTACACCTACTTTTAGAGCGATTACGCACTGCATCCGATCCGAATCCGTGAAAATACGGATATAAAAAACTCGGGCCGAATTCGGATATTGCTTTACGCACTGCATCCGATCCGAATCCGTGAAAATACGGATATAAAAACTCGGACCGAATTCGGATATTGCTTTACGCACTGCATCCGATCCGAATCCGTGAAAATCTCGGACCTAATTCGGATGTTGCTTACGCACTATTCCGATCTCTGATCCAAATTCAAACAATTCAGGCTACTTCGGTCCGTCAATTGTTCTTCCGAATTAGAAACTCACGGATGACGGATAGAAATCGGATGACGGATGCCGGATGTAGTGCGTAAACTACCATACAAATAGTACTACGGCTACTTCGGTCCGTCAATTGTTCTTCCGAATTAGAAACTCACGGATGACGGATGCATAGTTCTATGGCTACTTCGGAACGTATTTTCACGGATTCGGATCGGATGCAGTGCGTAACCGCTATTACTTGTAGTAGCACGCAGTTGTGCTGCCATGGTACACAATTTTAGAGCAAATAATAAATGATTGACATCTGTCTTGACAAGTATATCATACACGTTTTGTGTCGCGGCCATTGTACACACTCGTAATTGTTAAATCCAGTATGGGACGTCACTTTCAGGTAAGTTCGTTCGATTTTCTATTATAGGTGGTGGATTGCAAATGTTAGCTATTGAAAAGTTTAGAAACCGAATTAGCTTAATGAACATTTAATGATAGGTAAGGCAGTTGTCGACTAACTATCGACTATTTTCTCGCTCAAGAATCGTACAAATAGATATACATTCCGTGTAAACAAAAGAGATGCATATATTAATAGTCGATCGCTGACTGTTCACACTGCCGGCGAGGACTCGCTTCACTAGTTTGTAGCTGAGCGACAAGAGCTATCAAAGATAATACTCGCTCAGCGATGCTCGCTTGGCCGACAGACCTGACGCCGAGAGATCAACCAGCGGTCATTGGCGAGTGGTGCGAGTAATCGCCCGTCGCACTCGCACACTAGCTTATAGCCCAGCGACAAAACTATCGGAACTACACACTCGCTTCTCGCTGCTCGCCAACTCGTTTCCAATTTCTAGCTCTACTCGCTATTCGCTCATCGTCAGCGGTGGGACAAGTGCCTTAGTGAAATACCCTCTAAAATGGCTGAAAGCCAATTCAGAAGCCGTTTCCTAACAAACTTATTTCAGGGTTAGCGTTTATTATGTAACACGTTGTATAGGATTTTACCTACAGTTAAGAGGATGAATGACGTTTTCCTATCAATACCGTAATAATTATAACAACATACTTTGCGGACGTCATTACGCCCACCAAGGGTCACAATTAAGGCAATTTCACGTTTAATTGTTGTGGTCTTTGGGAAGCTGATATTTAGCAGTAGACGTATAAGCTTATATGGTGTCCCGTCTATGAATAATCCTGAGAACAGACTTGCAACACGCCATACCACCCGACGCAAAAATAGCGTGCTCATTGGCCACCATTCATCTTGTGAGGCTATTTTCCTTCTATCGAACAATGAGCACGCGTGTGGTGGTGTCGGGTGTTACAAGTGTGCAAGCAACTTTAGCTATCTCATCTGTGAATGTCACTAAATAGGAAATATGGAATTAGGGTGACTAATCAACATTGAGCTATGCTGCGCTATGCTCTAGTCAATTCGCTCCTCTGCGATTATAATAAGGAAACAAAGATACCTTCTTCGCTGCGCTGCGCTTTGTTTAAAACATAGCAGGGATCACGCGATATGTGTTGACTCGCTCCTCACCGTACTGCCCACCCGCTTGGTCTTCCATCACTCAGCCGAAAGACGTTCACTGCTGGACATAGGCCTCCCCCAAAAGCGGAGGTTTGCCGTAATCGCCACGCTTGGCAGGCGGGTTGGCGATCGCAGTATGATTGTAAAAGTACTCAGAGAACGCTGCTGCCCATCCTCTAGAGAATCCCTTAGTCGCCTTTTACTACACCCATGGAAAGGGGTAGTGCTATTCTTTAAGTCCGGCACCACACGGTACGCTCGGTCTTCCGTCTATTAGCTACTCGCGCAGCTCAAAGTTGACTGTAGATAAAACTTATCACTAGAAAGTTAGCTTAGCTAAGCACAGCAAATCGCAGCATAGCTCAATGTCGATTAGTCACCCTTAAGGCTCATTTACACGGAAATAGTTTCTCGAAGCGAGACTCATTCTGTCTTCGTCTTTCTCTACGATGAAAACAGAGATAGCATGAGACTCGCTTCGAGAAACTATCTCCGTGTAAATGAGCCTATAGGTTGCCTCTCCACCAGAGATGTGCTATGCAGCTATGCTGCGAGAATGTAAAAGCTAAGCTACGAAACTATGTAACCGTTTCCACTGATACTAAGCTATGTAGCGGAGCGAGTAAAATGTTCGGTGATAAACGCGTGCCCACTTTAGGTACTGCTCTGCACATAGCTACACTACTCGCGACCATCAAAAACGTAGCTTAGTTGAATCAGTTTTCACCAGTGCTATGCTATGTGGACTAATGAATATGATTGGTGGATATCAAACGCATCCATAGCAACGTTGCATAGCACATCTCTTGGGGAAAGGCAGCCTTACGTTAAAAGGATAGGCAGCAGCGTCCGTCCATGTCTGCTAACAACAAGCTGCAATTACCAATCCGTCTAGCAAGCGTGGTCTTCCTCTTAGCTTATTCCCAATGTTGGGGTCAGCTTCCAGTCTAACCAGACGCGGCCGAATATCGGTATTTTACACAGAGCGACAGCCATCAGACCTCCGCAACCCAGTTACTGGGCAAATGCCACTATCCTAAGGCTAGACCAGTTATCAGACCTTCCGGCTTCTGACTACCCATAACGATTGTCATAGGTATTTGTATGACACCCGGGACTGACGGTTTAACGTGCTCTCCGAGTCACGGTCTCGATGTGTAACGAAAGGTCACCCATCCACGGACTGACCGCGGCAAGCGTAGCTTAACCTGACAAATCGTATAATCCGTGCGGTTGTTAATCAGCCACAAGCTCCTCTAGCAAGCGTGGTGATTATGGCAATTTCCGTTTTCACCGTTCATTAGGCTAAGCGAAGCTGAGACGCAGGTGACGCAGGTGCACTCAGCGCAGGGCAGAGCAGGGCAGAGCAGATTTTGTAATGCAACAACGTACTAAGAGCTGCGTACGCTGCGGCGTAGGCGCATGCGACGCAGACATGCGTCTGTCCTGCCCTGCGCCTCGTTGTAGTGCCGGCACAGATTTCTGCGCGACGCATGCATGTCGACACGTGTTTTTTACCGCTAATTCTAATTTTATTGCAATGGCAGAACATTTAATTGTATTACTGCGTTGTGAACCTTGTTTGTATGATACTAATCATCCAGACTATTAAAAATAAACATTAAAATTGATCGTCAACTCGAACACGTCTATTCTTTGTACTATTTAAAACTCGAATGTGTCTTCGAGCTGCGTCGCAGCATGCGGTCGTGGCCTATGTCTGCCTCACCTACCCTGCCTTGCAAAATATGTACTGTACTGTGCTGCGTCACCTGCATCCTAGCAAACGCTTAGCCTTATGGGGGTCATAGGGATGCTTAAGTTCAGCTAGTTCGTTTAATTATGAGTGGCACTCACCTGGTCGAACGGACATTGTTTTCTGTGCAAGTGTTTGAGGCAGTGTCTACAGAGCGTATGGCCGCACCCGAGGCTAATGGGGCTGCGGGGCGGAGCGCCGAATTCGCGGCAGCACACTGGACAGTTCAAATAATCCGTCCATTGAGGCGCCTGGATTGGCATTCTGGAACAAATAAATTTATATTGGCATTACATAGAACTGTTCGTCAATGAGATTTCAGCCGTATTTTTGACATATAATTAGACAACCTCGGCTTCACCTTGTGGGTATTGTAAAATGCGACGAAAGGGCTTAAGCACCAACGCGCATAATGAACGTCACGGACGCATTTCAGCGTTAGATGGCGGCGTCCACAAGGTCGTGCAAGCATCCAGTAGTGTGGAGGGTGCGATCCAGTGCCAACATGAGTCCGTGACGCCATGCACGCCATGCAAGGTGCTGCATGTGCCTTTAAGGGATTAAGTAAAGAGGATGGGTGGCAGCATCCTGACAGGAATACAAACAACATAAACCATGTACGCACGGCAACATATCAAGGTATACTTCCAATAAGAGGGGTACATGAAAAGAACCTCCACGAGTGACGATACTTCAGTACGTCCGGCGCACCCTGGGCAGTCAGCCCCGCTACCAACCTTGCTGACTGGCTAATCTTTTCACCACAGCATGAGCTATTTTCGTATAGCTCGTGCTGACACGAGAGAAGAAGTATGAGCTGATCTCGCATTGTATAGGCTTGGCGTACAATGACAGTTCAGCTTATACTGGAAATGTATAGCTTGATATGTAGTCATCATATCTACCATAACGTAAATGCTTATGTTATTGAGAACGCTAGTCTTTTTCTTTTGGAAATGGCAAAGAGTGAGCGAGATACGGAAAACGGGGACGAAGCGTAGAAGCACAAAATTGATACCTAAATTGTTAATTTGAAAGTGTTACACTGGGTTAATTGCAGAGCAGTGGTTCCATGTCGCAGTATGATGAATAACGGGAAGTCGATCGCATATGACAGTCGCCATGCATAATACCAGAAGCTTGCCAAGTTACCCCAAATACAGGGAAACCGTTTTAAAAGTATACCTAATCAAAACAGACAGCATTCAATAGATAGATGGAGATATAGATTTAAAACCACAAGATGCTAAGTTTAGCTCTCTTTCTTCGTGGACTAACAGCATGACTGTTTAGTCGCTTTACATTCGAAAACCACGAACTCTCCTCATCAACACCCAGAATACGTGAAAATCAGCTGCTCCACAATCAAAGTTGCTTAACAAAATGAATGGAACAGCTGTTTTTTTTACGGTGTTTGTCCCGTAGTAAAAATTGTACAAAATGATGAGCAAAGCTGATGGTTTTCGGATGTAAAGTGACTTTAAGCAGTCATGCTGTATTAGGCTCAATCTCCAAAATAAAAAAATCATCGCTCTGGTCCTTAAAATTTCAGTGAGTATACACGTAGAAAGTGGGTTGCCTGCGCCGATCTGCCAGCGCTTGTCGGTGCTGGTAGTCTCTATACTGTGGCGAACCAGTGCCGACAAGCTCCGAACTGCGCCGACAAGTTCCGACCTGCTCCGATCAGCCGTCATTTGTTGCTGTATTTGCGCGAATTTGTATTTGGAACAAGGCGTATTTTTGATTAAAAATGCCCGCCCCTGCTTCTACCCGTTTCCTTTATGTAGCGGTTACCTGCACGGACCAGTACCGATAAGCGCTGGTAGGTCGGCGCTGGTTACCTGCTTCCTTTATGTATACGCCCAAACATAAATATTTCCTAAACTGCTTGTTTAAAAATCGAAGCCAATATAAAGATAAGCTAATTTAGACACCTTTTCGAAATAAAAACCGGAACACAATTCAATATATAAAATGCACCAGAGATGTCAAACAACGCTGATTTTGGAGATCATCCCATTAATCATGTCTCAACTATGTAACAGCATCATTAAGGCCTTTTTCCATGTACCTTTTCAAGTACCGTCATTGGCGTTTACAACAAACCATCAAACGCCAAAGACCCCCTCGTGGGCCTTCATTGGCTTGGTGTCAACGCACAACCCGAATGAAACTTTAGAGTCTCAAGTACTGTAATTATAGAGACAATAGATAAACAATGGCACTGACGATCCGGTTCGTCGGTCGGGCCGCTAGCGGTTAATTAAGTTTTATTCATTCGCGTAAAATCTGCAAATTGTAAATCTATATCTAGATAATTAAATGCTGTTTGTTGGTAAGCGCACCACTTGAGAACGGATGAACCGATAGGGCTGTTTTTTTTTAAAGATGAAGTGCAAATGTTTCCAGATAATAGGCAAATTCGGGAAAAACTGATTGTTTTTTTTGTATGGGATTTATGTATCAAGTCACGATTTGAACGATGGATGTGCGTAATTCTTTTTTTGTTTTGTCCGTGTTGGTCTAGGAAACGTTTAAAAAAATCGGCACAATTACATTAAATTTATTAAAATTTGGACAGGACAATGTCTGTCGGGTCAGCTATTAAAAATAAAATAGATAACCCACCCAAATAAGGACCTTAACAGTTCGGGCGACAAATCGCACCACGACAACCGCGCGTGACTGTTGCACGTCAGCAGAGCTTCCTCGCATCAAAATGCCATTATAAATACTGTCGCTCGGTTGCGAGGCTGCAATCTGCGGCACAAATTGAAAGCACTCTAAAAGCAATCATTTAATAATACGTAATATGCAGGAAGGAAACAATTATAGTTTCAAAGCTTCTTTGAAACTCGGTTTGGCGTAAACGCTGAACTATACGACCCAAGGTACAATAATGTGCTACGCCAGGTATTCTCTTCCTGTGACAGCTAGGTCACATGAAATAAATTACCCGAGCAAAATGCATTCTGCAGTTACTTGCTTATGAAACAATAAATAAGAAACAAAACAATAAAAGTAACTTTTTGACCGCCACGGACGTCTATGGACGTCAAACTTTTGAACTGTAAAAAATAGTATTTTCGACGTGCCATGGCGTCGGAGGCGTCGTGCCATGGCGTCGGAGGCGTCGTGAGCACGTTTTAATTTGACGTCCGTAGAAGTCCGTTTACGTTTGAACTAGGAATTTTAAATAGTTTATTTTTTTAACTAAATAGACGAATAACACGAGATAGCAAATAGTTGAGTTAGTTATCAATTTATTTTATATTCATCATGAATAAAAAATCTCCTCAATTGTATCAAAATGGCAGCACTGATCGTGACATTCGTGACGTACTCTTGGGCCATCGTGGGTAGATAATAACTGGTGAAACATATTATTATGCTATGATACGACCTATCCTACAGTTGGTACAGACGCCAGTACATCAAGCTACTACAATCTGTCAAATTTCTTTAATAGATTTTCATCTTTATCGCGAAAGCATTAGGGTTCAAGGTTGACAGTTTCAGGTAGCTTGACCTGCTGGCGTCTGTACAAACATCTAGAATTTATAGATGCTACATTCTGTTTTCCTGTACGCTAACAAGAAACCAAACATTTTGCCGCGACCACTGCAGCAGCGAATAATTCCTATACACAATTCCACGTTTTGATACAAACTGAAAACTTTCACACAATAGGTAAGCCTCTTAGAACTCCGTATACTTCAGACAAGTCCTCTCAGAAAGTGCAATGCCTCGTAAATACGGCAGATGGGAGTTCGAATAAAACAAACATTTCATTGCCTATCTCAGAGCCTTTACATTTTCCTTTTTACTTCGAGCGATAAAATTCGGTATTCAGTTTAATTGGATGCATTTACAGGCGTGCCTGCAGGTACGAAGTTTGAAAATTAATCATAATGCTATAATGGAAAACCAAAAAAAAATTATCCCTCCTTATTCAATTGGGAATTGGAATCTACGGGCACGCTTTTCAAATTCAAGCTTCGTATAGAATGAATCCGTTTAATTCGGTCTTTAATGGTATCTAGCCTTATTTGTTGACGTTCATTGGCTAGGTGTGTACACTGCATAAGTGCTCATTCACACGAAGACGATTCGTTTTTTTTGATGAATCGTATTTCTCACGATTCGTATTTTTTTATGACAGCCATTATTTTTTAAATGCCCGTGTTCACACGCATCACGAATCGTGAAAAATGTCGGACACGTCTTAAATCACGTATAGTCTTCTAAAAAACACGTTCGTCAAAAAACACGAATCGTGATTTGTATTCACATCCATCCTGTTCGATAGTTCATCCAAGACTGAATCACGAAACGAATGTGAACATCAATTCGGATATTTTGCCGACTCGTGATAAAACACGATTCCGTATGCAATGTGAACGGTCCATCCGTCATGACGTATCGTGTTTTATGACGAATCGTCAATGACGGAACTCGTGTGAATAAGACCTAAGTAGATGCAGGACCTATAATTGCGACTTCAGTAATTCCTAATGGATCTGTCACACCATGCCAACGAAGGCCAACAGCCAACGAAACTTTGTCATTTATTGAAATTGACCAAACTTGTTTTTTTTTCTATTGTTCTTTTTGTATGTGGTCCTTCAGGATCGTTTCTACATAATCGGGCAGTTATTGACGAGACCTGAAGGGTCTCCAGCCAATGATGGATAAGTAAAATACTTAAGCTAAGCTAGCTACTTATACTACAATGACATCATGACTAGAGATCAAGATAACACAGCACGCCCCTCCATGACACTACAAGTAAAAATGTGTGAGATAGAATATTTAAAACGTGTCATTCGTTCACTTTAATTATGCACTAGTCGAGCAATAAATCTACTAAATATCAAACACAAACATGTCGTTGGCGTACCTATGCACACACACATTGAAGACAGATAGTTGATCTCTCCTAGCAACAACAGCACTGCGGGTGACCCCTAGTGGGACTCGGACCCCGTTTAGGGCGTTGCTGGGCTGAATTATCGGCGTGAAAATAGAACAAAATCGGTTTCATTAGGATTTAAGGCCAAGCCGCACAAAACGCGGGGCGTGTCGTCAGCGGACCCGCGTTAGTAGTATTCAAGGCATTACTATGACGCATGCTAGATCAAATGCGAGCATAGGGCGCGAGCTAGTCTTGAGCGGGGCGTGTCATCGGTGGGCCTGGCTAAAGGCTCATTCACACGGGTTCCGTCATTGACGATTCGTCATAAAACACGATACGTCATGACGGATGGACGTTCACATTGCATACGGAATCGTGTTTTATCACTATTCGGCAAAATATCCGAATTGATGTTCACATTCGTTTCGTGATTCTTAGTGTTGGATGAACTATCGAACACGATGGATCCGTCACAAAAACATCACGATTCTTGTTTTTTGACGAACGTTTTTTTTAAAAGATGATACGTGATTTAAGACGAGTCCGTCATTTTTAACGATTCGTGATGCGTGTGAACACGGGCATTTCTAAGAATAGAAGCCGTCAATAAAAAACGAATCGTGAAAAAAGACGATACGTCAAAAAAAGAATCGTCTTTATGAGACTGAGCACTTAGTAGTATCTATTCAAATGATTACTTATTACTTGATACGACCTGGGGCCCAATTCTCCTAAAATAAATTGTTGCCAAACGCAATCGAACCACAACCGTCAGTCAGTTTTTGTTTTCGAAAACTTTCAAAATGACTGATTTTGTTTTTTGTGTCAAACAATTCGACAGCTTTTGAAATTGAGAACTGTCTGAATGAACGGTTCAGCCTTGGTTCGGTTGTGATTTATCAAGATTTATTTTAGGAGAATTAGGCCCCTGCTCGAGCCCCTCGTTTGGTGTGACGAACCCTTCAAGCGGCATCGAACCGCGTTCCTTGACGTTCATCGGCGTTCATTGGCTTAGTATGTACGTACCATAAGTCAGCTCCATTTCTTACGACATCAACAGGAAGTCATGGAGTGTTCCTATCTGTAGAATACGACAGATCCAATATGTTTGCTTTGTACAAATCAATACGCGTTTTATGTTTGCTATTACTGTTTTAATCTCTTTACGGTATACTTTGATGGTATTGATAAGAAAATGTAAGAGTGATCTGTTATGAACTGTTATCATCCTTGTATTATAAAGAGGATAGTTCTGTTGGGGTCAACATCAATTTACATTTCAAATATAGTAAACTAGAGGTCGCGTATTCCGTATTTTTCGGGACAATATAATTCAATCATGATTCGTAAGACATGTGGCGCCATCTATTTACATAAGGAAGTTGTTGTTGCTTTCCTCGGGAACAGTACTTTTTTTGGGATAAGAGATACCCTATGTCCGTTTCTGTACACCTGACAACGTATATGCAAAATTTCAGGATGATCGGTTCAGTGGTTTAGGCGTGAAAAGGTAATAAACAAACAAACTTACTTTCGCATTTATAATATTATAGTTAGGAAGTTAGGATAGGATAGTTAGGGTGGGTATTTTGTATGAACATGCGTACTGGGTTGGATTTTGGGAAGGGGCTTTAATCCCAGGGTTTCCGAAAGAGATGGGCCCCCCCAATATGAGATTGAATGTGAAAACATTCGTTCATTCATTCAATTATTGAAACACTGGAAAATATTTCTTTCGTCTGGTTTCAAAAATTATTCGGGACCTCCACTTTTTCGGTGCCCTAGGGCCTCCAAATTAAATACGGCCCTGTGTTTTCGAATTTGCTTCAGCACGCTTACGCATTCTATAAAATGCTTTCGCAACTAAAAGTACACGGTTTCACAGTAGATAAACGGACAAATGCGTCTGAAACCATTCAGGGGGGCTTACTATGCCCTCTTATAAAAACGTTCATATGCCAGCCAGTCAACTTCCGTTCAAAAGCAGGCCTGCTTCTGAATGACTAAAAATCGTACCATGACATTACTAAAGGTGAACGACTATTGAACCAAGTTGAACGCTAATTAATGCTGGTTAATGGTACGAAAAGTCTATACAAAAAAAAAGGTGAACGGATTTCGTAAACGTCAACGTAGCAGGCCTGCCGCAGGCCTGCTCTAACGATGTCATAGTACAAAAAAGCAGGGCAGTTCAACTTCCAGGCAACTTCTGTCCTGCTTTAAGAGGTCATAGTAAGCCCCCAGTATTTGTGGCAGTTGATGCTGATTTAAGTGATCAGTCCCTTATGTGTACAGGCTAGAACCAAAGAAACTGGCTCAGGACTGTGATGGTGCAAAGAGGATTGATATTACAGGAGGTACTTAAGGTCTAAATTAAAAAGACATGCACATAAAAAAGCTTTTGCCTGTAACAATAAAATCCTCAGAAGATCTGATAGCAAAGTCTAGAAGGATCGCATGTTATACATATACATAAATTAATTCAATGGTGTTCGATGGTAATTGCATCAATATAGACGCGGACTTGAAATGTTTATCAGATTTTTAATTCGATTCCTTCTCACATTGTGCGCAATAAGGTTCAAGATGTCATAACAACTTACATAAGTATCAGTTTTTAAAATTGTGAAGCGTCGACGCTAGCAAAAAGGCTACTTAGGCCACTTTTTGATGTTATGAACTCCTTTTTAGGTACGTGTATCTAGTCAAAAGTTGTATACAGCGAACTCGATTGAATTTACTAAATAGGTTGATTTCTTTTTCTATGCTTTCTAGTACATAGGCTCTTTAAATTAACCTTTTAATGTCAATTAAGAAAAAAATATCTTTGCCCTGTCAATTCTTTGCGAGCGACTGAGCGACCTTATGAAAAAGTGATGTGCAAGCAATTATAGACCTTAGGGTGGTAAACATTTCAAGTCCGCGACTGTACATACCGCACGCCTGCGCCGTTGCTACTTCAGAGTGAAACAAAAGAAAACCGAACCGAATGTTAGTGAATAAGCGAACCGAAACGTAATAAGAGCGGGAAGGCACAACGTAATGGGAACTCTATCGCCTAACATTAAAGCTCAAATTCGCATGCGCGGCGCACATTTTACTAGGTATTTGACACATTCGTTAGAGAGTGACGTTTCTGTACCTACGTAAGGGCCCATTCACACATACAGCCGTCATTGAAAACAAATTCGTGATTAATAATTTCTCATATTATTATAAAAGTAAAATTAGGATAAAACTAATAAATTTTTTACTTATATTCAACATGCACTTTTGTAACCTACTTCTAGTTATAAGAAGCTGCTTATAGCTCTATCCATGTACCAAAAATATTAGCTATTTAGAAGAGATAACTAAGCATAAACATGGAAAAAATAAATAGTAATGTTGGGGTGCTCAGCCATGGACGTACCCAGCATTTTGTCCAACATCGGGTAAAGCAACTCAGTCCACAAGAAGTGTGTATCTTTCCACTAAAAAACCCTATAGGGCAATTTTGCCCACGTCCAATTATTTGAGTCCCAAATAAGTATAGCTGAGCATTGGTCTGCCTCTTTTGGTAGACATTGGTGTTGAGTTGACTTAAACTTGACTTGAGTTGACCTATTCTTCCGTGTACTAGGTTGGGGCAAGCACCTCATGTGCTCATGTGCTCAGTAGTTAACCCCCGGTTTCTGAATTGAGAATTCGGGATAAGCAATACTTAAGTAGTATTTGAGTATGGAATTGTCAAAAAAGTGCATTGAAATCCGTAATTTTTTTGACAACTCCGTACCTTAAAGTTAATTACGTACTGCTTATCCTAGAATTCCCAATTCAGAAACCTGAGGTATGTTAATGCAGGCTAGACCGATCAGATGGAAAAGTTATGACTTATAAAAACATGTTTAAGCAACTTGATACAGGATTCCTATGGAATGCTAAGCAAAAGCAAGGCAAATGGTATAACAGCAAAGATTTTATAAGAAACTTTATCGCAGAAAGCCCAGTCTGTCTAGATTTTTATAAAATAATATTATTAAGTATACATATTATTTTTATTTTTTTTTGTTTTTAAGAAAAACGTTGTCCCACACTAAGATTTCTCTTGTATCGTGTGTGCGTTTACAGACACAAATCTCACAAACAAACGCCCAGACCCGAAACAACCATCTGTAGGCCATACAAATTTTTGTTCCGTGTGGGAATCGAACCCACGACCCGTAGCGCAGAAGCCAATCGCTTAGCCACTGCAACAAACGTGTCGTCAAATTTCGTCAAAATTTCATTAGTATTTACATTTATTTTAGTTTTAAATCTTCCTATGACAATATGTTTTTGTCCTTATTCTTGTTACACACTGCTGTCTACATTTTTATCAGTTTTATGATCTGTTTGCTGACAGGAATTTATTTTGAAATAACCAGTACCTTTGTACTGAATATTATGAACATTGTTTCTGTTTAAGTGGTATTGTGTACATAAAGATTAAAGTAATAAGAACCACATTTATCAAAGCCTAATGTTATGTTAATTTGACTCATCACAGGGTCTGTAGTGTTAAATGGATCCATACTATGTTACGATGTTATCATTTAAAAAGTATATCTAATGTTTAACACAATAAAAACCCATAAAGGTAAAAGCACAAAAGATGACACAGAAATCTTCTATAAATAAAAATGAATCACTGAAATGTATGTACGCGCATAACTTCCGAACGAGTGCACCAAATTGGATAATTCTTTGAGATGGGATATTTTTGTAGTTATAAACGCACAGAGAAAGAGATGGGACTAAACCTTTGTGTGTTCGTTATAGTCAGGACATGGTTATTAAAAAAGAAAATTTAAAAAAAAAACGATCAGGAAAATATTCACAAAAGAATGGCGTTACCAAGTTCGCCGGGTCAGATAGTATTGAATAAAATAGTAAGTTATGTTAATTTATTTATTTAGCATTTATGCGGCAAGTAATAGTAAAAAAAGAATGGATGTTTCATGTATCCAAAACCCTGCTCCTGCAGAAACCAAAGATATGTATAATATAATCGCTTATAATCTCCTTATAAACACTACATAATCCGAATTTCAAAAGCTTCCGTAGGTCCGGAGATGTATTGGGAAAACTCAAACCAGACTCCGTCAACTGGTAACATAATCATTGTACAGTCAGCATGAAATATAATATAGAATAGTTAATTATGAACAGACCGTTCATAATTAACTAAAGAAATTAAACTTTATCTCAATGGGATAAAATTCTTGTCAGAATGACAGTTGTCATGCACTGCGTTCATTCTGAAATACCCCTTGTATCATTGAGATAGTTTAATTTTCTTGGTTATTCACTCAGACCAAATAAAAAACCAAGACAGAACGCTGCAAACAATACAGTGAAGCATGCCAAAACTACAGCTCTGCTCTGTGCATACACGCACACGTGCGCACATTTACAACATTTTTCAATCAACCTACAATCAAACTACACCTCACTAAGTGCACACATGTTTAAGAAACCGGCCTCACGTCACTGTTGACAGCGCTCTGTCTTGGTTTTTTATTTGGTCTGAGGTTGTTCTGATAATTTTACACACCCCACTCATCCCAATATATTTGATGCTGACTGTACTAGTCAACCCAAATCACCAAGGCTGTTGTTGATGGGCAGCACAGTAATCAAGGTAAAATATTGACTCTGCATTTACTAGTAGTCCTCTGAGCAAGCATCTCTCCGACTATCAACATTATCTCACATTACGGACACTGAATAGATGGAGTATTTAGAAAATATACATACAATTTTCTGAGCAAAGTGCGTAGTTGCCAATTTATGAGATGTGCCTATCTAGTAAAGTGTGACACTACTAAAGTGCACCGTGGTAGAATGATTAATATAAATATTTATTTACTTTTGTATTACACAAACTTTGACCTCACTTTGACTATTTTTCAAACTGTGACCTCACTTTACTGTTCTCATGGACTGGGCAGGATTTTTTAGAACCGTAAGCGTGACAAATACCAATATGAATCATTTCTGCAGATTCTGGATTTATAATGCCCATTCTCCTTAGTCATAATTGGACGTAGTTACACGAAAAGGATCCAATCCACAACACGATCAAAAATGAGTTAAGTGCACCAAACTGATGTTAGATATCAATACTATCTCCCAGTAAAAAGATCCAAACAAAAACAACTTCCTATCACTTTTTATCAACCTCAGAACCGACCCACATGTATGGCATGTCAAACATCTTCCAAACTTCAAACGTCAACATCTCTAAAGTCACTTTGTATGGATTGGATCCTTTTCGTGTAACTACATGCAATTATGATATGCAAAATGATAAATAAACTTAAAGAAACGTAAATTAAAATTTGCAAAAGCAAGAACACCAAAAGATATGAAGGCTAGGACATGTCATTGTCACAGGTTTTTACTTCTAGTTTAAATTAATTAATTGCATTACGATATCAGATAAAAGTAATGAATGGTCTAAACAAATAATTTATATCTAAATACCGTCACAACGTAACTGAAACCAACTCGCTGTTTGTGAGCCCTTACAAACAGCTTATCATACTGATAAGTTAACTATTACCTGTTAGGCTGTTATTTTATTTAATAAAGTATTTGTTCTAGAATTGTTGTAGTTACTCAATAGAAAATCGACTGCCAAGTTTTGAAATTAAATTAGAGGCAGAGAAATGGATATTGTTCTTCTATAAAAATAAATAAAACATCATAATATCTATGTGTAAAGTGGGTTTGTTAGTTAGAAGTCTGTATTTTTTTCATTTTCCAAAACTCACCTCATAATAATATTTTGAAGGCAGCATAAATGTAAATTTAAAAATTATGTACTATTATTTGTATGAATAATAATTAGTACTTCTTGGGATAACCCACTGCACTATTTGAACTTTATTATACCAATAAAAACCTATGAGTAGTGGCAATTGTCTCTACAAAAACATTTTGGGATATTTTTCAAAAAACAAAACTAATATCTGATTCCAGATCAATTAAGTAATTTGAATATATTTACTGTAAATTTTGTTTAGATATTTGTTTAGAAGAGTGACACAGTAAATTAAAATTATAGTGCTTTTAAAATACGCTGCTAAATGTGAATATTATCTATAAAAGTGGTCTTGTAGACACACACAGTAAAGCTAGCACTACTTGTTTATTATAATTAAGTGTTTGTTCTGAATTAATGTGAAAAGATATCACAAGCGAGGAGTGGGGTCGCATATAATATTTTTAAGCCATTAAGAGCACGAATATGGTAAAATATTCACCAAGATATTAAAAAAATTTTGCAATTTGAGAATCATGACGATTCTTCACAAATTTATATTTTAAGGCCTCTATCTAACCAGTCTTTAAAATACTCTATGAACTCTGTGTCATCACTGCTACCTCAAAATCTTAGATAAACCCCAAAATAAGGTATAAATCGTAAAAAGTAGACACTGTACGAAAATTATGACATCTGAAAATTGCCACCTAGGCAGTCGTCTGGTGGTCTGAACACGCCATGATTCTAAGTTCATCATTTGTATTTATTAAAAGAAGGTGCAATGACGTTGTGAAAACATTATTTTTTTGTAATTACCTTACAAATAACTCGTACAGTCATCACAAAAGTAACACATATAGCTTCTACCCACTTCAAAACATGATCGGTCAGCAGCCGTGAAACATAGACTAGATAGAATTTTGCAATTTATTTAATTTATGAAATGAAAAAATTGACTGACTGGCATAGAGCTACTTATAATACACAATTAAAACATTGTGCAATTTTGAAATTAGATTTTAACTTCAAGGTAGTCTTCCGAAATAAAATTTCCATTTATTTTTGACTAAAAAAGACCATTTAAACTTTTGAAGTTATTTTATAGTTACATTGGCACACTATTGTTCGTTCTGGGATAAATCAAACCTTCTCATATGGCAACATTTACATAAGTCAAAAATATATGACGATAAGGCCGGTCACATACATCCGGAAAATTCTGAAACAGAATTCATAATCTTAAAAACGGATGCTTGTCTCACACCTTTCTTACAAATTCAGATCGATCAGTAGACACGTAGTATCTCTAGTTATTCTGTAATAAGTAGTCTCGTGATGCCCAGTACAAGAAACGTGTCTCTCGATAAGTAACACGAATTTGAAATTGAATGAAAAATATGGAAGAAGAAAATGATACTCATCGCACTTTTGTAATCAATATGTTATAAAAGAAAAAAAAATATTTTCCAAATTATAAATTAAATAGATACATTAATTTTCGTACTGTCACTTTATTTCACATAATAAAATCTGGTTTCATTATATTATGAATCTAGTAAAATCATAATGATAATTTGTATTTTTGACTTAAAATAAATCAAATGACGGCAAGATAGAACGAACGAAAATAAAATTAAGGGGAAACTATTAGTGCCTGAATCATTCCAACACAATTATTTAATAATCAAAATACATTTTTCCTACGAAACCTTGGTCCAAGGCAGGAACCTTCGGCATGTGTTATACAGCGTGTCCCAGAAAGTAGTGTCAAGCGGAAGTCCAGAGGTAGAACAACCTTTGAGGTACCCAAATCACCCCCATGTGTGTTCCGCGATTTTTTGTAGTTTTCGAGTTATGAATGTTTTTCATGTTTTTTAATCAAACTCTGACTATAACGACATTTTTGATCATAGTGACGTGAATAGTTGAGATACATGAGTAATTTTTTTTTCTAAATTAGCTGATTAGTGACCCTTTCAAATGCATAAACATTTGTAACCATAGATGTTACGGATGCTTTACAAAAAAATATTGAATTGTCATAAAGTTAAAATCCTGCATGTTTCTTAAATCTTTGTGGGTGATTTAAAAATAAATCTCCCTAAACTTTTTTTGTCAGATGTATTTTAAAAACTTATCCATTTCATCAGCTATTTACCCTGTAAATTTCATAGAGCTATCTCTACGACATCACAATAAAAAATTCATTCAAAGCATACAATATCGAAAATTCCACTTGTAAAAGGGTGAATGAAAAATTGATTAAAACTAACTAACAACGTCTTTTTTAGTAACCCTCGACGCAAAAAAAGAGGGGTGTGATAAGTTTAACGTGCGTGACTGTGTGTCTGTCTGTGGCATCGTAGCTCCTAAACGGATTTTGATTTAGTTTTTTCTTTTGTTTGAAAGGTGATTTTATCGAGAGTATTCTTAGCTATGATTCAAGAAAATCTGTTCAGCCGTTTGAAGATCATCAGCTCTTTTCTGGTTGTCGAAGGGATATGAGCAACTTATACTGATCTGGTCGTTTCGAAATTTACTATCCTGTGACTTCAATGATATTACATGAAATTATAGTAAGTTGAGGTTGAGTTACTTCTTTAGCTTACATCTACTGTGGCACAGTACAGCTAGTTTTAAGAGGATATGACCAAAAAGCTAGGGCTATAAGATTCTTGGATTGGACCCATGGACCCACGATTAACAATAATAATTATAACAAAATACCGTGATAATGTGTGGTTGCTTTGAATTTGATTGTCAATCAAATAGGATCGTCTGTCTGTAATCCGCTTTATATGACGAGGCTTTATTGAGATTGAGAGCTTAGAATAAGGGGTTCTGGGTTCTCTGCATTGAATTATGCACAGACTAGATAGGGATACAATGTATTAATGATGGAAAATGGAATTATGTATGTACTACGTTCTCAGTTTCACTGCTGAAATCTGAATTTGAATCCATCCCACTCCACTAAATTCACAGCTGATTCACTTGAAAACTTATTCTATTCATACTTATTGTTCCATGGACAGACACCTGCCCTATATTCAAGGACTATAATAATTTAGACTTTTTATTTTAAGGAGCGCATTATTACATATTCTCATGCCTGTAAATATTTTTTATTTCCATTCTCATATCTCTTTGGAGTCATCACGGCTCATCTTCCGTACGGAAGATGTCCGGTCCTTTGAAAGGCATACGGGGGATACAGGTCCAACACGCAGAGGCCCCTTTGAGAATTTTAATCTAAAATGGGGTGGGGCACCAACCGGTGACTATCCACGGCTGCACTATTGGAGTACAGTCACGGACAGGTGTCTGTCAGGTGGGTGCATGTCTATTGTAAAATATGGTGAAAAATATTTGGGAGGGTAATTCTATTGCCGGAAGAAAACGGCATCTGCCATTCAACATTTAAAATTGAAAAGTGATGGCAGACGGTGACTAACCAGCTCACTAGCTGGGCCCCCTGAAAAGCCGCCAATACATAGGTAAAGGGGGCAACAAAAGTCTGAGCGGCTAGAGGTGTAGAAAGGTGTGGCCTCGGTTTCACCGTCGCGGGTCTAAAAGACCCGGAGTGGGTTTCCCCGATATTACGCCATTAGACACTTCCACCGCCGAGTATACATATAGCTCTGGCTGCCCCCCTCTGGCCGGCCGATAAAGGCAAGCCAGAGTTGAAAATCCTGCGGGCACTCTTGTGGTTCCACTCCAGCCTAAGACTCCAGCCAGCCAATAAAGCCAAACTGGAGACGAGGCCCTGACTGACTCTCTGAATCATTATGGTACGCAGTGTCACCACTCACCAACAGCTCCATTCTCATTATTTTTGATATTTTTACTGGCTCGGGTTATTAATAAAAGAAAAGGGCTCGGTACTATCTTCCTACTCTGTTTTCATGTTATACATTGTGTGGGTTGCATTCTTTGAATTAAATTGAGAATTATAATAACTTTAATTGAGAATGAATTACAATGACTGTATCCTTAACTAGTCTGTGCTATAATGTCACTAGATTTGTCAGTGTCACTAACCTGTCAGTAGGGATGTGACATACTGGGTGAATAATTGATTTTTGAAAAATCGATATTTTTAACATGTATTAAAAATAGATTTCATAAAAATCGATACTTTTAATGAAATATTTGATTGTGTAGCAAAAATAATTTTTTTCTTTTATTTTTTCAAATAAAGCAATTTGTAACTAAATATTATTTAATTTTCCTACAGGTATGACAATCATCAGTCTTCATTTTTAAAACTTATTGCACATATTACTTTATCAATTACCGACAATAAATTTTAAATACAATGATGATTATTAAAAGTATAGTTTCAATCATCACATGAACATCTTCATATATTCACCTATTGGTATGTAAAAAAGACCCTATTTATCACGATTTTTAATCAGTCTTCATTTATAATTAAAACAATTTAACAAAACTTAAATTGCACATATTATTTGATAAATTAGGTACATTACAATTCTAAATAAAATAATATTTAACATAACTTTTA
Source organism: Amphipyra tragopoginis (assembly GCA_905220435.1). Taxonomy (NCBI): domain Eukaryota; kingdom Metazoa; phylum Arthropoda; class Insecta; order Lepidoptera; family Noctuidae; genus Amphipyra; species Amphipyra tragopoginis. Next base: position 6,704,772 of record HG991991.1, on the reverse strand, counting down.
TCATAAAATCAAAATCTTCATATTTTTAGTATTGATTATGTGAAATAGACCTAGCCTACAATGACTTAGTTCTTTTTGAACGTCAATTTTACAATATAGACATCCCCCAAAAAGCCCTCCCTTCACCGCTTCCTAGTGTTTATGCTGTGAAGAAGTCACGGCGCAACAAACTCCCCAGCAACACAGATATGTCTGTCAAGTAAATAAATTAATTGACTCTATACAAAGAAAATCATAATATTTTTAAAATAATAAAATTATGCACTTAAAGGAAACGTAAAAATTCAAATAGTACATAAGTAGGTATATAAATCAATTCTGTATGAATTGAGATAAATCAAAATCGTATCTAAATAATATAGATACTTATTAAACAAACACATAAAAACTAATGGTTTCCAGGGAAGCCACATGTGCAGAAAAGAACTAGCGCCACACGTCCTTATCGTCAACATAATCGTTTATCTTATAGTATGCCTTTTTAATGAGAACTGATTTAACGTATGATTCAAATTTGCCATCGGTGAGATCCATAATTGTTTTGGGAAGCTTCTTATAAAATCGAACACAATTTCCTAGGAATGACTTATTCGTTTTGGATAATCTAAATTTAGGGACTACTAATTTATGTTTGTTCCTAGTATTTATATTATGAAAGTCGCTTTTAACATTATACATTGGCAGATTTTACGTACATACATAATATTTTCAAAAATGTAAAGGGAAGGCATCTTCAGAATATTAATCTCTTTAAAGAAATCTATAAGCGAGTGTGAGTTAGTAACAATTTTGTTATTAACTCACACTCGCTTGTCTATTATTCTCGATGTGTTTGACGTTAACTCGATTTACACTATGGTGAAGACATTCTAATAATTATGTACACACGGCTACACTTCAAGCTATCCAAAACCAGTATAAGCTGACCGTTACTTGTGCGAAAAAATTATACAAAGCGACGCCAAGATAAACTGGTTTTGTATAGCTTGATGTGTAGCCGTGTGTACAACTCGCAGTAGGCACTCTGGCTGGCTGATAAAAATAAATCGGATACTATGATTTAAATCTATTATTAGAAATTCAAAAATTGTTCATAAATACATTGATTAGATTCAAAGAATAATCAATTTTACAAACATCGATTATTTTTTCGCAAGCCTAACTGAGCTGTCAGTCAGTTACTAATTGACACAGACAGTTAGTGTCAGTCTGTCAGTCGCTCCAATACAAAATATTTATCTGAGACACGATTCGCAAAGTTGTGATTTTACCCTTAATTTTTAGCCTTTTCATACAAACTTGTGGTACAAACTAATGTATAATATTATAGGCATTAAACATACACGCCAAAGCATAGGCCGCTACCCACAGGAAGACTCCTGTGGGTGAGGGTATTGTATCAGTGAAGGTAACTAATTATTATTACGAAGACTAGATAAAAAACAGCGACGTGTAGTAAAAATAAAAGACAGGTAGCTTATTATAGTTTAAAATCTTATCACTTCCCATAGCGGTTAGAAATACGTACAGTACTGTTGTAACCATTGAAATCATTTACCTTTACCTTACCTTTGGTAGCAGGCAAGTCTTCTAGGAGATACTCCGTCCCCAAGACGACCCTCTGACCGAAACATTCCCAAGGTATGAGGAGATATATTAGAGATGCAATATGCTTCAAACAAAGGTTCCGAGGTAGGAAATTCTATGGTCGGGGTAGGGATTCACTGTAATTTTGTTAAAAACAAAAGAATAACTTCACAAAAAATGCCTAAAATTAGTGTACCCTAGTAATCTCACGATTCGCTGATGCATGTATTGGTCTAGGCCAGATATTGCTATTAATCTGGCATAATTTTAAACACTGGGTCTATACAAAAAAAATAAAACATACCAACACTTCTTAAAGTTTTATTTTTCTTCTATTTAGTTTTTGAATTCCTCTAGTCTCAGTAGTTCAGTTGTTTTGTTCGGGGCCGGATTACTGAGACTAATTTTGTCTCACTAGTTCAGTTATCCCTTTACACCCGACCTGAAAAGAGAGTGAGTTTCATTTAAAAAAAAATCTGGCTCTAAACTGTTTATTTTCTGCAATGCAAGCGGCATGGATCCATCGTGAGGCTGGCGAGAAACCACAGGCAATAGATAGTGATTTATATTATTTTGTACCTGTTTAATATAATTTTGTATGATTGATGTTTATAGAAAACTTATACCTAAATACATGCTTATTTGTGCAAAATTAGAATTTGCACAAATAAGATTGAGCATGTAGCTGGGCCAGAAGACTATATTTGGTAAAAAGAAGGATAATAGGGCCTTTTTCCTGTCATGCGGGTTCCTGCCCGCGTGCGTGCGTCACCCACATGCGCGGCGCTCGCAGTACACCTTTTCATACGTGTTTCACGCATCACAATCAATACATGTATGAAAAGGTGAAATTCAGGCTAAAGATGGGCGATTGTGAATGACATTATTCGAATAATTCGATTGTAGAAGTCATTCAAATTATTCGAATAACCTAACAACTCATTCGAATTTGATAAAAAAGCGAGAAGAAAATAAGAATGTATTGCGTCGTCTCATTCCTTCCGATTCAAATTTCATTATTACTAGTTTATATATTCGAATATCCGTAACCTCATCTAAAAGTAAACTCTAAGTAGGGAGCATAATACCCAATTTCGTGTGGCAAATTGAATCATTAAACCATCGAACTAACGAACATTACTAGTTTGTATTTGAATACTCGTAGTTTTTATTGAGCGCGAATAAGACTCTATTTTGCTTGTAAAACCTAACATAACTAATTAACTTGTACGAGGGAATAAAAAGATAAACGAAAAAAGTGTAAGCGAGAAATAAATATAAACACATTTATTATATCAACTTTATGTAATCTTTATAGTACGAGAAAAAAGCTAAATTTTGTAAGTGTGGCAAACTAAATGAATGAACTAGCGATTTGCAAGTCAGTAACTATTTACTTATTACTACGAATATCAATTAAAAGTAGACTTTATTGTACGAGAAAACAGCCCAATTTTGTATGGCACGTAAATGAATGAACTAGCGGTTTCATTCGATTGTGCGAACTAGCGATCGATTGTTTTTGTATTCGATTGTTAATATTAGTAGTATCAAACCATTCGATTATTAGAATCAGTAACAATCGCCCATCTTTAATTCAGGCGCCACGGGTGCGGGTCTCTCACGCATGCGGGCACGAGCCCGCGTCACAGCAAAAAGGCCCTTAGGACTTGTTCTTAAACCATTAGTTCTAATAAATAGTCTTCAGCTCAAACCTGCTATGGCTCTCTCCTCAAAAAGCCATTCCAGATGTTGCCCTACATTGTTACACTTGCATAGTTTTATACCACAATGTAAATTATAAAAGAGACCTTGACCTCTGAGTTTGTTTCAGCTTTCCTCAGTGCTAGTCAGATAAGAAATGCCGGTGCCATCTAGTCTTAAAAATAACATTACATTGATTTGTAAAATTGTCTGTAACAGTATTTACAGAAATAAAAAACATTTATCATTGTTTAAGTAAGAGTTATTTACTCTCATAAGATTTAATATATCATTAATATTTTTCTTTGTTCTGGCAGGGAAATGAACCTCAAGGTCGCAGTTCTACACTTATCTCGCCGAGACAAATACATATATTGATTTAATGAAATATGAACTCTAGTCTTTTAGCAATGAAGATGAAGAAGATAGAATAACAATTATTTGATTGCTAAACAACCTCCAGTTGCAATATTACCGGTTCCGGTGTCCTGTGAAGTCAAGATTACATTATGTATCTAAAAATCTTCATTTTAGTGTTGCCAATAGCATTTGTGAATGTGAGTATATTTCATTTTTGTTTCTCGAACATTTTCTAACAGGAAATAATAAAGGAGAAAAGGGAATAAGGGACATAAGAAGCGGGTTTTGTGAAAGCCAACATGAGAGTTGATGATGACCATTGAGATTACAGACCGCTTGAAGTGGAGTCACAGAATAAATAGTACGAGTGTGGAGTGTACAACTAGTGCAGTTGCAGTCTTAGATGGAGAGATGTAGGGCTGTATTCAAGCATAGGCTATAAAACTGCAGCCTAGGAAACTGCAAAAAAAAAGGGATGCATCACAAAAAAAACATTAATATTAAAAAAGGTAGTTGGGCTGTACTGGATGCGGAAGACGGCAGATCGAGTAATGTGGCGCAACTTGGGGGGCCTATGTCCAGTGGACAGGACCTTTGAATTAGAAAATTGCTCTATGTATAAACTAATTTTGCAGGATAACTTAACCTCCCCTCCTCCCCGTCGTAAGTATGGCCCTCACCACAAGTTGGCCTAAGGTTCAACAGATTTTATATGCGGGGGGAGGTAATACTAGTAGCCCGTGAGCCAGAGGGTATATTTTGTCAGTCATTTCCTCTCAAGCGATAACTCGTGGAATGCTTCAGAGAGTTATATTATGCAGTATGGTGAACGTCAGCTGCCGCTCCGTGGGTGGGTTGGGCAAAGGCAGCCCATCAAACATGTAAAAAAAAAAAAAGTTTTCAGTCATTTCCTCCCGACTGAAAATTTGTTAAATGATAGATAACGCAATTATTCGAAGATAAAAAAAAGTCAGCTGGCCGTACCGTGGTCGATTATACGTCAGCTAGTCACATGAACATGCAAAAAATTTTTTTTCGTTCAGTGATTTCATCTCACTTGAAAATTTGTCAGATGATAGTTTACACGCTATTTTGAATAAATAAAAACGTCAGCTGGCTCTATGTTGGTGGAAAGGTCGTCAGCTGATGCAGTGAAAGGTGGAGCATGGGAACCAGACGTGAGCGCCGATCGCTTATTTAAATACGTCAGCTGACGGGTTTTCCACCAACATAGAGCCAACTGACGTTTTCATTTATTCAAAATAGCATTTAAACTATCATCTAACACATTTTCAAGTGAGAGGAAATGACATAACTACAGTTATTCGCAATAGCTTCATGCACGCGCCCTTATATGTACCAATCAAATCAATATATTCTCATTAATCAATCAATAAGCAATTTTTAAATAGACGCACTTTGGACAGAAATCAATCCCGTTAAAATTTATACGCAAGGAAAATCTACCGAAGCACAAAAGAAAAAAAAAAGAAACTTGTGAGCCATTCGAAAATAAACTTGAATTTTAATGTATAAAAATGTCCAACGTAACTCCTTTTTGTGTTTTTTGCCAAAAAAACAACTTCAAAGTTGAAAGTAGAAGAAAGTTTTAACAAGTGCAGTGAAGTTTTAAATATTCGAAAATGTAATAATAGTAGTATAATGTCGTGGCCATATCTTAGAATTGATCATTTCATGATTTGGCCGGCCATTTCATGATGTGGCCGGCCATTTCATGAAATGGTTGTATTTCATGATATGACCAGCTAAAACTGACCATATCATTTAATCGTCAACGTTTAGTGATATGTCAATCCACGTTTGGCCATATCATTAATGTAGGGTTTCCTAATAATGAGAGGAAATGACATAACTACAGTTATTCGCAATAGCTTCATGCACGCGCCCTTATATGTACCAATCAAATCAATATATTCTCATTAATCAATCAATCAGCAATTTTTAAATAGACGCACTTTGGACAGAAATCAATCCCGTTAAAATTTATACGCAAGGAAAATCTACCGAAGCACAAAAGAAAAAAAAAAGAAACTTGTGAGCCATTCGAAAATAAACTTGAATTTTAATGTATAAAAATGTCCAACGTAACTCCTTTTTGTGTTTTTTGCCAAAAAAACAACTTCAAAGTTGAAAGTAGAAGAAAGTTTTAACAAGTGCAGTGAAGTTGTAAATATTCGAAAATGTAATAATAGTAGTATAATGTCGTGGCCATATCTTAGAATTGATCATTTCATGATTTGGCCGGCCATTTCATGAAATGGTTGTATTTCATGAAATGGCCAATACCCGCTGCCCACATCATGATGTGGCCTGGCCAGATCAATGAATAAATTAGCGTTCGACGATATGATCAGCTAAACGCACGGCTACTTCATGATGTGGTCAAACATTAGTGATCATATCATGAAATTAGTTACATTATCCACTGTTAGAGGCGCTGATATCGTTTTGTTTTTGTGATGCATCGTGGCGGCGGAAAATTATTCTGACAAAAAAGGTAATAATATTAAGTAAAGTAGGGTGACCACGCAACGAAAATTAATGGACTATAAGGATTACTACTGGATTTCAAAATATGACTGCATGGTAATTGCGGGTGAACTTTTCATAGAATTGTATTTGTTCGATTACTTATCTGGTTAACCTGTCAAACTACAGAACAAATAATCATCGAAACTTACGCGGTCGACGCATTCATTCGAAAGATTTATAATTAATAAAATTGATCCATTTTATGTAAATCCGACTCAGCGTACCCCGACTGCACGTGGTCAGACCCTGTCCTAACCCTAGAGTGTTATTTAAAAGCGTGGAGCCAGAAGCTCGCGAAGGAGGTCCTGAGTGGAACGAGTGCACGAGGCCAAAACGTAGCGAGTGGGGGAAGGTGGCGAGCGAAGCGAGTCGGCGACCTCCTGATCGCAGCGCTGGTCGAGTGTGCGAGCGAAGCGAAGGGGCGACAAAGCGAGTCTTCTGGCGGAGCAAACTCAGAAACACTTGCATGCTGGCTTGCTTTTGCTTGCATGTACCATTGCTTCCTTCATTTGTTTTTTTATTAAACCTTTGATATCATGGAAACCCTACATTAATGATATGGCCAAACGTGGATTGACATATCACTAAACGTTGACGTTTAAATGATATGGTCAGTTTTAGCTGGTCATATCATGAAATACAACCATTTCATGAAATGGCCGGCCACATCATGAAATGGCCGGCCACATCATGAAATGATCAATTCTAAGATATGGCCACGACATAATATACTACTGCTATTACATTTTCGAATATTTAAAACTTCACTGCACTTGTTCAAACTTTCTTCGCAGAATACTTTCAACTTTGAAGTTGTTTTTTTGGCAAAAAACACAAAAAGGAGTTACGTTGGACATTTTATACATTAAAATTCAAGTTTATTTTCGAATGGCTCACCAGTTTCTTTTTTTTTCTTTTGTGTGTCTCATAAATTTTAACGGGATTGATTTCTATCCAAAGTGCGTCTATTTAAATATTGCTGATTGATTGATTAATGAGAATATTGATTTGATTGGTACATATAAGGGCGCGTGCATGAAGCTATTGCGAATAACTGTAGTTATGTCATTTCCTCTCACTTGAAAATGTGTCAGATGATAGTTTAAATGCTATTTTGAATAAATAAAAACGTCAGCTGGCTCTATGTTGGTGGAAAACCCGTCAGCTGACGTATTTAAATAAGCGATCGGCGCTCACGTTTGGCTCCCATGCTCTACCTTTCACTGCATCAGCTGACGACCTTTCCACCAACATAGAGCCAGCTGACGTTTTTATTTATTCAAAATAGCATATAAACTATCATCTGACAAATTTTCAAGTGAGAGGAAATCACTGAACGAAAAAAATTTTTTTGCATGTTCATGTGACCAGCTGACGTATAATCCACCACGGTACGGCCAGCTGACTTTTTTTATCTTCGAATAATTGCGTTAACTATCATTTAACAAATTTTCAGTCGGGAGGAAATGACTGAAAACTTTTTTTTTTTACATGTTTGATGGGCTGCCTTTGCCCAACCCACCCACGGAGCGGCAGCTGACGTTCACCATGCTGCATAATATAACTCTCTGAAGCATTCCACGAGGTATCGCTTGAGAGGAAATTGGTCCGGCAAAACTGTTGCTGGCTCACGGGCTATAGGGTGCAATGTACACTTAAGGGAGAAGAGAAGCCTCCTTTTTCTGGTTTAGGAAAAACACATTATGCTTCTTGTAAGTAAATAGATAAGGGGGGCTCATTGTTTGACTCGCTATCTGCACGCGTCGTCGGTGGGGTCCTAGTTTTAATCTATCGAATTTTTGGCCGAGTGTACGGTAAGAAGGCAAAAAGTTTGCGCAAACGGTATTGTTACTTCCCCAACATTGACTGGATACCTTTCTGGTTTCGCCAATAACTGCCCGGTTATGTAGAAGCGGTCCGCAAGGAGGAACTAAGGCCCGGACTCCACTAACGGAGATGTGCGGAGATGTCCGAAGCGGAGACGAGAAGAGATGTATTTCAGCTAGGGTGTGTGCAACGAAACTGTGCGGAGATGCGTACTGGCTAGACTGTAGCGGAGATGTGTGCTGGCTAGGGTGGAGACGTGCTCTGACTAGAGCGGAACTGAGTGAACGCAAAGTTCAGTACGATCTGATACGAAAGGTAGACGTCTCAGTCATGTCGCTACACAAGTTGACATGAGAAGTGTGGCACCGTTCACTGCACGCCGCACCTACTCATCTCCGCTGCGCGCCGTCGTCAGCTTACAAGGCAAAGCTCCAGTGGCGTAGGGTGAATTTTCTTAAAAGGGAAGCCGGACCAAAAAATGCTTGCCTTGCTCAAGTGTGATGCGTTAATTCCAGTAACTACTCGTTTCGAAAGGGAAGCCGATAGGAATCGAGTTGTATGGAGCCTTCGCCACTGCAAAGCTCACATCTCCGCCTTGTGCCGTGGCCCAGCTCAATCTCGGCGAGGAACAGCTCACATCTTCGCTTCCATCGCGCCATACAAATATGATACATCTCCACTCAGTTGTATCCACTTGAGCTGAGTTGAGACGAGATGTGTGAATAACGAAATTCTATTGGTTTTTTAAAACACATCTCCGCTCCGCTCGTCTCGTCTCCGCTTTGATGGAGTCCGGGCCTAAAGCAGACCAATAGAAAAAAAATCAAAACACGAATTTATGACTTTACTAACTCTTGGTGTTCTTTCATAGGGACAGTTGTTTGAAGATAGAAGGTGTAACTGCATTTGTCCCAGTCCATCCTCGGTTTTTAACACTAGTAAAAGCAATCGACAAATCTACAATGGGAATGTGCCGCCTAATAAGTGGTATGTAGAACTTCTTGTATCTCTTAAGAATCACGGCTCATCTTCCGTGCGGAAGATGTCCGGTCCGGTAATAATGGTGAAATGAGGGTGTACTATAATACACCTCTGCCGAACCCTTCAGGGAGTATTCGCCTGTATAGGCGTGATGTTATGTTATTATTCAATCTAAATCAAAATGATGGTGTAAGTTATCTTGGAAATATTAATAGGGTATTTGGCTGAAAAAATCTAATTAGTCCGTCCGTTAAATTATCAAAAAAAATTCACCCGTAGTTGTTCTTTTGTTACGTAAACCAATATTGACGAAGATACGACACTTTTAAAATTGGTAAAACGTCACAAGCAAGTACAATTTTTACTTGCTTCTGACGTCACAAGCCCCCACTCTCGAGTTTTGATGCGTTTTATCTTTCCAAATATTCATAGATTTAACAAAAGAAAAAATACGTGTCCATTATTTTTCAAAACTAATTGGTGGACTAATTAGATTTGTAATTTATTGATGCTGTCAACATGCCTATTATCTATTATGTGAGGTTACTGTCCAGATCTGTAAATAAATCTAATCTGTTCTAACATATTATTATAATTTAATGCTTTAACACAGATAACGGAGTGAAATATTAAAATGTACGCATGCATCTATTAGAATATTAATGAGAAACTGATTTTGCTCGAGTAACGATTCGCCGGCAAATGTTTTTTATTCAATGAATTTTATTAACTGACATAATTAGATAGGTAGTTTACAATTTGCGGTAAACGCACGGAATAATGAATAGTACACATCAAGCTGATCATTTCCAGTATAAGCTGACCTCTCATTGTACGAAAAACCTATACAATGCGAGATCAGCTCATACTGGTAGCTTGAAGCTTATAGCCGTGCGTTTTACTTATAGAAATCTCACTCCCGAACAAATTCTTCAAATACCTAGAAAATGGGCTCCACGATCAAAATGATCTGAACAACTAAGAAAATTAAACTGTATATCAATGAAATAAGAAGTGTTTCAGAATGAACACAGAACACGACTACTGTGATCTAACAAGAATTTTATCCCAGTAAAATAAGGTTTAATTTCTTTAAATGATTACGTATTCATGAACAGTCTGTTCGTCCCGATATACAAGGTGTAACATAAATAACGCTCAACCTCTTAAGAGGTCACTGTACTCATCATTATGAACAACTTTTACTATGGAACCAAACATGAAATCGCGAAAAAAAGTCAGCTGTTCCGTAGGGAACAGCTGATTTTTTTTTCGCGATTTCAGCTTTTGTCCCATAGTAAAAGTTGTTCATAATGATGACTACAGTGATCCCTTGAGAGGTTGTGCGTTATTTATGTTACACCTTGTATTTGATGCTGACTAGTACTACTAGACCGACTACTAAGTAGGTACACCTACTTGGCACTGTAAATGCTGCCATGATTTTTTCCCATTGCCAGAATTTATTTTCAGTAACTGAGAATGATATTAAATTAACACTTTTTTTTCCGACTTCAAAGGTCTTCAGTCCACAGTTGGTTTGCTGCAAAGCAACAAACGTGCGGTATGAATAGTTTGTAAAGCCTAGATTACCTTCATTGAAACATTTCATTCTAGATTGTTGACCATGCATTAGTAAGTTGTGTCATGTATTAAATGTAGAAACAGTTGTACTTTATTATTAAGAGTCTGGACATCTACCTGCGGCCCTAAAGAGCATATACAAGGTGTAACATAAATAACGCACAATCTCTTAAGGGGTCACTCATCATTATGAACGACTTTTACTATTGGACCAAACCTGAAATCGCGAAAAAAAATCATCTGTTCACTACATTTTTACGAGTTATGCGAACATAAATGTAGGGAACAGCTGATTTTTCGGAGAGGAGATGTCTCATATTTCTATTGAATTTTGTGTGGCGAGCTAGCAAGCGGCGCGGCGGCGCAGCAGAGCGGAGATGTGTGTAGTCGGGCGGCCGGGGTGCGCTCGCGTCCCTTTCCCCGCTGCCTTCACCCGCGCCTCGCACACCCGAACTGACTGATTTCGAGCTCTCACAGCTCACATCTCTGCTACGTACAGATCACATCTACTCTCCGCTACGCATCTCCTCTCCGCTTTGGTGGAAATAACCTGCCAGCTTCGCAGCACATCTCCTCTCCTCTTCGCTTTGGTGAATACTGGGCCTAATGCGAGGTGTCGTAGAGTGCACTGTAGAGTGCGTCCCACGCCGTTACCGCTACGTGTCGCCCGCTCGTGCCATGTGTGTAGAGAGTAGTGTTCACGCACACATGCAAGGCGTTAACAAAACATATTTTTTTATAGATTTACTTCCATTTAACAGACTTTTATTGTTACAGTTTTATTGTTGGTAGGTATATTTAATTTTATGATTGTTTCTGTTCCCAGCAACTGCGAAAGCGTTATTTTACCAATAATATGGAGAGAAGTAGAAGGCAGGGAGCACATCTTCTGCCCTCGCTGCGATTGCATATACCAGACAAGAAATACTACGTTAATCATGGCAAGTTTCATATTTCTTATACTTACTGAAAATGGGCATTCCAATGACCGCTAAAATTAACGCTAGGCGGCTTTGTGGTCGCAGTTTGTGGGCGCTGCTGCATCTCTCAGGCGCTTTTCAGGCGTACTACATCACCAAGGAATACATATTAAAAAAAAAAATACAATATGTCCCAAAAAAATGTGTCAAGCGGAAGTCGTGCTAACTCAAAACCTACAAAAAATCGCTGAACATACATGGGAGTGATTCGTGATCCAAATCCGTGAAAATACGTTCCGAAGTAGTCATAGAATTATTTGTATGATAGTTTACGTCCTAGTTCCGACTTCCATCATCCGATTTCTCTCCGTCATCCGTGAGTCTCCAATTCGGAAGAAATATTGACGGACCGAAGTAGCCATAGTACTGTTTGTACGAGTATGAACGCTTTCGCATTACCTCGGATTCAAATCGGACATACTTATGCCAAAGATGGCCCCTGAATTGCTTGGATTTGGATCAGAGAATTCAGAGATCGGATTAGTGCGTAAGCAATATCTGAATGTGGTCCGAGTTTTTTTATATTCTTATTTTCACGGATCCGGATCGGATACAGTGCGTAACCGCTGTAATGGTATTCTACCTCTGGACTTCCACTTAACACAAATTTTTGGGACATCCTGTATACAAGGTTAGTCGGAAAGAGGGTACTAATCCGAAAGGCTGTTAAAGTACACATAATAATGAATAACTTTTGTTCCACAGAACAGATAAAGAGGTTAGAAAGGAAATAGTTCCTGATTTGTATTAGAACGCGTGTCGCCGCTTTTTTCCCACTCTTTAACTCTACTACAAGCACGAGCCCAATACGTACGTGCATTATGCACACAAATAAACCACACGCACATAGATTTCGAGTTTGCTATTAGTTGTCACACTAACGCAAATACTGCGTTCGACGTACACTCACACACGCGCAAATTCAAATTTATTTCTCATACATGTTACGGCGACCAAAAGGTCGATTACTTATATCGATAAAATTACTGTAATTTTGTAACTTTAAGTTTTGCAATTTTTCGCTCTAATTTTGAGACCCTCGAACGGCGTACGAATTGTGTGAACTTCCTCAACACATATAAATAATAATGTCAAATTAAGGGGGAACATCCGATATAGCCGTGAAATTAAAATTTTCTTTAGTTTTTTGCTAATTGCAGGTCTGTTTTCTATACATATAATAAATCTGTAGACATGGCGTGTCTGTACATAGCAAATATTTTGAAAAAACCTGGGTGGGATGTTAAACTATAACCAATAGAACCCATTTTTAACATTTTTGGAATTTTTGTCTGTTTGTCTGTTTATCTGTTTGTCTGTTTGTTTGTGCAAGCATCACGTAAAAACAACTGATCCAATGTTGTTGACTTTTATAAATAAATGTTGTGCTTATCTCCAAGTAACATATGTTTTTTGTTTCATCGCAATCGGTTCACGCAATCAAAAGTTATGCGAATTTTAAGTTTTATAGAAGAACTTAGCATGTATTTGTGTATACCATTTCTTTTCAATAGATGGCGTTAGGTGTATCAAATCACGTTGTGAGGAAATATAATCAACGAATATATTACTATTCTCAGTCTACGGAAGGTCTATTGAAATGCTATCCGAAGAAGGTACTAACTAAGCTTTTATAAAAGAAACGAAGATAATGTTATTTAAAATGTATTAGGTACCTATTCTATCTGAATGGCAGTGGAAGAGAAATAAATTCAATTTCATAAGCGAGTGTGGGTATTCTAAATTTTTAATTGTGCAAGGCAATACGATAGATAAATTTGAAATACTCATATATTTTATTATGAATACTTAAATACGTATTTATAAATCTATTTACTATTAATAAAATTCAAAGTGCACTTTGTCTGTAATTAAATATTTTTCCAAAATTTCGATTCGGTGGTACTATACTATCGATACAGAAACCATAACATTTTTTTTTTAGAATTTATTGTGTCTGTTTGTCTTTCCGTCCGGACATCACGTAAAATCCCGTGGATGGATTTTGATGGGACTTTCGCTGATGTGTTGCGTAAAGAGCTAGATATACTTACGACTTTCATATTGAATATATTATTGAATAACCGTTACCGGCGCAAATCGCATTTTGAATAGTATAAACGTAAATAAAAGCTACACAATTTGCAAAAAACTAAAGAAATTTTGAATTTTACGGCCATATTTAATGTTTTCCCGTAGGCGTATTAACATAATATAATTTAATTAAATTAATTTGAATAACCCTGTGAATTTTAATTGCATAATTGTCTGCAAAATGTTAAGAACAAATTGTGATACATTTAATAGGTATCCATTCAATTCTACTAGGTGTCTCAATCCAGTTTTCTTTTGTCTGGACCTGTTGGAAACCTAAAAATAAAATTTAAAATATAATTCGTGGCAATAAACAAAGTTATTTTAATTATAATATTACTGATAATAATCATTTGTAGATATACACACATATTTAATACCGATATTGTTTACAACTTGGTACAACACTCTCGATACGTATGGATTTCGCTGAATGAAAACAATTGCTCGCTGCATTCGACTTTCGCATTGAACGCAATACATTGCGCTGTCGCTCACGTAGTACAAGATGGTACCCATGTATTGCAAGCAATGTATAATTTTGCATCTGTGTGCGATTGTATCGTTTTTTTCTACAAATTACATAATACTATTGCAATAATTACAAATATCACTGATATTATAAGGTTTTTGGACTTGCCGGTGAAAAGAAATCCCTTCTCTGGCTACACTACCCAACTAGCTTCTTTTCCGTCACGTTATAATAATGCAAGACAGCATAATTCTTTTTTTTCGCGGATCTCCGTACGCTGTCACAATAAGAGCGCGACTGTTGACCGGTAAAACAAATTTCGGTTGACATATGAGCGTTTGCTCATATGTGCGGCGCGCCTGCCCCGCCCACAAGGCCCCTCTAACGTCTTTTATCTGTTCTGTGTTTTGTTCTAAAAGATTCCCCAAAAGTCAATAATTTAAGAGAAATAGCTGTTCAAAAATTTCATAAAAAATACGCTAAAATGTATCTATCTTCAGCTATGAGCAGCTCTGTATACATTTTACGTCATATTTGAGATCACGGAATAGACGCTCCAATTTCTGATTTCGTAACTAAAACGAAGAATTTTTGGAATAAATAAAATAAATATAATTTGGCATGGAAATAAAATTAATCGAATGTTGGAATTTTAACACTTGCTTTAAAACAGGCATCAGGGGGGTTACCATGATCTCTTAGAGCAGGAATGTTTTAATATTATTACGAGAGTGGGTAAGAGATGGCGCTAGAGAGCTGTCTAGCGCTGTCACTTTCCCACTCTCGGAATAATATTAAAACATTCCTGCTCTAACAGATCATGGTAACCCCCCAGTGATACTTTATGTGGCCTCCGGATTAGTACCCCCTTTCCGACTGACCTTGTATACAGGGCTATTGGTTGAAAATCTATACCTACTTACATTTACAATTTGACATTGTCTTACGTAGGTATGTATGCTAGAAGTGTTTATTAAAATAATTTCTAAATCTTCCACTGCTACACTGGACTGGACACAGGATGAGTTCAGCGGAAAGATAAGACAACTTATCGCGCTCGTACATTTAGCTCTTCGTACGGACGTCTGAGGTGAGACTAAATTATTGTTACCGTTATTTATATTAGGTATATCTATGCATTTTTACAGAACTAATTGCCCTCAGAATAGCATAGAACTGCAGTACGCGCACGTGATATGAGGCCGTTTGATTTCAGATCGATAGTGATCAAGTCTTTGTGCAAATTGCTCTCAATATTTCAATTTATAATTACAGTTTGTGCGTTGAAAGGGTAAATAACACAAGAAGTATTAGGTCAGTACACGGGCGGGGCAAAGCTGAGTCAGATAGTAAATAATTATTTATCTTTTTACTAAATTTGGAAGTGTCGAACGGGGTGGATATGGGGCCATTTTGCCCATGCCCACCTTTTTGAAGCCCAAATAATTATAGCTGGGATTGGTCTGCCTGTTTTAGTAGACATGGGTGTCTTCTTCTCATTGCCAGAGTAGGACAAGCGCCTCATCCGCCCCACACAGCGCCCATGACTCAGTGTCCGACCCAAGCTTTGGATTTCGCCAAAAAACGGCCGAAGGATTAATTATCTGAATGACTTATACAATTACTTGAAATATTAAAGTCTCAAGTACTGTAATTATAGACACAATAGATAAACAATGGCACTGACGAACCGGTTCGTCGGTCGGGCCGCTAGCGGTTAAACTTATAATATTTGTTTCACCTTCGGTTTCGGCTTTGGCCGAAGGTTATGGCGATCGCCGAACATCTATTCCACCTTTTTCATAGAATAAAAACGTAGTATTTTTGAGATTAAAGTGTGACAAGGATTCTTAGGGAAACAGCGAAAAAACAGAAAAGGCACCTACGCCCGATGATATGAAAAGGATTTGTGCAATTTATCTGAAAGAAGTCAAGCTCTAGTGTGCGGGAGTAATTAAATTTTAAGGGTTGTGGTATCAGGATATAGAAAGCCCCATAAAATCCTAGCAGAGGTTATTTTCAGGCGCATCATCCTCATTTGTGAATGTTTAGGCCCTGAGAGAAGACGGACTTCTTCCGGCGGACTGGCGCGGACTAGAATGAACGTGGTTGGTAGATGTTTCCAGTGAGGGCTTAGAGCAACGCGGTCGACATTTCACTTGGGAGAGGCCATAGCGTTCTCTTTCAATAGTTCGACAGTTCAGTACATTCGACAGTTCGTGTCAAATGGGGCCTGTGCGAGTTGACAGAGGGGAAATGTTCCGTATGGCCTATATTTGCTCTTTGTAGTGAGGGCATTAAAGTTCTAGCGACAACTACGAACATCGAAACAATACCGTCGTTTACGTTGAGTCCGTACCGGGCAAAAACTACCAACCGCGAACATTCTTGTCCGCAGCAGTCCACCGAACAAGTCTGTCATCTGAGGGTCTACTCCCTAAGCACGAAGTCCATGGTTTCGGCCTTAGTTACGAGCGTTTCCTATTCCTTATCACCTACGGACATACGATTATTTCGGGGCCCGAACTAAGAATGAATGACAACACGATTTGACAGTTGTCCCTACTACCGATGTGTTTTTGGCCCATCCGAAAAGTTGAACCTGACACTTGTTTTGTTCACTCCTACGTTTCGGGCTACTTTCGGACGGGCGAATGATTTCGTTGACGGCCTTAGGGAGTAGGCCCCCTGCTCTGGATCTTATAAGCGGCGAAATATATTATTAAAATTTCATTCTTTTTGCCTGTAGGGTGTCGTGTTTATGCTGTTGGTTGTAATAGCTGTAATGTTACTGTATAAGTTTATACACACGTTGCTGAGCTTGATGGTCGGCCGTAAACGGGAACGGATGCTGGAGGAGGTAAGCAGCAATATTTATTATTCTCAAGTGATAATCATTGCAATGCAGAACTTTCAGCCAGTTGAATGTGCTGGCTGAAAACCATCAAGCTTTTAGAAGTTAGCTTAGGCATTCATAAGGGATCGCTTCCGGGTGTGGTTCTGTCCATGGTCGGGAGCGAGAGTGCGTGGGAAGCCGTCACCTCCTTTTGCGAGGAGGTGATGGCGACCAAAGAGAGCGGAGCGGATTGAGAGAGAGGCGGCTACCACTCTCCCTTCCCGCGCCAGACGCACCGGGCGCAGCCGGAGGGCGTTCGACGATCTCCGGCCACCGTAATGTGTTGCCTGCGGGCGGCGGGGTAGAGGACCCGTCGCCCGACCAGTAACAGGCCTGAGAAGGCGGCGCGTTGTGTTCCGTGCGCGCCTCTCAGGTGGACGTGTGGTAAGGCCCCACAGAAGGAGAGGTCCGCCAGGGGCTGACGCCTGCCGAGGCCTGCCGGGGTCGCGGTGCATGCGGCATGCAGCTACGAATCCCGTGACCCCGGCCAAAGGTCAGGAGAAGGAACACCGTCGGTTTTTATCCGGTAAGAGCCCGGCATAACCCTTCATCTTCCCGGGCGAAAGGTATCACAGGATTTTTCGACGCAAACAAAAGAAGGCACTCCTAAGGGACATATAATTTCCATTACCGAACAGCGCAGTGCGATCCATCCTATTTATATATCCTGTATAGGATGGCTTGTTCCATGACAGTACCGCTTTCTCACTTGACTCCGTGGATTGGAAAATAGAGAGCATTTACGTTGTAAGTTCCTTTGTCAAACGTATACCTAGACAGTCCTTACAGGCATTCAGAAACCCGTCAGAAATTCTGGTCCTACAATCTGATTTCGTGAGTAGTTTCGGACTCGGAAATTCCTGCACTGTCTCGTACTCTCGACTTCATTAATTAATAAATAAAAAAAAACATTGGTAATTGGTTTTTGCTAAACAATAGGTAATGGCCTTACTAATAATTTACATGTTTACATGGTCTGTCGTTAGTCCTGACATAACTTTTTCTAGCGGTTATAAGTAAAGGTACTCTTTGAAACAGTTCCCTGTATTTCTTAACATGGTTATATTTTAATTACAGGCCAAATTGTTATCATGGGAAGACCCAGAACTGAATTAAGATAATAACAACCGAAGCACAGAATATATAAAGCTAAAGCAGTACTTCAACTACCTACAATCGTCCGAATTGACACGCACACACAGACACGGACTGCAACAAGACTTCTAAGGTATGTTCGGGATACACCAACATACAAAAACAAAAAAACTACTCAGTATACAGTGCGTGTCTGTTTCAATTCAGGCGATTATAGTTAGTTGAGGTACTGCTTTAGCTTATATATCTACTGTGGCCGAAGTCTGCGAAAGAGTATAGAAAAAAAAGAAAAGGGAAAAGAAAAACGCAGAAAAAGGAAAACAAAGAAATATTATATTCGGACGACGTTTTTGTTACATGTTTCCTTTCAACAATGTCGTCTTTTAAATGGATTTCAAGGACTGTATTCCAACCCTCGAGCAGGAGTCTCCAAACTTTTTAACACAACGGCCTCATTGACTCCTCCACTGAGTTCCAAGGGGCTAGAATCGTACAACTGGGCGTAAGCTGAGCTTTGCATTTGTGTGAGTGCACATAGAATCGATTGCCAAAAATTAGTATAAACCGGTTTCAATCAAGCAAAGGACGCGTCTGCATTCATTCTCACACAAATGCAAAGCTCAGCTTAGGCCTCGCGGACGGTATATCGTATAATACAAGGTTAGTCGGAAAGGGGGCAGTAATCTGCGGATCACTTATAGTATCATTGATGACTGTTTTAATGCAAGTGTTGAAATTTCAAAATTCGATAATTTTTAATTCCTTGCAAAATTATTTTTATGGTAGTATTTTCGAAAATTCTTCATCCCTGATTTAGTTACGAATCCAGAAAATAAACTTTCTAATCCGCGACCCTAAATATGACCTAAAATGTAAACACAGCTGACCAGCTGATCATAGCTTGAACATTTTTGAACAGCTATTTCTCTTAAACTATTGACTTTTGGGGAATCTTTTAGAACAAAAGTTATTCATTATTATGTGTACTTTAACAGCCTTTCGGATTAGTACCCCCTTTCCGACTAACCTTGTATACAGGTGTTCTGATGACCAGCACCAATGCAGCCAAGGCCTGCCCTTGGAATGCTTGATGGCGCTCGCGAGCCGTAATTTGGAGACCCCTGCCTAACCTCTGGTTTCGGATTTGAGAATTCGGGATAAGCAAATATTTAAGTAACATTCGAGTATGAAGTTGTAAAAAAAATACGGATTTTGAAGCATTTTTTTGACAACATTGTACTCAAATGTTACTTAAGTATTTGCTTATCTCGAATTCTCAAATCAGAAACCGGAGATTAGAGCAACACGCGTTGCTCAAAGTTCTAACCTGTTAATGTTATTCCCCATAGCTGGGAATCTACACCTTATCTTATAAATGTATGAATTATTTATACATTTACAAGATAAGATAAAACGATGATTGTTATAATTAGTATTACTTTATTAGCATATAAGTTAGCACTCGTTTAGTTACCAACACATAAGGTTCATAATATAATAAGACTGGCGCGGTTTCTGTTGGAAACAGACCAAACTAAAAATATTGCTTTCTCTTACTTTCAGATAAAAAAAAAGAGATTGAGCAAAATTAGAGCTGTCAAACTATTTTACATGTTAAACTTTAGTTTATGTTTTTAGGCGGTAGGTAGTACCACAGTCTACCTATATCTTACTCCTTACAGTCGGTCAACGTAGAACATTGTCACAGAGCAATCGTGCGGGGGGTTGCGGGGTGAAGGGGCGGAGGTTATGTCCCGAGTAGCCATACTGCATACTTGGGACATAACCTCCGCCCCTACATAATTTTGACATTTCATAGGACCTGTCAAATGTATGGGCGTTGACCCACTGTATGTAGAGTAAGTAGGTACATTGTGGTATTACTCTCAGATATCGTTTAATGTCAACGCTGCCTTCGTGTTGGGTTAGACGCTATAAAAAAAATGGCAAAATTTAACAAATGACTAACGTACGTTGGCTAGACGTGTACGCTGCACTAAATCTGTTCGGTTTGTTCAAGCGAAATTGACAGATCTTATTTTCTTCCATCTTTTAATTTTTTATCTAAAAGTAAAAGATAGTTAAATCGTAGCTCATCAGAAACGGCGCCATTATGATTATCAAAAAAATACTGAAATGTAGTTTAAGCAAAGTTCCTTGCCTTCACGTTGTTAGCAGTGTTTTATAAGCACATAAAATATTGTGTTAAATAAAGTTTTTATTAAAATAATGCATTTTAATAAGCATTGATATTTCTTTCCAGTGAGATTTAATATGTTTTTTTTGTTTCACTTTTTGGCCCCAATAAATTGTGGTACCTACCAGATGTTAAGAGCAGACAGGGTCTAAGATTGAGCACACGAATCCACATAACAGAGATATCGGATTCCCCTATACCCCTCTGGCTCTCACAAACATACGACGGAACACAGTAAACTGCTTGGCGCTGGACTTTTAATGTGATTAGCTGTCCTGCCCTAAGAAAAGTATACACCTTTTGATTCTCAGCACAATATGCGGCATTCGATAGTTGCTCAAAACCAAAAGAATGATTTATATTGTAGAAATTATTATACTTGGGAGCAAATAAATCGAGCCACTTCTATTTTTAACGTATAATTGTAACTATTTGTGGTAATTATAGAACAGATCTAAACGTATATCGCCTAAAAGGTTGTTTGATAACCTTTACAATGAGGGTAGTTTTTTATCAGCTTAGAATATAAATCGCTACAGTGCAAAAGTGTGCATTAAAAATTGCTATTGTGTTATTTCTATCGTCACAAAATAGAATGTGTTCATACGCATACTAATTTAGTTAATAATAAATTAATAAGAGAAGTGTGCATACGCACCACGCGGCTACCTCTCACAAAAAGGAGTGGGGCGCGTCATCGTGGATTCAACGTATTGTAAAATACGGTTCACGAAAGATGACCACTTTTTAGAAGGCATTTTTAAGGGGTTCCCTACGTGACATCGAAACTCAATACATCGAATGTCGCAACATCGAAAACGGTACATCGAAGGGTCACATAATCGATGGTACGCCACATCGAATGTCGTGAAATCGAATGGTTACAGTATCGAATGGTCACATAATCGATGGTACGCTACATCGAAGGTCGTGAAATCGAATGTTTACAGTATTGTACGGTTACAACATGGACTGGTTGCAACATTGACTGGTTGCACAATTGATGGGTTATTGCATCTAAAGATTGTTGTATCCATTAGTTACTGCACCGAGTAAAAATAAATTAAACACACAAGAAAACAATACTAATAAAAAATTTTTTTTTAAGTGATATGCAATGTAACCATTCGATTTAACGACATTCGATGTAGCGTACCATCGATATCGTAAACTTTCGATGTCGAGACTTTCGATGTGGCGTACCGTCGATGTAGAGTACCATCGATTATGTGACCCTTCGATGTACCGTTTTCGATGCTGCGACATTCGATGTATTGAGTTTCGATGTCACGTAGGGAACCCTTTTTTAAGTCCCATTAGGGTCCTTTTTCTGTCATGCGTATTTTCGCCCGCGCGCGGATCTGGTCCGCGTGCAGGCTGCCCGCATCCTATCATTTCATACATGTTTTTCCTATCATGCGTGCAGCCCGCGTGCGTGCTAACCGGATGCGGGCGGCGTTCTTCTGTCTACAGTTTTGTTTTTACTGTGACGCGGGTCGCACGCATGGTCATAGTACGCATGATTACTTTTTTAACGTTCATCTTTGTGCACGAGTTTAGTCACTGGCGACACGCACGACACTGCAGCGGTAAACGAAATCTTTGTCCTGCGTGTGGCCAGGAGCGTGCTATCACCCGCATGCGGACCAGACCCGCGCGCGGTCGAAAATACGCATGACAGGAAAAGGGCCCTTAGAGGTGCGGGGTGACGCGCGGGAGGAATGCGTCAAGACCGGAGCGACATTTGTTTTATTTTATGTATAAAATATTATTTTGTCTTAAGTCTTTTCTTCATGAGTATATGCGCAGACGGCCGCCATTTGTGGTCATCTTTCGTGAACCGATCTATACCCGGTACGCCTTTTATTTGTCAATATTTATTATTCTTGTCATGGAATGACGAAATTCTATGTATTTCTGCCGGGGGGAGTCAAAAGACTTTTAAGTATAGTTTAAATCACATTTATTTTAAATAACCATGAGATGATATTACAATTAAATGTTAAAATATTTATATTATGTTTTTTTCTAAAGATTACATACAGCAGGGCCAATATATTTACTACTATTGAATACTGCACAATTGTTCAGACACATATTATAACTATACAGGGTGCAACCGAATTCGTGTACTTCCTTCAAACTTCATGATCTACTGGGGACATAGAATTACCTCTGTACAATATTCATTTAGAATATTAGATAAATTAAAAAAAAAACTAACTGAAAACAGTATTCTTAACGCGAGTAATTTTCACGTTCCGTGTTAACTAACTGCGCGGAGCGCTATAGCGCTAGTACCTATGTATCGAAATGTTCACAACTTTTATCTGAGTACCAAAAGCCTTGTACGGACTAAGCGTTCCAATGTACGCGTCATCTAGGTATGTTGAATACGTGTTCAGGCTAATTGAACGTTCACGTCCCCTTTGTGTACGCGTTACTGCAGGTACGGACTAAGCGTTCCTGTGTAACTATACCTAACCGACTACGCGTACATTGGGACGCTTAGTCCGTACAAGGCTTTATATTACGGCGATTTAACTTTTCTACACAAAAGCTGTCAAAACATAAACTTATTCCTCAGATAAGTTATCTGACGATAGAAAAATCAGCTTTAAATCAAGCGCAATCCCGGCAACGGCGCCATAATACCAGTAAATAGATCAGATGGTGTTTTAAGTAGTCACACGAACTCGTTTACAATCTTTGTTTATTTTATTATACCAACATAAACGCGAACTATTAAGAATATAAACCATTTTGACGGAACATTACACGCTCATATTTTATATTATTTTCAGTATATTGTCGTAACGGCGAATAGGTCTAACTCAGTTGTATCGAGTTCCATACATAGATTCCTTTATACAAAAGATATTTTATTTTGCAAATACGGGAACAGTGAAAGGTCACAAAAAAAAATTGGTTCGGTCATAATTTACCAGTAGACATGCAAAATGACATAAGATTCTAACTAGGTATTCTAACAAAATTTAAACAACAAAACAGAAACTTTACATTAAGTAACAGCAAAAATATGTTCTTCTTCAGAAAAATACTCTTATTTTATAGTATGCTTTGTCTGTTAAAATGTTACGAAGCCATTTTTATTTGGAGGCAATTCTTTCCAACACTTAGGTAATTTATTGTATATGAAAGGAGCCATGCAGAAAACACTTTTGCGCATGAGTGTTGTATTAGCTGTATGAAGACACAATCTACTATTATCCCCATCTATTTCTAAAGGTGCTGATAAACTCAGGTTTATCAGCACCTTTAGAAACATGAAATGCTCAGGCATTCTCTTGTAACAAAACATCAAGCATTCGCCATTCTTAAGTGTTGTCGAACTGAACATTCATGAATTTTTTGTCTTTTGTAACATTCGCTAGAATGCTCATTACAAGTGAATGTTCAAGTTTATCAGCGCCTTAAGTCTACAACCGACATTATCGATTGAATTTCAAAACTTCTTGATGTGCGTATAATGTAGGGATCTATACTACATAGCCATAACATTGATACAGCTTATGCCATCTGTACAGGCATAAGATCGTATTTTTTATTTCTATTGTTTAGTGCCTGAGTTACCCTTGAAAATAATTCCGATCAGTCTACATTGGAATTGTCAGTTTTTATTTTTAAATGCGACTCCAGCGCCACATTTATTTAATTTTGTTTATTATTGAGCGGCCATTGGCTGAAACGAATAACATTGGAATTGAATTAAGATTGGAATTAATTTCAAGAGTAAGTTGTCTGAAGGTCTGGAAAAAACGTAAGATTAACATGAAAATAATGTAAAATGGCGGTAGGTATAATCCGTTAAATTGGTTTAAATTCAACATTAAAATATCTGTAAGGGCTGAATACAAGTGCTACATCTAAGGCTTGTCGGTGATGCTGATCAACTTAAAGCTAATAAACTATACACTTATAAACCGATTTTCCCTTCGAGCGGTTACGCACTGCATCCGATCCGGATCCCTGAAAATACGGATTTAAAAAACTCCGACCGAATTCAGATATTGCTTTTCGCACTGCATCCGATCCAAATTCGTGAAAATACGGATCTAAATTCTAAAAATCTCGGACCGAATTCAGATATTGCTTACGCACTAATCCGATCTCTGCTCCAAATCCAAGCAATTCAGGGGCCATCTTTTGCATATGTCCGATTTGAATCCAAGGTAATGCGAAAGCATTCATACAAACAGTACTACGGCTACTTCGGTCCGTCAATATTTCTTCCAAATTGGAAACTCACGGATGACGGAAGTCGGATCTAGTGCGTAAACTCCCATACAAATAGTTCTATGACTACTTCGGAACGTATTTTCACGGATACGGATCGGATGCAGTGCGTAACCGCTCTTAGGAAGCCGTACGGTAAGATTTTATACCATGTTTATATTAGTAACTATTTATTTTATTGTTGACTAGCTTCTGCCCGCGACTTCGTCCGCGGATCCTGTTGCTTATGCCAGCGACAACGGGGTCGTCAAAATCGAAGAAACTGAAACGTCTGATGTCTCTAGAGACCTAGAAGCAGATGCGTAGATACGCTGAGAACTCAAGCGCAATTCTCTATCCGTGAACGTCTCCGACTCGCGAGACAATGCGTGACGTTCACGATCAGCGGTCAGTCGCGCATCACGTTCCCCACTTGTCTCTAGAGACCTAGAAGTCGATGCGTAGATACGCTTGGAACTCAAGCGCAATTCTCTATCCGTGAACGTCTCCGATTCACGAGACAATGCGTGACGTTCACGATCAGCGGTCAGTCACGCATCACGTTCCCCACTTGTCTCTAGAGACCTAGAAGTCGATGCGTAGATACGCTTAGAACCCAAGCGCAATTCTCTATCCGTGAATGTCTCCGACTCGCGAGACAATGCGTGACGTTCACGATCAGCGGTCAGTCGCGCATTACGTTCCCCACTTGTCTCTAGAGACCTAGAAGTCGATGCGTAGATACGCTTAGAACTCAAGCGCAATTCTCTATCCGTGAACGTCTCCGACTCGCGAGACAATGCGTGACGTTCACGATCAGCGGTCAGTCGCGCATCACGTTCCCCACTTGTCTCTAGAGACCTAGAAGTCGATGCGTAGATACGCTTGGAACTCAAGCGCAATTCTCTATCCGTGAACGTCTCCGACTCGCGAGACAATGCGTGACGTTCGTGATCAGTGGTCAGTCGCGCATCACGTTCTCCACTTGTCTCTAGAGACCTAGAAGTCGATGCGTAGATACGCTTAGAACTCAAGCGCAATTCTCTATCCGTGAACGTCTCCGACTCGCGAGACAATGCGTGACGTTCACGATCAGCGGTCAGTCGCGCATCACGTTCCCCACTTGTCTCTAGAGACCTAGAAGTCGATGCGTAGATACGCTTGGAACTCAAGCGCAATTCTCTATCCGTGAACGTCTCCGACTCGCGAGACAATGCGTGACGTTCGTGATCAGCGGTCAGGCGCGCATCACGTTCCCCACTTGTCTCTAGAGACCTAGAAGTCGATGCGTAGATACGCTTGGAACTCAAGCGCAATTCTCTATCCGTGGACGTCTCCGACTCGCGAGACAATGCGTGACGTTCGTGATCAGCGGTCAGTCGCGCATCACGTTCCCCACTTGTCTCTAGAGACCTAGAAGTCGATGCGTAGATACGCTTAGAACTCAAGCGCAATTCTCTATCCGTGAACGTCTCCGACTCGCGAGACAATGCGTGACGTTCACGATCAGCGGTCAGTCGCGCATCATATTCTTCACTGGTCTCTAGAGACCTGGATGTAGATGCGTAAATACGCTGATAATGCAGGCGTGCTTCGCGATCCGAAGAGGTTTCCACGGAGCGAGTTGCAGCCTGATGTTCTCGAACAGCATCAAGTCTCTCCTGACGCTCTTCGGTAGATTCTTGGGATCTTATGATCCTCAATCTTTTAGCTCCTTTGGAACATTGGGAAAGATTTGACCTCTTTCTAGGCATGGTTATAGTTTTATTGTGAAGATATCTGATCAATTAAAATCTAAGTGACTGCTCGTTCCTATATATGTTATAGCATAGCTGGGCTCTTGGAGTTCCACAACAGGTGTTCCAGATCTTCAAATTTATTCTCTCAGCAGAAAATGCTCATTACGTGGAACAATTTTTGCTATGGTACCATTTTTGTATCTCTTATAGTTTAGCTGGTCTGTTGCGGTTCTGCATCAGGTGTTCAAGTTTCCAAGATAAATTATAGCCTATATGTTGCCCAGACTTAATACCTAGACAACAAAAAAAAAAACATTCAAATCCGTCCAGTAGTTCTGAAGATTAGCGTGTACAAACAAACAGACACACAGACAAACAGACAGATTTTTTTTTTGGATTCGTGCTCTTTTACTGTTTCTAAACCCCCCTCGATTTTTTTTTTTAATATATTCAATGTACAGACACAGTTTTTTTACTCTTTTATTATATGTAATAATATAGATATCCCATGTTTCATTACAGACCTCACCTATTCTGTCGGTCTTACGACAAGCAAAATGATTGCCATTCATGAAAATGAGTTGAGCACAATTTTTAATTACAATCAGTTCAACCAGATATGTTTTTGACACAACTTCAAAATAGAAATGCATTTAAAATGCATCACTATGCATTCCTTAGGAACTAGTTATAAGAGGCGCCCGAGGCGCGCATAGTACTCTGCATTTCGAGCGCTTATTCAAAACTGTATGAATGTCTATGCAACGGATTACATCAAGCGCCCGACGTCCGCGCGTATGACGGTACGCATATGACCCAGTGGCGTAGTGGGGGCGGCAGGGAACATTTTTAAGGGGTGGCAGAATTTCACAATAAATATAATGTCTTGTAAAAATTTTAACCTTTTTATTTCATATTTTTGGCGCACCTACGATTTATATATTTTATTTTGTATCCTGTACAATACACAATAACGATGATTGTTCTTGCCGAAAAGTTCTTTAGAATTACTGATTTTAGTCTTATAAATTGAAATACCTAAATGAGTGAGGGGGCGGCGAAATATTCCTCCGCCCGGGCGTCTGAAACCCACGCTACACTACTGGTATGACCCTTTCCGTTTTACTATTTTTCCTTGTCGTTGCCTCTGTATCAATAATGAAGTTAAAAGAAACACACACTTTGACTGCCGCACATACATTTTGTTGCCAGCCAGCAGTGCGGCTTTGCGCACGCGCCGTTTTTGTATGGGCGTTTTCATACAAAAAGTAAGAAAACACACGGTGTGTGTCCGCCGCATACGCATAACGCCGCGCAAACACACAGTGTGTGTTTTCCCGTAGTGGACGTGTGCAAGTTGACGGCCCAAAAGTTACAGCAAAAATGTGGACATTTTGTCGCGTTTGACGCTCGTCAGGCGCTCGGCGGGCGCCCGCCGCAGCGTACTGGGCACGCGCTCCGTACGCTTTTTATAACTAACACCTAAAATAACCTTTTTACTTTCGAAATTGCACTACGTAACCACTGTGTTTATCGTAGAGACCGCAATATCATGAATATTATACGAAGACAGAGTTAGTATAAAAAGTATATGATCCATAGCCGTTTGGAATAAACACAACGTGGAACATACGGAAATCTTACACAAAATATTTACAAAAAATAAAACCGATAAGAAAATACTAATCAGTAAAATATATTAATCAATTCTAAAGAGTGATACATGAGATAGTAAACACATGAAGTGGTAAATATAAATAAACCTATGTTTAATATACACTAAAACTATGTATACTAATGGTATAACGAGTGCATATTAATTATTTATGAGGGCCTTGATTACATACTTACAATAGTAATAATAATTCTTTATTGACATAAAATAAATGTACAGTCAAATTAGTTGACATATCGGAAGGTAATAGCTACAAACAAACGCATGTTTGTAGCAACATTCTCTATCTCTACAGTTGCCGCGACCGGCTTGTAACTGACCTCGAATAGAGGTGTATTGAAGATAATGTGGAATTATTAATTCATTGGAGTAAATTGACAGGTCCTACAATTGTTGCTTGACAGTAGTGCTTTGTTGTTTGGCAGTAGTGTATTTTTATTTGACTAGTGCATTGTTGTTTGACAGTAGTGCATTGTTGTTTGACAGTAGTGCATTGTCGTTTGACAGTAGTGCATTGTTGTTTGACATTAGCACCTGTCAGTTTACTTGAGTGAATTAATAATCCTACTAATAGTTCGAGGCTAATACGGCGCAAAGTTTAGGTTTCAGTTGTATCAAAATCAATTTATTAAAACGTTAACATCGAAAATTGTAGTACTTTTTTAGTATTAAAGGTACTGTTTAATAGATGTGCACAAAAATAAACATAAATGTGTGTATGGTGCCGTTAAGGCAGGTAAAATAATGGCCGAATTTCGACCACAAGCGATACTAGTATTTATAAATAAGCTTCGAGGACAGATAGGTTGAGTTTATATACATTTATTGCGGTATTTGTGTTTGATATTAACAAGAAGCTGCATAAACTACCATCGGTGTCTTATGAAATACGGAGGTTCGATTATAAGAATATAATACATTACATTTATATTGATAAACGCTACCAAGTCAACGGTGCGAGCACGGATCTTTTATAGAGTCGATTCGAGAAATTTATCTTTTATTATATATATTTATATTTTTTTATATTTATATTTTATATATATATTTATCGTTTTAACGGGGGAGTATTGTTTACTTTCACTACTTATAACTAACACAAACTAGGTATAGCCCTAACGCGACCCTATTAGCTTATTAGCTTCTCAACTCATAATAAAGAACCTCTAGCTAGTAAACAGCTAAACCGGATTGGTTGTCGAATTCTAAAAACACTGGCTATTGGCGATGTTGTACACACTTGTTATTACTATTTATTAGTGTCTAATATTAATTAATAATATGTACAACGCTGAAATCTCAATACAAATAATTGATAATTTTTAATCTTTTAATGTTTATAACCCGATCTGTTAGTTTAACACCCAGGATACTACGGTTCATTGTTCGTCTAGCCTAGCTAGCTACCTAGTCGCTGTTATTCTACTGAAATAAATAGTGTTATGTAAAAGATGAAATTAGTTAATATCTATTAATTAAAGCAACATTATTACAGTAAATATATTTAATACTATTAATAAAATATTAGGAGAAGAATGATAATAGGTATAAAAGTTACGGTGCTAAAGTTAAAACGTGTGGTCATTGGTAAAAATATGCCTATCGGTCAAAGTACACTGCGACATACATACATGCGTAAACTCACGCCTTTTTGTTTTTGTTCCTTTTGTTTTATTGGTTTTGTTACATTTACACTCGCCACTTAAGATAATTAACATTGATTTTTCTGTCCTCGAAGCCTCTTACTAACTTATATATACATTTTTTTCTAATACCCTCATCTAACAGCGACATATCTAGGCTAAGGGCCCCGGTTCATATAATTAGAACACTTAAAATTTCATTTTCTATTTCTAAATACATTTACTAATACGTGCCACAATTACTTGGAAACCGACATTAAAGCTGGACTTTAGTGAGTTGCGACCGACCGCGCTTCTTTCGCGGTCGGCTCGGAAGCGGCTTCATACATTTTCATAGTGTTTAGTATTGTCGCGTAAAGTTACAAATCCGTGCATCGCGGCTGATCGCTAACACGCGCGTCTCATGCGACAATAGTCAGAGTATGAAATTGTACGGCACCGCTTCCGAAGTCTGCAACAAACGCGTGCGGCTAACGAAAGACTATTGTCAGTATTTTATAGACATGACTATTGTCGCATCAGCCGAGCGCTCCTGTCGCATCGGCTGCGACTCACGGAAGTCTACCTTTACGGAGAACCAAATATCGCAGTTCGCACTCTCAATGTTCGTAGCATACAGTAAGCTTTTTAGTAGAAATTACAGATTCCTTACCGTTCCCCGTATATGATAGGGATTCGTTTCGCATCAAAAAAGTATAGTTTGAGCGTATTCTGTAACGTTGAATATATGGTGGTAGCTCAGTTTGTAGCGTTTTTATAGACGAGTATGTGTTGAACGTTTTTATAGGCCTCGCCAAACAGAATGCGTATTTTATGCGCGTCAAGGCAACGCTCTAACGCCGCGTTGTATTGTAATACAACGCGACGGTAGAGCGTTACAACGTAAGTACACCTTGACGCGCGTAAAATGCGTGTTAAATCTTTAAATATAATGGATTGTTTTTAAAGGCAGCATTACTGTTGTTACACGTATACATAAGAAACGTATACAGTCAGCTCCTTCACTAAGAATTACATTATTTGTTGGGCATTTAGATGTAGGTTTTAGGTACCAAACGCTAAGTTGAAAGCTGCACTAATACAAAATAACACTATCTGTAATATACGGAATTTTCAAAACGAAAACATAAAACATTCCCATCGACATGTATTTTTCCAATACGACCATCTATACTTGGGAGCAAATAAATCGAGCCACTTCTATTTTTCACGTAGGTATAATTGTTATTATTTTTGGTATTATGGAACAGATCAATTCTAAACATATATCGCCTAAAAGGTTATTTGATAACCTTTACAATGAGGGTAGTTTTTGTATTTTGAATTATATAATTCATGAAATAAAAACTAATAACGAGGACACGTGAAAAAAGGAGTGGCTCGATTACTTTGCTCTAAAGAGTATTTACAAAAAATCTACACAGTAAAACCGGGGCCTCGGCAAGCACGGTATACCTTACTTGCTTTACGCCATAGATGAGGTATGAAGTGTATCCTAGTTCAACATAGTGTGCCTATCGTAGATATTGCGACGTTGCTCGCGCACTTGTCGCTTCCACTTGTCCTGTTGGTGTGTCACTCGGTTTAGTACGTTGCCGCGCGCTCCCATTTGTTGCGACGCTGAAGGCCCGCCGAGGGTGCCTTCATCCTGAGGATTCAAAGATGCATCGTGAGCAAAATGGTCGTTTTCTCTAACAAAATGTTTATTCTACAGGGCGTCCCTGGAAGTATGGATCAAATCGAATAGGGGCGTAGGCAACGTCATTTTCAAACTTTTTAACCCAGAGAATTTGGTGCAATTTTTTACGGTTCAAAAGTTATGACCAATTATTGTTTTTTTTTCAATCACTTCGCATTGAAAAAAGTCATAAAAAAGTATCATTTTTTTTCAGGACTTTGGCGAATAGTAGGCCTTTTTTGTGATAATACTTTTACCAGCGTCAAGTACATAAAGTGCTTGACATTAAGCTGATCTGGACACCTTTTTGGTTCAGCCGTGAGACACATACCCTAGACTTTTTTTTATTTTATTTATATCACATTTTTCACATGTTGTGTCTCTTTGTGCTGTGTCCAAATAAATGATTCTTTATCTTATCTTTTATCTTATCTTTATCAGCTAGAAAACATGTGTTCAATAAGAAAAAACATTTACTGCAAAGGCTTTTTTGGTCTGGCAAAAATTTTACTCAAGTTTTACTACTGCAAGTTTTGAAATGACCTTGCCCACGCCCCTATTCGATTTGATCCATACTTCCAGGGACACTCTAAATATACTACTCAAAACAAAATAAGAGCCACTAGGTATTTAAGGTATACCATGAAAAATATAAAATTAACACATTGTTCAATTTACGTAAACTTAAAACAATGTTATTGTTTACCGTTTAGGCTAGTAATTGTTGAAATTAGTGATTAATAAACATTTTTATTTAACTTTTGATAAAAATTACAATTTAGGATAAAAAACACAAATGACAAAAAGTCACTAAAAACTAAAAAAAACTTCACTTTTTATTTGTTTTTCTCTTTTTTAATTAAGGGTATGCCCTCCTCTTTTGGCTATGCACTCCTGTAGCCTGGAATGCATGCTCTCTATCAAATGGCTGACGTTTTCAGCTGGGATATCTTCCCAGGCACTTTTCAAAGCATCAATCAGTTGGTGCTGGTTGTAGACCTCTTGCGCACTCTCTCTAACCCTTCGTTTTAATTGGTCCCACATGTGCTCGATCGGATTTAAGTCCGGACTGTTTGCTGACCACGGCAACACTTGAATGTGAGAGCCTTCCAGTACAGACTGGGTCGCTTGAGCTGTGTATGCACAGGTATTGTCTTGCATCAGGATGAACCCAGGACCCATTCGCTGTGCAAATGGAATCACATGAGGCCTGATGACTTCCTCAATGTAACGCTGAGCAGTTACGGAACCTTCATTTAAAATAGCGAGTTCAGTTTTGCCATGTAAGCTTATTCCACCTCAAATCATTACATTGGGTCCACCGAAATGGTCAACTTTGTGAATGCAGGCTTCAGAAAATCGCTCGCCACGTTGCCTCCATACTCTAATGCGCCAATCGTCATTAAAGGATTTTACTTTACACTCGTCGGTGAAAAGCACCATGCCCCACTCGTTTATGCCCCAGTCTAAATATTGACGGGAGAAACTTAAACGATTTGCACGTTGAGCCCTGGACAAAGGAATTCGAACAACTCGACGTTTTGAAGTTTGCTGGTCTTCGTGCAATCGGTTACGGATCGTTTGATCACTGACGCGAGTACCCGTTGTCAACCGTAGGCGATTTTGTAACTTACGAGCCGTCACTGTACGTTCTCGGCAGGCACTTAACCGGATGTACCGATCCTCGTGAACAGTTGTAATGCGAACTCTACCCGAACCAGGTCTTCTTGGAACACTACCAGTCTCTTGGAAGCGATTCCAAGCATTTTGGATAGCTTTCCGAGAAAAACCCAGATGCAAAGCCACAGTCCGCTGCGAAATTCCTTCTTGGATCATTGTAACGGCTCTGGTTGCAGTAATTACGTCCATATGTCTTCGTACTTGTGGCATATTAACATAAGATGTTACATAAACAAATTAACTAAACAAAGTTAAACGATTATTTCAGATTACCATAAAGATAATCGAAACAAAACTTAAAGAAAAATCGAAACAAAATAACAAGAAAATTTCAAATTCATTTTTTTTTTAAATGATGGCCAGCATTTTGGTCTCAAGTACAAAATCAAAGAGGTTAAATATCGAAGAGTTTGTAACATCAATATTTTGTTACTTATTAATTACATAACGTTCATTAAATTACACTGAAATGTGAAAATAACGAGTGGCTCTTATTTTGTTTTGAGTAGTATATCTTCTTTTTGGCCTTAAATGTCTCTACACTCTTGGAAGTATACAGTACGCGTAAAATAACTTTGTCGCTCTGTAACAGGCTTTCAGAGTTCTATTGCTCACTTCAGAGGGGCAAAGTTATTTGGTACGCGTAAAGTAACTTTGCCACTCTTAAAGCAGGTATTTAGCGTTCTGTTCTTCACTCTGGAGGAGAAGAGGCAAACTTATTTTACGCGTACTGTGTACATCGTGGCTGTTTTACTTGTTTCCATTTTATTATGTTGCAAGGAGATGTACTGTTGGTTACGTATTGACTGATTACTTTTTTAATTAAATTTTGCAGTTCGATGACTAGCAATCCCGGCAACGAACATAGGTTCACCACAGGCGCGAATCCAGCCTTCAAATCAGGATATGTTAACGGCTGGTCGGAGTCACAGTCAAGAGATTTTTCAAAATTTTACCAATAAATTTACAAGGCAAATTAATTAAAAAACATTATGGAATAACAAATATATATAATTTAAATGACGAATCCAAGATTTCTCTTCTTTTTTGAAAATTGAATACACACGCGCCGTTACAGCATACGCGACAAACATAGGTGGTGGTCACGTTATTTTTTGGTATACTTAGTAAAAGCACAGATAGTAAGATTACGGTTCGTTTTATTTTACGCAGCGCTTTTTAAAGTGGAACTTCCTTCATTAAATAATTTAAGCTTGTAAAACTAAACCTGGGCTGGATACAATAGGGATTCTGCCGATTTTTCTATTGTCGACTACGACGACTTCCGAGAAGGTTATCGTCATGACCATACTGACCATATCGTCGCCCGGGAGTGAAAATCTCGGGAATGCAATTTGCCTCCGGTTTTTGATTTGAGAATTCGAGATAAGCAAATACTTAAGTAATATTTGAGTACAAAGATGTCAAAAAAATGCTTTAAAATCCGTCATTTTTTTGACAACTCCATACTCAAATGTTACTTAAGTATTTGCTTATCCCGAATTCTCAAATCAGAAACCGGAGGTAAGTCATTTTTATTTTATCACGACTTACCTATAGGGACTATATCTTAAAAATTTGTTTGTAGGCACTAAAACTAGCCTTTATTAGGTATATAACATTCGTAATAAATATAATTGACTAGCTTTTGCCCGCGACTTATTCCGCGTGAAAGCCCACAGGAACTGTACAATGACCAATTAATGCATTCCCGAGGTTTTCACTCCCGGGTAGAGATATACGTTTGTTCGCCACTGATGGTTCACCACCATTATTTCTTTGGTTAAATAACCATTTACCAGACATTAGTAAACTTTATTACTTAACCAGACATTAGTAAACTTTGTTCTTAAGTATTTTTTTTCTTTCTTTAGCTCCTTGTAACATACAATTCCTTGCTGTTTCTACGAAACCGGGCAGTTATTGACGTGCCCTAAAAGATCTCTAGCCAACTGGGGGGAAGTAAAATACTTAACTTAAGCTAACTAGTTATACTACACTAACATCATGACTACTAGCAACAACAACACTAAGGGATCTCTAGTGGGATCCGGACCTCGGCTTACGGCGTTGTTGGTGTTGGATTGGGGGGGACACAGCTTGATGAGGGCTGAATTATCAGCGTGAAGGTAAATTTTATAGTGAACAAAAATTTTAGTACAGTTTTCGAGTAAACGGTTGTTTAACCAGAAAAATAATGTTGGTGAACACTAGCCTAACTTGATTAAAAAATAAAATAAACTTACGTCTTCATTGGTGTGCTCTTGGTAAGAAGCTTTCGCACGCTTGTTAATTAGAGGGTCCAGACAGATGAGGAAGCCCATGTACACAACCAGTAACATGATGACCCAGATCACGATGATTACCACCACCTGGAAGTTATGGGTCAACAGTTTATGTGGGTCAATATTTTAACAAAGAATGGCTCATTTAGGCAGCTGGATCAAGGGTTTGATTCAGAAAGCGGTACTTCTGGACAAGGCACGTATTGTTAGGAAGTTCCTCTCTCTGGAGCCCTGACCACCGGCAGCTTGGACCTTGTTCCCGATGC
Organism: Amphipyra tragopoginis; assembly: GCA_905220435.1. NCBI lineage: Eukaryota > Metazoa > Arthropoda > Insecta > Lepidoptera > Noctuidae > Amphipyra > Amphipyra tragopoginis. Next base: position 6,669,240 of record HG991991.1, on the reverse strand, counting down.
CAGTGGGCTACTATTCTTGATATTTTTTTAGTTTTATGATGAAATATTTAAAAATATTATGTATACAAGGTGTAACATAAATAACGCACAATAAGGGGTCACTGTACTCATCATTATGAACAACTTTTACGATGGAACCAAACCTGAAAACGCGAAAAAAAATCAGCTGTTCCCTACATTTTGACGAGTTATGCGAACATGAACGTGAACAAGTTTGAAATCTAAAAAAACTATAAATTCAAAGCTTTCTGGAAAGAGTTATGCAGAATTATTGGTCTGGAGAGTTAAGTTATCAGGTGACTTACGACAACCCCAGGAATACCTAAAACAACACGGTTGCTTGAAGGTACAAGTCCGAGACAGGCTGCAAACAGCAGACTGCAACCGCAGACCGCAAGTCGCCATCGGAATAGCGCCTTTAAAGTGTGCACTTTAAACTTTAAAGGTGCTATTCCGACAGCGACTGCAAAACTGCAACCGCAAATCGCACCGCAAGCGATACTACTTTTGCAGTTATCGTCTCAGACTTGTACCTTAAAAGCAAAGCAACCGTCAGATCTTATCATCGCTCATGGGGTACATAAAAGAGCTCCCACGAGTGACGATACTTAGGTACGTCCGGCGCACCTTGGGCAGTCAGCTCCAAACCTTGCTGACTGGCTAATCTTTACACCACGGGACGAACCTCGTAGCTTGTACCAATTGAAATCAAGATACAAACATACCTTGATGGGTGTCATAGGAATACCTATGACAGTCATTAATGTAATCAGAAGTCCGTAAGTCTGACAACCGGTCTAACCTTAGGATATCGGCATTGCTCAGTAACTGGGCTGTGGAGGTCTGATGACAGTCGCTCCGTGTAAAATACTGGTATTCAGCCGCACTTGTTAGACTGGAAGCTAATAGTGTAATGTAGCAGCCGGAAGAGGGTTAGGAGGGGAGGGAAAAGAGGAAAATTTGGCGCCCAAACTTGTCTGAACCCCTCCCTATCGTCTAAATTCAAAAATATTCATCCTCGAATTTCATAGTTTGGACATCCATTCGGCCTCTAATTTTCCTCTTTTCCCTCCCCTCCTAACCCTCCCCTAACATTTATTTGTCTTTCCAGAGATATTCTGCTGCATTCTGGTGAGACTACGTTCTCTACTCTACGTTTCATCTAACGTATGGGGTGCATGAAAAGAGCCTCCACGAGTGACGACACTTCAGTACGTCCGGCGCACCCTGGGCAGTCAGCCCCGCTACCAACCTTGCTGACTGGCTGATTTTTTCACCACAGCATGAGCTATTTTCGTATAGCTCGTGCTGACACGAGAGAAGAAGAAGAAGAAGATCTAACGTATGAGGATGATAATGAAAAAATGATCCTGCAATAGTTGGGAAAAGGCTAGGAGGAAGATACAAAACATACCTTGATAATAGTAGTGTTCCTGTTCTCGTACTTGCACTCGCAGCGAGGACAGAACTCCTGCTCCCGCCCCTTGATCTGGTCAGCCACGCGAGGGAGAATCACTACCTCACAGTTGCTGACCAAGAACAAATACAATACAAATCAGTTTTTTTTTTTTGACGACACGTTTGGTGCAGTGGCTAAGCGATTGGCTGCTGCGCTACGGGTCGTGGGTTCGATTCCCACACGGAACAAAAATTTGTATGGCCTACAGATGGTTGTTCCGGGTCTGGGCGTTTGTTTGTGTGATTTGTGTCTGTAAACGCACCCACGATACAAGAGAAATCTTAGTGTGGGGCAACGTTTTCTTAAAAAAAATAAAAAAAAAAATGTGTTGTTAAAGTACGTATACACGGTGACACTGACATTCGACACAAGGCAGTCGCGACACTGAAATTAAACCCGAAACCATGCGCAACTAAAGCCGGGTCCGCAGCGCCAATTTTGCTAACAAAACTGTTAGGCCACGCCCCTATTCGGTTAGCAAACAATGTTATCCTGTTTGCAAACACGAAAACACGGCGCAGCGGACCTGGCTTTAGTGTAACTCCGATTTACACACTACAACACTCGGTGTCGACACTGGGTGTCTAGTGTAAAGTGTCGCCGTGTATCCTGAGCTTCATTAGCGCGAGCAATACAAACATTAATTATTCATAGTGATGCACAGCATATTACAACGGTAATTTAAAATAATGAATTGCAGAAATAAATATGCAAGCTGGAAACATTACTGAAGTTTAGGTCACATAACATCACGTCTGTATTCCCCGAAGGGTTCGGCAGAGGTGTATAGTACACCCTCATTTCGCCATTATGTTTAAGTCCCATGTAATCGGGGGCAAGCCTATTGCCATCAACTAGGCACAGACGTCGGGCTGCTACTGAGAAGTTCCACCCGGAAATCCCAATAACACTTTGCCGGACCTGGTGATCGAAACTAGGACCTCATGCTCTGCAGTCACGTTTGCGACCAAAGAGTCAGTCATGTTTAGGTTATTTTTATTTAAATACCCATTAACGAAGAGTTAAGACACTCTTCAGACGGTGTTTTTAAGTTTAAGCAAATGCAATCGCTACTTACATTAATGTCATGTTATACAAGGTGTAACTTAAATAACGCAGAACCTCTTAAGGGGTCACTGTACTCATCAATATGAACAATTTACTGTTAGTTTTAAATTGTAGAAATTAAGAAACCTCAATATCAAATTGGATTTAGTCTGTAAGGATATTGTTGGGAATAAATAAATAACTTTTACTATGGGACCAAAAAGGAAATCGAGAAAAAAAAAAACTGCTGTTCCCTACATTTTGACGAGTTATGCGAACATAAATGTAGGGAACAGCTGTTTTTTTTTCGCGATTTCTGGTTTGGTCCCATAGTAAAAGTTGTTCATAACGATGAGTACAGTGACCCCTTAAGAGGTTGTGCATTATTTAAGTTACACCTTGTATATTAGAATTTTTGCTGATATCTACGAAATTATCGAGTATTCGCTTCTGAAATCGGTTTTATACGAAGAGTGGTACTAAGTTTCTTGTCTGGCAGTCTAATTAGTGATTTCAATAGCTTTCACGTTCAGAAAAGATGCTGATTTGTTTATTTTATTGATTAGTCACCATTTACGACAAGCAAGGATTGCATTGCAGATTTTTTATGTGATACATAAAAATGAGTTCGCTTAGTTTTAGCATATTTTAGAGCCCAGCTTTCACTCACTGCGCTTAGCACCTATTGCTATCAGAAAAATCGTTATAGCTTAAAGTTTCTGATACTGTTGTATAGATTATTTTGCACTATATCAGCACATTTTCTTACGTTCAAGACCATTCTGCTACAATCTTTACAAATAATATTTTCTCAGGCTTCTATATCAAAAGATGACATATAGGAAAAAGAAGGGCAGGGCAGAGGTGTATATAGTACACCCTCATTTCGCCGTTGTTTGGGTCCCGTGTAAGAGGCAAGCCTATTGCCATCAACCGAGCACAAATCTAGACTCAAGGCCGCTACTGTGAGACTCCACACGGAAAAACCCAATAAGTGCTCGTTCACACACGGGTCCGTTTTACAGGTCCGCTTTATCATTTACGTTTTTATTCGGCAATGGCGTATGTAGTTGTATAAGCGAGTTCACACACATAACAGTATTAAAATAGTGATCCGTTTTTATCTGATCAAAGCCACACGGGGCGTGGCACGGGGGAACGATACTGTAAATGCGGTGTGAATGTCACCTCCAGTAGCGACGGATCCACTAAAAACGGTAGTGTAAATGCGGTGTGAACATCACCTAACACTGCATGACCTGGGGGTCGAACCCGGATCTCACACTCAGCAGTCGCGCTGGCGACCACTAGGCGAACAAGGCAGTAAAAAAACATATACTGAAATCTTCAGATCATCATCTAGCATTGTAATGAGTACAACAGTTATAGGCCTCCCGCAAAAATAGTTGTATATCTCAAATTGTAACTCTCAATATCATCATAAACTTCCTGCCTTAGGTATGCTAATATTTGCTACTATGTTTTCTCAATTCCCTCCTAGCCATATCCTCATAATCATTCAGCCAAAATACATCTACTCCTGGACACGGGCCTCCTCCAAGCATCGTCACATCGACCGGTCTGGTGCTTCTCGCATCCAACGGATTCCCAACCGGAAGGCACAACCATATCATATTTCACAAAGCTCATCCACCTTTTAATAGGCATGTTGACAGCATCAATAAATTGCAAATCTAATTAGTCCGCCAGTTAGAGTTTTGAAAAATATAGGACACTTATATTTTTCCTTTGTTAAATCTATTAATATTGGGAAAGATAAAACGTATCAAAACTCGAGAGTGGGGGTTTGTGACGTCAGAAGCAAGTAAAAATTGTACTAGCTTGTGACGTTTTGTCAATTTTAAAAGTGTCGTATCTTCGTCAATTTTGGTTTACGTAATGTAAAAGAAAAAATACAGGTCAATTTTTTTTGATAATCTAACTGACGGACTATTTCGATTTTTTCAGTCAAATACCCTATTGGTCTCCCTGTCTGAGAGGTCCACCAGAGGCCGATTCCATTTATACTTTTAAATCTACAGATGAACACGTGATATAGCGATAGCAAGCTTTGAAATACATTCGCATTTAATTTTCTAATTGTACAAATGCTGCTGTTGAACTATCAAACACATTGTCTTACAAAACTCTTCGCCTGATCGCATAGCAGGTACAACACAAGAAAGTTGACCCGTAGATGCTAACATTTTATAAATGCTATAAGATTGACTCCGATAACAATCCTCACATCCGGGTTAACAATGCATTCAATTCGATAGTTCGTTGCTGTTAGGCTGTTAGAACTATATGCGTAGACATGCGTATTGCATGAATAAAATGATATTAGCATCTTATAGAAATTTTAGATTTAAACCAGCTACATACGACGATGTCTTGACCGCCATGCACTTCATGCAGGTGCTTGTGTACGTTTTTTTAATTAATAGCCCTTTTCGACACCCACGGAGAAAGGGAGGGTGGTCTATTCTAAATAACCATCACGCTTGACACAGTAGACAAGTAAGCTAAAGCAGTACCTCAACTTACTATAATCTCACGAACTGAAACACTCACATAGACACGCTCTGTATACTGAGTAGTTTTTTGTTTTTGTATGGAACTGTATCCCGAAAATACCTTATTTGTCTTGTTGCAGTGCGTGTCTGTGTGAGTGAGTCAAATCGGACGATTGTAGGTAGTTGAAGTACTGCTTTAGCTTATATGTCTACTGTGCGCTTGAGAACTCCAACACTGGTTTAAAGTCTCCCTAGAACATTAAGAAGGACGCGATGGAAACATATTCGCACAACGCGGACACACAGCCCAAGAAAGCAACAAGAATACAATAACAAGATGCATTTACAATAAAGCAATGCAGATTGAACAGATATTGAAACTACAATAGCTGAGGCGTTGCATTGGTAACAGAGAGGTCATCTAACCCATTAAGCTATTGAGGTGATACAAATCTCAGCACAGCACAGGTCATCCTGTATTATCCCTAGTATGAAGTAGTATTGGCTCAAAAATTTTTTGAGCCAATAATATTCAACAGGTTTTGATAGGCTTCCCAAGTATTGTGATAAAATAAAATTATTATCTTACCACTTATTTGGCGGTACATTAGCAGACTTCATGAAGGGGCTGCGGTCAGCTCCGGCTGTGTTGTTGAGCACAGCAGCTGGGCTTGGGCACACACATTTGCATCGATTGTCTTCATAAGAATGACCCTGCAAAGTGGTAAAAAAATATTTATTTTTTCTTGTCTTATAATAATGTCTGTCGGGATTTGGACTATGTGGTGATTATTTTTGAGTTCATTTCACTTTGTTGATGAATTAGGAGACAGTGTTATACTTATAAGGTGGGTAATGGAAATGGTGTTTTCAAAATGGTTTTTTGAAAACAGTTGGAAAATCCTGGACTAAACTAGCACGGCAGAGGGATTTTGGAAAAGGTTGGAGGAGGTCTTTGCCAAAGGGCACACAGAAAATATAAACTGAATTATAAAATGTTTTTAAAAATTTGTTATCTGTTATTCTGAAGTAAGGCTTTAAATAAATAATGGTAATGGTTTCATAGCTAAATGAGGACCGCCTGGATCTATTGTACTGCCAGGTCAAGGTACACTGGCTGCAGTCAGTCCATAGACAAGTGACCATTTTTTACACATCCCTATATGCCACGAGAGCATGTATATGGTCAGACATAGGTTTTTATTTTAAGATTCCTTGTTCATTAACAAACAATCTATATACATAAAAAGAAAGATCCTGACTGACTGATTGACTGACTCGTCAACGCCCAGCCCAAATCCTTGGACTTAGAAAGCTGAAATTTTGCACGGAGATTCCCTTTATAATGTAGACAAGGAATAAGGAAGGATTTTTCGAAATTCAACCCCTAAGGGAGTTAAATATGGGTTGAAAGTTTGTATGGAAAATCGTCATTTAACGGGTTCAAAGTTTCACGCAAGCGAAGCTGCGGGCAAAAGCTAGTCTGTGATAATTTCAACCAGCTACCTCTTACCATCACTGAGATAGAGCCTAATAAAAGACAGAAACATTGTAAGTTTAGTAATAGGGTTCCATTGGCACCATTTCTGTATTAAGGGGAACGCAAAATTCACAAAGAACATTAAATTCATCTTTCCTTCCCTAACCAATAAAATTTAAACAGATTAGGAAAATTTACAAACAATAATACTAAATCTATTATCCTTGTTATTGTATGACTATTATTGTTTATTATTATTGTATGTTTACACAACTGCAACATAACGGGAGTGAGTTTATTACCAGCTGTTTACAGGTCTGTTTTTAAAATTACAAGTTTAGTGTTTCTGGTGTCAAACACGTAAATATAAAATTCAATTGTATTGAAGAGGAGGCGGTCTATTGAAAATTACGCACAAAAATGAAAGTAAGTTTTAAAGGAAATTATAATACAAAAATATATATATTTCTAAGACAAGAAAATATGTACAAAAGGCATATAAGGGTATAATGGGCTCAAGTAACGCGAAGAAGCATTAAAAATGCTAAACATAAGGTGAATTATTTTCCAAATAATATTGCGTACTTACAGACACTAAAACTGTACAGGTCGCTGCGAAAACCAGCACGAAGAGCTTGTAATACATTTTGGAATTATTATTTAAACAAAACCCGTGCTGCAAACAATAATTAACGACAGTTTTTTACCAAATAGTAATACAAATAATTCAATTTGTCACCACAATAGAACTAGCGGACATTTTGTAAAATGAGTGTAACTGTAAAGTTACCAGCTGCGAAAAAGTTGATCGACTGAATCAAAGAGTATAAACGTATAGAAGCATCAGTAAAACTGTTCAATTTTTCTACAAAGTTTTCATTTTTGTATAATCATGAATCAAAATAAAATGTTCTTGAGACTTATATAAACATGTACAAAAAAATGTTTAAAGATGACAAAATGTATACAGATGGCACTTCAAGTTGTTCGGATATTTATCACTAGATGGCAATAGGAGTGACAATGACAACTAAAAAACTCCAGACTAGAGTGCGCGCAACTTAGAATAATATCTACTATTTACTTTCCCCATGAGAAATGAGATGGCGCTACACGTTACAAAATTTTCGAAGCATTGAGCTCAACTGTAGTTTATAAAATACTTATCATATAAGTAATAAATAGCTTGATCTAAATGGCTATATTACACGGTTCAACCAAATTGATTCACTTTGGTTGAAAGGTGCAAAAATTAAAGCTTAAGCTGTATACACAGTACTAGACAGTATCTACACGTGAACTGTTCAATTCACATTACTCGGAAGATGTCGTCGAATCAGCTTGTATGCTTGGGTCTAATTTGTGAGCATTTAAAAAAAGAATGATTAAAGAAGAAGCGAAGAAATCGACGACGTTGGTGGGTGCGTCCGTGGGTATTAAGAAGACCAGGCTTGGGAGCTTCAAACAGTTTATTGAGAGAATTGGTAGAAGAGGATCTAGGGGAAAGGTGTACATAATGATCCCTCGAGGTAAAATGATCTCCCGCAGTTCTCAATGAACTACTAGAACTATCTATCGGATTTACCGGTAAACGTCTTTCCCGCCACCCGATCAGTCATCCAGTGAAGTGTCATGGCGGTGTGAGCACTGTACGTTGTTCCATGATCAAAAAAATAAAATCAGTGCTTTTTATCTACAGTAAGTAACTTTTCAGTGTATGATTATTTCATTTTTACTAATTATTTTAAATGACTGTCTTACCGTGGTTATATCGTGGTTTCTATGTACGTTTGATAACGTTTTAAGTAGGTATATTTTGTTACTCGTATAGTGATGTTTAAGGTTAGTTAATGAGCGATGTGTGCAAACATTGCACTTGGGGTCAAACGATCCCTTTCATTGTGTATAAAATGATCCCAGTGATCATTTGACACGTGCTTACATTCGAAAAACAACTCGCCAAAACTGGAGTGAGGATGCCATGCTGAAGGCAGTAGACGCTGTGAAAGACGGAAAGCCCTTTAAAACGGCCAGTAAACAGATTTCAGTTCCAGTACAGACATTAAAAAGAAGAAGTTAAATTCTCCGAGTGATTTAAGATTTAATTGTTTGTCAGAAGACAGTTATTGTTATTTTTGGAAATAAATATCATAAAATTAAAATGCGTTTTATTAGAACCTAAGTATTTTTAGTATAAAAGTGTAAAACATCCCTGGGATCATTTTGGACACCTACAGTGGTGGACATATAATTAGAAACACCAAGTGTGACTTTGATTTTTAGTACAATTTATCTTGATAATTAATGTTTTACGTATCATAGAGGGCTTTGATACCTATTTATCTATAATGTATCCACATCATGAAGTATTGCTATGTTAGTTTTGGAAATATCATACAACCGTTTATGTAAAAACTGGTATACTTTATAAAATAAAATGAAGCAGTACAGCATACTAAGGTGGACAACTAATTAGAAACAGAAAATAAACATTAGCATAAATATGAACAAAGGTTACGAAACAATAAATAATGAAGTTAAATGGTACAAACGTTTTATAATAAACAATTAATGTTTGGTTGGGAAGCCTCTGCTGTCGATTACAGCTCTACAACGACGTGGCAAAGATTCTATCAATGTTTCATACATTTCCAGGGAATTTTTCTCCAAGCTTCTACAAATGCGTCTTATAGTTGTTGTAATGTGATACTACTAGTAGTACGATATTAGTGATATGTTTATTGGACAATGTTTTCTTTACAATGTACCACAAACTTAGATTTGATTCAAATCTGAACTATTTGCAGACCACTCTAACACCGACACTAATTAGTCTCTTAGAAATGCTTTAACGTTGTTTCTTTGGTTTGGATTATTGTAGTGTCGGTGTTAGAGTGGTCTGCAAATAGTTCAGATTTGAATCAAATCTAAGTTTGTGGTACATTGTAAAGAAAACATAGTCCAATAAACATATCACTAATATCGTACTACTAGTAGTATCATACTACAACAACTTTAAGACGCATTTGTAGAAGCTTGGAGAAAAATTCCCTGGAAATGTATGAAACATTGATAGAATCTTTGCCACGTCGTTGTAGAGCTGTAATCGACAGCAGAGGCTTCCCAACCAAACATTAATTGTTTATTATAAAACGTTTGTACCATTTAACTTCATTATTTATTGTTTCGTTACCTTTGTTCATATTTATGCTAATGTTTATTTTCTGTTTCTAATTAGTTGTCCACCTTAGTATGTTGTGCTGCTTCATTTTATTTTATAAAGTATACCAGTTTTTACATAAACGGTTGTATGATATTTCCAAAACTAACATAGCAATACTTCATGACGTGGATACATTATAGATAAATAGGTATAAGCCCTCTTTGATACGTAAAACATTAATTATCAAGTTAAATTGTACTAAAAATCAAAGTCACACTTGGTGTTTCTAATTATATGTCCACCACTGTATGTCACGGTAATGATAACTAAACATTACCGTGCCTATGTGTCCAAAATGATCCTTTAGTAAACTTCTGAGAAACATTAAATAACTTAAAAAAGACAACTAAATCTAAAAAATGGGTATTTGGCTATAGCATACATCTTCCCTTAGAGGGATCGTTTTGTACACCTTTCCCATAGATTCATACATTAATCATCACTTGATTCATCATCAATTGACAATTCTGACATTCTTCCGCAACGTTGCGGCTTGCACGAGTGAATATCGACGAGTGAGTCGTTCAATATTGTGTTTATGTCGCAGGTTTATGAAGAAAACAGGTTTTTGATGAAAAATCTAGACTTTTGATCAAGAACCGGAAGAAGACAAAATTAATACTTTATGTTATCATAAACCTGAGAAAATCCAGTTTTTTTTATCACAAACCTGAACTTGTGTAGGTTTATGATTATAATGATAGTTCGAAACATCAATAATATGAATTCCGATTATTAAAATACCGATTAATTGAAATTCCGAAATAAAAACCCAAATGATTCATGAATATTAGAGGGGATCTGGCACTCGGCGGCCGCTGCCGCGGCACGCTTGCTTTGCTCGCTCGCCTTCGCGCTTTAACGGTCACAGTTCTAACCTAACCTAACCCAAATCCCGAATCCAATCCGAGCGCCAGATCTCCTATATTGTTGATAAATCATTTTGGTTAGGTTAGAACTGTGGCCATTAAAGCGCGAAGGCGAGCGAGCGTAGCGAGCGTGCTGCGGCAGCGGCCGCCGAGAGCCAGATCCACTCTATTGTTGGTGACTCATTTGGGTTAGGTAATGTATGTAAAATTATAACAAATAAATCATTGTTTAGTCTCTAATTGTTTTATTTATTTAAAGAAATAGCAATCGACATTCTTTTTATCATAAAACTAATCCAGTCTAGGTGTTTGATAACATAAAGTAATAATTTTGTCTTCTTCCGGTTCTTGATCAAAAGTCTAGGTTTTTCATCAAAAACCTGATTTGATCATAAACCTACGACATTTACACATTCATTTACTAAAAACTGCGTTGAATAGTGAACGCCAAAACGAAAATATTGAGCTTGTTCAATTCTTTCAACGCGATTGAACGCGATTGATCAACGATATTGAATGATTCCCTTTTATGTTTACAGGTTTGTGTTTTGGTTCAAATTGGTTGCTTCATCCAAATTAAAAGGCAGAAGTGAACCGTGTAGGTAATATCGCCATAATGGCAGTTGTCATCGAAATCAACAACATAACTTTGAAAAAGAGTTTACAATAATCATCGTTTTTCACAGGGAAATATCACTTTTGTATGGTGCAACACATAAATGAAAAATAATTAAAGACGTAAAGATAGTTCTTTAACTTAGAAAACAATAGGTTGTTGGCCGCGCTGAACTTCGTGCAGTTTTTTGTACAAAAGATTTTTAGGAACCACAGAAATCCAAATATTAAATAACTAAATTAAATGGCTTTAAAATAAATTAACATCATCTTTGGACTAACCTTTGGATATCGGTATTGCCCAGTAGCTGGGTTGCGGAGGTCTGATGGCAGTCGTTCATATAAAATTCTGGTATTCAGCCGCATCTGGGGCCTAATTCTCCTAAAATAAATCTTGATAAATCACAACCGAACCAAGGCCGAACCGTTCATTCAGACAGTTCTCAATTTCAAAAGCTATCAAATTGTTTGACACAAAAAACAAAATCAATCATTTTGAAAGTTTTCGAAAACAAAAACTGACTGACGGTTGTGGTTCGATTGCGTTTGGCAACAATTTATTTTAGGAGAATTGCGCCCCTGGTTAGGTTGTAGCAGACCCCAACATAGTTGGGTTATACAATATAATATATACGTGGTTTCGGCCTTAGTTATGAGCGTTTCCTACTCCCTATCACCTACGAAATTACGATTAGTCCAGGGCCCGAACTAAGAATGAATGACAAGACAAAAAGAATTTGACAGTTGTCCCTACTACCGATGTGTTTTTGCCCGTCCGAAAAGTTGAACTTGACACTTGTTTTGTTCACTCCTACGTTTCGGGCTACTTTCGGACGGGCGATTAACTTCGTTAACGGACTTAGGGAGTAGGCCCCCAGGCCCGAGAGCCCGTCGCCTAACGATAGCGTCTTAAGACCCAATTTCACCATACTCTGTTAGTTATTAATGTCCTGTTAAACATTTTAACAGACTGTTTAACAGTACATTGAAATTGACATTGACTGCTTAACAGAACATTAACAACTAACATTGTATGGTGAAATTGGGTCTAAGACTGTGGTCGAGGCAAGAGCTATAAATCCGTCGGCAGTAAAAGCTATAGCAATTTTACACATCGCAAATGCCGACAACTTCGTGTAATATTTCCATTTAGGAATACACGCAGAATCACAAATTAATCCATAAAATAATATTCACATAAATACCTACCAATTCGAAGTCTAAAGTAAACTAATCTTGGCGCAGGAGCAGAGTAAACTCCATAATCCTCGCCACGGTCTCTGGAGGTATTTGCGACCTAAAAATAACAGCATTTGCACAAGCCAATAGAGCAAGCTATAAAAAATTAATTACATTTTTAATCTACAAAAACGTGAGCAGAAGGTGGATTAGGGGGATATAAATTTTCTGGAAGCGCCTAGATCAGTGATGGGCAAGTACGGCCCGCGGGCCAACTCCGGCCCGCGAAGGATTTTAATTTGGCCCGCCAATCCTCTCTTTTTGAGCAGGAGTGTATGGTCATGACAAATAGCCCTACCTAATTATTTGAGCTAATAATGTTATACTCATCATCATCTGCCTAGCCTTTTCCCAACTATGTTGGGGTCGGCTTCCAGTCGAACCGGATGCAGCTGAATATCAGTATTTTACATGGAGCGACTGCCTATCAGACCTCCACAACCCAGTAACTGGGTAATACGATACTCTTTGGTAAGACTGGTTGTCAGACTTTCTGGCTTCTGACCAACAGTAACGACTGTCAAAGATCTACAAATGACAGCCGGGACCAACGGCTTTACGTGCTTTCGGAGGCACGGAGGAAACTCGCTATGGTAAATGGTCACCCATCCACAGACCAACCTCGGCAAGCGTGGCTTAACCCGGAAGATCGGTCTATGCGGCTGTAATAATGTTATACTAAGCAGAACAAAATGCATTTTTTGGAATTCTGGCCCCGTGCAAAATTTCTTGCGTTTTTCTGGCCCCCGACGAAAATAGTTTGCCCACCCCTGGTCTAGATGACCCTTTGTAATAATTTTGTATGATACGAATAGAATTAGGGATTATATGTGTGTGTTTACATCGATTACGATGCAATGGCAGAACTATGGGTTACTTTTGGTTTGCGAAATACTCCGAAGATGTGATTAAACCCTATCTATTGGAGGTTTCCCTAGATATAGAAATTTGACATAAGCTCCATAGAAGTAATGTCAAATTTCTATCTTTAGTACGGCGAACCATCGATAGATCGGTTATTGGTTTCGGCCATTAGACGATCTCTTGAATTTCTCCCGTGGTCATATAGCTATGTCTTCACCAGTGCGCTTTCATGTTCATCTTGCGTCTTCGTCTGAAGCATGCGTGAAGCGCCATAGCGCATGCAATAGCGCATGCCTTAATACTAGTTCGACAAAAGCGCATGACCCTAGCGCACGCTAATCCGTCTATTGTATGTCGACTGACGACAGATAGAGGCGCATCGTTGTAGACGATAAGCTGCATGCGTCTTATGGCAATCAATATTGCTTGCGCTTGACGCAAGAGGAATTGAAAGTTGAAAGCGCAAGATGAACATGGGTGTAGACATATCATTTTATCATTCTATGATTTGTGTACTCCTTTCGAATTATCTGATCAGGAGATCGTGAGGAACAGTAAATTTTTACTTTAAGCCGCTAGACCTTTCAAACTTCCAGATTCTATCGCCGAATCGGGTTAAAGTAGCGCATGCGGGTTTTCCATTGGTGCGGCTAAAAGACAAAAAACTAAAAGTTTATTATTCTAAATTGGCATTTCACTCATGGTAATTTTAGCGAGACACACATGTCTATCAACACGTACTTTGAATAACGGGGCGTAGTTACTCCACTCCAGTAGTACTTATTAATACCTATCGATTAGCCGGATCGAACTTTTCATAATGAATAAAACATTTTCCCTCACAAAGTTACCGATGACAAAGACGAGATAATTTGGAAAGATGTTTTTTTACCGATTGCCTATACCGCGGGGTCACGATCTATATTAGTTCACAACTAGGTACGCTTGCCGAACGAACATAAATCGAAAGTACAGACGCCAGCACATCAAGCTACACGAAACTGTCTAATCTTCCCAATTAATCTTGAACTTAATACTTTTGCAACAAAGATGAAAATCTATTAAAGAAATTTGACAGCAGTGACGTTGTATTCACTTCTAGCACAATTTATTGCTGTAGCAGCCCTCAGTAGCCCCGAGGCGCACACATCGGGCCCTAATGTGATTTTATAGAGACCATAGGATGCCGATTAGATGGTACTTGTTGGGGTCGCACTGCACTAATTTAATTTTATAATTCACTGCAATGTATCTTCTGTAACAAATCGGTTTCTTGTCTTTATTTGACAGTGGTCAATTCGATTTTCGAATTTTGTTTCGTTGAATTTATTTGATTAGAAGTTGGAATTATTCAATTAATAATCGATACCATTGAAATGTTTTTTAGCTGTTGTAAATATTACTAAGTTTAATGATGAGCAATTAAATTAATAAAAATTCAGTACTTTTCTAGTTTTGTTCGTAAGATAGAACAGGTGCAATTCGATAAAGATATCGTATTAGGCTGGCACAAAAGATAGGTAGTTTTTTTTAAGTGGCCTCTATTTTATTGAATTATTGCGTAACTAAAAATAAAAATTTCAATTTTTAATTTAAATTATTTTTTTCAAAGATGTGTATACACACAGTTTTTGCGTGTATTGAACCGAGGACTACCTATAAAGGCGGGAGCTATCTGACGTAGCTTACGATTTAGGCTAACAAAGATGTTAATCAGGAATCCAGCTACTAACAAAATTGTTGCCGAACCGCAAATGAAACATAACCGTCAGTCGTTTTTCGTTTGCGAAAACTGTTCACACACGCACTTTCGCACAGCTAAGGAGTGGAATTCCCTGCCGGAGTCTGTGTTTCCTGATAGTTACAACCTTGGGGTCTTTAAGTCAAGAGTGAATAGGTTACTTCTAGGCAAGCGTGCTTCACCGTCGACCACATCATCGCTTACCATCAGGCGAGATAGTGGTCAAACACGAGATAATCGACAAAAAAAAACTGTCAAAATAATTGATTTAGTTTTTGTTATTAAACAATTTGACAGTTTTTGTGAATGAAAACTGTCTGAATGAATTGCTCGGCTTTGGTTTGGCTACTATTGATCAACGTATTGTGTCAAAATAAAATACTCTCATAAGAGAACTATCAAATTCAGGGTTAATTGAAAAATTGTACATGTCTTTCAATATTGTACCAACAAAACTCTACTTCAGATACCCACGAAATAACAAACTTCTTTTTTGAAATAATTAAAACAAAAACTTCGTCATACAATCCGCATATCGTAGTGTATTCTGTGACTTGTAAATTAAATCATTTTTTTTAAGTACGCTCTATCGGTACCTACAGCGTTCTAATAATTGTTTGCTGCACCGAATGACGTCATTACGTCGGCACCGGCTGTCGCTGAAAACCAGCGCTGGGGCTCTGTCTTGCATAGGGTCGCAGCATAATGCTGAACGATGGGCGTTTTGCGTAGATGTGACGCATGTTTCCCTCAACCTTCTTATTTTTTGTTTTTGTGTTTTAGTTTCTTTTTTGCGTCATGTTTACCGCAAATAAACGTATTTTCTTTCTTTTCATATCCTATCGTATCTTATACCAACCGATGTCCAAGATAAAACAATCCTTACCACTTTCAGCTCACCTGTGCCGTCCAAGAAAGTTGGCAACGACTCCCGCGGCGGCCTTACCGACTTAACTACGAACAAGTTACCACCTTCGCGGGACGTGGCTGCTATTGTAATATTAATGCACGTTTGAGCGTAACTGTCACGCTGCGACGGCTGTAAGTACTTGTGCCCTTAATCACAATAACAATAACACGAGCGGTACAGGGTGTGTTGGTTTGTTGGCCCTTTTGTTGACAGCGGTATATTCAATGGGCCTTATTACAAACGATGGTTTAAACCAAGACTAAGGTAAACCCTACACCACAACCCTTTTTTTTTTCTCGTGGGAAAATCCTCATGGATGCCCTCCGCCCGGGGAAGGCGAAGGGTTATGCCGGACTCTTACCGGCTAAAAACCCACGGTGTTCCTTCTCCTGACCTATGGCCGGGGTCACGGGATTCGCAGCTGCACGCAACGCGACCCCGGCAGGCCTCGGTCCGCCAGCCCCTGGCGGACCTCTCCTTCTGTGGGGCTTTACCCCTTTGCCCCACGTCCTCCTGAGAGGCGCGCGTGGAACACGGCGCGCCGCCTTCTCGGGCCTGTTACTGGTAGGGTGACGAACCTAACCTAACCCCTAAAATATACCCATCACTTTCTTATGTCATATAACAAAAAGAGACGGGGCTATTGTAAAACCTAGGTTTTTCTTAGACCATGTTTTGTAATAAGGGGGAATGTGTCCGGTCATGGACTAGCGATATTCTAGGTACTTATTTAACAACTATTCTAGTACACAAATACACTATACACTAGGGTCCAATCCACTTCCCCGCTATTCGGCAGCCATTTTGCTTTTTTGTTGAGATATTCTTTATCTTAAAGTTATGAAAATGTGAATCCATTGTATCGTAATGTAAATGATAGACAATATTGTTGCCCTCCGAATAAGCCTACTTTTATCTCAATGTACGTGTGTACAAAAAAAGTCATATCTCTCAAAGTTTTGGTCCTACTGAAATAAAAGTAGGCTTATTCGGAGGGCAACAATATTGTCTATCGTTTACATTACGATACAATGGGTTCACATTTTCATAACTTTAAGATAGAGAATATCTCAACAAAAAAGCAAAATGGCTGCCAAATAGTGGGAAAGTGGATTGGACACTAGTGTATAGTGTATTTGTGTACTAGAATAGTTGCTATACAAGGTGTAATATAAATAACGCACAACCTCTTAATGGGTCACTGTACTCATCATTATAAACAACTTTTACTATGGGACTGGCTAAAAGAAATTGCGAAAAAAAATCAGCTGTACAATAACCCGATTTTGGCCCATAACAGTGGTAGAAATAAAACTCATCAAGATCTTCGGGTTCCCAACCCGTACAGCCTTCATGGGCCCAGTTCTTACATTTAAGACATTGCACCCTGCATCGCTCCTTCGCGAGTATAAAGATACACTTGTCAATTCCAAAGAATATTTGATCAATTGACCATTAAATTCTTTTTTCTTATTTATTGTTGTCGAGCACGCACCGTCGTCATTGAAAGTTTGTTGACAAACTGATCAGGGTGACCAAAAGCAGCTATCGAACGCGCTCTTAAATTTGAAACGTGTGAAAGAGGCTGTACTGCCTTGTCCCGGTTTTACCGCCATACCCGGTTTTGGACTAATCTCCCCTATATTTTAGTCTTTCCTTACGGTTTCCTGCTAAATTGGCGAGAAAACCACTTCACAAAAATCTCCAAGATTTCTAGCCTCAAAAAAACTAAAATCAAACACCCTATAGCCGTCACTCCGCAACCCTATCCCAGAGGCAATTATGAAGGCGAGTGAACTGCAATCAAAAACGTAACAAAACCAAGTTTAGTCGAGAAATGTTTGTTAATATTTCATAAGCTATCGAATTAGGTGGCATGTTAATCACCAGATATTCAACCCCTTATAATTACGGCAAAAACAACGGTCCTAAACGAAAAAGCTTAATCTAATTTTAATTTTAATAATATCAAACCGCTAGGGATGCTCCTGGATTTCCTCTTGGTTTGTTGTGATGCTGAAATTTGTTTTTAGTTATAAATAAATATGTACGAGTTACGTTGTACATTAAACTCTTGACTAATACTTCACATTAATTGCGCTTACGCACTGCATCCGATCCGGATCCGTGAAAATACGGATATAAAAAACTCGGACCGAATTCGTTTATTGCTTTTCGCACTGCTTCTGATCCGAATTCATGAAAATATGAATCTAGAGTCTAAAAAGCTCGTACCGAATTCGGATATTGCTTACGCACTAATCCGATCTCTGATCCAAATCCAAGCAATTCAGGGGCCATCTTTGGCATATGTCCGACTTGAATCCGAGGTAATGCGAAAGCGTTCATACAAACAGTACTACGGCTACTTCGGTCCGTCAATATTTCGTCCGAATTCGGGACTCACAGATGACGGAGAGAAATCGGATGACGGAAGTCAGATCTAGTGCGTAAACTATCATACAAATAATTCTATTACTACTTCGGAA
Source organism: Amphipyra tragopoginis (assembly GCA_905220435.1). Classification (NCBI taxonomy): domain Eukaryota; kingdom Metazoa; phylum Arthropoda; class Insecta; order Lepidoptera; family Noctuidae; genus Amphipyra; species Amphipyra tragopoginis. The sequence continues at coordinate 6,650,788 of HG991991.1, read as the reverse complement.
CGTAATTTCACGGATTCGGATCGGATGCAGTGCGTAACCGCTCTAAAAGTTAAACGTTGTAATTATTTATGTCAACATTAATTAAATTACAATAATAATTTCCCTATTGAAAATTTCTATTTCCCTTGGTCACGACATCACGCGTGAGCGGCTGGACCGATTTCGCTAATTTTTTTTGTGTTGTGTTCGTAATTGTCAGGAGAAGGTTCTTATGAAAGAAAATTTTGGTATAAAAAAAAAAAAAACAAAATTATCTTAGTATGTCCATATTCTTCATTTGTTTACCGCATGCATGAAAATGGTTTTACCTTTTTGTTACTATTTTGATTTTGTTTCTGAAGGTAGGTAGTAAGTAGGAAAAAGTGCATTGCAACGCATGCCGGGGTACAGATAGTAATTTTATATTTACAAGCAATAAAACCTTTACAGTAATTGGTTGTCTACTCATTCAACATAAACATAACAATAGCCTAACATTCTTCACTCTTGGGCATATACCCCAACATGATACTTAGATCTGACAAGATGTATGAACGTGGACGAAGCGATAGGAGTTTGTAAGGATCGTAGCATGTGGCGTTCTACAGTTTCTGTCTACCCCCATGGGAAAAAGGCGTGAGTCATTGTATGTATATCAGGTCTATCTATTCATACACGAAATATTTTAAGGGATACATCTATAGGTGGTAAAGAAGCCATCAGTGGCGAAGGGTGAATTTTCTTAAAAGCCGACCAATTATTTGTTTAAATGATAATTGAAAATAATAGATGCTAGTATTTGCCACATTTCGAAAGGGAAGCCGATAGGAATCGAGTTGTATGAAGCCTTCGCCACTGGAAGCCATATAAATAAAAAAAAAGAAAAACTAAGTATTTTTTTTTATTAAATAATTTAAATTTACTTCATTCACGTATCAAATACTGGCTCATTACTATTTTCATCATCCATTACACTAGTTTCTATGTAGTATTTATTGTCAATGAAGCGGGCAAAAGAATTGTCATGAACATTGAATTCACTCTCACACTCGACAAGTTTTCTCTACATTGTGTATCCCAGTGTTCACGGCTGTGGAAAAAGATGACGGGCCTCTCCAAGAAGGGAGATTGCGCTGGGTAATCTGGTAACCAATACGTTCTTACACCGATATAGGTAGGTTTTCAGGACTATGTATCATATGGGTGTTAAGCTATGTCTACACCAGTGCGCTTTCATGGTCATCTTGTGTCTTCGTTTGAAGCATGCGTGAAGCGCCATAGCGCATGCCTTAATACTAGTTCGATCACAATGCTGCCCTATTAATCATAAACTGTAAATTACCTAAACAAAACACTCGCACAATTTCTAAATTAAACATAAATAAACTTGAACAAGATTTACGCGTCATCAATTTCGAGCCAGTCTACAATTCTGCTGATCCGCAGTTTTGTATGTTTTATGTAATAGAAAATATAAGACATGCAATTCAGAAAAATACAGACATATCAACATTGAGCCGTAAAAATTGTAACATAAAACCCTGGATCACGACAGGTCTTATTCGTTGTATGAAACATAGAGATAAACTGCACATGAAGGCTAAATCCCGTCCAGATAATGCAATACTGCAACTGTCGTACAAAAGGTATCGTAATTTCTGTAATGATCTCCTTAAAAAAGTTAAAACCAACTACGATAAAACTGCACTAGAAAAGGCTGGAACAAATAGTAAACATATCTGGAAATTTATTAAAAATGTAACTTATAGGTACCTCGAAACAAAATGAGTCATCTTCAGGTTTATTAAAAGCGCACTCGACACCGCTGACATCTGCTAACTTAGCAAATAATTTCTTTGTTAACGTCGGTAAGAATCTGGCAGAAAGAAATCGGGTTCAATCACACTATCCAACAAGCACGCCTTTTGCATGTAACCCCACCTTAACATCCTTTGCCCTGCTAGATACTGACGAAACGGAGGTAGAAAGAATAATCATGACTTTGAAAGACGACTGTGCAGATCGTTGGGATAATATATCGAATACAATCATCAAGCAATTCAAGAATATTTTAGTTCCACCACTGACTTATATTTTCCGAATGTGCCTGTCTTTGGGTCTTTTTCCCGAGTGCCTCAAAAAAGCAGTTATTGTCCCTGTATACAAAACAGGCAGTAAACAGCAAGTAACAAATTATAGACCAATTTCATTATTGCCTTCCATGTCAAAAATTTTGGAAAAAATTATAAATAAAAGATTATTCAAATATCTGGAGGATAAATCAATTTTGTCAGAGCGTCAATATGGATTTAGACCTAAAGTTTCAACTGCCGATGCCGTTCATCATCTGACTGACTATCTAGCCCAAGAACTTGACAAGGGTAACCACACAGTAGGAGTTTTCCTGGACCTCGCCAAGGCTTTTGACACAGTCTCCATTCCTATTCTGTTGCGCAAGCTTGAGACAGTGGGCGTAAGAGGCATTCAACTGAAACTTCTCAAAAGTTACTTAGAAGACCGAACCCAGTGCGTTAAAATTGGCAATATTCTCAGCGCAGACGAAAAAAACACATCCTTTGGTGTGCCCCAAGGAAGTATTTTAGCGCCTACTCTATTTTTAATATACATAAATGACCTCTGTAATCTTAACCTAGAGCACGGCACTATAATATCTTACGCTGACGACACTGCCCTCCTTTTTTCTGTTGAATCGGAACATGAAGTCTACAAGTTTGCGCAACACGGTTTTAATATTGTAAATAAGTGGCTTCAACATAACTCACTAACACTAAATGCTGCTAAGACAGATTATATTAAGTTTTCAATTCGCAAACAAACACCTGTTTTACCCTCAACGATGTATGCTCACTGTTGTATGGTCCCTGCAGATTGCCTGCTCACGTGTCCTAATATTAATATAACTAATCAAATAAAATATCTAGGAATTATAATAGATGAAACCTTATCTTTTAAACAACACATAGAAGCTTTAAATGGTAGAATGCGTAAGCTAATTTTCGTTTTCAAAAAACTACGTCATATTGCAGACTCAAAATTAATTAGGCGAGTTTACCTTGCTCTCTGTCAGTCGATTTTGACATACTGCATTACCTCTTGGGGTGGAGCAGGTAAATGTTTGCTCCTAACTATCGAGAGAGCTCAAAGAGCGATTCTCAAGGTGTCTACTTGCCGCCCTTTCCTGTTTCCCACTAACCTACTCTATAAATCCTGTGAAGTACTAACAGCACGACAGTTATTCATAATGAGCATCGTATTAAAACAACACGCAGCCCTCCCGTACAGCAATGAATTCACTAAAAAGAGACGGAAAGACATAGTTTGCCCTACAAAAAGTACAAAACATGCTTTCGCAGCAAAATTTTTTGTCTTCTTAGGACCATTACTTTATAACAGACTAAATGCGAGAGCCAAAATTTATTCTCTAAATTATAAAAATTGCAAAAGAACTCTCAAGGAAGCTCTTCAAAGTATGTCCTATGAAGATACAGAGAAATTATTAGTTGTACTTAAATAAAAGTGTACTTGTACTAATTAAGTTAAGCTAAGTTAGGATAGTTACTAAGATTTTAGCAAGTAGGATTTATTGTACTATTTACACCTTTTTACATACCTATTAGATGATTAGATTATTTTATAAGTAATGTGATTATTTAGAAATATTATACCTTGCCACGCCTGAAGCACAGGATGACCTAGTTCAGGCACATAACACAAGTGATTTTTTCGTAGATTTAAGCAAATTTGTATTTAGTATTTTACCTTTTTACCTGAATAAACTTTTTTATTATTATTATTTATTAGTTCGACAAAAGCGCATGCCCCTAGCGCACGCTAATCCGTCCAACGACTGACAGAGGCGCACCGGTGTAGACGATAAGCTGCATGCGTCTTATGGCAATCAATATTGCATGCTCCTGACGCAAGAGGAATTGAAAGATGAAAACGCAAGATGAACATGAAAGCGCACTGGTGTAGATGTACCATTAGATGCCTAGCATATGCTGAGTTGGTAATCCTTTCGGCAAGGGCATGCTTGACAGCATAAAACGTGTAAGTTTTTTTTTATGATTCTATTGTATACGCTGTCGTTGTGTCTTTGACTGAGTTTCTTCATTTCTTAATGAGTTCATCGGAGGCCAAAACAACCTAATCTAATTTTGTGCAATGATAGGAAAATGTACGAAAAACTTAAAACTTCTCCATAGTCACACGACAAAACCATAAAACCTCCTCGCTACTCTTGAAACAAAAGAAAAAAGCCATCCCATTCAATTTACGTGACGTCATTCAATTACCTGGCACTTAACACCGTCCACCATCCATCTCAACTCCAACTTTAAATGAACATAATATTTTAAGAGGAAACAGATCAGTATAACAATCCATCTCTTTTCTCAGCTGCCTAACACACTCCATTGCTGTGGCAATTTGTAAAAGTTAACTCACTGTGTACCAAACTTAGGGAAGAACTACCATTTTGTTTTGACACACCGAAGACTATACACCTCCTTCTAAATGTAGGAATGATTGGTGTTCCGCGAGAGGGGTGGAAGCTCAACTAAGGTTGGTCAGAAAGAAATGATGATTAGAACCATTTATCATTTTAATACGAATCCCGCCCTTGTTAATAGGGTGTTTGGGGGATTAATAGATGTAACATTATTTTCATTGTTAATTTTGTGGGTTTGTTATATGTAATTTCGCTGTGTCGGTCATTCGCAATGAATTTATTATGAGCCTATCTGGTTGAGAAAGGGTTAATTTTAATGTTGCTTTGTTTGTGTTTTAGAAGGAGAAATGTCAACGATATTAATATGGTATGTATGTATCATAAAGTCGTTTTAATATAACACTAGACAAATAAAAGCCATTTTAGTAAGGTTTATGAAATTAAGTAACATGTTTGATTCCAGCAGGAATGCAACACAGAGACCCGTCGCCCGACTATTACCAAGGGGTCTACTACCTAAGCACGAAGTCCGTGGTTTCGGCCTTAGTTACGAGCGTTTCCTAGTCCCTATCACCTACGCACATACTATTAATTCGGTGCCCGAACTAAGAATGAATGACAACACGATTTGACAGTTGTCCCTACTACCGGTGTGTTTTTACCCGTCCGAAAAGTTGAACTTGACACTTGTTTTGTTCACTCCTACGTTTCGGGCTACTTTCGGACTGGCGACTAACTTCGTTGACGGACTTAGGGAGTAGGTCCCCTGGCCCGAGAAGGCAGCGCGCCATGTTCCGCGTGCTTCTGTGGGGCTAGATCCCACAGATGGAGAGGTCCGCCAGAAGCTGGCAGACCGAGGCTTCAGGTTAGGAGGAGGAACACCGTAGGTTTTTAGCCGGTAAGAGTCCGGCATAACCCTCCGCCTTCACGAGGCGTAGGGTAGCCATGAGGATTTTTCCAAAAAAGGGAAATATTTTGATAAACCTAGCCTGGCGTCGACTACAGCCGAAACGCGTCGCATCGCAGTGAGTCGAGTCGAGTCGCATTTTAGTTCTTGTGCGTCCAACTCAGACGAATCGAATCGAATCGTTCACAAGTAGGTTGTTTTTGCATGATGGACAGCTCGGATGAGGAAATGTTTTTATTTCAAATACTTTTTAATGAAGAAGAGGAGAATAGGAGAAAAAAGAACCACTAATATCCAGACTTGAAAAGAGACCCTGACACTGTTGTCATTATCTTTCTATACAAAAGCTGTCAAAACGTAAAAAAATTCCTCAGACAAAAGTTATCTGAAAATTGAAATATCAGCCCTTAAAAAAATACCGTGTCCCGATAGGTATCGGTACTCATAGTGCCAAAAAAGCGACAATACGAAATTCTAAACCCGAAACCGTAGGAACACTAAACACATATTTCTGTTGGTTTATGAAACATGCAAAACGTACCCGTGCCCGTTGTATTTTATACGACATTTTGTCATCTGCCCACCCTTGCAAGACGTGGTTTGGGTGCGTAAAGCGCAGAACATCTAGTAACTTATGTATTTGTGTTAAACTTTTGTTTTTTGTACATTGCTTCTGTTTTTTAGCTGAAGCTGAAAGAGAAAATAAAGAATAAAAGGGGAATGTTTAGAAAGTTCACCTTGGATTAAACGTAGTACTTGTCTCCGGTACTTATCTGAAGGGTAAATGAACGCAAGGAAAAGTGACGTTCAGTTAGAAATATTTAATATTTATAATATATAATAGAAATATTTATAAAGACTTTTCTGAGAAATATTGGGACTTTATATGTAATTATGGAACCACATTTAAATTTGGTGAAGATCTGATGAAGACCCTCGGAGATTGACAATGGAACTCTTCAATGGATAACAGCAAATTACCCGGGATTGCTGTAATTGAATGTTTGTGTATTGTTTATGCCACTTAAAATAGGAAAATAAAATAACTTAAAAAAAGTAAAAACCGACTTCAAAAAACGTACTTAAAAAAAACTAAAAAGAGTAAAATAATTACCATAATATAAAACTAACAGTTTCAGAAATCGGTGCCTTCAATTTGGTTCAGTGTAAAATTGCACCGACTTTTGAAACTGTTAGTTTTAAAATATGGTACTTAATTATTTTACTCTTTTTTGTTTTTTTTTAAGTCGTTTTTTACTTTTTTAAAGTTATTTTATTAAACTGTGCATATAAGTAGACTTGTAAGCTAATTTTATCTGTGATATCTACAAATGTACGGAAAGGTATACTATGTCAAGTTATGGGGTCTTTGCTTCATTATTTGTAAAGCTGCAAGAATCTTAATTTTAACCAGTAGGTAACACTCGGTAAATTATTAAATTAAAAATTAAATTAAAATTTCTTTATTGACATTTTTCGTACATACAATTATTTGAAATCCCTGGCCCCTGAGCTAGTATAATACTGTATTACAGGAGCCAGTTATAATAGTTACACAGTAATGCCAACAGCAAAATCAGCAGAACCAAGAAGACATTTTTCAAATCATAGGAATCGGCCATTATTGTTCTGAAATCGTAATGAGCGAGCATTGTGATCAAAATGATCAATGCTCGTTCCTTTGCTGTATGAGAAGAGGCCTTTATCCTGTAATGGGACAGTTATAGGTTAAGAAAGAAAGAATGAAAAATGCGTTTATTGTCCGTCCGTCCGTCCGTCTGTCACCAGGCTGTATCTCATGAACCGTGATAGTTAAACAGTTGAAATTTCCACAGATGATGTATTTCTGTTGCCGCTATAACAACAAATACAAAAAACAGAATAAAATAATATTTAAAGGGGCTCCCATACAACAGACACGTTTTTTTTTTTGTCGTTTTTACAGATAATGGTACCGAACCCTTCGTGCGCGAGTCCGACTCGCACTTGGCCGGTTTTTTTATTTTTAAACTGCATATAAGTAGACTTGTAAGCTAATTTTATCTGTGATATCTACAAAAGTACGGAAAAATTACAGCAAAAATACACCTTAAAACTAAAAAAAACAGATACCTAACAATGATTGTATTGTAATGCCAAAAGAGCCTCAGCTCAGCATAATGTCAGATGATAACACTAGGTGTATGTACCACCTGACGCTGATTCACAGCTGCAACCCACGAGTGCCATACGCTAGAATAATAAACACATAAGAACAAACATTTATTTATTTATAGATTTATGAAACTAAACCAGCGATGTACATCGCACTTATACGGTGTTTAACAGAGCTGGAGTAGCCAATGATACATAGCCAATAAAATATTCTAAAACCGTCCTGTTTCGCATACGTCATGTATCGGTGGCTCGCGTGCGCTGAATGCGATGTCACCACACTGTCTGTTATTTATAGCAATAAATATGTAATATCTGGGTAATAAACTAGATATAAAATCGTATGAGCGCAGGGTAGTGTAGCTGGTGGTTTTAGGAATGTTTGTTGAAATGAGTAAATACGGTATAATTTGAACTGATTTTTTGTCGACCGTTACAGATCATCTTTCAATCTTTAATGGGGGATTTACAAGGGTCGATTTTAGCCGTGCGGCAAGTCAACAGTCGCATCGCTTGTAAAAATTGAACCGCCACCCCATTTACACCGGTCGACAAAAATCGCAGTCGAGTTGTTCATTTCTAGCGGAAAAATACAGCGCAAAACACACCTCATGCGGCTAGCGATCGCCTGCAACTGACCAATTTACACTGTCGAGTGTAGTTACCCGCGGCATGCGGCTTGTCGCCACACGGCAAAAGGCGGATGGCATCCAACTTTGGGGCTTGCGATTTTAGTCACTTGCGGCCCAGTCGAATTATCATTTAGATCATATATCATCAACCAGACACAAATTCAGACTCCGGGCTGAAAAATTCCACACGGAAAAACACAATAACGCTTTGTCCCACCTGAGGATCGAACCCAAGACCTCACGCTAAACTGTCGTGCTTGCGACCACTAGACCAACGAGGCAGTCCTCGTTTTTAGGGTTCCGTACCCAAAGGGTAAAAAGGGACCCTATTACTAAGACTCCGCTGTCCGTCCGTCCATCTGTCACCAGGCATATCCGTATCTCATGAACCGTGATAGTTAGACAGTTGAAATTTTCACAGATGATGTATATCTCTGTTGCCGCTATAACAAAAAATACTAAAAAACAGAATAAAATAAATATTTAAGGGGGCTCCCATGCAACAAACGTGATTTTTTTGCCGTTTTTATAGATAATGGTATGGAACCCTTCCTGGAGGAGCTTCCAGGAGCTCGTGGCTAAAATAATTACAGCCGCATAGACCGATCTTCCGGGTTAAGCCACGCTTGCCGAGGTTGGTCTGTGGATGGGTGACCATTTACCATAGCGAGTTTCCTCCGTGCCTCGGAAAGCACGTAAAGCCGTTGGTCCCGGCTGTCATTTGTAGATCTTTGACAGTCGTTACTGTTGGTCAGAAGCCAGAAAGTCTGTCAACCAGTCTTACCAAGAGTATCGTATTACCCAGTTACTGGGTTGTGGAGGTCTGATAGGCAGTCGCTCCATGTAAAATACTGATATTCAGCTGCATCCGGTTCGACTGGAAGCCGACCCCAACATAGTTGGGAAAAGGCTAGGCAGATGATGGTACGGAACCCTTCGTGAGTGAGTCCGACTCGCACTTGGCCGGTTTTTTCAGTTTTATATGTAGGTATTGAGCGGACTAATTTGCAACCCCCTACATACTGTGTCCCTGGCAGCTGCCCCTAAATACGACACTGGGAGAACGTAAGGTCTCCGGCAAAGATAGGCATCCCCCCTAGAGTGGGCAAAAGTTAACAAAAACCAACACAAAAGGCGACTAAGGCTGGACATCCACCAGAGCTGTGCGAGGAAAATGTGCGGTGCGAAAATGTGTAGCGAGGATGTGAAACGGTGTGACCCTTTCCACCAGAGCTGTGCGAGGAATGTGTAATGCGTAACGTGTTAATGTGTGCAAAGGATCATCTACCTCTTCCAAACACCATCTATTGACTGACTGGTAGGCGTATATTTTCAAATCCGTCGTTTCAAAATGTCTTTTCAAAACGTCTTTTCAAAACGTCTTTTTTTAGGGTTTCGTACCCAAAGGTTAAAACGGGACCCTAATACTAAGACTCCGCTGTCCGTCCGTCCGTCTGTCACCAGGCTGTATCTCTGTCATCATGAACCGTGATAGTTAGACAGTTGAAATTTTCACAGACGATGTATTTCTGTTGCCGCTATAACAGTAAATATAAAAAACAGAATAAAATAAATATTCAAAGGTTCACAAAAAAAAAAATGTTGTCGTAAGGAAGTCTCCAGTTTTTGTCTCTGTTCTTTGAAGTTTAGGTAAATTAGCTCACCTTTTTCCGATCACTGATAATAACCAACACTGATAACACAAGAAATGGTGATAGTGCTTTTTGAAAGAGGTTATATGAAAGTGTTTTTAATTGGTTTATAATAAAGAGGTCGCGACTAAACATGTATCATAGATTTTATAAACAAATCCCTTTTTAAATTGGGCAGGGTCTCTGCTAAATACAAAAAAATAAGTTCTAGTTTCGACTTTACCTTCTAGTTACGACTTACACCCTTTATACAACAAAAGAAGTTTGATTAAACGTAAAAAAATACCGATACCAAACTCCGTCCGTTCTTAAGCAACTAAAATATCGTCCACACTTTGACCGTAAGTGTAATAAAACTTTCCTATAAGCTTGTTTACAAGCACACGTATTTACTATTTATATACTGTAAACGGGAGTACAAAGGAAGTAGCCACACAGGAGTGAACCGCTGCTATTCAAACTTGGGTTCGTGCTCGGAAGTATGACAATGCTTCAGTGTACGCCAATGTGAGTACACCTTTAGGTACGGATGTCGGGGTGCTAAGATGGCGCTTGCGGTTTTGTTTTGTTTTTGGCTGCTGCATGAGTTTTGTCTCATGAGTGGTTGAGTAGCTAAGGCCTGTATTTATAAGGTATTTATAGACAGCTCTCTTTTGAGGGATCTTCCAATCAACCTTCTTCTTGATCTTCAAATCAACTACCATAAAGTAGAATACAAAAAGACAACTTTTTTTTTAATTTCTTACTTTCTTATTAATACTAGCCTAGCTGTACCGTTCCGTGCGTTGCAATGCAGTTTTTCCTACTTACTACCTATCTACTACTTACCTTCTAACTACCTTCAGAAACGAAATCAAAATAGTAACAATGTTAGTTTAAACCATTTTCATGCATGTTGTAGTGGGACAAATGAGGAATATGGACATACTGAGATAATTTCGTTTTTTTTTTAATATTAACGTTTTCTTTCATTCGAACCTTCTCCTGACAATAACGAACACTACAAAAAAAATTAGCGAAATCAGTCCAGCCGCTTACGCGTGATGCCGTGACCAAGGGAAATAGGTATTCATTTTTATATACATAGATTACATTTGACAGGTATCTCTCAAATAAGAGCTGTTTATTAATACGGGCCTTAGTTCCAGAGGCAATTGGAGAAGGAAAGAAAGATAGGATTTAATGTAAAGCAGCAGGCAAGTCTTTGATTGCACGCTATGAACTCAGTGACGCTGTCTTTACGGTGTAGCTGGTTCGTGTCCATTGTTGTGTTATTGTTGCTAAACAAGTGGTAATTGGCAGATTGGTAGTCACCATACGTTTTTATTAGTACACAAGTAGATATTGTTTATCGTACACTATAGTACCAAGATATAGTAAGTTTCTGTGACTGACTATGCATCAGTTCTAAACACGAAGTCGGCCATTTGGCCACCGTAACAGATTTACTGGGTCAACGATGTCCTTATAAAACTAGTTTTGTAATAACTGAAACTACAATCTGCATACACAATCATAATCAACAGCTTGATATTACCCACTGTTATGGGGGTATAAGGGTGTTTTTCCACCAGAGATTTGCTATGTAAAAAACGTAGCTTAGTTGAATCAGTTTCCACCAGTGCTACGCTATGTGGACCAATCAATATGATTGGTGGATATCAAACGCATCCATAGCAACGTTGCATAGCATATCTCTGATGGAAAGGCACCCTAATCCTCCTTTCTTCAACACCAACAGTCTTTGTCCGAATAAACAATAACTGATGTATGTGTGTGTGTGCATGAGATTCTGCAGCGCAGTCTTACCGCCCATCGCCTAGTGCTAGTGCTATTGTTTCCAACGCAACCTAGCTTAGTCTAACCTACCCTATATAGTAGCCTAGCACGCTCTGCCACGATAAGGAATACGTCACGAATTTGTCCGAATCTCTCATACAAAATCGACAAAATCTGTGAAATGCTTTGTCGCTGAAGTTTGTGCTATGCCTGCTAGCTAAGTCTGGTGCAATCTAAAGCAACCAAACATGACTGAATATCAGTATTTAATAAAAATTAAGTACCTAAGTAAGTTTCTCAAGCACGTATATAGGTAAATTGTTTGGTCCGAGTCCGCAGCGCAATCTTACCGCCACCGCCAACCGTTATTGTTCCCAGCGGGGCGGCGCGCGAAATTCAGCGCACTACGCCAACACACCTACACTTTGCAAACTTTATTGCTCACAAATTGTATGCATTATTTATTTAATTTGAAAGCGAAGAAACCCAAGCGCGATCATACGCCTCCGCGCGGAATGAGGGCGAGAATGCAAAAATATAAATAAGTCCGCTATTCTCCTGTAAAGGTAATGCCATATTGCTTTGTTGGAAGTGATTTTTAAGTGTGTAATGTAGCTTCGTTTTAAAGATGCAATAAAAATAAACTTTTAATTTGTCAACTTTTTATATCAGTTTTAAGTTACAGGTTATTCTTTTTTTTTCTTTGTCATTTGGTTATTTTACTTAGGGCTGATTTTTCAATACAATAGCTATCAAAGCATTATTCCCTCAGATAAAAGTTATCTGACGATTGAAAAATCGGTCCATACAAAATAATCTGGCGAAATAAAATATAGGTATAGGCTCCACGAAGGTAGTGTATGAACAAAAGTAAATAGGTACACAACTAAAGCATACAATCACGACGTCTGTGGTCTAGTGGTTCGAGTGTCGGACTGCTGATCACGAGGGGTTCGATTCCCACAGGACACAAATATTTATGTGATGAACATAAGTGTTTGTGTTGGTATGGGTGTTTCTTATGTATTATAAGTATGTATTTACAAAAAAAAAGTATATAAGTATTATATCCATTGTCTAGTACTAGTAAGCCAACTCGCAGAGGCCCCTTAAGTAGCTTTAGATGATCTCTCTTAAATTCACGGCTCATCTTCCGTGCGGAAGATGTCTGGTCCTTTGGAAGGCATACACGGGGACACAGGTCCAACGCGCAGAGGCCCCTTTGAGAACTTTCATCTAAAATGGGGTGGGGCACCAACCGGGAACTATCCACGGCTGCACTATTGAAGTACAGTCATGGACCGTTCCAGGTGGGTGCAAGACTATTGTAAAATGTGGTGAAAAATATCTGGTCTATGGGAAGGGGTGTTAGGTGGACTGATAACCTCTATTGCCGGAAGAAAACGGCGTCTGCCTTTCAAGCTTAAATTTGAAATATACTGGCAGACGGTGACTCGCCAACTCACTAGCTGGGCCCCCTGAAAAGCCGCCAGTATATAGGCGAAGAGGGCAACAAACGTGTGAGTGGCTAGAGGTGTAGAGAGGTGTGGCCCCGGTTTCGCCATCGCGGGTCTAAAAGACCCGGAGTGGGTTTCCCCGCTATTACGCCATTAGACACTTCCACCTCCGAGCATATAGCTCTGGCGGCCCCCCTCTGGACGGCCGATAAAGGCAAGCCAGAGTTGAGAATCCTGCGGGCACTCTTGGAGTTCCACTCCAGCCAGCCAATAAAGGCAAACTGAAGGCGAGGCCCTGACCGACTCTCTGAGGCAATAAGGTACGCAGTGTCGCCACTAACCAACAGCTCGCCACAAGCTGCCCTGCGGTTTGTAAGCTTTTCAGTAGACCTCATTATACATTTTTTATTATATGATGGGGTTGTAGAAAGCTAGTCTAATGTTCCCTCCGGTTTTACGTTAATCTCATGGTGAGGTAACGCCTTTCCCAGAGGGGGAAGATGATTATTATTATTGATCATAATTTTACTACGATATTTAAAGCAGCTTTACCAAATGAGGCGCTGTATGCTAGCACAGAATTTTAAACACTACTTATCCCTCTTCCTATACCTATAAATTTTCAGGAACACAAAATCCTAAAAGCTATTTTAATATTGGATAATACTGTAGATAATTTAATATAAATCTCCGTCGCCAATGTGCCAACGTCTTAAGCAGCCTTCTGAGCCACGGATGTACGCTAAGTAACATTTCTTGTGGCCCAAATGGGCTCCACATCTCGCCTCCCGCTGTAAAAAATCGCGCACACACAAATTGTTACTGCATTCTGCTGGCAAATCTTTTGGAAATACGAAATGTAACTTGATTATTGAAATAAAGTGTTGAAGATTTGTTCAGCATATGATATCCGAAGAGTTAGGTGTACTTTGTACACTTATAGTGCTTGTACACTTCGTTTAAGATTTCGCTTAACACTAGGGTATTTGACTGAAAAAATCGAATTAGTCCGTCAGGTAGATTATCAAAAAATATTTGACCAGTATTTTTTCTTTTGTTACGTAAACCAAAATTGACGAAGATACGACACTTTTAAAGATGGCAAAACGTCTTATGCAAGTAATTTTTACTTGCTTCTGACGTCACAAGTCCAATCCCGCTTTCGACTTTTGATGCGTTTTATCCACAGAACTTATAATAAGAGGGTTTTATCCACAGAACTTGGTTTTATCCATTGATTTAGACTAAGTCAGTGGTTTTATCTTTCCAAATATTAATAGATTTAACAAAAGAAAAAATACGTGTCCATTATTTTTCAAAACTCTAACTGGCGGAGTAATTAGATTTGGAATTTATTGATGCTGTCAACGTGCCTATTACATACGAACACGTCGTTATTCTAAACCATGGTAAAATAATATGCTACGCCAGGTATTCTTTGTCTGTGACAGATTGGTCACGTGATTGGCCCAAAACTACGTCATGGGTTGTGGGTGCTGTCAGTATGTGTAAATAAACTACCCGAGTAAAATGCATGCACTTTAGGTGCTTCTATAAGAAGCAACTCTGAACTAGTAACTTTATACAGCTTAATTTAGTAGCTTAATAGATGAATGACAATTTATTTTATCATCATCACCATATCAGCCTATTGCCGTCCACTGCTGAACGTAGGCCTCCCCCAGAGATCGCCAACCATCCCGGTCTTGGGCAGCCTGCATCCATCCGCTGCCAGCCACCTTCTTCAAATCGTCGGTCCATCGTGCCGCAGGATTTATTTTATATTCATTATGAATTCAAAATCTTCTTAATTTTATTGAAGAATCAATGGCAACACTGATCGTGACATTCGTGACGTAGTCTTGGGCCATCGTGTGAAAGGAAGGTGTTATTATACCATGATCTGAACCAAACATGAGTCGCCGAACAGAAAAGATTTTGTCGGTGGAAGATCGCTTAGTATTATAAATATTACAACCCCCTGATTCAGAACGATTCAACTAGACAGTTGTCGAACGATTCGGTAAGCTATCTCTTTTTCTCTCGTTACAAGAATCGTAGACGGAACGAGATAACAAACCGAACCGGTCGACAACTGCTAATCGAAAAGGTTCTGAATCGGGGGCAAGTCTTAAGTAGTACCTAAAATATCTCCTCAATCATCATCATTCAGCCGAAAGACGTCCACTGCTGGACATAGGCCTCCCCCAAGCATCGCTACATCTACCGGTCCTGTGCTCTATGTTGGGGAGGTTTGCCGTAATCGCCACACTTGGCGGGTTGGCGATCGCAGTATGGTTGTTAAAATACTCGGAGAACGCTGCTGCCCATTCTCTAGTGAATCCCTTAGTTGCCTTTTACGACACCCATGGGAAGAGATGGGGTAGTGCTATTCTTTACGTCTGGTACCCCACGGCACGGCATCTCCTCAATATCGTTGCCAAAGTAAAACAAAATATCGCAATGATTCAACGTAATTTAATGAGCAAATGTGGCGATAGAATACACATTAATTAAATAGTGCTGTGCCGCCTATAACCAGTCCACTTCATTAGTTCACGTGGCTGTTGTAAGGGACAACTAGCGAACGACCAAATACAAGGAAAATAGCAAGTTAGCTGTTGCTGGGCAATGTGTGACCAAAAAGGCGGTGACACTGCGTTCATCTGTACACCTGGTCATGTCAAATGACATGCTTATTTCTTTACAGAGTGAAATTATAGATAGGTACTATAAGAGATAGGTATAACGCAATACCAAATAGAGTAAAAGAATTAACATACAAATATTATAAGAACTGCGGCAATTGTAGTGTTGCGTGTATATGAATTTTACTGTAATTTGAGACCAGACAGCACCAGAGTTTCCCTTATCAGTCGCTATATCTCAATAAAACAAAAATGATGGTCCTTAGGAGGTCGGTATTTGGTGGGTTTACGTTAAGTAGGAGTGGGTGAATCCAGCTGCTAACAATTTTATTAGGGAAATTGAATCTCTCGTTAGTTTTATCTGAAAATTCATTCCTCATAGAGTAGTTGTCCGATCTATCCATCAGAAGGTCGAGGCAAAGAAAATAACAAAAAAATAACATAATATCTTCAAAACATACCATATTTAATCAAAAAAGTACAAAGAAAACTCCCAACCCACAATACCCCAACACTATCGTTCCCATTCTGCTTAAAAACGTCAATTATACTTCCTACTTTAGTTTTCCACCCCGACGCAGTCTATATTAAGTGAAATTGCGTCGTTACCAACAATAATGAGTTAGTTAGCCGCACGATTGTTTTAATACAAACTCGAGTCCGTGTAATGAACGCTATTTGTCTCGGTCGCACTGCCGCCGACGCCATCTTGGAACCTTTGGAGGGAAAACCTTGATGGATGTCAAACGTGTTTCCGAGCGCTGTTTTGGCGGGATATGTTTTTTTAGGTTAGGTTATGTTAAAATAAAATTAATACATAGTCTAAGTACCTATTCTTTGGAAAGTATAATTTAATTGAAAAAATTTGTTAGACAAAAATCTTGAATGTCGTTTAAATAATTTTATTATTTCCAAGGGCTTTTTTTCCTTTTTTTTCATTCTTTTTTTTTCTATGGCTCGCTCTGCTTAAAAGAGCTGATATTAGCATGTCATGCATGTCTTACTTCCGCAACTTTTAGGGATTTAGGTTTTAGCCATTTAGTAAGTTTAATAATATCATAAATTAAGGTGGAACTTGGTTCACTCGGGAGAACATTCATTGGAGTGAATGTTTATTTGTCTTTCATTTCACGTTCACTTTTGTTTCATTTTATGTTCAGACGCTTCGAGTGAAAGAAGCCAAATAAATGACCGAAAAATGTACCGTGCTATCTTTACGGCAAACTTGTGAAAACAACCTGATAAAAAACAAAGAAAAAAAGATGTTATAAATAATCAGATGGCAAGATTCACAGCGTGTAGGGCTAAACATTGCTACAAATCGACTAGCTATGTACCCCTTAGTTTCTTACGACAGCCACAAGCAAAATAGGGGGTCCTATTATGGGGAAAACACACCAATCTGCGAATACAAACATAATATTTGATTGTTATTGCATCCGTAAGGTAAATCTCCGTCACCCTCACCTACCTACAATTTCGCATAAAATTATATCACGCGAATAAATTTTAGAAACAATAAAAGAATATTTCTATTCAAAAAGGTTCTGAAACAAATGATGATGCAAAATAACTGTTTCTACTTGGTTCTGCCTAGCCTGTTCCCAACTATGATGAGGTCAGCCAGTCTAACCAGGTGGCTTAGTCCTTAAGTCCGTCAACGAAGTTAATCGCCCGTCCGAAAGTAGCCCGAAACGTAGAAGTGAACAAAACCAGTGTCAAGTTCAACTTTTCGGACGGGCAAAATCACATCGGCGGTAGGGACAACTGTCTCATCGTGTTGTCATTCATTCTTAGTTCGGGCCCCAAAATAATCGTTTGTCCGTAGGTGATAGGGAGTAGGAAACGCTCGACGAAACCACGGACTTCGTGCTTAGGGAGTAGACCCCCAGATGCGACTGAATACCAGTATTTTCCACGGAGCGACTGCCAACAGAACTCTGCAACCCAGTCACTGGGCAATGTCGATATCCTATGGTCAGTAGTGTCTATTTGGTGTAATTAATTAATTAAATAAATGGTGTATTTAATCTTAAAAGCACTAACAAAAGATGTGCTATGCAGCTAAGCTGCGATAACGTAAAACCTCAGCTACGAAACTATGTGACTGTTTCCACTGATGCTAAGCTATGTAGCTGTGCGAGGAAGATGCGCATCTCGAGCTATGTGACGTATCGACAATAGCGAAGGCACGAGGAGCGGCGGGCATAGCTACACCATTCGCGACCATCCATAGCACGCATCCATAGCTCGCATCCATAGCGCGCATCCACATCACACATCCTTCCATATAAAAAAACGTAGCTTAGTTGAATCAGTTTCCACCAGTGCTATGCTATGTGGACCAACGAATATGATTGGTGGATATCAAACGCATCCATAGCAACGTTGCATAGCACATCTCTGGTGGAAAAGCAGCTTTAGTATAATCCTATTTAATGCCATATAGTGAAGGAGAAGCTTCCCGCGTCGTGCATATAATTAATTAAAATAAGGATAGTAAAATCAGGAAGGTAATTTTATAAAGCACTAGATAAATCTTTTTTATTTTTCAATTTGCGTTCTTACTTCTAAGACTAATAGAGTACATATACATACAAAAATTTAATAATCCCTACTAATATTATAAATACGGAAGCAACTCTGTCTGTCTGTTACGCTTTCACACCTAAACCACTAAACCGATTTTGATGAAATTTGGTTCAGAAGTAGTCTGGAACCCGGAGAAGGACATTGGCTACTTTTATCCCGAAAAACGTAGAATACGCGATAAACGACATCCACGCGGGCGAAACCGCTTGCGACCGAGTAATTTATAAATATGAATAATAACAAGTGGGGAACGTGATGCGCGACTGACCGCTGATCGTGAACGTCACGCATTGTCTCGCGAGTCGGAGACGTTCACGGATAGGAGAATTGCGCTTGAGTTCTCAGCGCATCTGCTTCTAGGTCTCTAGAGACATCAGACGCTTCAGATCTTCGATTTTGACGACCACGTTGTCGCTGGCTTAAGCAACAGGATCCGCGTACGAAGTCGCGGGCAGAAGCTAGTATGAATAATAATTATGGGTTGGTTTATACATTGCAAACTTTTTGATTCAATTTATATTTAATTTTATACCCATCACTAGTTTTCGTAGACGATACTTATCTCACACAGTAAACATTACTTTGTCTAATGGTTTAGTAACACACAGCGACTTGCATGTGCAAACGGTTTGTGCAAACGTATTTGCACAAATAAGAATATCGTTACATTTCTTTCTCAACCTCGTATCTGAAAAATGCTGTGAACTCGTAATTGTTAATTTTATCTAAAATTCTTATTATTCATTCATTGTTTCGGTAAAGAAAAATTTACATTATATTAATTCAAGCATTATTTAAGTAATTTAACCATTTCCCTGTCCCGTGAATCACTATATGAACATCTGCATTGTTTAACTATTGTGTCTGCTGTCTGGACAGTGAAGTTGTTAATAAGTATTTTCTTTAAATATACAAGTATAAAATAAATATGATGTAAAACAGTTTTATATCGATCCTGTTAAACTAAGATTTTACAGATACGAGGTTGAGAAAGAAATGCAACGATATACTACAATACCGATTGCGTAAATGTTTGCACAAATCGTTTGCGCATGCAATTCGCTACGTAGCCGGACCATATAATATTACATTATTTAGTGCTAGAACGACTTTTCCAACCAACTCTCAAACACAAGATTGCGAGTGGTCAACTAAAAAAAAGCAACAAGTTTTTTAAATGACATCCCAGCAACCAGCTTCAGTCAAAAATCAAAGCAAGCGATGCACAAAGCCATGAAAATCAACGATGCACATCATAAATATCACACTGAACAATAAACAATAAGTCTGCACTTGAATGAATATCCCTCGCGTAACAAAAATTCGGAACAAAAAATAATACTCATAATAATACATCGAAATATGATGGGGGATGCACACCAACCCGAAAACGCAACCACGGGAGCTATACACAAGCAAACTTAAACCTTGTTACATCGAGATAAAGATGATGATTTAGTTTTTGGGGAGTAGGTAAAGGTTGGTAAAGTTCGGTATACATATCTGAACATATGCATGCATTAAGCAGGTTTTGGATCGTTTGCAAATTAATGTAAACAATACTATAGTTAGCCAGATTTTGGAGTGAAAAGGAGATTTGATATTGTATTTTTGATGCCTTGAGTATATTCAGCGTTATGTTTGTATTCTCGAGGGAGAGATCATACTTTTGTAGACCCACATTTAATAGCATTTTCCAATGAATGTTGCTAATGGCTGCTAGTGCATTGTAACAACACCAGCTACCTTTATGACCGTCACAAAGTGTGTATAGAAGGACAAACTGATAATACACTTGGGAGCAAAGAAATCGAGCCACTCCTTTTTTCACGTGTCCTGGTTATTAGTTTTAGTTTCATGAATTATAAAATTCAGAATACAAAAACCTAACCTCATTGTAAAGGTTATTAAACAACCTTTTAGGCGATATATGTTTAGAATTGATTTGTTCCATAATACCAAAAATAATAAGAATTATACCTACGTGAAAAATAGAAGTGGCTCGATTTATTTGCTCCTAAGTATGTTTAGGATTCCCTTCCTTGCCTTCAGTAGCTATGGATTTGGCTCGCTCAACGAAGCCTAGGCCATACCACTATTTTTTCTATTGTCCTCCTGTAGGTCGTCCTAGGGGACAGTTTCTACGTAACCGGGTAGTTATTGGCGAAACCTGAAGGATCTCCAGCCAGTGGGGGGAAGTAAAATACTTAACCTAAGCTAACTACTTGTACCACATTAACATCATGACTACCTGCAGCAACAGCACTAAGGGCGACCCCTAATGGGACTCGGACCTCGGCTTAGGGCGTTGCTGGCGGTGGCTTGTGGGGGGGAGACAGCTTGATGAGGGCTGAATTATCGGTGTTAAGGAAGAGCACCAAACGTAACTGGGCATTAAATACTGAAAATCGTTGTCTTTCGTTGCCTTGGTTATCAATCATCTGTATCAACCTAGACGCGCTATATTTATATATGTACTAGAGGTCGTCTACGGCTTCGCCCAAGTGGATATCGTTTATTGCGTATTCCACTTTTTCGTTATAAAAGTAGCCTATGTTCTTCTCCGGGTTTGAGATAAAGGGGTAAAGAGGTATACCAAGTTTCAACAAAATCGGTTCAGTAGTTTAGTTGTTATGAGGTAACAGACAGACAGAGGTATTTTCGCATTATAATATCAGTAGGGATATCGGATGAGCGGAATTTAAATATACATTGTATGATCTTTATACCGACAGTTGATTATCTTGAAACGGATGATCCAATTTCCATCAAATATAGCCTACAATAATCTCGATTAAACTAGCTTTCAAACAAAAAAAACCTATTTGAAATTGGTTCATCCGTTTCGGAGCTACGATGCCACAGAAAGACAGACCGACAACAGGACAGACCTCCGGTTTCTGATTTGAGAATTCGAGATAAGCAATACTTAAGTAATATTTGAGTACAGAGTTGTCAAAAAAATGCTTTAAAATCGGTAATTTTTTTGCTCTGCTCATCCTAAAATTCACAATTCAGAAACTTAGGATAGGCTTCCAACTTATAAAACCAATTTTTTGCGTCGAGGACCATAAAGTTGGTTACATTGTGATTAAGAAAAATGAAAAAAATTAATACGAGAACAACATGGAATGATGACTGTTCTAATAACCCTAACCTACTACATTCTACAACCTAAGTTTTTTAAGTTTTCAGTAAGGTAGGAATCTACAATTCATTTTCCATGGCAGATTAGAGATGACCAGTCCCAACTGACGGCGCCCATTCACGAACATGACGCAGGACGTGGCCAAGAAGTCTTTTTTTTTTTTAAGTTCGCATACAGCAAATAAATTATAAACTAAGCCCCACAAAACCGTAGGTTTGACTGTGGGATCTGGGGCCTAATTCTCCTAAAATAAATTGTTGCCAAACGCAATCGAACCACAACCGTCAGTTAGTTTTTGTTTTCGAAAACTTTCAAAATGATTGATTTTGTTTTTTGTGTCAAACAATTTGATAGCTTTTGAAATTGAGAACTGTCTGAATAAACGGTTCGGCCTTGGTTCGGTTGTGATTTATCAAGATTTATTTTAGGAGAATTAGGACCCAGTCCCAACTGACGGCCCCCATTCATGAACATGACGAAGGACGTGGCCAAGAAGTCTTTTATTTATTTTTATTTATTTTATTTTAAGTTCACATACAGCAAATAAATTATAAACTAAGCCCCACAAAACCGTAGTAATGGTTTGACTGTGGGATCTGGTGAGTCTTTATACACTTTTTGGTCTTGTCAGTGCAATCTCTATTATTGTTTATAACGAACAGTGATTTTCCAAGGTAAATACTTCTCTAATTGACGCACACTCAGTTCAAACAATTACCCTTTCACTTTGACTCAGGTAATCAAAAATCTAAGAATACTTGGGCGTTGATTTGTGAATTATAAATGATGTTTGTGCACGTAATGCGATTTCCATGTTTTTACCTGCGCCCTGCGAGTCGCTAAGCGGTGGATTCCAATTTATGATGACGTCTTGGAAGGCAGACAATTTTTTTTAAGTGTACGGTATTTGTTATGTTTGCATATTTGTTCAAAATTTTTATTGTATTTTTGTTAATTGTTGGATGTTGATAAAGACAGAATGAAATTTTAAATATGTTTCGCACTAAACGTATTTAGCGGGTCGTTTTGCAAGCAACAAGAATAATTGTTAGTCTAACAATTTTAATACACTAAACGTCTAATTCTCTACGTATTTTCTTAATGTAAGTGAACTGTCATTCTTTATGTAACTGTTCTTTTGCACCATGAGCGATACGAAGAAAAAAAAAATACACTTTCTTTCTTGCGTAGAATTGAACAGCGGATCGCTTATATAGGTAGACTGGAGGCTAGGAAGAAGAAACGTCAGTCGTAAGCCTGCCAGAGAGGTTAATCACAACGTGAAATTTTTGAAAAAAAACTGGATGAGCAAGCTAAACACATAGTAGAATGGTGTGCAGTGGGTGAGGCATAGGTACGTACCTATGCCTCACCCACTGCATACCCAACATTACGTGAACTAGGACTGAGAAGAAAGGTAAAGATTGAAGGCGACAACGTAGGCCGTCTATACCTACGTCGTGTCGTAGCACGTCTACGTACCAACGTTGTATCGTAGCACGTCTACGTACTTACGTTGCGTTGTAGGACGTCTCCATGCCTACGTTGCGTCGTAGTCCGTTTACGTACCTACGTCGCGTCGTAGCATGTCTACGTACCTACGTCGTAGCCTGATGCGTACTTAAAAAATGAGTGTTGTATAAATACGCTGATCTTCAATCGGTTTATATAAATCCACCGCTCATCCGCCTAAAGGCAAAAGCGAAACGTCACACGTTCGCACACAGCGTAATCAGATCAGGGGCACAAGTGAAATTGAATCGGCACCGACTTGACCCATTGCAATCTAACGTTAGATCCAAAAATTACCCTTAATACTTTTTATGTAGAGTGTAAAATCCGTTGAAAAATTATCGAACAAGGCGCCAAAAGAAATTAGACTTTGGGAATACAATAGTAAGGTTGTTATTTCAGTGTGTTAGGGGAGATGACTGCTTTAATAGGGGTGACCGGTAGATCAATGCTTATTTGTGTCTAATAGCAAAAAAACAACAGATGTAGGCATTTCACGGGTATAATAATGTACTTAGTTGGATTTTTATGGTGCCTTTGATCTGGTGTGGTCTCAGTTGGGTTCTACGCGAGTAGGCCGGGTCCCCAGTGATTGTATTGTTTGGACAAGAATTGTATGGGCTGCGAGTTTCATGTTTTTTTTTTATGTTTTCGTTTTTGGTCGTTGGACCTTATTTATTTTCGGAAGACCAACAGCAGTTAACAATTGAATTAGGTATAAGTTACGTGACAGTGCAGTACAGTTAGCCTAATGTTGGATGTAAGGTGACACGCTGACATTTAATTGGTTGTTTTACTAGATCAAACGTTGTTTAGATCATGGTCTACAATAAAAAAAAATATAAAGAAAAAAAAATCTTTGCTTTCTTATATAGTCTTGTTGCTCAAACGTGTTCAAACATTAACCGTAACATTAAAGTACTCATCGCGGCAATCGCGGTAAAGTTCCCGGCAAATAATTTGAACCATCATGGCGCCGACTGCGCAGGCCCCCTGTGTCTTTGGTGGTGTCTTTTTTGAGTTTTTTTACAATACCAATGAGGTTTTTTTTATTTGATGCATTTTAATTGTAGTAGACCAGGGTCCTTAGACAAAGTAACATCGCTTCGTAGCGAAACGATATCTACATTCGTCATCGTCTCTATTGTCGCGATCGTTGTGTCGAATTGCTAATTCGTTAAGAAACGAAAATTTTGCTGTCAGTATCAGTCAAGAAGTGTCAAATCGGATCAAACCCGCGAATTTTTAAGTTGTTGTTTTAGTTATAATTGTGATAAAACATGGAATCAAGAGTGCGAGCAAGTCCCGAACAATTGTCAACGCTGCTTGAGTATATGGAAACGTAAGTAAATCCAAGTTTTATTCATGAGTGTGTAATGTAAACAATGACGCGATCTTATCAATGAAATACTTTTGAATCTTTGTTTGTTTATGTTACAGCCATGGTGACCTGGCGAGGCCTCTTGCTGGATCACAAGGTCTGGTAAGGTTAGACCGACTATGGACTGAACTTACCAACATTTTGAATTCTGTTATTGGTGGTGTCAGCAAGACTACAGACAAGTGGAAAAAAATAAGGACTTAATGAACATTTTTGGAAAGACTGGTATAATGGAAGAGAGGCTAGCAATCCTAGCTATGTTTTCAAGGGTTTTGTGTTTGATTCCCAGCTGAGATAATCATTCATCTGATTAATGTTTGTTCATGTGTGTTGGTTTTGTCTGGACAAGTAAAGACACCCTTGCGGTTATGAAGGTTGGCTTGTAATCGCTTCTCTGTTATTACTACACTGGAGATTTTCGATATGATGATGATGATCAGTATCTGACACCCATAGTACAAGCTATACTTTGGGGTCCGATGGCCACATGAGAAGATGCCCCGAATGTTTATTTATTTTTCAATTTATTTCAAAAGTACTTACTAAATTTTTGGCGTTTTAATCTCATTTACACTTATAACATACTTATGACTATGACTGATCTTTATTCAATAAACGTGGGGGCTAAGATTGGAAGTCCAAATACTCCAACACAAAAAAAAGGGCCTTTGGCGCCTCTCCCAGGTGTTCTCATTGTGTGCAGCCCACAATAAACGTAAAGAATGCATTTTATAATTTATTCGATCTGCAATAATGCCTCTAGCACAGAATAAATACAATTTTTTTTTTTTTCGTTGAAAAATCCTCATGGATACCCTTGCCTGGGGAAGGCCTAAGAGTATGTAATCACTCAGTGTCAAAAATCCGCTGTTGAATGAAATCCGACCATATAGTATCAATAACTACAACGTTTTAACATTCGTTTCGTTATCTTTTTTGGCGATCACGATCGAAGCGAAGGCGAACACTAAAAGCGCTGCTTGTCTACGCATTTGTATGACGATAAACAAATCGTTTCTTTATCGTTTCGTTTCGAAGTATAACATTGTCTACCAACTTGCGATAACGATGACGATTGACCACGTGACGTAACGAGGCTTATGTCAATTCCATACATTTTAGTCTTTTCGAACTTCGTTATCGTTTTTAAATTATTACTTTGTCTAAGCCCCATGGTCTGAACTAGGGATGTTCCGGAGCTTCGACTCCGACTCCGATAAGTCGGAACTTCCGATTGATATTACACCTCCGGTTCCGACTTCGGCTCCGATACTTTTAAATCGGAGGTTTGAATAGGAGGTCGAAGCATTTTTTTTATCGTCTTCGTCTGTATTATGCAGGTTTATTATTTTTAATTGAAATTAAAGAGGCTGACTAAATTATGTATTTACTATTTTATTTTATTAGGCTTGTCCTTAACACATCTCTCTTTTGCTAACACCTCTGAATCCGCCTCCAACTCCGGTTCCGAATCCGACAAACCAAATTTAAAAACTCCGACTCCGACTTCGGTTCCGATAAAACCACCTCCGTAACATCCTCTGAACAACGTTTGTTCTAGCAAAACAACCAATTAAATGTCAGCGTGTATACCGGATGACTGTTAATCACTTTATATCCGAAAACCATAAACTCTGCTTATAATTCTGTACAACTTTTACTATGGGACAAATTCGTGAAAAAAAAACTGCTGTCCCATACAAAATAATCAATGATACTCAACAAAAAATAAACTTTAAAAAAGTAAAAACCGACTTCAAAGAAATACTAAAAGGAGTAAAATAATTACCATAATATAAAATTAACAGTTTCAGAAGTCGGTGGCTTCTATTTGCTTCAGTGTAGAGTTGCACCGACTTCTGAAACTGTTAATTTTATATTAAGGTAATTATTTTACTCCTTTTAGTATTTCTTTGAAGTCGGTTTTTACTTTTTTTTAAAGTTTATTTTTAATTAAATACGTATTAGTGTCATAATTTTAACCCCCTCCTTCATAACCCTTCTTTTTGGCTTTGACGTAGTCGGGCATAAAAAGTCCTTTCAAATGATACCTTACACGGTATCATGAAAACATTCCAAAGGGGGGGAGGGGGGGACACGCACCCCCTCCTCTTTTCCAGTAGTCAGTTCCCAACAACAAATATAAACAAAGCAATATTAGTAATTGGAGAATTTTGCTTTGATCCGATGAGGAGTTCCGTTCCATATCTCTGAAGTTCATGGTCTAATCATAACAAAATTTATATGGGACCAATCGGAAAGTATACCCTTTCGAACAAAAAAAGAATTTTTCAAATCGGTTCATAAATGACGGAGATATGAGGTAACAAACAAAAAAAAAAAAACAGACGAATTGAGAACCTCCTCATTTTTGAAGTCGGTTAAAAATGTATGGAACAGCTTGTTATTTTCACGAATTCAGAGTTCGTCCCATAGTAAAAGTTGCACAGAATGATGAACGGAGCTCACAGTTTTTGGATTTAAAGTGAACCAGTCATGCTGTATAGCTGATACTTCAACAACACCAGCTAATTTTGGTTTTTATTCAACAATCTAGAGAAAATTTTGTAAATTAAATCTCAATACTCAATATCTTTATTGCTTTACCATAATGTGTACTTAGGTGGTAACTATATGTATAAATGAGATCAATTATGGACCCTGTAGGGCACAGCAAAAGGGTAGGAGAGAGGAAACCCTGTTTTACGAGATAATGAACAGTAATGTTATTGCTAAATTATATAATTTATTATTATTGTTGCTAATTTGTTTCATCATAATTTTTAATATATTATTTATTTATTATTATTATATTATTTAATTTACTATTATTGCTATTTTGTTTCATTATTATTTTTGATATATTATTTATTTATTATTATTTAATTATTATTAATCTAGCAATTAAAAAATTATTGTTAATTATTATTATATTATTAATCTAGCAATCAGTTTCACTTGTTTAGATTAAAAAAAAACCGGCCAAGTGCGAGTCGGACACGCGCACGAAGGGTTCCGTACCATTATCTATAAAAACGGCAAAAAAAACACGTTTGTTGTATGGGAGCCTCCTCAAATATTTATTTTATTTAATTTTTTAGTATTTGTTGTTATAGCGGCAACAGAAATACATCATCTGTGAAAATTTCAACTGTCTATCACGGTTCATGAGATACAGTCCGGTGACAGACAGACGGACGGACAGCGGAGTCTTAGTAATAGGGTCCCGTTTTACCCTTTGGGTACAGAACCCTAAAAATAGAAAAGAAGCATTTACAAAATAAAAGTTTTTCCTTTTTTTGGCGAAAAATATATCTTTCATTATCTATAAAACAGAGATACATGCTAATCCAATAAAAATACTCTTTACTAAAACACTCTTCGATAAGTAATTTAAAAAAAAAAAACAGCAAAATCGTTGCAATTGAATTCCAGCCGATCATATCAGTACGCCCTCTGACAGCCGCGAATCCTTTTTCAATCTGGCAACTTTATCAAAGATCCTATTGGCTTAGGTGCATCATTTTGACATAACTAGTTGTGACGTAATAGTGTTTATGAAGATCACCGACTACCGAGGGTCCGGGGAATCCAATGATCCAATTTTGCACTTGGAACTTCGATGAGATTGTAAAAACTTTTTTGTTTGATTGAATTGATTTTTGAAAGCTGTTAGTGATTTTTAGATGGACTGGGGCCTAATTCTCCTAAAATAAATCTTGATAAATCACAACCGAACCAAGGCCGAACCGTTCATTCAGACAGTTCTCAATTTCAAAAGCTATCAAATTGTTTGACACAAAATCAAAATCAATCATTTTGAAAGTTTTCGAAAACAAAAACTGACTGACGGTTGTGGTTCGATTGCGTTTGGCAACAATTTATTTTAGGAAAATTGGGCCCCTGGTATCAATGCTTATAAGTTTTTGTACAGGGTATGTGTGCCGAGTTGAGCCTAACGTAAAGAATAGCACTAGCCTATCTCTTCCCATGGATGTAGTGAAAGCCGACTAAGGGATTCACTAGAGAATAGGCAGCAGCGTTCTCGGAGAACTTTAACAACCATACTGCGATCGCCAATCCGCCTGCCAAGCGTGGCGATTATGGCAATCCCCACCCCCTTTTGGGGGAGGCCTATGTCCAGCAGTGGACGTCTTTCGGCTGAATGATGATGATGATGATGATGCAAGTAGACCAAGTTAAGGAGAAAAAAAAACACCGTTTTATCCCAGTTTAATAAAAGTCAATAAAAGAACTCAAAGTATGTTATGTGCAGGCTGTCATTGCTAACTAGACGAATGCCTGGTTCCTATAGCCAAAACGAATCGTTTTGCCTATCAATGGTAGCACTTCGTATTGCCAAACTTGGCATAGTTTTTTTTGTGTGGTTCATGCACTTAATTCTACATTGCTCTCTCATAACTATTCTAAGTCAAAACTGTACTCGCTCAAATTAAATATAGATATGGATTTTAAAAGAGTAACCATGGAGTGTCTTGCCGGCTCTTCTCCATAAGAAACGACTAATTGGAACCATGCGCCTAAATTCGACTTTTCGTAAGCGCCTGTAATTGTTTATGTGAAATAAAAACTTTTGATTTTGATAGAAATGGATTCTTAAGCTAATTTTACATTTGATAGCTTCTAAAGTATTGGAGGGTCCACTATGCAAACCTATGTAGCCTTTGTTTCACTATTGGTGAAGTTACAAGAGTATTAATTTTAACCAATATAACGCTCGGTAAATCATAGGAATCGACAATATGACAACATTTAAATTAACGTTTAATTTGATTTAAAAAACACTCATTCTAAATCACACCATCACAATAAAATTAACGTAATTTTTATCACCCAAAGCTACTCTGCTAATGGTTAAAAGAACTCGATCAGATAAATTTAAGAGCATAAAATTAACACGATGAAAAACAAATAATAGCGACCTTTCTGCTCACCCCTCATCCCATAACGAGATATAATATAACATAATCGATTATACACCCTAAAACTTATTTCGATGCTAACCCTACCAAATGGTTAACAACTTTCACTTAGTAATTATATGAATTCTAATTTGTAGGCAATAAAGTTCACTTTCAATTGGATCCAGTTTTTGGCAAATTTGATGGGTGATGTGCGAATAGTTGTACGGTCTGCATGGCCATTTGTTGGTCCCTTCGATTATAAGGTTTTGGATATGGAGTGTTGGTTGTAGTTTAAATATAATAAAATGGACATAAAATTGTTAAAGTGCACAATAAACCATGATGTTAATATTTTACGTTTATGAGTTTGAGACGTCGTGTAGCTAATCGCTTTAGCCAGTATTGCAAATCTCTGCATGATAGTTAAACAACGACGAAAAAAGCATGGCAATTTAAAAATACAGACAATTTTATCATCTATACTAATATTATAAAGAGGTAGAATTTGTTTGTTTGTTTGTATGTAGGAGGTAATCTCCGAAATTACTCATCCGATTTCAAAAATTTTTTCACCAATAGGAAGCTACGTTATCCCTGAGTGCTATAGGCTATATTTTGGGATCAAAAAATTAGGGATCCGTAAATTAACGGGAGCGAAGCCGCGAGCAAAAGCTAGTAATTAATAAATGCACAAATAAATAAAATATATCCTAATATAAAACTAAAAGAGAGCATCAAAATATTTCTCTGCAACGCTGTCGACTCGTAAAGTGCCCAGAAGACTGGCCGCATTGCACGTTGTCCTTTCCTCTTAAAATCATCTACAATTCTATTCCTGCTTTACGAATCCGGGCGGACCACACAAAACGCCAGGGCGGTGCACATCTAATTTCATTGTTATTACACACACATTCGTGAGGGGTGAATTTTTTTTGCTAATCATCATATTCGTTGACAATCATTGTTCACAATCGCCGACAGTTCTGATCAATTGACACCGACTAACAGCTTTCGAGGAAGAGAGTTCAATATTGTATTGTTTATTTACTCTGTCAGACGATTACTCGAAAAATGTTCCAGAATTTCACGTAAACGGTTGTTTAACCAGGGAATTAATGACCTTAGTTTCTTACGGCCGAAACCAATATACTATCTATCGACGGTTTTACTAGAGATATTTACTAGAGATAGAAATTTGACATATTACTTAACCTCCATAGAAGCAACGTCAAATGGGAGTGCCTCCGCTGCCGGTGCCGGTTGCCATTACGAGTGCCGGCGCCGGCTTCCAAACTGGCTGCCGGCGCCGCGCATACTACATAGACTGTTTTTTACCCCTTCAAGTCCTCTTCAAACTCTTCATGACACGATTATTCGTCAACCCACTTTAATTTTCACAATAAAAACAATTGACGACGGAGCCCTGCTGTGCGGAGCTCCTATTTCTGTCTGCAGGGTTTAAAGTAACCTAACACTAGAGTGAGCGAGCGATGCGAGCGAGCGATGCGAGCGAACGAAGCCCCCGTCATCCCCTTCGAACCTAACCTATCCGTGTCGGGGTGCCCCAAATTACCGAGCTCGCTCTTGAAATTAGTCAGTTGGAAAACAAGTTACAGTGCTTGGCCGAAAATCTAACTTACCTTTCAACTAACATACCTACCAAACAACTTATTACCGCCATCGGTGTCCATTTTGGCCCGCAGCCGATGTTTTTAATCTCGGCTGCCGGCAGTAATGTACCGCCGGTTCCCAATGGCGCTATTTTTGGGTGCCGGCGCCGGCAGCGGAGGAACTCCCAACGTCAAATTTCTATCTCTATTAGGGCAAAACGCCGATAGACAGGGTATTGGTTTTGGCCGTTAATAAAATGAGTCGGTATGTCTATGTCATTTATTGATCATTTTAATCCACATAAAGACATAATAAAATGTAATTAAAATTACCTTCGTCTGTGTGCAAGGGTACCAAGTGGAAATCGTGTTACTGCAAGGGTACCAACTGGAAATCAGCGCTGGGTGTTTGACGCCCAGCATATGCTGAGTTGGTGACCCTTTCGGCGGCATGGGCATGCTCGACAGCATAAAATATGTATGTTTTTTATATGTTTTTAGGGTTACGTAGTCAACAAGGTACCCTTATAGTTTCACCATGTCCGTCCGTTTGTCCGTCCACAGCTTAGCTCAGAGAGTTTTAGTATTAGAAAGCTATAATTTGGCATGGACATACATATTAATCACGCCGACAAAACGGTACAATAACATCATGAAACAATTTTTTTTTTATGATACCTCCTGTACTCCTAAAGTGGGGTAAAAATATTATGGGTTTGTTAATACAATTTTTCGATTAAATTAAATGATCCGTTTCTGAAATATTAAGTTTTAAAGTGCAAATTTTTGTTAGAGTCAAGTGCCCCTCCCCCCCTGCCAGCTACGAGTAAACGGCTAGTTTAGGATATGTGAAAAAAATCACGATAGTATACTATTTTCACCATAAGTTGATTAGTGACGTTTCTCAACAAAACGTTACCATACAAAGAATATCAAATATTTTTAAAAAACAAAGCATTGATAATATAGCTATTTTACGATTTTTGATGATGTCGTTTACGTTTTATCGATAGCAGTCTCCTTACGGCTACAATTTACGAAATGACCGAGCTGTCAGAACTCATCTTTGAGTGAACAGAATATAGTATATACAACGAAATTAAAAGGAAAACTATCACAGCTAAGTAGACTTTACAAGTTTACGAGTAATAGTCGATAAACCGGAAAAGTAATTTCGCCATTGAAAAATTACTAAGCCTTTTTCTTATTGTGCAACTACGGAACCTTATTACTGCGCGTGGCCCGACACGCGCTTGGCCGGTTTTTTTTTGTTTATGCTTTTATTGTGTCAATTGCAAAAAGTTTTTATTTTCCTCACTAATTAAAATTGAGTTTCGATTCAATGTCGATTCCATACATTACGTTGACAACTATGCAATATTTATCGATGCCACTTAAAATCTTCAAAAATCTACATCGATATAGTAGGTTGATATTGAAAACGCCCTTACTCGCCTTCAGTAGTGCAACGACCCAGTTCTTTCTATTCCGCGATACCTATTAATAAATACACTAGCCGCGTGAACTAAGAATAGCATCTACCACCCACCGCCTAACAATGCCTCCCTCATTTCATAAATACAGCAGAATGAACGAGTGATGCGGTCACACACTCACTCGTTCAGCATAGTGACTGCGGTCAATACCTTCTTTAAGGAGGTCGTTCGATGACCTATAAAAACGTAACAAGCAAATAAGACGGCTTTACCAAGCGATTGTGCAATCAGAAATAGGGTTGTAACTACGGTACTCAACGCCTAGGCTAATTCACCTAACTAAAGAAGTTCAGTTGCAGTGTAGTTGCAGTTCAGTTTCGATCAAAATAAAGTTTTTCGTATTATCTTAATTGTCGATCGCTGACAGATACGCTCGCGTGAACTTAACTGCAGCGTCATTGCAACTTGATCGGCGCGTCATGAAATTACGTGAATTAGGCTACTGATCGCTCAGCAACCAGAGGTGGAAATTTTTCGCAACAAAGCTACGCAGCGGTGCGGGCACGGATCTTTTTATCGAGTCGATTCGAGAAATGTATCTATTCTAAACGTCAAATTTGACATAAGATAAACGACAACTGCTGTTGTTTTATCTATAAGTTTATCTATAACTTTTGAACTGAAGAAAAGTGGTGTTTTCGACGTGCCATGCCGTCGGAGGCGTCGTGAGCAAGTTTTAATTTGACGTCCATAGATGTCCGGGGCAGTCAAAAGGTTAAGTGTGTTGAATGTCGCAGCCAACATCTTTGAGAGTTGCTACAGTCAGAACAAAACCTAAAAAAATCGAACAACCGGTCTAACATAAGAATACCGGTATTTTTCTAGGGTGATGATAGTCGCTCCGTGTAGAAAAGTTGTCTAGTGCTTACGGTGCCCATGACGATGATCCTAAACAGGAGTAAGTATACTCCTAGATACACCTAAATAGATAAACTCACGCCTTTGTCCCATGGGGGTAGGCTGTCCTGCAGAACACCAAAGGTTTTTGTTTTGTGTAACTTTCGAAAATCTTCAAATGATTTCTTCCGCTCTGGCACAGCGGAAGGGAGTGTCAAACTCTTACTGAATAAAACCCATCCGTGTTCCTCCTATTGCCCTTCGCGTTATCTCAATTATTATTTGGGGTCAACCTAGCATGTGTTTTTCTTCGATACATTTCTATTAGTCGTCATCATAGTAGTCACCCTCTTTTTAGTCATATCATCTTTTACATTATCCATCCATCGTTTCTTTACTCTTCTCTTCTCTACTCTCTACTCTTTTAACCATCCACATTCATACTCAAACTCAAAACTTTCCTCACGAAATTCCTCCGCATCACATGCCCTTACCATGACAACCGGTTTCCACTACGCACTTAAAATAAAGACACATATTTCGTTCTATTAGTATCTAGAACCCAATCATCTTTTTAAAGCGCTACAAATTTTTATTTTTCTTCCAATATCCTTCTTAGACCCTATCTGCGCTTATCATCAGGTGCGACTAGGGTAAAAGGCGACCAAGTAGAATAATAAAAAAGATACCATGTAATGTTATCCCAACCGTCTATTTTCCTACGTATTCAGACAATTTTCGATAAGTTAGGCTGTTAAGACTAAAGGTCATGGCACAGTAGACCGTCACAGCTACTGCACAGCTGCAGCACGGCGTCGCCTCAAATTTAGGCTACGGCTAGTCGCCAGCGCGCTAACTACGCGTCGTCCGCGAGGTGCAAGCTCGCAGTTCGCGCGCCGGCCGCGAGGAGCGAGCTCGTAGTCCGCGCGCCGGCCGCGAGGTGCAAGCTTGCTGTCACCCCGAACACAATTGTTATTTGTCATTTGTGATTGAACACGCCTAGGACTTGCATTCGCTGGCGACTCGGAGTCGGCGCACCGTAAGCACGCAGTCGGCGCGCCGTAAGTACGCAGTTGGCGCGCTGTAAGCACGCGGTCCGCTCGCTTGTAGCGCGCTGTCTGCGAGTCGAGTTATATGGTAGCGGCAAGCGCGCTGACTGCCCGCCGTTGGCTTTTTCATATTGACATTTATGAAATATATTATACGATGTGTCAATGACAAGTTAATTGCTGGGTTGGAGCGGTGCCGTTGCGGTGCCGGTATAGTGTGCCTTGAACTTAAGGCCCTGACCGGAGGAAAGTGGCTCCTGATAGAACTCAATGGAAGCAGCTAAAGGAGGCCTTCGCCTTGAGGAGATGTGTTTTTTTTTGTCGTACTGTCCTTCTTTGCTCCTAATGGTAATTAATTATCGCCGCCTATACAAAATGACTGGTGAGACACTAACGATCTTAAGAGGTCATTGTACTCATCATTATGAACAACTTTTACTACGAGACCAAACCAGAAATCGAGAAAAAAATCTGCTGTTCCGTCCTACAGACAACGGGGAGCGACTTTGTTTTATACTATGTAGTGATGTAAATCAATTTATTCAACATATAAATTTTATTCAACATGTAAATCAATTTATTCATCATGTAAATCAATTTATTCAACATGTAAATCAATTTTTACATGATGTAAATCAATTTATTCAACATGTAAATCGACACACTACATAACATAATGCAAAAAGGTGCAACAGTTACCTAAATAAAAATACTTAACTAGCATTCTGTTTATTACACCTTAAATTAAACTAAGTATATATTAGTAGACTAAAAATCCTCTAGTCTCAGTAGTTCGGTTGTTCTGTTCGGGACCGGACTACTGAGACTAAAGGAGGATGGGCGTTTCGGTACTCATGTCCAATCAAAACGAATTTACCATCGTTGGATAGCTCTTTTCAAGAGTACAAAAAACTACTATGGCAAGAAACCCGTATCAACTGTCCGTTTTGAAATATAGTCTTCAGAACATACTGGATATTCAGTTCGAAATAGAATTTAAAAAAATCATATCGCCGGTTTCGCTTGACCGATTTTGATGATATTTGCACAGATTTTGAGCTAAATAAAATTCAGTTAACGGATGAAAATCACAACAAAATCGGTTTAGAATTTTTTCAGTTATGGGTGATCTATCTATTAAAAAAATCGGACGCGTTTTTTTATGCCTAAAAATAAAAGTCGTTTCCCAGCAATTATTTTTGGTCAATGTTATTTAGTTTGATGTACAGAGTGCGTAGATTTCGGCTACGCGGGTCTTTTTACACACTGTATACTTACATACAATAAATGATGAAACTTACTTCGAACTGGTTTTATTTACCTAATAATACCATGCCAAAATGGAGAAAAATGACAATTAAAGTATGTGTACTTAATAGAATGTAACAAAATAAATAACTTTCAAGCAGGATTACTTCGATTGGACAGCGAACCGGGACTAGCGCCATGGTTATTCTTAATCTACACAAAAATACCTTTCCAACGGTGTATCATTCATTCCGATTGGAGCCAGTACCAGACTCCATACATTTGTGCCCATCATCCTTTGTCACATAAGTTCGGTTATGACGTCAAACCGAACTGTTGATACTAAAAAAGATACCAGTAGTCCGGTTAGGGATAT
Organism: Amphipyra tragopoginis; assembly: GCA_905220435.1. Lineage (NCBI taxonomy): Eukaryota > Metazoa > Arthropoda > Insecta > Lepidoptera > Noctuidae > Amphipyra > Amphipyra tragopoginis. Next base: position 6,614,935 of record HG991991.1, on the reverse strand, counting down.
AAACATAAAATGCTTTTGTTATAAATAAAAGAATCAAACATATTCTCTGAAGTCATAGTTTGGTAGTTATTAATTAATTTGCACTTTCATAAGAACACTGACCGGAGAATACTGAAACTATTAACCGAACTACAGAACACAAGTCTCAACAGTTCGGTTTGACGTCATAACCGAACTAATGAGACAAAATTAGTCACAGTAGTCCGGTCCCGAAAAAAACAACCGAACTACTGAGACTAGAGGGTTCCGTGTGGTGCCGGACTTAAAGAATAGCACTACCCCATCTCGTGCATCAAGGCGGCTAAGGGATTCACTAGAGGATTGGCAGCAGCGTTCTCTGAATACCGTACTATAACAACCATACTGCGATCGCCAACCCGCCTACCAAGCGTGGCGATTAAGGCAAACCCTCCCCCCAACATGGATAGCACAAAGATGTGGCTATTCTTGGGGGAGGCCGTTAAATTGTCCAGCAGTGGACGTCTTTCGGCTGAATGATGATGACTGAGATTAGAGGCTAAAAATACAGAAATGCATCGCATAGGCACGTGAATGGGCCATCCTTCAGCATAAAAGTGTGTTGTGGCAGCATTGGGACTAATTTTCCCAACATGAAACACCAACTGCACTGATTTTCGGCGACGACCAAGGAGTTACTACTCCTAAAATTGAGAGACATTAACAACATCCAAAAACATAGACCAATTCAGAATAAAAGGTCATTATTATTATAACAAGGCAGCTAAGCCTATCGTCTGAGCCTTCCTACCGACATACGGCTACCATCCTGCTTATCCTCTTATAAAAAGGCGTCGAGACAACTAAGAAGCTGTAATCTCTACGTAATATTGAAAATCAAAGCGAATTTTGTTCACGTAAAAGGGATTTACTTAGTTCGCTGTCTTTATATGAGCCGAAGTAAGTGCATTGGCTTTAAGGTGCAAGGCATAGGCTGGAGCGTTTTTTTTTTTTACTTTTTTTTCATCTTATCATCTAACGTCCGTGTGGTGCCGGACGTAAAGAATAGGACTACTCTGTCTGTTCCAATGAATGTCGTAAAAGGCGACTAAGGGATTCACTAGAGGATGGGCAGCAGCGTTCTCTGAGTACTTTAACAACCATACTGGGATCGCCAACTCGCCTGCCAAACGTGGAGATTATGGCTAACCCCCCCCCCCCCGCTTTTGGGAGGCCTATGTCCAGCAGTGGACGATTTTCGGCTGAATGATGATGAAACATCATCCGCGTTTACCAAAATACTGTGCTGAACAACATCCTACGCTCGGAAGCAAAAATCCGGGTCTCCAACATAAACCTTATTAACTCGGAAACTAAGAATTATGGCTTATTGAAATAAAAAGTATTTTATAGATTATTTAAGAAGTTTTATTAATTTTATTTGAGTAGCATTAAATAGTCTGTAAAATACTTTGGTGCACCCACGGGAAGAGATGGGCTAGTGCTATTTTTTTAAGTCCGGGACTACACGAGACTGATGTTTGAGTATACTATTCTACAGCTTCTAACTTGAACCGCATATTCTTATAAAAGGCGCGACTGGCCACGTGCACCGGTTATTTGTCACTGGCTACTAGACGGCGCAATATCTCACATAAAACATACCCGGCCATGTTAAAATTTAAATAACCGCACTTGTATGCAGCCATAAGTGGATTAGGTTAAAGTGCAATAAGCGGAAGAAGCTGCACATACTTGTACGTACTTGTGCGGGAACATTTTTATACTCACTTGTAGAAATGTTTATTTATATTTTATTTCGTATTTTATATTTTATTTCGTATTATTGACCCGCCTTAACTTTGTACGGGTACCATTAAGTCACTCGCTTGAGGTTATACAGGGTGACTGGATCTGGACCCGCCATAGCAAATTCGCATATAGAGGAGGTCATTTGTTAATTAGACCTTACTTTACCTAGCTAAAGTTTTATAGTTTAGAAGATATGTAAATTTTTATATTTTATTGAGATTTTTCCAAAATTTGTGTTCAAGCATTCATAACTTGTTTTTTTTATTATTTTATTATTATTTGTTAGTAGTCATAAACATTTTTGATTGAAATACGTCGGTACTACCCTCAAAATAGGGTTAAAAATAAGATATTACTACATTGACATATTTAAGGAGGTTTTTCTAGATAACACGACAAAATACAATCGTAATTCAAGGTACTACCTCATCAAAACAATTGAAGTCTTGGCTTTGAGATGCGTATGAAAACAGAACAGACTCTCCACAGTTTTTTTTTTTTTTTAAAACGGTTTCATCTTCCCGGAATTTGGGGCTACCTTGCCTACCTTTACACACCATTAGATTTGCTTGAAAGTCAATGTTAATTGTATAGCAGTTTCCTTTGACACCTTTAAAACAAAAAATATATTCGCATCTCTTGTCTTCCCTTGTTTCAGTGCCATCAGAGGCGAGTCGTCTTCGAATAAAAAAGAGTAGAAGTGTTTAGGTTTGGGTATCAACATTTTATTTGGACGTGGTTCTGGTGTTTTCGCCAACTCAGATGTTGAAGGATGATTAGTGTCAAGATCTTGGATGTAGGTATCACGCGACTTTTGAAAAAAGTGCGCCAAACGGCTAGAATAGCCTAATGTTAAAGTAGCTCCAAAAACTGTCAATTTCACCCACAAAGTCAAAGAAGCCCCGGTTTACCGGTACTAGCCAACAAAGCAAGTAAAACAAGCAAACTCCCAAAATGCCTTTAGCTCTCAACACACAATTTTACAAAATACTCTCCCCAGCGTACGTACCAACTCGCATATCATTACAATTTACAAGCAAAACTTTACTCCTAATTTGTTAGAAAAAAGAAACATAGAATGCGTCAACAGGCTACTCCTGCCTGTTCAGAATGGGATCATAAACTGGGATAATGGAGGGAACCGTCTAACGACCTTCAGAAAGAGTCTTAATCTCCTAAATAAAATATCAAGAAGAAATCACAGGGCAACGGGTACGCGGCAGCGGGGCAAGTTTATAGCACGGAGATTGGACACATATTACAATGAACTTTTCAGTTGCTTGTTTCTCCTTCGGAAGTTTTTCAGTTGTAAAACTTTTTGGACGGTGTTGTGTATTTTATTATAGCGTTCGCTTTTTGACGCATATTCTGTGTGCTTTTATTTTGTAGTCCATTTACTTATCTTGGGGAAAAAGTGAATCGCAACTACTTTTTGTGAGTCGACTTAACTGCATACTGATCAATCAAAAAACCCTGGCTTCAACGAAAGATAGTTGGGATATTGGCCTGTCCACATCTCCACATCACGACGTCGTCAACGTGGCACGGTGCGTTGACGTAACGTGCAAATTTACGTTACCGTATCGTAAAATGCACGTCAGGATCATTGTTAGATTTATCGTTGACCATGTAGATCCTGAATTTTAATAAGAGAAACAGTAAGGTATGGTTTTAAAGCATCGGAGCACATAAACGGCGACTAACTCGCGGGCGTGGAGAGCGCGGGCGGAGCGCATATACGTGTGCGCTTGCGGCTAGAGGCGGAACGTGTTACGATACGGTAACGTAAATTTGCACGTTACATCAACGCACCGTGCCACGTTACCGCACCGTTCCACGTTGACGACGTCGTGACGTGGAGATGTGAACAGGCCCTATCGATGAAGGTCGTTCTTGATATATCGCAAGTACCTAGCATGTATCCAAGGAATCTAAAATTATTCGGTTTCTGTGGCGTTTTGACCTGATACATTGTGTTGTTATTATCACATGTTCTGCCTAGCCTTTTCCCAAGTATGTTGGGCTCAGCTCGTCTAACCAGATGCAGCTGAATACATGTTTTACACGGAGCGACTGCCATCGGACCTCAACCCACTTACTGGGCAGTGCAGAGTTACTGGGCAAGAAACTCAGTTACTTGGTGCGTTTGCTTGGTGGCAGGATCTGTACGGTTCGCCTGGCTAGCTACCACCCTCACATTAAAGTCCGGCGCCAAGCAGTTTACTGTGTTCCGTCGTGTGTATGTGAGAGCCAGAGGGGTATAGGGGAATCTCTCTATATCTGTGTTACTTGGATTCGTGTGCTCCATCTTAGACCCTGTCTGCGCTTACCATCAGGTGCGACGAGGGTCAGGCGCGAAGAAGTCAAACAATAAAAAAAAAAACTGAGCAGAGTGTAAATTATCACTTGTATATTTATTTATTTATTCTTTCGCACAAAATTAGTACAGAGGTGAACTTAATGCCATATGCATTTTCTACCATGTATAAGTAACCTAATAAGTAACCAATGTGTAAGTAAATTAGAGGTATAAAAGAGGATGAAATTGCAACTCTTCCCATCCTTGTCTTCGGGGATGCTGAGCCTAATGAGTGGAACTCTGGGGCCTAATTCTCCTAAAATAAATTGTTGCCAAACGCAATCGAACCACAACCGTCAGTCAGTTTTTGTTTTCGAAAACTTTCAAAATGATAGATTTTGTTTTTTGTGTCAAACAATTCGACAGCTTTTGAAATTGAGAACTGTCTGAATGAACGGTTCGGCCTTGGTTCGGTTGTGATTTATCAAGATTTTATTTTAGGAGAATTAGGCCCCTGTAGTGATACAAATATATGAGTTCTAAAATATATTTGTTTTTTTTTTCGTCAAAATTACTTTTGGTTATACTAGGCTTTAAAACGAATGTTCGAACGATAATTTATGTTGTGTGTCAACTAACAAGTCCGTAGAGATAACGATCTAATTATTATATAGGTAAATTATTCAAAAAACATACAGGTTTTTCCACATTGTCCATGTATGATTTAAAATTTAATTTGAATTAAAAATCCTTCCTCTTTCTAGTTACAAAGAACGTATCAATCGCCTTTAATATGTAAGCGGTTCAAAGAACTCCCTACGCCCTAATGGCAAGTTTACAAACTTCTGTACTTATTCAGTAAGCCAGGCTTCTAGTCATAACCTCGCCTTTCAGGACCTCCCCGAGGACTATGAAATATTCTTTTTTTCAACCACAAAGACATAATTAAACCCCAAGGATAACAATTCGGTCCTCGTCCCGTATTCCCTTTAGAGCGCGTATTTTGAATTTTAATGCGCGAGAGTTTCTTGCCCACGTTTTGATCGTACAGGAAAAATAACTAATAATTCAGGGCCCAATTACAATAGATAATTTTTGTGATTTTTTTTGATTAATAATGGAATTGTGGATTTTCTAATTGGTTTTCTACACGATTTGACTACTGACTTTCCGCAATTGCCTGGGGATACAAAATTATCGTCGAACTAATGACTTAATAAGGCAGGAAACATGGACTAGGTCCTCATTGAAAATCAGGCTTCCAGCTATATTTTTCCGCCTTAGTTACCGTCTGGAAAATTATTCCTTTTGTACTGATAATCGCGGTTTTTTTTAAGAAATTAGTACGTAATAACCCAATGGAGGGATGCTCTTTGAAGAACCATGAGCTTTGTGCAAAAATATTAGGTTTTTCTGTAAGAAAACACGTTAAAACGACGCAGAAACGCTCAATTTTTCAAAATTATTCACTAAATATTTTTTTACATTTATTTAAACGCAGTAAATGTTAAAAGCATATATCAAAGCCCACAAAAAAAGCAATCATTAAAAAGAAATCTGTATTCCGTATTTTTAACACCCCTTGTATTTGGAGCGCAACAATGTAACGCGGTACTTTTTTATCTTGGCAATATAATAACACGTATTTAGACGATTTTACGTCAAACATACACAGTACTATTAATAGAAAAAAAATACGGTTATATTCAGCAATTTTCTTAAACAATTTAGGGCGCTATACGTTTTAACGCGCCCATCAAAGTTGGCTATCAACGAAAATTTGTTCAACGCCAAAATGTATGCAGTCTCAAGCACTCAACTGCCCCCGAAAATTACAACAATAAAGAAATAACAGATAAGTGCTCTTACATTAAAGTTCGAGTACCAAGTACCAGTATAACTTGACCCACAAACTCCGACTAACTTCCTCTTTCACACCCAATGTTTGTTACAACAGGGAAGGGTGGGAGGTCTAGATAAATTGGCTGAGTTGAGTAGGGTAAAAGCCCCAAATTTCGGCGCGTGGCTTACGCGTGCCTCAGAGTTTCCCCCTCCACTGCCGAAGTTTACATCACAATTAATGTCACCTCACTAATTGGTGATAGCGGTTTGACAGTTAGGCACAACATTAGACCCGTGGTAAAGTTTGTTCGGTCCTACTTAACTCGAATTGAATAATTTTGGACATTGCCGTAATCTTGTTGAATTAAAGTATGATTGATATTGTGAGATTAAGATGCCCGTAGAAGTTATATATAATCTTGGGTCTCTGTTTCTGTATTCGGAAAGTTAAACCGGTAAGGAAGTTAATATGACAGCTTGCGAAGCGTGTGGCAGCATAGAAAAACAAAACTATGAGTTGATCTTTATGATCTGCACTTGCGAGTGATAGATAGATATATATAGATATACTTAGATATACTTTATTGTACACTAAACGAAACAAAACAGAAGGAATACACATAATTAAGAACAGTACAAATGGCAGTCTTATCGCTTAAAGCAATTTCTTCCAGACAACCATTGGATGGAAAGAATTGCTAAGAAAAATATAACAAAGGCAGTTCGCAGCATACAAATATATAACCTAATAAAAATCGTGAATGAACCAAATAACTAAATATAACACAAAAATATACGAGTGATGTTTGACTAATAATAATAATTCCATTTATTTCAGACTACAAAATCCACATAATCGTCGCAGCGATTGCCAAAACCCTTAGGTATGTGGATTTTATCAACTTTTCAGAAAGCGGACTGTTTTATCTAATAAGTTGAAGTAATGAAATGAAATTGTTAAAATGAAATGAAATTGTTAAAATGAAATGAAATTGTTAAAATAACTATGCTCAATATAAGTGAACTGTGTTTGTTCTTTTTGAGTGAATAAATGTCTTTGAAACGATAAGTTTAAGTAAAATCTAAAAATTCAAAACGAAAACATAGTGTTTTCCTACAGTGATAAAAAATGTTTTTTTAGTGTCACTTCATTAAGCTCAAAATATACATTTTTTTTGTATTTTTCGTGCATATGTCAGATTATTTGGCCGTGCACATATGGGTTGCAAGCGCACCGACCATACATGTTAGTAACTAATTAAGAGCTATGTTAGTAACAAAAACTTAATTTTATTTCTATAGATAGCCTAATGATTGGACAGTCAAGCTTGTCCGCCAGCACCCTTAGGATACTGTTGGTTTTTCCTGACACGGTGTAGTATTGATGCAGCTCTCTTTGTCATGATGGCATGTAAACCATCTATGCGTGCCTCCGCAAACATGATGCACTGCAAAACCTTGGCAAACCCAACAGCGTCCTAAATATATATTAAATTCTGTATTTTATTATACTAGTTTGACAGGTACGTCTGTTATTATAATTTACATTAACATTTTTTGACATTTTAAACAACTGACTGACTAAAATTTCTACTGACAAAATAAAGAATCTTATAATAAAATAGTGAATAATTGTTTTATTTTTTTACATCAGACCATGCCTATATTTATTAGTGCCCCAGAATATCTCAATAATAGTAGCAGTAGTACTCCTATGTGGAATACCAGCTTTAGGTCAAGCGAAGCGATTAACTAACACGTTTTTACTAAATTTATTTGGAACGTAATCTTTCACATCACATCGAAGGGTGAAAAACACTAAAACTTGAATGTAGGGTTAAATAAAAAGGCCGTATATAGAAAACCGATATCGTACGTCCGTTCAAAATGCATAATCTAATCAATGTGCTATCGGATCGACGCGTGGCACATGACGCTCTATCTCGAGGGACACCGCTGACACTTTCGCGTTTTATTTCATGTATATGTGAGGACCGAAATTTGGTGTTTTCACCTCGATGTCTTTAGAATTATATTCGCAATTTTGTCCAGTCCTTTGTAGGTCAGTAAAATTTTACCAAAATGTATTATCTTGAGAAATATAATATGTTGAATCGGTAGGTAAGGGATGAAATTATAAAATGCTACATGTTACGACCTGAATTGGATAGCTTTAGAAAAACAATTTTTTCGAACTTTAATTTTTGCAAATTAGTATACACCGTTGGCCCGAGATCACCCGAAAGATTTTAACCTTCGATTCCGATGCCTAATTGGAGAAGAAAAGCTAGGATATAGTTTGTTGAATAAGAAAAATATCTATGGTAACAAGTCCTATGAACGCGGCGTTGCGACTTTTGTCATACCATACCCCTCTCGCCGTAAGACTTATTTGTCGGGGAGGGTTGGGAAGCGAGAAGTTTCTTATCCACTCACACGATAATTTATAAATGTTGCCAGTTCAACCTAAGATATTGTTTACAAGGAAGTACTAAAGTTAATTGATTTATAAAGAACAGAAAAAAAAACAAAAAAAATACTGATTTGGACTTTCGTTGATATAACATTTGACTCATAATACCATCAGAAAGGCGTGCTTAAAATATTTCGGGTACTTCGGGCCCACGGTGTATAACAGGTGCATCAAAAGAGCCTCCAGGAGTGATTATATTTAAATATGTCTGGCGCACCCTTTTTTTTTGACGTGGGAAATCCTCATGGATACCCTTCGCCCGGGGATGGCGAAGGGTTATGCCGGACTCTTACCGGCTAAAAACCCACGGTGTTCCTTCTCCTGACCCTTGGCTGGGGTCGCGGGATTTGCAGCTGCATGCACCGCGACCCCGGCAGGCCTCGATCCGCCAGCCCCTGGCAGACCTCTTCTTCTGTGGGACCTTGCCCCACGTCCTCCTGAGAGGCGCGCACGGAACATTGCGGGTTGCCTTCTCGGGCCTGTTGCTGGTCGGGCGACGGGTATGTCTGGCACCCTGGCCATCAGCCTTAACCTTACCAACCTTGCTGACTGGGAAATCTTTTCACTTTTGTATAGTTTGAGCCTACACAAGAGAAGACAAGAAGCAAATCTCTTCCTTTCCCCAACTTCGTTCAGGTCAGCTTCTAGTCCAACCAACTGCTTTTGAATACCAGTATTTCACACGGAGCGACTGCCATTAGACCTCCACAACCCAGTAACTGAGCAATGCCGATATACCAAGTTAAGACTGGTTTTAAAAATACATATAAATATACACAAAATAGTAGCCCAGCGGTATCGGGAACAGAGTCCAAGCTACCGGGGGTCAGAGCCTCAGAGAGAGGAACTTCCTAACAATACGCGCCGTGTCAAGAAGTACCGCTTTTTGTATCAGCCCTTGATCCAGCGAAAGCCTCTTTAGATGTTGATCGGACTTTAAGACAAGAAGCAAATTATGATCTAAATTGCGGCTAAAATGATGCTTTTATAGCCAAGAAATAACACATAAACACAAACACAAAAATTATACCTTATCTTCTAAGAATGTTAACAGAATTCCATACCACAGTAAGACCAAGAAAATTTACCATATCCTCTCCCCGATACGGAGAACGGAACATAAATTGCGCGTCAAATTGGCGTATAATCCCATAAGCGCAAGTCTGTACGTCCCGCCCGTGTAATAAAAACATCCCCCAAACTTACTTACTTGGCCACGTGACCAGCAATCAAACAAATAGAGACATGCCCGTTTGAACTTAAAAAATAATAATCAAATGTGAATTTGGACACCCCTGCCAGCTAAGGGTGTCTCGAATTATAATTATTTAGTTTTAGTTCATGCTCTTTTAGAGTAGATAATAATCCCTACTAATATTATAAATGCGAAAGTAACTCTGTCTGTTTGTTACGCTTTGACGCCTAAAACGCTGAACCGATTTTGATGAAACTTGGTACAGAGATAGTCTAGAACCCGAAAAAGGACATAGGCTACTTTTATCCCAAAAACCGCTAAATACGCTATGAGTAAAATTAAAAAAAATAGTAAATCCTTTTTGGAAATTAAATATCAAGACTTGGCACACAGCAGTCATTGTGTCGATAGGAGTTACCGCCAACGGCTTAATAGCCAAGAGTCTCGTCCAACATCTAAAGAGGCTTTCGTTGGATCAAGGGCTGGTACAGAAAGTGGGACTTCTTGACACGGCGCGTATTGTTAGGAAGTTCCTCTCTCTGAGGCCCTGACCACCGGTAGCTTGGACTCTGTTCCCGATACCGGTGGGTTACTATTTTGTATATTTTTAATTGTTTTTTGTTTTTTTACCTGTACCTAGATCACTGTGTTTTTAAATGTACCTATAGGAGATGCTATGGACTATAAGTAACGCTGAGAGAAATGGAGAAGGATTCACGAAAATACGAGTTCTAGAGGTAGATATGGGATAACAATGGGAAGTACAATTTCAGTTAGGTACCGTCCGCGAGGCCTAAACTGAGCTTTGAATTTGTGTGAGAATGAATGCAGACGCGTCCTTTGCTTGGTTTAAGCCGGTTTTAAACTGCTCTTTGGCAATCGTTTTGTAGGATAACTTTTTCATCATCATTCTCATACGTCATTTTACCTACTTTTTAGTTTTATTAAACCTTTTTTTATCACAGGCCACATCGTTTTCGAACACTCTCTATTCAAAATTTAAAAAGCGCTCGATTAAAAAGAAAGAAAAAGATAAGTTCTTTTGGTCGTTATTCGAGATGCAACGAGAAAAGCGTGTGGTCTGGTATTAAAAAAAAGCTTTAATATAAATAGAAAGAAGGTGAAATGACGTATGAGGATGATGATGAAAAAGTTATCCTACAGATTCTATGAGCACTCACACAAATGCAAAGCTCAGCTTACGCCTCGCCAGTTGCATCTACGTTTATGTTAGACATGGTGAAACCGCCGCATTGAACGAATGATGTTAAAAAGCATTCAACACTTTCATCATCATCATCAGACCATCACTGTCCCACTGCTGGACACGGTCTTCTTTTCAGAACGAGAAGGATTTAGGCCTTAGTGTGCCTTTCCACCAGAGATGCAGCTATGCTGCGAGAATGTAAAAGCTAAGCTACGAAACTATGTGACCTTTTCCACTGATGCTAAGCTATGTAGCTGTGCGAGTAAGATTTGACATGAAAATGCGCCGCCGCAAGGTGCGAGGAAGATGCGCAGCTCGAGCTGTGCGACGTATCCACGATAGGGAAAGCACGGGGAGCGGCGGTGCACATAGCTACACCACTCGCCAACATCCATAGCACGCATCCGTAGCACACATCCACAGCACGCATCCTTCCATTTATAAAACGTAGCTTAGTTGAATCAGTTTCCACTAGTGCCATGCTATGTGGATCAATGAATATGATTGGTGGATATTAAATGTATCCATAGCAACGTTGCATAGCACATCTCTAGTGGAAAGGCACGCTTAGTCTTTCACGCTGGCCTGGTGCACGTTGGTGGACTACACACCGTCGAGAACTGTTTGGGTCCCTCTCAGATATGCAGGTTTCCTCACGATGTTTTCCTTCACCGTTACAATTGATAATCAAATTATGATCCGCACATGAACTAGCGATGTCGCTTTGTATCGATATATCGTATCGTAATGTATCGCAACTGATTGTGTCGATACACGATATATATCGTATGCCTTTGTATCGATACTGTAAGTATCGTATTTTAATTAAAAAATAGTAAACATCGTATCTCAAATATAGGTTCTTAATAAAAAATGACCACACATTTGATTTCACTGGCGGAGCCATGGCGGCGGAATGGATCAAGTTCTAAAGATTAACTAAACACAATAACACAGTTTAATACGATAGTTAAAGTACCTACAAATTATAAAATTTGAAATCATTAAAGTAATATTTATTTATTTAAATATCGCATTGACGTGTCTCGATACAAAATATCGATATAGCGCATTCCGTTGTATCGATACATCAAAATATCGAGTATCGGGCATCGCTAACATGAACTCGAAAAGTCAGAGGTGCGGGCCGGGATCGAACTCAGACCCTGCATAGAAAGCAAGCGATCGACCGCTAAGCTATCTCACTGCTTCAAAAACTCTAAATGAAAACAAATACTTCCAAATAAGTAGATTTCTCCACTAGGATCTCAGTAACAAAATAATTATCGTAACCGGAAAAGTCACCCCTAAAAAATTAATACAATCATTTAAAACAATTTTGTACCACAATTGCGGTGTCGGCATGTCGTTACGGCCACGTGCCGGATCCAAATCGTATCCGGAATCGTTCCGGTTTGTGAGTCTAACGGCTGACATTAGATAGAAGTGTTCCATTTATTGTTACCCCTCGATGTATTTAGAATAGAAGGAAAAGTAACAAAAAGATATGTAAATGTAAATAGAGAAAGGGGAAGTGTTCGGTATTTTCGTTGGGAGAAATATCTATTGCGATCAAATAGAATTTATTATTGCTGTAGTGTTGTGTAGTTATGATAAAAACGAAATTTCTTTATGAAATTGTGTAAAACGGTGGCAAAAGTAATACATGATTGATGTTAGTTTTTTTTATTTGTAAATGGATCAGCGTTTAACCCCTAGGTCATTTATTTAAAGACTCCTGTAATATAATACTGATTTAACAATCTTTTTATCCTAATTTACAACGTGTTACATAATTCCCCTTAAAAAACGAAATGTTCATCAAGTAGTCTTTTATGATTGTTGTCATTTACTTCTCAGAGGAAATTAGGTAAGAATGTAAATAACTTTCTGGGTAGTCTACTCTTTACTTTTATGTTTTCAGGATTGCGTTTCAGTGATGATTTTATTTTATGAATTGTCATTTTTTTTTTGTACTACTTTTATTTTAAAATCTTGCCAAGAGACTCTTTACAAGGGACCTTTTAATCCCCTTTCGGCTTTAGGGGTATTTTTGTAACACGTTCTATACAATACTAGAGATCGCCCGCAGGTCCGCCAGCGTGAATGTCGTTTATCGCGTAGATATTTCTCGGTATTCGTAATAAAAGTAGCCATGTCCTTCTTCAGTTTCCAGCCTATCTCTGTACCAAGTTTCATTAAAATCGATTCAGCGGTTTAGGCGTGAAAGACATTTCACGAATTTATTGTATGTCCTATAGCATTTATCATTTAACGAGTCTTGCTGTATAATTAGATTTATTTGTATTTTGCTTATGTTTCACAATTTTCTATTGTTAGTGTTCTAGTAGTCAATGAAAAAAGGTTAGGTAGGTTACATAAACAAAATTTGAACTCCACAAAGTGCGCTTGACACACTATATTAGGTGACATGTGGAAGTAGGACGGCATATCTTAATTATCGGGAGCGAAAAAGAGACAAGAATATGTTCAGGTTTGTTAATTAGCAAAGTTTTAACGTGCCACTCGCGGAGCGCTTACAGCCTATCTACACCCTCTTAACGAGCGACGTGTCGCTCCGACACTGCTGGTTTCTATGTATTTCTATGATATACCTTCCGTAGCTAGAGACACGTCGCCCGACTACACGTCGTACGACCGCAGATGACGTGTCGCCCGACCGCAGATCAGTAGTGCCACCGACCCTGGAGCGACGTCACGTTGAATCTTTCTCAAAAAATGAGTTTCCGAGCAAGAAAAACTGATAAATCTGATGGCCCAGTATCCTGCACTGTACGATGCATCTAACAAAAACAAAAGATACAAAAGTAAATCGCAACCGCTAATCCTAAACAGGTCACACATCTTGTCTCAAGGAACATTCAGAACTAACTGGAATACGACGTGTCTGCTGCAGCCATCTGCAGTTGGTTCGGAATCATAACTGCAGTGACATGACGCTGCGACATGCCGCTACGACACGTCGTCTGCTGCTGAACTGCTACGAACCTTTACTTATAATAATCATTGCTAGTAGGTATTGCGTTGGTAAATAAAATTATGTGTTTACACGTAGATAGAACCAGCGAGCAATACAGCATTAGTAGTTTGTCTCTTTACATCCGAAAACCATGAACTCTGTTTATCACTCTGTACAACTTTTTCAATGTCTATACCAGTGCGCTTTCATGTTCATCTTGCGTCTTCGTCTGAGGCATGCGTGAAGCACCATAGCGCATGCCTTAATACTAGTTCGACAAAAGCGCATGCCCCTAGCGCACGCTAATCCGTCCAACGACTGACAGAGGCGCACCGGTGTAGACGATAAGCTGCATGCGTCATATGCCAATCAATATTGCATGCGCTTGACGCAAGAGGAATTGAAAGTTGAAAGCGCAAGATGAACATGAAAGCGGACTGGTGTAGACATACCAATAGGCTTGTCCCCTATTACATGGGGCTTATACATATCGGCGAAATGTGGGTGTACTATACACCTCTGCCTTCGGGGAATACCGGCGTTGTGTTCTGTTCATCTTTTACCTATTCACTATTTTCTATAACTTGCATCCTAGTAGGTTTCGCTGCTAAAATGATGCGTTACGCTGTTACACACGTAGGTAGAACCAGCGAGCTCTATAATTGGGATTAGCGCTTGCTTTAATACGGAGTTAATTATGATTTTAATTGGGATACGCGAATAACATATTTTCCCCAGTCCGTACGAGCGTGCGCGGGTCTCTGTACCGTTGGCAAAAATGTTTCATGTTTAGTATATATATTTTGTATTTTTTTTTAAGAATGCCTTCCTTCTTTTAGCTGTACATTGTAAATGTAGTATTAGCTTGTCATCTATTTAAAATTATAAATGCGGTTATTGTAAGTTTAACGTGATAATTTGCTTAGATAATTACAAAAACAAACGTAATACAGTAATTAGCACATGTTAGACCTCATAACCACCACCGCTTTCAACTGCGTAACACGATGCGATATAAGCACTCATAAATAATAAATAACCTGTAACTGTCCCACTGCTGGGCAAAGGCCTCTTCTCGTACAGAGAAGGAACGAGCATTGATCGCCACGCTTGCTCATTGCGGGTTGGCGATTTCAGACCATTAAAGTCCAGGTTTCCTCACGATGTTTTCCTTCACCGTATGTCAGTGGCGTCGTACATATGAAATTGAAAAAGTCACATTGGTGCCTGCCTGGGTTTGAACCCGCAACCCGGTGCTTAACAAGCGGGTCTGTAACCTCCGGGCCATCACGACATAAGCACTCATACATTACGAAAATATTTTGTGACTGAACAGTTTGCAGCGGAATGCGGTAATGTGCAAACGACTTCAGGTTTCTGCTGATCTTTTTGCCATAACACCTAGGGCCCACCATCCAAGGCCGCGCCACTCATCATAGAGGCTTCAAAATATATCGTGCTGCCTGAAGTGAAATGAAGCGTATTAGGAGCGTACATTTTCTGTAATTTACTGTTCTGCTGCTATTTTCGTCATTATTGTCTATTTAAACTGCAGATACGCTCAGGCGTCAGACACGCGTGACGACTGGCGTCATGAAGCTTGCATGCAGCGACGCGAGCGCGACGTTGCTGTTCCTTCGACTGAGGCCGGCTCCACACGTTGGCCCCAACATTAGTCCCAACGCCACTCGTCCAACGTGTGGATCTAGAAAATAGTATTGGCGCCAACGTTGGGAGTTGGCCGAGGAATGTCGGTTTTATCAAAGGAATCTGCGCCAACGTACGCGATACGTACACATGTTGGCTCTTTGCTCAGTCCTGCAGTGCGAGCACGGTTCTTTTTATCGAATTTTATCGAGACGTTAAGTTATCCACTCTAAACTTCAAATTTGACATAAGATATTGATAAAACGACAAAGGTAGCACGGATCGTAATTTACCATTGATTTAAGAAACATAAGAGGATAAGCCCTAAATTGATGTTTTTTTTTAATACTATGCCAATATGTACCGCGTTAAAAAATATAATCTGTCTCGTTCTTACACGTAATTTACAAATGTAAAAAGTGTGTACACCATTGTCATAGATTTTAATTTTCTATTATAATTTTTCAACGTCACCAAGCTCCGCCTTGAAGGATATTTTTGACATGACGCCATTTTAGAGATCTACCCTTTCGTCTGTCATTCAAGCTTTGTTCGAAGTTTATTTACAGTTCTACAGTGAACTTTGGGTGTTTAGGTATTTTTTGTTGTATTATAAAGGATAAGTGAACAAAACCTAACATGACAAAGTGTTGCATCAGAAGATGTAATTCATTGCTGAGGGCGGAGTCGACGCCATAAGAGGAAAACTTGACTTCAGATCATGTGACCACATCTGATATCCTCTTATTTTTCTTTCATCAATGTAATTTACCGACGCCTCGATATGAAGTCGACATACTCGATATGATATAACCATTATATCAACTTTTGACAGTTCTTATTGGTAAATTTCTCGAATTATCTCGAATTGTTGTCGTCTTTAAAAAGTTGGTCGATAAAGACTTTTTGAAGCAAAAAAGTGGATTTTGGAGAAATCATCTTGATATTATTGAAAGCAGAGCGCGTCGGGACGTGGAAAGGATCCACAGCGGAGTATTTTTTTATTATTCTGTGGTTATTTTCTTATTGTGCTTAGATTATTTAATAGTATTGTAAATATTTTAGTGATAGTATTTGTGTATCTGCATATTTCTGGTGTTGCTGTTTGTAAAGTTGATAAGCTGTCGAGAAAACATAGCCGTCGACAAGGCTCTATAAAGTTCCCGAAGCAAGTTCCGTGCTACCGACCCTCGATAAGATTCGGTATGTTTAAATTTTTATCGACTCGAGATCTTATCGAGTCGATTCGAGAAATTTATCAATTCTAAACGTCAAATTTGACATAAGATATAGATATAACGACAAGAGCTGTCGTTTTATCCATATCTTATGTCAAGTTTGACGTTTATAATTGATAAATTTCTCGACTCGACTCGATAAGAAGAACCGTGCTCGCACTGCTGTTGCAATACGCATCGAGAGCGCGCGACGAGTGGAAATGCCATCCTCACCTTCAAAAACGCCACCCGCTTGGACAAATGAAAAAGTTATCGAATTTTTAAAAGTTTACCAGGCATAAATATTGTGTCGTCATCCACTATCTTCTTTGACGTGGCTTTTTCTTTTTTAACAAATACAAATTATAATTGGCACGCAGCAATGTAAAAGCGCTTAGAGCAATTTTGATTTCCGTATCGGACGTCTTCACGTTGGCTCTGACGGGACAGGACTGATGTAATAGGCAACGTGTGGACGCCTTACGAAATTAACCGACCAACGTTGGTGCGAGCGTTGGCGGCAACGTGTGGCGCCGGTGTGAGCGTCGTTAATTTGTATGTATGCAGAAAGCAGGCGTACACTGACGCATCCATGAAGCTACGCTTCCGTGAACAGTGGGCATTAGTTGCCTTGTTTGACACCAATTTGACAATTGAAAGAGAGAACGT
Organism: Amphipyra tragopoginis; assembly: GCA_905220435.1. Lineage (NCBI taxonomy): Eukaryota > Metazoa > Arthropoda > Insecta > Lepidoptera > Noctuidae > Amphipyra > Amphipyra tragopoginis. Next base: position 6,597,636 of record HG991991.1, on the reverse strand, counting down.
AGCGAGATCTTCGCCATCGTTTACAAATACAAGTGAAAACGGTAGTCCTATCCTAAATCTAAATATACAGGGCTACTGGTAATTCGACGTATTCCTTGCACCACGTTATAGGGGGGCTAATATGCAACAAATTTAACCCCACATATGTTCTACGAAATTCAATGGATCTCGAGATATTGCAATTTTTATATTATTTTTAACAATACCCAGAATTCTTCCTTAAACACTATTTATCTCTAAAACATCAAATTGATCGGCTTTGATTATGATATTAGCTTGTAGCTGATACTTTTACGAAGCTTTCTGCATATTTAACTGTTCTTAATGACCATCCAATTGAAAGTAATCATTAAAAGTTAAATAAGTGTATTAGAAAATCATCGAGGTACACGATAAAGAATGATGTTTATCTCAAAAATTTACTATGACTGTAAGTGTACAAAATGCAAGACAAACATCCTTATTTAATCAGCTATCCAACGAGGTATAGACGTTCAAAAAATATTTAGAAACTAATGTAAAAATGTCTTATAATACTGACAAAGGCGATTTCTGAAAAATCTCTACAAGCACGCGAGTGGCCCGTTAAGTGCAATTCATTGCATAATCCTCGCGTAGAGATTAAACAGCAGTCTGTCGGGCACCAACTGTCCTCTACATGTCAGGATTAGTATAGGTCAGGTCGTTAGGTTATGTTTGGTCAGGGTTAGGTTAGGTTAGGTTAGGACCTAAGTGTGCGAGGGAACACCGGAGTGGTTTTAGTCAGTAAGAGTCTGACAGACCCCTCTGCCCACCCCCAGGACGGAGGACATCCATGAGGATATCCAGTAGGCAAAAAAAATATGGTCAGGTTAGGTCGTTAGGTTAGGTCACGGTTAGGTTTAGGTTAGGTCACAACTTCGATGCCCTGGGATCTAGAGGCCAGGGCCCCCGCGCTGAGATATCTGCACCTGCGTCATCAGAAAGATGAGGTTGCCATGCCGCCTCTCCAGCCACTCCTCCATTACGGGTCTTACCGCCACTATTGCGGCGTGCCCTGCGCTGGGTTGCGCGTCGTTCCCTCCACAGCCACTAGGATCTGGCGGAGACCACTCCGCTCAAGCGCCTCCTCGCTTTGGCGATATCTCAGCGCGAGGGCCCTCGCCTCCAGATCCCAGGGCATCGAAGTTGTTACCTAACCTAAACCTAACCGTGACCTAACCTAACGACCTAACCTGACCATTTTTTTTGCCTTCTGGATATCCTAATGGATGTCCTCCGTCCTGGGGGTGGGCAGAGGGGTCTGTCAGACTCTTACTGACTAAAACCACTCCGGTGTTCCCTCGCACACTAAGGTCCTAACCTAACCTACCTAACCCTGACCAAACATAACCTAACGACCTGACCTATACTAATCCTGACATTTAGAGGACAGTTGGTGCCCGACAGACTGCTGTTTAATCTCTACGCGAGGATTATGCAATGAATTGCACTTAACGGGCCACCTGCGTGCTTGTAGAGATTTTGCAGAAATCGCCTTTGTCAGTATTATAAGACATTTTTACATTAGTTTCTAAATATTTTTTGAACGTCTATACCTCGTTGGATAGCTGATTAAATAAGGATGTTTGTCTTGCATTTTGTACACTTACTGTCATAGTAAATTTTTGAGATAAACATCATTCTTTATCGTGTACCTCGATGATTTTCTAATTTACTTATTTAACTTTTAATGATTACTTTCAATTGGATGGTCATTAAGAACAGTTAAATACGCAGAAAGCTTCGTAAAAGTATCAGCTACAAGCTAATATCATAATCAAAGCCGATCAATTTGATGTTTTAGAGATAAATAGTGTTTAAGAAGGAATTCTGGGTATTATTAAAAATAATATAAAAATTGCAATATCTCGAAATCCATTGAATTTCGTAGAACATATGTGGGGTTAAATTTGTTGCATATTAGCCCCCCTATAACGTGGTGCAAGGAATACGTCGAATTACCAGTAGCCCTGTATAAAAGCGAAAGGTCACTCACTCACCACGAAATATTAAAAACCGCTTGACGTATAAAGATGAAATTTCGCAGGGAAGTAGTTTATAGTTAGTAGACGTCCGTTAAGAGAGCATTTTTGGAAATTCTACCCCTAATGGGGTGAAATAGGGGATGAAAGTTTGTATGGAAAATTGTCACTCTCTCACTCAACCCGTTAGGTTCAAAATTTCACGCAAGCGAAGCTGCGGGCAAAAGCTAGTACATACATAAACTCACGCCTTGTTCCTATGGGGGCACGCAGAAACTGTAAAGCGCATGCTACGATACTTACATACTCCTTTTGCTTCGTCCACAATCATACATCTTGTCATACGCGCACGATGGAGAGTACTTGTAGTACTAGTCCTTTTTGAAGAACATTACCAACAACATCGATGCATGTCCTTCTAGGGCGTCCTCTACTGGCGTTTCCACTGACATCTGCCCTATACAAGGTCCAACTATTCATACACGAAATATTTTAAGGGATACAGCTATAGGTGGTAAAGAAGATTTTTTCAAATTTAATTTTTCAAATTTTTTCGAAATTTTGTTTAAATTTGAAAAAAAAAAATGCTGGATTCAATGACAATAAATACTACGCAGAAATTAGTGTAATGGATGTTGAAAATAGTAATGAGCCAGTGTTTGTTATGTGTATCAAGAAAATTTAAATTATTTAACAAAAAAAAAAAAAACATAGTTTTTTTTTTTAAATTTATATTGCATCTTTACCACCTATAGATGTATCCCTAAAAATATTTCGTGTATGAATAGATGGACCATAAATATTCCTTTTGTTAATTGCCGTTCATTCATTCTCTCAACATGACCAAACCACTTAAGCATATTCATACTATAAATACCTAAAAACAATACCTACGCTGCATCTGCGGACGGTACCACCTTTTGCGTTTGTCGGAAGGGCTCGGTCGCTTCCGGCGGGAGTGGGGGCGCTGCCACATCCGGCGGAAGCTGCAATCCGCCCCCGCCCCACTGTCTTGCTCGTCTTGTTCAAACCTTTCCTGTTTTAACTTTTTTCGTTATGTAATACCTAATGATATTGTTGATGCCTAAAATTTGTGTTTTAAATATAAAAAAAATGAAGTTATTCGCGACAAAGGGAATTGAAAAATGATGTATATAATATTGACACAATTTTATGAAGCTATAAATAAATTACTTTAAGTAAGCTCGATTAGACAAAACTTTCGTGTGAGGCAGAAAATAGTCGTGCGCCATCTAATAAATAGTCATTCGATCAAGAATAGTCTACTGCACAAGATTTAACAAAAAAAAACAACTATTACAAGACATACGAACAAAATAGACCATTCCCTAGAAATTACATCTATTTCCTTCCCTGAAACAGTTCCAAACTGTACCAAATGCAATTAAAAACGAAAATAGCTGGTCTATACGGAAAATCCAAGCATTTGAACAAACCAGCAATAAAGAAAGAGCTTAATTACAGTTCTAATTCGCGATAGAATAGTTAATGGACAGCTAAGTATGGCACACAGAGCACCGTCCAGCCGTACTTCCGTGCCTATCTGTGGTACCCTAAAAAGGGTACGTGGTAGATGTGTGGTACACTTTATAAGCGGTTAGCGGTTTTATGAATGAACTAGCGACCCGCCCCGGCTTCGCACAGATGCAATTTATACATATAAACCTTCCTCTCGAATCGCTCTATCTATTAAAAATAAAAACCGGCCAAGTGCGAGTCGGACTCGCGCACGAAGGGTTCCGTACCATTATCTATAAAAACGCCGAGAGGCTAAATAATTACAGCCGCATAGACCGATCTTCCGGGTTAAGCCACGCTTGCCGAGGTTGGTCTGTGGATGGGTGACCATTTACCATAGCGAGTTCCCTCCATGCCTCGGAAAGCGCGTAAAGCCGTTGGTCCCTGCTGTCACTTGTAGATCTTTGACAGTCGTTACTGTTGGTCAGAAGCCAGAAAGTCTGACAACCAGTCTTACCAAGAGTATCGTATTACCCAGTTACTGGGTTGTGGAGGTCTGATAGGCAGTCGCTCCATGTAAAATACTGATATTCAGCTGCATCCGGTTCGACTGGAAGCCGACCCCAACATAGTTGGGAAAAGGCTAGGCAGATGATGATCTATAAAAACGGCGAAAAAAACATGTCTGTTGTATGGGAGCCCTTAAGTATTTGTTTTATTTTAATTTAATTATTTAAAGTAAATATATAACTAAATATTCTGTGAATATTTCAAGCGTCTACCTGTAGCCGTTATCAATATCGAGCAAAAATGAGCAAAAAAATCACTTTTTGTAGTATGGGAGCCCCCTCAAATATTTATTTTATTCTGTTTTTTAGTATTTTTTTTGTTATAGCGGCAACAGAAATACATCATCTGTGAAAATTTCAACTGTCTAACTATTACGGTTCATAAGATACAGCCTGGTGACAGACGGACAGAGGGACAGCGGAGCCTTAGTAATAGGGTCCCGTTTTACCCTTTGGGTAAGGAACCCTAAAAACTGCATCAAAATCCGTTGCGTAGTTTTAAAGATCTAAGCATACATAGGACAGACAGACAGCGGGAAGCGATCTCGTTTTATATTAAGTAGTGATATGTTTCGGCTGAAGACCCTTTGTCTCGCCAATACCTAACATATTCTCAGATTCAATAGGGTATTAGACTACATTAAAAACGTACAACCATTTAAAAATTTAAAGAAAGTATAGAAATCATCATCATCATTCAGCCGGAAGACGTCCACTGCTGGACATAGGCCTCCCCCAAAAAAGTGGGAAGGTTAGCCATAATCGCCACGCTTGGCAGGCGGGTTGGCAATCGCAGTATGTTTGTTAAAGTACTCAGAGAACGCTGCTGCCCACCCTCTAGTGAATCCCTTGGTCGCCTTTTACGACACCCGTAGGAAGAGATAGAGTAGTGCTATTCTTTACATCGGGCACCACACGGACGAAGTATAGAAATAACATGACATAAATAAAATCGATGAAAAAATAGAGGAGAGACACGCTTTCGAAATTTGTTGAGGAGGCATTTTCTGTCCTTGTCACGCGAAATGGATATTGTACAAAGTGATGTCAAGTCACTATGAAGTTTTAAAGGTATGACGTCATACTATGATCACAGTGTACCTACTTACTACATACAGTTGGTCAACGCCTATACATTTGACAGGTCCTATGAAATGTCAAAATTATGTAGGGGCGGAGGTTAGGTCCCAAGTAGGCAATATGACTACTCGGGACATAACCTCCGCTCCTTCACCCCGCAACCCCCCACACGATTGCTCTGCGACAATGTTCTACGTTGACCGACTGTACGGAGTAAGATATAGGTAGACTGTAATATAGTAGTGTTGTCTCTGTCTTGTAAACAATTTTAAATGGTTTATAACTTGGGCATTTTATTAAATATCTCAATGGTTTTTTCACTGTTGCTTACTATTTTTGTAATAGATTCGAGAATTCTAATAAATAAAAGTCTAATTCCTATTGTGTGTCCTAGAAATCTGCAAACTAACACAAGTTAATGTATCTAAAGATTTTACCATGGATACCAGAGCATTAATTATATTTTGCCGTACTGTTAACGTCTCTATCGAAGCTATTGCATAAAAATAATGTCATAAGTTAACTTGGATTATTGACGTATTTGGCCAAGCGCAATTGCGCGCTTCTGGGCAACGTTGGGTGCTGTCTGGTAGGCTCATGCTTAGTAAATTATAATTTTCTGATTGTGATTCCTCATGGGCAGCATTTGACGCTCCTTCGGAGACATTTATCTTAAACTCTTTCCGGCGATACGTGCATTTTTCAAATGTTGCGTTGACATGGAAGCAAACGCTGTACCGCCCTACCTTGCGATAATTAGGTGCATTTTTTCAATATACTGCGTTTGATATGGAAGCAAACCCTGTAGCGCTCGATTTGGCCATAGGTACACACGGCTACATATCAAGCTATACATTTCCAGTATAAGCTAACCTCTCATTATACTGAAAGCCTACACAATGCGAGATCAACTCATACTGCAACAGTACATATTATTTTTATTTAATGGAAATGTATTTATTGGTTGATATGTAGCCGTACTTACATTTTTCGACGTCATGAAATTAAACCAACTAATCTGCTACCGCTCTTACCTTGGGCAAGAACCCACGAATCCCCGAAGGAGCCGCGGCGGCGATAAAAGCCTCATGCATTATACAGGCTGGTCCGAAATCGAAAAATTAAAACTCCCGCCATCTGCCGGGTGAGAGCGTAATTACTGGGGCGTTTGATGCAGCAGCTCTAATTATGAGCATTGTGATAAAACGGGATGAATATCGCCCGAGTTTTGGTTATATCATGAATGTGTAGCTATTATGGTGTATGTTGAGGAATGAAACAAAAAGGGTGCAGTGGTTGGTTCAAGTTGGGTAGCCACGAGGCGATGATTGGTGGATTTTGAGTTGGATAATGTTGAAGAAAAAAAAAAACATATACAACGTGTTACATAATTCCCCTTAAAAAAGAAAATGTTAATCAAGTAGTCTTTTATGGTTGTTGCCATTTACCTCGCAGAGGAAATTAGGTAAGAATGTAAATAACTTTCTGGGTAGTCTACTCTTTACTTTTATGTTTTCAGGGTTGCGTTTTAATGATGATTTTATTTTATTATTTGTCCAAATTTTTTTTATGTCCTGCTCTTGTTTTAAAATATTGCCAATAGACTCTTTACAAGAGACCTATTAATCCCCTTTCGGCTTTAGGGGTATTTTTGTAACACGTTGTATATATAGAAAAACAATGCGCAGAATTGTTAGCAATATCGATAATGGTGCTTATATTGACGCTGTTTGGATTGCAGTCGCTACTACTACGATTAATGAAATATCAACTATCACAGGACTGATGAAAAAACAGAGTATTGGCACAGTAGATATATAAGCTAAAGCAGTACCTCGACTACCTGTAATCACCTGAATTGACACATTCACACAGACACGCACTGCAACAAGACCTCTAAGTGAGCTTCACAATGCAGTCAGTCACGGCTGTCATAGAGTACATTACAAAGAGTATATTATACTCAGTATACAGTGCGTGTATGTGTGACTGTGTCAATTCAGGCGGTTACAGGTAGTTTAGGTACTGCTTTAGCATATACAACGTGTTACAAAAATACCCGTTAAGCTGAAAGGGGATTAAAAGGTCCCTTGTAAAGAGTCTATTGGCAATACGTTAAAATAAAAGAAAGGCCCAAAAAAGAATTGGACAAATCGTAAAACAAAATCATTACTGAAACGCAACGCTGAAAACATAAAGAGTAGACTACCCAGAAAGTTATTTACATTCTTACCTAATTTCCTCTGAGAGGTAAATAAATGACAACAACCATAAAAAACTACTTGGTTAACATTTTTTTTTAACCCCCGACGCAAAAAGAGTGGTGTTATAAGCTTGACCGCTATGTGTCTGTGTGTCTGTCTGTCTGTGTCTGTCTGTGGCACCATAGCTCTTAAACGGGTGAACCGATTTAGGTGCGGTTTTTTTATTTAAAAGCTGGTTTTCTAGCGGTGGTTCTTAGACATGTTTTATCAAAATCGGTTCAGCCGTTTCAGGGTCATCAGCTGTTTTGTTATTTGCGTTGGGGGGTTTTTTTTTATTTTAAATGTTATTAAGGGGAATTATGTAATACGTTGTGTATCTACTGTGGTATTGCACAGTCAAACCGTAAAACAATTTCCGTTGGAAAATTATTAGTATATCACATCGTGTTAACACAAAGGACTGTGTGGTCTAGCAAGGGATCATACAGGGAGCATAGGTACTGTTTCCGGAAAATTGTGGACGTGCGGTAATTCCTTTGTAATTATGGGTGGATAGTGGTGTCATTTATTACAAGATACTATTTAAATGCCAAGTGCAAGTAACAATATGGCCTTATTTCAGACTAATTTCTTAATAACATGTAGACCAAACTAAGATTCGAGAACTGCTCACATAATTATATAATACTAGCTTTAGACCGCAGCTTTGCTCGCGCTAAAAAAACTCTTAACACACTACTAAAGTTTTTATAATAATATAATTCAATCATGATTCGAAAGACACTTATTGTTATTTTCCTCGGGAACAGAATTTTTTTCGGGAAGAAAGGTACCCATGTCCCTCTCTGTACACCTCACAACATATATACAACGTTATTTTTACTTTATGCGAAAACCGAGACACCCCAACAAGATTTTCATCAGAACTGCCTGAATATGTGTTTTTTTTTAGTAAATCTCCAAGCTACACCTTAGTTTATGTCGCGTTAAGTTCCCTAAAAAAGTGTGAAATACCTGAGATGTGCTATGCAGGGGTTGTCTAATACACGGAAACTGACCGAGAGGACCGTCTTAAGCCTCAAGGTGTCTATTCCTGTCAACTGTTATGGGTAGAAAACTACTGAAACAAATTTTGAAATTTATGAAAAAAAAGTCGTGTAAAAAATATGTCAATCGATTCTCCTAGTGATTCTGAACAAACTAGTTTCAGGTTTAGTATATACTAAAACTAACCTTGTATGCAAAATTTCAGGATGATCGGTTCAGTAGTTTAGGCGTGAAAAAGGTAACAGACAAACAAACTTACATTCGCATTTATAATATTAATAAGTTAGTAAGTGAGGATTAGGATGATTTTTGATTATTTATTTTTGATTTTAGGTGCTACAACGAAAATTTTTTTTATATACTGAATTAACAGATATAGGTATATAAAACCAAATAGGCGAAATAAAAAAAATAACAGAGCATTGTTTTCGAGAAAAAAAGGAGAAATGTTCCTTAACCGTAGAGTTTCTACTTTGATGATCTCTGTTCTATCATTCAATTTCAAAGTAGCCCCAATCGGGAAATCTAAAAATAGTTTTTTTTACATAATCAGGGGTGTAGTTTAATATTTTTTATCTTTACCATGTAACATCGCAGACACCTTTATACCGAATGGTAAAATAGGAAAACTGACAATATTACCTACACAAGTAAATTAAAATGCATAATTTCCACTTCCACCGAGATATAACTAATACTTAATCAGCTACAAAGCCACTTTAATAAAAATAATTTATTACATAGGAAACAATTTGGTTTCACAAGAGGTCGCTCAACAACTGACGCTGGTGTTGAGCTTTTAGATAATATATTTAACGCCTGGGAGGATTCACATGATGCCTTAGGCATCTTTTGTGACTTGTCCAAGGCATTTGATTGCGTTTTTCACGAGACATTGGTCAGGAAACTACATCACTATGGAGTTAGGAATACCGCACTGGATCTTCTTATTTCGTATTTGGGTAATAGGATCCAGAGAGTGGACGTTAATGGGAAGAGATCTCCGGGGTCTGTGGTGACAATGGGTGTTCCGCAGGGCTCAATTCTTGGCCCGTTCCTGTTTCTCGTTTATATTAATGACTTACCTTATCTCATACAAGATAATCAGGAGATTGTGTTATTTGCAGATGATACATCACTGTTATTCAAACTCAAACGGCAACAGCCGGTTACCAACGATGTAAATAACGCTCTCTCTGAAGTAGTGCACTGGTTTAATGTTAATAACTTACTTTTGAACGAGAAGAAAACTAAATGTATTAGATTTTTGACACCTAGTGTCAAGCAGGTGAAAACCAGTGTAGTAATAAATGGAGCCGAATTGGATCTTGTGGACACCACTACGTTCTTGGGTATAACTTTAGATTCGAAACTGCAGTGGGGCCCACATATAAATAAATTGTCGAAAAGACTCAGTTCTGCAGCTTACGCGGTCTATAAGATACGCCAGCTAACTGATGTAGAGACAGCCAGATTGGTATATTTTAGTTACTTCCATAGTGTTATGTCGTACGGCATTTTGTTGTGGGGAAATGCCGCCGACATTCAAACTATCTTTGTCTTGCAGAAGAGAGCTATTCGAGCAATTTATAACCTTAGCTTTAGGCATTCACTGAGGGATAAATTTAAAGAAATTAATATAATGACGGTCGCATCTCAATACATTTATGAAAATTTGATGTATGTTAAGAAAAATATTAGTTTGTTCTCTAAGAACAGCGACATTCATAGCCTCAATACTAGAAATAAAAATAAACTTATATTGCCAATGACTAGGCTCCAAAAAATTAGTAATTCATTTAGGTGCCAAAGTATACGTTTCTACAACAAAATTCCAAGCAATATTCAAGAACTAAGTCTTAATAAATTTAAGTCCTATGTAAAGCAGAAACTTTGCAATAAAGCTTTCTATAAAGTTAAAGATTATATGGACGATAAAAATGCTTGGAATTGAGCTGCTCGCTCTCATCACAGAAAAATCATTGTAATTCTTTTGTAACTCTTATTTTGACATTTTGCATGATTGATTATTATTATTGTTGAATAATTTTTTTTACTTTGACATTTTGATGAATAATTATTCAATTATTAATATGTTGATATTATTTTAATTTTATTTTATTTTTTTATTGTGAATGTGAGTACCGTGTAGGCTAGTATCCTACTCGAATTTCATAAGTGTTTGGCGGTTTTGAGTGTTTTTTGTGACCTACGCAAATGTCTTGCTGATTGGTGGCGTCGTGCGTCGGGTCGTTGAGCTCCCTAAAATAAGGTTGAGCTACACGATGGCTGATGCATGCGTACCGTCAGTTTAGACAGGTCGACTCAAAGCTGTTTGGCTCTTTCCTCAAAAGGCCATTCCAGACGTTGCCCTACATTGTTACACTCGCATAGTTTTTGATACTTACTACAATGTCTGGACTTTAAAAGAGACGTTGACCTCTGAGTTTGTTTCGGCTTTTCTTCTCAGAGCGAGTCAGATAGGAAATGCCGGCTCCATCTAGTCTTAAAAAAACATATAAAATTGACTTGTAAAAGTGTCTGTAACAGATTTATTTACAGAAATAAATATCATTTATCATTTATATGACAAAATGCAATATTTTTAGTAACTATCAATGTCACCCCTCTATTTGAAAGTAACCTCGGTTTACCAGTACGCCTTGACCCACAAGAAAAAAGGTACTAAGGTCTAACCACAAGGCAAATAGAACAAAATTACAGTTTGATCATACATCATAAGTTTACAGTCCAAGGTGAAAGAAACTTCGTTGCTCAACCCAGTTGTTAAGGCATAGGTTATTCAAAACATCGCCACATTCGGCCGGTCAAGGAAGGCGGTCAGAGGTATCTTGGGAAACTAGGTGTTACTAAAATAGCGGTATTGAATAACAAAGTTTGAATGAATAACCTGCAAACTAAGTGAAGGATATTTTCGCTTTTCGTTTCATTGCAATTACAAGGATCACTGTCTATTATAGCTGACGACGTGGATATATTTTGTTGTACTCTGAGTGAATAAAAAAAAATCTCATCATCATCATATCAGCCTATTGCCGTCCACTGCTGAACGTAGGCCTCCCCCAAAGATCGCCAACCATCCCGGTCTTGGGCAGCCCGCATCCATCCGCTGCCAGCCACCTTTTTCTAATCGTCGGTCCATCGTGCCGCAGGGCGAACACTACGTTTGCCCAAACGCGGTCTCCACTCTAACACGTTTCTGCTCCATCTACCATCTGTTCGTCTGCAGACATGGCCGGCCCACTTCCACTTAAAGTTAAATCTAGTTAGTCTTAAATTGTAGAAATTAAGAAACCTCAATATCGAATTGGATTTAGTCTGTATTGTTGGGAATAAATAAATAAAAAATGAGATCCGGGATTTAATCCTCGAAATGCCAATTAGAAATCTGGTAGGTATGTGATGAGGAGGGACGAAAAGCATGTGACTAAGAGAGTGATGAATATAATTTTTTATAGATGGAGGGGAAGATGGGAGGCTGAAGAAAAGATGGATGGATTGTGTGAGAGATGATATGAATTAAAAGGGAGTAAATGATAGCGGGACGGTTAATAGGGAAGAATGGAAGAAGAAAACATTTTTTTTTTGGAAAATCCTCGTTGGTACCCTTCGCCCGGGGAAGGCGAAGGGGTATGCCGGACTCTTACCGGCTAAAAACCCACGGTGTTCCTTCTCCTGACCCTTGGCCGGGGTCGCGGGATTCACAGCTGCATGCATCGCGACCCCGGCAGGCCTCGGTCCGCCAGCCCCTGGCAGACCTTTTCTTCTGTGGGGCCTTGCCCCACGTCCTCCTGAGAGGCGCGCACGGAACACAGCAAGCCGCCTTCTGTGCCGACTCCAAGTAACTTGGGATGAGGCTCAATTTACACTGCCGCGGAATGGAATGGAAGCGACCAAATTATATACATAGCATAATGAACTCTATGTCAATTGTATAAAGTACAAACTAAATACGAGCCAAAAAAGGTCAACTCTAAGAAGTTTGTGGTGTTACTCGGTATCGGAAATTGAACAACTTTTATTCTACAACTTTTCGAAATTCGCCAATTTTTTTATGCCTGTCCGTACAAAACAATTAAAATAATTTTTGATTTTTAAGTATAGTTATAAAAAATAAGCGAATTTCGAAAAGTTGTAGCACAAGAGTTGTTCAATTCCCGATACCGAGTAACCCCATAGAATTCTTAGAGTTGATTTTTTAATACCTTATATTTCTAGTATTATACTATTTTTCTACAACGTTATAAGTATTTCGAATTAATTATTCAGCAGCATAGCATCTTTACGAAATTATAATATGGTATTCAGGCGCATCTGGTAAGACTGGAAGGTGACCCCAACATAGTTGGTAAAAGGCTGGGCAGAAGAAGCAATCGTAGGTATACAACATCAACAACTGTAAAAGGACAATGGGACAAAACGTCCCCAGTAGTGTAGCACTTTCTTACCTATTGTATATGAAAGACCTTATTAATCTCTTAATTTTATTGTATGACAGCTCATCTGTAAAATGTTTAGTTTAATAGTTATTTAGCATGAAAGTAACATAAAAATTACCTTAAAAAATTGCATATATTATTACTTCAATATGAATATAATTATTTTAGTTAGTGATAAGGTGTTATTTGAAGAGCTCCAAATCTAGTGTAACAATAGTTCAATGTGGGAAAGAGATTACGAGAGGCGCACGCGTCCAGAGGCGAGACGCGGCGCGCAGCCCTAGGTAGCGGTTACCATTTTCAAACGTAATATCACACGACAGGATTTACATTACCTGCGCATCGTACTCAGAATTGCATCCCCGACGAACAGTTCGGTTTTCGAACCAAGCACTGTTGCAGTCGACAATTGCACCGCATAGTCGCTCCCGCTTCATGCGCTCGTACAAAACGAGCATGCTATTCTTCGACGTAGCAAAAGCCTTCGACAAGAACTGGCACAACGGTTTGTTATACAAACTCGTACAGTCTCGTGCTCATCATTCGAGACTTTCTGTCGGATCGCTCCTTCCGCTATCGCCTAGAAGGCACCTTCTCGTCTCCTCGCTCTATCCGCGCCGGAGTTGTGTAGTAATATCGCCCCTTCTGTTCACGCTGTATACCAGCGACATTCCCAAATGTGGATTCGCCAAGTTGGCTCTCTTCGCCGACGACACAGCCATCTACTTTTCCGGTACGAGTCTCGACAGTATCACTCGAACCCTTCCAACCGCAGCTAGCGCCGTCGGGGTCTGGTACCGGAAATGGAGAATAGAGGTGAATCCCGAAAAGAGCGCAGCCGTTCTTTGCGAGAGATACGGTGATTCCCACACCCACATCCGTCCCGTCCTCATGTTCGGGCAAATTAAAATACTCTTCATTTAGGAGTTTTTGATTCATTGACTTTATAAATCGTTCATTTTGAATATAATGACTCATTCTTTAAGTCAGTATATCATTTAGTTTTCAGCCAATAATTGATTTAAAATGAGGAAATAATAAAAAAATTAACATCATTTTTATTTTATTTCAAATCGATTTCATTCATTCCTTCACTCATTCTCGACTATTCATTCGTTCGTTCATTCATTCAAACTCACTCTATAGTGCTACAAGGGTGGGGACGGGGTCCATACATTTTGTCCCATTGTCCTTTAAAGAATTTGATTTAGAAATCTTTCCTAAAAAAATAACTAAAGAAAACAAAAAACCCGACCGCTTAAAAACGGAACTAAAATGTTAGTAAAAAGAGGATGTACATAAAAACCGGCCAAGTGCGAGTCGGACTCGCGCACGAAGGTTTCCGTACCATTATCTATAAAAACGGCAAAAAAATCGTTTGTTGTATGGGAGCCCCCTTAAATATTTATTTTATTGTGTTTTTTAGTATTTGTTGTTATAGCGGCAACATAAATACATCATTTGTGAAAATTTCAATTGTCTAACCATCACGGTTCATGAGATACAGCCTGGTGACAGACGGACAGCGGAGTCTTAGTAATAGGGTCCCGTTTTATCCTTTGGGTACGGAACCGTAAAAATAATAAGAACTGAAAAGATGTAAACAAGATATAGATCATAATCATCATGCTATCAAATCACAACATGCAGTCGGAGGCTACCTATGACTTAAGTAATTCACAAACTGATTGACCAAAAAACATATGTAGCATCCAAAACCTAGCACGGCATAGACAAATCGATAGACACCTCATTCATTAAAATCTATCCAGAGGTTGGGATACTTCGAGGGTATAAAGAATCCCACATACATACGCGTGAAAAACATAACCCTGTCTTTGCTGTCGGGTAAAAGACGTAAATAAGCACGTATAAATGTAGCGTCGTTGTTTTCAATGTCACTAGAACTTAGTTGGCTCAAGAACTTGACATTGACATACTAGAGCTGCTAGCTTAACAAGTTTACTACGAGAATAATAATCTAGATGCTAGGAACCCTCTCTTCTGAGAAACGCATGATGTGATGAGTAAACAAGCTTAGGTTGGATGTTGGGAAAGCCTGGGTAAGACGGGGCTATTCTAGCAAGACTGGGAATATTCTACCTTTATGTATACACTAGCTATTGCCCGCAGCTTCGCTTGCGTGAAATTTTGAACCCGTTAAATAACAATTTTCCATACAAACTTTCATCCCCTATTTAACTCCTTTAGGGGTTGTATTTTGAAAAATCCTACCTTATTCCTTGTTTACGTTATAAAGGAAACTTCTGTGCAAAATTTCAGCTTTCTAGGTCCAAGGGCTTGGGCTGGGCGTTGATGAGTCAGTCAATCAGTCAGTCAGTCAGGACTTTTCTTTTTATTGATATGGATAGAAGATACTAGTTTAAGAGAAATTCTAAGGGCTGCGTGAGTAGGTAGTATGTAAGGCATGTAATGGAATTTAAGAAAATACAGTCTCATCATCATCATCATTATCAGTATCAGTATTGTTTATTAGATATATTTTATTTTTAAGGAACGTGCAGAATCATTATGTCACCTAAAAACTATTTTGGTTTATGTGATGTATTATTTAAGCATTGTAAATTTATGTATTTGACAAAAGAATAAATAAATAAAAAAAAACTAACCAGCAATAATATAGCGTCTGTACATACAAAAAAAATACGTAAAAGCAACGCTTAACGCCACATGTGCATGTGCACATGTTTATCAATGTGGAAGTGGATTTTTTCCTATTGTTGTATTTTTATATTTATTTATTTATTCCATAAGGCACACCAACAACTTATTTACAATTAATGAGTAAACAATACACTTAAAAAGAGGATTCTGTGTAAATAAGTCAATTACAGGCGTGCACATCATTCATAGTGAGACGATTTTTATAACACTCGTTTACATTATTTATTTAATATTAAGACAACTTTATAAATTATCAAATAGAATACCTAATTACAATTTAAAAATATTATTCTTTACAATTGAACAGTAGGTAAAATTATTATAAAACATTAATAAAAATCATGAAAAAATTAATTAAAATTATATACAATTTAATATGTTACAATTTAATAGTAGGTAAAAACATTTTAAAACATCAATTAAAATCGTTAAAAAATAAAATCAATAAAAATAATAAAGTTGCATGCAGAATTATAGATTTACAAAAATACATAAAATCGTGAGCAAGTGATCAAAAACAAAAGTGAGATAGATCTAAG
This sequence comes from Amphipyra tragopoginis, assembly GCA_905220435.1. NCBI lineage: Eukaryota > Metazoa > Arthropoda > Insecta > Lepidoptera > Noctuidae > Amphipyra > Amphipyra tragopoginis. The sequence continues at coordinate 6,581,570 of HG991991.1, read as the reverse complement.
GATCATCAATAGTTGCTATGACTTTTGATTTCAATTGGGCAAGAGAGTCAGAGAAGATGTCAACATTGGCTTGGCTATTAGAGGAGAACCCATTATATGTTATCATCATTCTATTTAGGGGAGCGGAACGTCCAAGATTAGCGCGACAGCTTCTACACGCGAATGTACTACATGTTCTCACTGATCTAACCTGGCTTCGACGAGATACGTTTAAATTAATCTGTTCGAGCAGATCGGGAGTGCATGTCAAACTGTTGGTAATTTTGAACAGAAGAACCAGATCAGCTAGAGTTCTACGTTCTTGTAGAGTGTGTAGTTTGAAGTGACGCGTACGTAGCAATGGTCGGCTCTGTAAGGACAACTATTTTTACAACTATTATATATACAGCGTGTCCCAGAAAGTAGTGTCAAGCGGAAGTCCAGAGGTAGTACATCCTTTGAGGTACCCAAATCACCCCCATGTATGTTCCGCGATTTTTTGTAGTTTTCGAGTTATGAATGTTTTTCATGTTTTTTAATCAAACTCTGACTATAACGACATTTTTGATCATAGTGACGTAAATAGTTGAGATACATGAGTATTATTTTTTTCTAAATTAGCTGATTAGTGACCCTTTTGAATGCATAAACATTTGTAACCATAGATGTAACGAATGCGTTACAAAAAAATATTGAATTCTCATAAAGTTAAAATCCTGCATGTTTCCTACGTCTTTGTGGGTGATTTAAAAATAAATCTCCCTAAACTTTTTTCGTCAGATGTATTTTAAAAACTTATCCATTTTATCAGCTATTTACCCTGTAAATTTCATCGAGCTATCTCTACGGCATCATAATAAAAATTTCATTCAAAGCATACAATATCGAAAATTCCAGTTGTAAAAGGGTGAATGAAAAATGTATTAAAACTAACTAATAACTTCTTTTTTACTAACCCTCGACGTAAAAAGAGGGGTGTTATAAGTTTAACGTGTGTGTCTGTTTGTCTGTCTGTGGCATCGTAGCTACTAAACGGATCTTGATTTAGTTTTTTCTTTTGTTTGAAAGGTGACTTTATCGAGAGTGTTCTTAGCTATTATTCAAGAAAATCTGTTCAGCCGTTTGAAGATCATCAGCTCTTTTCTGGTTGTCGAAGGGATTTGTGCTACTTCTACTGGTCTGATCGTTTCGAAATTTACTATCCTGTGACTTCAATGATATTACAATAACATGGTAACCTTGACCTGATACTTAAGCATCATCTGAAACAGCATGATACCCAACTTACAGTAGAGGTATTGTGTGCATATTGATTCTTTAAGTTTATGATAAGTTGTAATGACCTCCTTCTTGTCACATGTCATCAATATCACAGTCACAGAAGTCACAGGATAGTAAATTTCGAAACGATCAGACCAGTAGAAGTAGCACAAATCCCTTCGACAACCAGAAAAGAGCTGATGATCTTCAAACGGCTGAACAGATTTTCTTGAATAATAGCTAAGAACACTCTCGATAAAGTCACCTTTCAAACAAAAGAAAAAACTAAATCAAGATCCGTTTAGGAGCTACGATGCCACAGACAGACAAACAGACACACACGTTAAACTTATAACACCCCTCTTTTTACGTCGAGGGTTAGTAAAAAAGAAGTTATTAGTTAGTTTTAATACATTTTTCATTCACCCTTTTACAACTGGAATTTTCGATATTGTATGCTTTGAATGAAATTTTTATTATGATGCCGTAGAGATAGCTCGATGAAATTTACAGGGTAAATAGCTGATAAAATGGATAAGTTTTTAAAATACATCTGACGAAAAAAGTTTAGGGAGATTTATTTTTAAATCACCCACAAAGACGTAGGAAACATGCAGGATTTTAACTTTATGAGAATTCAATATTTTTTTGTAACGCATTCGTTACATGTATGGTTACAAATGTTTATGCATTCAAAAGGGTCACTAATCAGCTAATTTAGAAAAAAATAATACTCATGTATCTCAACTATTTACGTCACTATGATCAAAAATGTCGTTATAGTCAGAGTTTGATTAAAAAACATGAAAAACATTCATAACTCGAAAACTACAAAAAATCGCGGAACATACATGGGGGTGATTTGGGTACCTCAAAGGATGTTCTACCTCTGGACTTCCGCTTGACACTACTTTCTGGGACACGCTGTATATATTTACAACTTTCAGGACAACTATTATATTATTCTATTTAGTTTACATACTGTATTTACAAACTGACACTGGTCAAGTGCGAGGCATACTCGTGCATACAGGAACTCTGTATGCGCGAGTATGCCTCGCACTTGACCAATAAATAAAAGGATAGAATCATCTAGAAGCGCTTTTTTTGTATTTTTTGTTTATTTGCAGATTTTTAGCCATAGTCAACCATGAAAGTCATTTTGAGATGCAGTCGGAACCAAAATCGTTGATACAAGGTTAGTCAGAAAGACAGTTGGTACTAATCCGTGGGCCGCTTAAGTATGATTGTTTTAAAACAAATGTGAAAATTTCGACGACTATTTTTATTTCCATATTATATACAACGTGTTACAAAAATACCCCTAAAGCCGAAAGGGAATTAAAAGGTCCCTTGTAAAGAGTATACATATTGGCAAAATTTTAAAATAAAAGCAGGACCCAAAAAAAATATTGGACAAATCATAAAATATAATCATCACTAAAACGCAACCCTGAAATCATAAAAGTAAAGAGTAGACTACCCAGAAAGTTATTTACATTCTTACCTAATTTCCTCTGAGAGGTAAATGACAACAACCATAAAATACTATTTGATTAACATTTTTTTTTAAAGGGGAATTATTTAACGCGTTGTATAATAAATAGCTGGTGTATCATGCATATCGTAATCAGGACGACAGCAAATCTGTAATACTTATAAAGTGAGCTACATCAATAAAGCCGATTACGTTGAAATCTAGACTTCATAGTGTAAGCGATATACCAATATTCCCGTCATTGTAAATATAAATTCACGCTGCGTATTTTCGAGGACAAAACGCTCATATCACATTTTTTTCCCGTCTAAGGCCATGTTTTAAAGATCACTCAATCAAGACGTGTAATGATTTGAGGGATCTACTTAAAGCGCTATGATAGGGTATTTGACTGAAAAAATCTAATTAGTCCGTCAGTTAGATTATCAAAAAAAGATTTGACCCGTATTTTTTCTTTTGCTACATAAAACAAAATTGACGAAGATACGACACTTTTAAAATTGGCAAAACGTCACAAGCAAGTACAATTTTGACTTGTTTCTGACGTCACAAGCCCCCACTCTCGAGTTTTGATGCGTTTTATCGTTCCAAATATTCATAGATTCAATAAAAGAAAAAATACGTGTCCATTATTTTTCAAAACTCTAACTGGCGGACTAATTAAATTTGCAAGATTTGCAATTTGTTGACGCTGTCAACGTGCCTATTTTGTGATGCAGTAGTTCTAGTGAGCTGGGAATTTGATAAAAGCATTTACAAATTCTTAACAAATAAGTAACAAGAATATTTTACTCGCATACGGTATGTTCTGAGATTCATGCTATGACACTTCGGGCGTCTGAATTAGGCTCAACCGCTGCGGAATGGAATGGATGCGTCCATTTCGCCTCATGACGATAGAAGGCGCGCGAATTCGCGGGAGTGCTCGAGAATTCCCGCGCATTCTAGCGAATCATCATCATAAACGCTTGGCACCTCACTTCTGTGACCGTCCCGACCGACTTCCCGTTCACGCCACTTCCCGCGGATTCCACAGATGGCGCTGACAGTAGCTAGCGGAATTCTCGAGAATGCGCGAGGATTCCCCGGAAGCCGCGTGACTTTTTTTGGCTCGTATTTAGTTTGTACTTTATACAATTGACATAAAGTTCATTATGCATGTACAATTTCGTTGCAAAAAGTCGTTTCCATTCCATTCCGCGGCGATGTAAATTGAGTCCTATGGGATTAGGTTATTCGACCATAACTTTCTTAAATCGTGTTTAACACATTTTTGGAGTATCCCCCTGACGTAGAAACACTCGGGTCAGCGCTCAAAAATGTTGTAAACTAAAACGCGAAAGTAGACTAATTTACGTCAATGAGTGCAGTCGAATCTTCGTATGGTGAAAAGCTAAATTAGGCATTGTAATGACGATATAGGGTTTCAATTAGTTTGTTGGTATTTCTAAGTTTATATAATATGTCGGTGTGCCTTCGCGCGTTCTCTGGTGGTGTAGGTATATAAATTCGGGACACATTTTTTGTGAATTTTGTTTCAGACCCTTCGTTTATGTGTAGTTCATAGCTTAACCACCACATTCGTTTCCCAGGTAAGAGTTATCCAGTGAAACAGACCCTAAATATAATAAACCTTACGTGTGCGTCCGGCGCACGGGCGGATTGCGGAGCGGCTTTACCGTGGCTTTACCGTCGATACCTGGGGCCTAATTCTCCTAAAATAAATCTTGATAAATCACAACTGAACCAAGGCCGAACCGTTCATTCAGACAGTTCTTAATTTCAAAAGCTATCAAATTGTTTGACACAAAAAAACAAAATCAATCATTTTGAAAGTTTTCGAAAACAAAAACTGACTGACGGTTGTGGTTCGATCGCGTTTGGCAACAATTTATTTTAGGAGAATTAGGCCCCTGTCCTTAGTGAACGCGGAAAAGTTGACACGTACGCGCGTGTTTAGTATTTAGTTTATTTTAATTTGGTTTTAATAACGTCGATATCAAAATTCAAACGTTTCGAACATTTATTTAATGCGCCATTCATTCCGCCTGCGCGGTGCGCCGTCACTCAGGACGCACACTACGTGTTTCTACGTCTATGGGCTAGGCAGCGTTTCTACAGAAAAATTACCGTCACCTTTAAAGCGAGAGTGAATAGGAATGTTCTGGGTGCGCTCGTTCCACCACAGACCACATCCATCATTTCCCATCAGGCGAGAACAAGATCAAGAGAGGAAGTAACTTTAACTAAATAAAAAAAGCCGACGACTGTGAAACACGTCCTTATAGTTTATTGAATTTTTATAATTCACCTATAAAAAATAAATGAATGCATATTCGCACAATATATAGGAAATGGCGGGATGAGGTACATATTTTCAGGAAGAGTACTATCATAAAATTGCAACTCATATAAATCAACGGCAAAAGCTAAAGCCATTTGTAAACATTTGTTTATAAACGCTGTATCAGAAACAAGATAACATGTTTCTGAAACATTGACACATGTTGCGGTTAACACTACATGTTGCATTTTGTTTGCAGTTTGTTTCGTTGCTGTTGTGAAGCAAGCTAAATATATCTTATATCAGTTATACCTACACCGTGGGCCCGAGGTATCCGAAACATTTTAACCACTTTTTCTGATGGTCATTAATGAGTTGTCAACATAAGTCCAATTCAGTCAATTCAACTATTTTGTTTTTCGGAACAAAAAAAAAACAAAGTTCGTCTCGCGACATCGCCGCGTGTTCAGCTCATGATTAAGGGCTCCGTTTGGGTCCGAAACTAGTCGGGCAATCCCGAAAAATGCACGTGAGTAAACCGTAAATAATCATAAAAAAAACAAGTAACTTTAAGTAGTACTTCCTTGTAAACAATACCTTAGGTCGAGCTGGCAACGTTAAAATGATCATAAGACTTGTTACCTTAGAGAATTTTCAACTTGTGAATTTCCATAAATAATGAATATATTTTCTTCGAATCGATGTTTAAAATCTTTCGGGTACATTACCTCGAACCCACGGTGTAAAGTAATATCATGTTACATATTATTAGTTTTGCAACGGATGACAACAAGTAACATGGAGAAAGCGGTTTTTTTTTGTATTCTTGCCCTTATTAATAAACAGCTCTCATTGAAGAGATCTTCCAACAGCAGCGACCATAAAGTAGAATTCTATTCATTTGACAACATTTATTTTTCATATTTCTGTTGTCACATGAAAACTACACTTAAGAAGGATCTCTCAAAAGAGAGTTATTCACTAATACGGGTCTGGGTCTGAACACAGCTACAGCTGACAGCAAAAGCTCAGAAACATTTACGTAATGTTTCAGAAACGGCTGACAACATGTATCGAAACATTGTTTACAAGAATGAGCAACATTTATGAGTTTCGTCACGAACATCCCTCAAACCTATAAACCTATAAAGGCAATAATATTCACGGCATCGAACCTGGCCTTGAATGCAGAAGGCTAGCACTCCGTCACGGCGTCGCGTCGCCCGTCATTGCCTACCGATTATGAAACCTATTATTACCATTGGCATTCACACGGCGTATTTTAAGCGTATCAAGCCGTATAGCTATGTCTACACCAGTGCGCTTTCATGTTCATCTTGCGTCTTCGTCTGAAGCATGCGTGAAGCGCCATAGAGTTACGTATAACAATTTATTATGCATACAATCACAAAGACAATTGCCTGCGTAGTGCGTTGGTATCCGGTTTTTGAATATATACTTAACCCTTTTGTTCACTGTACTGGGGGAAAATTACTTATATCGAAGACGTATGCCCCAAATTTACATATCGTGAAGTTGAATTAGACATACTTTTTATTGTATTGTGTGTGTTAATTAATAGTCCTTTTGTCATCGCGGCTTTGTTATGTATTTTACGGCTTCTGAAAATTACCACAGAATAAGAAATAAAACTATGTACGGAAACCTCATTCCCGAACGAATGCGTCAAATATCTTGAATTTGCTTCATGTAATCGAAATTGAGCTTTAGTGTGAGGCGAGAGATCTCGTTCCGCTGTGCGTTCGCGTTCTTATTATATTTTTGTTCGTCGTCCACCAAACATTCGGTTCTGGGGCCTAATTCTCCTAAAATAAATCTTGATAAATCACAACCGAACCAAGGCCGAACCGAAATGTTTTACACAAAAAACAAAATCAATCATTTTGAAAGTTTTCGAAAACAAAAACTGACTGACGGTTGTGGTTCGATTGCGTTTGGCAACAATTTATTTTAGGAGAATTGGGCCCCTGTTTTCTCTCATGTTCCACTCTGGAGGCGCAGCAGCGTATAGGCGTGATTTCATACTTAAACCACGGAGTGACTAATCTTATTACATTCGCTGCTACATATATCTTTGTCTAGATGATGTGTTTAATGATGATGATGTAATATTGACGAAGGCTATGTAAGTTATGTTTTTAGGGTTCCGTACCCAAAGGGTGCCAATGGGACGCTATTACTAAGCCTACGCCGTTTGTCTGTCTGTCCGTCGGTCACCGGCTTGTATCTTTTTAACCGTAATAGATAGCCAGTTCAATTTTTACAGAATATGTGTTACTGTGGTCTTTATAATGACAAATATTAAAAAGTGTAAACCCAATATAAGAAACCTCGAAAAAAAATCTTTTTTTTTGTTTCTGCTCTATCTTAAAAACTGTAATACACACAAGTGTGAAACTTGGTTTGATTGTAGTGCATACTCTATAGTAAAATAACAAATAATAAAAATAGTTATTTCACAGACATGAGAATGTGGTACGGATCCCTTAGTACGCAACTTCGACTTGCACATGGCCGGTATTTTTTGGAGATTTATTTATTTTATTTAGATCCATAGATAGATATACTTTATTGTACATTAAAAGAAATAAAACAGAAGGAATACACTTACTTAAAACAGTACAAATGGCGGTCTTATCGTTTAAAGCAATTTCTTCCAGACAACCATAGCACAGTAGACATATAAGCTAAAGCAGTACCTCAACTTACTATAATCTCATGAATTGAAACACTCACACAGACACGCTCTGTTTACTGAGTAGTTTTTTGTTTTTGTATGGAACTGTATCCCGAAAATACCTTATTTGTCTTGTTGCAGTGCGTGTCTGTGTGAGTGTGTCAAATCGGACGACTGTAGGTAGTTGAAGTACTGCTTTAGCTTGTATGTCTACCGTGACCATAGGATGGAAAGAATTTATTTAAATTAGGTTAATTTATTTTATTTATAAATTACTAGACAAGCAGTTACAACTGGTAACTGCACGTAGTGCACGTTGCTATTCCCTACTTGATAACTAAAATTATGTTCACATCCATAATTTTTAGATGCGCATTTTATTGAATAATGGAAATAATAAATGCATTTATTGAATAGGCGACTTTAATAGCGGCCATGGAGTAGCGACTTTCGAAGTCACGGCGCGGTCGATCATTTGCGACTTGCGACCTTGCCACCTACGCTTACAGCAGTACACCTACGCGTCCCTGAGTTATAGAAATAACTTTAATCATTGACAACCGCTAGTGTTATTATGTTCCGGTAAATAAACGTTACAATTGTGGTCAAGCTTACGTTTCGTTATAAGATAAGATAGGCTTTATTTGCTACATGTGTGTATACATACTTACAAAGAAAGTGCATACATACAAGATGACAAAATAAATTAAGTGCAGACATGTTTGTCATACCGTGACGTGCAAAATACTAGGATTATAAAATTTTATACATTAACAAAATATTAAAAGCAGTTTTTTTTTTTTTTTAAGTGATTCCTTGCCCCACTCTAAGATTTCTCTTGTATCGTGGGTGCGTTTACAGACACAAATCTCACATACATAAACGCCCAGACTTACAGACAGACAGGCCATCTGTAGGCCATACAAATTTTTGTTCCGTGCGGGAATCGAACCCGCGACACAAAGCGCAGCAGTCAATCGCTTAGCCACTGCACCAATCGTGTCGTCAAATCGATAATTATTACTAAGAGACATGTAACAATATAATATTATCTTATGTCTAATTTAATTTCGGGTTAATGAAATTATAAGATTAATCAGCATTATTATACAGGTAACTCCAAATAAATTTAATTATGTCAACACAAATTCTTTTTCATTAAGGAACTCAGTCACGCTATAATGTTATCATTTCGTGGTCATTGTAATTCTTTGTAGTTTCAGTTACTGTAGGTTGAAAGTGTGATAAGCAGAAACGTGGGTAAGAAAATATGCAAATTAAAAAAAAAACAGACTTTATCTGTCCCACTGCTGGGCAAAGGACTCTCATACAGAGAACGAACGACATTGATCGCCACGCTTGAACAACTTCCTAAAAGGGGTAAGAAGTTTATATGCGAACATTAGATCACCATATTTTAGCAAAGTCTAAAACTACTGAAAAAAGAAGTGTAAGTAAACAAAATTAAAAAAAGACAACTCTATTATTTCTAGCCCAGCAAGGTCAGTGGCTACGCTAACCGCTAGACCAGACCCGCGGTTAACGAGCATCTGTATAACACAATAATAAGTCCGTCGTTCAGACCTCTCTCCCCCGCGTATCGATTGTCGCACAATTAGCCGGCGTCGATCGTCGCAGGCCATCCGTCAACCTTTTTAGAGAAGCGTGAAAAGGTAACAAGCAGGAGAAGTGAATGGACCAATTAAATAATTCAGTAATTCGTGAACCCGCCGCCGGCGACGTAAACATGCGTGAGACGGTGAGGGGGGCGGTAGGCGGGGGCGAGTGGAGGGGCGAGGGCGTGGCCCGTGACGTCACTGCTTTCCTGCTTCAGTCGGTCACTACCCGGCGAAGCGGACGGTCGCGGCACCGCCGCCATTTATATACCCGAAAGTACGATAAAAATCGCCAAAATTTTCGACCGGCAGTATCACTCACCTTCCAAGGTGTTGAAATTGGAGGACGACCCCTGGGGGTCATGTGCGATGTACTCGCCGGATAAGATGAAATCCGGCGGGGGGCTCATGGCGCCACCAGGTTGCTTCCCGGGCCGGTATAGCCCCACGTACCGGAGTTCCGACCCGCGGCGGTGCGTCCCCAACCCGTCCGTGAGTACTCTGCTTTATACTACAGCCTGTTACTACCTACTGAAAGTCTTACGGTTCCAAGTAAATGTATCGGTTGGTGTGGAACAGAAAACATTACCGTAAACATTAAATAAATATTATTATTTTCGTTGGGTCTTCTACAATTGTAGGGGTACCTGTAGGGACTATATATATATATTAAAACTTATTTTCAGGACGTTTTTACATTTTTCTTTCAGGATATTATTTATATTTATATATTTTTGCCAAGCGATGTGTCTGTTTCTTCGCTCGCGCATGCCATGGCGACTACATGGAGCTCCATGGGGGGATTGTCTTTCAGCGAAATTGTTCGTGTGTTCATTTTGTGCAGTTTTCAGTGACATATTTTCCCAGAAATTGTTTGTTAATCATATAAATGGCATGACAATAATTAAATATATATAGGGCCGATTTTTCAATCGGCAGATAAATTTTATTTGAGGAATTATATGACGGTTTGACATATTTTCTATACAAAGTCAAAACGTCAACATTTTTCCTCAAAGTAAAAGTTATCTGACGATCAGGGCCCAATTCTCCTAAAATAAATTGTTGCCAAACGCAATCGAACCGCAACCGTCAGTCAGTTTTTGTTTTCGAAAACTTTCAAAATGATTGATTTTGTTTTTTGTGTCAAACAATTTGATAGCTTTTGAAATTGAGAACTGTCTGAATCAACGGTTCGGCCTGGGTTCGGTTGTGATTTATCAAGATTTATTTTAGGAGAATTAGGCCCCAGCCCATAATAAAATATTTTTTAGTAAAATCTAATATAATTTCATTAACAATTAAAATTTAGAAAAAAATATAAATACATATAGGAATTATATCAAGACACAGCATTTTTTTAACTTTAATAAATAAAATACTCAAGTAACAAGACTGTAAACAAAATTCTTCAACAACGTTTTAATATTTTAAACGTTATTTTTAAATCAAATAACAATATACTGAACAGCTGATAAATACTGCAATTAAAAATATTAATCAAGTAAATCCCATTCCGATATATACGCGATAAACCCCGATTTCAATAAAATAAAAACAAATTGAACGATAAAAATTACGAAATCAAAATGATCGCAGATTATTACCAACTCATTGTAATTTATAAAGTTTCAGCGCCGCCCGCGTTTCAGTTGCAGAAATAAAACGAGCCGAGCGACGGGGCGGCGGGTAGCACCCTTTAATTACAGCTAAATTGTCAAACAGTTTTATTTTCAATAGCTTTTTTATTTTCTCTTCTAAGAACCCCTAAATATTACCCATAAAAGTACCTGTTTCATTCAAAGAAAAAATTAAGTACATTTTCCGACGGGCGGCGCCGGCGGCGCGGCTTCTCCTCGCGTTCTAATAAGAATGTTGGCTATTTTAATATTTAGTAATGTTATTACCGCGGGTACCGGTCGGTTATTTTTACGCACGTAATTTTATATTTGTATTAAATAAGTTCTTTCAAATACCGACAGAAACTCGAGGCATTAGTGTAATGATTTGAATACCCATCTAAAACATGAATTCAATCGATTTGCATCGGGTCTACCGTATAATTTCAATAATAAGCTAGAATTTTCAACGCAAATTACTGTAATGCCGCGCTTGTTAGGTAAGCGGCCGACGGCTACGGCGTAGCCCGTAGCGACGGCCGTAGCGTCGTAGACTACAGTCGAGCGACGCCATGATGAAGGCGGGGCTGATAACATTTTTTCGTTATATCGAATAAAATATTTTGATGCAACCTAATTCCACGGTAAACTTTTTTTGTAAATCCTACTTTAATTAAAAGCTAAAATGACATATTGTCGGCTTCAAAACTTTACAGACTAACGGTCGTTTTTAATAAACTACCTATTGGCGGTTTGCATTTCTAGAGATAGAAATTTGATATTTCTATCGCTAGTAGGGCAAACGGCAAATAAATAGGTTATTGAAAGCTGGCGTTACAAAATGATAAAAGCTTAATCTCCGTTAAATAATTGAATCAGTTTCATTCGAAGGTGAATGAAAACTGTATAAAAATATTTATACCGCGGTTTTATTGTTTAATCTCATTAATAGTTTATATTTTATTTTATTATGCATTGTCGTGTCATTGAAAGGTATTATTAACTGAAAACTATGCAAATGAACACTCATAATTATGATTGGCGTGAATTTTAATGAAGTTTTTCAGGTTTCAGCCGGCGGAGGACGGCCTAGTGGAAATTGATACGACGCTAATTGCTACCTACGGAAATAGCTATTAGTTAAATTTTTATTTGCACTGTAATAATTGTATTTGAAAAGTCTATTATGAGTTTGATTTAATATTTTTTATTTAAATCAAATATTTTATTGAAGATTTTTGGTGTCTGGTGAACGAAGGAAAATAAATGAGTTACAAAGCGGATTCAGTCATAAAAACTACCTATTTTTAATGACTGCATTACAAATAGTAATGTCCCTTATTACTACAAGATTTCAGAAATAATAAAATATCATAAATCCCTCAAACATAAATATCTAAATTTGCAATGACAGTTAATCGCTGATTGTAAATAATAAAATACAAATCCGTCAACAAAGCCCTATATAAAATCAAATAAACGGAATGAAGTGTGAATTGATAATATTTTAAAACGATTTCACTTTTTAAACGGTAATTTCGGCAACGTTATTTTAAATGTGATTTTAAACACGTTACGTGCGTCGTTATTTTTAGCTTTTATGTAGTCTAAACGTTTTTTTAATTTATGTAGGTATTTTGAAGTTAAGATTATGTTCAATTTTTTTTCGGTTATAGAGCTACGTCAAAGGGAACAAAAGGCAATGAATAATTATCTTCACATACTGAAATTACTATCTATGAGTACTATCTTACTAATACAAGGCATTATAGTAAATAACAGTATAATGTTAAAGATCAACTTAAGTTATACACTATCAAAATGACAATAGTGTCTAATAAGAAACTATTTTAGAATCTCACTTATTTTCAAATCTTGTTAGAATGTATTTTTTTACTGGTGCAAATGAAACGGGAATGGATTAAACCAGATTTCAATTTGTAGGTACAGAAACTTCTGTATCTACTAGAAAATACGCCACGGACATGCAATGAGATGCAACATAGGAATTATTAATTTATTTCTCACCTTTAATAATTATTAACTTAGGATTGTTATGTCTCAGTATGAAATATATTCTTAATTCATCTGCAACACTAGGTGTTAGTGATTTATTAATACCGATTTTAACAATTTCAGATAACTTTTATCTGAGGAATAAATTTCACGTTTTGACGAATGCTGTCAAAACTTAAAATTAATTTTTTGTATAAAGTTTATATGGTTTTGGTAAAATCGGTCTTACGCCAACTGAAACATACTAATAATAACAATAGGATGGTTATGAAGTTTTGATTAACTTACAACTTATTTCGTTTCTTGTAGCCACAAACGTTATTCTTTCTTTTATTGATGTAGACAATTAACAAAATATTTTAGGCATACTCGTAGTAACCTCTTGTACAACTGTGGTCCAAGCCTAAAAACTGAGGTGCATAAATCACAGCTAATTTTTTAACAAAATAGCATAACTATTTTGTTCAAAATTCAGTTGTGAGGTATTAAATAATGCACTTATTTAAAGTTTACTCTGGAAGATTGTTATTCTATTAATAATACTATGAGCTGTAATTATAAAGATTATTCTTTTGTTGGTAGAGCGTATCGGTAAATTAATAGTTGAGATAATTTATCGAGACAAGCTTGTTGCCGAGGTTTCCTTTTCATCAAAATAATCTTCACTATTTACCGGCTTTTAAATTTTAATAATAGTGACTACCTTATATCTAATAATTGACAAGATGTGAGTCTCCTTTCCATATTATTTTATATTAAGGGTCGATTGTTCAATCGACAGATAACTTTTATCTGAGTAATTAGTACGCTATTTTGACAAATTTTCAATACAGAAGCTGGCAAATGTTATCTGACGGTGGAAAAAATTGGCCCTGTGATAACAGAACACAATTAAGACAGTTTACTAGGTTTATCATTACTAGTAAGATTGTGGGCATTGAATCAAAGTAAAAAATAAACATAAACAATTAATTAAAAGTTACAATTTGTAATTTTACTATACGGTATTCATACTTAAACAGTAAGGTTTTTTTCAAAAACTATGTCCAACTGGTTATACCATTGCTGCTAAGCGTTTGTATAATGGTAAAAATCTGTGAATTCCCAGTGAAAATTACAAGGCACGTTTCATAGCTTTGACACGAAATAACTGTGGGGCTATACAATGGTACAATGGTGCAATTTGTACAACAAGTCTGGTCGATGAAATATGCAAGTAGTATTTTTAAAATAAAGGTAAAATGCAAAAAAATATTGGCATTTTTATTTTATTTGTATAAATTGCTGAGAAATTGATACCTAAGGTTTAGCTTCCGCGCAAAGATTTTTCGAGGTGAGTTTATGCATATTACGTCGCTTGTTGATATAGTGCAAATATAATGTGGTTTTATTTATTTATTTATTGATTCGCCTACAATTGTTACACATTTTCATAGTAAGGTTACATGCACAATAGTTAAACATCCGTTGTGTACAATATCAATCGGCAAACATAGAATGCATAAAAAAAGAATGTACAATCGGAACGCAAATTAATCTAATACAATTTTGTTTCCTTTTACATTTTTGTATTATAACTTTCGTGAGACACATTCATATTTATGATTTTTGCCGTTATATACATAACGTTATTGTTTTTTTACTTTTAGAAGGCCTCCAACTGTGTTAATTAAAAACAAAATATAAAGAAAATGTATTTGTACTGGTCTTGTAAATCTCTTTTCAGCAATCACCCACAAGTATAGGTAGAAAAACAAGGCGGTGATTTGTGACTTAAGCGCGAAATTATAGAATTTTTTCTTGTCTTCTAGAATCTTTTATTTTTCTTGGTAACCTACCGATCTACTCATTGTTTTCAATATACCTAGCCAATTTTATTAAGTTGTCTAGGGCAGCCTTAATCATCAGGCTTTACGGCAAGAGGTCTCTAGTTATCCGAGTCACCTTATCATTTTCTAACGATCTGAAAAATAGTGAATTTCTGTTCGGTGTGTGTGTGTCATTAAAAACGCTATCATTATGTGATGGGAGGTTAAAGTTCGGATAACTTTAAGTAATTCCAAGCTATTACAAGCACCAAACTGTCACGCATGTTAAGATTTTTTCGTTTTTAATTTTACAAACATAACATCTACATTTGTAAATATTTAGAAATATATAAAAAAAGAAAACATTTAAATATATAAAAGATTATAACCCACTGTCATCGGGAACAGGGTCCAAGCTTACTACTACATTATTATCATAATATGGGAAATTATAAAAATATGGAGTTAAGTTTATTAATATGTCTAGTTTTGGTACAGTTCTACGTCATTAAATACATTATCATTTCCTAATTTCCATACAACAAAATTTTTGCTTAGATAAAGTTATGCTGGTTAATAATATTTTAAAATTAGAATCGCGGCAACAAAATATTGCCATCTTTAAAATGGAAATCATATAGATGTTTTTGCTCAGATAAAGTTAAGCTGGTTAATAATATTTTAAAATTACAATCGTTGCAGTAAAATACGTCCAGCTTTAAAAAGGAAATAATATACTTAGCTTTATTAGCCCTTATTTTTTTTTACATACCTTGCTTAGTTTATACTGAAAGTTTTTATTGATGCGGACTTATAATTAGAAGATCGTTGATTGCAACAATTGATAAGTTTTGCAGTTTTTTTATGTAATGAGCTATGTATTAGATATTAAATAGTACAAGAATTTTATTTTCGCGGAGTGGAAATCCGTTTCGTGTGATAGTTTTTTTATATCGTTTTAATAGTAAGTAAAATTTTCAATAAATAGTGTCAAACAATTGGTTAAAAAGTTTTACACCTCAACGATAACAAAAAGAGTTTATTAAGTATTATTTAAAAGTATTAAAGGGCCAAAACCCACATCACGCCGTAAACGTCAACAGCTAAACGAGGGCCGCCTAACAGACCGGTCTAATACATATATAAATACTTTTGATCTTTTATTAATCATATTCGCAACGCCAATTATCATTATGTATTTATAGACCCAGACGTGCCAATCGCTGTGTCGATTTAAAGTCGCAACAACTTTATTACTTCCACTGAACTAAACTAACAGGCATAAAATTATTGGTTGAATATGACAAAATGTTTTTTACATCTGATTTTCGAGCGATCGCAACATTATTGCAGTTTATTTTTTGTTGTTCAATTATTAATCCTTCAAATCAGATACTTCTAGCACAGTAGATATACAGGGTTACAGGGAAAGTCGTACTGAATATTAAAGGACGTTATTTTTCAGGTCATTTCTGATGGATTTGATTCTGTAATATGGTGTCCGAAACTTAACCGTTCTGGAGATATTTAATTTTAAAGATATTTTTTATATTATGTAGTTGTACACTTGGGTCTATTCAAATAACATTTTTAAATATTTTATTAATATTCCTAGTAGATTTTATACCTTTTTGAATAGCTAAAGAGACGTAGAAGTTTTTAAAATTATTTGCAGAATAAGTTCCACACATTTTTGTATGTTAAAAACAATTAGTGAAAATTCTTTAATTCTAACCACTGTCGAGCAGTCTTTTTAAGCTGTTAGTAGTAGGTTCAGTTTTTGGACATCTCTAACAAGACACAAAAAAACGGACCCTAGGAGCTCTAATCCCAAAAAAAGCCAAAAATAAAGGATTTTTTAAAAATATCTTTAAAATTCAATATACTATAATCGCCCGAATTGACACACTCACAAAGACACGCACTGTGTACTGAGTATAATGCACTCTTTGCCATGTACTCTATGACATCCGTGACTGATAACTTAGAAGTCTTGTTGCAGTGCGTGTCTGTGTGTGTGTCTAATAGGGTATTTGACTGAAAAAATCTAATTAGTCCGTCAGTTAGATTATGAAAAAAAATATGACCCGTATTTTTTCTTTTGCTACGTAAACCAAAATGGACGAAGATACGACACTTTTAAAATTAGCAAAACGTCACAAGCAAGTACAATTTTTACTAGCTTCTGACGTCACAAGCCCCCAAGTTATTTGATGCGTTTTATCGTTCCAAATATTGATAGATTGAACAAAAGAAAAAATACGTGTTCATTATTTTTCAAAACTCTAACTGTCGGACTAATTAGATTTGCAATTTATTGATGCTGTCGACATGCCTATTTGACTATTAAATTGTGCTCTGTACAAATCAACCGGACGAAGGCGAACGAAAGCATACGATGGCTTTCGGCGATGGACACCGAACGCTCGTTCGCCTTCGCTGTTATGTCCACACAGAACCTTTGATGTTTCGATACGCCGCGCCGCAAAGTATAGACGAACGCGGGCGAAGGCCCTATAGTAGGCGCTCGTCTTCGCTGAACCGTCCACACCTACTCATTCGCGTTCATTCGGTTGGTTTGTACAAAGCATTAGATGTAATTATTGACGAACTATAAATGTGCACTGGAAAAGTGATTTTAATTTGAAAATCAGAAATGCAATGTCTATTAATATTTTTGTTTAATGGACATAACATGTCCATTATGTAACTATATCTCATTTACCTACACTACATAGTATAAAACAAAGTCGCTTCCCGCTGTCTGTCTGTCCCTATGTATGCTTAGATCTTTAAAACTACGCAACGGATTTTGATGCGGTTTTTTTAATAGATAGAGTGATTCAAGAGAAAGGTTTTAAGCTATAAAACGTACACGTGCGAAGCCGGGGCGGGTCGCTAGTTTACCTATAAAACATAAGCTAACCATGCTTATGCACACTAGCTCTCTTATAAACGATGGATAAATTTGTTTAACTAAAATAGCTTTTGAGTCTATTGCCATCTCTATTTATTTCATACAAATGACGAGGACAGGTATAATTTAACCAGTGTTTAAAAATGACAATCTGTCATTAATAACATCGTAGCAATGCGTAGCAAAACTGTATCACTGCATAGTATAAAACAAAGTCGCTTCCCGCTATCTGTCCCTATATATGCTTAGATCTTTAAAACTACGCAACGGATTTTGATGCGGTTTTTTTTATTAGATAGAGTAATTCAAGAGGAAGGTTTATATGTATAATACATGCATAATATGGTAGAGGGAACGCGGAATACGCGAAAAACGACATCCACGCGGGCGAAGCCGCTGGCGACTTCTAGTATTAAATATTTTTGAAAAAAAAGTAAGTGCATCACATCCTATGAACGATATTGATGTCAAAAATGTAGTAAAAATAATTTTTGTCTGCTTATCTTTTTACCGTCGTCATAATGGGTAAGTGACAACGTAAATACATTCAGGGGGCCAATTCTACTAACAGAAACTTTTATCAATTGCAACTGAATCGTTCATTCAGACTGTTTTCGTTTACAAAAACTGTCAAAATGTTTAGTTTTGTTTTTGTTGTCAAACAATTTGATAGTTTTTGTAAACGAAAACTGGGGCCTAATTCTCCTAAAATAAATTGTTGCCAAACGCAATCGAACCACAACCGTCAGTCAGTTTTTGTTTTCGAAAACTTTCAAAATGATTGATTTTGTTTTTTGTGTCAAACAATTTGATAGCTTTTGAAATTATTTTAGGAGAATTAAGTAGGCCCCTGTCTAAATAAACGATTCAGTTGCAAATGTTGCAATTGATAAAAGTTTCTGTTAGTAGAATTCGGCTCCAGGTTTCCTTTTCAACCATGTCATTATCCTTTCAAAATTAAAACATAGACGACTGAAGCGGAAAATAAAAGAGTTAAGTATAAATTGGAGGTTTTTTTTTTAATTTGCTTTGTGAAATCCATAATAATAATGCAAGTCAAACAGACGTGTGGAACGATTAAATAAATTACTGTGGGGCAAAGTGAATATCCTTTTTATTTATAAACTGTTCGCTTTGAACTCTGAAGCTTTGTTTGTGAGCTTTGTTGCTACGGCTAGGTAAAATAATTGTCGCAATTTCTTCGCTGCATTTTAAATTCAGTCTTGTCTGATGTCTGTTAGTGTATTTATTCTTCCACTGTCTTCGAGTTTATTGCGCAAAGTGTCGTAATAGTTGGTTGCCGTACTTGCGGCAATGGTATACAGTTTTCTTTGTTATATATATATACTGTTGTAAGATAATTTATTCAATCAATATGGTTCGTTTTTATGCAATGTTCTTTACATAGTTGTAATTTTGTTCTTAAATTAAAATTTTGACATAGACTGTGGAATCTTATTCGATTCGGTATTAGTGTTGGGTAGGTGCTCTCGGCAATGTTTGTTAAAACATGAGCAAAAAATCGGATAAGCTCATTGAAATCAATCCAGCTCTTCACGTAGCGAATACGTTAATTAAACTATCTTTTAGCACTAAAAACTAAATATTTACATAAGTACCATGTTTTTTAGTAGGAATTTCTAAATAAAAAAAAAACATGGGAATTAGTTATCCCGATCTAAGTGCTAAAGAATAGTATTAGTGACCAGTTTGAAAACTTATAACGTTCATTATATTTTGAATTAATACCGATATCCTTAACAGTTATTCTAGAATATCCAAAAACTAACATTGAAAATACTCTGTAGAACCACGAAAATCGGTAACAGTTAAGTTAAAATCGATTCAAACATTAACGTGACGGCATTCCGGTAGCGTGACTGACGCAAAATTGATTCACCATTACAGTCCGCCGCACGACGGCGACCTGTTATTGTTCGATTATCGAATATCTGGCTGTTGTGATTGTGTTGAATACTGTACGCGTAGTGACGTACACTTGTACAGTTTTACTAGATTATTGGTAGATTTTTTTACCCTTTTTTTGGGATGTATTTTTTAAAAGAATAGCCATTGTTTTTCTTGCCAGCTATTCTCGAAAATGACTAATTGGAACCGTGCGCCTAAATTCGACTTTTCATGAGCGCCTGTAAACCTTTATGTGAAATAAAAAACATGATTTTGAATTTAATGTTCTGTCTTTTGAAAGCTTATACATAGGATAATTAAATAGGTACCTGTCTGATTTTTATCATAATTACTTTTGTCAATTTTGCCAGACTAACTTCCTTCCGAATTGAAAATTCAGGATAAGCAATACTTAAGTATTATTTATTGAGCAGGGATTTTAAAGCATTTTTTTGACAACTCCGTACTCAAATGCTACTTAGGTACTGCTTATCCTAGAATTCTTAACTCAGAAACCAGAGGTGAGACCATCGCTTTGCTTGACAATCGTAGTGAACAACACCACGTTTCCATAATCGATCGTTGTAGCCTTGTAGCGTTCTGTGTGTTCAACATAAACCTGTCAAATTCATCATATCTGCCTCCTGATTAGTCAGTTGTCAAACGATTCGGTATAAGCTATCTCTTTTGCTCTTGCTACGAGAATCATAGACGGAAAGAGATAACAAACTAAATCGGTTGACAACTGCTTCGAAAATCGAAAAGATTCTGAATCGGGGAGCTATTTGGGTTGTGATCAATTTGCAAGCCTAGACAGAATTTAATTACTATCTGCGTTAACGGTGAAGGAAAATATCGTGAGGAAAGCAGCACACCAGGGAGCCAATTCTACTAATAGAAACTTTTATCAATTGCAACTGATGTGGTCAAGACTACCTTACCAAGAGTATCGTATTACCCAGTTACTGGGTTGTGGAGGTCTGATAGGCAGTCGCTCCATGTAAAATACTGATATTCAGCTGCATCCGGTTCGACTGGAAGCCGACCCCAACATAGTTGGGAAAAGGCTAGGCAGATGATGATGTGGTCAAGACTACATTGTTCTCTCTTAACTATGCTAAATCATAGTACTGTATTTACTGAAGTTGTTAAAATTATCCTTTTTTTAAAAGAGTAACCATGGAGTTTCTTGCCGGATCTTCTCCATAGGAAACGACTAATTGGACCGTGCACCTAAATTCGACTTTTCATAAGCGCCTGCATTGGTTTATGTGTTTTTTTTTTATTTGATTTGATTTGAACCGTCAGTCAGTGTTTGTTCACGAAAACTGCCAAAAGGATTGCTTTCGTTTTTTGTGTCAAACAATTTGACAGCTTTTGGAATTAAAAACTGTCTGAATGAACGGTTCTGCTTTGGTTCGGTTGCGATTTAACAAGTTTACTTTTAGGTGAATTGGGCCCCGGTTCGGCAGTAGAAGTCTATAAGCTGCTAAACAACTTCAACATTAATCATCAAATGATTCATCAATTGCCTATAGCTATTTGTCTAAGTAACTTAATGTCATGTGTGCATTTGTAGACGAGTCATAGATTCTAGATTAATACCTAACGGTCATTGGTATTTCTGTGAAGGTTAAACATAGTAGTTAATGTTTGAAAATACTGTATCGTATTATTGGGAAAATATAAACAATCCGTAATAATATTATAAATGCGAAAGTAACTGTCTGTCTGTTACGCTTTCACGCCTAAACCGCTGAACCGATTATGATGAAACTTGGTACGGAGATAGTCTGGAATTCGAAGAATGACACAAGCTGCGCGTTAAACGACATCCACGCGGGCTAAGCTGTGGATGGCCTCTAGTTTTACATAAAACATACTTAATCAGTCCATTTTTGTCCTACTACTGGCCACGGGCCTTTTCTCAGAAGACCTTTTTCTAGATAATAGTAGGACGGCCGTGGTTGAGCTGCAGTTCAACTGCGATTTATAAACAATTTTGTTAGAAGATTTGGCCTCCAGGTGCTTAATCTAAGTAATAATAGGTGTTATACAAATAGTGAACAAACCTAGTTGTATTTACGAAATGTCAGTCGGAGAGTTTTTGTTTTTAAAAGTATTGGTATGCTGTTATTAAATCAACAAAAATCTGTCAGTCTTTACGCTATTACAACAGATTGTCTCAATAAAATGCTAATAGAGGCGTATCGTTGGCTTTTAATCGAGCTATGTGTGATATGTTGATAACAATGGAAATTGTTTACTCAATAATCTTTTTAGCAGCCAAAGTGAATATAAATGCGACGTTAAAATGTAAGCATCTATAAAAAATCGCTAATGAACATATATAAATAAAAAAAAAAACACTTCAAAACCCCAAACATAAGTCATAAAGCATTTTTGGCTACAGAAATCTAATAAACAATATAATTATATCAAATTAAATGGAAATTAACACTTCGGAACGGTTACTCTGTATGCAAATAAAACATCCACACATGGAGAGAACTACACCGCTCTATAGGCACAAATCTCCCATGTAGGCTTCTGTTTTATTGCATTTCTACCTTCACTCACCATCCCTCTCGCACTTGTTAGAAAACCCCACAAAAGAGCGAGACAGATAGCGGCAGTCAGTGTTATTTTATTCATGTTCGCGCTGACGTAACGTGAGACAGGCATAGCTATTTTACAATGAGAAAGAAAGGGACGGGTGACGTTTCTGAAGGCCGTCTTTGAACAAAACGCGGGCGAGGGAACGCTACCGATTGTTATTCTTATGTACGTCTACGGTCGTAAAGGAGGCATGCTTATAATAAAAAAAGATGCACTTATTGAATCGTAACCTTTGAAGATATGTAAACTAGTTATTGTATTTGGATATTTGGATGTTGTGAGGCAATAGTTAAGATGTAGAACGTTAGATGTTTTTATTGTTTTGTACATTACATTCATCTCTTAAGGATAGGTACTTAGTGGTTGATCGCGGGGTTTTTTGTCCGATACTACTTAGTTATGAAAAAAAACATTTTTTTACAAAAATTTTAAATTTTTAAGTCAAAATCCAGGAACTGTATCGCAATAGTCGGATATATCTTAAGTAGGAAATAAATATGGCATTTTGGGAGTTTTTTTTAGAAACTGTCACACCACCATTGGTTGTACTAGCTTGAAGAGTTAATTGACGATTCGAACGAGCGGTGAAGGGCGGGCATTTTTGCAGACTGTCTTTTGTAAACAATGACGTTTAAAAAGAACTAAGTAATTCTAGACTGTTTGGAATAAATGAGTTCTGTATTTTTGTTTTTTAAGTTAAAGTTGAAGAATCTGTAACATAGGTATCCTAAATCTCTACTTATGCTAAGAAAACTACACAATATCATAACATATACTTTTAGCGACTTTAAGGGCTATCTACCACACTCGTTGCAGATACTATAAGTTAGTTATCTACATTTGCACCTCATATCTTACGATTACATTCTCCATAGAAATCAATGGACTTAATACACACGGTGAAGACACAAATTTTATCGGTTTTCATATTTTATATTACCGTATCTGTTCCGTGTACTATAAGTTTTTATGCGCAGATACTGGCAGATAAAATATTATAGTAGGTGTATGCACCGTGTAGCCTTGTGTGAATCATACCGGGTCGTATTTGAAGGTAAGGCGGCCCTGGACGATGAAGAAGTGGAGGCCCGTTGAAATATTTATTAAAAAGTATAAACATAAGTCAAAAACTCATAGTGGAGGCTCCAAGACTAAAGGCCCTATTGCCCTCATCTAAATTCGGCCCTGTGTGTGGTACATGTTCGAAATTTAAACGGAAAGTCAAAATTCTAAGAAAGCATCATTATGCCACATTGATGATAGAATAGATCGATTCAAACCGCAAGGAATTGTTACTCAGAGGTCCAATCGAGTAGTACTAGACTAATTCACTCGAGTATAATTGTCATAATCGATTCCACCATTGTTTGGTGAGGTTTGAAAGCCGAAATGTAGTCGATATTGACTGACGAAATTGGCTTAACTAGTTAATTTTTGGTTTGTTTAGAGTTTTATAAGCTGAAGGCAAATAAAATTGTGGAAGCGCTTTTTATGCTTTAAAACCGCTTTTTAGGGATTATTGGAGGGAGAAATTATAATGTTGATGAATAAAAAATGAAATAGGTTCTAATCAGATTTTGATGGGGACTTTAAATCAATAATGCAATACTTGGTCAAGAGTGATGCGCTTTGTGAGACGGGCATTATCGGGGACATCATGTTTATTGTATTTAAAATCTAAAAAAATCCTACAATGGAATAGTTAGCCAAGAGTGATACACTTTGTGAGGTGGGCATTCAGGTTCCAGACGAAAACCAGCGTCAAGTACATAAAGTGCTTGACATTAAGCTGATCTGGACACCTTTTTGGTCCAGCCGTGAGACACATACCTATACACTATTTTCATATTACAGAAAAGAGCAGTCCGAGCTATTTATAATCTAGGCTGCCGTGAGTCGCTCCGTGAAATATTCAAAGAGATAAATATACTAACCTTACCATCCTTATATGTATTTAGTAACATTATGTACATTCGGAAAAACATTGCCCAGTATAATAAGAAGAGTGACAACCACAACCTTAATACTCGCAATTAATGTTGGGCGTTATAACATATAACAGCTAATATAATTCATTATACATTTCTAATATTCTAACCATTATTTATTTGCAACAAAGACTGTTATAATATACACACATCAAAAGTGTCTAGGGATCAACATATATTTTTGCAATAACTTTTCTCCTGATTGATATTAATTAAATTTTTCTTTAAGGATTCATCAAATAAAGTGTTTTCGTTTGTCACAGTAACGATAAACCAAGTCACCTTTGCATTAATAAAGAAATTTGCCATTTTCCTAATAAAGGGATTTTTGACATTTGAACCACTAACACAAAAGTTCGAAAAAAAGACTGAAATAACAGTTTTCTTTAAAATTTTATTGGGTAACTTAAACAATTAATAATCCGTGTTTCTACCGCGAACACTAACAACACAAGAACATCGGTTTGGCATACTCAAAATGAGTTCATCCAAATCACGCTGTGGAATGGCCGCCCATGTTCGTTGCAACAACAAAAAAAGGTCTTCTTGCGACTGGATACCCTCCATATTCGGCAGAGCTCTTCTCTGTAGCATATCCCATGCATGCTCAATCGAGTTCAAGTCTGGCGACTGAGCAGGCCAGGGCAGGACATTGATGTTAGCTGCGGCGAGAGTCTGTCTTACAACTCTTGCGGTGTGCGGTCGTGCATTATCATGCATTAACTGAAATAAGGGACCGATTTGCGCTTGTAGAGGAACGATGACGTCTGATACAATCGTCTCAGCATAAATTTGAGCGTTGAGGTTGCCTCTGATCCAAATCAACTCAGTTCTTCCGCCGATCCAAATACCCGCCCATACCATGATGGTTCCACCACTATAAGGATGGACTTCCTGGCAGGATTTTAATCGCTGTTGGCGTCCAGGGGTTCTCCAGTGTCGTATACGTCTTGTATCCGGTCTCATACCAAAACGAGACTCATCAGAAAAGCACACGAAACGCCATTGTTCTTCTGCCCAATTTCTGTGTCCAAGAGCCCATTGATATCGAATCCTACGATTGTGCATTGCTATAGGTGGTACCCGTAGCGGTCTTCGGGAATGAAGGTTCACTTCATGCAAGCGGTTTCTGACTGTTTGGTCGCTAATTAAGTTCCCTGAAGAGTGATGAAGCCTCACGGCTAACATCATGGCGGTTATTGTTGGAGCTCTTCGAGTTAAGATTTGAATGTATCGGTCTTGTCTCCGTGTGGTGCAGCGATACCGTCCTCCACGGCGCTCAGCCACGGTACCAGTGCTTCGGTAACGTGTCCAAAGTCGACTGATAACACTCTGACTTGTATTCAGAGCTAAAGCCACAGTACGTTGCCGGGAACCAGCTTCTATCATTCCCACGGCTCTGAGCATTTCTTCCCTGCTTAAATGACGTCGCCGCTCCATAATAACGTTGGTTTTAATCAGTAGTAGGGAAACAGTAGCACTAATAATGTCTTCAATGCGTTGTATGTTTTTATAGGGAAAATATTGACAGCTGATTTTCATCTTTTACTCGAATTTGATTCACAGTTCCTGATTCAAATTATGAAATGCACCAAAAAGGATCCATATAAATTTATAAAATCATAAATTTATTACAAAGCCACATCTCAATCTCAAGAAATCCGCATAAAAATGCTTGATCCCTAGACACTTTTGATGTGTGTATATTATTGTCTATAGGTAGTAGTCGCCCGCCACTCGCGTCGAGTCAAGCGTCACACAATTATGAACTTTAACCCACAAATAACAAGAGCAAATTTTTACCACTGTTAAAATAACATAAATATTTATATAATATTAGTATGAACTTGTTTCATATTACCGGCAAAATAATATTGTCGTACTTTATTTACATCGTATTAAAGCGTCACACAATTATGAACTTTAAGTCACAAATAACAAGAGCAAATTTTTATTACCGTTAAAATAATTTTATATTATATTAGTGTAAACTAGGGTTTTCGCCCCGGGTACCCGGAACCGGGAATTCCCGGGAATTTGGGGATTTTAGGACCAGGGAATTATTAGGCGGGAATCCCGGGTACCCGAGAATTATTTGAAATGAAGAAATGATGATGAAAAATGAAGGTCCTGCACGCTTCCTAGGATTTTAGAGCATTTTCTGTATCTCTCGCGTGAAACGGGCAATGTACTGCGTGGTGTGAACTTAAAATGGGGTAAATGTATCGTGATGTCAGCACGCAGTACTGTTGTCTTAAATATTTTCGCTTGTTTTTTTTTTTGTAAATGTTTCATTTTTTGAAATTATTCACAATGCCCATTCACAATTATCTTTTGCGTAATTTCGAGATTTATAAATAATGAAAATATAAAGGGTGTAAACGAATTCTTGTAATTCCTTTAAACAGCGTGATCTACTGATCACAGATTAACCCTAAATGGTTATGGTTTGGTATGGTAATAGTTTTTATTTTAAATACAAAATAGTTTATTTCAAAAAAAAAGTTTTGTTTTCGAGCCCTTTTTGCGCCCCGTGTTAACCGACTGTAAAGAACGATTTATTGCTAGTCGTGCTAGCCAGCTGTGTCACCGTCCTTTCATTCATTGATGAGTGGCGTCGAAACGTTCCAACGAATAAAAATTTTATTTAGCAATTTTTTTTTTTATTTGTAACGTACAAATAAAAAAATAAAAATTGCTAAATAATTTTTTTTTTTATTATTTAGTTGGTTATGTTTCGATCACATATCGCTACCGCAAGAAAAAAAACTTCATTTTTATTTTTAATCAAGTTAAATCCCGTGCTCGGTCATTCTACACCAGTGATCATGTGGTTTTAAAGTATTACACGAATTTGGTATCACCCTTTATAGTCATTCACCCTATTGTTATTCCGTAATATTTTGCCCTATTATATGAAGAGAACTTGACGAGACTTTTTTTCATTACAGAAACTCGCGACGTCGCACAATATATGACTGTAACTGTTCCTAGTTAATTTTTTTAAATAAGTGTATAATTTTTTATTTTAATAGGAAAAGTCGATTGGTTTGTTAGACAATTTATCAATTTATCATGTTTAAATTACTTACACAAGTTTAATGTTGAAATATACGAGAAAAACTATATTTATACAAAAACATGAAAATTCCCGGGTACCCGGGAATTCCCGGGAATTGTGAGAAAAAATTCCCGATTCCCGGGAACTCAAATAGGCCGGGAACGGAAAAACCCTAGTGTAAACTTAGTTTCATATTACTGCAAGTCTTCTGCTCTATTGATAATTAGTGTTCCTTCAATACAATACAATATAATATATATTACAACAGTTAAAAATAACGGTTTGAAAATTATAATATAATGTATAATGCATTAGAAAAATATATCAGTTACGCCCAACATTACTCGCAATAAAGACAAGCTAGCAGTACCTGGTTGTAGACTTAGGAAAACCAGTAAGTCGTTTATGGGAAACAGTGTTAGATGCTACAATAAAATTCCATCTAGTGTCACTGATTTACCAGATACAAAGTTTAAATTATATATCAAGCGCGTACTAATGTCTAAAGCATATTATAGCCTAAATCAGTACATCGTAGATAAAGATGTCTGGCATACGATTCCCTCCTGCACACTGCGACCCTCTGGCACCGTCTAACAGAACAAACGGACATTATTCAAATGCTTACTTATTGTAATTATTTCTTATTTTATTGACTCAATAAGTATGTTATTTTATCTTATTTTTTAATCTAATGTTTTCAATTTTGATTGTTTTTTTTTCTGTGACATTTCATTTAATTTATTTATTGCTAATATTTGCTTATATTAGTTTGACATTGAATTGCAATTATTAATTATCAATTATTAATATTATTCTGTTAATACCTACGCAAGGCTGTAAAATGTGAGGACCATGCAGCTACTTTCATTCTTAATATTTGGCTGCCTATTGTCTATCGGTATGAGTCTGTCATGCTCACTGAAATGTCTTGCTGATGGTGGCGTTGTGCATCGGGTCGTTGAGTTCCGTGCAACATGGTTGAGCTGAGCGACGCCGATGTATGCGTCATGCTCGTGAACGGGTGCTGTCTGTTGGGACTGGTCAGCTCGTAACTGCTATGGCAATCGTTTTAAAAGGCTAACTTTCTCATTACTTTTCATGTTGTTAACCACATGTACATTAATCTGCGTTGTTCTTACAGTACTACAATGAAAATTGTCAAAACATTTACTTTTATAAAAGAGTGTCTATGGAGGTTCTTGCCGGTTCTTCTCCAAAGGACCTACTACTTGGAACCGAGCCCCTAGTGTTGACCTTTTGAAAGCACCAGGGATCTGGTCTACTTGAAATAAAATCTATTTGACTTTGACATACCCAAGACTTTTTTATTTTTATTTATATCACATTTTTTACCTATAGTGTCTCTTTGTGCTGTGTCCAAATTTATGATTCTTTATCTTTTTTATCATTCTCGGGGACAATATGTATTTAAAAATCTAAAAAATCCTATAATGCAATACTCTGCCAAGAGTGATGCTCTTTATAAGACGGGGGCATTCTCGAGGACAATACCTATGTAGTTATATAAAATTCTGAGTATATCAAAGGTATTTTTTCTGTTGGAAAATAACCTACCATAGCTAGTACTTTAAGGCCTACCCAATAAACGGTCTCAGCATATCGACAGTAGATTGGTTTGATTAAAAAAATGGCTATGAATTATCATTAAGTGATCATTATGACTTTGACAAACGCTTTTAAATGATCATATTGACTCCCTACGCTTACATACATACTTACAAACTTTACGCTGTCCTAGTCAAACTGTGATTGTACCATTGTTCACCTTCACATAAACTAATCATTTAGATTTCTAAGTACAACTCTGTTGTTCAGCCCAGCCTTTTCCCAACTATACTTGGGAGCAAATAAATCGAGCCACTTCTATTTTTCATGTGTAATTGTTATTATTTTTGGTACCTATTATGGAACAGATCAATTCGAAACATATATCGCCTAAAAGGTTATTTAATAACCTTTACAATGACGTAGTTTTTTTCTCAACTTAGTAAACTTATCCATGAAACCAAAACATATAACCATAGTATGCTTGCAGCCTATGGACACTTCTGATTAACACAAATTATATACAAGGTTAGTCGGAAAGGGGGTACTAATCCGAAAGGGTGTTAAAGTACACATAATAATGAATAACTTTTGTTCTATAACTTTTCCCAAAAGTCAATAGTTTAAGAGAAACAGTTGCTCAAAAATCTCAAAAAAAAAACTCTAAAATTTATCTATCCCCAGTAATGATCAGCTGTGTTTACATTTTAGGTCATATTTGGGGTCATGAATTAGAAACACCATTTTCTGAATTTGTAACTAAAGCAGGCATGAAGAATTTTTGAAAAAACTAAAATAAAAATCATTTTATTTGGAAAAAAAATATATCGAATTTTGAAATTTTAACACTTGCTTTTAAACAGTCATCAGCGATATTATAAGTGGGCTTCGGATTAGTACCCCCTTTCCGACTAACCTTGTATACACTACCCGCAAACATTGAACAGTTAAGAAGATTCCTTGGCACCGTCAACTTCGACAGAGATTGCATTTCAAAGCCAGCCGAAACACAATACCATACTCAACCTCACCACGAGTCTCATTTTCATACCCTGCGCATTCTAACGGGTAGTGGATATACACAAAATATAAGCTTAATTATATTTTGTGGATTAAAGTAGGTATGTTCCTATGGCTCAATAATGTTCATATAAAAACGAATGAGCTCAGTTTTCGTACTCCTATACTAAGGTTATAAAATATTATGTAATTTTTGTTAATAACATAAAACTAAAGCAAGATGAAAATGTTATAGAAATGTGTTTTATAATGTTATTTTTACTCCTAAGCCCGATTGCACACCGACTTGACAAATACAACAGGGTGTAAACGAATTCGTATAATTCCTTCAAACAACATGATCTATTAATGGTATAGATTAACCCCGCACTCGATTTAGATTGATTGATAATTTAAAAAACTTTTTTTTTGCTAATAATAATTTTATGCGATAAAAATTTCGATGCCATGCATAAATTAATGAAGGCAGGGCGACACAGCTGACGGGCACAACTAGCGCCATATCGCTTCACGCAGTCAGTTAACTCGGGACGCTAAAACTACTCGGATACATAATACTATGGTTAATTTTTTGAAAACTTTTTTGTTGATTCTGAAAAAAACCTATGCAGGGTTAATCAGTGTCACCAGTAGATCACGCGGTTTGAAGGAATTATACGAATTCGTTAACACCCGATACAATTACTTAATCATAAAGTTTTACAACAAGTCAGATAAAAACTTCGACAAATATGACTTACATAGCTTGGACACTATTTCCTATTATTGGGAGTTAAAAGGCGACCGAAGGCTGATCACACATGAGCCACTAAGTTGCCCGAGACACAGTTGCTCGCCACTTGTTATTGCTATAAGTAGATAAGTAGAAGCTCGAATGTCTGACAATCGGTCTAAGCTTAGGATATCGGCATTTCCAATAAAAAAAAATATGATATATAAAATACTAAATGTGTCTTGAGCAACTTGCTGACTTCCGATTTCCAAAAGACCGTTAAGTGACATTTTATCAAAGGACATTGGGAACTTTCTGACCCGCTTTTCTGAAAAGTCGCGGACACCAATGAAATCTATATAAGTTTTTTTTCTCTCACTTATGGGAATGTTGAGAAAATGACGTAATTGTATTTGGTTTATTTTCGTTATACTTCACAAAATATTATAAGTTACGTTCAAATTAATTATTAAAATTATTACATTAACTATAATTTTTTTTTACTTTGTCAACTATTTGTATTTTTATTAGTTACATAAATAAAAGTATTTACAAATAACACAAAATATATCCTAATAAAACTATAAACTAAAATAGGGCATCAAAATATTCCTCCGCATCGCTGTCCACTGGTAACATGCTCAGAAGGCTGGCAGCATTGCCATTTTATTAATTAGGCCCGGTCACAATAACAAATACGTATTCATGGAACTATTGGACAATAATGTTTTAAAAAAAAAGTTATAATGCACAACAATGCGCTTCATGCTAGCATAACTAGATATCCAAACCTTTAAAATAATGTATGATTCATCTTTGTCCGCCGTGGGTAAATTTTCTATGGTAAGGTTCCCAATGTTCTTTGCTTTTTATATACTACGTAAAAGCGCAACTTTCTCTCTATATCAGACGGTAGCTTGCAGTGGCGAACGGTGAAATTTCTTAAAAGGAAAGCCGGACCAATTATTTGTTTAAATGATAATTGAAAATAATAGATACTAGTTATAAAAATATAGAATCGGGTCTTCTCGCGACACTTTTTTGTCCTCTTTTGGCGATTTTGTGCCTCTTAAAGTTTGTTACGCGAGAAGACCCGATTCTATCTATATTTTTATAATGTGTACAAATCGCGAAAGTTTAAAAACATTAATAGGTACTAGTATTTGCCATATTTCGAAAGGGAAGCCGACAGGAATCGAGTTGTATGGAGCCTCTGCCACTGGTAGCTTGGTTTCCCATGTGTGGTCAGCTTAATAGAGCCCTTGACGGAACTCTCAAACAATATACAATTTTAATGAAGTAGGTACCTAAATATAGACCAATATCTACAGCAAGTTTTTGAATTTCATTGAGGTCGTAATTAGCCGTTTCAAATACTGTAATGAAATATTAACTTAATATAATCAACCATTGGTGCAGTGTGGTGCCGGACGTAAACAATAGCACTACCCTATCTCTTACCATGGGTGTCGGTCGTAAAAGGGGATTTACTAGAGGATGGGCAGCAGCGTTCTCTGAGTACTTTAACAACCGTAATGCGATCGCCAACCCGCCTGCCAAGCGTGGTGATTATGGCAAACCCTCCAACATGGCTTGGGTGAGGCCTATGTCCAGCAGTGGACGTCTTTCGGCTGAATGATGATGATGATTATGAATCAGCCCTTTACTGTCCCACTGTTCGGCACGGGACTCTTCTTAGAATCAGAAGGCCTTAACTTTAACTCACACAAACCATCGAGAACTTTATGGAGCCTTATGTATGCAGGTTTCCTCACGATGTTTTCCTTAAGTCATAATCAAATTCTGATTCGCACGTGAATTCGAAAAGTAAGAGAGGGCTGAGTTCGAATTCGGACTCTTCTGCATGGAAGGCAAGTGTTCAACCGCTAGGCTATCACTGCTTTTTGTGATATATTATATCTATCTATATATATACAACGTGTCCGGTCATGGACTAGCGATATTCTAGGTACTTATATAACTATTCTAGTACACAAATACATTATACACTAGGGTCCAAACCACTTCCCCGCTATTTGGCAGCCATTTTGCTTTTTCGTTGAGATATTCTCAATCTTAAAGTAATGAAAATGTGAACCTGTGACTATTCTACTTAGTAGTCGCTAGCTTTTTGTTACTATTTTGATTTTATTTCTGAAGGTAGGTAGGTAGTAAGTAGGAAAAAGTGCATTGCAACACATACCGGGTACAGCTAGTTACTTATATTATTTTCATTACATACTTTAATTATTGCATAATTCATGCAACTCACGATATCATTACAAAATCATTCCAAGTATTTCGTAGCCCTTGAAAAATTAAGTTCAAATTGGTTCTGCATATTGAACTTTAGAAACCATGTAGTATTCCAAACTCAGCTTTGTGAATACTGTTTTAAAGTACATTATTGTCCGATAATCCTATCACACAAGTCCTTTGTATTCCGTACGGGCTATTGTTTTTTTCTTAAGGTCGACATTCCTTTCAACTGTTGACCTTACTCGCTATTCTCCAGGCGGAATTACAAAGTAAAAACGTACACGAAATTGAACCTTAGCGGTTATATTAAATGAGGAAGTATTTCGAGAGAGGCGTTTATAAATTATAGATGAGTGTTTATTTGATGGGTTAAAAAAGCCTTTTCTAAGTCCTTTCGAAGTTATACCTCTTTGTGGGTCAGAGAATAGAGATACTGTTTGGACTGTTGATGTCATGAATGGTGCAGTGCGTCCAGTGGGGTCACGAACCTGACGTATGTTATGGCTTAAGAGTCTTTATTTCTCAAAAATCGCATGTTCGGTCTTCTTCTTGTATCGTGTCGCCATGAGCTATACAAGAATAGCTCATGCCGTGGTGAAAAGATTAGCCAGTCAGCAAGGTTGGTAGCGGGGCTGACAGCCCAGGGTGCGCCGGACGTACTTAAGTATCGTCACTCGTGGAGGCTCTTTTCATGTACCCCACCTTCACACACACCTTAGGTAAGACAAGGGCGTAACTGCACTGTATGTAATTTTACAGCCGAGCCATTTTAAGATTTTTATAACATTCAATATCATATTATTCTGCTTATATTACTTTAAGGTCGTTTTTCTTTGCATATTCTTCAGTAAACACCAACACTTTCTTTGCTTTATACTTTTGTGAATTGGAGGATGTTCTTTGCAGGAGTGATAATTTTATGAATTCTTGTCAATTATGTCCTTGTCTTACCGAAGGTGCTACATATTCTTCACTTCTCTAAGAAAACATAATTAGGTAAACGAAGCGACGGATTCGTCATAGTAGGTAAATATTAAATAAAAAAACAAATACTGAACATCTTAAAATTAGGTAAATTGGTTCAAAATATGGTCGTGATATGGTGCTTTAGTAACCATTTCAAAGAAGACATTTTTTTTTAGGCCCACCAATAAATGTTGACGTATATTAATCATATAGACCCACCACAAATTGTGGCGTATAGTAATGAAATGTTGGTTTATTCCTTATAATCTCTAGATTGCAGTGGTATTTAATACACTGGGGGGCAAATAAATCGAGCCACTCCTTTTTTCATGTGTCCTGCTTATTAGTTTTGGTTTCATGGATTATACAGTGTGTCCGGCCATGGACTAGCGATATTATATGTACTTATATAGCAACTATTCTACACAAATACACTACACACTAGGGTCCAATCCACTTCCCCGCTATTTGGCAGCCATTTTGCTTTTTTCTTGAGATATTGTCTACAATTGTATTTCTTTATGAGAATCCATTGTATCGTAATGTAAACGATAGACAATATTGTTGCCCTCCGAATAAGCGTACTTTTATCTCAGTAGGACCAAAAATTTTAGAGATATGACTTTTTTTGTACACACGTACAGAATATCTCAACAAAAAAATGGAAGTGGATTGGACCCTAGTGTATAGTGTATTTGTGTACTAGAATAGTTGTTATATAAGTACCTAGAATATCGCTAGTCCATGACCGGACACATTGTAAACTAAGTTGACAAAAAACTACCCTCATTGTAAAGGTTATCAAATAACCTTTTAGGCGATATATGTTTAGAATTGATCTGTTCCATAATACGTACCAAAAATAACAATTATAAATAATAACAATTATACGTGAAAAAATAGAAGTGGCTCGATTTATTTGCTCCCAAGTATAAAGCAAATAAGCAAAACTTTATATAACCGGAATACTGTGAAATAAAACAGTCCAAACATGACTCTCACTCATTCGGTTATTGTGCATGCATTTCATTCGAAGTATTTTATATTCTTTAATCGCATTAGCTCATCGGTTATAGAGTTAAGCTCCTTTATAAACGATAGTCCTTTTACTATACTCAGTCCTTGGTGTTATTAAAAATATATTGTTCGTTTATCTGGTCCCAATTGGTTCGCAAATATTTATTTATTTTTATTATTTGATTTGGTCGCGTTCTGTAGCACGCAAACGCAGACAGAATTTAAGAATACGAATCCAAGTAACAGAGATAAAGAGGGAATCCTCTATACCCCTCTGGCTCTCACATACACACGATGGAATACAGTAAACTGCTTTACAAAGTCCGGTACTTTAATGTGAGGGTGTTAGCTAGCTAGGCAGACCGTATAGATTCTACCACCAAGCGTGTTGGGTTCTGTTAAATCTTATAACCGGAGATCGGAATAGGTAGAGTATATTTACCTAAACTTCGAGGAAGGAAGTAACATAGAGTGCATAATACCTCCTCTAAAATCCCGGAATAATTATAATGACATTTTAATCACGGGATTTAAAAATCACGATTTTTTTATTGAACTCATTTTATAGTTACAATTTATTTATTTGAAAAATCATGTAACATTTTTAAAGTTCCGTACTAAAAGTATTAAATTAAAGAGCTTTGTTTTACATATTACATACATTGTTTTACCACAGTCTACCTATATCTTACTCCTTACAGTCGGTCAACGTAGAACATTGTCGCAGAGCAATCGTGCGGGGGGTTGCGGGGTGAAGGGGCGGAGGTTATGTCCCGAGTAGCCATACTGCATACTTGGGAGATAACCTCAGCCCCTACATCATTTTGACATTTCATAGGACCTGTCAAATGCATGGGCGTTGACCCACTGTATGTAGTAAGTAGGTACACTGTGGTTTTACATTTTATATAGT
The DNA here is from genome assembly GCA_905220435.1 of Amphipyra tragopoginis. NCBI lineage: Eukaryota > Metazoa > Arthropoda > Insecta > Lepidoptera > Noctuidae > Amphipyra > Amphipyra tragopoginis. The sequence goes on along the minus strand of HG991991.1, from coordinate 6,545,843 downwards.
ACAGAAAAAGACATTTTTTGGAATAAATCGCAAAATAATGGAGTACAAATAGAAATATGTAGTAGGTATAGTTATATTTAAAAACTTTTTATTATTTATCAAGTATTTATTTTTGAGTATTTTTATCCGGTTTTCCCATCTCTATGTACTGTGCATGATCAGTTAATATTAATGACAATCAAATAAATACATAGTTGTGATTTTTTTCTGGTGCCTTATAACTATGCTAATAAATAAAAATATAATTTCAATACATTATTCGATTATCTAAATAGTAACAAACAACTAGCATCAAATTAAAAAAAAAAAATGTAATAAATAAATGGTAAATAATAATTTAAAAATTGCATTGAAATGTGTATTGCTTGATAGCATTCAAAATATTAAACTGAATTTAAAAAAAAATCGTAACAAAAATGGCATGATGGGCTACAAGCAGAGATGGCCAAACCGAAATACTCAAATAATAGTAAATACTCAATAAACAATAAAAAGAGGAAAATAACAGCTTTCATAATTAAGAATTCTGAGTAACTTGAGTCAACAATAAAAATTAATAATTCTAACTTACTACTTACATACAAAAACAAAGAAAAATTGTGTCCTAGACTAAAACTATACAATCTAAAAGAGGACATCAAAATATTCCTCCGCATCGCTGTCGACTGGAAGCGTGTCCAGAAATTTTTACTACCCAAAAGTTAGTAAAAACTTGGTTTTACTCTGTGTTTATGAGTATTTACTCCTGCTGAGTATTTATCGAACCCATCTCTAGCTACAAGCCGTGCCTATATAAGGTCTTTCTAAGATATATCTAGGTCTATATAAGATATTTTGTATAGCGTCTAAGTGAATGCTGAAGATAACTATGTAGCACTAAAAATTAAATCAGTTGTATTTTTTTTTGTCTAAATTATTTTAGAAGTCATTTATTTCGTCACCAGGGGATTAATTCTCCTAAAATAAAATAAAATATAATTATAAAAATATAAAATATAATGTAAAATAATTTTTGTTTTCGAAAACTTTCAAAATGATTGATTTTGTTTTTTGTGTCAAACAATTTGATAGCTTTTGAAATTGAGAACTGTCTGAATGAACGGTTCGGCCTTGGTTCGGTTGTGATTTATCAAGATTTATTTTAGGAGAATTGGGCCCCTGGTTCTCTAAGTTGTTAAACATCTATGCAAGAAAATGGCCCGCGCTGATAGCTAGCGTCATGCACGCTATTACACCTAAAACAACTAGTAAATTAATTAATTGATTTATTTATTAAATTATTTTTTTAACAGAAAATATATTTACTCCATCAGATTATTTTTTTGTGGTGGGTACGTCATCTTTAGCATCTACTAAGGCACTATGCAAAATATCGTGGATTATTAAAGTAAGACCTTTTATAGGGTGTTAACGAATTCGTGTAATTCCTTAAAACCACATGATCTACTACTGGTGTAGACAGGCCCCGCACGGGATTTATCTTGATTAAAAATATAAAAATAAAATTCTTTTCTTTCATGCGGCTTTGTTACCGATCATATCTAAACCATATAATAAGGTTTCAGTAAAAAAATAAGTTTTTTTTTTGCAAAAAATTCATTTTATTTGTGTGAACATTTCGATGCCACGCATAAATTAATGAAAGTACGGCGATACGGCTGGCAGGAACGACTAACGCGATATCGCTCTTCAGATAACTCAAGGCTCTAAAAAGACTCAGAAATTGAAAACCAAAATTTTTTTTTTGAATTTTGTTTTGTTTGGTTTTCGAAAATTGCCATTTAGAGTTAATCTGTGTTACCCGTAGATCACGCGGTTTGAAGGAATTACACGATTTCGTTAACAACCTGTATAATAATGTAATTGTGACCACTCATCTAATCGCAGTCCTCTGTAAGACATAGGATTCCCCTAAGTTAGTTCCCCAACTGTCCAAGCACCTGATATACCATGTTTTTCTTTAATTCCCAGGTCAACATGGAAGCGAACATACACACATATGTAAGTACATACACTCTTCTTTTTATTTTTTCCAAGACTGTAAACAGGTTACGAGTTAAAAGTTTAGACTATTACAGTTAAAGCATCTGTTCACATTTTTGGAAAAAGCAAAAATAAGAAATAGTACACAACACATCGCGTACTGAAATAATTATATCTTTATTAGTCACAGGATATAATTTTTATAGAAGACAATACATTATTAGAAAATTGTAAAATAATACCAATGTATTTTTTTATTATTTTTATTTCGTTTTATATAGAGCCGTTGTTCGCCATAATTATGTGAAAAAGTACGCTTACACACACAAGCTAAAAACATTTTATTTTACAAAAATAAAAATCTATTTAATTAAAACCTATCTTTGTAATACCCTATATAATAATGATCGTGTCATTGCCCACATAGTACATTAGTAGGAACAATCAACTCACACGCATCAGACGAATTGAGTGACAGCTAATTTGTCAAACTCCATAATTATAACAGTCGAACTGCAGCGTATAAAGCATGCATACGTAGTCCGTATACGTCACATCCATAATCCGTAAAGCGTAGTGTACACCATACACCTATGTACAGCTAGTCGATAACGATGTTAGATCCCGCTGTGATTGAGGAGCCTTATTCTATACTGACTTATTACTCATTATACAGCGTGTCCCAGAAAGTAGTGTCAAGCGGAAGTCCAGAGGTAGAACATCCTTTGAGGTACCCAAATCACCCCCATGTATGTTCCGCGATTTTTTGTAGTTTTCAAGTTATGAATGTTTTTCATGTTTTTTAATCAAACTCTGACTATAACGACATTTTTGATCATAGTGACGTGAATAGTTGAGATACATGAGTAATTTTTTTTTCTAAATAAGCTGATTAGTGACTCTTTCGAATGCATAAACATTTGTAACCATAAATGTAACGAATGCGTTACAAAAAAATATTGAATTCTCATAAAGTTAAAATCCTGCATGTTTCCTAAATTTTTGTGGGTGATTTAAAAATAAATCTCCCTAAACTTTTTTCGTCAGATGTATTTTAAAAACTTATCCATTTTATCAGCTATTTACCCTGTAAATTACATCGAGCTATCTCTACGACATCACAATAAAAATTTCATTCAAAGCATACAATATCGAAAATTCCAGTTGTAAAAGGGTGAATGAAAAATTGATTAAAACTAACTAATAACTTCTTTTGTAGTAACCCTCGACGTAAAAAGAGGGGTGTTATAAGTTTAACGCATGTGTCTGTGTGTCTGTCTGTGGCATCATAGCTCCTAAACGGATTTTGATGTAGTTTTTTCTTTTGTTTGAAAGGTGACTTTATCGAGAGTGTTCTTAGATATGATTCAAGAAAATCTGTTCAGTCGTTTGAAGATCATCAGCTCTTTTCTGGTTGTCGAAGGGATATGAGCAACTTCGACTGGTCTGATCGTTTCGAAATTTACTATCCTGTGACTTCAATGATATTCATGACATGTGACAAGGAGGAGGTCATTACAATTTATCATAAACTTAAAGAATCAATATGCACACAATACCTCTACTGTAAGTTGGGTATCATGCTGTTTCAGATGATGCTTGAGTATCAGGTCGAGGTTACCATGTTATTGTAATATCATTGAAGTCACAGGATAGTAAATTTCGAATCGATCAGACCAGTAGAAGTTGCTCATATCCCTTCAACAACCAGAAAAGAGCTGATGATCTTCAAACGGCAGAACAAATTTTCTTGAATCATAGCTAAGAACACTCTCAATAAAGTCACCTTTCAAACAAAAGAAAAAACTACATCAAAATCCGTTTAGGAGCTACGATGCCACAGACAGACACACAGACACACACGTCAAACTTATAACACCCCTCTTTATACGTCGAGGGTTACTAAAAAAGAAGTTATTAGTTAGTTTTAATCAATTTTTCATTCACCCTTTTACAACTGAAATTTTCGATATTGTATGCTTTGAATGAAATTTTTATTGAGATGTCGTAGAGATAGCTCGATGAAATTTACAGGGTAAATAGCTGATAAAATGGATAAGTTTTTAAAATACATCTGACGGAAAAAGCTTAGGGAGATTTATTTTTAAATCACCCACAAAGATTTAGGAAACATGCAGGATTTTAACTTTATGAGAATTCAATATTTTTTTGTAACGCATTCGTTACATTTATGGTTACAAATGTTTATGCATTCGAAAGGGTCACTAATCAGCTTATTTAGAAAAAAAAATTACTCATGTATCTCAACTATTCACGTCACTATGATCAAAAATGTCGTTATAGTCAGAGTTTGATTAAAAAACATGAAAAACATTCATAACTCGAAAACTACAAAAAATCGCGGAACATACATGGGGGTGATTTGGGTACCTCAAAGGATGTTCTACCTCTGGACTTCCGCTTGACACTACTTTCTGGGACACGCTGTATAATATCACTGTTATTTAATATGCTTGATATTTTTAGCTGACTTTGTACTGGGATAGTTGTTATTAATATCGCACTTATTGCAATTATTAAACAAATAATTCACATTGTTCTCATTGTACTCGATAATTTACGCTAACTAAATTCTCTAGCTTCGAAAAGACATTTTGATTTTTCTTTCAGAATGATTTTTATAGTAATAAATCATAATATTGAAGTTATAAGTTCCTGTATCTTTTGGTGTCTTTAAGGGTTTGGTTACGGAAGTTACGCACGCATGTAGCGGAAATGCAACACCATGAAGTTAGTTGTTGACATAAACTTCTTATCTAACACTATGTTTTTTTTTTTTTTAGTTTTTTCTTTGCTCTCTTTGTTTATTTCGCCAGTCATCAAGTAAGGTAGAAATTTAAAACGAAGAATGACTAATTTTTTAAGGTAGGGAAACTGGATTATTCTTAATAAGAAGACGATTCGGATAGTTTTGGATAGGATCAGGAGAGATGATTAAGGATGACATGTATTTGAAAAACTGCAAAAAAGAAACATAAAGGTCAAGGATATGAATGAGGATGAGCTATCTACACTCGCCTACACATCAAGCTATACATTACCAGTTTACACTGACCTCTCATTGTAAGGAAATCCTATGCGAGATCAGCTTATACTGGAAATGTATATTATATTAATATTATTTACAGAAATATAAGAGGCAATACTTTAGTACAAAGCAATGAAAGTATAGAAGTAGGAATGAAGTTAGTTGTTTACATAAACAAATTTTGATATGACAGCATGAAGTTGTGCCATAAACTTTTTTTCTATCTCAGTCGAATTATAACTGCTACCGCGCGTATATGCACCATTTTTTAAAATTATATTTTTTGTCTGTGCTTGATTGGTTCATCAGTCGAAACATCTACAATCAGGGTGGTATTTATAACATGGGCTTTAATTCCAGGGCCTCCACAATAAGAGGTTTGTTTTTTTTAGACACGAAAAATGTGACTCCTTTTCTGTCTGACAGAGAAAAAAGTATGACACTTTTTCTATCTGACAGCAGAGAGAAAATAGTTCACATTGACGAGGAACTTTTATTAAAACTTTTCAACTGGGGCGTCCACATTTTCAGAACCTCTAAATTCAGCCCTGTCTACAATTGTGAACACTGACAGTTTCCTTACCATTCTCATTCAGAAGGTACTTTTTTTCAAACTTTTCAACTGGCGTCCACATTTTCGTTGCCCCGGGCCTCAGAACTTCTAAATTCGGCCCTGTCTACAATTGCGAACACTGAAAGTTTACCCATTTGCATTCAGAATAAATTCCAAATATAATTCAAAATAAGAGACATATTTAAAAATGACCACTTATAATAATAATAAAATATTAATAAAACCTCTTTAATCACTCTATTCAACAGTTTTCAGTTTAAAAACTATGTATGTGTGGTATCTAGTTAGTCCGTTCAATTATGTGCTAACTGTACCCAATCACAGGTTAACTGGCGCTGTCGCTAACTACACTTTTAATATTTAACTAGAATTGTGTTGCGTGAGATCTTCACACGGGCCGACTATTTGTAGCTCAAGTGTTGCTTATAAAGGAGACTTTTTTGTTCACTGATCTATTCCTGAATCATTTATTGTGTGTCTTTAGTATGTTAGTATTATGTAGGACAAGTTACTGATTCGAAAGTTATATAACAGAAGAGGTCGCTCTCGGTTTCGTCCGCGTGGCTGCCGTTTATCGCGTAGGTATTCCGTATTTTTCAGGATAAAAGTAACCCATGTTTTTTTTCAGGTTCCAGACTATATCTGTACCAAGTTTCATCAAAATCGGTTCAGCGGTTTAGGCGTGAAAGCGTAACAGACAGAGTTATTCCCGCATTTAGCGTCTTTAATATTATTAGTAGGGATTTTCATTGGCTGATATTTTCATCTCGACACCGTGTCATCACCAGTGATCGGAAAAAGGTGAGCTAATTTACTTACACTTCAAAGAACAGAGACAAAAACTGGAGAATTCCATATGACAATATTTTTTTTCGTGAAAATTATTCCTGGTTTTGGGACATCACTAAAGAACATTTCACATTAACGTTAGTAGTACAGAAAACAATTAAATTCGTTTTCTATTTTTGTTTCCCAAAATTGTCATAAAACCAGATGACACGTTTTTCATTGTTTTTAAAAAGTTGTTTATTGTTTTCAAAAAAGGAGATTGTCTTTTATTTTTTGAAAACAAATGAAAGACAATCTCCGAGAAAATTCTCCCGGAAAAAAAATGTTGTCGTAAGGAAGTTTCCAGTTTTTGTCTCTGTTCTTTGAAGTTTAGGTAAATTAGCTCACCCTTTTCCGATCACTGGTCATCACTCATAATAGTATCATTCATTTAATATCAATCGTTATTACCAGCCATTTAATAACTACTACAAATCCATGTAGCTTAGACAAACCCGTACAAAGGAAAATCAACCATCACAGTTAACAATGTAGTTATCAACTTATCATTACTAACTAACAGCATACACATTAACCTAGTATATAATTCAACAATCACCTGTAATACGCGTCACCGCTTGTGACCGGCCTTACGCACGTTAAATAAACAAACATATGTGACGAGATATTTAATCGTTTCTATATTAGGCAGTCTAGACGCGATGAGCTACGGCCATCAGTCAGGGCGGTTTGGTACCAAAGCCAGGTGTCAGGCCGACTTACATGCATTGATGATTTGGGGCGCGTGTGTTAGCGGAAATCAGCGATGAACAATTAGCGGGTTTGATAGCGATTTGTACATATTGGAAATAATTTATAATAAAATATTTTATATTTACAAGCGATTTTCTGGTTAGACGATTAAAAAGTATAGTAATAATCAGGATTCATTCAGCCAATCACGATTCAGATTTTCGATAAGCACTTTTCGACCGATTCGGTTTAATAACTCGTTCCGTATACGATTCAAGTAACGAGAAAAAAAGAATAAAAATGGCATACCGATTTTTTTTTCTTTTTCCTTCTTTAAATGGTCTTTGGGGACCCCGTCTACGTCACCGGGCAGTTATTGGCAAGACCTGAAGGTCTCCAGTCAATGGGGGAAGTAAAATACTTAACCTAAGCTAACTACTTGTACTATACTAACATCATGACTACCTGCAACAAAAGCACTAAGGGCGACCCCTAGTGGGACTCGGACCTCGGCTTAGAGCGTTGCTGGCGGGGGCTAGGGGGGGGAGATAGCTTGATGAGGGCTGAATTATCGGTGTGACTGCGGAGTCTGAAGAGACTCTACGACGGGAGAGCTCGGTGGATCTTGACCTGCGGCGGTGGGATGTCGCGAAATAGCTTACCGAATTGTTCGACAACTACTTTTCGAAAAAGTTCCGAATCGGATGGGCAGGTATGTTATGGCAACAAATGTTTATAAAAAAAATGTAAAAAGTAAAATAAAGGAAAAATAATAAACTTACATAAGCTTAGCATAATTTACTGGTTATATTAAGAATATTATGGTGTAATTGTCGCACTGCACTTGGTTAGCGCTTTACGCATTCAGTTTATTCTAACTGCTTCATTCTAGCTGTCGCGTCGGCCCATCTGGTCTTAAGTCCAACACGTTTTAATTAGTTTACGTGCTCGAGTTGCTTAAATGCACCACAATAGGCTATTTGAGTACTATTTAAAATGTACAACAATTTCGTATTATTTTATAGAAAATATAGAAATATCACGGTATGTGAAATATATAAAATCGATAAAAAATAGAGGAGATACACGCTTTCGAAGTTTGTTGAGGAGGCATTTTCTATCCTTGTCACGCGAAACGGATATTGTACAGAGTGATGTCACGTCACTATGCAATTTTTAAGGTACTTATGACGTCATACTATAGTAGTGTTGTCTCTGTCCTGTGAACAGTTTTAAATCGTTAATAACTTGGGCATTTTATTAAATATTTTATTGTTTTTTTATCACTGTTGCTTATCTATTGTTTTTGTAATAGTTTCGAGATTTCTAATAAAAAAAAAAAATAGTTAAATACCAATAGGTAGGTACTATTACTTACAATAGTAAAAGCGACTGTCCAACAGCTTGGAGTGGTCATCGGTTTTCAAGAATTGTACTATTGTTTTTTTTTGCAGTTAATTTGGGGAAGATATTAGGTATAGATCTAAGCAATATGCACCATAATATGTTGATTGGTTTGTTACTTCAATTATGGCGTTTGAAATTATCGCAATTTCAATTGCTAAAATCGATCGACAAAAACAGAACAACAATAGTACATCAGTAGGCAACTAACATTTGACACTATTTTTTTGCAGTCACCTTGTTAATATCTACAAGGTGTTAACGAAATCGTGTAATTCCTTCAAACCACGTGATCTACTGGTGACACAGATTAACCCTAAATGGGAATTCTCGAAAATAAACCAAAAAAAAATTTTGATTTTTTTTTTTGGTTTTCCGTTTCTAAGTCTTTTTAGAGCCTTGTGTTATCTGACTGCAAAGAGCGATATCGCGTTAGTCGTTCCTGCCAGCCGTGTCGCCGTACTTTCATTAATTTATGCGTGGCATCGAAATGTTTACACAAATAAAAAAATTTTTTTTGCAAAAATATAATCTTATTTTTTTTACTGAATCCTTCTTAGGTGGTTTAGATACGATCGGTAACAAAGCCGCATGAAAAAAAAAGAATTTTTTTTTTTTATTTTTAATCAAGCTATATCCTGTGCGGGGCCTGTCTACACCAGTAGTAGACCATGTGGTTTTAAGGAATTACACGAATTCATTAACACCCTGTATAAACAAGGTGAATGCAAAAAAATTGTGTCTAATCGCAGACCTTTTGAGAAATATTTTTTTTATTATTTTAATATTTATTTACTAAATTCACATAACATATTCTCAATAATTTGACAATGATTTTACATTTAGCGGTAAATTATTTTAGAGATATTTCTACGCCCATCAGTCGACTCCAATAGGTTTAGTAGACGAGTGAAAGTATAACATTCAAGTATCAAGTTTATATCAAGGTTAATTGAAAAGGTCTTTGACATCTCGTCCCTTCGCTTTGATCCCTAAAGACTTGTGGTGGTTCTGAATGTTAATAAAACATTTTGTACGAGATAGCATTTGTGTACATACGGACATTTGCATTTTTTACTGAAGGTACCCGTCGTGTTAAATTCAGTAAACATAATTTACTTTTGTCTCACAAACGTTTGCTTAATCAACGTCTTTTGAAATACTTGTAGTGCTGTATTGTTTTTTTTTTTTACATTGTTAGTACGTACACCCAAGTTATTTTCTATTTGAATTTGTACAGAGCCATTGTCATATTTTTGTTTGGCGTCATTGAACTTTCATTTACATTTTTTCATTTCATTCTTTAACATTCATTCAACATCACCATCACCAAAGAAATATATTTTTTGTATTATTATACAAAAAATATATTTCTTTAAGGCCTCGCCAAACAGAACGCGTATTTTACGCGCGTCAGGGCGTTCTTACGTCGCCGCGTCGTCACGCTCTACCACCGCATTGTACAGATATTTCAATCTACCAAGACGAGCCTCACTCTTTGTCTAAATCACTACAGTGCAAAAGTGTGTATTATTAATTGCTGTTGTGTTAGTTCTATCGCCACACAATTTACATGATAATTATAAGAGATGTGTGCATACGCATCATGCGGCTACCTCTCACAAAAAGGAGTGGGGCGCGTCTTCATGGATTGAACGCACTATACAGGTTGTAAAAAGACCCATCACACAGCCGAAATCTACGCACTCTGTACATCAAACTAAACTACATTGACCAAAAATAATTGCTGGGAAACGACTTTTATTTTTTGGCATAAAAAAAACGCTTTATGTGGTAGCGCGCAATGTGTGGTTGTGGCGATGCCGCGCGTTTGCATGCGTGCAGCGGCCACACAGCTGAGCCACGGCGGTCGTGTGCGTTTGATATTCGTTGTGTTTTTGTAACTTCAAATGCGTAATTTGCGAGGAAAAATTGAAAATTTTGATAAGGTTGTTTGGAAGAAAGTTTAGTATTATCACTTAGAACACTTTTTTGGAAAAAACTAAAAAAAGAATTGTATACTTTGACCTTCAATATCTCCAAAACCAATGGTTTCCCAGGTATGGTCTAGTAGAAAAAAATTATCCCAATGATGGGTAGAATATGTGGTTTTCGTTATCGTTAAGGGTCTTTTTACACCCGATATTGTACTATGACTGTCAATCGTACGTTCTGTCGCGACGTAAATACGCGTTCTAATTGGCAAGGTATTTAAACTCATATTATTTACCATTCTCCTCATCATTATCCTAGGTAGACTGGGATTGGAATGCAGTTTTATGAAAATGGATAAAAACCAGCCAAGTGCGAGTCGGACTCGCGTACGAAGGGTTCCGTGCCATTATCTATAAAAACGGCAAAACAATCACGTTTGTTTTATGGGAGCCCCATTAACCGCTAGCGGCCCGACCGACGAACCGGTTCATCAGTGCCATTGTTTATCTATTGTGTCTATAATTACAGTACTTGAGACTTTAAATATTTATTTTATTCTGTGTTTTAGTATTCCTTGTTATAGCGGCAACAGAAATACATCATCTGTGAAATTTTCAACTGTCTAACTATCACGGTTCATGAGACCTGGTGACAGACGGGCGGACGGGCAGCGGAGTCTTAGTATTGGGTACGGAACCCTAAAAAGACTATGACATACCGGTCGAATATAGCTCTTTATTTAACTTAAGCCTGGGATCTAAAACAGTTTGTCCAAAATCGCTCACGCTCGCTGTCAATGGGACTCCACCCTCATTAGTAATTCCGAGTGATGTGATGTCAGCATTGCGCTGAACCATCTACAGACCGGTTTAGCCTTTGAATTAGACCGTAGCAGGCCTTATTATTGCGTATAAATTGCAAGGCTATGTATTATACGATGGTAGGTTGTTAACGTGTTCTGAAAGATTTTAGTGTAGGCAGTTTGGTAGGTACCTAATGTATTGAGAGGCTTGATTTGCAGGATAGAGATTGGTAGGTTTGAGAGTAGGTGCAAATACAAGGTTAGTTGGAAAGGCGGAACTAATCACTTAAAGTGTCACTGAATTGTTAAACTTCGATCATTTTTTGTTTTCCGGCAAAATGATTTATACAACGTGTTACAAAAATACCCCTAAAGCCGAAAGGGGATTAAAAGGTCCCTTGTAAAGAGTCTATTGGTAATATTTAAAAAAAAAGAGGACCCAAAAAAAAAATTTGGACAAATCATAAATTAAATCATCACTGAAACGCAATCCTGGAAACACAAAAGTAAAGAGTAGATTACCCAGAAAGTTATTTACATTCTTACCTAATTTCCTCTGAGAGGTAAATGACAACAACCATAAAAGACTACTTGATTAACATTTTGTTTTTTAAGGGGAATTATGTAACACATTGTATATTCGTTTTTTAGGGTTCCGTACCCAAACGGTAAAACGGGACCCTATTAATAAGACTCCGCTGTCCGTCTGTCCGTGAGTGATAGTTAGACAGTTGAAATTCTCACTGATGATGTATTTCTGTTTCCGCTATAACAACATCATCTGCCTAGCCTTTTCCCAACTATGTTGGGGTCGGCTTCCAGTCGAACCGGATGCAGCTGAATATCAGTATTTTACATGGAGCGACTGCCTATCAGACCTCCATAACCCAGTAACTGGGTAATACGATACTCTTGGTAAGACTGGGTGTCAGACTTTCTGGCTTCTGACCAACAGTAACGACTGTCAAAGATCTACAAATGACAGCCGGGACCAACGGCTTTACGTGCTTTCCGAGGCACGGAGGAAACTCGCTATGGTAAATGGTCACCCATCCACAGACCAACCTCGGCAAGCGTGGCTTAACCCGGAAGATCGGTCTATGCGGCTGTAATTATTTAGCCACGAGGGCGCTACAACAACAAATACTAAAAAACAGAATAAAATAAATATTTAAAGAGGCTCCCATGCAACAAACGTGATTTTTTTAAACCTTCGTGCGCTAGTCCGACGCGCACTTGGCCGGTTTTTTTTAATGTTTCCCTGCAAAAAGATTTATCTATTAGTTTTTTAAATTCTTTATCTCTGCTTCAGTTACGTATTCAAAAAATAAAGCTTCTAATCCGTGACCACATATATTATGATCTAAAATGTAAACACAGCTGATCATAGACGACGATAGGGAGATTTTAGCGTATTTTTTTTATTAAATCTTTGAACAGAAATTTCTCTTAAACTATCGACTTTTAGGGAAAGTGGTAGAACAAAAGTTGTTCATAACTATGGGTTTATTTAACACCCCTTTGGATAATACCCTCTTTCCGATTAACCTTTTTATAAGTGTGGAGACTTAAAATACCTAGTAGCTATTTGCGTGAAACACGTAAAAGGTTTCTTAGAAAATGCACCTAAAGTTACAGATAGAAGTGCTTTATAATGTCCACGAATTACAGTTTTCAGTTCAAGTTTCAATTTAGAGGATTATCCCCATATTTGCTAGACTTAAGCTGCAATACAAGATGTATCTCGGTACGCAAAATACCTACCTTTTTTCGTGTAGTATATTATCGTAGCTAGAACGTATCGATATCGGTAAAATGGTATGAATCGGATTGATTTTGGAATTCTATAAAACGTTCCTTGTGGGTTTATCCACAAAGGAAGTATTTTTAAAGTGTTCTTAACTAATAGCAACGTAGTCTATGACTCAGTCGGTAGCCACGTTGTTTTTAATTATAATAAACTAGCTTTTGCCCGCGGCTTCGCTCGCTTTAATTAAGCTTAAAAATCTCTTTACACACTACTAAAGTTTCCATAATAATATAATTTATTCGTGATTCGAAAGACACGTGGTAGCATCTATTAACGTTATTGTTGTTTTCCTCGGGAAGAGTACTTTTTTTCGGGATGAAAGGTACCCTATGTCTGTTTCTGTACACCTGACAACGTATATGCAAAATTTCAGGATGATCGGTTCTGTGGTTTAGGCGTGAAAAGGTAACAAACAAACAAACTTACTTTCGCATTTATAATATTTTAGTTAGGATTAATTAGTAAAACGTGAGTGAAAGCATAATTCTATACCTTTCTATAGTTTTACTAGAATTTTAGATAACAGAGTAATCGTACTATTTCGTGTTATTTTTAAGTTTCAAAAGTCAGACTCAAAACTCATTTGTTCAAAATAGACTAGAATGACTGAGTTCTTTTTGAAATTCAATATTGCAATAGACAGCCCCCAAAAAAGCTCGCTTTTCACCTCTTCCTAGTGATTATGCTGTGAAGAAGAAACGGCGCAACAAACTACCCAGGAACACAGTTCTGTCTATCAGTTGAATAAGTACCTAAAAGAATCTTGGCGAGTCCCATACTTTGATTTGTACAGAAAAATAAAGAATTTTAGAGGAATTTTAATGTCGTTATAATTAATCTTTGGTGCCTAAAGAGTAGCCATAATCCATGGGTTTGCCATAATCGCCACGCTTGGCAGGCGGGTTGGCGATCGCAGTATGGTTGTTAAAGTACTCAGAGAACGCTGCTGCCCATCCTCTAGTGAATCCCGTAGTCGCCTTTTACGACGCCCATGGGAAGAGATAGGGTAGTGCTATTCTTTACGTCCGGCACCACACGGAACAAATAGTAGAAAGAAGAAGTTTAATATTTTAAACTTCTTCTTTCTACTATTGTAGATCATGACAATTCCATTACAGTAGAATGAGAAACGAATCATCACAGATGACACGATCGTTACTAGGTAACCGGTACCGATAAAAATATCCAATATAAGCCGTCTTAAACTCCAAAACTTCCATAGAAATTACGTCTATTCACGGTCATCGTGCACCATCAAAAACCAACAAAACGGCGCTCGGCGCTCCAACCCACAATGGCGCCACTGAAGCCAAGTTCCGTTGCAACTTCATGAACTACCGTCTACTGACGTTAACAATAGCTTCAGAGTATGCCGTACCGTATTCATAGCTTTCATACAAGTCCCAAGGGTACAAAGTTAATTTCAAGTTGGGAGAGTGGCTGTGACGTTCTCTCATTTATTAAAATACTAACATCTTGAACTTAATAGGTTTTGGTAACTGTGAAAGTTGATGGAACAGACCATTGTTCGGTTACGTATTATGTTGGTTAGGTATCGGTTTAATACTTATTAACTAACGAAAGGCGTTCCAATTAACCAGCAATACTATAGGGTCGAAAAAACAAAAATACATAAAGAAAAAAATGTATACGTAAAAGCAACGCTTACTCAAAAGTCACCATCACCAATATGTATACATGTAGCGAAATTCAAGTGATTTTCTTCCTAAATACCGATTAAAGAATCATGGCGAGTCCCATACTTTGATTTGTACAGAAAAATAAAGAATTTTAGAGAAGTTGGAATGTCGTTATAATTAATCTTTGGTGCCTAAAGAGTAGCTTTAGACCCAATTTCACCATACAATGTTAGTTGTTAACGGTCTGTTAAGCTGTCAATGTCAATTTCAATGTACTGCTAAACTGTCTGTTAAAATGTTTAACAGGACATTAATAACTAACAGAGTATGGTGAAATTGGGTCTTAGGTACCTATTTAAAATATTGTTTTAACCCCGCAATAAAAAGTTAATTTATTTTATGATTCCTAACTTATCATTGGGCTAATTTCTGAACGAGGTAACATTGACAGGTGATTAGTATGACATGTTCAGAAACTACTCAATTTCAAAAGATTTTGTTTGGAATATTATATTTTATTCCGGGGTTCTAAAATTATTTTAAATGCTGAAAGATATTCTTTAAGGAGCAAGGATTAATGGTAAAACTAATCCAACTTCTCTAAAAATATTTAGTTTTTTGTACAAATCCTGTCATGATTCTAAACGATTTTTTTTTTTTTAAAACGTTGCCCCACAGTAAGATTTCTCTTGTATCGTGGGTGCGTTTACAGACACAAATCTCACAAACAAACGCCCAGACCCGAAACAACCATCTGTAGGCCATACAAATTTTTGTTCCGTGTGGGAATCGAACCCACGACCCGTAGCGCAGAAGCCAATCGCTTAGCCACTGCACCAAACGTGTCGTCATATTTTCATTTTAAATGCCATATATTCGTATTCATTCGTAAATACTATGTAAACTATATTTCAAGCTTTCCATTACAACTTCTTCGTTAATGCAGTTTATAATTTTACTACGTGTATACATGTTGGTGATCGTGACTGTACATGCGCACTTGTCAATCAATTTGGAAAACACGGCAACATCAGCATTTAACCTATCTACGCTACTATTTTGGTCTTAAATAGGCCGGTATCGTTTTTTTTTTGTTTTTTATTTGCTTCTTTTTGTTTTTTTAGATTTTAATTTTAATTTACCAACGATGTAGATTAAAGGTACAAGTCCGAGACGGGCTGCAGACCACAAACTGCAAAAGTAGTTCCGCTTGCGGTGCGATCTGCGGCTGCGGTCTGCGGTTGCAGTTTTGCAGTCGCTGTCGGAATAGCACCTTTAAAGTGCTAACCTTAAAGGCGCTATTCCGATGGTGACTTGCGGTCTGCGGTTGCAGTCTGCAGTTTGCAGTCGCCGGTGGAATAGCACCTTAACGTCTGTTATTTAACATACTGTATATTCTTAAGTAGAAGTCCGAATGAATAAATACATCAGTTAAACATTTCAAATGTCTCATAAAGTAAGAAAATCCTGTTAAAAAGGCAACTAAAATAAACAAAATATTTAGAATAATTCATATCGGAATCACGCGTCGACCCAACCGCATATTAGCGTATCTACATATTCTTTATGACTGTTTTTACGACTTATCATTTTTACGAGTTTCGGTCCTCGCCTCGAAGGGCGTCGAAAGGGTTTTGACCGATTTCTTTATGTAATTCTATGGGGTTTAATGTTCGAATTTGATTTTGCATTTTCTATGTTATTACTTTTGAGCGTGAGTTGTGTTTTGTTTTAATACTTAGTTAGCCAAGGTCGGAAACATACATCAGTAACCAAGCAAGTACATTCTCAAACTGACGTGCTGCAGTTAACATTTTTTTATTTTTTTATTGTCTAGAAATCCTCATCTCTTACCGGCTAAAAACCCACGGTGTTCCTTCTCCTGACCCTTGGCTGGGGTCGCGGGATTCGCAGCTGCATGCACTGCAATGCTGCAGTTAACCTGAGTCCTACCAAAAACCGCCACTGTGGTCAAAATGAGCCAGGCATCATCATCATCAGCATCATTCATTTTAATCACCAATTATCCAGGTACTCTTCAAGCGAGGAGAGTACCGTCCGTGAGGCCTGAGCTGAGCTTTGCATTAGTGTGAGAATGAATGCAGACGCGTTCTTTGCTTGGTTTAAATCGGTTTATGATGCTTTTTGGCAATCGATTCTATCTGCACTCACACAAATGCAAAGGTCAGCTCACGCCTCGCCAGTTGTACAAGGTTTTAATCTCATTATAAAATATATATAAACTACAATAAGCTGATTCTCTGTTAACATTTTAATATTAAAAAACCGGCCAATTGCGAGTGAACGCGTACGGTTCCGTACCACTACACATGTCTTTGAAATAACTATTTTTATTAATTTGTTGTTTAACTATACAGTATGTACTACAATTACACCAAGTTTCATGTTTGTATGTATTACCGTTTTTAAGAAAAAACAGGAAAAAAAAAGTTTTTTTTTTTTTACTCTACTTTCTGTAAGGGTAAACACCGTTATCCTTGAAATCAGTGGTTTGGTTTCATTTATAGAACGTAAAATCAATGAAAAATAACAAACTTTTTTTTTATATTTTAATTTTTCCTCAAAAGCATTTCACCCTATGCGCGGGGGCAACAAGCTACGGGAGGGGGCGCGGGGAACTCGCCGCGTGGCCCGACGCACGGCCCCGCACAGTTTGCTACCCCAGTCAGTCAAATGTCTTGTTAGCGAGTGTGTGTACGCCGCGTCGGAGCGCCGCCGCGCCCGTCATTTCTCGCACGTATATATATTTTTTTTACTCGGTCCTATATTTTTATGTTTAAGTCAACTACCCCATGGTTTGAGTGATAACGGTGTTTACCCTTACATGCTGTATATTCCCTGTAATTTTAATGTTTTCCATGATAGAAGCCATGGTAACATATATTTTGTGTTTTTTAACTGGCTACCTATTACGGCTAAAAATATACAATCCTGCTACAGACAGACAGACGGACCGACGGAGTAGGCTATGAATAGGTTGACACCATTTGGGTACGGAACTGTTTTTTTTTGTGTGGAAGTCCCCATGTATACCCTTCGCCTGGGGAAGGCGAACGGTTATGCCGGACTCTTACCGCCTAAAAACCCACAGTGTTCCTTCTCCTGACCCTTAGCCGGGTCGTGGGATTCGCAGCTGCATGCACCGCAACCCCAGCAGAACGGGTACGGTACTATAAAAAAACCTTCACGCGCGTGATTTCTGAAGAGTGAACAGAATTGTTAAATGCTAATATGACAGTAATCTCATCACTAGTTCACCAATAAGGTTCCAAGTGAACGAATTAATAAAAAAACACGTTCAATTCATCCTGTTGTAGCTTGGAAACGGAATCGATACTCACCGATGTATGAGAAAATGTAAGTGTGGTCAGGTCAGACGGTTTAACAGCCGCAAGTGGCCATGAGGAGCCGACGTGGATAGAAATAACTACGTCGTATTATTAGCCTTCGCATTGAGAGGGTGCAATGTCAGCGACCAAAGGTCTTCAATTTCCTCGTTGAGAAAGTGTAAGTGAATGTATTTTTAAGGATAAGTTACTAATAAATCATTGAGTGCTTGACAACGTGAGTTGATAAAATAATACTCTTCTGCACTTCTGAGGAGATCTTTAGCAGTCAGATTGTTTGTTCTCGTTTATACACGTCCGATACTTGCTTCCGTGAGCCGGATCCGACTATCTGATCGGATTAATGAAATATACGTACGATTCTCGTGTCCGATTTTTTCTGGACGACGATGACGCCCGGACGATGCCTACGATTCTGACATCTGATCCGATAGTCTGATCGTACGTGTTAGAGCCCAAATACACGTCCGATACTTGCCTGCGATAGTCGGTTCCGATAGTCTGATCAGACTATCTGAAGGCCTCCGAGCCATCCATTTGTTTGAACATGAATTACACGTACGATCAGACTATCGGATCGGATGTCAGAATCGTAAGCATAGCCCGGGCGTCGTGGCCTTCAGATAGTCTGATCAGACTATCGGAACCGACTATCGGAGGCAAGTGTCGGACGTGTATTTGGGCTCTAAAGAGTATATCAGCCAGTGCTTCTTTGGCCTTCAGCAGAGTCTACATTTGGATAGTGCAAGATTTAGGTTTCCGAAGTATTCCAAGTGCCAACGCGACACCGTGATGACCATCACTGGTGAGTCTTCTACCTTTCTTTCTACGTTCTATCATCTTTTTGTCAGTTGTCATATGAGAAGATTTCGCAGATACATTTCCCAGTACACAAATCCAAAGGTTGTCAGACTTTTGATTATAGACTCAACTAGTTCTAGCAGTGACGCGACTAACCACCAGCGCTGCTCATATAAGACTGACCGCTAATGACGCTCTCAGAGTGATGTGGGGAGGGGGCATGAACAGCGGTAACTCACCCAAGGCGTGACCTCGGCTACGTTCCTTACCCTCGTTGATCGATCGACATGCGCGATAGCCATTTAGCCAAGACCATTATGACTTTTCATTATCATGTCAAGGCAGTAGCAACTAAACGCTGTTAACCAAGCGCCTCATAAGGAGGTTAATTTGAGGCTAAAAATCTGGCAGACAGCGCTACTTTGAAGAGGAAGTAAAGTATAAGACATATATTTATAATTGCTTGGTGGTAGGATCTTTACGGTCCGCCTGGCTAGCTACCACCCTCACATTAAAGTCCGGCGCCGAGCAGTTTACTGTGTTCCGTCGTGTGTATGTGAGAGCCAGAGGGGTATGGGGGAATCTCTTTATAATTCTGTTACTTGGATTCGTGTGCTCCATCTTAGACCCTGTCTGTTTGACCATCAAGTGCGACGAGGGTTAAATGCGAGCAAGACAAGAAAAAAAAAAGAAAAAAAAAATAGATCTATTTGCTATCTGCATAACCTTATCCTGTCATCTTTGTGGCCACCATTGAATATTACTGGCCTTTTCGAGACCATATGGCACCTACAACCAAAGAGTTTGACCAAAAATTGGGTGTAGCATGTCGTATCGATTGCATGTACCGTGTCTAGTGGCAAATTATCGGGTATGGTTGTGATTATAATAGTTGGCTTACATGATGGTGGCATATGGTGGATCTCACGGTTGGTCACGCACATGAAGCAATTAGGACTGTTTACTGAGCGGAAGAAGGGTTCAGTTTTCGTGGACTAGTATTAGTAATTTTATAATTATTTTCATATTTAAAATTGACCCCCAATGGTATGCCACTCGGACAATATTTTTGTCCATATGATCACTGTTTGATGATTTCATCTAATGAACTAACAACTATTTATTTGTTTTTATGATTTTACGCTTTACTCACTTGAATATTTCGAGATTGCCCGACAAGTTTCGGACACAAACAGAGCCCTTAATCATGAGCTGAACACGCGGCGAGGTCGTGAATTGAGTCGAATGCACGCGAGTAAATCATTTTGTGAATGCGTCTCACAAAACTAATACTATTTATTTGAACAAAGAATCAAAACAACAACGTAATGGTTGCAAACAAGGTTACGTTGACGATTTCGATGAAGAATTTTGTTGAGAGAATAAAGGCAACCAATCACAGAGGTACGTCGCTGTGATTGGCTGCCTTTATGCTTGCCTTTATGCTCTATGCTTCAACGCAGTGCGTTTGAGTACACTGTCAACACTGTGTGACCATAAAGTCACATTAATAGGGCCTGTGTGTGCGTCAGTCACAAAAGTCGCAAATAATAGATGCAGTCAGACTATTTTAATCGTACACTTCAAATAGGTGTCTACAAGTTAGGTCTGCAACACATGAGCGGTCGGTGGTCACCATAATGTTATTTCTACCGTCTACTTGATTGGACAAACTTATATTGGTCTGTTACTACATTGAAAGTTCCCTTGGCGACCTGCCTTAGACTCATGGCTTCAGTTTGAAATATGGACCCTGTTATTGTTGGAAATAACGTCCATTTTTCAATGGTAGTTATTTTTGTTTCTGTTGCCTGGTTGAGTGTGAGGTTAATACACTTAGGCTTTGTGCTTTCAAGATTATTGTGGAGTGGACTTGTGGTTTAATGGCAGTGTTGTGATTGCTGTCGATTCTCTGATGGGTAATTAACAGATTCTTGTACTGTACTCAGATTTGTCTCATCATTTATCGAAGATATTAATTATATTTACATTGTGTTTTACAGAGAGATTTTATAAAGGGAAATGTGATGCGGAGGAATGAGGAACATGCCGTCAGGAAAGTTTTTAGTATGAATGTGGATGGTTATAAGAGTAGAGGAAGACCAAAGAAACGATGGATGGATAATGTAAAAGATAATATGATTACAAAGAGGGTGACTACTGAGAATGACGGCTATAGATGTATGGAAGAAAAATACATGGTCCGCTGACCCCAAATAATTTAGGAAAGAGATGCACAGACTTATTAGGACTTGGGGCCACTCGAGCGGACTATGAGCTAAAGGCGGGTCACAACAATTAAAAACAATAAAAAAAGTTGAAATTAGAGATCTTAAAAAATATAAGTATCGTAGTGTGGGCTTTTGATAAAATTCAAAAATCTTTAGAGGTTAAAACGGGATATTTACCATGTTTATTATTTGATATGAGTTCATCCGTGACCATGGCGCTTGTAACGGTGCCGAAACATCGGTAACTCATATCAAATAATAAACATGGTAAATATCCCGTTTTAACCTCTAAAGATTGTGTTAGTGACCATGTCAGTTTAAAAACTTATAAAATTCAAAAACTTTATTCAGAAGCTAAAGCTGGCCAGTACTGATAGAATGCAGTAGGTATTTTCATTCAAACGCATAAAAGAATTTAATTCGCTTGCGGGCCGCATGTACATAGATGGAGGGTTGCATGCGGCCCGCGGGCCGCGGTCTTGCAGGGCAGGAGGATGATGATGATTTTGTAAAAGGAAATCCTATGATCCTCTGAGGGTTTCTTATCTCATATTATCTGAGCCTGTTGTGTCTCATTACAGGGCAAATACCTCCTTTCCTTTTTTCCCAATCTTTTGCAATCTGAAGCCAATCTTTTAGGTAGAAGTATAGCTCAATCCGCCATCTCCTTCTGGGTCTACAGCGTTTTCGTTTCCTGCTTCTTCTTCTCTCGTGTCAGCACGAGCTATACGAAAATAGCTCATGCTGTGGTGAAAAGATTAGCCAGTCAGCAAGGTTGGTAGCGGGGCTGACTGCCCAGGGTGCGCCAGACGTACTTAAGTATCGTCACTCGTGGAGGCTCGTGGTTTCCTGCTGAGGGCTTCGCAAAGATGAATGGTCCCTACAAATTATTAATTCGTAGTAAAATTGCTATTTGTAGGACATTATTTGAATACCTACCGTTTATAAATCCATGCTATATTTATCAACTGTCTATTTTTTGCGCTAAAAAATATAAAGCTTGAGCATTCTATTTACTTATATTATTTTCGGTTATATTTTATCTATCGTTGTAACAATGTAATAGGTCCGATTTAACATCTGTCAAAATACTAGGAGTAATGTTAATGTCGCGGCCACATCATAGAATTGATCATTTCGTGATGTGACCGGCCATTTCATGAAATGGTTGTATTTCATGATATGGCCGGCTAAAACTGACCAAAAAACTGACTATATCATTTAAAAGTCAACTTTTAATGATTTGTCAATCCACGTTTGGCCATATCATTAATGTAGGGTTTCTATGATATCTAAGGTTTAATAAAAAATCCAAATAAAGGAAGCGTGTACTGTGCAAGCGAAAGCAAGCAAGCATGCAAGTGTTTCTGAGTTGGCTCCGTCAGGAGACTCGCTTTGTCGCCCCTTCGCTTCGCTCGCACACTCGACCAGCGCTGCGCTCAGGAGGCACTCGTTCCACTCAGGACCTCCTTCGCGAGCTTCTGGTTCCACGCTTTTAAACACTCTAGGGGTAGGACAGGGTCTGACCACGTGCAGTCGGGGTACGCTGAGTTGGATTTACATAAAATGTATCAATTTTATTAATTACTAGCTTTTGCGCGCAGCTTCGCTCGCGTTAATTTAAACTAAAAAAAACTCATAACACACTACTAAAGTTTATTTACATTATTGTAATTTATTTACGATCCCTAATTTTTTGTTATTAAAATATAGCCTATAGCACTCAGGGATAACGTAGCTTTCTATTGGTGAAAGAATTTTTGAAATCGGTTGAGTAGTTTCGGAGATTACCTCCTACATACAAACAAACAAACAAACAAATTCTACCTCTTTATAATATTAGTATAGATAAATCTTTCGAATGAATGCGTCGACCGCGTAAGTTTCGATGATTATTTGTCCTGTAGTTTGACAGGTTAACCAGATAAATGATCGAACAAATAAAATTTTATGAAAAGTTCACTCGCAATTACCATGAAGTTATATTTTGAAATCCAATAATAGTCCAATAATTTTCGTTGCGTGGTCACCCTACTTTAATTATTATTATTAGCCTTTTTGTCAGAATAATTGTCCGCCGCCATGATGCATCACAAAACCAAAACGATATCAGAGCTTCTAACAGTGGATAATGTGACTAATTTTATGGTCATGAAGTAGCCGTGCGTTTAGCTGTTGATATCGTCAAACGCTGATTGTTCATTGATCTGGCCAGGCCATAACATGATGTGGGCAGCGGTTATTGGCCATTTCATGAAACGGTCGGTCACATCATGAAGTGATCAATTCTATGATCTGGCCACGACATCAACACTAGTAATAATTACTCGCGTTTAGTTTCATTTTATCAATAGTGCGCTATAATCAGATAAATAAAAAGGCGACTTTCTTTAAAATCGAAGGCGTGCAACTTTTGTACACATTTATTTTGTTCTGCAAACGTCAAATCGGACCTAATAACGTTGTTCAAACTGTAATTCAAATTCTAAACGAATTGAAATAAAATATGTTAAGTTGTGAAGGAAAACTAAGTTAAACAGGTTAATAGGCCAGCCTATTAACCTATCATTCGACCAGTAGTATACTGAAAACTGCTAAATGCTAGATCTAAATTAAACAGAACACAAATACTAACTATATCTCGACGGCTAGTGTCAGCTTCTACATAAATAAAGATCTCTAAAGGTGCAAGCTATTTTCAAGTCCGCTGGGGGTTGGCTAGATTTAAAATAGGACTTTAAATTGAATTAGTACAGGTCAACAGAAGAAAACGCTTGGTTTTTAAAAAATACGGGTTTTTGAATTCCGTATCAAGCGTACATCAAGATAGTTTTAGGAATCTATTAGGAGGTCTGTGGTCACTAGTAAAAGTACTAGAATAACTCACTTTTCTTTATCAAAACAAATGAACATCATTTACAAACGTGAGCTTGGAATCTATAGAGCAATGTGGCCATCGATGACGACCGAGTCGTCGGCCGCGTTGTTAGGCTGCGTTCACACATGCGCGATTTTTTTGTCCTCGCGTCGCTGTCGAGTCGCTCCCTCCTCAGAAACTTTGGAATTTAATAGTTAGTCCCTCATCTTAACGTACATTTTTATCAATGTAAAATACACGCGCACGCTCAGCGCCCGAATAGCTATTGCGAAGTACACGCGTCGCAATCGCGCAGCGCCCGCGCCTCCTCCACCCTCCCGGCTAGAACGGCAAATGCAATCTGAGGTCTATTGATGTGTCATAACATAAGACTCGAATTATACAGGGTGTTAACGAATTCGTGTAATTCCTGTAATTCCTTCAAACCACGTGATCAACTGGTGACACAGATTAACCCTAAATGGGAATTTCTGAAAATTAACTGAAAAAAAAAATCAAAAAAAATCTTGATTTTCTATTTCTGAGTCGTTTTAGAGCCTTGAGTTATCTGACTGCAAAGAGCGATATCGCGTTAGTCGTGCCTGCCAGCCGTGTCGCTGTGCTTTCATAAATTTATGCGTGGCATCGAAATGTTGACAAAAATAAAACATTTTTCTTGCAAAAAAATAAATTCTTATTTTTTTACTGAATCCTTATTAGGTGGTTAAGATACGGTCGGTAACAAAGCCGCATGAAAAAATAATAATTTTATTTTTTTATGTTTAATCTAGCTAAATCCCGTGCGGGGCCTGTCTACATCAGTAGTAGATCATGTGGTTTTAAGGAATTACACGAATTCGTTAACACCCTGTATACAACAAACAAAGCGAGTTAGACGCGGTTGCTGACGCCGGTGCAACGCGCGTGGCGTGCGCTTAGCGGGCGCGTATCATCTGAACGCGCCCTTTGGCTTAGAACGTCTTGCATATTCTGGTATTGCGTTTATTTTTCAGTTGGCACATCTTTCATATTTATTTTAAAATCGGTGTATCCGACGAATAAGTTTGTTTGAAACCACCGTACTGTATTCTTACTTTTTTCTCGCCGATCCCGACGAGCTTTCCCGTCGTAGAACCGGTCGTCTCTTCAGACTCCGCAGCCACACCGATAATTCTGCCCTCATCAAGCTGTTTGCCCCCCAATTGCCCGCCAGCAACGCCCTAAGCCGATGTTCCACTAGGGGTCACCCTTAGTGCTGTTGTTGCTAGTAGTAAAGATGTTAGTGTAGCGGAAAGTTGACGGAGGAAGGCAAGCCGTTGTCGTCAGATTGTGGAAGAGTCGAACATAAAGAAACAAACTACAAAAAAACAATCTATAGTTGTGAGTAAAGACATTTATTGATATTTTTATTGATTTTTACTGGTGTGACGTAACCAGCAGTTCCTCAATGCGTGCTACGGAGCGCTGTATTGCTGCCAAGGTGGCAACCATTGTCTCCAGCGATCGCCCGACTCTTTCCTCATTCTAGCTTAGCTTATGTTAAGTATTTTTCTGCCCCACCATTGGTTGTACACCCTTCAGATCTCGCCAGTAACTGCCCGGTTACGTAGACGGGCCGCAAGGATCATCTACAAGTAATCAAATAGAATAAAAAACATTTCTACCGCGTCATATTTACTTTCAATCACTTTTGCAGCAGCGTAGCATATCTTTAAGAAATTATTTTAAACTAGCTGTACCCGGCATGCGTTGCAACTTGGAATTAACTTTTTCCTACTTACTACCTACCTACTACCTACCTTCGGAAACAAAATCAAAATACATAGTATAAAACAAATTTAATTAATAACAAAAAGTTAAAACTATTTTCATGCATGCGGTAAACAAATGAAGAATATATATGGACATACTGAGATAATTTGTTTTTTTTTTTTAAATATCACAATTTTCTTTCATTAGAACCTTCTCCTGACAAATACGAACACAACAAAAAAAAAAATGGTGAAATCGGTCCAGCCGCTCACGCGAGATGCCAAGGGAAATGGGGATTCATTTTTATATACATAGATAGATTTACACTTTCTCTCTTTCATTGTCAAAGTCGTAGGTTCCACTTTAAGCCAGTACTGTAGTCGTCTATTCTGGAATTGTCCTCATTTCTCATGCTAACCCACACCAAAGTAAGTTTCCGTATCGACTGTCCATGGCAGTTGTATGCCAAATGAGGCATCGATGGAACGGGGTCAATAATAGGTCAATGTTGGGTCAATGTTTGCCTACAACTGACCAGGACTGTCTTGGGAGTGTTTCTATTGTTTATATTTACATTCCTTCACATTGTTCTATTCCATTGAGATGTTCTTGTATTTGATGGTTTGTTAGCTCTGTCTGTTGTAAGACATAGATATAGACCCGCTAAACGTACAATAGATGTATTACAATTTGGATTACACAGCAGTGTGCTACCCACATTGTAACCAGCGCCGACCTACCAGCGCTTATCGGTACTGGTCCGTGCAGGTAACCGCTACATAAAGGAAGCGGGTAGAAGCAGGGGCTGGCATTTTTAACAAAAATACGCCTTATTCCCGTGCAAATACTGCAACAAATGACCGCCTACCAGCGCTGATCGGAGCAGGTCGGAAATTGTCAGCGATATTCGGAGCTTGTTGGCGCTAGTTCGCCACACAGTATAGAAACTGCCTGCACCGACTAACTGCGCGGACCAGCACCGATAAGCGCTGTGATCGGCGCCGGCAACCCGCTTTAACCCAGTTTCTAGGCAACGGCGGTATCTTAAGGATACACCGGTTGTCCATTAATAAATAATTACGCACGATATTTTATAAGCCACAAAACCAAATCTTTATTATATTTAAATTATTGGTTTTAAAATATTGTAAATCTGTGTCATCGTTCGTGAATACCGGCAGCCACAGGTTGGTTAGCTGTCATGTTAACGTTGCATATTAAATGCTTAGCTCTCGGCACAGTATATACAGGGTATCCTAGAAAGTAGTGTCAAGCGGAAGTCCAGAGGTAGAGCACCCTTAGAGGTACCCGAATCACCCCAGGTATGTTCCGCGATTTTTTGTAGTTTTCGAGTTATGATTTATTTCCATGTTTTAACCAAAATCTGACTTTAAAACCTCAAGCACGGTAATTATAGACACAATAGATATGACAATTAAGTGAAGTCCTGGGACGACGTGCGGTACGCAACCGGTTAATGACATTTTCTGTTACAAAACAGCTGATTACCTTGAAACGGCTGAACCGATTTTTATAATACATGCCTAAGAACCAGCGCTAGAAAACCTGCTTTTAAATTTAAAAAAAAACACACCCAAACTGGTTCACCCGTTTAAGAGCTACGGTGCCACAGACATACACACATAGCGGTCAAACTTATAACGCCCCTCTTTTTGCGTCGAGTGTTAAAAAGAGTAACCATGGAGTTTCTTGTCGGCTCCTCTCCATAGGAAACGACTAATTGGACCCGTGCACCTAATTTTGACTTTTCATAAGCATTTGTTCAAGTTTTCGCTGTCAGGCGCTATAATGTAAAACACAAGTTGAAGCGTCACTACAGACCTTTTGGTTGTAGGTCGATCAACTGTGTAGAAGGTTAAAAATGTATAGGCCTCAGTAAATAAACAAACAATTCTACTGAACTGTAGAGTTGAAGAACAAACACATTATGAAACAATTTAATCGATTATAATATTGAAGGTGAAAGTCGATAAAAGTCATTGTTACGGTGCGATCAGTAGGGTTAAAGACTGATACGATATTAAATACTGTTTACATGAGCGTTTGTGTTAAGCCGCGTTTCCACGGTTTTGTGGGTCCCATAGGCACGAATGGGCCCTGTAAATATCAATAAGTTGCAACGTTTTTTTTCTTGATTCCACTCCATGTTCGCTAAAAAGATCCGAGGACCACCGAGAACGTCGAACACCGAGCGAATGCTCAAAGCAAGTGTTCGTTCGCCGTTGCGGCTTTTTCATTTAATGATTGAGCGAGCGAGCATTTGTTCACTGAGTTCAGCCGAACATCGTTGAACGAACTCGTTCGCTCGCTCTGTTGTTTCCATTTACCGGGCAAACACACGTTTGCTCCCTCAGAACTGTTTCGAGCGCTAAGTGGAAACGCGGCTTTAGAGGGTATGCTCGTATGAACAGGCTAATTTGATAGCTAAAAAAAATTTCGCCGTTTATCTGGTCATAATTACAACTAATGCGACTGAGAAATCTTAATTGGGTTAAATATAAAAATAAATGCCATTGCTGCATTAAAATGTAGCATTAAAAAAAACTGTTATTCTTCTTTAGATGTCCTTGTGAACTGTTTCTATGTCACCGGGCAGTTATTGGCGAAACCTGAAAGGTCTACACCAAATTATATATGTATAGAATAATTATTATATTTATACTAGCTGTACCTATGCGTTGCAATGCACTTTTTCGTACTTACTACCTACCTACTACCTTCCTTCAGTAACAAAATTAAAATAGTAACAAAAAGTTAAAACCATTTTCATGCATGCGATAAACAAATGGAAGAATATGGACATTGGACATAGTGAGATAGTTTCGTTTTTGTTTTAAACATTAAATTTTTTTTTCTTAAGAACCTTCTCCTATTATTTACGAACACAGCAAACATTTTTTTATCGAAATCGGTCCAGCCGCTAACGCGTGATGACCAAGGGAAATAGGGATTCATTTTTATATAAATAGATATATTATCTACACCGTATGTGTCATGTATGTCTACGAAGAGCGATATCGTAAGATATGCGCTCATTTATAGGTATCGTCAGTGTCTGAACCGTTTGTCAAAACATTTAAGGACAAGCAATAACCTTCAACATCAGTACAAAAAACGATTATTATTACATTCATATTTATATTTACAACCCCTTACGCAAACGCGCTTCATTTGAAGTACCCTTCACTCGATAGGATCGTTCCCCAACTCGCTGCGATTATAAATCGTCGTGCGACAATAATTAGTCGCACGTGTGTCGTGCGTTTGATTTGTGGATGTCGCTTCCGGTCAAAAACACGCGATTGGACGCATCGCTAGGTTTTGAGTTTTTTTTAATATGGCAACTCGTGAACTTTGCTGGCAGTCTTAACTTGAACTTTTTTCTTATAAGTATTTTCGTATGAATTAGAGCGCACTGCATCCGATCCGAATTCTTAAAAATACGTTCCGAAGTAATCATAGAACTATTCGTATACAGGGTGTTAACGAAATCGTGTAATTCCTTCAAACCGCGTGATCTACTGGTGACACAAATTAACCCTAAATGGGAATTTTCGAAAATAAACCAAAAAATAATAAAAAAAAAAATTTGGTTTTCAATTTCTGAGTCTTTTTAGTGCCTTGAGTTATCTGACTGCAAAGAGCGATATCGCGTTAATCGTTCCTGCCAGCCGTGTCACCGTACTTTTATTAATTTATGCGTGGCATCGAAATGTTTACCTACACAAATAAAATTATTTTTTTTGCAAAAAATAAAAATCTTATTATTTTACTGAATCCTTATTAGGTGGTTTAGATATGATCGGTAACAAATCCGCATGAAAAAAAAAACAATTTTATTTTTTTATTTTTAATTAAGCTAAATCCCGTGCGGGGCCAGTCTACACCAGTAGTAGATCATGTGGTTTTAAGGAATTACACGAATTCGTTAACACCCTGTAGTAGTTTACGCACTACATCCGACTTCCGTCATCCGATTTACCTCCGTCATCCGTGAGAAAGTGGTTAATAGCCTTTTAGCTAAATGAATACTTATGTAAGTTGATATGACATTTTGAACCTTATTGCGCACAGTGTGACAAGGAATCGAATTTGAAATATGATAAAAATTGCGAGTCCGCGGCTGCACGTTACTACTTCATAGCTACTTATGAACCAATGAGCTTGGGCTTCTGTTGTCAAACTCTGATGTTATTGGTGGGATTTTATCGCAAATCGTGACTTATTAGCGTACAGCGCAGGAAGAGAACTCCTTGTTTTATTATATCACTAAAGGTTGCTCGTGGCTTCGCCCGCGTGGATGTCAAAGTAGCCTATGTCCTTCTCCATGTTCCAGACTATCTCTGTACCAAGTTTCATCAAAATCGGTTCAGCGGTTTACGCGTGAAAGCGTCACAGAGAGAGTTACTTTTGCATTTATAATCTTCTTCTTCTATCGTGTCGCCACGAGCTATTCGAGAATAGGTCATGCTGTGGTGAAAAGATTAGCCAGCCAGCAAGGTTGGTAGCGGGGTTGACTGCCCAGGGTGCGCCGGACGTATAACTATCGTCACTCGTGGACACTCTTATATTGCACAAAAAGCATATTCGTTATTCGTTAGTCTTGCTAAAATTCAAGAACGGCCGGACCGATTTGGCTAATTTTGGTTTTGAAATATTTGTAGAAGTCCAGGGAAGGTTTAAGTAGTGACAAAATATGGAAAAGTTGCGAGGAAAATAGTAAAAATAACAATTTTATTTTCCTATACAAACTGTTCCTAGCTGTCAATCATTTGATGTTTGTCCCGTCAGTATGGTAAACTCGGGTCCCCTCAAATTAAAGCACGTATTAATTAAGGGTTACGAATCGACAACATATATCCACAATATTCGGATTATCGCATATTTAGATTTAAACAATGCAAAGGGGATAGAACCTTTGTGGTATAGCCCCCCCGCTGCCATTTTGATTTTTTTTTCAAGTTGCGGCGCACGATTTCACTAACATATATGGGTAGAAGACACTTAGACAAACCAAAAATATTATAAAGTGTCACGTTGCCGAGATATTTGGACTTAAAGATTTTTTTTCAAGATTGCAGCGCACTTTGTAACTGGTAAATATGGATAGAGAACACTCAAAGAAACAAAAAAATATTTGGAGATATGGTGCCCTAAAGTGTCACGTTGCCGAGATATTTTGACTTAAAGTTTTTTTATTGCAGCGCACTTTGTAACTGGTAAATATGGGTAAAAGACACTCAAACAAATAAAAAATATTCAGAGATATGGTGCCCTAAGGTGTCACGTGACTGAGATATTGTATCGAGATAATCTTAAAAAAAAACTTTGAGTCCAAATATGTCGGTAACGTGACACTTTAGGGCACTATATCCCTGAATATTTTTTGTTTGTTTGAGTGTCTTGTACTCGGGATACCTTCTTTTCGCATAATGTTCTTTGTCCTAATATACTTCGGCATAACGATTTTGGCACAATTTGTTTTGGCATAATAATACTTCGGCATAATTTTTTTAGGCATACATTTTATGTTGGCATAATCATCTTAAAGACTAATTTGTTTTGGCATACATTTGATTCGCATAACGTTAGTAGGCCTAATGACTATTAGCATAACGTTAGTTATGATAATCAGAAATGTTTTTACCATTGTCTAATAATCTAGTCGCAGGCGCACCCCGACACGGATAGGTTAGAGCCTCAACCTTACAAACATGTTAAGTTTTTATTGTGAAAATGAAAGTAGGTGACGAATAATCGTCTACCGTATACCTATAAAAATATGTTTTAATATCATTATGCGTAAATAAATTTATGCTTTAGGATATTATGCTTAAAAAAGTTATGCTTTAGAACTTTATGCTTAATCATTATTATGGTTAGAGAAATTATGCTTAAAAAAATTATGCGTAAGCTGTTATGCGTAATTATATTATGCGAAAATATAATTATGCCAAACAAAATTATGCTAAGTTATATTAGGTCTTAAAATTTTATGCAAATGGATAGGGAACCCTTCTACTCATACATGTTAGTCTCATCGTGCGCCGCAACTTGGAAAAAAAAAGAAAATGACGGCAGATGCCTATGCCAGCTTCCATAGAAAAATGTTCGAACCCCTTAGTGTCACACTTATTTTCTCTAAGTGGAATTGCAATGCATGCCGGGTACAGCTAGTACCTAACTAAAAATGTCGAATATACAGCTTGGATGCAATGTCGGGTCTGATTCAAAGGCCAGTTATAAATAACTGTTCGCCTGTCAGAGGCTTAGCAGGCATCAAGTTAATACATCCATAGTCTAGGGTATATAAAGGTACATAAAATAATGTTGAGCTGAAATCATGCGTCATAAGTAGGGATCGGATATTCGGATGCAAAGTGAATTATTAGCTACGAAAGTATGGAAGCGGATTCTGAAAATACATTTTATTTGTAAAAAAAAACCCGTCGGTCTCGGAACACTGGGAATGCATAACTAGTCGAGTGTATAGTATGGAAGCGACTTCTTAAAATGATTTATAAAAAAAAACTCGGGATTTTTGGATTGCATAATTATTTAAAATTAATGTTTAACCCCCGATGCAAATATGTGTGTATGTAGAGTGTAAGAAAAGAAGTGGTGTGTGTTAAAAATAATAAATAAATATAAGCCTGTAACTGTCCCACTGCTGGGCAAAGGCCTCTTCTCGTACAGAGAAGGAACGAGCATTGATCGCCACGCTTGCTCATTGCGGGTTGGCGATTTCAGACCATAAAGTCCACCAGGTTTCCTCACGATGTTTTCCTTCACCGTATGTCAGTGGTGTCTTAGATTAACTAAGAAATTGAAAAAGTCACATTGGTACTTTGCCTGGATTTGAACCAGCAACCCGGTGCTTAACAAGCATTATATATATAGGTGTGTATTAGATAAACAAAAAAAAAAAAACATAAATTAAAATAATTGTCTCGAAACCGCAGCATTTTTTCGATACAAAAGCAATCCTATATCCGAATATCCGATCTCTAGTCATAAGTCGAAAAAGAGTCTTTTTTAACATGCTAATTAATACTGCTACTTTTTATAGCACGGGTGGTGCAATGGTTGAGCGATTGGCTTCTGCGCTACGCGTCGCAGATTCCTAGTTTATCCGGGTTTGTGTATATGTTTGGGTCTGTAAACCCACCCATATTACAGAAATCTCAGTGTGGGGCAAAGTTCAAAACAAAAACGAATAAAGCTATAGTTCAGCCGTCTGATGGGATGGCCGCTGAGTTGACGATGATCATGAATACCGATAATGACGAACACTCTGCTTTAGCCACGGGCCATGGACCTCATTTGTCTGACCATGGCAAGCGGGTTGTCGACCACAGAACCCGAAAGTTCGTACAAAATTGTTTTTTTTTTATATCAGTAACGTATAATAATCTTTGCAGGATGGTTAGTGGTCGTTACATGTGATCTAAAAAATATGCTTTAAGAGGAAGACAAAGTGTAATCACTAATTAGCATACTATTTCAGACTTCTACCGTATTCAATACGACATGTCCATAACGAAAAATAGACCAGAAATTCTATTGTGTGGCAATTTTAAATTCAATGTATATTCCAAAATCGAAAACTAATGTCATAATCTGTTTCTCTCTGTATACACTCACACCAAACTTTAACAGATAAAACACACACGTAATTACACTTTACAACCCTCACAAGAGATGGCAAACTTAATTTGTATTTTGATATCACTATCCTAGACAGTCTCTTTTTAATTTTGTAATCCTGTCATGGGAATCTAGGTGGCGTACCTTAATACAGGTTACTATGTAACCTAGCTAGGACGCCACAGCCATTCTTGATTTTTTTATTTGTTAAAACTATTTTTTGTAACTGTATCAGACTGTACCACACTTTTGAAAAAATAAATATTATGTTATACAACCTTATTTTTACTTTATACGAAAACCGAGACACCCCAACAAGATTTTCATCAGAACTGCCTGAATATATGTTTTTTTTAGTAAATCTCCAAGTTACACCTTAGTATATCGCGTTAAGTTCCCTAAAAAAGTGTGAAATGCCTGAGATGTACTATGCAGGGCTTGTCTAATACACGAAAACTGACCGAGAGGACCGTCTCAAGCCTCAAGGTGTCTATTCCCGTCAACTTTTATGGGTAGAAAACTACTGAAACAAAATTGAAATTTATGAAAAAAAAACCTGGTGCAAAAAATATGTCAATCGATTCTCCTAGTGATTCTGAACAATACTAGTTTCAGGTTTAGTATATACTAAAACTAACCTTGTATATTATAATTCTTTGAGGCGGCAAAAATCTAATAAAGTACAAAACAAAAATAAATTAAACAGGGTTGTACAAAACAAATTAATTAGTGACCATTACGATAACTGACCACTCGACAACCAAAAAATCATGACAGATGCATGCCATCCACCAGACATGGGGTAGTTATAATGGCATTGATAATTATCAAACCATAACTACCTGCAATACACTTGACATGTTTCGAGCACCGGAAGTCGGGGTGAATCCGGGTAGCGGTCACGTGACCGGCCGGCGGCCATCTTGTTTAACTACGTACTTCCGGTGCGGGCGCACTGGTTGCAAACATTTGGACAGCCGCTATTGATTCTGTTTTCAAATTTATGTGGCCAGTGTCAATGTTTTTTTTTAATAGTTTGCGTTTTTGGGCGGCAAATATATATGGAGTTTTGTTGAAAGTTTCATCTTTATTGACATTTTTAATGAAATGAGTATTCCATTCAATATAGTGGAGTTTTAGTTAAGTTACCTATTTTATTGTGTCCCTGAAAGGTCAATTCTCTAAAAACACTATAGGGAACAGACATCGCCACCATGTCATGGTATTAGTACAAAACTGATGTTATGGCCCTAAAAATCCAGCATTAGATTAGATTTCAAGTAAAAAAAATTGGAGTTTATACTACCTATGTCAACCTTTTCAAAGATATTCTGACAGTTTACCATAAACCTCAATATCACTTACAATCCTATTTACCCGGCCCCAAGAAAAGAAAGTTCAAAGTTAAGCCAGACATCAATCTCATCTTCTAATTTGATGTATCTCTATACAAACTATAACTACTCGTATAATGGCTGATGGATTGATATCGGTCCTCCTGTTGTTTCGAACCGCCAATTTATTAGCTGGCTCGGTTTTAGATAAACTTTGCCAGCTATTGTGAGGTGCAAAAATAGATATTGGGACTGGTACTTATAAGCTTTAAAGGTTATACGAGTATCAGAAGTATTAGCACAGTAGATATACAAGTTAAAGCAGAACCCATTATTGGCCCAGTCGGGTGCCATTATTTCAGTAGGATTTTTAAATGTTTAACCTAATACCACAGTAGATATACAGGGTTAGTCAGAAAGGGGGTACTTATCCGAAGGCCACTCATAGCATCACGTAAGTGTTAAAATTTAAAAATTCGATAATTTTTATTTCCATGCAAAATTAATTTTATTTTAGTTTTTTCAAAAATTCTTGATCGCTGCTTTAGTTACCAATACAGAAAATGGAACTGTTAATCCGTGACCGTAAATATGACCTAAAATGTAAGCACAGCTGATCAAATTTGAGGATAGATAGATTTTAACGTATTTTTTATGAAATCTTTGAACATTTATTTCTATTAAACTATTGACTTTTGGGGAAAGTTGTAGAACAAAAGTTGTTCATTATTATGGATATACTAGCACCCTTTCGGATTAGTACCCCCTTTCCGACTAACCTTGTATAAGCTAAAGCAGAACCTCAACTACCTGTAATCGCCTGAATTGACACACTCACACACATACACAAGCTGTTTATTGAGTGACATGACAGCCGGTGACTGACTGCATTATAAAGCTCACTTTAAGGTCTTGTTGCAGTGCGTGTCTGTGTGAGTGTGTCAATTCGGGCGATAATAAGTATTTGAGGTACTGCTTTAGCTTATATTTCTACTGTGGTATTAGGTTAAACGTTTAAAAATCCTCTTGAAATAATGGCACCCAACTGGGCCTGTAAAATTTTTGCAATTTTATTGTTTTTATCTGAATATTGTAATTAAAATCGGAGGTTTCTGATTAATTCCGTTACGCGTTGTATATGATTACGAGATAATACTAACAAAGAATGTCCGTGAAAACTTTTTTCTAACTTTGAAATCAAAGTATAATCCAATAGGATTGGAAAATATAAACAAAACAAAAAACTGCAACCAACAACTTACAAAACTCCACTAAGTATAAGTCTTTTAAAGTCCTCATAATTTCAAATCCCATCTACCACTATCACAATCCCGTCACCCTATAAAACCATATACGAACAACAAAATAAACTTAAAACTAAAACTTTACAAAGATTTAAACTGATTTAAACCATAACGGGCGACTCTAGAACCGGATGAGACCGGATTAGGAAACCAAATCTTCTGACCGAATCGATCCTCGCTCCCCGACAGTTATGAAAAGGCAGCATTTGAGAGAGAAAAAAAAATAAAAGCCTGTAAGCCTCCTTCCGGAAACCTCGGTACGTTTTCAAAGAAAAATATTTTCTTAGATACCGCAGAACTTTCTTGACAACCCTACGTGTACAGTCATCACGAAATTTATAAACCATATGTGGTTGACATAAGGTTGGAAGTCGCTTGTGTTTGAAATGTTGGAGGTAGATTTAAGGGTGTAATCGTATAGTAGGGGATGTCAAAGCCGGTCTTGTCACCGACTATCAATATCAACCCTAACTGATGTATGGGGTGGCAAAGGTCTTAAATCGATAAATTTCGTTCAGCAGCTAGTTAGAAAAGTTTGGACAAGTTTATTGGTTATATTGACACTGTCGACGCGAGTTAAGACTGTTAGGAGTGGGGAGTTGAATGATGTGTTAAGATCCTTTTACTTTTATATAAATATTGCATATTATATACTTCCTCAAGATAAAGATAAATAGATAGTTTATTTGTCCAAAACATGAGTATGCAGTACGAACTGGTTTGCAAAGCAAGATGTTATAATAAAAAGACACGTCCATACATGTTTTGCCCACAATAGCGTACAATTTCTTTTGATTTATTTATTACTTCTTACTTCTTAATACAAATTAAACAAAAAGAGCTCAGATGAAATGTATGAGGTAGGTATTCATTATTTAAAAAACAATATAGATTATAACAACATTTTTCTATTAGATATTTTTTTAAATTAAGTTTGATTTTAGTGATAGTAAGTTGTTTAATGGATTTAGGTAGTTTATTAAATATTACCGGTGCAAGACAGAAAATACTTTTGTGCATTAGGGCAGTATTAGATTTTACAATACACAGTCTATCGTTGTCTCTACGATTGCGAACAACTATGTCAAGTTGTAGGTATAACATCACTACATAGTATATAACAAAGTCGCTTCCCGCTATCTGTCCATGCTTAGATCTTTAAAACTACGCAACGGAATTTGATGCGGTTTTTTTTAATAGATAGAATGATTCAAGAGGAAGGTATAAATGTATAATACATGCATAACATAGTAGAGAAAAACGCGGAATACGCGATAAACGACATCCACGCAGGCGAAGCCGCTGGCGACCTCTAGTAAACAATAAAGACATTTCAAAAGCAGTGATAGCTAATTCACGTAATTTCATGTCGCATCGATCAAGTTGCAATGACGGTGCAGTTAAGTTCACGCGAGTGTATCTGACAGCGATCGCCTATTAAGAGCGTGTACGCCGTTCGGCATTTCATACAAATTTTCAAGTCCTTATTTTTCTAAATGACTGAACCGATTTTAATGAAACTTCGTACCCATCAGCAGGATACATAAGACTAAAAAGTTAGTAGAAAACATTTTCGAAAATTAGTGTTACAGTTAAATTAGACCGATTTTAAATTTTCCGTACAAACAGAAATTTCCAATTATCTTTTTTTAGGTAAGACATTTTGAAAATGTTTTCTACTAACTTTTTAGACCTAAGTACCATGCTTATGTGTGTGAAGTTTCATCAAAATCGGTTCAGTCATTACGAAAAACAATGACTCGAAAATTTGTATGAAATGCCGTACGGCGTACACGCTCTTAAGAGAATGCTAAAAGCGTTGTTTTGATCGAAACTGAACTGCAACTGAACTTCTGTAGTTAGGTCAATCGAACACCTCTGAATTTTTAATTCATGTGCTGATCTGAATTTGGTTATTACTTGCGTTAACGGTAAAGGAAAATATCTATATAAATAAAAAGAAAAGTCCTGACTGACTGACTCATCAACGCCTAGCCCAAAACCTTAGAACTAGAAAGCTGAAATTCTGCACAGAGGTTCCCTTTATAATGTAGACAAGGAATAAGGAAGGGTTTTCCGAAACTCAACCCCTAAGAGAGTTAAATAGGGGATTAAAGTTTGTATGGAAAATCGTCACTTAACGGGGTCAAAATTTCACGCAAGAGAAGTTGTGGGCAAAAGCTAGTCGTAAATAAACGTGCATGTTCTAAGAGACAAAAAGTCACAAAGTTCTCGGTGTGTAGTCCACGAACTCGCACCAGGCCAGCATGGTGGAATAAAGCTTAAACCCTTTTCATTATGACAAGTTCTCCGTGCCCAACAGTGGGACAGAAATGAGCTGATTTATGCTATGTGATTCTGAAATTGAAAGTCAGTAAATATACTTATTAGATACTTAACTAAACAATCAGGTTGAACACTTTTTATTAACAAACCATTTTTTCAATGTTTATAAGTAATTAAAAATCTTTAATTCGGAGAAGGCTCATAAAATTATTGTTTAAAATTAATCCTTAAAGGGTTAAATCATTAATCTCATCTAATCTCTCGTCTAATCATCGTCTGCAGATGGCTACATACTCTACGTAGAACATTTAGCAAATTTTTGTTTAGGTAAATATGTACCGTTAGTTCATTTTGTTCAACTAAAAGTTGATTAACAAAATATGCTATAAATTAAACTCGGGAGCAATGAATCCGGGTCACCAACATAAACCTTAATATCTCGGAAACTAAGAATTTATTTATTCAAATAAATAATATTTTATATATAGGTACTACTCAACTATACTACTCAAATAAAATTAATTAACATCTATTGCATAATATGATGCCTTAATTTAGTTTATAGTTTTATTAGGTTATATTCTTCTTTATTTAAATAAACTTTTATTTGTAATTACGTAAATAATATTTGTGTAAATATTGTATGATAAAGTAATTGTAGATCAATTTGATTTGATTTCATATTAACATCTAGGTTGCAATAAACTAAACTTTTTATTTGAATAAGCTAGCATTCTTAGTTTCCGAGATATTAAGGCTTATGTTGGTGACCCGGAGTGTATATTTTTTGTTAATTTTGTTAATCAACTTTTAGTTCAACTAAAACTTGACCAACAACAAATTGGCAAATGAATTCAAAGTTACCAACAGCTGTATCTAGACTATAATACTCGCAGAAATGAATACAACCACTTCGACCGCGATCGACTAGACTTATTAATATCTGCCGTTTCCGGTATCGCGTGCGTGCAACCGGAAGTGGCATCCGTAACGTCGGTGACCGCGGCACGTTGCTAATAATCTAGTAGGAACCATATCCGTGGTCAGCACATCATACATACGTCATGTGAGGCAGCCATCACATATTTAAAGTATGTGTTTCTGTTCAAAATTATAATAGAAATGAATTAAAATAAAAAACAGAAAGCGGTACTTTTCGACGCGGCGCGTATTGTTAGGAAGTTCCTCTCTCTGAAACCCTGACCACTAGCTTGGATCCTGTTCCCAATGCCGGTGGGCTACCAAATTTTTAAATGTGTTCTTTTTTTAAAATAAATTTAGTAAAAATATTATAAAGGTACAAGTCCGAGACGGGCTGCAAACTACAGACTGCAACCGCAGACCGCAAGTCACATTGGTTTGTATGAACCAGTAGTGTCGCTTGTCTGCTACTGACATCTGCGGTTGCAGTTTGCGGTCGCCGTTGGAATACTACCTTTAAGGTGTGCACCTTAAAGGTGTTATTCGGACGGCGAGTTGCGGTCTGCGGATGGAGTCTGCAGTTTGCAGCCCGTCTCCAACTTTTACCTTCATATGTATTTAAAATAAATAAACGAGAAAAATAAATATCTTGACTTAGCACACGAGGTTGTAAACATGTGGGATGTGGATTCGGCAACTATTGTACCGATAGTCGTAATGGCCAATGGCCTAATAGCCAAGCACCTCGAAAAACATCTCATGAGGCTCTCGTTAGATGGCTGGATCCAGGCCCTGATACAGAAAGCAGTCCTCCTCGACACGGCGCGTGTTGTGAGGAGGTTCCTGTCTCTGGAGCTCTAATCACCGGTAGCTTGGACCCTGCTCTCGATGCTGGTGGATTTTTATATATTTTTAAATGTTTATTTTTTACTAGTGACCCGCCCTGGCTTCGCAAGGGTTCGTTTTATAGCTTAAAACCTTCCTCTTGAATCACTCTATCTATTAAAAAAAAACCGCATCAAAATCCGTAGCGTAGTTTTAAAGATATAAGCATACATAGGGACAGACAGACAGCGGGAAGCGACTTTGTTTTATACTATGTAGTGATAATTTATCGATATATATTTATTACATATTTCTTTATCAATAAGAAAACAACATATATTTACAACTATCTACACAGGATGTCCAGAAACTGGACTTCAACCCGGGAACAAATGATAGGACCGAATTTTTATTTATTATCTAAATAAAAAAATACGTAAACTCTTCATAACATTTCCTATTTTAAAATAGAAACAGCTTTCTATAACTTTGTTTTCAAGCAATTGCCAGTGATTAGTTCGATATACCTACATTGATCGCTGCAGTGGTGTCTCGGTTCACTTTCTGCATATGTAATGCGCTATGTACTTTAAATTGCTCTAATCAAACTCCAATCACACATGCAGTCGACTTGTTGTACCGTCCTACTTAATAAGCGTGCAGTGTGTCAATGAATATTAAATGTTATACAAATTAACCGTGTGGTGCCGGACTTAAAGAACTTTCTTTCTTTCTTCTTTCTAGTACTACCCTATTTCTTCCCGTGGGTGTCGTAAAAGGCGACTAAGGGATTCACTAGAGGATGGGCAGCAGCGTTCTCTGAGTATTTTAACAACCATACTGCGATCGCCAACCCGCCTGCTAAGTGTGGCGATTATGGCAAACCCCCCCAACATGGAGCCGGAGCACAGGACCGGTAGATGTGGCGATGCTTGGGGGAGGCCTATGTCCAGCAGTGGACGTATTTAGGCTGAATGATGATGATGATAATCGCTTGCATATTTAATTATTTTTTCATAAGGTAATTCGGTTGCTTGCAAAAAATGGACGGCTCAAAAATTTTTTTTTTCTAATATGACATAAAAAGGTTCGGCGGAGTCTTAGTAATAGGGTCCCGTTTTACCCTTTGGGTACGGAACCCTAAAAAGAACGAAGAAAAAATAGAGGAGATACACGCTTTCAAAGTATGTGGAGCAGGCATTTTCTGTCCTTGTCACACAAAACAGATATTGTACAGAGTGATGTCAAGTCACTATGAAGTTTTCAATGTATGGCGTCATTTTTAAGTAGTGTTGTCTCTGTCTCGTGATCAATTTTAAATTTATAACTTGGGCATTTTATTAAATATTTCATTTGTTTTTTCACTGTTGCTTAAATATTTTTGTAATACTTTCGAGAATTGTAATAAAAAAAATTACCATATTGATGCAGCTGTACACAATTTGCAGGCCAGACAAAGTATTGTTGTCCTGCAAAACGTTCTATTGGGAAACTTGTGCCTACAATCAAACAATATTTTACGATCTGTTGTTTTAGCATTAAAAATATTAGCCTGTAACTGTCCCACTGCTGGGCAAAGGCCTCTTCTCATAGAGAGAAGGAACGAGCATTGATCACCACGCTTGCTCACAGCTGCGGGTTGGCGATTTCAGAACATTAAGTCCAGGTTTCCTCACGATGTTTTCCTTCACCGTATGTCAGTGGTGTCTTAGATTAACTAAGAAAGTACATATGAAATTGAAAAAGTCACATTGGTACATGCCTGGGTGGGTTTTAGCATTAGGTACCTTTATTTCTTAGTAGTATGTACATAACAAATATTTGTTCTCATGTAGTAGTACAACTCTTTCAAAAGAATGGTAAAGGAACATTATCTTGACGTATAGTAGTTTTTAAATTATTTATATACAGGGTGTCTCTAATAGTACCTAGTGTCAAGCGGAGTTTCAGAGGTAGAGCACGAGTACCGGAATCACCCCTATGTATGTTCCGTAAACTATGAAAAGAAATCTTAACTCGAAAACCCTCTAGTCTCAGTAGTTTGGTTGATTTGTTCGGGACCGGACTACTGAGACTAATTTTGTCTCATTAGTTCGGTTATGACAAACAAAACAAACTGCCCTTTATATTTTTTCTGTTTTTTTTTCCATCCATTGTTTGTCTGGAAGAAATTGATTTAAGCGATAAGACCGCCATTTGTACTATTCTTATGTTATGTGTATTCCTTCTGTTTTATTTCTTTTAGTCTACAATAAAGTATATCTATCTACATACATACATAAACCCAAGCCTTTTTTCCATGCTACGATCCTTATATACTCCTTTCGCTTCGTCCACGGTCATGCATCTAGTCATACACGCAACTGTATTTTTTGAAGAACATCACCAATAATTTCGATGTATGTCTTTCTAGGGCGTTCTCTACTGGCGTTTGCACTGACATCCACCATAAAAATTCCTTAAAATCTATCTACAACTCAACTCAAAGGCGAACGCGGAATTTCTGGACGACTGTGGTCGTTGAACTCTCTAAATTAAACTAACAGAACGTTTCGCTTAAAAACAAAACGGCAAAAATTATTCGGATGGAATTTCAGATTGTCTCATTTTAAATGCATGCTGATGTCGACGGGCAGCGAAGTAGTCTATTCGCTATTTTGTTGCAGTTTAAACTAGAAACGGTATCAATTAGCTAGCCGTTGTGTGACAGCTTACATTCCTACCTAATAAAGTTGCATGGATGTTAAAACCTCAACGGATTGTGGTAAAGTTAGAACAGAATAGATTATCGCTTCGAAAAAAGTGGTTTCAAGAAAGGAAGTATATTTTAGGTTTTTAAAACAATATGCCATCACCATCACTTATTGTTGCGGTCCATATGTATTGTGGCTGTCCATATGTATTGTAGCGGTCCATAGGTATTGTAGACCCGTGTGCAGCAGTGGACGTGTACGGTCTATAATACCCTAAGCGGATTTTAATTAATACATAATATTCTCTAAATGGTGTATAAAAAGTTGTTATTTGTTTTACATTTTTAATATTTTTTTATTTAAAATTAATGTCATTTTTATTTACATGTAAAATCTTGTCTCATTATCCATACAATATTAACACAAATAATATTTACATAATTACATTTTTAATATTGATTATATATTTCATGGATTTAATTTAAATTGTAAATGTTTTTTAAATAAACTTTTCGTATTTTCATTTAATTATTCCCGTCAAAAACTATTTCTAAAAAAAATCAAGAATTACACTTTCCTAGAAATTAGAATTCCATAATTCATAAATAGTTCCATTATATTAAATATTAAAAAAACATGCGAGTTAATAGTCTATTTTTAAAATATTTACTGTACATTAATCAAACGTTTCACAGTAACA
This sequence comes from Amphipyra tragopoginis, assembly GCA_905220435.1. Classification (NCBI taxonomy): domain Eukaryota; kingdom Metazoa; phylum Arthropoda; class Insecta; order Lepidoptera; family Noctuidae; genus Amphipyra; species Amphipyra tragopoginis. The sequence goes on along the minus strand of HG991991.1, from coordinate 6,502,385 downwards.
AAAAAAAAACAGAACACACCAGACCTGTCTAGGCATTAACCCTAAAAAGTCCGCGTGGAAATTAAATCCAGTATCTCCCTGCAATAAAAAGCCGAACGCTGCGTCTGCCTGTCAGTTCGTTTGTGTCAATCAATTATAGCTGGTAGCGCAGATGAGGCACGCAGCGTCCCAGGCCACGCCTTCTATCGATCGTGCCCGCCCAAATGCGCTGAATTGCTTCGTGCGCCGAACTTACTCTTGTTTCTGTCGGGTATGCTTGGAGAACGTGATTTTTTTCGGGCTTTTCAGGTGATACTCGGTGTTTTTTGAGGTTGCTGCTAAAATTTTTGAGTATCAATAACAAGTCCGTACGTGATTTAAAATAAAAGTTTTATAAAATTTTAAAAGAGTGGGTAGTTTTTTTCGTTTTCCTAAAGATAAAATCTTGATAGATAAAAATCTAGAGGTATAAAAGTAAGGTAGAGTGGCTTATGATTTCAAGAAGCTGGGTTCTAATACCGCTTGGAGTACTCACGCTCGCGTAGTACGCCAGCATATTGGATTTCATGATAGACGTAGTACGTAAACAGTCGCTCTACGCTAACCCGTCAGCGGCGGTTTTAGCTGAACCACACTTTTATACGCACATGTTTTACAACTTGTTTATTTTATAATTACAAACTCAATTAAATCTAGTTTCCTTACCATTCAAACTTTGACTTTTTTCAGGTTCAGTTGTAGGTTAGGTAGACATTATTAATGCCACTTTCAGAATATGTACTTATATCCAGCCTATACTTAAAGCCAATAACACAGCGGCACGTCAAATAATTACTCACTGAACAAGGTTTAACCAGTATCGTTTGTGCTAATGGTTTCGTTCTGTTCTTCGTTCCTTTCAACGCTGATTATTATAAAATAGGTTTCGATTATTAATGGAGTCCTAGGGTTTTTAACAGTGTAAGCAGTGTAAAAGCTTTATTACCGTATTACTGGAATAAGTAGAGTGTAGATAGATATAGCAAAATTGGTATTTAATTATACTAGACCCTTACTAATAATTACTTTCCAGTAATTATTATTGGGGACGTGTTGAATTGGAAGACTGTTTTTTATCGACTTCTTATTTTTCATACTTGCGCCTCGTTTCTACTTAGTCGAGTACTTATTGGCGAGACTTGAAGGGTCTCCAGCCAAGAATTGGATGTCTGATGAGCAGTTATATTTTTATAGTAAATCGTTAATTCGATTCACTTTGACTAGCAAGCAACAGTAGCCTGCCCGACCGACGTAAGCAGATTAGTGCGGCATGACATATATTATGTTTCAAATAATTCTGAAAACGGAATAAATTTAAATGTGCGAGTATCGTTTTATTTAATATCGTGATTTTATAACGACATTCAGTCATGTATCTGCATAATATTGAATATTCTCTACATTTTTAAATGATTTAACATTTTTAAATAGTTAACTTATTGAAAACTCTTTTTAATAATAACACTTATTACGCCTTTAATTGTATCTCTTCCTCAATAAAAGAGACAAAACATATAATTATAAATAAAAGTCTTTCTATTGGTGCAAGTCAATTAGACTCGACTTAATTCAGTAAAGTTTTTATGTTGGTGCAATTATAGCCGCAGTAATTGAAGGGTTAAGAGAAATGCTGTAGGTACTTATTATAAGCGTGTCCTTGTAGGTAAATTTATATGGAACCATCATGTCAATATAAAAATTGCTATGCTTAAGCTGTGTTTAATTACAACTTAATGTTGTGTTATTAAGTTAAAGAACATTTAATAGAAATCATGTAGGTAATTAACTAAACAGAAATATGTATACCAAAAGGTCGAGTAAATTATTTTTAGGAATCTTCAATATTTTGGTTTATAGTTTTATTAGTAGTTTTCATTATTTGTATATATTTGCCATTTTGTAAATATTGTATCATTGAAAAGTTTATATTTAAGTACAGTAGGAAAAAAATGAAATCTCCATTCAAAAAATGTTAATTATTTCAAAAGTTTATAAAAATTGTCGTTGTCGTCGTGGTGGCCCGGAGGTTACAGCCCCGCTTGCTAAGCACCGGGTTGCGGGTTCAAATCCAGGCAAGTACCAATGTGACTTTTTCAATTTCATATGTACTTCCTTAGTTAATCTAAGACGCCACTGACATACGGTGAAGGAAAAACATCGTGAGGAAACATGGACTTAATGGTCTGAAATCGCCAACACGCATTGAGCAAGCGTGGTGATCAATGCTCGTTCCTTCTCTGTACGAGAAGAGGCCTTTGCCCAGCAGTGGGACAGTAACAGGCTAATATTTTATATTTATAAAAATAGACAGACAGCGGAAAGCGACTTTGTTTTATAATATATTATGTAGTGATAATAAGAAATGTGTGCATACGCAGCACGTGGATATCTCTCACAAAAAGGAGTGGGGCGCGTTTTCGTGAATTGAACGCAACGTAACCAGAGAGTTATATTGTAGGTACATAATTAATTATCTATACATATAAAAGGAGAAGCTGACTGACTGACTGACTGATCTATCAACGCACAGCCTAAACCGCTGGGGTTAGAAACTTGAAATTTTTACAGTAGGTTCCTTTTGTAACGTAGGCATCCACTAAGAAGGGATTTTTCGAAATTCAACCCCTAAGGGAGTTAAATAGGGGATGAAAGTTTGTATGGAAAATCGTCACTTAACGGGTTCAAAATTTCACGCAAGCGAAGCTGCGGGCGAAAGCTAGTATACTACAAAAGTCTAAAAGTACCAGAATAACACTATACGTACCGTAGTGCCGTACATAGTACCAGTTACGGCATTGGCAATAACAATTACTGTAACATTAACCGTTACAGCTAACCGCTAATGTAACGTTATTCTGTATCGTAAGGCGGGACACTCACTGCTCGATTGACGACTATGCGACTAAAAGTCGGTTAAGGAAAAAAGTAGTACCTACGTCTGTTTGGAAGTTGCAAATGTTTAACACGACATTAGGTATGTGTTATTTGGTGCTTATTAATAGTCTTCTGGGAGGTAGGTAGGTACTAATATAATACAATAAGTTGTAATTATTAAGAAAGAACAAAATAATTTTGTAATTTCAAATCAAAGAATAGTTTAAGTAAAATAATAATTTTACTCGAATACCTGGTTCCTTTGCCAAAAACTAATCGTTTTGGTCCCCAATGGTAGCACTTTTTACTGCCTAAATATAAATGAAATCGTAAACTAATTCGTCGTTGCAAAATTTAGAATCTCCTATGTGTGAAAAGCATCTTTCCCTGTAAAACGAAGGTTTTGATGAGCAAAGTAATGTAATGGACACTAAGAATATTTTTAAAATGAGATGTACGTCTGTGAATTATGAAGATATTCTTATATTGAATGTCACGGTCTATTATTTAAAAAGAGTATCCATGGAGTTTCTTGCCGGTTCTTCTCCATGAGACCTACCTTTTGGAACCGTGCACGTAGTTTTGACGTTTTAAAAGCACCTGTAATTTGGTCTACTTGAAATAAAAAAACTTTGACTTGATTCACATGGGAGTTTTTTAAACGCACTATAATTAAACCGCTATTCGAATTTCTGAAAAACTAAGATCTACAAAAATTTCACATATGAGATTTTAGCAACGACGATTGTACCTGTGATAGTACAGTATTCTAGGACCTACAACATTTTTGTCAAGTATTGTAGAAATTTTAGAACACTGGCAGAAAATGCCTACAGCAAACGCCTCTGTACTAATTTTGTGCATAAAGAATAAAAACAAATCAATAAAATAAATAAACACCAAATATCAACACGAGAGCTTCTGGATTCGATTAGTACCAAAAACGGCAGTTTTTAACATTAATTAGGTATTATAAATTTTAACCAAGGAGTTCAATGTGGTTTTTTTGTGTTCTAAAATTTCTAGAACACTCCGCTAGAATGTGGTACATACTGAATTTTAATATGTTGTGTGTTAACAGATATAATATATTTTTTCTAAAGTGGCGCCTCTTTCGCTGCGTTATCTGCCTTAATTTTAAGGCGCTTCCCCCACCGAAGGTGGTGCCACTTCAGAAAAAAAGCATTATTTCTGTCAACACCCAACATATTGAAATTTCGTACGTACAACATTTTAGTCAAGTGTTGTAGAAATTTTCGAACACCAAAAAACAACATTTGACATCCTAGGCTAGAAAGTAATTAATGCTAAAAACGGCCGCTTTTGGTACATATCGCTAAAACTTCGAATCCAGAAGCTCTAGTGTTGATATTTGGTGTTCGAAAATTTCTACAACATTTGACTAAAATGTTGTAGGTACGTACGAAATTTCAATATGCTGTGTGTTAACAGATATAATATATTTTTTCTAAAGTTTTCTTTCGCTGCTATAACTGCCTTAATTTTAACCGATAACGCTCGGTAAATCACAGGAGTAGTTCATAAATCATCATCCTTTAATATTGTAACAAGCGTAACAGAAACGCAGCGTTACACCAGAATACAAAAAAAAACTGTCGCATTATTAGTCCCTAATGTATAAATATAAGTATTAAAGTTCCATGTGATTGTACTCTGATACAATAAAACTATCCAATAGAAAATTCGGCAGATAACTAGATTTCAACCGACCTCGTACATGCTAATGAAAATCACGCCTTTTCAAATGATTAATCAATTAAAGTCTTACGTTGGACGACCTTTCGTAGAACATGCAACTACTTGTATCCATCATGGATTCCAGAAAATCACAAACCTATGCATTTAAATGTCCTTTTTTCGTCTGAATGTCTACACAGTAATTGAAAGTGACTTCACACTGACATATTAGTAAAAAACAGGAGGCTATTTCAAGAACTTTTTGAAGCAGGAAACGTGCAGGTATCTTGGATTCTTGGATTTCGTAAACGTTAACTTTCAAATTTTTGGTTTTATTTTTGTTGTCAAGTGTTTTTGTAAACGAAAGCTGTATGATTTAAGAAGCCTGAAGGGTTACAGCATGTATCAGGAAACATACTGTAATCCTTCAGGCTTCCAGCATGAAGAAGAAGCTTGCTTTTTTGAAGCAGGCTCCAAAAAAATCCTGAATTAGCCTACAAAATATTTATAAACTCATTTCACGCAAGTCGTGCAAATTAGTCAGCAAACGGGTTACTAATGGAATTAACTACGACTACAATATCCTTAATTGCAACATTAATTTAATAAAATCTTATTGCACAGTATGTAAATCCGACTTCAATGACTCTTCTTCAATATAACTAGGCTGTTAGGCATGTCATATTAAAGAAGGATAATTGAAATCGGTACCTTTCTGAGTAAATTCTGGACAAACATGAATTTAATTGTGCTTGTACCAACTTATTTATCTCACACGTCAACAACTTCGAATAGAGGTCCTCCTTTTCGAGTTGAGAATTCGAGTATAATAATAAAGGTTAGGCTGTCCTATTAAATTAATAATATTTATAAACATATATGTACATAAATAAAAATTAAATGCTGTTCGTTGGTCAGCGCATCACTTCGGGTGAACTGATTCGGCCAATTTGCTTTTATAAATTTTCATAATAGTCGAAATTAGGGTCGTATGGAAAGAAAATTTGAAAAAATTGCCCGAAAAATTGGCAATTTCGGGAAAAATTTACTGTTCTCTTTTTTATGGGATTTTTGACTAACAGGACGTCTGTCGGGTCAGTTAGTTAATTAATAAGAAGTAATTTAGTTATGGCGAAAGTTGTTTCAATAAATACATAATAATATCCGCACCTTATCTACCTATCTTACCCATCGACACAACTTAAACACTTAACACTATCCACATAAACAATTAATAAAATATATATTTAAAATTACCTTCGTCCGTGTGTCACTGCAAGGGTACCAACTGAAAATCAGCGCTGGGTGTTTGACGCCCAGCATATGCTGAGTTGGTGATCCTTTCGGCATGGGCATGATCGACGGCATAAAATGTGTGTTTGATTCTTTTATGTTTTTGTTTTTATTGCTGTTATTCAAATCAAATCAAATCGTTTATTGGTTTAAATCATTTGTCAAGTTTTGGACACTGTCACCTACACTAGGAAGTCCTGTGTCACAGTTATAACATAATATCACCTTCTAGTATTGCAAAATCCGATTTATTATTTTAGGAACTTAAGAATGAAAACTTTAGGACTAACTATAACTATATTATCTATAGTAACTATTATAATAGTAATTTTATCGAAAATAAAATAATCTGCGTCATAATATAATAAAATAATAATATATACGAGTATTGTCTATAACTATAGTATATCCTAGTGTAAAAAAAATTAAATTAAAACAATTGTCAAGTGTGTAAATTGTAGATTAGGACACAGGTTTTAATAATATTTCTGTAACTGTAAGGCTTTGTAGCATGGCTACAAAGCCTTACAGTTACAGAACTTTTTTCTATTGTGTCCTTAATGAATAAATTTATTTTCTTTCTTTCTTTCTTTACCTTGTTGTGTTGTACACTTGTGTTGTACATGTGGGTCACTTGTTAGAGATAGTCCAGTACTGGACTGCTATATGTTGACTTGATGAAGTTGATGTTACCACACAAACACATCACATCAGCCAATAGGAGATCTCTGTCGTGTTTTTCTTGAAGACGATGCCAATTTATTACTCTGTTACTATTGTTTGTTGGAGAATTGATTTAATATTGTATTCTCAACAAAAGTGACGTCATAAGTCACATCATTATTAAATCACGGCTGCTACTGCATAAGTTCAGGGTAGTATAACGAGTCTATTTCAGAAACTTTGTCGTAAAACAATTATTTTGTCATGTTGCTGACACATTTCAGTGTGGATGGCTGCTATTATTTCCCTGCTGACGTATGCATACAGATACAGGGTGGAATCGTTAAGTGTCAACAGGCGATTATTCCGTCAGTTTAGGAAACATTTCAGAATTTATGGCTAATATCAAAACTAAGGCGCCTAGTCACTAAAATAACATAAATATTTTTGATAAAATAACCGCCATGTATCGAGAATTTTGATTTTACCTACTTCCGTACATTTAGTATGACATTTTGTTCATGAGATATTCAAGAAGCTTATAATTTTTTTGCATTTTTCGTTCGAGCTAAATTGTTTACTGAATGACAGGATTAATAATAACTCGATAAAAAAAATGGATAATATTTCTTTCTTGTAATTGACAAAGTCGGCAACATTTTTTATTTAAACTTTAAATCAATTGAACTGGCTGAAAACGACAAATAATAAGTTACTAAAAAAAACTACGGAATAAGATTTGAGATCCAAATTCAAAAAAAATTATGTTCTTATTTTTATATCTAATTAATAAAAAATTTACACCTAATGCCTATTCCATTAAAGCGTAGGCAGAGGAGTTCTATTATACAGCCACAAGTTCGTCATGACGTTATTTAGCGCCATGTAATGGAAGATTGTCATTGAACTGTTAGTATTTTTCTTAGACAAATGGTTGCAAAATTATTATTTATTAGACATGACAATAATAGGCTATCGCTTTACGTAGGCAATCTGGAACTACAAAATCTGTTTTCTGTTCGAAATCCTGAGTTAGATTTAGGTAGTGCTCAGGAATCTGGTGATATGAAGCTTTATTACAGAGATGACTAAGATAGACCGAAGTCGAGTAAGGCTTACTCTGCCGCCACATTAACAGTAAGGAAGAGAGAGATTACGTAGGTATGATTGACATGATCAGTTGAAAGAAATTCTCATACTAAATTTATGGAGGGTGCGAAAAAGAAAATTTTCAATATCTGGCTGTTATTTTTCCTGAAGTTATTTATATTATTTTATTCTCCATGTAGCCTAGTTTTGATAATAGCCTTACCTTTTTATATATCTCTTCAATTGACGAAAAAATCGTCTGTTGACACTTAACGATTCCACGCTGTATATAAAGTCACAAGTTTTTCCTATTGGTGTAGGTCGGCAGAAACTGTAGAACGCCACATGCTACGATCTTTACATTCTTCTTTGCTTCGTCCACGTTCATACATCTTGTCATACACGCACGCCGGTTAAGTTTCTACGCACCTGACCTTTTTGAAGAACACCAGTCTAAATATCAGAATAACATCGATCGTATAATTGGGACAATAACGTCATAAGTCCGAAAACCGGATTATTAAAAAAACGCTTTAATTCAAAGGTTTCAAAGTCATTTTCTGAAAAAAAACGGTTTTCGTACTTAAGACGTTCTTATCGCAAATGACCGTATGTCCTTATAAGGCAGGGGTTCCCAACCTTTTCTTGGTCAGGGACCACTTTTATATTATTCTTGTTAGCAGGGACCACTATGTGAATGAAAAATAAACTGAAACTTGAATTAAAAACTCAATAGGAAATTATTTAAAATCATTCGCGGACCATATTTTGGCTTCTGCGGACCACTGGTGGTCCATGAACCACTGGTTGGGAACCATTGTTCTAAGGCGTCCTCTACTGGCGTTTTCACTGACATCAGCCATATAAATTCCTTTTGTTAATAGCCGTTCACTTATTCTCTCAACGTGACCAACCTACCTAAGCAAACTCCTTTAAATTGTCACTACATCATCTTTTAAACCGCAACTTTGTCTTATCATATCATTCCTCAATCTATCATTCAAAGTTACACTGCACATATTTCGCAAGGAACGCATTTCCACGGCATTTATTCTATTTCTCTTCTGCCACGACCAACATTCACTTCCATACACATAGTACAGTGACTTTAGCTCTTTAAAAGGCTGATTTGATAGTTGAAGTAGCGAGCAAGGCTGTGTCTATCTATTGTTCGAATAAAAAAATCGAACAATAGATAAACCAATTCGATTATTATCTAGATTTCCTTATACTATGAATAAAATGAGGATTCCGGCGACTGGGACCGCAATTAACTGGGACCGCAGTCCCAGTTGACGGATCCATTTTATTTTAATATTTTTCTTCCGGCGACTGGGACCACCAATAAATCAGTACTAAAATCTATTGTTTAAGTCAAAACTGTACAGTCAAACGAAAAAGTTTTCAAATTAATAATTAAAGAAAAAACTCTTTGATACAAAAATAACATTTATTCATAGAATATGATATGAAAAAACACCCTTTGACTATCGTTCCTGTTATTTAAAATGTACGTAATAAAACATAAACATAAATCATGTTAGCAATAATCAACAATTAACAACAAGTAAGTAATTATCTATCACAAAATCAGCCTTAAAAATGTTAAAATACAATATAAATATACACGTTTTTAAACTTTCGCGATTTGTACACATTATAAAAATACAGATTCGGGTCTAATCGCGTAAAAACTTAAAAAGGCACTAAATACCTTTTTTATCCCGACGTTTCGGCCGAATTTCACCGGCCGTGGTCACGGGTAGACTGAAGTGGCGGAGCAGTTGTCATCTTCGTGAAGCAAGGGCATTTTCATCTACCCTCACTTGATCTTGATTTTTTATAAAGTTATCGTTGGTACTTCGACACACCACACTAACGACGTCTTTACACTCGCCTAAACCGTCCCGTTGACGATAACACTTGCTGATGACCGGATTCCATGATGTTGATAGTTTGTATCCATCTTCCCGATTGAAATTCTTGTATTTCTTAATTTCAATCGCTTCACGTACAATTCTGGGATAATAGTGACGATCGGTGGAGAGGATTTTTGGACTATGTAATTCTATCCAGTGATTGGAACCGGACTCCAGAAGATGCTCGGCTATTGCGGACTTATTTATCTGGCGGTTTTTGACTGCGGCGATATGTTCCTTAACCCGTTCTGCGATCGTTCTTTTGGTCTGCCCGATGTAAGAACTACCGCAACTGCAGTCAATCTTGTAGACGCCAGGTGTCTGAAGAGGAATAACATCCTTTGGAGTACGCAGTTGCCTTGATACCTTGGAGAGAGGACTGTATACAGTCTTAATGGCGTATTTCTGTAGTACTGTACCAATTTTATCCGTCACTCCTTTTAAATACGACATGAACGCTGGCACTCTGTTTACCCCCGGTTTTTTATCTTTCCTCTTCGGACGTCGTAGGTACCGGCGCCGGTGATAGCCAATATCTGGATGGAACATTTCGAGACACTCTTCGACTTAGAGGCAGCAGGAGTGAAGCTGTGGAAAAGGTATGTCGACGATGTCTTTTGTCTCATGAAGGGTAGTTGTCAGGAAGCAGAACAATTAGCTAGCCGCTTGAATTCCATACATCCGAACATCGATTTTACTTTTGAAATGGAAACAGGCAGGTCGTTAGCTTTTCTCGATGTACAGGTAAAGGTGAGACATGATGGTACCCTAGGACACACTGTATACCGAAAACCGACACACACAGATAGGTACCTTAATGCCCATTCGCACCACCATCCGCGTCACCTTCAATCAGTTGTTACCTCACTGACGAACAGAGCATACGATCTGTGCGACGCTGAACATTTAGATAGGGAGCTCGCTCATGTTCAGGAGGTATTGAAGACAAACGGATACAGTGGGTACCTACGACGTCCGAAGAGGAAAGATAAAAAACCGGGGGTAAACAGAGTGCCAGCGTTCATGTCGTATTTAAAAGGAGTGACGGATAAAATTGGTACAGTACTACAGAAATACGCCATTAAGACTGTATACAGTCCTCTCTCCAAGGTATCAAGGCAACTGCGTACTCCAAAGGATGTTATTCCTCTTCAGACACCTGGCGTCTATAAGATTGACTGCAGTTGCGGTAGTTCTTATATCGGGCAGACCAAAAGAACGATCGCAGAACGGGTTAAGGAACATATCGCCGCAGTCAAAAACCGCCAGATAAATAAGTCCGCAATAGCCGAGCATCTTCTGGAGTCCGGTTCCAAACACAGGATAGAATTACATAGTCCAAAAATCCTCTCCACCGATCGTCACTATTATCCCAGAATTGTACGTGAAGCGATTGAAATTAAGAAATACAAGAATTTCAATCGGGAAGATGGATACAAACTATCAACATCATGGAATCCGGTCATCAGCAAGTGTTATCGTCAACGGGACGGTTTAGGCGAGTGTAAAGACGTCGTTAGTGTGGTGTGTCGAAGTACCAACGATAACTTTATAAAAAATCAAGATCAAGTGAGGGTAGATGAAAATGCCCTTGCTTCACGAAGATGACAACTGCTCCGCCACTTCAGTCTACCCGTGACCACGGCCGGTGAAATTCGGCCGAAACGTCGGGATAAAAAAGGTATTTAGTGCCTTTTTAAGTTTTTATGCGATTAGACCCGAATCTGTATTTTTATAATAAATATACACGTAAATCATAATAAAAATAATCAACGTACTGTGTTACGTAAGTTGAAAATGTGATTTTTTGTTTATGGAGAAATTTTAATAATTCTGATCTCAAAGCGTAGGGTTATGTCTAAACTAAATATTCCGTTTGAATTATGTAAATCGGTTCACTAGTTCCAAAGATATAAGAGAAATTATAAAGAGAAAATGTACTGAACTACTTTTTTTGAAGTTTATGTTCTACAAAGTTTTTATTTAACATAGAAATATAAAATGTTATTGTTTTAAATAATTATAAAACATATAAGAAATGTTATGTAATAAAAATTGTAAGGATAAATTATTGGAAAAAAATAAAAAAACGGAGTTAAAAGTATTTCGCCTTAATCTATTACTAAAACGACCTATTACTAAAACGCCTTAATCTATTACTAGCGCAGGAATAAGTTCATGTCTAGGATAAGTAAATGATATTTATATGTACTAAGTGATATTTTTGAATCATAGTGTTTTTACTTTGAACATTTTTTCGTATGACTGTACTGTTTTGGTATTAATTTATTGGTGGTCCCAGTCGCCGGAAGAAAAATATTAAAATTAAATGGATCCGTCAACTGGGACCGCGGTCCCAGTTTATTGCGGTCCCAGTAGCCGGAATCCTCAATAAAATCTTAGGTGATATAATCTAGTCTAGAGTAAAGGGTAGATTTCATCAAATGCATTATGATTATAAGCTAAGTTTAGAATATTAGTAAGTATACGACATCGCTAAGCGTTGGAAATACGACTTTCATTTGAGCTCAAAGTTGCAATAACGCAGTAAGTAGCAATATAAACTGCGTCCCGTAACTTATAGGAGAGAGAGCCAACATTAAATATTCAATAAGCGCACCCGATCCCTCTGTAAGCTATGATTTCTATCTTTATTGATATACTCAGTACTCTCCGTATGAAATGCTTTAAAACTTTCATTATTTCTCGATACAAACATTTCCCCAAACTGATTCAATTAGAGAAACTAGCATAGTTCCGCACTCGTGAGTTCTCGATTAGTTCCTTTATTTATAGTATGTTAGGATTGATGCTTTGAGCGAATGCTGTCGTACTTATACACTATACATAATACTATCTGAGTACTATTACCAATTAGAAAAAAAAAAGTTTTTTTTTGTCATTTACCGGTTATTAAGGCCGAGGTATATGTATTTTCTATTACACCGTAAAATCAAATATGGATTTAAATGAACATGGTGAAATAGAGAACAACCATGAAATGTACTGGATTAAGCGCTTATTACACTTGGCTGAATTTAGTCGTCTTATTTCAGTCGATACTGAATTTAGTCAAGTACCTATAATCGCAATTAGCAAGCTAGCATCCTAAATTCAGAAACAAAATTAGCTTGTTAATTGCGATTATACTTGACTAAATTCAGTATCGACTGAATTAAGACGACTAAATTCCGCCAAGTGTAATAAGCGCTTTAGACAGATTTTTGTCATTTTCCTTCACAAGCAGCGCCGCTACTTACGTTCATTTAGACTGTAGGATACGTTTTATTTCGTAAAACTGAGTACTTTTCAAGCTGGTGCACTTTACTGATTTAATTAAAAGCCACCATATTCTCGGTCATTATAATCTCCAAAAAAAACTAAACACGCTCATTCGCATGACTAAAGAAACCCAACGCCATACTCCAAATAATTACATTTTCACGCGCCGAGAGTGGCGAGCTTTATCCGCAGAAAACCACGACTATATCGCGGAGTGAATGGCGCGTCTCTAATGAAACTCATTAACCGTTATTGTTATAGCTTCCCTGCTGATTACCAGGTCGCATTAACCGGGGAGGGTATAATAGATATGTACACTGTACAACGCTGTATGCGTTTGATTTCAGTAAATGCTTGCTTTAGTAAACAGGGTAACGGAATGGACTTTCCGGTAACGTTACGTTATGCAGTAAAATAAGTGTTAGGGTAACAGATTTTTATGATTTTGGATACGAAACAATTGTTAGGTATATACTTAACTACAGATATGTACTTAGTTTTATATATTTTAAATATTTTTGGTATAATACTAAGTACTAACTAAAGTAACATAATTATGCTATAGTAGATTTACATAACAATTGTTTCCTATTCCAAAATCATAATAGTCTTTAAGTACAAATCTCTTACCTCCTTATCACAAAAGATGGTTTAAACCCAGACTAAGGTAAATCCAGGTTTAAAATATACCCATCACTTTCTTATGTCATTTAACAAAAAGAGACGGGGCTATTTTAAAACCTAGGTTTTTCAGACCATATTTTGTAATAAGGGGGTGAAAGTTTCATTTAAAAAAATTATGTGCACCATCACTACTGTGGTGCTTATGGGTTATAAACTTATAATGATATAAATGACCGTTACTTCTGATCTTTTAAAGATCTAACACGATTTAAAACGATGAAAACGTGCGATAGTCAAGCATCAGCAAATATGTGGACCGGTAGCTTGTCTATTGTCAAATCGGTAAAAAAATCGAGCGTTTCAAATCTGTAGGTACTTTAATCCCATCCTGACGAGATAAAAGCTTAGTACTACTCTGATTAGGTATTTTGAAAGGGACAATAATAACTTTGTATTCTGAATTAACACAAAATCTGTATTCAAATGATATCAATTTAGGTTACTAAAGTAGGTTACTACCTGGTACGTACAGCAGTAGAATTTTAGTTAAAACTCAACTCAAAGTAATAAAAAAACACATCAACCTATGTAAAACATAAGCAAACACCCTGTGCTAAGCACGACGAATTCCCGTACACACGGAATTCGAAAAATAACCCTTCGCTGCCGACTAAAAGCCTAACTTAGTTCTCACTCGACACGCGAATAGGAAAATCCCTAAAAACCGAAGCGATAGAGTGCACCCCAATTATCAATTCAAATCCCTCTTATACCCCTCCCGAAAACTCCGCTTCAAACATTAAATACATATCTTTAAATTGGTCGTAAGTACCACCACCCTCATCGGGCATTTTTATCATTATCATAATCTTATAGTCGTCTCCTTCGCTCATATTGGATTTCAACAGCTTAAGTGTTTCCATCTCTGTCTTTCTTAAAGTCCGACGAATTTAAGGCTCATTCTGTTGTGTCAGATTGAATTCTCCGAGACTATTATGTTTCTGTAATTGTAGAATGAGTTTCGTAAGATACTTTTTTTTGGTTCGTGTGAAAGATCGCAGATGTCGCTCAGGTAATAGGCCGCTTTAACGGTGAATGGTTTTGTATTATACTGTTTTCTAAAATGAATCGTATTTTGTAATTTGAATTAAAAATGTTAGGTTATGGAAAATTTCTTTTAGATTTTGTTGTTTTTTTTGGATATTTTATCAGGGATTCAAGTAAAACGTTTACTTAATTACAGCTACTTATATCAAAGCCAGCCGTTAACGCATGTTATTAGCGGTAAATGCCTTGTTTAGACTATCTTGTAGAATTTCCCAGAGACAATATTTTTTTCTTAAAATCTATGCAATTTACGAATTTCAAATTTTGCATAATATCTAATAGGACTTGGTGACACGCAAATAGATCGACAGTGAGAGATTAGAATATTTTTTTAAAGATTTCTTTCGCACTTCATCCAAAGAAAAATAAGTTTTTATAAATAAATCATGTTATATAGGCCCGGCGTAGACGACGGACTTTTTGTCCGGCGGACTGTCGCGGACAGGAATTGACGTGGTTAGTAGTTTTTGCCGGTCGCGAAATTTAACACGGACTTAACGTACACGATGGTAATTTTGTCTGTAGTTGTCGTTAGAACTCTAGTGGCTGCGATGGCTACAACTACCAACTACTTTCATTCTTGTCCGTGGTAGTCCGCCGGATTAAAAGTCCGTCGTCTGCGCCGGGCCTTATTAGTACCTACTAGTAATCTAGTTTCAACATAGTTTGAAGTAACCCTGATATTCTAGCTATTCTTAAAAGTAACTTACAACGATAATAAATACTTCTTTGAAATACCTAGCAATGTTAGGATAACCGATACACAATCCCTTAGCCCTCATTTACACCGAAAAACATGATGTCATACAAGTTGTAAACAAATTGTGTAAAAGTAAAGTTGTCTTCTATTTGTTTTATAGATCTACATAAATATTTGCTACTAATAGTAATTATATTTGCAATTATTATTTTAAATACATTATGTGATACATTGTTATTGAATAATGTTTTATACTAGTAACAAAATATAATTATTTTACGCTGAAATCAGTTGGGTAAATTAAATTTATCTGCGGTCCGAGCACGGATCTTTTCATCGAGACGATTCTAGAAATGTATCTATTCCATACGTCAAATTTGACATTAGATATACAAAAAACGACAACTATTGTCGATTTATCTATAAGTCAAATTATGTCTTATGTTAAATTTGACGTTTAGAATAGATAAATTTCTCGAATCGACTCGATAAAAAGACCCGTGCTTGTACCGCTGCTGGTAGGATAGACTGAGATTTTTTTTAATGACTATTTTCCAATTTCTTATACATCAGAGAGGAATAATTTTGACAGCTTTTGTATAGAAAATATGTCAAACCGCCATATTTATTCCTCACATAAAAGTTATTAAATCTGACGATTGAAAAGTCGGTCCTATGTTAAATATAAAAGACTAAAAGTCGCTCGTGACATCGCCCGCATGGATGTCTTATATGGAGGGATGGAGGG
The DNA here is from genome assembly GCA_905220435.1 of Amphipyra tragopoginis. Taxonomy (NCBI): domain Eukaryota; kingdom Metazoa; phylum Arthropoda; class Insecta; order Lepidoptera; family Noctuidae; genus Amphipyra; species Amphipyra tragopoginis. The sequence continues at coordinate 6,486,370 of HG991991.1, read as the reverse complement.
GTAAAACATGGAGGGATAAAACTAGCCTATGCCCTTCTCCAGGTTCCAGATTATCTCTGTAGCAAGTTTTATCAAAATTGGTTCAGTGGTTTAGGCGTGAAAGCGTCACAGACAGACAGACAGAGTTACTTTCGCATTTATAATATTAGCAGGGATTACAGTAGGTATAACAAAACACACAAAACAGTACAAACTAATGGCTGCCTCAACATTACACTCAAGAACTTTAAAATGTTCCTCAACTAATGAGGGCCTAAACAAGCTATTACCCAAAAAATATTTACCAAAAACCATCTATCAATGTGCCTCTGACCTGCACTCAAAATTGCCCTAAAACAAACGTTCAGTATTAAAAGTTTTCAGCGGAGGGTTGAGGGAGGAGGGTCGGCCCTCCCTTATTTAGTCACGCCATTAAACAGCCGAGGCAAAGGGCTAGGTATTAATTATTTAAGGGCCTTGTACAGGAGGAAGATGTCACTCAAAGTGGTAGATGGTCATATTTTGCAATACAGCTTCTGTTCATACTTTCGCTTGATTGAGAATGAGACCTTTATTATAAATATACCTATAGATATTATAATAACATCTATTTATACCTATAGATATTATAATTATACCTATAGATATTATAATAACATCACTACATAGTATAAAACAAAGTCGCTTCCCGCTGTCTGTCCCTATATATGCTTAGATCTTTAAAACTACGCAACGGATTTTGATGCGGTTTTTTTTAATAAATAGAGTGATTCAAGAGGAAGGTTTATATGTGTAATACATTGCGGGTCGCTAGTCTATTTATAAAGCACTAGCTTTTGCCCACAGCTTTGCTTGCGTGAAAGTTTGAACCCGTTAAGTGACGATTTTCCATACAAACTTTCATTCCCTATTTAACTCCCTTAGGGGTTGAATTTCAAAAAATCCTTCCTTATTCCTTGTGTAAATTATAAAGGGAACCTCTGTGCAAAATTTCAGCTTTCTAGGTCCAAGGGTTTGGGCGGGGCGTTGATGAGTCAGTCAATCAGTCAGTCAGTAAGTCAGTCAGGACTTTTCTTTTTATTTATTAAATGACTAGTTAGTTGCTTTACAACTGAAAACCATGATCTGCTCATAGTTCTGTTCAAATTTTATCATGGGATAACCTCTTTCAAGACATATTTAATATAAAACAAAGTCGTTTCCCACTATCTGTCTGTCCCTATGTATGCTTATATCTTTAAAACTACGCAACGGATTTTGATGCGGTTTTTTGTAATAGATAGAGTGATTCAAGAGGAAGGTTTTAAGCTATAAAACGTACACGTGCAAAGCCGGTGCTCACTTGTGATTTATAAAAAAACTGCTGTACCACACAAAATTATCAATGTTGCTTAAAGATGAGCAAGTTCATATTTTACGTAGACAAGGTGTTAACGAATTCATGTAATTCCTTCAAACCGCGTGATCTACTAGCGACACTGATTGACCCTGCATAGGATTTTTTTAGGATCAACAAAAAAAAGTTTTCAAAAAATGAACTATGGCATCTGAATAATTTTAGCGTCCCAAGTTAACTGACTGCGTGGAGCGATATAGCGCTAGTCGTGCCCGTCAGCTGTGTCACCGTGCCTTCATTCATTTATACTTGGCATCGAAATTTTCTAAAACATAAAAAAAAAAATTTGGGATTTTTTTTTAATTTTTATTTTTAATCAATCTAAATCTCGTGCGGGGTTAATCTATACCATTAATAGATCATGTGGTTTGAAGGAATTACACGAATTCGTTAACACCCTGTATAAAGTGATGAACCAGTCATCATCTGCCTAGCCTTTTCCCAACTATGTTGGGGTCGGCTTCCAGTCGAACCGGATGCAGCTGAATATCAGTATTTTACATGGAGCGACTGCCTATCAGACCTCCACAACCCAGTAACTGGGTAATACGATACTCTTGGTAAGTCTGGTTGTCAGACTTTCTGGCTTCTGACCAACAGTAAAGACTGTCAAAGATCTACAAATGACAGCCGGGACCAACGGCTTTACGTGCTTTCCGAGGCACGGAGGAAACTCGCTATGGTAAATGGTCACCCATTCACAGACCAACCTCGGCAAGCGTGGCTTAACCCGGAAGATTGGTCTATGCGGCTGTAATTATTTAGCCACAGGCTCCTCAAAGTGATGAACCAGTCGTGCTGTGTAATTATTTAAATATCATTATAATCAACAGCCTGTACCTACACGCATATCGTGGGCCTCCTCGTAAACCAGCGAATAAATATAAATTACTAGCTGTGCCCCCCAGCTCCGCCCGTGTAAATAGTTTTTTCCGTATAAACTTTACCACCCCTTTATACCCCCTCAGGGATCGAGTTTCGAAATGATCCTTAAATACGTATTTATATCATATAAGACTTCATTGTTAACCTTTTTATCGCCACGGACGTCTATTGACGTCAAATTGTTGAACTATTTAAAATGGTGTTTTCGACGTGCCATGCCGTCGAAAGCATCGTGAGCACGTTTCAACAACAAAATATGTTATGTATGTTTGAGAGCATAAAGATTTTTACACAAAACGAGGAGATACTCAATCAATTTATTCACTTAGACACAAAAATAGATTATTTAATTTACCAACGTCCCGGCTAAATATGCATTCAAAACGTCCTTTTGTCATGTCCATAAAAATATAATAATAAATTACCACTAATTTTAAATTATGAAAAAAAAACCATATCTTTGCAAATAAATTGAAAAAGCATCTTCTGCACAAAGCATATTATAATGTAGACGAATACCTTAACGAAAAATAAAATCTACAAAAACCTTCCTCCTCTCTCTAACCATTTTTTGCCGTGCCCGATATCCATGATGATACTTATATTTTCTTTGTAAACACCCTGTGAAACATTGTGGAAATGCAAATAAACGTATTGTATTGTTCTAATTTGACGTCCATAGACGTTCGTGGAGGTCAAAAGGTTAAAGGATATAAAAGTCGTTGCATGCTGAAGTGGCAATGGGCCAGCCATATTAGCCGCAGTACCGATGACTATTGGGATAGACGTGTTCTTGGGTGGAGAACACGAATCGGCATAATTAGTGTTGGACGCCTTCAGACTAGGTGGTAATTAATAAAACGAAGAGAGAGTAACAAAAAAAAAACTGAGACCTATGGTAAAAACCGGCCAAGTGCGAGTCGGACTCGCGCAAGAAGGGTTCCGTAACATTATCTATAAAAACGGCAAAAAAATCACGTTTGTTGTATGGGAGCCCCCTTAAATACTTATTTTATCCTGTTTTTTTAGTATTTGTTGTTATAGCGGCAACAGAAATACATAATCTGTGATCAACTGTCTAACTATCACGGTTCATGAGATACAGCCTGGTGACAGACGGACAGACGGACAGCGGAGTCTTAGTAATAGGGTCCCGTTTTATTCTTTAGGTTCGTACAACCCTAAAAATGGTTCAAATTGTGGTATGTGATAGCTGAATACACGGTGTGTCGACCCCTTAACGTTGGACCACTATTTACGACACACCGTGTATAAAAATGTCGTCGAGATCAAACAGGGGCCTAATTCTCCTAAAATAAATCTTGATAAATCACAACCGAACCAAGGCCGAACCGTTCATTCAGACAGTTCTCAATTTCAAAAGCTCTCAAATTGTTTGACACAAAAAACAAAATTAATCATTTTGAAAGTTTTCGAAAACAAAAACTGACTGACGGTTGTGGTTCGATTGCGTTAGGCAACAATTTATTTTAGGAGAATTGGGCCCCTGTTCCATGACAGTTTAGAATAAAATAAAACATTATACCGAATTTCGTAAATATCTGATTTAAACAAGGAAAAATAACAATACCTAACTAATAATCGTTTCGCCCAGTAAAACAACTATAAATACTCAGCCAGCTTTCTGCGGCCTTCATACGAGGCGTCAACCAAAAAGGTATTATTGCCACTGTCGTAGCGCGCAGTTATGCATTTTCATAAATGACCAGAAAGTTACTAGACTTGTTCAATTTACCTGTTATAACGCAATTAATACAGCGTTGAATGTTGAAGTGTGACTTAGGTTATTGTGTGTAGAAAAATTAATTTTATCTAATTGCAGTCAGCATGTATTTCACAAGGCGATAAGATAAGTACTTGGTACATAATACAGCCATTGGTGACCACAAAACCTTTTTTTTTTACTTTTATGTGCGTGAGCTTGATGAATGTTCCTGATAATTGATGGACTGACCATCAAGTCTACCAATTATCAGTTTAACACTCCCTTAAAAGAACATAATATTAATATCTATTACAATATACCGTTTACTAGTCAAATTAGCAAAAAAAATTACAGTCACCACATTTAATCATTGAGCCACTATCTTCGATTTAGCTATATTATAACTTCTTCTAAACGATTCTGTATAATACGGCTAAATCGAGGATAGGGGGCAAGTGACTCAACGATTAAATGTCGTGACCGTACTGACAAGGTATTAATCTAATTGCTTTGTTTGTCCTTCTTAACTTTATAGAGTTCAATCAATCATTGTGCTATGTACCTATTAAGTTGTATTTATCGCGAACGGCATTCATATCGTCCTTTCATTTAAGCGTTGCGCCATTACAGTTACAACTGAAAAGTGTATGGTATGGTGGCCTAAGAAATATTGTTGGTACAGTTGTTAAACAAACTAGTCCCAGTCCAACCAGTGACTTATTCAAATGCCACGCGCTGCCAAGCGACATTAGCGTAAATGCAGCCCATTGTCCACATTATGTGCAAAGAAAATTAAAATAGTAGTTTTTCCGTGCAATGACACGGGGCAAAGCTGTGCTGACATTACTTGAACCTACGTTGCACTAATAATGCATAGTATAATGAGCTAAACGGCTGACTAAAGGTCTTGTAATGGCTTGGCAACGCTTTACCATGCACTAATGCCCTTTAAATCACACGTGCCTATAAACTGCTGCATACATTTCAACCCATCGATACGGAGAACATTAGTATCATTTTCTAACGTTACATTTTCAGTACGAAAACAAACAACCGTGTAATTGACTAACAAAGTATCCACGAAGTACGGTACGTCGTTGATCATTTAGGTAAATAAGCAAATACATTTAACAAACAAATAAACGATCATAGTGTTAGGTTAACAGCTGGCAGCCATTACTATCGTATCGAATGCAACCGACCACGCCTGTTAATTCAAATGAAAATTTAAGCAGTACTTAGGTTAGTCATTTGCTCAGTTGTCTTATTTTTTATTTTGTATGCAGCACCGACTCGGTCGTTGCAGGTTAAAATATTCAACATTGCTGGTTGGTATAGCGTTTGATTCCATGCCTTTAGCAGTTAAGGGCTTACGGTCGACTCGTGTGGTGAATTAGAAGACGAAAGTGTGAAACAAACATCTTGAATTATTAAAAGCAGTTCAATGGACTCTGATTGTAGTTGGACTGCAGTTCAAAGCGGTTTTGAGGAACTCGTTACGTATGGAGATGAAGAAGTCTCCCTCTGCACATTGCTGAGAGAATGTGACGAAATTCTTTTTGGACCAGTTAGATATTTTCATTCGTTTTTCATTTCGCTCTGAGGTTTTTGATTGATTATTGCCTATAATGCACCAGCAGCAGAAAATTTGATTAGTTTTTATTTTTCAATGAGTCCAACTTAACAGGTCCAGAATTCAGATTATTATAACAAATAAACATGATAACACTTTGAGGATCGGCTTAAAGCCTTAAGATACTCAACTATTGTTGCAATAACACTAACGAGGTCCTTCGAATCATTTTCAATTAACTCTAAAAACTAGTTTGTAGTTAGAAATTCTTAGTTTATTTTCAAACGGATTAGCTGAAAGTGTTGTTTGTTTATTAGGTCCCACGTTTAATCTCGTATTAAGTGAGTCTAACCTGAAGCGACGGTAATAAATTTTATTTTACTTAGGTAGTGTGTTGTGTACGCTTTTATACTTTCCGTAGGAAGGATACGGCAGTTATAGTGTTGGTGTTGTGGACTTGTTTAAGGGTAAAAGCCGTATTTTTGAGGCAATAATTTTAGGTGTATGTAATATTTTACTTCTAGGAGCTGTAGATTGATAAAGTCAAACATTTATGCATTAGGTTCCTGAAGGATTTCTTGAAGAAGATGGTTGCGGGTAAACTGATGGAGAATATGAAGAATTGGTTGTTGTCAACCAACTTGGAAGATACCTTGGAAGGCCCAAAAAACGCTTACTTTCTGATGTGTGAACAAAACTTCACTCAACTGCGTCGATCAAAATATATTAAATTACCGATGAACGAAGACGATTGACAGCAAGATTATAAAATTTGGAAATATGTAGGATGAATGCCATGCAATCAATGGCATGCTTGTGAATTCGCTCAGAACACAAGAATAGATCCTTCTCACTCGCTCTTTTAACTGGATGGATAAAATATGACAACAATAATACGGAAAATAACATTTTCAGTCCTAAATTGGTGGTTTATACATTAAAGGTGCATGCAAAATAATGTATTCATAAAAGAACGAAGATTTTTCTTTCCAGAGTCGGATACTGGAAGATGCATCGTTGATGTGCAACTCATGGTCACCAAGGCACAACGTAAGTTTAAAATTTAAAATGCCCCCCAAACTTTACAATTTCTCTTTTATCTATATTCGGACTTGCACTGTGACATGCCTTGCGAATGCGCTCGCGCTCATCTTTGGCCAAAGATGTATGAAAATTTCTGTTTGTTTTTCCTTGTTTTGCCAAGCGATGATATTATTTTGCGCATATATTGTACTTTTGTATTTAACTTAATCTTTTACCCTTTGTAGATTTGAACCTGCAATTTGCAACCTTCTTACATTTTCGTAGAACTAGTCTGATTTAAACTATATTTTGTTTTATAGATAGTTGTTTAGAATTTAGCGTCAAATTATCAGGGGTATGACGTCATTACCACCGTATTACGTCAGTCGTACAGAAGTAGGTAAGTTTCTTTAGAATCGGTTCGATGAATCAGTAATAATAAATTAAAAACAATTAGTGTCAATTACTTTACTGTGGTTTACAAGCTTTTTTAACAAAATGGCGGTACTTACGTTAATGTGACATCATCAGTTGTTTTCAATACAGGAAGAAAAAGTTCTTAAAATTTTAATCAGGAAGACTAATTCAGGTTTCTTTGCCTGCAGGTTTCTTTAATAGTACAGTTTTCATTTACAAAACTGTCAAATTATTTGACAACAAAAATAAAACATAACATTTACAGTTTTCATTAAAGAAAACTGGCGCCTAATTCTCCTAAAATAAATCTTGATAAATCACAACCGAACCAAGGCCGAACCGTTCATTCAGACAGTTCTCAATTTCAAAAGCTGTCGAATTGTTTGACTTTGACAAAAAACAAATACAATCATTTTGAAAGTTTTCGAAAACAAAAACTGACTGACGGTTGTGGTTCGATTGCGTTTGGCAACAATTTATTTTAGGAGAATTGGGCCCCTGTACGATTAAAGAAACAAGAATGTTGCCTGCTTCAAAAAAAACTTTCACTATCTTATTGTGCGTGAAAGAATTTATTATGTTATCAAGTATTAAATGAGTGTAATTTTAATAGAACGAAATATCTTCCAAATATCGAAGAATCATTTAATCTAAATTTACCGCTACTCCAATACAATTAAATATTTAATAATCAAACTTACTCATAATAACGATTAAACGAAGTATCGTTTTACAATTATAGAAACAACGTCATATTAACTATGAGTTGAAGTAAATAACAGAAGCATTAATGTCATACTTTAAAACTGGTAGGTACAGTCAGAAGCAATAGTTTCTGACCACCGACGAATTTAAAACCACCAATAAAAGGTGCATTATCGTCGCCTTGGAGTGAAAAGCTCGGAAATGCAATTTTGGTCATTTTTATTTTATAACGTCGTATCCGGTACTACATAAAACCGTGTACTCACGAACGAATACGAACATCGAACACGAATCACTATGAAGGTGTTCGCCGAACACACTGTAATGTTCAATAGTGGTACGCACGTGCAAACAATGTGTTCGGTATTCGTGTTCCCGATGTTCGTGTTTGCTCGTGAGTACACGGCTTGAGAGAGCCGCTCTACGCGAAATTAGTTGTAGGCACTGAAATGAAGCTTTTATTGGGTATTTAACATTCGTAATACAAATAGTTAAATAGCTTTTGACCGCGGCTTCGTCCGCGTGAAAGCCCAAAGGAACCATGCAATGACCAAAATCCATTCCCGAGTTTTTCAATCCAGGGCGACGATATTGTGTCACCTAAGGGCCGGCGCCCACTAACGGTACGGCGTGGCATGGAGTAGCACGGTGTGCTTCGGCATACCGAATCATCCTGTGGCATCCCGCAGCATACTGAAATATCCCGCGGCATACCACGTCGTACCGCGGAATGCTTCGGCATGCAGCGGCACGACGAAGCATCCCGCGGTATATCCGCGGTATGCTAAGCAAATACAAGTGCTAAACTTATTAAAATAAGGTTTAAAATTCATTGTCGCTGTGGAAAAACAGAGACACCTTTAGCACTCACTTTCCTTAACATACAACAGTAACCTATGCGTCTAAAGTGTTGCAACGGCGTGCCGTGGCATCTTGTGGAATGCCACGACGTGGCGCACTGATCTCGGGGAATGACGTGACGTTCCGCGGCATGCCGCGGTAAGTCGCGTCATCACGCGAGACGTTTCGATCAAAATAAAATAATGTCAGTGCTAAACTCATTGAAATAAGGTCGAAAATAATTTGTCCACGAAAAAAATCCTTTGCCATGTCATGCCATGCCGTGCAGTCACTGGGCGCCGGCACTAAGCCACGATACTAAATAGTATAGTAAGTAATATAGACTATGGATAGAGCGGCCATCCTATACATATGCTCATATACAGCATGACTGGTTGGTAACCTAACATCCGAAAACCACAAACTCTCCTTATCATTCTGTACAAGACAAACTCTGTATTTGTGTAAAAAAACAACAAAATGTATGGAACACCATACATTTTGTAAGTAACATTATTTTGTATGGAACAGCTAATTTTTTCTTCACGATTTACTGTTTGTCCCTTAGTAAACAGTTGTACAGAATGATGATTCTGCTCATCTTCATGATTTTCGGGTGTAAAGTGACGAACCAGTTATGCTGTATATCCATTCAATCTGTAGTAAAATGGCGTAAAAACCGTCAGTATGCAGATATTATTGGTTCCGACAGTACTTTTCCTTTTTTTACTAACAAAATTACACAAAAAACAGTTGTTTTGTACAAGGTATTTAAAGTAATTCACGATCGACAAAATAATTATAACCCATAAAACAAGACGTTCAGATAATTGGCAAATTTTGCAGTTAATTCGGGACGTGCATAATAAAGTGAAATCCGCTATTCATAAACGGAAGGCAACAGATATGGCATTTAATTCCGTCTATACTACACTTTAATTTACAACGATTGTGTCAAAATTCTGTAATGAAAATGGGCACTAATACTTACTAAAATGAAAAACCTCGGATTTAAATTCACTAGGCTGAACTAAAATTATAACGATTAAAATATGCATTTGAGATATTTTCAGAAAGTAATTTGATACTTATTTTCGGAAACGGCTTGTTAATGTCATTAATATTAGGCCCGATTTACACAGGGTAAGTAACTGACTCCAGATCCGAGACAAGTCAGTGCTGACCCGTAGGCTTAGCACGAATGTTTTGAAGTATGGTAACGTAAGCGTAACGTAATTCTGAGTGATTTTCGAATCGAAAATACAACTATTCAATAGCATTTTAGTTTAGTTTTGTGCGACAAGCACAAGTTGTATCATACATAGATATGAATAAAGTTTTCAACTCAATTAAATATTATGTGCGAAACGAGTATTTCCAATTCAAAATTCACTCGCATTAACGTTACGTTTACGTTACCATACGTCACAACATTCGTGCTAGGCGAACAGATATTTACCTAGTGTAAATTGATCGCAACAGCACTGTACTGACTCCAAATCAATTTACACTAGGTAAATATCGGGTCAGCACTGACTTGTCTCGAGTTTGGAGTTAGTTACTTACCTTGTGTAAATCAGGCACTAGCTACTGCCCGCGGTTTCATTTCACTAGAGGAATTTCTTCATATACCCGGGTAAAAAGTATACTATGTATTCATTCAGTACATGGTCTACAAGGTTAGTCGGAACGGGGGTACTAATCCGCAGGCCACATAGGCTGAGCACAGACTTGAGTCACGACAGTTTTAAAACAGACTATTGCTTTACAAAACATGAAGACGCGCATACTTCAAACAAAACGTCTCATAGACAAAATCGTCTAATACCTACAAGAACTGCACGGCGACAAGTCTGACTAACGATTGTCGGCTTCCCTTTTGTATGTATGCGGGCGCGCACATCAACGACAAAACAGTCTAGCGACGTACCTCCGGTACCCCTAGCACCCAATATTTACGCCTACGTCGTTTTGCAAGTGCACGCGTAACTAGGACGCTTACTGTAACAGTATCGATGAAGTCCATTTTGATACTGAAAAAGAATTGACGCAGAGGGATTGCGCCGCATCGTCGTAGTAGACAAAACAGTTTCGTTTTAGTTTTAATGCAGACTTGTCTATGCGAGGAAAGTCTGTCTTAAAACTGTCGTGACTCAAGTCTGCGCTCAGCCTTATAGTATCACTAATGACTGTTGCAAAGCAAGTGTTAAAATTTCAAAATTCGATAAATTGTATTTGGATGCAAAATGTTTATTATTTTAGTTTTTTCAAAAATTCTTAATCCCTGCTTTAGTTATGAATTCAGAAAATGATGCTTCTAATTCGTAACCCCTAAATACGACCTAGAATGTAAACACAGCTGATCGTAGCTGAGGATGGATAGATTTTAGCGTATCGTTTTATCAAATTTTTGAACAGCTATTTCTCTTACACTACTGACTTTTGGGGAAAGTTGTAGAACAAAAGTTATTCATTATTATGGGTACATTAACATTCTTTCGGATTAGTGCCCCCTTTCCGACTAACCTTGTATACACTAAGATTATTTTGTCGTCTTACAGCTGAAAACCATGAATTCTGCTCATCATTCTGCATAACTTTTACTATGGACTCAATTAAGAAATCGTGAAAAATAAATCTGATACCTACATTTTGTTGAGCAACTTTGATTATTTTGTATGGAATAGCAGTTCTTTTCACGAATTTATAGGTTTTCGAGAGTTCATGGTTTTCCGATGTAAAGCGACTAACCAGGGAGTCTACTCCCTAAGCACGAAGTCCGTGGTTTCGGCCTTAGTTACGAGCGTTTCCTACTCCCTATCACCTACGGACATACGATTATTTCGGGGCCCGAACTAAGAATGAATGACAACACTATTTGACAGTTGTCCCTACTACCGATGTGTTATTGCCCGTCCGAAAAGTTGAACTTGACACTTGTTTTGTTCACTCCAACGTTTCGGGCTACTTTCGGACGGGCGACTAACTTCGTTGACGGACTTAGGGAGTAGGCTTCCTGGAGCTTAATTCTACTAACAGAAACTTTTATCAATTGCAACTGAATAGTTCATTCAGGCAGTTTTCGTTTACGAAAACTGTCAAAATGTTTGCTTTTGTTTTTGCTGTCAAACAATTTAATACTTTTGTAAATGAAAACTGTCTGAATAAACGATTAAGTTGCAATTGATAAACGTTTCTGTAGTACCTAGAATTGGGAGGAGCCCAATTGTACTAACAGAAACTTTGAACTACTAATAGAAACTTGCCCGACCTGGGGATCGAACCCAGAACCTCAAGCTCAGTAGTCGCGCTTACGACCACTAGAGTAACGAGGCAGTCAATATTTATTAATCATCATAACAAAGTATTTTATTAATACGGTCAAATTAGCTTAAACTTTTACATACATAGGCACCATTCAAAATAAAAAAAACCGGCCAAGTGCGAGTCGGACTCGCGCACAAAGGGTTTCGTACCATTATCTATAAAAACGGCAAAAAAATCACGTTTATTGTATTGGAGCCCCCTTAAATATTAGAAAATCGGCAAAAAATCACGTTTGCCCCCTAAACATTTATTTTATTCTGTTTTTAAGTTATTGTTATTTATTTGTCGTTATAGCGGCAACAGAAACACATCATCTGTGAAAATTTCAACTGTCTAACTATCACGGTTCATGAGATATAGCCTGGGGCCCAATTCTCCTAAAATAAATTGTTGCCAAACGCAATCGAACCACAACCGTCAGTCAGTTTTTGTTTTCGAAAACTTTCAAAATGATTGATTTTGTTTTTTGTGTCAAACTGTTTGATAGCTTTTGAAATTGAGAATTGTTTGAATGAACGTTTTGGCCTTGGTTCGGTTGTGATTTATCAAGATTTATTTTAGGAGAATTAGGCCCCTGGTGACAGACGGACAGACGGACAGCGGTCTTAGTAATAGGGTCCCGTTTTACCGTTTGGGTAGGTACGGAACCCTAAAAATGATCGAATAGTATGCGCACCCATCGTATTCCAAGTCTTATAACCTTTACAATCAGAACTGAGGACACGTGTTACCAAAATCTAATTTATTTGGAAACAAAACTTGGCATTCTGTATGTGATTGAGTTTTCGTAGAACATGTTGAAAATAATTTGACGATAGATATATCGTGATATGCCAGGCTGAAGGCCAACACAACCGAATATCAAGACGTTTCATTATTATACATAGAATTTCTATTTGTTTCTAAAAGTAACATTTGATTACATATTTTTGTTATTTGTATATGTTACGGTTAAAAGCCGAATGGCGGTTACACCTAGGTTTAGCCGGGTACAACGTACCCTAGGAGCAACCAGTAGCAGTTGGTTAGAACTAGGTGGAGCTTAAGTCGACGGAGCCCCGCTGTGCGGGGCTCCTATTTCTGTCTGCAGGGTTTAAAGTAACCTAACACGAAGGGGATGACGGGGGCTTCGTTCGCTCGCTTCGCTCGCTCACTCTAGCCCCCGTCATACCCTTCGAACCTAAACTATCCGTGTCGGGGTTACCCTTAACCATCGGTGTGCGGCTGCACCTAGTTCTAGCCGCTATGATGAAGGCTAAACCTAGTTCTAACCGAAGATAAGTAGGATAGATTAACGTTTAACCGCATGTGGCCGGCTGCACCTAGTTGTACCCGGCTAAAACTAGGTGTAGCCGCACTTCGGCTATTAGCCGTAACATATACACACATCAAAAAAAGCGATCACTTTGTAAAATTATGTAGCCTTTTTGAAGCCGAATTTTCTTCTTTTAGAAGCCGATTTTTTTATCTAGATAAATATAAATCAAATTTCAGTTGGACTTTGAATTCGGAATCTTCACATAATTATGCTAGTGATCGCAAACTTTTTTTGATGTGTGTATGTCACCGCGTGATTGTGAACACCGTACCCCTTATTACAAAAGATGGTTTAATCCAAGACTAAGGTAAACCCAGATTTAAAATATACCCATCACTTTCTTATGTCATATAACAAAAAGAGACGGGGCTATTTTAAAACCTAGGTTTTCTTAGACCATCTTTTGTAATAAGGAGGCGTAAGTTTATATTCTATCTCGCGAGATTGATTACAATATCGTATTAATTTTCGATACTTTATAATCTATCCATGTCAAACCGTCAGTACTTATAGTTCACAATTTATCGATAGTTTACAATCTCGCAAGATATATTATGAACTAACGATGTTCACAATCACACGGTGTCATAATTATATACGGATATTCTGCCGCGTCTGATAAGTGCCTAATCCATATAATAATTCTATAGGCTTGGCGTGTCTGAACAAAGCCGGTTATTGAAAAAAATTAGCCGGTTATGAAAGAAGAAACAATACAAAACCATTACGATAATTTTTGGATTTTTTAATTTTCGCGATTTCCGATGTTTGTAGTATTCCAACCTCAGTTAGTCCGGAAGAGTTTTGATCCTTACGGGAAATAGGATCGATTGGCATCATAAAAATGTTTTGTGAAAACTGACCCTTTTCTGGCATACTGTACATTTTTTCCAAAATTTGTTTATGCAGATAGCAATTATTCCTCAAGTTAAGGGTAGTCTTCTATGAACGCTTTCCTGCAGCTACAATGGTTAAGGTAGCTGCCCTCCATGCCCCATCTCAAATTACCACCCTATATATCTTTTTTCTCCAACTGAATTCAGGCATGCTGTCTTATGAATTAAACTACTCCATGAGGGCAACAAAGACCGACATAGTTCATAATGCTACAATTACTTAGTGTCTGGGTACGCTCTTACCCATTCTTCTTTTGCCGGTAACATCTTTAAGAGAAAACTACAGACCCGTTCTCGAAAATTCCTAAACTGATAAAGCTAAAATAATGCAAAAAATAAAAGCTAGTATAAAAGAAACATTTTTTTCTCGGAAATATTTTAAAAAAGGATAGTCGTAGAAATAAAAATCCTAATATAAAACTTTCATCACTTAAATTCTATTAAAATGGAAATGATGATACACAAATATAAAATACATGAATAATTCGTAATTATCAAAATAATTTGTATATTTTACGATCAAAACGGAGTCTGTTCCCCTCAGAGCTCCCCTCAATAATCGTGGGTACTAAGTGCACAACGCATAATCCGAGACGCAACGAGTGATGTACACTCAAAGACGAAAGTGCTTCCGACAATTTATTTGCAATGTTCGAAATTACAGACGGATTTTAGAGCAGACGTCGCGTCGTCGGTAAGTCTCAAAAATATGTCATTATGATTCTGGGAGGTGGATGGTATTGGTTGATCAATAACGTTCAAAGTTATGTCAACCGTAGGCTGTATTGCTCTATTTCGTAAAAAGATACGCTAGTTTAAATGAGCAAGGCTCAGTTAAAATTGATACCGCCTATAGTTAGTCAACTACTAACATACACAAACTTAATACTGCAACCAAAATAAAACTGTGATTTATATCTATTGGGTTTATAGAAAATCAACTGACAATCTGGTTGCTTCACGTCATTATCAATAAAAATGTAAAAAACGTAGAATATAATAGAATATACAGGGTGTAAACGAATTCGTGTAATTCCTTCAAACCGCGTGATCTACTGGTGACACTGGTTGAACCTGCATAAGTTTTTTAAGAAGAAACATTTTTCTTTTTCAAAATTTGGTCCATCATTTTCTGTATCTGAGTAATTTTAGCGTCCCGAGTTAACTGACCGCGTGGAGCGATATCGCACTAGTCGTGCCCGTCAGTTATGTCGCCGTGCCTTCATTCATTCATGCATGGCATCGAAATTTTCTATCATATAAAAACAGTTATTTTAGAAAAAAAGGTTTTTTTTTGTTTTTAATTAATCTATCAATCTAAATCCCGTGCGTGGTTAATCTATACCATTAATAGATCATGTGGTTTGAAGGAATTACACGAATACGTTTACACACTGTACTTTATTGTACACAAAAATTGCAACACAGATTTCTTTGAAATTACCATGTCAAATAAACGTCCACCCATTTTACCAGACGCGTCTGCTATCGTATGCCAAATAGTTGACATATTCCCGTCCCCAACAGCTTTGTCGTCGATGTTACTACAGCGGACTAATCGACCGGTCCTCGTGTCTCTGTGACACTTGATACAGTCAGCCGGGATCATGCCGCCTCTTAACCCTAAAACGCGCGGCTGATGAGTAATAATAGCGAGGATTAGACCGGGACTAATGCGCCCAGCTTTTAGTGATAAGTTTTGGTGGGTTGCGTCTGTAGAGGGCTTTGGAGAGGGATCGATTATTCAGTAGTTATTTGAATTAAATAAAGTAGGTGTAGTCTTTATCTCTACATCTATGTATATAAAAATGAATCCCTATTTCCCTTGTTCATGGCATCACGCGTGAGCGGCTGGACCGATTTCGCTTTTATTTTGTTGTTGTGTTCGTTATTGTCAGGAGAAGATTCTTATGAAAGAAAATTATGATATTTAAAGAAAAAACGAAATTATCTCAGTATGGCCATATTCTTCATTAAATTTGTTTACCGCATGCATGAAAATGGTTAAAACTTTTTGTTACTATTTTGATTTTGTTTCTGAAGATAGGTTAGGTAAGTAGTAGGTAGATAGTAAGTAGGAAAAAGAGCATTGCAACGCATGCTAGGTACAGCTAGTAGTATATAAAACAAAGTCGCATCCCACCGTCTGAACGCTTAGATCTTTTAAAATACGAGACGGATTTTGATGCGGTTTTCATCAAAAGAAAGCATAATTCAAGAGGAAGGTTTATATATATAATACATGCATATTATAGGAGAGAAAAGGCGAGAATTTCAAAGATTTGTAATTTGATGGCGTAACTACGCGGCCGAAGCCGCTGGCGAACTCTAGTTGAGTATAAATAGAACAAAATTTTAGTTGTCTATACATGTAATTAATCTGTAGACATGGCGTGTAGGTAAAAAGAAAAAATAAATAAAAATAGCGGGGTGGTTGAAGGATAACCTAATGAAACCATTTCGTTCAATCGCACCTTTAGAATTATAGAGACCTATTTCGCAATTTTAAGATTTCAACCTTTACGAATAGACTGACCCATTTTCATCCACTCTTATTTAAACAGAGGCCTTTTGTGGCGTAGAAATGGATGCAACCAAATAATCTCCCGAGTCAAAAAAAAAACTAAATACATCTACGAACCTATATTCAACGTTTTCCAAAAACTTGTTTTTTTAGACAGGTCTATAAAATTCTAAAGGTGCGCAATATTGGAATATTTGTCTGTTTATCTTTATGGAAGCATCACATAAAAATTACTAACTCAATGCAGTTGATTTTTGTAGACAAATACTGTACGTATCTCGGATTAGCATTTCGTTTTCATTTCATTGTAATCTGTTCGCTGACTCAAAATATACTGACTGACTTTAAAGTTATCGAGAAGTTTGTTTATTTATTGCGACACAATATTGGTTTCCAACTTCTATGCGAAAGAAGTCGCGGGCAGAGCTAGAATAAAAAAAAATACTATAAATACACAAAAAAACATTAGCCTACCCTTTTATATTTGTAAATAAAAATATTCTGTTTGTAATTAGCTACTAACAAACCCTTAACGCTTAATCGGTTATAAGGTTTTAAGAAAAAGTAAATAACAAATAATTTGCCAAATTTTTTATAAATAATAAAAAAAGGAAAATATTTTTTTTATTTTTCATTTTATTTTTTATTAAAGAAAATAGTAAAAAAAATATATTGTCAGGTTTAAAATTAAATATAACAAGGAAGTTTTCGCGACATCTTCCAAAAAAGTTGGTGGGAAAAATATTCCCTCTAACTGTAAAAGGGTAAAGGGAATATCTTTGTCAGAATTTCACCGTAATTACCATACTTGAATCTTAAACTGTGACCAGATATTGTTAGAACACAATTAGATCACCTGTGCTCTTTAAATTATACGTTGGGCATCCGACATAACACTTCGGTGCCACAAAAGTGATGTGGTGACGAATCACAGGCAATATTTCTGAAATAGCTACATTTCTTATGGTAAGGATACACGGCGACATTCGACACAATGCAATCGCGACACTTAAATTAAACCAGAGCTAATGCGCAACTCAGTGTAACAGCGATGTACACACTACGACACTCGGTGTCGACACTGAGTGTCGAGTATAATGTTTCGCCGTGTATCCTTACCATTAGTGTTTTATCCTTATGACATAACTTATACTTTTTTAATTACTCGAAAGAAGAATAGGGAAAAACGTATGGCAGCTGGTCTTGGAACCAATAACAACCACACATATGTCATTAGATAGGCATTTTAATATACTGCAATAACTACTATGGCGGCTCATTTCAAATCGCTATGTGAAAAAAGTTACGACGATGTTTTGTAGGTTGGGTTCGTTTGTTTTTTTCTAGTTAGTTCATAATAAATTAAAATGTCTAAAATTTTTTAATTCAATAGACGTCTTTTTAAAAGGTGATCAAATTAATGAATTATTTTTAGGAACAAGTAAAAAAAAAAACGCAAGTCTCACAGGCTCAAATAACACACAAAAAAAATGCCATTCAACATTAGCAATAGAGGGTTCCTCTCATTTTACTGCAACATGACAATTGCAATTGAAACTGTGACAGTAATAATTGTTGTTTGACAAGGGCTGTGACTGAACAATTGAATTAGGCTGGACCCCTGCTTACCTCCCCTTTGAACGTTACATCTAATTGATTAACTTATGCTAGTTCATCAGTTTATTTTCATGCTGATACGAATGAGTATTGAATGACTGAGCGAATCATTGAACTTGTATTCGAATTATAATGATATTAATTACCTATAGTGTCTAGAAACGGAGAACATTAGGGAGTTTATTACTTAACTAATTAATGTTGTTAATACGCAATATACAGTATGATAACTAACGAAAGGCGTTCCTGTTAACCAGCACTACTATAGCGTCTGGAGATACTAAAAAAAAAATCCCAAAAAAAAAAAAACACAAAAAACAAAAAAAAAAACACGTAGTACAGTCTGCCTTTAAAGACATGAAATGGAACTAATTTTTAATCTTTCCCAATGTTTTGTCAGTTAGTGTTTTATCAAGTGATAATCGTGTCTAAATACGCGCAAAATGATTTAAGATGAGTAAAACTATATTAAGTTCTGCAAGAGAAGTGATTTTTAAAGTTTATGTTTATAATGTATGACTAGTGGCGCCCCTAATTTTTCATGGCTTTATAGACAGACTGTAAAAGCAACGCTTATTATGTACATGCGCACTTGTCTATCAATGTGGAAAACACGGCTACATCGCATTTAACCTACCTACGCTACTATTTCGGTTTTAAACAGGCCGTTCCGAATTACATTTCATATTTTTTTACATTTTTTCGGATATTTTTTTTTGATTATTTTTTAATTCTAATCTATTACTCGTAATGATGTAGATTAACGGGTGTAAGAGCACGCCCTCTGTTATTTTACGTACTATATAAAAGCGACGTAATAGCGCGTTATGGCGATCTGTCTGATTATTATGACTTTATGATCAGCAGTCAACGTTCACGGGCTGCTGCTAATGATGACGATTTAATTTTGTTAGCAAAAAAAACTGCCGACATTTTGTTCCTTAAAGATAGATTCGAATTTTTGTTTTTCCGATAGAAAATATCAAAAACTATTTCTAAAAATGAAACGTATATAAATACATTAAAAACAAAGTTTTATTTAAATAAAATAGCGTACCAGATTACTTTTTGGTTTAAAAAAACTAAAATAACTGCGCATCAACAAAATTAAATAAAAATCTTTGACACCTAACCCTTTCACAGCCGGTGGTACCCGGCGACAAATTACGCGACGCTCCACATCAAATGGGCACTTGTTAGCAATTACAATGAGGGGTTATGCGAACTAATGGTTTCAGAGAGGGCAAGCGAACAAACTTCCTTCCCACGCTCAATTGCTTCAGATTAAATTTTTTTCTTTGTTGAATTTCGGACATATCGTATTTGAGGGTTCAATAATTTTTTTGAGGTCTCTTATCATCCATTATGACAGTGACAGTAATGAAATCATTTGCGTTTTTCTATCTCGATTCCAAGCTAAATATAAAGATAATAGAAATGTTGATCTTGTTTTCATGCTCATACCATACGGAGATAATACTAGAAAATTGCTATACCTATAGTTATAAAATCGCTCTAACGGACAACTTCAACTTTAACAAAATAGACTAGGATTACTTCGTTCTTTTTGAAGACAGCACCCAAAAGGCCCGTCCTTCACCGCTATCACTAGGAAACACTAGTGAAAATTGTGAAGAAGAAACGGTGCAACAAACTCTTCAGCATCACAGTTCTTGTCTGTCAGATAAATAAATTAACTGAGCCTGAACACACAAAAAAAGCAAAATTAATAATAACAATAAGACGTATAAAAAGATTGAATTATAATAAATTGACATGTTTAATTTAAACACACTACCACCTGTAAATCAATTCCACCCGTCTCGACAAATTCGTACTCATTTGTAAATCAACTGCGTTAAACACATCAGGATAGAGTTAAACTATCCACAAATATATGCTTACCTTCAAACAACTTCCACGTTGTGCCTTTTATTTCTCAAAAAAGAAACCGTCCCTCACCCTACGAGAACCTACCACTTCCATTATCGCATCAAAACACGGAGAGCCAACAGAAAACCGAATCGATTTAAGCCCACAAAATTCCAATGCAAACAAAATCACCGGGGGCCTGCCAAATAAAACTGGCAGACGTGCTTGCCTGTGCCAAACGTGCTGGCATTGGCAAAGCGAAGAACTAGCGTTTTAAGAGGTCCGGGTCCATAAAACTGCCTGTTTGGAAGTCGGGCCGCGAAGCGAGCATCTATCGGGACTCTGCCTCAAGCCACATTTACACTTGACTTATGGAATGGACTCGGACTTTTTAATGTTAAATGGTTTTAAGGTAAATTGTCTGGGGTTTACGAATTATTTTTAGGTTACTTTCGGTTTTCGTTTTTAAACGGGGACATGAATTAACAAACTACGTTTAAAATAATTGTTTTTGACGTTCAGTACTAGTTACCTACTTAAGAAAGTTTTAATCATGCCTCCGTATTAAATTTCTTATAGCCACTAATTCTACTGTCGTTTTCATTGCAAAGAAAATAACAGACCAATTATGAATGACTGTCAAGGTTTGATTAATAAAAGGGCAATGTTTTATGATACCTTGTCTTTGACAAGCTCGCAACAGGCCTTCAGGCGTGAAATAATACTTCGATAAGCACTTAAATTTAAATTCCTGTTAAAATGACGCATCCATACTCTTTCACACAATCAAAAACGAAAACTCTAATTTAAATACGCATATTTACAATCAGCAAACCATTTAATCCAACAAAATAGCATCCGAATTCAACAAATATCAATTACGCTGACCAATTGAATTTCAAGTCCGGAGTCCGGAGTCCGGAGCAAGTGTAAACGCGGCGCAAAATAACAAGTCTCGGAGTAACTCATGGGTCAGAATTTCTCATAAATTATTTAAAATAATCCGGGAAAAACCCCTGTCCGCGGCCGCCTTAGGTACTTGTATTTTATTTATTTATGTACCCACATATTGCGTTCCAAATTAGTGCCGGCGAAGGTCCCTCTACGTTTTGTGTGTTAATTTTTGTCATCTCGTGACGAAATTAATTTTCTGTGTAAGTAATGTAATTATGGAGGGATTTTGTGTCTTTTTTAGTACTGGTACCTACGGGTCAAAACGACTAGTAATGCACGGTTCCTATGACCAAAAATGAACCGTTTTGAAACTTAGCTTATAGATAGACTCGTACGCTAATTTTAAGTGCTGTAGCTACTAACGTATTGGAAGCTATGGAAAGCTATGGTCTTTGATTTATTATTGGTAAAGATACAAGAGCCGTAATTCAAATCAAATAAAAAGTTTTTATTTCACATAAACCATTACAGGCGCTTATGAAAAGTCGAATTTAGGTGCACGGTTCCAATTAGTCGTTTTATAGGGAGAAGAGCCGGCAAGAAACTCCATAGTTACTCTTTTAAAATCCATATCTTTAACAATTTGAGTGGGTATAGTTATGACTTAGAATAGTTATGAGAGAGCAATGTAGACTTAGAGCAGGAACCACACACAAAAAAATATATTATGAAAAATATGGTCAAAGATTAAATCGGTATCCAGGCATCTAGCAAGTTACAAAGCTCTCATATTTACAAAACGTAAAAGGACGCTAAACTATATAAAATAACTGACATGGTTAATTGTCATCAAAACACATTACAAATAAAATCACTGTATACCTAATAAGATAAAGATATCTTGAGAGTAATGATAGTAATAAAAAAAGAAAGCTAATTTTTACTATAACGCTCGGTAAATGATAGGAATCGGCGATTAGTAATCTTAGGGGCGATTTCACCAACCTATCAATAAGTAGTCCGTAACTATTCACCAGATAAGCTAAATGTGACCTAGAAATATGACATTTATGTGTTCAATAATCTTATCACTATCACTATTGATATGTGGTGAAATACTAAGTTATATACACTAAGTTAGGTATTGAAAAGTTTAGACACCGAATAGGCATGTTGACAGTATCAATAAATTGCAAATCTAATTAGTCCGCCAGAAAGTTTTGAAAAAAAATGGACACGTATTTTTTCTTTTGTTAAATCTATGAATATTTGGAACGTTATAACGCACCAAAACTCGAAAGTGAGGGCTTGTGACGTCAAAAGCAAGTAAAATTGTATTTGCTTGTGACGTTTTGCCAATTTTAAAAGTGTCGTATCTTCGTCAATTTTGGTTTACGTAACAAAAGAAAAAATACGGGTCATATATTTTTTGATAATCTAACTGACGGACTAATTAGATTTTTTCAGTCAAATACCCTAATTAGCTTAATGAACAGTTAATGATTACCTAATTGGTGAAATACCTCCTAAGTATACAAAATTATTGTTCGATCGTAAACGTTGGAAAAATTAATGTCAAATTGGTGGTACTTATGTTAATTAATTTGTTGAAACGCTTGCAGGCTAAGGGTTACGGTAACAAAATTACTAAAATAACATAGTATCTAATCTAGGTTTATTTTCCTATCGCGTTAAATATTACTACTAAACGTTCCTGCAGGATGTTTGTGACGTTTCACCCTCTGCAGGAAAACGTGTATGAATTATAAAATAGATACCTTACAATACGTAGTATGCATGATAGACGTACAGTTATAAACTAAACGAATTTTTGTATAAAGTTTCAGTAGCAGTTTTATTTACTAACTTGTAGAATTTTGACATAGTTTATGCTATTTTTGTATTATATACCTTTCGTGTCGTGAGACACATTAATATTTATGGTTAGTTACGGGTTACTTACGTGCATTTTTTCGGGATTTCCGTTTGACTCCAAAACTATAGGGTCTAGCGCATAACTGAGTCAGTGCCTGGGGTGTGGGAGCGGCACGGGAGGGTTGACATATCACGACGTGTCCGAAATATTTCGCTATACACGTGATAAATATAATGAAGAAATCTCTTACGATATTTACGTGTGTATACTTAAGTTAAATTCATTAATATAATTGCGCGTGACATGGTAAAAAAATAAACCTTAAAAAAATAAGTTACAATAATTATATAAGTATTAATACCGTAAAAATGCACGTGAGTAAATCGTAACTAATCAATATGATAGTTTATACTGTTCTTAGCCGTTATTGTACCTTTCTGTTTATAAAATATAAAACTATGAATATTATCTATTCATTATTTTATTTTATTGTGTCTCTTTCTAATTGTTATTTAACTTGCTTCAATATTATTTGTAAGTATGTGAATTAATGAAACGTTTCCATTATTTGTTCATTCTTTTTCTTGCGTATTTTATCCCTCTAGATGATTGTTGTTGTGTTCGTGGCTCTATTTTTATTTAAAAGATATATAACCTTATTAAATACAAATAATGTATGCTTTTGCTAATCTCCCTGCTCGCTCATAGACATAGGACATTTTCTTAAGAAATTCGACTTATGTTTCCAGGAATTTTAAGAGACAAGTCTCTTCACGTTTTTAAGAAGAAGCCGTTCGATGTCTCCCACGTAAGTTGTTGTAAGCCACAAATTGCATTTTTGTGTTTTCACGTAAAAGTGTCTAATTTTATGTAGGTATGTTATCTGTGCAAATATAAAAATACCGAAAAACTATATACCTATATTTTTGCTGTTTTTATATTTGGTTTCATTCATAAAATTAGACACTTTTACGTGAAAAACACAAAAATGCAATTTGTGGCTTACAACAAATTACGTGGGAGGCATCGCGTTTGTCTCGTCTGTCATAAGAATACCTACACAGATTGTTACTGGTAGTCAGAACCTTGAAAGGCTGAGTAACGTCCATTTTCAAAAACTCGATTCGCTTTGTCTCATGCGAGAAAACGAGATGGCAAACCGAACATTCGTCAAATGACTTGTCGCAAAGTCCAGGGGCTGGTCCACGAAGTTGCTTCGTGGGCTGGTCAGACTGGAAATCGACTAAATTGGTCAATTGTGATGCCCTTAAGAGAATATCCTATGTGATAAGTCCTTCGTGATCATACCCTAACGTGCCTACAGAAGTCCAGATTTGAGATTCAATCTGCTGAACCAGTCTCGTGAAGTCTTTACTAAATGTTTGTAAGTATAAATAAGGACAATGGCCCTGTTATTTGTTAATTAAATCGATGCGTCTCACGTATGTTGTTGTAAGCCACAAATAGCATTTTTGTATTTTTCACGTAATTTTATGAATTATTATTTGTTCCAAATATAAAAATAGCAAGAAAGTTTTTCGGTATTTTTATATTTGGAACAGATAATACACATAAAATTAGACACTTTTACGTTAAAAACACAAAAATACAATTTGTGGCTTACAACAATTTACGTGGGAGGCATCGAAATGGTAATTAGCCTATTAGGGCCGATTGTTCAATCGTCAGATTACTTTTATCTGAGTAATAAATATGGCGGTTTGACAATTTTCTAAACAAAAGCTGTCAAAATGTCAAATTTATTCCTCGGATAACAGTTATCGGCCCTTAAAGCAATAAAAGTACAGGTTGAATGTCAAGCTGGGGCCTTTAAAGGCATCATAAAAATGTGTAAATCACTTATCAATGCCTTTGTGACTCAGGGTGACCTATTTGGGGGCCTCAACGATGGTCTGCTGAGTAGGGCGGAGGCGCTGGCCGCGGTCGACATAAGCAAGCACCAGTCGGGGCCACAGCCGGGGCCTCCACTGCCGCAGCTCAAGCATGACATGGTCTACCATCATGGAGTGGGGGGACCTTCGCCGCACAACGCTAGACCACATCAGGTAGGTCATTCACTTACGAACTCTAACTGCTGAAAACAATAACCGATCTCAACCTAAATTCACTGAATCGATGTAGGTTTTTGATGGAAATTCAATAGAAATAATGTCTAAAACCTACATCAATCCAGAGGTTTTGGATTGTAATCTGTTATTGGTTTTGGCCGTAAATGGACACCATGTAAATTGGGCATCCATCTTTTATCTTTAGCATTCATTAAACCTGTTGTTACATGTGTGTTTAACATCATGAATTGAGATGTCACAGATATCTAATCTTTTTTTTTGTCAGCCTATACTGTCCCACTGTTGGGCAAAGTCCTCCTCAAGTACATTCAGTTGATAAATTCATCAATACCACGCTTCCATCGAACACTTTTCCTATGAGGACAAGAAATAACTGTGACATCATTCGGATACATTCAAAACTTTTAACTCCTCCCTACTATAATCTAACTAGCATCATAAACCACAGAAATACACAAATACACATAACCTGCCCCATGATATAACTTAACGCCCTCGCTACAAAATCTATACATATCATACAAAATCGAGTTTTACATCAATAAAACTAAGGCAGTATCATAAAGTTCATAAAATTCTTCGCAAATTCGACCGCTCCTCGCCTACCTTCCCTTCGTAAACCACCCTCGCTGTATGTAACCTACATGGTGATTTTGGCAATATGCGGCATATTTTTATTATCAAGTGATCGAAATAAAAATTGAAAAAAAATATCATTGGCTAAAATAATTAGATTTAATTTTGAAATTGGAACAGTCTTTGAATAGATTCACTATAGGATTCTAGTCCACTTGCAGCTAGTCATACGCGTCTCGTAAGGCCTCCTACACACTGGCTATATGCCACGGCCAAGCGTGGCTGCCACCGGCAACACGTGCGCAGCGAGTTTCTGCTAAATGTATGGAAAAGATAATTAGTTGGCGATTCGATTGTTAATTAGCCTAACGGCCAATGGTTGGATGAAATGGATAAATTATAAAAATATTGAATCGGGTCTTCTCGCGTAACAAACTTTAAGAGGCACAAAATACCTTTTATCCCGACGTTTCGGCCGAATTTCACCGGCCGTGGTCACGGGTAGACTCAGAGACTCAGAGAGTCTACCCGTGACCACGGCCGGTGAAATTCGGCCGAAACGTCGGGATAAAAGTTATTTTGTGCCTCTTAAAGTTTGTTACGCGAGAAGACCCGATTCAATATTTTTTGAAATGGATAAAAACAAAAGAAACAAATAATCCAACTAAGGGTTGATTTTTCAATCGTCACATAACTTTTATCTAAGGAATAAATTTGACATTTTGACAGGTTTTGTATGGTCAATATCGTCAGTGAAGTTCTAACAGTGCGGAAGTCAAAAATGGCTACTTTACAAGAGAGTGAAAAACTATCTAAAATGAGGAGCATAACTACGCTGAAAGCAATATTGTTTTTAATTATCATTACAAATGAACTTTTTGATGTTTTTTTTTTTAAATCCTAATTTTTTTCAGTTCAAGTGAAATTGTAGCTTTCCCAGTGTTGTCTGTTTTTGTCACAAAATTACACGCCCTTTCAGAACTTCACTGACGATTTGTACAATACAATAATCGTTTATTTTCTCCACAACATATTTAAATTAAAATTACAAGGGTTATTATATTTGTTAGGTGTAGACAATTTATGTCGTGGAGACTGGAGCCTGCACTAGGTATAACCTGTGTTGCAAGTCTCCAGGCCTCCAGCTCAGACATATAAAATTTTGATGTATAAAACAAATAATAACAGTTACTTAGTCGGACGTGCAGATAAACAAACAATTGTTAGTAACACTTTTAGCTTTAACAGACTAATCTTCTTATACATATAAAAGGAGAAGCTGACTGACTGACTGATCTATCAACGCACAGCCTAAAGCGCTGGGGTTAGAAGGTTGAAATTTTTACAGTAGGTTCCTCTTGTAACGTAGGCATCCACTAAAAAGGGATTTTTCGAAATTCAACCCCTAAGGGAGTTAAATAGGGGATGACAGTTTGTAAGGAAAATCGTCACTTAACGGGTTCAAAGTTTCACGCAAGCGAAGCTGCGGGCGAAAGCTAGTGTATGATAAAAATAACAGACTAATGTAAAATAAAATGTCAAAGTGTCAAAATTATTCTCCAGATCTGATAAAAGTCATGTGGCGATCGAAAAATCGCCTCTTAGTATATTATTATAATATTCCAACATAAAACAATACTTCAATTCCCATAATAACAATCCATTGCCGCCACCCAAGATCGCTTCCCCAAGAAAAAATATAACACAACAACATAAATAATAATAACAAATGCATTTCTGTATGCGTGTAGGAAATCTTCGGGTCCGTATGGCCTGTGTCCTTTGGGACCAAAGGGGCTGGAGGACGCAAGAAATATGTGCCTTGTGCTATAAAAATAAACTAATATTATGCACTATACGCTGTAACGACGTATGTTGTATCTTGTATTGAGTTTGGGGTCGAAATGACGTCTATAGAGTAGGGTTATTGTGTGGGCGTCTTAAAATTTCAACCCTTGTAGGTGCAACATGTAATGTAAGGCCGCTTGTACACGCTAAGAAATTGTACAGATACATATATACAGATAGGACCAATTTATCAAATGATACACGACAAGAATTTTGTCGGATCTAGGCACGAAAACTAGTCGTGTCAACCGCAGACAAGACGAATAGGAACGTGTAAACGTTAAGATTGTTTTCGAGCAGTCGTGCCTCTACGTCCGCGCAAGCAAACGTCCAAAAAGTACCTGTACCACCCCGCCCCCCACCGCACCGCAGCAACTTTCACGGGTTGTGTCTAGCGCAGGCAAGATTTTTTTCTTGTTCAGCGCCGAAGTAGTGTGCACAGTTCGTGTGTAGAAACGACACGAATTCTTGCATAGGCCCGGCGACTTTTCTTAGCGTGTACAAGCGGCCTAACTTTTGGAAAATTATACAGGGAGGCCGACATAGTGAAGTCGAAAAGAAAAAAAAAACTTCATACCCAGGGGTATTTGAAAATACCCGATGGTATGTTCCACGATTTTTGTAGTTTTCGAGTTAATACATTTTTTAGAATTTTTCGCCGGAACAGCTTCAAAAACTTCTATCTTTTTTTGAGTGGGTTTTTTCAATACTTTTTTTTTGTAACATGATCTTTTTGAATGGTAGTTTCATACGCATTGCAAATTACTATTGTCAAAGACCTTAGCTAAATTGCTACAATTTGCAACATTGATTAGGTACATTCGTAGATCTAGATCAAGAAGTGACGTCCAAAACAAATTATTTCTCATACATAGGCTTATTCGAAAATACCCCTGTGTATGCGAAATCATTTTTTTTCTTGGGCAACGCTGTATATACAAAAATACCCTTAAAGCCGAAAGGGGGTTAAAAGGTCCTTTGTAAAGAATCTATTGGCAATATTTGAAAACCGTAGTGTGACCCCAGTAGAAATAGCTTTTTAAAGAATTCATAAAAAATACGCTAAAATCTATCTATCCTCAGCTATGATCAGCTGTTTACATTTTAGGTCATATTTGGGGTCATGGATTAGAAGCTTCATTTGCTCAATTCGTAACTAAAGCGGCGAGTAGAAAGTTTGAAAAATAAAACAATTTTCTTGAATATAAAATTTTTTGAAGTGGCCGGTGTATTACTACCTACCCCGTTTCCGACTTACCTTGTATATCAGCACAAAAATATAATTATGTTAGTGCTGAAATAGAATTCGTAGTACAACAAAGAAAATTGAACTAAAAGATTTCACAATTCCAGCCAAAGGAAACTTTTGTAAAAGGTTAAATAAAAATATAGAGAAGATGTCGACCTCATAAATTATTTAATGCTATTTCTGCTCACTGAAAAATAGTTTTTGAGTTGCGCCGTGACAGACGGACGGGTTGTTGCCTAACAATAAAGTTTTTGTTAACATTTGTTTAGAAAAGTTTATTTTTACAATTTCAGTTAGGGAGTTTTCAGTTGGGTTCTATCGGTTGTTTATTTCTTGGATATATTTAGTGCTTTTCATTTATAACGAGATAAGTATAACTGATGGAGGTATACTAAGCATATCAACCTGTGAATGACCACTGCTGGAAAGTTCCTCTTTCATAAGCAACTCTAGGCTAGGACACCCCCCTCTAAAAGGTAGAAGGATAATACCAATAGCTACTATAATATCGTCGGCGCAGGTAGTCTCTATACTATGTGGCGAACAACTATGATAAAACGACATCTTCCTCTGTCGACAAATTAATGGCAATCGATGATAGCCAGAGAATAGATACGCCTATTAAATGTATGTAAATGACATAACAGATCGCTTGATCGGTCGAAAGCTTATGTCAATCCAGTACATCTCATTCTCGTATCTATTCTCTAGCGATCATCGATTGCCATTTGTCTACAGGCTCTGCTGTCGTTTTATCTACAAGGTTAGTCGGAAAGGGGGTACTAATCCGAAGCCCACTTAGAGTATCGCTGATGACTGTTTGAAAGCAAGTGTTAAAATTTCAAAATTCGATATTTTTTTTTTCCAAATAAAAATATTTTTATTTTAGGTTTATCAAAACTTATTCATCCCTGATTTAGTTACAAATTCAGAAAATGGTGCTTATAATTTATGACCCCAAATATGACCTAAAATGTAAACACAGCTGATCATAACTGGGGATAGATAGATTTTAGAGATTTTATTTTGAGATTTTTGAACAACTGTTTCTCTTAAACTATTGACTTTTGGGAAAAGTTGTAGAACAAAAGTTACTCATTATTATGTGTACTTTAACATCCTTTCGGATTAGTACCCCCTACTGACTAACCTTGGATATCTTATGTCGAATTTGACGTTTAGAATAGATAAATTTCTCGAATCGACTCGTTATATGATGCGTGCTCGCACCGCTGGTTCGCCACACAGTATAGAGACTACCTGCGCAGATCAGCACCGACAAGCGCTGGCAGATCGGCGCCGGCAACCC
Source organism: Amphipyra tragopoginis (assembly GCA_905220435.1). Taxonomy (NCBI): domain Eukaryota; kingdom Metazoa; phylum Arthropoda; class Insecta; order Lepidoptera; family Noctuidae; genus Amphipyra; species Amphipyra tragopoginis. Next base: position 6,456,430 of record HG991991.1, on the reverse strand, counting down.
GCTTTCTTCGTGTATACGCACTAAAACAATCATCAGTGATTTATGATTGTTTACGGTTTACTCACGTGTATTTTACGGGACTGCCCGACTAGTTTCGGACCCAAACGGAGCCCTTAATCATGAGCTCAACACGCGGCGAGGTCACGAGTCGAACAATCATAAATATTAATATGTCTCACGAACGTTATGATACAAAAATCATCAGTAATACTTTAAGTGGCCCGCTGATTAGTACCTCCCTTTTCGACTGACCTTGTCAAAATCAAAAGTTTTTATTTCACATAGACCATTACAGGCGCTTATGAAAAGTCGAATTTAGGTGCACGGTTCCAATTAGTCGTTTCCTATGGAAAAGAGCCGGCAAGTAACTCCATGGTTACTCTTTTAAAATCCATATAACAATTTCAGTGGGTACAGTTATGACTTACAATAGTTATGAGAGAGCAATGTAGACTTAAGAGTAGGAAACAAAAAAAAATGAAAAATATAGTCTCCAACTAAATAGGTATCCAGGCATCTAGTAAATCTACAAAGCTCTCACATTTACAAAAGGTAAAATGACGCGAAACTATGTTTGGGAGCAAATAAATCGAGCCACTTCTATTTTTCACGTATAATTGTTATTATTTTTGATACCTATTATGGAACAGATCAATTCGAAACATATTATTATAAGGTTATTTGATAACCTTTACAATGAGGGTAGTTTTTTGTCAACTTTGTACATAATCCATGAAACCAAAACTAATAACCAGGACACGAAAAAATTAGTGGCTCGATTTATTTGCCCCCAAGTGTATATAAAACAACTGACATGGTTAATTGTCATCAAAAAACATTACAGAGAAAATCACTGAATAATAAGATAAAGATATCTTGAGAGTAACGATAGTAATAAAAAAGAAAGCTATTGTTTAATCCTTATCTTTAATTTTATTTCAGTAATTTTAGATCAAACTACAATCAACTACAATTTCGTATAAGAAGATAATTTATAAATAATAGAGTTAACATGATAAACTTACAGTAGTAATGTATCTATTTGCAATTTTTCTCGTTCCCCTTCCAAGGAGGGTTGAATCCCACGTAATGCGTTCTTTATTGCCCACGGAACCCAAACGGCAGCAGTTTGGGGTTCCCTACATGTCTCTAATCTGTAAATGTAGTTGTTTGGGGTAGTTGGGACGTTGTAAAGTGGTAGCAACTAGTTCTGATGAAGTATTTTATGGAATTGCTTTAAAATCGGGGTTGGTTTTATTTTAGTGTTACTTGTAGATACATATACTATCCCAACTAATATTATGCAGTAAGTAGCTCTGTCTGTTTGTTTGTTACGCTTTCACGCCTAAACCACTGAACCGATTTTGATGAAACTTGGTACAGAGATATTCTGGAATCTGGAGAAGGACATAGGCTATTATCCCGAAAAATACGGACTACGCGATAAACGATATCCACGTGAGCGAAGCCGCGAGAGACCTCGAGTATAAATAGGGTGTAAACGAATTCGTGTAATTCCACCGGTTGCGTACCGCCCGTCGTCCCAGGACGACACTAACTGTCTTATCTATTGTGTCTACATATAATTACCGTGCTTGGGGTTTTATAACCACATGATCTACTAGTGGTGTAGATTGGCACCGCACGGGATTTAGCTTGATAATATTTTTTTTCTTGCTCTCACTGTAATTGTTCATATCTTAACAACCTATAAGGAATAAGGAAAAAAAAATGCCTAATTTTTTGTTTCTTTTGACATTTTGATGCCTGGCTTAAATTAATGAAAGCACGGCTGGCGGGTATGATTAACAGTTAACTCGGGGCTCTAAAATGATTCGGAAATGGAAAACCAAGTTTTTATTTTTTTATTTTTTTCTTATTTTATTTTCAGAAATTCTCATTTTATGGTTAATCTGTGATCACGCGGTTTGAAGGAATTACACGAGTTTGTGTACACTCTGTATTTATTTTTACTACGATTGTTATTTTAGTGACGTTTTGACAGAATTTCAATCGTCAGATAAATTTTATCAGACGTTGGTATTATTGGTTCTTAATTGTTCATTTTGAGATTCGTTTTAAGGCGTGCTATCAGTTAGTTTTGACTTAGTTATGAAACGTAATAGGGCCATTGCTTAATTAAATAGGAGAAAATAACTTCATCATGAACCACCCTTCAAAGAATGTGTACGTACTGGCTTATGATAGAATACGCGAGGACGTGCGCGTATGCGCCGCTCAGCCGTCGCTGACGCCGGTTAAGGGCCGGCGCCCACTAGCGGGATGGCACGGCAAGGGATTTTTTTAAGCTCAAATAAATGTAGACCTTATTAATACCCTTTAGGACTCACAATTCCCGTACTGCGGGATGCTTCGGCATGCCGGAGCACGACGAAGCCTCCCGCGGTATGCTAGGCAAATATAAGTGCTAGTGGTAGTAAAATAAGAATTAAAATTATTTGAATTAAAAAAATCCTTTGTCATGCCATCCCGTCAGTGGGCGCCGGGCCTAAGTATTACCTACATATACGCAATGCATAGGTACAAAAATGGTCAAGGTACAGCCGTGGTCGCACATACTGTATACTTACTATGATTATGTGGGTGCCAGGAACACCTCCATTAAACAGACATGGTATGTATAGTATACAGTGGGTGCGACCCCGTGGTCTACTCTACCTTGACCATTTTTGTACCTATGCATTTCTGGATTTCTATTTGAATTATTTTCTTGTTTCGTCCTTTTTAGACCCCTTTTTTACGTAGTCGGGATAAATATAGTTTTTTGTTTAAGTCCTATGTAATAGGGGGCGAGCCTATTGCCGGGCGCAAAACTAGACACCTGGACCTGGGGATAGAACCCAGGACCTCACGCTCAGCAGTCACGCTTGCGACCACTAGACCAAGGAGGCAGTCAAAAATAATAATTATGCAAAAATGAACTTTAATCATAATAACACTTAGATACTTTTTGCGAAAATTGTCATTTTCTTTATTGCATTGTAAATTGAGCTTCCAACTATTCCGATGGGCTTTGTTACAGGATTAATCTACCTATATTAAAATGATCCCTTATTTCCCTTGGCCACGGCATCATGCGTGGACCGATTTCGCATTTTTTTTGTGTTCATACCTAATTGTCAGGAGAAAGTTCTTATAAAAAAAATTTAACATTTTAAAAAAAACGAAATTTTCTCAGTATGTATATTCTTCATTTGTTTACCGCATGCATGAAAATTTAAAATAATGATCTTACTTAACTTTTTGTTACTATTTTGATTTTGTTTCTGAAGGTAGGTAATAGGTAAGTAGTAAGTAGGTAGTAAGTAGGAAAAAGTGCATTGCAACGCATGCGGCACAGCTAGTCGTAAATAAAAATAATTTTACCATACAAGTAAAATGTTTGAAAACAAAATTGTACGTAAAATGCATTCAGCATTATTCAGGTCAGGTGTAAATAAAGTCATAATGTTTGCCTTCGATATCGACTCAAGGAAAGGGTAAGGTAACACGTAAGTCTTAAAAATAGTTTAATGATCGTGACCGATACAGTTTTACCTTCAGTTTGCCCTTACATGTATGATGGCTTGTCCGGTTACGTATCATAATACCTACGTTTATTCTAACTATTTTCAACTTAACTACGGTTGATTCACATATGTTCATAACGCATAATGGTCGACTCAACTACAGTTTAACTTACCTAATCTTGATTAAACTAAAATTAATTGCACTAACGAACGATTCATCTAATGATTTTTTAAGATATTGGATGTTTCAACTATGTATGAAATACCTAATGGACGACTCGCCTACAGTTTATTAATACTGATAATTAGACAATGGTGAAAACATTTCTGCGGCAGATTGTATGATTCGTCATTTTGAACTGGGTGAAATAGGTTAGGTTAGGTTAGAACTGTGACAAACCGCGCGCGAGCCGAGCGAGCGAAGCGAGCGGTGCCGCGGCAGCGGCCGGCGAGCGCTACTTCCAAGTTGCTCGCAGAAATGTTGTCACATATACAAAATCACCAGTAAGACAAACACAAGACCACAGATAAATCAACAGTAGGTGAATCGTCCGTTAGTTTAATCAACGTTAGGTGAATTAATTGTAGTCGAATAAACCGTAGATGAATTCTCCATTATGGATTTCGTCCATTAGTTATTACCAAAATAGGTGAAACGATCTTTAGGTGTTTTAAACGGTAGGTCTTTTGATCGTAGTTAAGTTGAAAATAGTTAGAATAAACGTAGGTATTATGATACGTAACCGCTTGTCCACTTGTCCCTGCAACATGGTTTTTATTCCAATGTACGGAAGGTACTCTCATTATCTGTGTTGGTGTCCCAGTGGAAGAGGTAAGTTAAAAAAATATATTTCTTTTATATATATATATACCTATTTTTTTTTGTTTTATTTTATTCATGAATATACCTACAAAGGGGAATGCCAAGATCCGGCTAGTACGTTACCGTAATTTTGATAATTCGCGTTCCCTAGGTTAAAAATCGCAGGTTAAATGCTCGCAGAACGGATGGCCAATGGGGCCGAAAGGTTCTGGAGTGGCGACCGCGTACCGGAAGACGCAGCGTGGGTAGGCCTCCCACAAGGTGGACCGATGATCTGGTGAAGGTGGCGGGAAACCGCTGGATGCGAGAAGCACAGGACCGGTAGATGTGGCGATGCTTGGGGGAGGCCTATGTTCAGCAGTGGACGTCTTTCGGCTGAATGATGATGATGATGAGGTTAAAAATCTACTATTAAGGTCAACTTTATCAATCTAAAACTTTTCTTGGTGTACTTCCAGCGGAAATGTTGATTGTAATACATTCTACAATATTTTGCACTTTTTAATACTTAAGATATGTTTCATCTTTGTCGGTTCTGGCGGAGTCGTAAAGGAAATCTTGGCATTCCCCTTTCATTATTAAATATTTCAATAAATCAAAATAAACTTTTAAAAATATAAAACAAAAAAACAGTAGTGGCCCACCGGCATGGGGAACAGGGTCCAAGCTACCGGCGGTCAGGGCCTCAGAGAGAGGAACTTCCTAACAATACGCGCCGAGTCGAGAAGTACCGCTTTCTGTATCAGGCCCTTGATCCAGCCGCCAAACGAGAGCCTTTTTAGGTGATGGTCAAGACTCTTGGCTGTTAAGCCATTCGCCGTAACTGATATCGGCACAATAGGGAATATGCATGTGATTCAAAACTCTTTCATTATTTAAATGTACATTGTACAGGAGTCAAGAAACAAATTGCATTTTTTTACATTTTTTATCGCTTTACTTATTTTACAATTCATTATTTTATGTTACGTTTGTTTTGTGGAACAGAACGCAATCTCGACACGCGTCGTCTTAGAAAATGCCGGAAGTGACATCAAAATCCATGTGAATACTTAGGTCTTTAAATAATCTTTTCTTAGCAAACTTTCATTTCTCACTGAGGTAAGTTAGTAAGTGCGATTTCTGCTTGAATAAAGCACAAAAAATAATTTAATTTATATGATTTGTGGTTAAAAAAGTGATGTAGACAAAACAGTATCGTAGATTATGACGTCACATTATGGCCGCGACACTATAGGATGTTTGTACTGTAGAAGAAAATTGTTGAAGTATAATAATTATTTTGAGCAACAAACAATAGTAAGTAACTTTTGACTTTTAATATTTTTCTTGGCTTTATATGTGCTTTACTGATAAAGAGAAAAAATAATTACATGCATATTCCCTAATCAACATCCCACATGGCGACAACCTCGAGTGCCATCTTGATATTTAATTTATAACTATTAGGGAACCAATATTCAATAAAACTACTGTAAGTTATTGGCTAAATAGATTTTCTGATTGCTTTGGCGGCGTTCTCGAGGTGGTTTATTCCACTTTGTTCACCTGGGTGTGTCTTCATTTCACCTCGGATTTATTTCACCTGACTATATCACCCGGGTGAATTAGTGCGACATACATATTTGGTCTCCTTTGTTCACCTTGGAATGAAATCACCCAGGTGAACAGTTGCGACTTTTTTTATTAATATTGTGGACTTTATTCACCCACATACAACATGATAAAAAATTCAAATGAAAGCCAACTTAATATTTAAATTAATTAAATGTAAAAAGAACAAAAAAAAAGAAAAATAATTGGAGTGTTAATTAAAAGAAGAAGGGTTATGAATCTCACTGGCTATGTATGTAGGTATGTAAGTTTGTGTCCTCGCACAGCCTAAACTACTAAACCGATTTCAACAAATGAGGTGTTTTTGGATTGGTCTTGATCCAGAGAGTGTCCTAGGCTAAATGACGTCACAGGAAAATCATTATTTCGTATTTTGTACTACTAGCATCATCTCGTAGTCGTCATGTAAAAAAATACCTGTACTTAATTGAAATTGATCGATACTTTTTAGTTATTAAATTTATTGCTTAATTAATTTAACACGTAAGTACATTTAATTCAAATCAAAAAAATCAAATCAAAATCGTTTATTTGCATAAATAAGGTACAGAAGGTTGGTAAAATGTATAAAATTGTTCTCTTATTCTGCCTTTAATTTCGGCGTGCGAATATAAAATAAAGTTACATATTTTATTTAAACTAAGTATTGATCATAATCATGCAGTTATTAAACAGATAATCCCATTAAAATTGTATGATTGAATTAAATAAATATCAATATACTTAATAATGAAAAAATATTAATCATAAATTTAAATAATAATCAGTCCAATAATGGCAGAGATTCACCACACAATAACAATTACAATAATAATTTAAAATAACCGTGCAGTTTACAAAACTTACAATTTATAATCTAAAAACTCATGTACACTATAAAAGCATTTTTCAATTACAAACCTCGTCAAATGATTTTTAAATCTAGAAAACGGTAGCGTTTTTATGGAATTTGGTATTTTGTTATACAATTAATTAGTAACAACTTTTTTATGCGTATATGTTTGCGGAAATTTGAGACATTTTTGAGAAACACAAAAACATAGAGAAACACGAAATGTTAAATTGAAATAAACTTAACGTAATTTGTTTTTCATTGCAATAGTATGGTAATCTAAATAGATCAAATGTAATAATAGTGTTTATAGAGTAAACTTCCTGAAACGTGGAAGTTATCAGAACTTTATTGATGGGAAAGAGGATTTCTTTTATTTGTGTCATCATAAAGAATGATGACACATTTTTTTTATGAAATAAATAAAAAAAGAATGTTCTGACGCCAGCAGGTCAAGTTACCCGAAGTTGTCAAATTTTCGCAATCAACCTTAAACCTAATGCTTTCGCGATAAAGATGAAAATCTATTAAAGAAATTTGACAGATTGTAGTAGCTTGATGTGCTGGTACCGATGTACGTGTAAAAAGTATCGATCGTTGGAATACTCGATAAAAATAATGACCTATCTCTATTAAGCCGGGTCCGCTGCGCCGTGTTTTCCTGTTTGCAAACAGGATAACATTGTTTGCTAACCGAATAGGGGCGTGGCCTAACAGTTTTGTTCGCAAAAACACAATAACATGTTAGAAAATGGGCGCTGCGGACCCGGCTTTACATTTCAATTATTTTGCCATTGGATTCCTCTCTCTGACTATAAGTTAGAGCGGTTACACACTGCATCCGATCCGAATCCGTGAAAATACGTTCCGAAGTAGTCATAGAACTATTTGTATGGTAGTTTACGCACCAGATCCGACATCCGTCATCCGATTTCTCTCCGTCATCTGTGAGTCTCCAATTGGGAAGAAATATTGACGGACCGAAGTAGCCGTAGTACTGTTTGTTTGAACGATTTCGCATTACCTCGGATTCAAATCGGACGTATTCCAAAGATGGCCCCTGAATTGGATCGGAGATCGGATTAGCGCGTAAGCAATATCCGAATTCGGTTTGAGTTTTTTAGACTCTTTGTTCCGGCGTCGCGTCGTATCCACACGACACGACACGGCACGAGAGTGCGCGCGCGCGCCTCTATACCAAAGACAACTATTCATCGCATCGCGCAGCCCTGCTCTATGCCGCACCGCGTTCAACGACCAAGCAGTTGCCCGTGCGCCTTAGCGAACGTCACTCGCACGCACGGTGTAGCTCACGCATCAGACTCTTAGTTTATCATATTATAAGTACACTATTGTTTCATTATAATTAAATTCATGTAAACCAGTAAAAAACAGTCCATCATTTTATCGAAGCCTACACAGCCTTAACACTCTTGATCAGTATTTTCACGAATTCGAATCGGATACAGTACAAAAAGCAATATCCGAATTCGGTCCGAGTTTTTCATATCCGTATTTTCACGGATCCGGATCGGATGCAGTGCGTAATCGCTCTTAGTTTGTAGGGTTTTTTACCGAAATCAAACAACTTACCACGTAATATTTCCCAATTCAGTTTCGCCTCATACTACCGGTCACGGGGGAGCTGTATTACAGTCGACCCTCTAAGATACGAGCGTGAAGATAACCCTATTCGTGCAACAAACGTTGGAACTTAAACAAAAACTTGTACAAAGGGTAAACACACACACTAGGGGGACTCCAGTATTTTTAGTGTGCAATTGTCGCCGCGGTCACAAGGGAGTTACATGACAGGTTTTTTTGTACTTTTGTTTAAAAATCGACCGTGTAATGTGAAGGGTTTACTGTTTAGGGGTTCGGTAGAAGTGTAGGCGCTTGGAGTTATTGTTTTTTTTTGGTGAAGGACGCAATGAGTAGCTTTAAAGAAAATCCTTACTAAAATTATAAATACGAAAGTAAGTTTGTTTGTTTGTTACCTTTTCACGTCTAAACCACTGAACCGATAATCCTGTAATTTGCATATACGTTGTCAGATGTCAAGAAACGGACACAGGGTAGTTTCATCTCGAAAAAAAGTACTGTTCCCGAGGAAAACAACAATAACGATAATAGATGGCGCCACGTGTCTTTCGAATCATGATCTATACATATAAAAGGAGAAGCTGACTGACTGACTGATCTATCAACGCACAGCCTAAACCGCTGGGGTTAAAAAGTTGAAATTTTGACAGTAGGTTCCTTTTGTAACATAGGCATCCACTAAGAAGGTATTTTACGAAATTCAACCCCTAAGGGAGTTAAATAGGGGATGAAAGTTTGTATGGAAAATCGTCACTTAACGGGTTCAAAATTTCACGCAAGTGAAGCTGCGGGCGAAAGCCAGTTGAATTATATTATTAAAGAAACTTTAGTAGTGTGTTAAGAGTTTTTTTTATTATAAATTAATGCAAGCGAAACCGCGGGCAAAAGCTAATACTCAATAAAAATAAAAACACAGTCACTCCCATCCATCCAAAATTTAAGTGCCGGGCACTTAACGATGTGGCAATCTCAATTCAATTCAATTTCTTTAATGCATTCCATAATGTCAAATACAGGTGGTAGGCTTAAAAGCGATTACGCACTGCATCCGATCCGAATCCGTGAAAATACGGATAAAAAAAACTCGGAGCGAATTCGGATATTGCTTTACGCACTGCATCCGATCCGAACCCGTGAAAATACCGATCTAGAGTAAAAATCTCGGACCGAATTCGGATGTTGCTCACGCACTATTCCGATCTCTCATTCAAATTCAAACAATTCAGGGGCCATCTTTGGCATATCCGTTTGGCGTCTGATTTGAATCCGAGGTAATGCGAAAGCGTTCATACAAACATTACTACGGCTACTTCGGTCCGTCAATATTTCTTCCGAATTGGAGACTCACGGATGACGGATAGAAATCGGATGACGGATGCCGGATGTAGTGCGTAAACTACCATACAAATAGCTCTATGGCTACTTCAGAACGTATTTTCACGGATTCGGATCGGATGCAGAGCGTAATCACTCTTACAGCGGTAAGACTATGGTATCAATTATGGATCCTGTCGGGCACAGCACAGTGTAGTAGAAGAGAGGAAGAGCGCTTATTTGTTTTTTAATAACAATTTAATATTTTATTTATTGTTGTCAGATATGTTAACTGCAATTCGATGTTTTATTTATTTAGAGATAATCTATTTAATTTTATTATTTTTATGAAATACTAGCTGTAATACGTCGCAATGCCACTTAGAGAAAAAAAGTTTTTAGTTTTAAAATCTGTTTATTGAAGTGCTTTTGGATACACTATATTTTTAATTTTTCCGTCGTACACGAATAAGTCAGACGGTTTCCCGACCCGTGAGCAAGCCACATACTGTTGTTCATGTGAGAAGCATGGATTTTCCAAATTTGGTCCACACACTTGTAGCGATTTTGAATTTCCAAAAAAACTTCAAACATGTGTATGACTAAATACGACATTCCTCACCAGAAGACTAAATAAATATTTAATATAAACGGAATTAAATATTTAATTCCGTGCTTCTTACTTCAAAATTACCAAATTATTGACTACTAGCTGTACCGTGCTATGCGTTGCAATGCACTTTTTCCTACTTACCTTCAGAAACAAAATCAAAATAGTAACAAAAAGTTAAAACCGTTTTCATGCATGCGGTAAACAAATGAAGAATATGGACATACTGAGATAATTTCGTTTTTTTTTTAAATATCAAAATTTTCTTTCATAAGAACCTTCTGCTGACAATCACGAAAACAACAAAAAAAAATTGCGGAATCGGTCCAGCCGCTCACGCGTGATGCCGTGACCAAGGGAAATAGGGATTCATTTTTATATACATAGATTTTTATGTACCTATCTCCATCTTTCTCTTTCCAGATCCTTTCTCTATTCCTTCATTTCTCTGTGTGTTATCATTTCTGTCTTTTTCTTCAACTGGTCTGTGCATAGACGGCACATAAAGCTATTACAATCTTTCAAATTTATTTAATAGATTTTCATCTTTATCGCAAAAGCATTAGGTTCAAGGTTGATTGGGAAAATTTGACAGTTTCGGGTAGGTTGACGTGCTGGCGTCTGTACTTTCTTCTTGGTCTACCGGATTTTCTCTTTGCGTCTAATTTACCTTCTATGATGTTTGTTATAAAACTGTCGTGTCGCAGTAAGTGACCAATCATTCAAATTCATTTATTCACATTTAAATAGAGTAGGTAAGTAGGTACAATCGGTGGTTTCACGTGTTACATTATTTGGCTTTAAAATCTATTTAGCCTTAGAAATGCATGTAAAGCATTTTTTTAACAAGAAAAATATAAATCATCATCTGCCTAGCCTTTTCCCAACTATGTTGGGGTCAGCTTCCAGTCGAACCGGATGCAGCTGAATATCAGTATTTTACATGGAGCGACTGCCTATCAGACCTCCACAACCCAGTAACTGGGTAATACGATACTCTTGGTAAGACTGGTTGTCAGACTTTCTGGCTTCTAACCAACAGTAACGACTGTCAAAGATCTACAAATGACAGCCGGGACCAACGGCTTTACGTGCTTTCCGAGGCACGGAGGAAACTCGCTATGGTAAATGGTCACCCATCCACAAACCAACCTCGGCAAGCGTGGCTTAACCCGGAAGATCGGTCTATGCGGCTGTAATTATTTAGCCACGAGCTCCTCAAGAAAAATATAAATATCTACGTTAAATAATGATCTGATATCAATAAATGAGTGGTTACAGAAATTTATTCCTGTAACCACTCATGTATTGAGTAATTTTTTTAAGCTGTAGCTCTTTAATCTGTTTCATCAATTTTGGTAGAGTGAGATCTTGAATGTCTGATTGTAACCTATTATAAATTTTAACACAAATAGCTGAGCATTTTTTTTAAAACACCGCAGTCTTTGGTGCAAATTCTAGCACTAGTCGTTTACCATGCCTTGAATTACGAGGATGGGTATTATCACGTTTCCCCTTCCCTTTTATTTTCCCCTTCTTCTTTCTATATGTTCTAGAATTAGTTTTTTTCCTTTGACTCTACTTAGAATCTCTTCGTTGGTTACTTTTTCTGTCGGATACTCTTTCCATCCGACAACAAAGTCACTTATGCTATGAAATGACGTTTGTCATTTTAAAAATTATAGTGTAGAGTGCGCGCAAGATAAGTCTGCGCGCGGCCGAAATCGGAACTAATCGTGGTCCACCAAAGTGTGTGCCGTTTTATTAATTTTGAATAGAACTACCTGATTGTAGGAATGTATAACGGGAAAAATGTGTTTGGCGATAAAAAAATATAAGCTTTAAAAGCGGTAATTATAACTTTTGCGATGATTGCAACGTTGAGGACGCCCTCAGTCGCGCGCAGAGTTATATTGCGCGCACTCTACCCATCCAATGCATTCACTTTTCTTGCAAGGGAGTTGTCTTGTCTTTGCTGTCGCGCAGTCGGGTGAAATCAATAATGAAGCACTTATAAATAAGTAAAATTTCAACGGTGGGCGTAGTGCGAGAACTAAATAACTGACAAATTCAAAGTTCCGAGAAAATCGCGTTTTACTAGTTTTTTTAAATTAATTTTCAGAACTTTACTTGTAATAACAATTTATGCGTCGCTATTTTTTATGTATCTTTATCATTTTCATCTTTTAGGATAATTTTCCAATCGCTAACTGTTATCGTGAGTAAGAAAAAAAAAATAACAAGTTATCCAATTTTCCCTCTACATAACTTTCCAAACATTATGTAATTAACTTTTTCTTGTCAGTTGTTTACTTCTCCCACGTATGAAATCACTCAACTCTCAACTCACAACAAAACATTCAACTCTCTTAAAACGTCAATTAAGTACCCATCTTAACTTCTGCCTAAACTTTATTGACATGTCGTACTGCCAAATTCAAATATGATACTTACTTTGATCAATTGTTTCGTTACTCAAGTAAAGATAAATTAGAGTTATTCATTTATTCTCGAGTTATTTATTTTTGCTTCTTCTATTTAACGTGAATATAACGATATTCATTTTTCCACCTGGGTTCATTAAATTAAGATATTGTTTTATTGACTTAAGATATTTAAACGTGTGTAAGACTAAAGGGTGCGGGATTTTTTGGGCTACGAGAAGATGTAAAAAAGTCAATTTCGCCAAAAGTGTTAGTTATTTAGTTCTCGCTCTACGCCGACTATATTAATGATTATAAATGAATATTCTAATTTTGGTGTTTGAGTGTTAGCGTTATTCCCGTACATGCTGTCTAGGCAAACAAAATCAAAATTGAATACAATATGGTACAGCAGAAGGCGTTTAACAAGCCAACTCCACCTACTGCATACTAAATTACTAATGCTGCATATTATATTTGTGCAACAGAGCAAGAACTACAGACAAACATTGCCGTCCTTGTCGCGCAGAACAGACATTCAAAGGTTTTCTTTAAACTGTTTACTTGAGACAGGATAATGATAGGCAAAGATTGTGAACTATCAGTTGTTGGAAAGTTGTCTATAAAGTTTATGTCAATGATGACCTAGTATGTATCGTGAGTTTACAGAGCGCACTTATACAGCTCTATGTTGCCGTCCGATTTCCGAAAGGCCGTTATGTGACTAAACAATTAATTTTGAGTTATGAGCAGTGATCGGATAATCGGGCGTTTATATACCTAAACTTCTTCCCACGAAAGAATAATATGGACATTCCTGTCTGAATAAATAGGTAATCCCGGGTTTCCGGGATTGAACAATTTTGTAAAAACAACTATAACAAACTTAATGAAATTATGGCAATGGTTATTTTGATTTAGGGCCGATTTTTCAATCGTCGGATAAATTTTATCCAACGAATAAATATGACGGTTTGATAGATTTTCTATACAAAAGCTGTCAAAACTTCAAACTTATTCCCCAGATAAAAGTTATCTGACGATTGAAAAATCAGCCCTTAGTATCTTTATTTTATTCAAAACAAATGGAATATCAATAAAATTGATAATTTGCAAGTAGTGGAAATTGATTTATACTAACAGATTAGTGATCGAATCGAATAATTTATTGTATTTCATACGAACAGAAGACTAAAAAATTTTTTTTTCTTATTTTTCATTTTCACAACAAGTTCTTACTATATTTTGCATGCAGGTAACATTTTTAGCAATCTCAGGAATTTCAAACGATTCCAGGATCCGGGATTCTGAAAGGCATGTCCGTTTTATTCTTTCGTGGGAATAAAAGTGAAGTTTAGGTATATTAGCGTCCGATTATCCGATCACTGGTTATGAGCAAAAACGAGGAAAATTTTGTACCTCGAAATTTTGTACCTAGAAATTTTGTACCACGAAATTTTGAAGACATGGAGAAGGCTAAATCGAATAACAAAATGGTTGCTAAACGCAATCGAACCACAACCGTCAGTCAGTTTTTATTTACGAAAACTGTCAAAATGATTGGTTTTGTTTTTTGCGTCAAACAATTTGACAGCTTTTGAAATTGAAAACTGTCTGAATGAACGGTTCGGCCTTGGTTCGGTTGTGATTAATCAAGATTATCAAACAAAATCAAAATAGTAACAAAAAGTTAAAACCATTTTCATGCATGCGGTAAACAAATGAAGAATATGGACATACTCAGATAATTTCGTTTTTTTTTAAATATCAAAGTTTTCTTTCATAAGAACGATCTCCTGACAATTAGGAACACAACAAAAAAAAAATTGCGAAATCGGTCCAGTCGCTCACGCGTAATGCCGTGACCAAGGGAAATAGGGATTGATTTTTAAGTATATACTTATACATAGATGCTGTCATTGTGTCCTAGGCTGAACAAATTTTCTTTCTTTCTTTCCTTTTTCCAATAAATCCGAGACGCCAACCTAAACCTTATGGTTTATGTTGGCGTCCTGGATATTATTATTTCGGAAACTAGGAATGCTAGCTTATTCAAATAAAAAATATTATACAGACTATTTAAGATGTTCATTAATTTTATTTGAGTAGTATTAAGTAGTCTATAAAACACTTTTTATTTGAATAAGCTGGCATTCTTAAGGTAAGGATACACGGCGACACTTTACACTGGACACTCTGTGTCGACACCGAATGTCGTAGTCACCGTTATACTGAGTTGCGCTTGAGTTCGGATTAAATTTCAGTGTCGCGATTACCTTGTGTCAAGTGTCACCGTGTATGCGGACCTTAAGTTTCCGAAATATTAAGGTTTATGTTGGTGAACCGGATTCATTGCTACCGAGCGTACATTTTTATTCTAATTTAAAAATTATGTTTTTATTCTGGATAGAATATAAATCTAAACTACCTAATAACTAACTATATGTATCTAAAAATATACGGTACAGAAATTTCCTATAATTGAGCGAGCGTTATTGGTTAAAATTAAGAGTAGCCACAGATATTAGACTAGCTTTTCATAGAAGACGTAGCTATGCGTTAGTAGCACAGTTAAAATAACTTACGAGTATTTTTATATGCCCAGCATTCTAATTATGCAACTCGCTCGTAATCGCTATGGCTTTGATTTTGACAGGTCAACAATTTACATAGCAACGTGTGCATTAACTATCCGACTTCTCCACAAGTATGTACCACGTAATGAATATTGTTTTTGATACATCAACTGTCACGATTGATGTTGGTTACGTTACACAATTGCACTGCAGTTTGGCAATAAAAAATGCTACGATTGGTAAGCAGAACGGTTCGATATTGACGACCATCAGTCAATCAACCCAGCCTATAAGGCACTTGTCCCAACGCCAACGATGAGCGAGAAGCGAGTAGAGCTAGAAGCTAGAAACGTGTTGGCGAGCAGCGAGAAGCGAGTGTGTAGTTCCGATAGTTTTGTCGCTGAGATATAAGCGAGTGTGGGAGTGCGACGGGCGATTACTCGCACCACTCGCAAATGATCGCTGGTTGGTCTCCCAGCGTGAGTTCTGACCGCCAAGCGAGTAACGCTGAGAGAGTATTATCTTTGATAGCTCTTGTCGCTCAGCGACAAACTAGTGGAGCGAGTCCTCGCCGGCAGTGTGAACAGTCAGCGATTAACTATTAATACATGCATCTCTTTTGTTTACATGGAATGTATATCTATTGTACGTTTCTTGAGCGAGGAAATAGCCGATAGTTAGTCGCTTCCTCGCCGGCGGTGAGACAATGCCTAATACTCGTAGTCCACTGCTGGACAAAGCCCTCTTCCATATTCCCTTTAAAGAATTCCCAAATTGATAATCCCACCAAACTTATTTCAAAGCTACATAGGTAGGTACCGCACCGATGCATTTCAAACAGGTCCACTTAGACTTCTGCCTACCCATTTCCGGAAACCATATACCACAACACGTAAACCCAACCACGACGGACCAGTCAAAACACAATTCAATAGTAATCCTACTCGTACTGTATTTGAAACATTGTTACGCGAAATTGAATCATATGGTCATAGCAATAAAGGTTGCTGACTGATGTTTTACATGGGATGTCAAAGGAAATTCATCTTTATTTCGGTGGGATAAGAGCGTGGTGTGTAAAAGCCATCAAATTGTATGGCGTTTTATGAACCGATGGGGGAGTGATGCGGTTCGATGTGGCTATGAAGTTTGCTAATAAAGTTTAGGATTAGTAGGTAAGTAGTATATTTCTTTGAAATCATAAGGCAATGATTATTTTCAAACCGAAAATTCATAAAAAAAAAAAACTCAATAATAGAACGAGAGTCCTCCCGCTTAAACATCTTATATTATTATAGACTTACGATATCACTACATAGTATAAAACAAAGTCGCTTCCCGCTGTCTGTCCCTATGTATGCTTAGATCTTTAAAACTACGCAACGGATTTTGATGCGGTTTTTTTTATAGATAGAGTGATTCAAGAGGAAGGTTTTTATGTATTGTCATTGCGCCCGTGCGAAGTCGGGACGGGTCGCTAGTTTATAATATGAAATAACTTTTTTATAGGTACAACATTTCACTAATACAGATAGAAATGTATACTTTATTAAAAAGAAGTAAAACAAGGAATACACATAATTAAGAACAGTATCGATGGTGGTATTATCGCTTAAAAAACATTTCTTGGAAAGAATTGTTAACTAAACTGTAAAGGGCCGTTTGCAGCGTACAAATATAATTACGTAATCTAATAAAAATCGGGAATGAACTAAATAACTAAGGTCCAACTCTACCAACGCCTGATAACGTTTAGCCATGGAACAAATCGTCATTTTGACAGATTTTCTGTACAGGGTGTAAACGAATTCGTGTAATTCCTTCAAACCGCGTGATCTACTGGTGATACTGATTGACCCTGCATAGGATTTTTTTCAGAATCCCCAAAAAAAAGTTTTCAAATATTTAACCATGGTATTCTGTATCTGAGTAATTTTAGCGTCGCAAGTTAACTGACTGTGTGGAGCGATATCGCGCTAGTCTTGCCCGTCAGTTGTATCGCCATGCCTTCCATTCATTTATGCATGGCATCGAAATTTTCTATCACATACAAATTTAATTTGGGAAAAAAAGTTTTTTTTCATTTTTAATTAATCTAAATCCCGTGCGGCGTTAATCTATACCATTAATAGATCATGTGGTTTGAGGGAATTACACGAATTCGTTTACAGCCTGTATAAAACCTGTCAAAACTTCAGACTTATTTCTTAAATAAAAGTTATCCGACGTTGGTAAAATCGGCCCTAAGTAACTTAGCTTGTACTTGTGAACTATAATTATTGACAAATAGACAAATAGAACTTCAAAAGTATAAGTTATAGCGTTTACTATTATAGACAAATCCTAAGAGCTCTTACACACGAGCGGCATGTTCCCAACGGCAGAGGTAACTGCAGCCGTCGACGCGCGTCGGCGGCAACCGTCGACACGTTGACGGCAGCAGTCGACCTATAGCGACACTTGCAGTTGTTGCCGCTGCCGCTGATCTTCGAAGTTGAAATGTCGACGGCTGCCGTCGACGCGCGTCGACGGCTGCAGTTACCTCTGCCGTTGGGAACATGCCGCTCGTGTGTAAGCGCTCTTAACCTTATATTACACTACTAGAGGTCTCCCGCGGCTTCACCTGCGAGGAGGTCATTTATCGCGTGTTCCGAGTTTTTTCGGTGTAAAAGTAGCCTATGCCCCTTCTCCAAGGTCTAATCTATCGTATTTTGTGGTTTTCGGGACAAAATTAGCCTTCCTCGGTTTCCAGACTAACTCTGTACCAAGATTCATCAAAATAGGTTCAGCGGTTTAGGCGTGAAAGCGTAACAGACAGACAGTCAGAGTTACTTTCGCATTTTTTCGGGGTAAAAGTAGCCTATGTCCTTCTTCGGGTTTCAGACTATCTCTGTACCAAGTTTCATCAATATCGATTCAGCGGATTAGGCGCGAAAGCGTAACAGACAGACAGAGTTACTTTCGCATTTATAATATTAGTAAGGTCTAATCTATCTCAGTAGGTACCAAAGAACAATGACCACTCGGCTAACAGGCTTGGACTAGTGAAATCTAATAACACGTAACTTGATGAAAGATATGTCGTTTCATTTGCCTATAAATATAACTAAGTACGGCCTTCAATATATTTTTAAAAGGTGGGAGAATCAAGTAAAAATTAAATATGTTTTTGAGGTTATGTTTATAATATTATTAATCTATAGCATTTATGTTTTCAACTCTATCACAAGAAGAGTGCACGCCAGATAAATCTGCGCGTGGCTACCGTCCAAAGATAGTAGTCTAGGGTCGTCGCTCCGAAACTACAACAACACGGTCAGCGCAGAAAAACGTTTTTTTTATTTATCGAAACTAGGGTGTGACGTAATCGATCGATTTATGACAGGGTCGATTTTTAGATGTAAAATCATTATTTTTTTTTATTAATTCATAGCTTTTTTAAAACAATTTACCACGAAGTAACATCAAATTCTATTAGTAGCTAAGCTTAGTATAGTAATTAACGTGAGTTTATACAGTTGACATTGCCTGGAATTTAATTACGATTAAGAAATAAAATCACCATAGACTTTAGAAAAAGTATGGACTTCTCTAGTAACGTAAGTTATTACGGACGCGTTCGAAGTAAGATATTTTATACTGCGTTCTGAAAAATAAAATAGTATTTTAAAAAGAACATTAACTATATTTCCCCAGCTTTTAAAAATAAACGAATATATCCAATAAATTACACTAACAATGCACTACATATTGGTGACAGTTTCATCTCGGTAACAATTTCTGTTTTTTCCTAGTCCAAAGTGACCATTGTTCTTTAATCAAAATCGGTTTTGCGGTTTAGGAAGCATAACAGACAGAGTTACTTTCGCATTTATAATATTAATAGAAGTCGCTCGCAGCTGCACCCACGTGGATGTCATTTATCGCGTATTTTGTATTTTTCGGGCTATTATAATTCAATCGTGATTCGAAAGACACGTGGCTCCATATATTATCGTAAGCACGTTATTGTTGTTTTCCTCGGGAACAGTACTTTTTTTCGGGATGAGAGGTCTCCTATATCCGTTTCTGGACACCTGACAACGTATACGCAAAATTTCAGGATGATCGGTTGAGTGGTTTAGGCGTGAAAGGTAACAAACAAACTCACTTTCGCATTTATAATATTAGGTAGGACAACAACAAACTTTTTTAATATACCCAGTATCAATTAACATAGTCACAAATCGCCATCGCGGCTACCGTCCCTCCGCCCATTTCATAGCCACCCCCTCGGACAAATTTGGCCACTTGTCCAAATCATAAATGTAGCGACACAAATCACTATTAAAGGAATATAATTTATTTAATATCCACTTGCAATCGGATCAGAGTGAGGGGGAAACTGTCGATAAATAAAAATAATTTAACTATTATTTGTCGACATAAAAATAATTATATTATAATTTGTCAACGGACGTGTACATTTTATCGTTCAACAAAAAATGGATGGGAATTGATAAAATAATTCAAATTAAGAGTTTTGTGATCTAACAAGCTATGTACTGAATGAACCCAACTGAAAACAAGGTGTCTATTACATTTTCACTTGAAGCAATTGCCATGTGGCTTTTACGAATCAATTATTAGGGGATGATAATAGTTTAAGGACTAGTCCTCGGACTTCTGGGCTTTGGACCGGGCAGGCGCATACTAACGAAAAAATGGTCACTTAAACTCAATCAACATTGATTACGGGGCAGTTAGACCAATATCTGCATGACATTCATTTAGTCGCAAGTCGATACATAGTTACCAAATTATAACCAGGTAACCACAGTATCGATTTAGATAATTTTATGTCTGTAATCGCAAAAAGAAACATAATTTAGCTAACAACACATATGAAAAGGCTCTTAGTTCAAAATAGTATCATGGACAACATTATACAAAAGTTTAAAGATAAAGAATGATTAAAATGGCGGACAAATGTTGTTTATGTAGTAAAAATAATTCATGCCACTAACACTACGTTTGCAAACTTTGGTTTGTCCGATAATAACATAAAAGAAGCCATTCCATGCTAATTACACATACATTATGGAAGGAAATCTAGGCCATACGGGGGAGTAACGACCTAACTTACTTCAGTAGGCCAACTTTTTATAGAACTGTAATTGGCATGACCCCATACCACGTATTGCATGTCGGTAAATTTAAATAAATCGACCAAGAGGATGTTATTAATTTGTTTAATTTAGCAAAATCAGTATTCGTTATTTTATATGGCTATTAGCTTCTGTCACTTTGGTGTGTCTTAGAATTAAATAACATAGTTCTTGGGGTGTGAAGAGGAAGCGTAAAAAAATCTAGCTTTTCCAAGCCCGTCACTTACTAATGCGGCTTAGACCACAGATAGTGACTATCCAATTGGCAGCATTTTAATCACATACATAAAAACATGGTATCTTATAATAAATTTGGGAGATGTCATCGGTTGAATGCGAAAGTTTAAGTAAGTATAGCAGTAGGTATATATGTTACGCTCAAAGACTGAAAACGCTCATTGAGCGAAAAAACAGCTCAAAACGCGTTGTGGTCACTGTAAAATATCCACATCGCGAAATTCATGTCATGGCTCTTATGAAAACACTCACGACGCGTTGTAGCAATCACACAAAGACCACATAGCGAAATTCGTGTCGTGGCTATCATGCTATACGACCACAACGCGTTGAAGCAATTTTCGCTCAATGAGCGTTTTTGGTCTTTGAGCGTAACATATACACGTGTGATAATTAAAACGACACATCTATCTATATTGCAATCAAATCCAATTGTTTATTTTATCGCTTCACACACGTCCGCTACTATCCGCTAGATTGAGACAACGATAAAATTCATTTGTTCATTATAGCGTCAAACGGTTTAAATTAGCATATATGGAGCAAGTAGAGGCTTGTGCATAAACAAAACTTACGATCGGGTATGCAGAAACAATATTCCGATTCCGACATAAGGTAGAATTGCCACGTGCCGCAATTGTTACACGCCCCGAAGCCTTTTCCCCATTCATGGACTTTTTGATACATGCGAGCCGGTCACGAATATTGCGCTGACCTTTTTGGAGTCATCACAACCTGACCTACTTGAAAAACAATAAGTTTTTGATGGGATTTGTTGAAATGGAACCGACTGTTATTAGGTACTTCAATAGGTCGGAGAAAGTAAGTTAAGCCTTTTTTCTGTAATATGTTTGAGTTCAATAATTTTGTTTTGGAATGAAATTAATCACATTCTTATTTTTATTTGTCTGTTAACTACGAAAGAAGAGAAGACAAATTAAGGTGTGCAGATTTAAGGGGCTAACGCTCAGGTCAAATTATTTGCGATATTAAGCAATATTTTCGTAGTGAAGCCTTGAATAATATGTATAGAAAATCGATCGTTAAACATAAAAAACCTCTCTGTGACCCAGAAAGCAAAATAAAATTCATTCGTCAAGTAAACAGACAAGAAGACTGAACTACGACATATTTTACAACGGGTCATTCTAGCAACTTTAAACTTCTATTGCAATCATGTACGTATAAATTTTACTGATATAGATAAAATAATTAAAAATTTATCGATACCTACCTAATAAAACGTGCATATCCCATCACTTCACAATGACATACGTGTGTCCCTACGCGGTGTATCAAAAACGAGGGGCGCCCTCGTTCCAAGTTCGAATTATAGTCATATTGCACCTGTGAATCTAATGTGGTAAGGATTAATTAACGTTCTCAAATTATGAATTGAGGCCGTCAGCGCAAAAGTGGCCTTAAGCCACATTGTTTCGTATATGAGCTATGTGCGGTAAATTATATCAAACATGCTAATTTTAATTCAAAAATGATATGTCTAGTTTGACATAATAAGTTTTATCTATTTTTTTATTAGCATGTTTGATATTATTTACCGCACATATTTCTTAGGCCGGGCGTTCATTGTGATTTTTGTAACGGTGACTTTTTGTTACCAAGTCGAATTCTATGAAAATATATTTTTGTCACCGTAATGTCACGTCACTATAGTGAGCGCACTCCCATTTAACAGCATAGCATTCGACTTGGGTAACAAAAAGTCACCGTGACAAAAAATCTTAATCAGCGGCGGGCCTTATACGAAACAATTTGGCTTACGACACTTTTGCACTGAAGGTCTCAATTTTATTAAAGAGTTAATAATGGGTGGAGATTTTGTACCTTCTATTTAATAAAATGAAGTATTTTTTTCCTTTTTGTAACATATATTATTATGTATTTAAAAACATAATCCCTACTAAAACTATCAATGCGAAAGTAACTCTGTCTGTCTGTGACACTGTCACGCCTAAACCGCTGAACCGATTTTGATGAAACTTGTTACAGAGGTAGTCTGGAACCTGGAGAAGGACATAGGCTACTTTTATCCCATAAATACGGAATACGCGGTAAACGAAATACACGCGGGCGAGGCCGCGGGCGAGGCCGCGAGCAACCTCTAGTGTAATATATCAATGAAGATTGGCTTGTTTCACACTTACCACAACTACACCAGAACCACAACCACACCGCAACAACAACACGTGGGCGGGCACTAACTTGTATGAAAATTAATAGTCACATGGACCACATTTTGTCACCAAAGCTGCAGCGACACGTAACCAATGTTTGAATACTTTTTGTCGCTGCGTACGCTGGTACGTCTAAATTCTCCCTTAAGGTCACAGCTCATTAGAGCCACCCGGCACCCGACCCGCATCGCCTCGTCGCTCGGCGTCCACTCGTTGTCAGCAGGTGGTTCACGGGTAGACACCGCGTTATCACCAGTAAACGTCGCGTGGTCAACCAGAGCAGTCGTCGGAGGAGTCCACTCTAAGGCAGCACGCGGTTCACTCGAGACTTGTGCGTTGGCAATGTGCAGCAACGCAAGACAAGCATGGGAGCAGTGAGTTGTCACCGAGTGGTTAACTCGTCGTCCGCGCGTGGACGGAATACGCCCGAGGCGATTCGGTGACGCTACGAAGTTGATGTAGTTAGCGCACATCCATACAAGTTTATATAAAGAATGCTAACCTCACGAGGCGAGGCAATGCGGGTCGGATGCCGGGTGGCTCTAATGAGTTGTGACGTTTAGTCCACTACGCTGATGTCGTGCGGGTAGGCAAATTGCAATCGGGAGAAAAATAAAATATGTAAGAGAGTCCTTCCTCTCAGTTGTGCTGGTTTCCTCATGATGTTTTCCTTCACCGTTAACGCAAGTGACAGTCAAATTCTCATTCACACTCCAACAACTTCCCACAAACCTTCGTCACCGACTGTCTTCGTCTTAGGCCTGGCTTGCAGTTGTTGGCTGTAAGTTGGTATTGAAGCCAATGTGTAGTGCAGTAGTTGGATAGGAATGTTGGAACGTATAGTGCAAAGTTGCCCATTCAATCTTGGATCCAAGGTTGGACTAAATGTTGAGCCAATGTGCGGCCACAGTTATTATCCTTCTGAATTTATTCTCTTTGACATGCAAAATCAATTTGTCATCGTTGTGTTGTTTCGTCTGTCGTTTTAATAACAACTGCTATCATTTAAATTGTTAGCTGACTAGGGCCTCATTTATGCGGGGCGTTGCGCGTCGCGTTGTGCGGCGCGGCCCGCACTGAATTCAAACATATGGCGTTGTATAAGAGCATTTACGGAGAAGCGATTTTACACGCGTTTGCTTGAAATGCAGGCGGAGCCCGCGGATGGCATCGCCGCGTCGCACGCGACGTTTATCGCGGCGGCGCACGCAGATTTGCGACCAGCTATTCCTGCAATTCTCTGTCCAGTGTAAAACGTAGCGTCAACAGCGGCGGGGCCCGCGGCGTCGCACGCGCCGCATCTTCGTAAACAACATCGTACATTGTCAATTATGTTTGTGTTTGCGCGTGTGATGATGCGGGCCGCTGCACTCGCCGCCGCGCCTTAAACAGAAAAATCGTACGACGCGCCGCGCGACTCCCCGCGTCTCCGTAAATGAGGCCTAGGTTTTAGTCAGCGAAAAGGTGTAATTGATCAGCGAAAGCGATGCATGAACAGCGTCAAATTTTTGACGATAACACATACGGGCGTCATGGCCATACGTGGCCTGCTTTAAGTGGCCGGCCACGAACCGCTGCGGACTAACTTTTCCATGCATTTCCCAGAGCCGCACACGAAATCGAAATGTAGACTGAATGATAGCCTTTTTTATGATGATAATGACATTCTTTTTTTATTTACAACCAATTTACACGAACAATATTTACATAATTACAGATAAAAAGTATACAAGGTTAGTCGGAAAGGGGGTACTAATCCGAAAGGGTGTTAAAGTACCCATGATAATGAATAACTTTTGTTCTACCACTTTCTCCAAAAGTCGATAATTTAAGAGAAATAGATGTACAAAGATCTCAAAAAAAAAACGCTAAAATCTATCTATCCCTATTCATGATCAGCTGTGCTTACATTTTTGGTCATATTTGGGGTTATGAATCAGAAGCATCATTTTCTGAATTCGTAACTAAAGCAGGGATGAAGAATTTTTGAAAAAACTAAAATGAAAATCATTTTGCAGGGAAATAAAAAGAAATTTGAACACTTGCTTTAATCTCAACCGCCCAAGTGTACCGAATACGGTACGGCCGCCATTGTTTATCTATTGTGTCTATAATTACAGTACTGCACAGGTTAAAACCGTAATCAGTGATACTATATGTGGCCCGCGGATTACTACCCCCTTTTCCGACTAACCTTGTATACAAATATAGAAAAATATATCCTATTAAAACTACAAACTAAAATAGGGCATCAAAATATTCCTCCGCATCGCGTGCCCAAAAGGCTGGCAGCATTATCACGTTGTGTAGCAATCCTTTGACCAAAGTAGAGACCAGGGGCCCAATTCTCCTAAAAGAAATCTTGATAAATCACAACCGAACCAAGGCCGAACCGTTCATTCAGACAGTTCTCAATTTCAAATGCTATCAAATTGTTTGACACAAAAAACAAAATCAATCATTTTGAAAGTTTTCGAAAACAAAAACTGACTGACGGTTATGGTTCAATTGCGTTTGGCAACAATTTATTTTAGGAGAATTAGGCCACAGCCTTCGGGTCACGGGAGGTGTCGACCAGCCTATCTTGGTCATTTTATTAAATATTTTATTGTTTTTTTTCACTGTTGCTCATTAATTCTCTAATGGTTTCGCGATTTCTGACAAAAAAAATAATAGTTAAATACAATACTCACCTAAAAATCAACCCGCAACTAAACATACTATATAGTACTCAAGGCAAAAAGAAAAGACAGTAAAACAAAAAAATATATCGTGCAGCTACATTGCAGTAACGTGCGGAGCCCTAATTGTGACTTACTGCGCCCTGGGGACACGCCAGACATGAACCCGCGACTGCGCGTAATAGATAGTGCACTTTTTACTTTTATTCCAGTTCCATTTCGAATTTCTTATAGGATTCGAGGTGGTATTATTTGGTTGGTGAATAGTATTTGATAGAAATTGTACTTAATTTTTTTTTTTTTTTTTTTCTTTCTTCATTCACAGACAACGAAAAAATACATGCGCATATGTTTTGTTGTTCGATTATTCGACGATGCCTCGAACAATTGAAATTGTTGAATGTCTATTTAAATTAATATCTATCACATGAACTCAGGTCTAAGATAACAAATTGTTTCAAACTATTGTATGCCTAACATGATGGAGCAATGCGAACGCACACCAAAATAACTCAACATCAACTCTGTAACCACTGTCTCACAATAAAGATCTTTGACTTTGACTTTTAAATAGGTCGTTCTGAATTATTATTATTTTTTAAATAAGTCGTTCCGATTTATTATTATTTTTTAAATAAGTCGTTCCGATTTTTTTTTAAATAAGTCGTTCCGAATTATTATTATTTTTTCTTTTTTTTTTACTTATTTTTGTTTTTATTTTAATCTATTAATGATGTAGATTAACGGGTTTAAGGGAACACCCTCTGTTATTTTACAATATTAGAACATTTAAGTTTGTGTCTTGTCTACATCGGCCATTACCGGTAAAGAAAATATAAAATCCTTGGTAATGTTCAATACAAAGTGCTCTTTTAATTTTTATATTATTTCTACTTTGATTTTCCTGTAATAGTTGAGAAAGAAAGGCTGCGGTACTGCATTAAAAGAACCAGTTTCTAATTAAATTAATATTTTATTTTAATAGCTTTCATAGTTGGTGAGGATAATTATTTCTTATACAGGGTCGTAAATAGTAGTCCAACGTTAAGGGGTCGACACACCGAGTATTCAGCTATCATATACCACAATTTGAACCATATTTTACCATAGGTCCCAGTTTATTTTCTTTTTCTTTTTTAAATTATCTCCTCGTTTTACTAATTTAGTTGTAATTTCAACCCAATAAAATATTTTCCTAATTTGTTTTTTGTATATAGCTGCTGAATACATGTGCTATAAATTATAAATAAATATGCAAGTAATTTTTAATTTTTTGTAAAAAAAATCGAAAATATTAAAAAAAGCGTTTTATTCGGAGACCTGAATATATCGCGTATCGATTCCTTAACGTTGGACCACTATTTACGACACAACCCTGTATACTAGCGACCCGCCCCGGCATCGCTCGGCTGGAAGAAATAACCTAAATTAAGATGAAAACTGCATCAAAATCAATTGACTAGTTTAAAAGAAATAAGCGGACAAACAGACATGCGAAAAGCAAACTCAATTAATACTATTCAGAGATTAAATCACACAAATTATTCTAATAATATTAACCATCTAAATGTAAACTAACACTTTGTTCTTTCATGTCTACGATGATTACATTATTTTTTACGTAGGTTTCAAGCCTTTAATAACAATAAATAAATAAATAAATATTTTGGGACATTATTACACAGCACCATCTAGTCCCAAACTAAGCAGAGCTTATACTATGGGTACTAGACAATGGATCTAATACTTATATACTTTTTTTTGTTGTAAATACATACTTATAATACATAAGAAACACCCAGACCAACACAAACACTCATGTTCATCACATAAATATTTGTGTTGTGTGGGAATCGAACCCACGACCTCGTGATCAGCAGTCAGACACTCGAACCACTAGACCACAGACGTCGTCACAATCGCTGTTAGTTTCAAAGAAATATAAAAAAAAAGTGTTTTGGGTACAGAGGAGGTTGAAAATTGTTTAGGTACTTATATCAACATACTCATTCATTTATTAATAAATCGTATGCTTTCATTTTTCAATACTATACAATAACATTTGATTAGACGACTAACAAAAGAAGTTCCATCATAAAAATCAAAGCAACAAACCCAACAGGGGAACGCAGCGAAATATTTATAGCATGCGCATATGCGACGACTACACGACAAACATTCATTTTGGCAACAATGCCGGTCAACAACTTAAGCATATTGGCTGAACACTCACTCCCAATCAACGTCACAACACTCGCCCCCATCTATAAAAAAACAAGTGTTTGCTCTCATAAAGAATGAGTGCAAATCTGCACAATGATTGTTTATGTTTCCATATCGTCCCGAGCACCATTGTTGCGAGGAGCACCCTCCTTTTATTTACAATTAAACGTACGATTTAACATGAATGCAGAAGTTAATACGGCGGACGAGTATAATGGCGACGACGCCCCTCATAATCCTCTTAATCACTGAAATATTGACAGGGAACTAACGAGTGTTTCTGTCCACAGATGGGCCATCATGGCATGGAAGGGCTCGACATGCTAGATCCACTGACTTCGTCGTCAATGACCACCTTAGCACCGATGGGTGAAGCGGCGCCCCCACACCATCAACTGCATGGCTACGGAGCCATGAACCACGTCATGAACCACCACCACCACCATGCTGGGGGGCTCACCCACGCCCCACCAGCACACCTTGGACACCCGGGAACAGCACTCCACCCCGACACCGACACAGATCCCCGTGAACTCGAAGCTTTTGCTGAAAGATTCAAACAGCGAAGAATTAAACTAGGCGTCACTCAAGCAGATGTAGGCAAAGCACTTGCGAACCTAAAACTTCCAGGAGTAGGTGCCCTCTCACAGAGCACCATCTGCCGCTTTGAGAGCCTCACACTAAGTCACAATAACATGATAGCGCTGAAGCCGATTCTCCAGGCGTGGCTCGAGGAGGCAGAAGCGCAGGCAAAGAACAAAAGACGAGATCCTGACGCGCCGAGTGTGCTTCCAGCTGGTGAAAAAAAACGCAAGAGAACTTCCATCGCGGCGCCAGAGAAGAGAAGTCTGGAGGCGTACTTCGCGGTGCAGCCGCGACCATCCGGGGAGAAGATAACGGCAATCGCAGAGAAGCTGGACCTGAAGAAGAATGTGGTGAGAGTGTGGTTTTGCAATCAGCGGCAGAAACAGAAGCGTATGAAATTTGCGGCGCAGCACTGACCGGCGGGCGGCGGCGCGGCTCTGCTGTACCCCGGTCCCGGGTACGGCTACTGAGCACCGCCGCTCCGGCGCGCCACGCCCCGGCACGCCCCAACTAAACCCCTCACACAGCAATAAGGATCTCATTCCGATCTCATTCTTAAACTCCCTTCGAGTCAAGCAACTTAGTCTTTAGTGTAGATATTATACCGTTCTTGAGTTTGTCTATACACGTTCTAGGGATTCTTATATATTTTTCGAGACACAGGGTATATAATAATCGATTATATACATATCATAACAGTGAGTAGATGTCGCTTCAATGGTTCAGTTCGTGCGCGCCGTCTTTTCAATGTTTTCGGAGCATCGAATATGTACATGAATAAAAAAATGAAATTCAGGATTTTTAAGAGAATGTGCCTTGCAAATAATCAATATTCTGTGTTTTAATGTTAGTAACTTCATTGCTGCGAGTCGCAGGAGTCGTACCAGACAGCCGGATGTCCGGTGTCCGGTCGTACACACGGTATGATGTGACGTGCTCGGAACGGACGGGTAGCATACGAGACAGAGGCATCCTTTTAAAATGTAGAATTACGTATTCATTTTCCTGACTTTGCTCATTATTTAGAAGTGAACATCGTTCTCGCATTTGTTACCCGTCTGTGATATGTGCGCAGTCTAATGTTTAAATTATATTTAATGATAAATTTATTAGGCGTTTTGTTCCCATTATATTGATACTGTACAAAATAATTGTAAGAAATTATAGTTTCGAGCCTAATTTGTAGATAATATTCGGTAGGATTTTGTACTATATTATATTAATTTGTTTTATTTAATTGTCGTTTGTTCATTTTGTATGATTATTAAAATTTTCACGAAATGGCACAATTTCTAGTCTAAGAGGTTATTAGTGACATTTAGCCAAAATAGTATTAACAATTCATTTGTAAATAAATCACATTTCGATTAACAAGTAGGCGTTAGTTTAAATACACATAGTTACTAAAAACGAAAGGAATTAGTACAACGCGGTTGGATTCATGCACATCTTATAGAATATTTGGTTTTTCTGTAACTTTTGTAATGACCTAGATAAATTAGGAAAGGCGATGTAACAAAAATCAATCGATGCCAAAATCTTAATTTGAAACGTCAATAAATTCTAAATTTAAATGCGGCCAAACTATTGACGAAATGAAATTGAATTAAAACTAATTTGTAATTAGTTTTGGTTCTTTACTGCATGAATCCAAAATGGTGTTATGCACCACGGCTTAAGTAATAGAAAACCCGAAAAAAAATACATAAAAATTTGCGATTATTATTTATAAATAATATTTTTAAAAGATATTTTGTAAATATAGATTTAATAAAAAGACTTAAGTAATGAAACGTGCAATCTAGACCTCGGTAATTATAAAAATAACTGATAGGAATTTATGGGATCTACTACAGACAAGAAAACACACGTTATTCTTTATAAACAATCTAGTGATAGTTTTATTTATATTAAACTTTATTGTATTGTTTTCCAAAGACTTAATTTTATAATTTATTGATGTTAAATAATTTTTAATATTTAATTTTTATTCCAATGTACAATTTTACCAAACTTTTAAGTATAATTAAGAAAATATGACCGAAAATGTACCTTTTTTTGTTGAAATATAGTACTTACTGGTATTTTGAAATATTGTACAATACCTTACGTCACTACTTACCCTAATATGAACTAAGATACGTGATATTACAGCGTTAAATATTAGAAATAACTATGCATTTATTATTTGTGAATTATGTTTTTACTTTAGCATAGGTAAAATTGGATTAATAAACTCTGAATATGGTATTTAAAAAAAATATGCTTATCGAAAAAACCATTTCCTTATTTGTAAATAAATGTTTAAAACACAAAAGAAAATAAACCTTACCGAAATGTGACGTAAGCTATGTACAAAAATAATTGATTAATTATTTTAATTTGTAAATAAAAATGAAAATAATTAATAATAGACCGAACGTAACTATTATTACTATTAGTTCTGGTAACTAAGTCAGTAATAATTTTAAGTAGACATTAGAAAACGTTTCTCTTGCAATTATTAATTCTTAATTAATTATTATTATTAATAATAAAAAGGAGACAATCTTATTTCGAAAACCAATAAACAATAAATTGAAAATAGAAATATTAGTAACATCTGTTGTTTTATTAACTATCCCTCTCAGAACCACGCTTCTGGCACAGTAGACATATATGCTAAAGCAGTACCTCAACTTACTATAATTTCATGAATTGAAACACTCACACAGACACGCTCTGTATGCTGAGTAGTTTTTTGTTTTTGTATGGAACTGGGGCCTAATTCTCCTAAAATAAATCTTGATAAATCACAACCGAACCAATGCCGAACCGTTCATTCAGACAGTTCTCAATTTCAAAAGCTATCAAATAGCTTGACACAAAAAACAAAATCAATCATTTTGAAAGTTTTCGAAAACAAAAACTGACTGACGATTGTGGTTCGATTGCGTTCGGCAACAATTTATTTTACGAGAATTAGGCCTGTATCCCGAAAATACCTTATTTGTCTTGTTGCAGTGCGTGTCTGTGTGAGTGTGTCAAATTGGACGATTGTAGGTAGTTGAAGTACTGCTTTAGCTTATATGACTATTGTGCTTTTGGTCTTGTGATAGTACTCCTAGGTTTAATTTTTTTTTTATTTCTTCACTTGGTCGCGTTTGACCCTCGTCGCACCTGATGGCAAGCGCAGCCAAGGTCTAAGATGGAGCACACGAATCCAAGTAACAGAGATATAGAGAGATTCCCCTATACCCCTCTGGCTCTCACATACACACGACGGAACACAGTAAACTGCTTGGCGCCGGACTTTAATGTGAGGGGTGGTAGCTAGCCAGGCGGACCGTAAAGATCCTACCACCAAGCAAATCCATGTAGCAGGAAGCAAATATATCCAGGTAGCAGGAAAAACATCATTCATACGAAACATAGAGATTATCGGCGTTGCGCCTGCCAAAACCCATAATTATGTGCACTGCGTAAAAAATCTCACGTGTGCACGAAAAATACAAAAAAGTATATTTCTAGCTCATGAAGTAACACTGAAAAAATATTTTTATCACAGTATAAAAACAAGATGTTTTGCTAGCGTTTTGATTTTTTAAACTTATTAGTTAGGTATCAGATAAAACAGTCCGCTTCCTGAAAAGTTGATAAAATCCACGTAAGGGTTTTGGCAATCGCATCGACGATATCAGTCAGTATAGTATGACCTAAATTTACAATATGTTGGATATTAACCACATGTTAAACAAAAAACGACATGTTAAACAATTCATTTTATAGCCAAAAATATTCAAACATGTTCATCATCATCATTCAGCCGAAAGATGTCCACTGCTGGACATAGGCTTCACCCAACCACATCGACCAGTCCTGTGCTTCTAGCATCGATTCAAACAAATAAAAAAAAAGTTTAATTAGTAGGGTGTAAACGAATTCGTGTAATTCCTTCAAACTGCGTGATCTACTGGTAACACTGATTGACCCTAAATGGGTATTTCAGAAAATAAACTGAAATAAAATACAAAAAAGGCTTGGTTTTCTATTTCTGAGTAAAATCAAAAGTTTTTATTTCACATAAACCATTACAGGCGCTTAAGAAAAGTCGAATATAAGTGCACGGTTCCAATTAGTCGTTTCCTATGGAGAAGAGCCGGCAAGAAACTCCATGGTTACTCTTTTAAAGTCCATATCTTTAACAATTTGAGTGGGTACAGTTATGACTTAGAATAGTTATGAGAGAGCAAAGTAGACTTAAGAGCAGGAACCACACAAAAAAACAAAATGAAAAATACGGTCACAAATTAACTAGGTATCCAGGCATCTAGCAAGTCTACAAAGCTCTCACATTTGCAAAAGGTAAAAGGACGCTAAAGTATATAAAACAACTGACATGGTCAATTGTCATCAAAACACATTACAAAGAAAATCACTGTAGGTATAATAAGATAAAGATATCTTGAGAGTAACGTTAGTAATAAAAAAAAAAAGCTAATCGTAATGAGGTTAGTTAATAGATATACACATACGTAAATTTAGAGCCCCGAGTTAACTGACTGCAAAGTCAGTTAGTCACACCGCCAGCCGTGTCGCCGTGCTTTCATTAATTTATGCGTGGCATGGAAAGGTTCAATGAAATAAAAAAAAATGCATTTTTTTTTTCTCTTTTTTACTGGTTCCTTATTATGTGGTTTATATGTGATCAATTACCGCAACCGCATGAAAAAAAAAGATTTTTATTATTTTATTTTAATCAATCTAAATCCCGTGCGGGGCGAATCTACACCTGGGGCCCAATTCTCCTAAAATAAATCTTGATAAATCACAACCGAACCAATGCCGAACCGATCATTCAGACAGTTCTCAATTTCAAAAGCTATCAAATTGTTTGACACAAAAAACAGAATCAATCACTTTGAAAGTTTTCGAAAACAAAAACTGACTGACGGTTGTGGTTGAAGTTGTTGCCGATTATATTTACCTAGGACAAACTGTCCAGTTAAGTAGCTCTAACTTCGAGAAAGAGGTCAATCGTCGAATGCAACTCGGCTGTGCAGCGTTCGGGAAGCTACGTAATATCTTTTGGTCCCAACTACCGCAGTGTCTCAAGGCCAAAGTCTTTGACCAGAGCGTGTTGCCAGTGATCACTCACGGCACTGAAACGTGGACGCTCACAATGGGCTCATAAGAAGGCTCAAGGTCACCCAAAGGGCAATGGAGAGGTCTATGCTTAGAATTTCCCTGCGTGATCATATCAGAAATGATGAGATCCGCAGGAGAACCACGGTTACCGACATAGCTCGAAGAATTGCCAAACTTAAGTGGCTATAGGCGGGGCACATTGCTCGCAGAACGGATGGCCGATGGGGCCGAAAGGTTCTGGAGTAGCGACCGTGTACCGGAAAGTGCAGAGTGAGTAAGCCTCATACAAGGTGAACCGATGATCTAGTGAAGGTCGCGGGAATCCGCTGGATGCGAGAAGCACAGGACCGGTCGATGTGGCGATGCTTGGGGGAGGCCTATGTCCAGCAGTGGACGTCTTTCGGCTGAATGATGATGATACGTTCTGTTTACTAGTGCAGAAATAAAAAAAACTTGAAATTAAACTATGTTTTTTCATTTCATAGTTCCATAATGTTATCGACTCTGAACCGCCCCCGATTTGAGGTATGACGGAGACATTGCGAAATTCAAATTTTGAGAAATATATTTCTCAAAATTTGAATTTCGCAATAGACAATAGATCTATAGGGTGACATGGAATTAGTGACCGATACTTTAACACATGATTGCACTCATGATAACAAACAACTTTCCCAAAGAAACTTTATTTTAATTTTATTTATTTTTCATTTAAAATTTATTAATAAACCGTTACGGAATGGGCGCGGCTCGTAATTTGGAAATAAAATTGTTTTGTTTAAAAATAATGTTGCTTTGGGAAAGTTGTTTGTTATTATGAGTACAATCACGTGTTAAAGTATCGGTCACTAATTACCAGTCACCCTATATAAGCTAAACCAGTACCTCAAGCTAAGCTAGCTATAATAGCCTAAATTGACACACTCACACAGACACGCACTGCAACTTGACCTCTAAGTGAGCTTCACAATGCAGTCAGTCACGTCTGTCATAGAGTACATTGAAAAGAGTATACTATACTCAGTATACAGTGCGTGTCTACGTGAGTGTGTCAATTCAGGCAAGTATATAGGTAGTTCACATACTGCTTTAGCCTATACAGGGTGAAATTGTAAACACTCGACAAACTGAAATGGGAGATTGTACTCATCACTATGAACAACTTTTACTATGGGACCAAATCGGAAATCGCGAAAAAAAAATCTGCTTTTCTACATTTTGACGAGTAATGCGAACCGAAATGTAGGGAACGTCTGTTTTTTTTTTATTTTTCATTTTTATCTTCTGTGCAATAGACGCCCTTCTCAAACAGTGCACTTCTCAAAATAAAGTAATACACATTGTGTAATATTTGGTTAGGGATATCGTCGCTTAGCTAACAATACCGCTCAAGTTAAAATATGACGGTTTGTATATTCATTGGATAACTCGTTTTATCACGCATCAAATCATCTTAGTGAGAATCACCAGAGTCATATTAATATTACAGTTTGTACATAATTATAGCACATATTACAGATACAGCTTAATTAATTTTAAATTCAATAATTTAGCACTTTTAAGACCTTTCTGAAAATGTATTAAAAGTTTGTTACGCGGTATTGTTAGCTAAGCGACGATATGCAAAATGGCCACCAAAAATCCTTTGCTTTTTTTTAAACAATAATAATATGTTTATTGACCAAAAAGATTACAGATTAGAAACATTAAAGATTACATAGGGAAGAGGTTTATTACTACAATGGGTAGAGGTTGTATTAATAATGCTGTAGACATCTATATACAAAAGGTAAACCCTGCCTCTTAAACTAGGGTAACCTGTATCTTAAGAGACAGTGTTCGGCTAAGGGGTTATTATAATACAATAATAACGTAAAATACTTTTCAAAAAGTAAAAGATGTTTATTTGGAAACCATTTTGCCACAAAATTACAAATTGTGCATATTATCAGAAGTGCCCGTTATAAGTGCACCCCAAAATTGGGCCCCACTTTGAAAAGTAACACAGTCTAAAAGGAAACTCTTCCTCATCGAAGTTTTTAAACATTGTCTACAAATATACTTTAAAATGTTGAACTTTCAACTAAGAAACGTTGCCACAGAAAGTTTCTTGTTTCATAGCAGGCTTCCACTTGTAACTTTGAAGACAGTTCTAGAAATAGGGATGCTATTACAAGCTGGCGACTGCAATGCCACGGTCGGGCTTTACAACCTTTGCCAGATTTAGATAGATTGAGAGATTTATTTTAGTAGTTCAGATATAGATTAAACAGGAATATTTGTAAATATTTGATCTCTCTCTCTCTCTGTCATGTCGGCACGAGCTATACAAGAATAGCTCATGCCGTGGTGAAAAAATTATCCAGTCAGCAAGGATGGTAGCGAGGTTGACTGCCCAGGGTGCACCGGACGTACTGAAGTATCGTCACTCGTGGAGGCTTTTTTCATGCACCGCGAATTATTTGATGAAGTAGAGTAACCATGGAGTTTATTGTCCGTTCTTCTCCATAGGAATTTTCACTTTGGAACGCGGCAGTAACTTCTAAAGACAGATATGGTATATCTACACCAGTGCGCTTTCATGTTCATCTTGCGCTTTCAACATTCAATTCCTCTTGCGTCAAGCGCATGCAATATTGATTGCCATATGACGCATGCAGCTTATCGTCTACACCGGTGCGCCTTGGTCAGTCGTCAGTCGACATACAATAGACGGATTAGCGTGCGCTAGGGGCATGCGCTTTTGTCGAATTAGCGTTAAGTCATGCGCTATTGCATGCGCCATGGCGCTTCAGGCATGCCTCAGACGAAGACGCAAGATGAACATGAAAGCGCACTGGTGTAGACATAGCTATAGATAGACATTCGGGGGTGCACAATAATTATAAACGTCAATAGTAGAATCCAAGGTAAGAATTTTTACGTTTAATCTCCAATTACGATACTGAAAACAGTAACTAAATCACTGCCATCAAGCAATGAAACAAGAATAACAACAAAATGAAACTAGGAAACTACATATCATCACGCCTGTATTCCCCTTAGGGTGAGGGCAGAGGTGTGTAGTACACTCTCATTTCGCTGTTATGTTTAAGTCCCATGTAACAGGCGGCGAGCCTATTGCCATCAACCGGACACAAATGCATACTCCGGGCTGCTACTGAGAAATTCCACACGATAAAACCCAATAACACTGGGGATCGAACTCAGGACCTCACGCTCAGCAATCGCGCATGTGACCACTAGACCGACGAGGCAGTCAACAACACAGAAAAATAATGATTCGTTAATTTATTTTTTAAGGTAAGTAATTCAAATATTCTAGACATAAGTTTTTGTATGACGGTATATTGCGCTCCGTGACACGTCATGTCACCTTGTGCGAAGCCCCTCACAAAGTGGACTGATGACCTGGTGAAGTTCTCGAGAATTCGAAAGATGCGAGAAGCACAGGACTGGTCGATGTGGTGATGCTTGGTCGAGGCCTATGTCCAGCAGAGGACGTCTTTCGGCTGAATGATGATAGAATAGAATATACTTTATTGTACACCAAAATTGTAACACAGCTCTAAGAGCTATATATATATCTATATATATATATATATATATATATCATGATGATGATAATAATTATGATTGGCCCAGAGGTTACAGACCCGCTTGTTAAGCACCGAGTTGCGGGTTCAAACCCGGGCATTACTCAAGTGAACTTTTCAATGTCATATGTACTTTCTTAGTTAATCTAAGACGCCACTGACATACGGTGAAGGAAAACATCGTGAGGTAACCTGGACTTAATGGTCTGATATCGCCAACCTGAAGTGAGCAAGCGGAATGATTAATGCTCGTTCTTTCTCTGTATGAGAAGAAGCCTTTGCCCAACTGTGGGACTGTTAGTGAAGGAACGAGGTGTGGTGTTATTCCAACCAAAGCTGCAAAGGGAGGATCCTCCAACCAGGCGGAGTCTTGTATCTGGCGGGCTACTGCCCAGAGGGTTTTTTTTGTTTTTTGTTTTTATCTGCCGTTGATGTTCCTTGGGGACCCTTTCTACGTAACCGGGCAGTTATTGGCGAGACCTGAAGGGTCTCGAACCAATGGTGGGGAAGTAAAATACTTAACCTAAGCTAAATACTTGTACTACACTAACATCAGGACTACCTGCAACAACAGCACTAAGGGCGACCCCTAGTGGGACTCGGACCTCGGCTTAAGGCGTTGCTGGTGGGGGCTTGGGGGGGGGAGATAGCTTGATTAGGGCTGAATTATCATTAAATACGTATAATAATTTGTCGTTTTTCATAATAAATCAATAAAAACAGAAATTTCGAAGTAAATAAATCGATTAAATAATATTGAAATTCAAATCATACACACGTGCTTATGATTTGAGTCTCTTTAGTAGGTATCTGTAGATATAATTATCAATTTCGTAATAAGTTAAAGTAAAAACTAATAAACTATGCCAAAGCCTTCTACTCCGTTCAATAATACCCATTTTTTTCCGGACGGTAAAAAGTCATCCGGTAGAACATTTTTTTCAAATTATATAATCACTATGTATTATGTATATTACTGCTTATTTCAGCCATAATACCTCGAAAAATTGGTTTCTTTTTTAAGAATGAAACAAATTCACTTCTTTTTTTATTATAATAATTAGTTCAGAGTCTGATATAGCTGTTATAAAAAATAATTACAGTTAGCTTGTACATACAAACAAAGGAAATATTATTAACGTAAAACATTTGAAGGTCGTAGAGCTACGACTACGAAGCTACGCCGTAGAGTGAGCTACGTATTACGTAGTACACTCTACGTTGTTATATCCGTAAATGTTTAGCTTTTGAAATCAATTGTTTATTATATCCTAGACTAAACTACCAATATACACTAAAGAGTGCATCAAAATATTCCTCTGCATCGCTGTCCACTGGAAACGTGCCCAGAAGGCTGGCAGCATTGCCACGTTGTATGGCAACGCTAATTGTCTGGCCGAAAAGCAGCCTTCTGCCACGTGAAGCCCTCTGGTCACGTGAAGTGTCGACCAGTCTTCTTCCAATATCCCGAAAAAGGAGACGCGCACTCGGACTCCATGACCCGAGCGTTTCCACCCCAAACGGCTCAAAGTCTTAGCTATTAATCACCAATTAACCTGATAAGAGCTATAGTGAGGACACTTTCTCCTAAAATGATTTCTTGCAAAAATACATATTTTACAGTTTACGTTCGCATTACTTAAGATTTTTGAAAAATACAAAACCGTGTTTTTCCGTGCCTCAGAGTGCACGATTAACCGTCGGTTCCGGGTGTTATAAAAATACCTATGTCAGTCGTTATGGGTAGTCAGAAGCCCGAAAGTCTGACAACCGGACTAACCTCAGTATATCGGCATTGCCTGCAACTGGGTTGCGGAGGTCTGATGGCAGTCGCTCCGTGTAAAATACTGGTATTCAGCCGCATCTGGTTATACTGGAAGCTGACCCCAACATAGTTGGGAAAAGGGTAGGCAGAACATTAGAATCTTCATTATACAATTCCAACCTAAATTTTAAGAAAATATGTTTATAAATACTTGGCTATCTCATTTCAAAACCTAGTAAGGGACACTTTTTTATAAAAATCGTTTTATTGCATAATCTTGCTAACCTAGAAAGTCTCTACCAAATACGAAAACACCAGCGTTGAAAACTCACATAATAAGCAGATATATTTATGTATGACAACTAACAATGACCTAAATTATTCTCACATTATCTTAAATTATTATATTGAATGATATATGTTGAGTGTATACAGTTATGTGTACCTATATTGTGATGAATTATCTATACTATTTAGATAATTATAGGTAATTTTGTTTTCAATTCATCCAGAATTGTCTTATACCTACTTATACTTTGTTTATCATCCGCATTTTGCATAATTTCATTATCATAATTAATATTACCTTTTGCTGTGTATAGACTCAATTAATTTGTTCACTTGACAGAGATAGGTATGTGTTGCTGGGGAGTTTGTTGCGCCGTTTCTTCTTCACAGCAAAAACACTAGGAAGCGGTGAAGGGTGGGCGCTTTTGTGGGATGTCTTATATGTAATTTCGACGTTTAAAAAGAACTAATAAATGAATTTTGAAGTTTGCATCGATAAGTAGTAAGTGCCATTCACTGCCTGTGATAATTTTAAAACCTAGTAAGTCACTTTAACCACATGGTTTTACCTAACATAAATACTTTTCAAAGGCTGACCGATTTAACGTTTATGCGCTCTTTTGTAAAATTTCGTTTTAAGCCCTTGCTAGGTATTGAAATGCGACAGCCGTACTGTTAAATACTGTTGAAATCAATGTTTGTAGTTTCCAACTTCCACCTGCCAATCTTGATATAACTAAACCCTGAGCCTGACACTAACAAAGCATATAATTGGTTGTTAGCATGTTCGATTGCAACCTAACAAAATTGATGCCAAACCACAAATGAACGACAACCGTCAATAATTTTTCGATTAAGAAAACTGTCAAAATTATAACTTTCGTGAGACACATTCATATATTCATATGGTATATACCATAATTACGATTTACTCACGTGCATTTTTCGACTCGCGACCTCGCCGCGTAATCAGCTCCTGATTAAGGACTCCGTTTGGGTCCGAAACTAGTCGGGCAATCCCGAAAAATGCACGTGAGTAAACTGTAATTAATCATAAACTGTCAAAATGTTTGATTTTGTTTTTGCTGTCAAACAATTTGACAGCTCTTGAACAGCTTCGGTTGCGATAAATCAAAGGACATCTGACAAAATGGACCAAAAAGTAAAGTAGCCGGCCAAAGAAAATTATGCATATATTGTGATAGTACATGAATACCTTAACATTTTTTAACACGACCTCATTCCTCTAAGTCTGATATCTGAGTCACTACATAAGGTTAAAATATTCCATTTCAGTCAAAACTAAAAAAGAATTTGTAAGTGTAAAACATGTGCCAAATGTTACTTGTTATTGTTTTACAGGCAGGTAGCCATAAAAGCCGAAAAATCGCATGCCTGCGTGACTACCCTGCATGCAATTTCAGTTTCATCGGACGGCTATCCTATCTCCAGTGTTGTTATCGTATCGTCGTATCTTAATACGCTATATATGTATATAGCGTGTTAGTATATAGTATATATGTATTTTACTTACAAACGTTAAAATACTATGTAGGTACTGTTAGTTAATATCTTAACGCTTAAATTCTTTAACTTTTTTCACTAAGATCGAACATTTTAACTTTATGTATTGACTCAGATATCTGACCTAGAGGAATGACGTAACAATAAAAAATGTTTAGGTAGTCATGTACTATCATAAATGTATATAATTTTCTTTGGCCGGCTACTTTGGATTTTGGTCCAAAAATGTATGAAGCGTGTCAGGTCTCCTTTCTGTTAGAAGAATTAGGCCCCGATTTTTATGCATTACTTTGCAAAAGGCTCTAGGTAGCATGTGTATTTCAAGTCATTAAAATACTATTTAGGATATAAAACAAAATTATATATTCAAAAAACAATATAAAAGTAATCACTCTACAGTTTCGTACCTCCACGTCGCATCTAATTTCGCCGGCTAGGTCGTAAAGACGCGGGTAATCGCTCGCAGACAGTTGATTAGCTCAAAGCGCTCCGCTCCGCTCACGAGCGCTCAACCCATGGGTATTTGCCAGTTGTACTCTGTAGGTACCGAAATTGCGCACACTGAATGATGCGGGTTTTGCTCCACGTGAATTGAGAAATTCGTCATAGTATGCGAATTGGATCATTCACATCACACACAGAGGAGCTCGTGGCTAAATAATTACAGCCGTATAGACCGATCTTCCGGGTTAAGCCACGCTTGCCGAGGTTGGTCTGTAGATGGGTGACCATTTACCATAGCGAGTTTCCTCCGTGCCTCGGAAAGCACGTAAAGCCGTTGGTCCCGGCTGTCATTTGTAGATCTTTGACAGTCGTTACTGTTGGTCAGAAGCCAGAAAGTCTGACAACCAGTCTTACCAAGAGTATCGTATTACCCAGTTACTGGGTTGTGGAGGTCTGATAGGCAGTCGCTCCATGTAAAGTACTGATATTCAGCTGCATCCGGTTCGACTGGAAGCCGACCCCAACATAGTTGGGAAAAGGCTAGGCAGATGATGATGATGCGAATTGGATCATTAAGTACGTGAGAGACGAACTAAGCAGTGGCGTAGCTACCGTATGGCTAGGCGGGGCAGTGCACCGGGCCCTCAGATCGAGGGGCCCCACGGCCTCCATGAACGACGTTCGAAAAAGTTATACAAGGTTAGTCGGAAAGGGGGTACTAATCCGCAGGCCACTTAAAGTATCACTGATGACGGTTTTAGAGCGAGTGTTAAAATTTCAAAATTCGATAAAATTTTATTTCCATGAAAAAAATATTTTATTTTAGTTTTTTCAAAAATTCTTCGTCCCTACTTTAGTTACGAATTCAGAAAATGGAGTTTCTAATTCGTGACCCCAAATATGACTTAAAATTTAAACTAGCTGATGATTGATAGATTTTAGCATATTTTTTTTGTAATTTTTGAACAGTTATTTCTCTTTAACTATTGACTTTTGGTGAAAGTGGTAGAACAAAAGTTATTCATTATTATGTGTACTTTAACACCCTTTCGGATTAGTACCCCCTTTCTGACTAACCTTGTATAATATCCTAGTTGAATAAGGAATTTTTGACTGTAACTTTTTGGTCCGTAACCAACGATTTTTACGAGAAAGCGTGACAAACAAACACACTTTCACATTTATAATATTATTAGGAATTACGATAAAAAATATATCTGCTGCGTTATACATAATGATTACTAGTAAATAGCTTTGCTTTGTTATGCCCTGCAGTGGGCGGTAAGGAGCTGATGATGAAGTAGTTTTGCACCTTCAAAGTATTTAGTTTAGTTTAAATAGGGCCCCAATTTCATTTTTGCCCCGAGGCCCTTGGTTATTTAGCTACGCCACTGGAACTAAGAATACAATTCCCCTTCATAGCCGAGCAAGCGAGTGGTAAAAGACAATGAACCTGGTACCATAATTATTGTGCCCGAAAAATGACAATAGGGCCGTCACCAAGTACATGGTACTTAATGCTATACAGGATGTAAAAAGACCCATCACATAGCCGAAATCTACGCACTCTGTACATCAAACTAAATTACATTGACTAAAAATAATTGCTGGGAAACGACTTTTACTTTTTGGCATGATAAAAAACGCTTTTTTTTGTAGCGCGCAAATTATGGTTGTGGTTATGCCGCGCGTTTGCATGCGTGCAGCGGCCACACAGCCGAGCGAAGGCGGTCGTGTGCGTTTGATATTCATTGCGTTTTTGTAACTTCAAATGCGTAATTTGTCAGGAAAAATTGAAATTTTTGATAATGTTTGTATGGAAGAAAGTTTAGTATCTTACTCTACTTGGAATTCGTATTTGGAAAAAACTGAATAAAACATGTGTACTTTGACCTTCAATATCTCCAAAACCAATGATTTCCCAGGAATGATGGGTAGAATACGTGGTTTTCGTTATCGTTAAGGGTCTTTTTACACCAGATATAGATTTTTAGTAGGACACCACCTCTACTTACCTCTTCGGGGATCACTGGCGTAAGTATATGGATAAGACTGCTTTTCCACCAGAGATGTGCTAT
The DNA here is from genome assembly GCA_905220435.1 of Amphipyra tragopoginis. Classification (NCBI taxonomy): domain Eukaryota; kingdom Metazoa; phylum Arthropoda; class Insecta; order Lepidoptera; family Noctuidae; genus Amphipyra; species Amphipyra tragopoginis. Next base: position 6,413,216 of record HG991991.1, on the reverse strand, counting down.
GCAACGTTGCTAAGGATGCGTTTGATATCCACCAATCATATTCATTGGTCCACATACCATAGCACTGGTGGAAACTGATTCAACTAAGCTACATTTTTTATATGGAAGGAGCTGTAGATGCGAGCTATGGATGCGTGATATGGATAGTCGCGAGTGGTGTAGCTATGTGCAGAGCAGTGTACCCACAGCAGGCGCGCGTTTTTACCGAAATCGTATGTCTACACCCGTGCACTTTCATGTTCATCTTGCGCTTTCAACTTTCAATTCCTCTTGCTTCAAGCGCATGCAATATTGATTGCCATAAGACTCGAACTAGTATTAGGGCATGCGCTATGGTACTTCAGGCATGCGTCAGACGAAAGCGCAAGGTGAGCATGAAAGCGCACTGGTTTAGACATACCAAAAGTAGGCTTGAGTTGCGCATCTTCCTCGCACAGCTACCTGGCGGCGGCGCGTTTTCATAGCACATCAGTTGCTGGTACCGCCAGCGAGGACCAACTTACTGGCGAAAACACCCATAACCCGAGCAATACACACTATCAATAAAATTCACGTACGAATTGACGTATTTACATGTACTAGGAGTGAACTCGCACGGGCACTATTATTTATATTATGTTACACATAAATTGTGACAGGTTAGGCAAAATATGTTTTCGTATTGTATATAAATGTGTAGTAGTTATAAGTAGATACTAAATGTTTAGAAGTTATATAATAGTTGTTCTGTGTTAATGCTATGTATGAGATTTATATAATTTAGGTTAGGTTGTAGATATGTAATAGAAGTTCCTTATTAGGTTAATTTAATATTGTTATTATATCGCATTAGGTTAATCCTGTTATGATAGTTGTAACGGTAATTTAAATAAATAAATAAATCTTACTCGCTCCGCTACGTAGCTTAGCATCAGTGGAATCCGTCACATAGTTTCGTAGCATACCTTTCACATTCTCGCAGCATTGCTGCAATGCACATCTCTGGTGGAAGGGCACCCTAAATAACATACATAACATAACATCACGCCTGTAATGCCCAAAGAGACGGGCAGAGGTGTATGTAAACCCTCATTTCGCTGTGGGGCGAGCCTATTGCGAACCGGGCACAAATTCAAACTTCGGGCTGCTACTGAGAAATTGTACACGGAAAATCCCAATAACATTTTGCCCGTCAACGACAATGACTGTGTGAGTGTGTCAATTCAGGCGATTATAGGTAGTTGAGGTACTGCTTTAGCTTAAATATCTACTGTGTTATGGTTGTGGCAGCATTGGCACTAATTTACCCAACATGCAACACCAACAACATTGATTTAACAATGATTTCCAACAATGTCATCGGGAACTAACACCATCGTCGGCTGAACTCTTAAACTATGTCTATGCCCTTTCACGTTCATCTTGCGTCTTCGTCGGAGTCATGCATGAAGCGCCATAGCGCATGCAATAACGCATGCCTTATTACTAGTTCGACAAAAGAGCATGCCCGTAGCGCACTCTAATCCGTCTATTGTATGTCGACTGACGACTGACCGAGGTGCATCGGTGTAGACGATAAGCTGCGTGCGTCTTATGGCAATCAATATTGCATGCGCTTGACGCAAGAGGAATTGAAAGTTGAAAGCGCAAGATGAACATGAAAGCGCACTGGTGTAGACGTACATTATGTCGCTTCAGTGACAGCGTGACGTGTGTGTAATGTTATTCAACATTTCTTCGGGAAAAATCTCGGAGTTTTGTTTCGTAGACATGTGATGGGCAGACAGCATTCCAACAAAGTGAACGACACGCTTTATCTTACTCAAAGTATTATTTTATGTTGGGACTTCGCGTAAATTGTTGTTTTATTGTTCTAAGTGAGCCGTCACGCGCTTGTTGTGCGTTTTTGAGTGATAGTAAACAATAACGGCCTATGATGACGTCACACACAGTGTAACACAGCTTTAGTTATCGGTAACCTAGTAATTGGGTTGCGAAGAAGGAATACTAAGACATAATTCTACTTACAAAATTGCTACCAAATCGCAAACGAACCGCAACCTTAAGTCAGTTTTTATTTACGAAAACTGTCATCTATTTTATAACTAGCCCAAATACACGTCCGATACTTGCCTCCGATAGTCGGTTCCGATATCAGTCCGATCAGACTATCTGAAGGCCTCCGCGCCATACCTACATTTGTTTGAACATTTGACGACACGTTTGGTGCAGTGGCTAAGCGATTGGCTTCTGCGCTACGGGTCGTGGGTTCGATTCCCACACGGAACAAAAATTTGTATGGCCTACAGATAGTTGTTTCGAGTCTGGGCGTTTGTTTGTGAGATTTGTGTCTGTAAACGCACCCACGATACAAGAGAAATCTAAGTGTGGGGCAACGTTTTTTCAAAAAAAAAAAAAAAAAACAAATTACACGTATGATCAGACTATCGCATCGGATGTCAGAATCGTAAGCATCGTCCGGGCGTCGTCGTCGTACAGAAAAAATCGGACACGAGAATCGTACGTGTATTTCATGAATCCGATCAGATAGTCGGATCCGGCTCCCGGAAGCAACTATCGGACGTGAATTTTGAACCTTAACTGTAATATGTATAGTTACAATAAAGAATAAAGAATGAGTTTCTTGTTGACTTTTCTCCATAGAACCAACTTTTTGGAACCGTACCACTAAATTCATAGCTCAGCTCATTGGCCCAAATTTTTTGTCATTTGAACATACAAAAGCTCACATATTCTTTTAAACTCGTCTCTCACAACAGTTCCTTCAACTGGCTTCGCAGCAATAGGCTGAAGAACGAAGAACGTGCAGTTAATTCCATGTACCGCTAAGTTGGGCATGCTGGGTGGAAGCACGCGACTGAGTTAGTGCCGCCCCGTGCCATACGTCACTCGCCTCTGGGGGATAGCGTATAGGACGTAACTCGACATGCTTACCCGACATTGAAGGAGGTGAGTTCAATAATGGACAATAGAATTAATACAAGGTTAGTCGGAAAGGGATACCAATCTGAAAGGGTGTTAAAGTGCCCATAATAATGAAAAACTTTTGTTCTACAACTTTCCTCAAAAGTCAATAGTTTAAGAGAAACAGCTGTTCAAAGATTTCATAAAAAATATGCTAAAATCTATCTATCCTCAGCTATGACCAGCTGTGTTTACATTTTAGGTCATATTTGGGGTCACGAAAACACACAACAAGCTCCATTTTCTGAATTCGTAAATAAAGAAGAGATGAAGAATTTTTGAAAAAACTATAATAAAATAATGTTATAATGAATTAAAGATTATCGAATTTTGAAATTTTAACACTTGCTTTAAAACTGTCATCAGTGATACTATAAGTGGCCTGTGGATTAGTACCCCCTTACCGACTAACCTTGTAATATAATTATATAAAATATATACTTGGGAGCAAATAAATCGAGCCACTTCTATTTTTCACGTAGGTATAATTGTAATTATTTTTGGTATTATGGAACAGATCAATTCTAAACATACATCGCCTAAAAGGTTATTTGATAACCTTTACAATGAGGGTAGTTTTTGTACTTTGAATTATCTAATTCATGAAACCAAAACTAATAACCAGGACACGTGAAAAAAGGAGTGGCTCGATTTCTTTGCTCCCAAATGTAGTTATGCTGCCCTTTTTATATGAAAATAATAGCCTGATAAATTAAAGGAGGAGCTCGTGGCTAAATAATTACAGCCGCATAGACCGATCTTCCGGGTTAAGCCACGCTTGCCGAGGTTGGTCTGTGGATGGGTGACCATTTACCATAGCGAGTTTCCTCCGTGCCTCGGAAAGCACGTAAAGCCGTTGGTCCCGGCTGTCATTTGTAGATCTTTGACAGTCGTTACTGTTGGTCAGAAGCCAGAAAGTCTGACAACCAGTCTTACCAAGAGTATCGTATTACCCAGTTACTGGGTTGTGGAGGTCTGATAGGCAGTCGCTCCATGTAAAATACTGATATTCAGCTGCATCCGGTTCGACTGGAAGCCGACCCCAACATAGTTGGGAAAAGGCTAGGCAGATGATGAGCCTGATAAATTACTGCCTTGTTGGTCTAGTGCTAGCAAGCGACTATGAGCGTTTTCAAAAAAAAACTAAAAAGAGTAAAATAATTACCATATTATAAAACTAACAGATTCAGAAGTCGGTGCCTTCAATTTGGTTCAGTGTAAAACTGCACCGACTTCTGAAACTGTTAGTTTTATATTATGGTAATTATTTTACTCTTTTTAGTTTTTTTGAAGTTATTTTTCTACTGTATAACTCGTCTTTTCAACTTCTTCCCTCTCGTTCCCACCTTAGCCAGCACGTTAACGCCATTTTATACTTTGTCCTCACTGCGCTAGTTTACGTACTATTGACATCGTCCGGGTATCTTGGGCGATACATTTTATTGTCGGACGGCACCGAATTATGTTATATAACTACCTGTATAGTTATAGTTATATCGTTCGTACTGAAGATGGCTTGTTTGTAACCTGGAGTAACCTGGCGTTCGTTTAAAATAATACTTATATACAACACTAGTATCTTTAAGTACAGTTGCACAAGTCATGTGGATTTGGTAAAAAATAATCTTAAAACACTTCTTCTGCCACCAAGCGTACCTATTTTTTGTAGAACATAGACTTTTTATACCTTTGTAATATACAGGGTGTAAACGAATTCGTGTAATTTCTTCAAACCGCGTGATCTACTGGTGACATAGATTAACACTAAATAGGTATTTCTGAAAGACAAGTGTTTTATTTTTTTAAAAGTACTTGGTTTTCTATTTCTGAGTTATTTTCGAGCCTCAAGTTATCTGACTGCAAAGAGCGATATCGCGTTAGTCATACCCGCCAGCCGTGTCGCCGTGCTTTCATTAATTTATGCGTGGCGTCGAAATGTTCTCTAAAATAAAAAATATTTACTACAAAAGAAAAATCTTTTCTCCTTCCTTTTTTGGTGGTTTAGATATGACCAATAATTACCAATACCGAATGTAAATTTATTATATATATATATACATATATATATTTATTATTTTCAATCTAACTGAGTCCCGTGCGTGGCCAGTCTACACCATTAGTAGATCGTGTGGTTTAAGGAATTACATGAATTCGTTTACACCCTGTATAGCGTGACTGGTTTGTCACTTTACATCCGAAAATCATGAACTCTGTTCAAAATTCTGTACAATTTTTATTATGGGACAAAAATTGAACTCTCGTAAATCTAAGACTGATTGATTCCAATTTGATTGTGAATTGTCAAAGTATTTTTTTGCACTAATGTGCACGAACTCTTTTTCTTTTTAATTTAATTAATAACGTTAAGATTCTTAATATGGTCATAACTTCTATACTACTGAGGATAGCCCAAACATATACCTATCATTGAAGAGGTATTCTGACCTCCTATTCCACATTTTCCTTTGGACCACTCGGTCTGGGACACCCTGTATGTATTGTGTTTATGTTTCTGCTCTACTAACAAGTAATTAACAGCATGGTGTTAGTAATGCATGTGACCAACAGACTTAAGGAGTAGGCTTCTTAGTGCATCAGTAGGTACTGTAGAGCGTACAGTTTTAAACTTAAGACAATTGTGTCCAAAATGGTTGTTCTTTGTTTGTCCACTACCAATGAGCATTGGGTATGCACCTATAGTACAGTAGATTAAGCTAAAGCAGTAACCTATAATCGCCTGAATTGACTACACTCATACAAACACGTTTTAAGAGAGAGAGAGATTATTAAAAGAGTTACAATTTGTATACAATAGGAAGAAACACATATTGAGCATTTAAATTGTTTGTAAGTTGCACATTTAAACGCGTCTTATTATTTCCAATAAATGTTAAATTTCATGGTGTTCCTTTTTATCTTAGACTAGCTTTCGCCCGCAGCTTCGCTTGCGTGAAATTTTGAACCCGTTAAGTGACGATTTTCCATACAAACTTTCATCCCCTATTTAACTCCTTTAGGGGTTGAATTTCGAAAAATCCCTTCTTAGTGGATGCCTTCGTTACAAAAGGAACCTACTGTCAAAATCTCAACTTTTTAACCCCAGCGGTTTAGGCTGTGCGTTGATAGATCAGTCAGTCAGCTTCTCCTTTTATATGTATAGACTAGCTTTCAACCGCAGCTTCTCTTGCGTGAAATTTTGAACCCGTTAAGTGACGATTTTCCATACAAACTTTCATCCCCTATTTAACTCCCTTAGGGGTTGAATTTCGAAAAATCCCTTCTTAGTGGATGCCTACGTTACAAAAAGAATCTACTGTCAAAATTTCAACTTCCTAACCCCAGCGGTTAAGGCTGTGCGTTGATAGATCAGTCAGTCAGTCAGATTCTCCTTTTATATGTATAGATGCTGTGTTAATTAGAAGAAATAAACGTATCTGATCGAGCCTTTCGATCAGTACCTACAATAAAATTACAGTTTTTTTTGTTTTCACATTTAGCGGGTTCGATTCCCGGTTCAGACAGGTGATTATTTAAAATTCTTCGAATGCAGTTCGTATTGTTTTTAAAATAAAATGAACTCTTAATTCAGTTTTTTTTTCCATCTACAGTATTTAAGGTACTTTTCCTCCATGTGGCAAAGTCGTGGGACGCCCTGTATAGCAGCAAAAGTGCAGCTCTTTAAGCAACACATCAGTGAAAGTCGCATCAAAATCCATCGACGGAATTTTACGTGATTTTACATCGCAGTATGTGGAAATAATGTTCCACTGCTCGGCTCCTATGAACAATAGCGTGATGGTATATATACCAGCAAAATTGTCGCTTTTTACGCAACACATCAGCGAAAGTCCCATCAAAATCCATCCACGGGATTTTAATTGATGCCACGACAGACAGACAGACAATAATAAAAAAAAAAGTTTTCGTTTCTGTACTGATAGTAGCCCCCAAACGAAATTTTGGAAAAAAAAAAATTGTACAGACAAAGTGCACTTTGAGTTTTATTAATAGTATAGATATAGATAATAAGACACGTTTAACTGTGCAACTCACAAACAATTTAATTTATTAAATGGTCAAAATGTGTCTCTTCCTATTGTAAGTATACAAATTGTAACTCTTTTAATAATCTCGCTTACCGTTGATTTATTTATTTTTTCATGGTTAATATTTGAAATTATACTTCGAAATAGTAATAAAGCAGAAAGTAGTACGTAAAGTCAGTTGTTATAAGCACGACATTGAGAAAATGCTATTCATTATTCTGAACAAAATTTTAAATGAAATGTTAAATTTCATGGTGTTCCTTTTATTTTAGATGCTAATATTTAGAAGAAATAAATGTATCTAATCGAGCCTTTCGATTAGTACAATAAAATTACAGTTGTTTTTTGTTTTCACATTTAACGGGTTCCCGGTTCAGACAGGTGATTATTTAAATTCTTTGAATGCAGTTCGTATTGTTTTTAAAATAAAAATGAAGTCTTCATTCAGTCAATTTTTCTATATAAAGTATTTAAGATATTTCCCCTCCATGTGGCGAAGTCGTGGGACGCCCTGTTACCTGTGACCTACAACACTAAGAGGACTGCTGGTGCATTCCTAACCTTAGAGGCAACGTTGGAAAGTCTCATCATCATCATCATTCAGCCGAAAGACGTCCACTGCTGGACATAGGCCTCCCCCAAAAAGGCAAAAAGGGGGAGTTTGCCGTAATCACCACGCTTGCGTTGGCGATCACAGTGTGGTTGTTAAAGTACTCAGAGAATTCTGCTGCCCATCCTATAGAGAATACCTTAGTCGCCTTTTACGACACCCACGAAAAGAGAGATGGGGTAGTGCTATTATTTAAGTCCGGTACTACACGAGACAAGTATGATGAGTAACGAGTAAGAGTTTAGTTTCATTTTATCAATGGCGTGCTCTGTTCAGCTAAATGAAAAGGCGACTATCTTTAAGACCGAAGGCGTGCAACTTCTGTACACATTTCTTTTGTCTTTTCATGCAAACATCAAATCGAACCCATTACGTTGTTCGAACGAATAAAGCGAACACTATGCGAACTACAAAAAACTACATCAAGTATACACCTCGGTACAATCAATAAATGAAAACAAACAATTGCTCAACTGTATTTAAACAAGTTGAGCACGGAATTAAGAGGAGCAAACACGTTCAACTTGCTAAATGCTCCAGGCACTTTTACTATACAATTTTAATGTAAAAGGTGCACTGATTAATTCTGTATTATATCAAATTTTATAAGCACGCAAGTTGATTGATTTCATGTTTGGTTCGTATAGGTTTTGATAATTAAAATGTAAAATAACATAACGCCTGTACGTATTTCCCGCAGGGTTGGGCAGAGATGTGTATAAATTAAAATAATACTTATATACAACCACATAGCACCTATCTAGTTTAAAGCAAGTCATATGGATTTGATAAAAAGAAAACCTTGAAATACTAACGTAATATTAGTAGAACAAAGACATTTTTTATACCTATACTTAAAGACGTAACTTACCATCAGGTAGGCCGTCGGCTTGTTTGCCAAATTATTCTACCCAACCTTTTCCCAACTATGTTGGAGCCAGCTTCCAGTCTAACCAGATGTGGCTGAATACCAGTATTTTACACGGAACGACTGCCGGCAGACCTCCGCAATCCAGTTACTGGGCAATGCCGATATCCTAAATTTAGACCGGTTCAGACTTTCGGGCGTCTGACTAACGTAACCGTAACGATTGTAAAGATACGTTCACATGACAAGCGTTCAACGCGCGTTTTGCTAACGCGCTTTTACAACTACATACATTTTATTCAGGCCGTACACATGCTAACGCGCGTTTTAATAAAGCGCGCGTTGAACGCTGCGCCAGCGCTCGACTGTTGTCAGCGCGCGTCAACGCGCGCTTTGAGATCATTGATTTTCTATGCTACCGTTCAGATGAGCGCGCGCTTTTGACGCGTATAGACGTATTTTAGGGTTCGCTCGGTTCATCCAGAAATCGTCTGAAATGGAAACGGAAGCTTTTAATATCGAATTATTTATAGATGAAATAAAGAATCGTTATGAGAGCCAGTAAGTCATCAAATAACTTGATGGACATTCTGAAGTAGTGAAAAAATTTGGCCTTAACTTAGGATACAAAGTGATGTACTGGCTTTCAGTCAGCCTGTATGAAAAATTGGGTGGACCCAATATCTCCATCTTCTGTCGCGTCGTTTTTACCATCGGTATAAAATCACCGTTAAAACTGTTTCTACGTCCATCTTCGACAAATGTAGAACTCACTCTGTAGAAAATGAACCACGGCCGCCACGGCAACGCGCGTTCAACGCCTGACAAGCGCGCACCATGTGAACACTATACAAAAATTCAACGCGCGTTCACCGCGCGTTGAACGCTTGTCATGTGAACGTACCCTAATAGGTATTCGTATGACACCCGGGACCTACGGTTTAACGTACTCACCGAGACACAGAGGGGTCTCGATAACCCATCCACGGACTTGCCAAACTATGACATAAAAAATATTTGGTGCTAAGCGAGGCAACCGCTGCTTTCCGCCCTAACTTCACCCAACATCCAATTACAATATTAACTACACATTTGTTCAATCAACAGTATTAGCCTTAATGATTAGCCCTAGGCATTCCATCCCCCACAACAGAGGTTGCCAAACAGTTCATCCAATTAGACGGCAGAGCAAACATCTGCAGATTAACCAAATAATGTTTGTGTAACAATGGATCACCCATACATTCGATATTAGGGGGTCGATCAAGGGCAAATACGGTGCATCTATTGTTGGGCCAAGTTTGGTTGGTGGGTAGACATGGCTCTTGTGGGTGAAAACTGGTTTATAAATAGATATAGCACACGGAAGCTTATGTAGCTTAGCTAGTGAAGCACGAGGTGAACTAATTGAAACAGCTATTATATTCTGATAATCAATGTGTGTGTTTGTTAAGGCGGCGACTGACTTGTTTAATTTTTGTTTTGCATGATACAAAGCAAGGATTACGATAGTCAGTACAGTGAGGCACGTCGCTCGTCGTCCGCTCCGCATCCTCGACCCGGTTGTCCGTTTTTGAAGAATCCCTAGCGCTCTCATTACAAAAGATGGTTTAAACCAAGACCTAGGTAAACCCAGAGCCAGCAAGCTGCCGGGTCCGGAAAATTTGGAAACTGTGCGGAGTCTAGTACAAAATGTATGAGCAGAGTTGCGCGTCAGAAATTTCTGATAATGTGTGGCCGGGCTTAAAATACACCCCTCACTTTCTAATGTCATACCTATAACAAAAAGAGTGGGGCTATCGGGGCATAGACGATCTTTTGAAACAAGGGGGTTTGGGTTTAATCAGTACATGACGACCGGTCGGATGAACGGGTCATGAACACGCGGACGAATGTGGTTGGTACTCACGTCACGTCACGTATTTTTAACCGACTTCAAAAAGGAGGAGGTTCTCAATTCGTCTGAATGTTTTTTTTTTGTTTTTTTTTTTTTTGTATGTTTGTTACGCGATATCTCCCCCAATTATGAATGGATTTTGATGATTCTTTTTTTGTTTAGTAGGCCATACTTCAGAGGTGGTCCCATATAAATTTTATTGAAATGGATTCAGCACTTTTTGAAAAAATCAATAAAAACAAAATACACAAATCGTATGTAGACGGCGTTCTAGTTGTAGTGCTGGTCCGAGAATTTGTACACTATTGTAATTTGTGGCACTAAAAAGTATGAAATAAAAAAACTTTAAAAAAGTAAAAACCGACTTCAAAAAAAACTAAACGGAGTAAAATAATTATCATTTAATAAAACTACCAGTTTCAGAAGTCGGTGTTCTACGCTGAAGCAAATTGAATGCACCGACTTCTGAACCTGGTAGTTTTATTAAATGATAATTATTTTACTCCGTTTAGTTTTTTATGAAGTCGGTTTTTACTTTTTTTTTTTTTGTATTTATTTATTATGCCATCGATATAAGATTTAAAAATAACTCGACACCGTACCAGATCATACTCTCTGCTCTTCATATCCATGACTCGTCTACTTGACACGACGATTATTTATTAATGACCGGTTTTTATGACCAAAAAGAATCGGTTCGCTTACCAATTGTAGCATTTTTATTGACAAATTGAGCATACAAATACATACGCTAATAAGTAAGCTAATTTTACCTGTTATATAACGTAATGTAATATAACGTATGGGAGGGTCTGTTATGCAAAGCTATGAGGTCTTTACTTCATTACTGGCAAAGGTAGAGACATAATTAAAAAAAAAAAAAATTAAACTTTTCATTAATCTACACATCCATAGATAAACTCACGCCTTTTCCCCATGAGGATAAGTAGAAACTGCAGAACGCCACACATTATACAATCCTTACATTACTTTTTTCGCATCGTCCACGTTCATACATCTTGTTATACACGCACGCCGGTTGAAAGTACTACGCACCTGTCCTTTTTGAAGAACATCACCAATAACATCGATGTATGTCCTTCTAGGGCGTCCTCTACTGGCGTTTCCATTAATCTAGTCTTCGAAAATCATCGTATTAACCGAACTTTGATAATAATAAAACAACATCACCCTTTCCACAAGTACTCTGGTAGACTCCTTCCTCAAATCAGGGTAGAACACCCAACCATATGTCATCCATCCGTAATAATAATTCACACAATGGTTTCCACTGTTTGCTCCTACACAACAGGGTAATTCACCGGTGTATCTACCACTTTATTGCGCTATGAATATTTGAGGGGTGGCCAGAAGTCGACGAGGTTTGATTTAGTGCGCTCCTGTGATAGTGTTTGAAGTGTTATGGTGTTTTTGATTATGTTCACCGCTGTTCAGACTTCTTGTCTATAGGCTCGAGCTATACAATGTGTCCGGTCATGGACTAGCGATATTCTAGGCACTTATACATATAACAACTATTCTAGTACACAAAAATCTTTCAGTTTTTTTCTAAAATTCCTCTTAGTTCTTCTGCTTTAGATAAGAATTCAGAAAATGGAGCTTCTAATCTATGACTCCAAATATGCCCTAAAATGTAAACACAGCTAATCATAGCTGTGGTAGATAGATATAAGTGTATTTTTTATGACATCTTTAAGCTATGTCTACACCAGTGCGCTTTCATGTTCATCTTGCGTCTTCGTCTGAAGCATGCGTGAAGCGCCGTATCGCATGCAGTAGTGCATGCCTTAATACTATGTAGTTCGACAAAAGCGCATGCCTCTAGCGCACGCTAATCCGTCTATTGTATGTCGACTGACCGAGGCGCATCGGTATAGACGATAAGCCGCATGCATCTTAAGGCAATCAATATTGCATGCGCTTAACGCAAGAGGAATTGAAAGTTGAAAGCGCAAGATGAACATGAAAGCGCACTGGTGTAGACATATCATTAAACAGCTATTCCTCTTGAGGAAAGTGGTATAAAAAAAGTTATAAATTATTATGGGTACCTACTGTTTTTTACACCATTTGCGACTAACCTTGTATAAACATGAGTACCTAATTCAGTCTAGTTTAAGTAACCAGAAACCAAATTCTCCTAAAAGAAATCTTTATAAATCGCAACCGAAACAACGAAGAACCGTTCATTCAGATAGTTTTCGTTTTCAAAAGCTGTCAAATTGTTTGACACAAAAAACAAAACCAATCATCATTCTGAGAGTTTTCGTAAACAAAAAATAACTTAAAAAAAAAGTATAAACTGACTTCAAAAAAATTAAAAAGAGTACAATAATTACCATATTATAAAACTAACAGTTTCAGAAGTCAGTGCAATTTTACACTGAACCTAATTGAAGAGTTCCATTGTCAATCTCCGAGGGTCTTCATCTGATCTTCACCAAATTTAAATGGGACTACTTCTTAATAACACTCTTTCAAACAAAAAAAGAATTTTGCAAATCCGTCTATTTATGGAGGAGTTACAGCGATTACGCACTGCATCCGATCCGAATCCGTAAAAATACGGATAAAAAAAACTCGGACCGAATTCGGATATTGCTTACGCACTATTCCGATCTCTGATTCAAATTCAAACAATTCTTTGGCATATCCGTTTGGCGTCTGATTTGAATCCGAAGTAATGCGAAAGCGTTCATACAAACAGTACTACGGCTTCTTCGGTCCGTAAATTTTTCTTCCGAATTAGAAACTCACGGATGACGGATAGAAATCGGTTAACGGATGTAGTGCGTAAACTACCATACAAATAGTTCTATGGCTACTTCGGAACGTATTTTCACGGATTTGGATCGGATGCAGTGCGTAACCACTGTTAAGCCCGAAAATAAGTGAAAAAAGAAACAAACATCCGAATTGAGAACCTCCTCCTTTTTGAAGTCGGTTAAAAATTGACTGACGGTTGCGGTTCGTTTGCGTTTGGCAACTACTTATATTTTGTCATTTACGCCTGTTAAGGTTTTAAAAATACGTATAGACTGTTATGTAATACATAGTTGGTTATTATCGATGTAACAGCTACGTAGTGTTCTCAACTTACTATGAATATTGATTCAACGCACAAAATATATCAAAGTTCGAAACTAGCAGCCGATAATGGGTCTCGGATACGTCGTCAAAGGCGACAGAGGGATTACAAAGCCATCGGTCTAGACGCGTGTAATATGCAATGTGATTGCAACGTGGGTATCATAGACAATTTAACTACAATAGAGAAGATGGCACGTGACGATGGCAAGAGACCAAATGGTATGTCATTGATGCCATGGAAGATGGGTAGGCCTCTGGTATGGGACGCAACGTGCGTCGATACCCTTGCGCCATCTCATCTTCCTAGCTCGGTAGGCTGTGCTGGCGCTGCTGCTGCAGCTGCGGAGGCCCTCAAGCGGCGAAAATATAATAACTTGATTAGTAATTATATTTTCGTACCGTTTGGGGTCGAAACACTCAGGCCGTGGGGTCCGAGTGCCCAAATCTTATACAAAGATCTTGCAAGGCGGCTGGATGACACGACCCGTGACCCGAAGGCTGGCCTCTACCTTGGTCAAAGAGTTAGCATTGCCATACAACGTGGCAATGCTGCCAGCCTTCTGGGCCCGTTACCAGTCGACAGCGATGCGGAGGAATATTTTGACGCACTATTTTAGTTTATTGTTTTATTAGGATATTTTTTATTTGTATATAGTTTTATTTGTAATTATGTAAACATTGTGTAAATATTATAAGAATAATGTATATAGGAATTGTAACAACAAATAAATAGCTACCTAATTACAAAAAAATTGAGAAGAACAATACAAAATTAAAATACTAAATCTAAGCGCTTAAGTACTATACCTATTAAATAAGCACCTTGCCGCCTGGTACCTGTGTGGTAAAAAATATCACTATCACTATCATCTCTTCCCACAGGTGTCGTAGAAGGCGACTAAGGGACTCACTTAGAGGATGGGCAGCAGCGTTCTCTGAGTACTTTAACAACCATACTGCGATCGCCAACCCGCCTGCCAAGCGTGGCGATTATGGCCAACCCTCCCAACATCTTGGGGGAGGCCTATGCTGCCGTGCTAAACGCAAAAGCGGTATCTCAGGGAAAGCTAACTTCGAGGAAATAGATTTTTTGTAAATATCGTTCCCTTATCCTCTTAGTGATTTCAAAACTTTTTTGTGTTGTGCGAGAATATTTTAAATAACATATCGCTATTTGGCTTAGTTCATTGAATACGGATGCCATAAGAATTAACGTTACGTTTTTTTTTTTTTTAAATACCGCTTTTCCCTTTAACACAGCAGTATGTCCAGCAGTGGACAACTTTCGGCTGGATGATGAAGCGCCTGGCAGAAATTTCTTTCGAAATAAATACCCTTGTACTAACAAATAAATAAATAATATTTAATTAAATAAATAAGCCTGTAACTGTCCCACTGCAGGCCAATGGCCCCTTCTCAAATAAAGAAGGAACGAGCATTGATCACAACGCTGGCTCATGCGGGGCTTGCTCATGCTTTATGTCATTGAGGATCAGGGGCTAGCCTTACCTCCTGTTGAATTGACAATTCTAGAATAAGTAGTCATCATCATCACTCAGCCGAAAGACGTCTAAGAAGACTGTTGGACATAGGCCTTCCCCAAAGGGGGGGGGGGGGGTTGTCGTAATCGCCACGCTTGGCAGGCGTGTTTGCGATCGCAGTATGGTTGTGAAAGGACTCAGAGAACGCTGCTGCCCATCCTCTAGAGAATCCCTTAGTCGACTTTTACGATACCCATGGCAAGATTTGGGGTAGTGCTATTCTTTACCTAAGTCCGGGCACTACACGAGACTAAGCAGTACTTACAGCAGAGACGAATAAGCAGTACTTAAGTCACATTTGAGTATGGAGTTGGCAATAAAATGACCGATTTTAAATCATTTTTTGACAACGCCGTACTCAAATGTTACATAAGCTGCTTATCCTAGAATTCTCAATTCAGAACCCGGAGAATAATCTTTTAACCAAATAAAATTCTGGCATCGCCTATAATTATAATCGGCTTATCAGCCGTTTTGCGTGGATGTGACGCATGTTTCCCGCAACCTTTTTAAGTTTTGTGTTTTATTCTCTTTTTTGCGTCATGTTTACCGCAAATAAATAAAATTCTTTCTTTTTTCTTTCTAGGTGAATGGAGTAGGAGGCATCGGCAAAGTTTTTTTTTTTTTTTACTTTTTTAAAATTGATATATCTGTAGATAGGTACCTAGTATAGAAACTCAAATCATACGCACGCAGGTACGATTTATTTACATACTTCAAAATTTCTGTTTTCGTTGATTTAGTATGAAAATTAACTTCAAATTAGTAGTATTTATTGATAGATAAATTTCATTACAAGCAATTGAAGAAACAAAGTCTCGTGTAGTGCCGGACTTAAAGAATAGCACTACGCCACTAAGGGATTCTCTGGAGGATGGGCAGCAGCGTTCTCTGAGTACTTTAACAACCATACTGCGATCGCCAACCCGCCTGCCAAGCGTGGTGATCACGGCAAACCCCCCGTTTTGGGGGAGGCCTATGTCCAGCAGTGGACGACTTTCGGCTGAATGATGATGATGAAAGAAACAAAAACCTTGGACTTCTACTCCGTTCACCTATTATACCCAATTTTTTCCAGACGGTAAAAAAAACATCCGTTATTACAATAATTGAAGTACCTAATAAAAAATAAACTTAAATATAAAATTAACAGTTTCAGAAGTCGGTGGCTTCTATTTGTTTCAGTATAGAGTTGCACCGAGTTCTGAAACTGTTAATTTTATATTATGGTAATTATTTTACTCCTTTTAGTTTTTCTTTGAAGTCGGTTTTTACTTTTTTTTAAAGTAAAAACCGTTTTTTTAAAAGTTTATTTTTTATTAAATACGTGTTAGTGCCATAAGCTTAACCCCCTCCTCTTCATAACCCTTCTTTTTGGCTTTGACGTAGTCGGGTATAAAACGCCCTTTCGAATGATACCTTACACGATATAATGAAAACATTCCAAAGGGGGGGGGGGGGGGGGGGGCGCACTCTCTCTTCTTTTCCAGTAGTCAGTTCCCAACAACAAATATAAAAAAAGCAATATTAGTAATTTGAGAATTTTGCTTTGATCCGATGAGGAGTTCCGTTCCATATATCTGAAGTTCATAGTCTAATCATAACAATATTTATATGGGACCAATCGGGAAGTATACCCTTTCGAACAAAAAAGATTTTTTGAAATCGGTTCATAAATGACGGAGATATGAGGTAACAAACATAAAAAATAAAAAAAAACATTTTTTTTTTTTTTTAAATACAACTGAATTGAGAACCTCCTCCTTTTTGAAGTCGGTTAAAAAAATACAACCGAATTGAGAACCTCCTCCTTTTTGAAGTCGGTTAAAAACTCAAAAAGGACACCACCGAAGACACAAGGACCTGCGCAGTCGGTGCCATGATGGTTCAAGTTATTTGCCGGGAACTTTACCGTGATTGCCGCGATGAGTACTTTTGCCATATTTAAATATTAAATATTATATTACATCATACAGTTCTGTTCCTTATTTATTGCGTATTTATTTATTTTATTTCTTTACATACCTACTTACACAATTTTTCAAATCGGTTAATAAATGACGGAGATATGAGGTAACAAACATAAAAAAAAAATACAACCGAATTGAGAACCTCCTTCTTTTCGAAGTCGGTTAAAAATATTTCCTACTATTAATACAAACAATATTTCAAAATTAAGCCTCTCTTAAAATAGTTTCCACCCTAAAACAGCACGTTACCATCTTGAAAATCGGCTAAAACAACTACGCCCTATCAATTCAATTTAGAAAGCTAAGTAGTATACCAGGTACGGTACCCGTACTCACTACGCTATAAATAAATCAATTCAAAACCGCTTGGGGTGTCCACCACGCCTGGGGAACTCTAAATTCTAGGAGGGTGTCACTAAATCACCCGTTATTGTTGAATATACGTACTGTTGCTGGTCAAAGGAATTTAGCGCAGTTCTACGCTATACTATTTCACCGTGGGCCCGAGATACCCACAAGATTTTAACCTTCGATTCCGATGCCTAATTGGAGAAGAAAAGCCATATATAGTTTGTTGAAAAAAGCTTAGTTTTCGAAATATTCATTATTTAATGAAATTCACAAATCGAAAAATATCTATGGTAACAAGTCCCAGGAACGCGGTGTTGCGATTTTTGTTATACCATACCCCTCTCGCCGTATGTCTTAAGGTAGAACCGCACTAGGCGGAACTGCACCGCAGCGGAACTGAACTTCACGACGCGTCATTTTATAGTAAGCCGCACTTGAACTGCAGCGGCGCTACAAAAATATATTCAGTAGCTAAGCAACCTCTGAGCAAGATGAACGACGAAATGGATAATAATATGATTATTATTTCCTTGTTGTGCGAGGAAGAGGAAAGGATCGAGCAAGAACAGGCAAGAAAAAAGCAAAGAATATGGCTACATGACATATCAAACTCGCGATATGAAGAAGACGAGTATTTTACGCTTTTGCCACGACTTAAGAAGGATCCAATAACATTCCATACTTATTTTAGAATGTCTCAATACAAATTCAATGAGTTATTACAAATTATGCAGCCGCGATAGGAGTGGAATGAAGTTTGTCGAACCGCACTCCGCGGCAGCGGAACTACACTTTTGGTCAGTTGCTCAACTTTGCCGCGCAGTTCAGTTGCAGTGCAGTTCCGTTGCCGCGTAGTGCGTGTTGTCTCATATAATTTCATATAAAGAATATTTTGACGCGTCGTGAAGTTCAGTTCCGCTGCGGTGCAGTTCCGCCTAGTGCGGTTCTACCTTTATTTGACGGGGAGGGTTGTGAAGTGAGAAGCTTCTTATCCACTCACACGATAATTTATAAATGTTGCCAGTCCAGCCTAAGGTATTGTTTACAAGGAAGCACTAAAGTTATTTTATTCATCAAGCAAAGGAAAACAAAAAATATTTTTTTTTCTTTTTTCAACTTTTCTTGATATAACATTTGACTCTTATTAGCATCAGAAAGCCGTGGTTTAAATCGTACCTCGTACCCACGGTGTTTACAAGTTTAGTTTTAGTATACACTAAACCTGAAACTAGTTTGTTCAGAATCACCAGGAGAATCGATTGACATAGTTTTTACACCACATTATATTTTTCCTTTTTTTTTTGTCACAAATTTCAATTCTCTTTCAATTGGTTTCTACTCATAACAGTGGACGAGAATAGACACCTTGAGGCTTGAGACGGTCCGCTTGGTCAGTTTCCGTGTATTAGACAACCCTTGCACAGCATATCTCAAGCATTTCACACTTTACTAGGGAACTTAACGCGATATCATTCATTCCGATTATTGCCAGTACCAGACTCCGTACATTTGTGCCCATCCTCCTTTAGCTTACTAGGTATATCATACTTAGACCCAATTTCACCATACTCTGTTAGTTATTAATGTCCTGTTAAACATTTTAACAGACTGTTTAACAGTACATACATTGAAATTGACATTGACTGCTTAACAGAACATTAACAACTAACATTGTATGGTGAAATTGGGTCTAACAGTCTTACATACAACTGATACATTCTATTACGTACCTATACGTTTTTCTTAGGTAGATATGAAAACAAATAAAGGCGACTAATACAGTAGCTAGCAGTATAAACAAGGTTGCAGAGTCGCAAGACAATGTGCCGAGAGCACAGACGCCGTACAATGCTGGACGGAGACGAACATAACGGTAACTGCCAAATTTATATTTAGTGAGGTTTCAACGTTGTTCTGTTGGTTAATTGAGGAGGTGAGGAACAGACGGTGTTAATTTCAGTTTTAATTTTTGTGCAGAAATCAGAAAAATCGTTTTATGAGTAGGCCTGTACCACAAGTGTGAGTTTTTTAAGTTACTACTGTAGTTGCGTCACGCCAAAAATGTCAAACAAAACTTTAGTTACGCTATTCGCCGCTAGAGGCTCTGCCTAAATTTTCATACATTTTTGGCGTGACGCAACTACAGTTGTAACGTAAAAAACTCACACTTGGGGCACTGTACCCGATTCTAGAAATTGTGCATTAAGTTAAAGCCTGCACTAGATAAATACAGGAGGCCAAGCTAGTTGTGTTGTGATTAAAAAGTAAATTAAACATATACTCGTAATACATACTTAATTTTCTTAAAGCGGGCTGTACATTTAATGAAACTTTAATTGCAAAAAAATACTTGATAATCTGTTAATTTGAACAAAAAACAAATGAACAATAATTCTGCTACGTGTTAAACAAGCTAAAATGTCACAGCACCGTGAAAATCAATGGGTATTCCTATTTACATACACAATTCTGTGACATTTTACATTTGCACGGAACAAAAAACAAATAAATTTACAGAATCTCAACTTCCTATTATTTAAAAAACTCAACAATGCAGCTAAGCCTCTATGCGCGAGATCTCAGAGCAACTTGCACGGAGGTGCACTCGGTTTCAAGCTCCGCCGACGTGGCCAGTGCTGGTAAATGTCGATACATGCACCGGTGTATCGATAAATGTCGTATTATGGTTCCGAAGATAAATAACGTACTGTTATGATTCCACTATTTCTGTCTGCCAGTGTGTCAGTAAATCTTATCTTCTCTCAAATAAAAATTTATTAAGTAATTAAACGCATTGTGCTCTGTGCTTGGTAGGACTAAGCACGATCAAGGAAGATCCACGTTCTTTACCGGGGTTTACAGTAGCTAAATTCATGTTTCTTTGTGTAGAGCTAGAAAATGCGACTACGGTTGACATCGTCATTTTTCTGAATTTACTGTGATTTATGTTAAGCTGAGCGAGACAGTAATAAATATAACATTTTCATAAGTTCCAAGAAAAGATTAGTGTTACTATACAAAACTATTTTTTTTACAGTTCAAAATCTAGATACCCTGCAGTAAATACTTATTACACGTCGGGCTTTAGAAAGAGATGTCTGCTGGCTTCGGTTTTATAGAGCGTCGTCTCTGTCGCAAGATGCATTTTTTTTCTCTTGTGCTGCTGTAGGTTGTCTTAGGGGACCATTTATACGTAACCGGGCAGTTTATTGGCGAGACCTGAAGAGTCTCTGGCTGAGTCTCCAGCCAATGGGGGGGGGGGGAGTAAAATACTTAACCTAAGCTAACTACTTGTACTACACTAACGTTATGATTACCTGCAACAACAGCACTAAGGGCGACCCCTAGTGGGACTCGGACCTCGGCTAAGGGCGTTGCTGGCGGCGGCTTGGGGGGGGGGGGGGGATACAGCTTGATGAGGGCTGAATTATCGGTGTGATGTCGCACGATGCACTAACAGTCCGGCATGTATCACATAGGTACGAGTGACAGAGACGACGCTCTACGAATCCGAAGCTTGCTGATATCTCTTTCTAAAGGTCGATGTGTAATATTTGCTGCCGGGTACTGTACAAACAGTTGACGATGATTCATTGAAACGTATGACTTTATCATAGTAGGGTTACAGTACAACACAAATAATAAGTTACATCGATGTACCTGATTGAACAATCAATGGCAGTCGCTCATTTTTGCGCCACTAACACTTATTGCGTCAGCGTAAAAATCATTTTTTTACTGCAATACTTGTTAAATTATGTAAAAAAGTATTAAAACGACTGCACAATACACCTACGCTTCCTTTTCCATTCACCCAATATCCTTCTAACATTCAATCAATCACTCTCTCTCATTCGTTCCAACAACCCAAAAGGGCGGCTTTTTACCGGCTCCGAACAAAAACTCTTAAAACATTGTGAAGTGTCTGTTTTTGAGTGTAATTAACACATAAAGGGACGTCCCAAGACTACAGGTGCACCTACTATAAGTAAGAACGACAGCAGGAACCGTGAGTACCCCTTCCATAACTTTCCTGTCCGTTTTTCTGTATTGTGCATTTAACTTTATAGCAAATTTACTTTGTGGTAATAGTCAACAATCGAAGGTTTCAATTAAACTCATATCAACCACTAACAATACTAATAAACATTCGTGGTTTTGAAGTTCGGAAGTGATCGATTTTACGAACTTTTCCGATGCGACTTTACAGCAGCTACTGCATAGCTTTTTTGTATTATATATTATATATATAATATATATCTCTTTGGACATCACGGCTCATCTTCTGTGCGGAAGATGTCCGGTCCTTTGGAAGGCATACACGTGGTCACAGGTCCAACGCGCAGAGGCCCCTTTGAGAACTTTAATCTAAAATGGGATGGGGCACCAACCGGGGACTATCCACGGCTGCACTATTGGAGTACAGTCATGGACCGTCTCAGGTGGGTGCAAGACCATTGTAAAATGTGGTGAAAAATATCTGGACTATGGGAAGGGGTGTTAAGTGGACTGGATAACTTCTATTGCCGGAAGAAAACGGCGTCTGCCTTTCAAGCTTAAATTTGAAATATATTGGCAGACGGTGACTCGCCAGCTCACTAGCTGGGCCCCCTGAAAAGCCGCCAGTACATGGGCGAAGGGGGCAACAGACGTGTGAGCGGCTAGAGGTGTAGAGAGCTGTGGCCCCGGTTTCGCCGTCGCGAATATATATTATTATTATACAATTTAAATATAGCTTGAACAATGACCATTAATTTTGTGAGAGATCTAAAATTGCTTCGCTAGAGCATAAGAACCATTTTTTATGTAATACATTGCTCTTGCCTATGACTCACCTGATGGCAAGTGGTAACCGCCGCTTTTAAACTCCTACAACCCCAAGAAGATTGCTGATACGTTGCCGAGCCTAGAAACAAGCTTGACAATTCTCATGTTCCTGTAATTTAACCAGCACCCATACCGGTAGTAATAGGTATGGTGGCAGTACATTGCCGAACGAACTATTTTACAAGGATCTCTATTATGACTAAAACTTCAACGTAATATCGATATCATTATCGCCGATAATCCCTCATCCTTATCCACGTAAAAGTTTGATCAGGCCCCCTCATTACGTTTTTTTCATGTGAATACTTCAGTAGGCTGGCCCGTGATTTTACCGAAGCTTGTGGGCGACTGGCATGATGCAAACTTATTATTTACCGTCCTAATAACGTCTATTTGTATACACATAAGGTTTAGTATATATTTTGTGGGTTTCAATTAACCTTGTGAGAACTATTGCCTATTATAGTGACACGCAAGACGGTGCGATCCGTCGCGAATCAATCGATTTTTTTTTTCTGTATATTTTGTTGTTGTTTTACTTACAATTGGTTTATGCCCATAGCGTCGTAATGCAAAAATATTTTTTACTTATCGAAGTATTTCCCTTCGCAAAAAAGCAGCTCCCTGAATATTCATCTGGGTATGGACAGTGATGATGAAAAGGGCTGTGGGCTGAGAGGCAGATTATTCCGATTTAACATAGCATCACGCCTGTATCCAACGAAGGGTTGGACAGAGGTGTATAGTACACAATATAATACTCTTTATTGTATACAAAATAAACAAGAAACATTATTAAAAAAGTAAAAGAGAGATGTACAAAGTGCGGTCTTATCGCTCTAGGTAATTTCTTCCAGACAACCTTTGGATGGATATGAATTGCAGAGAATCAAAAAAGTGAGAGGTAGTTCTCGGTGTAACAATAAATAAGGAGATATACACCCTCATTTCGCCGTTATAATTTAAGTCCCATGTAATAGGGGGCGAGCCTATTCCCATCAACCGAGCACAAATCCAGACTCCGGGCTGCTACTAAAAAAACCTACTCGGAAAAACCCAATAATTCCCAAATTCCTAAACCCAATTCTACCTACACTTTATTTTATATACGAGTAACACTACTTTTAGTATACACAAAAACCGAGACACCCCAACAAGATTTTAATCAGAATTACCGGAGTATGTTTTTTTTTTAATAAATCTCCAAGTTACACCTTAGTTTATGTTGCGTTAAGTTCCCCAGTAGAGTGTGAAATGTGTGAGATGTGCTATGCAGGGGTTGTCTAATACACGGAAACTGACCGAGCGGACCGTCTCAAGCATCAAGGTGTCCATTCCCGTCCACTGCTATGCATAGAAACCTATTGAAACAAAACTGATATTTATGAAAAAAAATGCAAGATTTAACGTGTATAAAAAAAAACTATGCCAATCGATTCTTCTAGTGATTCTGAACAAACTAGTTTCAGGTTTAGTGTAGGTATACTAAAACTAAACTTGTATAGTACAGGAATAGTCCTTGCAATCATTTGCCTGGCCAGTTTAAATGGCAAGGGTTTCATTAGTTAAAGGAATGTATAAGTTAAGTGGTGCTAGACGATGTTTCGCTATGTAATTTTTGTAATAGGATCGATTGTAGTATGAAGTTATGATTGCAAAGCATATGACTTTTAAGTGAGTTTGTTTTTTGTGTTGCAATGCAGTTTTCCCTACTTACTACCTACCTAATACTTACCTATACTACCTACCTTCAGAAACAAAATCAAAATAGTAACAAAAACTTAAAACCATTTTCATGCACGCGGTAAACAAATGAAGAAGATTGACATACTGAGATAATTTCGTTTTTTTTTTAAATATAAAAAAATTCTTTCATATATTGTTTTCACGATAAGAAGATTAAAATGACACATGTCAATAGGAGTTGCTAGACATGTGACTGTAGTCGATTCAACTATCGATACAATTTGTAAAATTTCAGCGAGAATTTGACAAATTATTGTAATGTGATTTTATGTACATTTCAAATACTTGTGATTTAAGTAATTAGGATTAAGGGCCGATTTTTCAATAGTCAGATAAATTTTATCCAAGGGATAATTATGACGCTTTGACATATTTTCTATACAAAAGCTATCAAAACGTCAAACTTATTCCCCAGATAAAAGTTATCTGACGATTGAAAAATCAGCCCTGAGTCAATTAGCATGCATATCTTCAACAACAGACGATTACGTGCTGATGTCATAATGAATCCAGCAGGTATGGGATGAGTGAAAATAAATGTTTATTTATCACCAATAATAAGCCCAGTAGCCGGGTCGCGAAAAAGAGGTTTATCTTGCGAAAGGTTCGTCGGTCCTGAATTTTGGATGTGTTATGTTAGGTGTTTTTATGAAAAGCCCACAAACAGACACACAGACAGAGAGAGAAATAGACAGCCAAACAGAAAGACAGACATTGAGACATGGGCTTGAAACCTATAAAATACCTCTGATTTTGAGTCGGGAATGAAAAATACGAATTTAATTTTCTACAAAATTGATGTGAATATTTTTTAGCATTAAACCCATAAGGAGTTATTTAATAAAAACTCATTTTTGGGTTCTTTAACCCAAGATGGCAGAGCGCGCCGAGGTCACTCAAGGTACAAAATTTGTAATTTTTATAAGAACACATAATTCCATAACACGTATCCAAAATTTAGGACTGACCGACCTTTTGCAAGGCAACTGGGCTATAATGAGCCTTATTTTAATTATTCAATCAACTGAGCCTATCGTCTATAATTATTACGATAGTCAAAATATTCATTCTGTTAATATTTTATCGAAATTATTTTATCGATACGCACGTCTCTGGCAACTGGTACCATCTGACGCAAGTTTGAAAACACGTCGGGGTTTTTTCAAAATCATTTATTTAATATATAATTATGGCGTTAAACACATATAACTATATTGTTTCAATGTTTCTGATTTTAAAACAACCTTTTGGGTAACGCTTTACTAACATTTTAAATTGATATAAACTTGTTGAATTAAATTGTCATACACAAGCGCCACTACAATTTATTTTCATGTCATGAACTGACATCTGCCAAATTAATCAACTTACCGTGAAAGCAATATAGGACATCCTGACAGTTAAGAACACAACAAAAAAAATTGCGATATCGGTCCAGCCGCTCACGCGTGATGCCGTGACCAAGGGAAGTAGGGATTCATTTTTATGTAGGTACATATATGTGGTATAATATTAAGTTAGTCCGTAGAAGGTTTTATTTTAATTTGTTTATTTTTTTTAGTTTACCTGTTGAACTAGAGTTTGGTTGAGATAGCAACACTTGACAGGTCTGTCAATCAACCGCGACAATTGAAGACGCGTTTTTACTGTCGAAGAAAATAAAATAAAGAAATATAAGAAATATCAAGTTTCAAATCATTTCACGTGCTAGTATCCCACAACTTTTGGGGGCTCGTCCGGGATACGATTACGTTTTGATTTGATGGTGATTAATACGAAGAGAAGATTTCGAAAATAAATCGGCGAACAATGGCGAACGAATGCTACGGGACGCTGTGAATTTCAAACCGAAAATTCCAAACCGAATGCTGCGGGACGTTGATTGTGACGACACGACTTGATGATTTAAATTATGAAGAACGAATGCTGCGGGACGTTGATTATTTAAATTTTAATAAGAAGACGTATTGAAGCTGTAATTAATATTTTATCACATTAAGAAGTAAGAAGACGAAGTAAAGAAGAAAGACTAAGGTGTGAAATTTTGATTACTAGCTTACTAAACACAAACGATGCCGCCGAAAAAAGATAAAGACGATGAAGAGAGTTACAGACCCTCAGAATCAAAGATATCCTTCAGTGATTTGGAGAAATCTATGATATTGTTTACTGGTGATGACACATATCCAATTTCCATCTGGATCCAAGAATTTGAGGATACTGCAGATGTTATGGAGTGGTCCAAGATTGAGAAACTTATTTATGGAAAAAGACTACTTGGCGGAACTGCTAGACTATTTCTTCGATCGATGGGTAGCGTGAAGGATTGGGAAACTCTAAAGAAATCCCTCAAAGAAGAATTTGGTCCCAAATTAAATAGCGCCATCGTTCACAAGAAGCTTGCTTCGCGTAAGATGAAAAGTGAAGAAACATTCCAGCAATATTTTTTGCACATGAAGGAGTTGGCTTTACATGCTTGTGTAGAAGACGAAGCTCTCATGGAATATGTTATTGATGGCATCCGTGATTCTGAAACGAATAAAGCTATATTGTATGGCGCCAAAAATATAAAGGAATTCCGTGCCAAATTAGATTCCTATAGCGATTTAAGGAAAAGAATTGATAAGAGAAATACCATTCGACAACATAATTCTTCGACTTCAAGCTCGTCAACTGCCGATAAAGGACGTAAATCAATTACTAAAAGATGTTACAATTGCGGCGACACAGATCATCTGGCACCCGCTTGCAAAAAGGGCGTTAAGTGCTTCAGATGTAACGAATTTGGTCACAAAGGAACTGAATGTTCTGGTCAGGCTAAGAAATCTCTAAACGTCCATAACCAGAAAGAGGAAGTGAAGACTCCTTTTAAGAAGATTAAGATTAATGGAGTTGAGATGACCGCATTAATAGATACCGGGAGTGACGTGAACTTGATAAAGACTACTAAATTAGCAGATTTTGAACAAGATAATCCGAAATATGAGACCGATTCTAAAATATGTTTGACTGGTATTGGTAAAAAAGAAATAAACACAGAAGGATATTTTACGGCTAAATTGCAAATAGATGATTGTTTTGCTGACGCTATTTTTCACGTAGTACAGAATGAAGCAATACCTGTCAACTTAATACTCGGCAATCCAATACTTCACGATTTTAATATTAACTTTACATCAGATGGTATTACAGTAGGAAAAAATACACATCTTACGCTACTTACCGAAGAGAAGAATTCACACGACGACTATGATATAGAAGGTACAATATTTTCTGAAAACATAAAAAAGATGATTGAAAACTATAAAACTACTGAAGCTAAGAAAGAAAGTAATGTTGAAATGAAAATAATTCTTACCGATGAAACACCAATTTATCAGAATCCCCGCCGATTGTCACCGCTGGAAAAAGAGATTGTTAATAAACAGATTGAAGAATGGATGGAACAGAAAATTATCCAACCTAGTAAGTCCGATTTTGCAAGTCCGATCGTCTTGGCTAAGAAAAAAAATGGTCAATATCGACTGTGTATCGACTATAGAAGACTGAATAAGAAGATAATAAAAGAAAGATTCCCATTGCCTTTAATAGAAGATCAATTAGACCAATTAAAAGAAGCAAAACTATTTACATCACTGGACTTAAAAAATGGATTTTTACACGTGAACGTCCACAAAGATAGCCGGAAGTATACCTCCTTCGTAACGCCTCAAGGGCAATACGAATTTACGAGAATGCCTTTTGGACTCTGCACAGCGCCATCTGTATTTCAAAGATTCATAAATAACATCTTTCAAGATTTCATATCCAAAGGCGTTGTTCTCGCTTATCTTGATGACTTGATAATACCCTCGAAGACTGAAGACGAAGGATTTATAAAATTAAAGGAAGTATTAGAAAGAGGTGAAGAATTCGGATTGGAGTTTAATTGGGCAAAGTGTCACTTTATGAAGAAGGAAATAGAGTATTTGGGTTACATCATCAGTGACAATAAAGTCCAACCCTCTAAAGAAAAAATTAAAGCAGTATCAAGATTTAAAACGCCTAAAGATGTCAAGTCATTACAATCATTTCTCGGCCTCACTGGCTACTTCAGGAAATTTGTTAGAAATTACTCATTAATCGCTAGACCGCTTACAGATTTGCTTAAGAAGAATGTAACATTTTACTTTGATGAAAGCTGTGAGAAAGCGTTTATAGAGCTGAAAAATATTTTGTGTAGTTCGCCTGTCCTCCGAATCTATAATCCGAATTTCGAAACGGAGTTACACACGGACGCAAGTGCAAAAGGTTTTGGAGCCGTACTCCTACAGAGAAACCCAGAAGACAACCAGATGCATCCTATACACTTTATGAGCAAAAAGACTACACCGACTGAAGAAAAGTATCACAGCTATTATTTAGAAATTTTGGCAATAGCAGAAGCGATAAAGAAGTTCCGAGTTTATCTGCTTGGCATACACTTTAAGATTGTTACTGACTGCACTGCACTAACTATGACTCTACAAAAAAAAGACTTACCTCCACGAGTTGCTCGTTGGGCCTTACTGCTTGGAGAATACGACTATGAAATCGAACACAGGCCAGGTTTAAGAATGAAGCACGCGGACGCGTTGAGTAGAAACCCTGTTTGCCTGATACTTACTGAAACCACCGTTCGTATTAAGAAAGCACAAGATGAAGATGCACAGATTGACCTAATAAAGAAAATCCTGGAAAAAGAAAATTATAAAGATTACATTATTGAAAATGGTATACTTACCAAAGAAAAAGACGGAAGAAAGCTAATTGTAGTACCCAAGAAGATGCAATACGAAGTTATAAGAAGGAATCATGAAAAGGGGCATTTTTGTATTAATAAAACTGAAGAATTAATCAATCGAGAGTATTTTATTGAAGATGTTAAGAGAAAAATAAAAAAAGTTATAGATAACTGTATAGAATGCATCCTAATATCAAATAAAAGAGGAAAGAAAGAAGGATACTTACATCCGTTAGATAAAGGAGAAGTGCCCTTGTCAACGTATCATATTGATCATCTTGGTCCACTTACTTCAACGAATAAGAATTATAAGTACATTTTGACTGTTGTCGACGGTTTCACTAAATTTACTTGGATCTATCCCGTCAAAACACTGACGACTGAAGAGACTCTGAGCAAACTGATGTTACAGCAACAAACGTTTGGCACACCACAAAGAATCATATCCGATAGAAATGCTGCATTCACGTCGAATGAATTCCAAAATTATTGCAAAGAAGAAAATATTGTTCATTATACTATAACTACTGGTCAACCTCGAGGAAACGGACAAGTTGAACGCATCCATCAAATTATTATTGAGGTTTTAAGCAAGCTTAGCATCGCCGACCCTACTAAATGGTATCGTAATGTTGCATCTGTTCAACGTGCCTTGAATGGTACTTTTCAAAGAAGCATAGGAATGACACCATTTGAACTGCTTATCGGAGTAAAGATGAGAAACAAGGATGATGAGACATTAAAATTAATTGAAGAAGAAAGTATTGCGAGCTATAACGAGAAGAGATCCGAACTTAGAGTTAAAGCAAAAGAATCTACACAAAAAATACAAACTGAAAATAGAAGAAGTTATAATAAAAACAGAAAAGAAGCTAACCAATATGATATTGGTGATCTAGTCGCTTTAAAGAGGACTCAGTTCACACAAGGTAGCAAGTTATATCCAAAATTTTTGGGGCCTTATGAAGTTGTCCTGAAAAAACGTAATGACAGATACGGAGTAAAGAAAGTTGGTCATAGTGAAGGCCCGATCAATACAACTAGCTCAGCTGATCTGATGAAACCTTGGATGAGCCAAGATTCAGATTCATCTGGGTCAGATGAAGAAGCAGGATGACCGTGTGGTATAATATTAAGTTAGTCCGTAGAAGGTTTTATTTTAATTTGTTTATTTTTTTTAGTTTACCTGTTGAACTAGAGTTTGGTTGAGATAGCAACACTTGACAGGTCTGTCAATCAACCGCGACAATTGAAGACGCGTTTTTACTGTCGAAGAAAATAAAATAAAGAAATATAAGAAATATCAAGTTTCAAATCATTTCACGTGCTAGTATCCCACATATATGTAGTTTATTTTACCTGGGGCACAATTCTCCTAAAATAAATTGTTGCCAAACGCAATCGAACCACAACCGTCAGTCAGTTTTTGTTTTCGAAAACTTTCAAAATGATTGATTTTGTTTTTTGTGTCAAACAATTTGATAGCTTTTGAAATTGAGAACTGTCTGAATGAACGGTTCAGCCTTGGTTCGGTTGTGATTTATCAAGATGTATTTTAGGAGAATTAGGCCCCTGGTCGCTATTGAAGCTAGTCTGATGGTAACCGCAGACAGGGTCTAAAATCGAGCATACAAATCCAAGCTCTAGCTCTAGCAATCTGGCTCTCACCTTCACACGACGAAACATAGTAAACTGCTTAGCTTCACTTTAATGTCACTACTAGCTAGTCAGGCGGACCGTACAAATACTACCACCAAGCGTGCTGGGTTTTGTTGAACCTTACAACACGTGTCTATGTGTCTAAGTGGCGTACAAACGGCGAATAGCGTTTAAATACATTTAAAAAAATATTAAATTTCAGGGAGTGCGTCCGCTGCCGGCGCCGGCTCCCAAAAATAATGGCATTGGGAACCGGCGGTACATACATTACTGCCGGCAGCCGAGATTATAAACATCGGCTGCCGGCACCGTTTCATTTGTTTTTTTTTTTTTGTGAAAATGGAAGTGGGTCACGAATAATTAATTATCTCATGGAAAGTTTGAAGAAGCCTTGAAGGTGTGTAAAAACAGTGTATGTAGTTGGCGCGGCGCCGGCAGCCAGTTTGGCAACCGGCGCCGGCAGTGGAGAGTCTCCCTAACTTAAGTCAAAAATTTTAGTTCCAACAACTCATAGAGCCTTCAGACTGGCGTTAGTCATGCGTAGGCATTTATAACAACATTGTTCATAATGCAGGGCCGTCGCCGCATCGCCGCGCAATCGCAACGCATATCCCACGTAAACAGGCGCTAGCGCAGCGTAGAGACGTATCCGACGTAATGTAACGATTAAATCCCGCATATTTAAATTGTCGATACGATTAGCGCAGTGGTTGAGCGCTTGGCTGCCTGTAACGTTTCGCGGGTTCGATTCCCGTACAGAACAAATATTAATTTGTATGGCCTAGAAATAGTTAATTGTACATGTGCATGTGAAGATTTATGTTTGTAAACGTAAACGCACCCATAATTAATTTCTCGTATGAGTCAACGTTTTCTTGAACAACATAAAAACAAATAAAAATGTTTTCAATAACCTTAAACTAATTACTTAATTCTAAAAAGCACGTTAATTTTCATTTACGCACAAAATAAACAAAATAGTTTTTAATAGGAGAGGGAGCGCAAATATACTACCCCTCAGGCGATCACGTGCCCCGCCAATAAGAAAATTGTTAACTCAGACTATATAAAAAAAGTTACAACCACAGATTAAAAAGACCCCAGACTGTAAACTCCAATTAGAACGCGAGTGAAAATAAGTTCACATGGGGACAACGAATTTTTATTTCTCAAGTCGCCGAAGAAAAAATTCTAATTTCTTTTTACGACTTTAAGTTACTTAGAAGTGGAGGGACTGGGCGCGAAGGACTAATTAATTTTTTTTTCCGAAACCGCCCGAATAACGGCCACCGAAGTTGGGGCCCGCCATAATTGGAAAATTTACGCGCCGTTTCATTACTCCGGGCTGTTTTTTAATCACCATCTTTTTTTTGCAATTAATTTTTGCCAATTTTTCCGAATCGAGTTTGGTATGAGTTTTTTATTTTGATTTAATTCTGTTGGTCGCTTTTTAAATTGTTTTAATTTGTGATTGAGTTGAGAAAGTTGGGTTCATGGTTGTAATTAATTATAGAAGATACATTTAACCGCTAGCGGCCCGACCGACGATCCGGATCGTCAGTGCCATTGTTTATATATTGTGTCTATAATTACAGTACTCGATAAGTTAAGTTTACTAGATCTTGTTTTAATTCCAGATTAGCTATAGTGGTTTCAGTATTATATTGGTTATACAATCGAGAACGTAAACTGCTACTGAGAAATTCCACACGGAAAAACCCAATAACACTTTGCCCAACCTGGGGATCGCACCTAGGACCGACCGAGGCTGACTGAACCTGCAAGTACATTACAGTTTATAGTAGGGTTGCCATCTCTAAAATTTGGCAACCAGGACAAGACGCGTGAAAACCCCGGATTTTAGAGCCCAGAACCCGGACATGTCAACAAGTTTTTTTAAACATGTGTAATAAAAAACAGTTATTTAGCGAGTCGGTTCGTCGGTTGATCGCGGCGTGCTGGCACAGTGCATGTGTCGCGGGCGGCCCAAAAGTTTAAATTTTTAAACCCGGACTACAAATGAAACCCCGCCAGGACGCTCCCCGGATGCCTTCCAAACTAGGACAAATACGGGGAAACCCGGACGGATGGAAACCCTAGTTTAAAGAGAACAATCTTTACAACACTTTTGGTACAGTGGCTGAGCGATTGGCTTCTGCACTACTGGTCGTGGGTTCGATCACCGCACGGAACAAATATTTGTCAGCCCTGTGGTAGTATCTATCACGCCACATGCGAAATACGCAGCATGAGGCGACATTCATCACGCCACATGCAAACTATCCTACATCGCGACATCAAGATTTAACACGCAGATAGTATATCTTATTTTTTAACATAGCTTGATATAGCCGGGTATACTATTGGATGTCTTTGACTTCAATCAATCGTTTTACTAGTCAATTTGATTTATCGTAAATGGCACAACGGACTGCTAAATTGGACAATCAACTGGGTAATTTTAAGTATTGATTGTTGAATATTATAGGTATTCAGGCTTGAACGTAAAATCAAAGGAACATTTACTTCTATTTTATTTTTAAATCGTTGCCTCTCTCTTCTTTCTTTTTCTGTATCGTGGGTGCGTTTACAGACACAAAACTTCACATGCAATAAACACCCAGACCCAGTACAACTCTGTAGGGCTGCGGAGGAAGAAGGTATGGTGTTCACCCAACGAAAAGGGAGGATCCTTCAAGCAGGCGGAATCTTAAGCCTGGCGGGCTACTGAACAACGGCATTTTTTTTTCTATTAATCGTCTGTAGGTTGTCCTTTGTGACCCCTTTCTACGTAACCGGGCAGTTATTGGCGAGACCTGAAGGATCTCCAGCCAATGGGGGAGGAGGAAGTAAAATACTTAACCTGAGCTAACTACTTGTACTACACTGACATCATGACTACCTACAATAACAGCACTAAGACGACCCCTAGTGGGACTCGGACCTCGGCTTAGGGCGTTACTGGCGGGGGCTTAGGTGGGGGAGACAGCTTGATGAGGGCTGAATTATCGGTGTGACTGCGGAGTCTGAAGAGACGACCGGCTCTACGACGGAAGAGCTCGGTGGATCGTGACCGGCGGCGGTGGGACGTCGCGACGGGCCTCGTCGGCGAGGACGGTATGCCGGACGGCGGCGGATGTTGTGTATTGTGCTGCGAATCCCGCGACCCTGGCTAAAGGTCAGGAGAAGGAACACCGTCAGTTTTTAGCCGGCAAGAGTCCGGCATAAGGATCATGAGGAGGAGCATGAGGATTTACAGAAAAAAAGGGCTATCGGAGGCAACCTTTGGCAACTTGCGTGGCAAAGTTTTCTATATTAAAGCAATCGCGAGCCATAGA
This sequence comes from Amphipyra tragopoginis, assembly GCA_905220435.1. Lineage (NCBI taxonomy): Eukaryota > Metazoa > Arthropoda > Insecta > Lepidoptera > Noctuidae > Amphipyra > Amphipyra tragopoginis. The sequence continues at coordinate 6,379,526 of HG991991.1, read as the reverse complement.
GGAAAGAAAAAAAAATGATTAGTATATTTATTTATTTATTAGGTTACTAATGAAGTTAATTTATGTAAGTTTATCAATATCTGGGTTTAGCAATGGTTATCATTTATGTTAAAAGTGTTCTTTTTTTTCACATTATTTAACTTTAGCTTTATAGTTACAGCGAGTACCCGGTAAATTTCGCGGGCCGATTTAAAATCTCAGGCGGGCCGGATCCGGCCATACGTCGCCCATACGTGCCTTAGGATATCGGCGTTACCCAGTAACTGGGTTGCGAAGGTCTGATGGCAGTCGCTCCATGTGAAATGCTGGTATTCAGCCACATCTAGTTAGACTGGAAGCATGGTTACTACATGGTTGGGAAAAGGCTAGGCAGAAGACTTTAATTCCTGTCAGTTTTAATTTCCCAATGTTGTTGCGTTACGTGAAATTTTTACCAAACACTCCCCTTTGTGCAGTTTTTACAACAAAAAGTTCCCGCCTCGTTCTCTCGCCCGGGACCTACATTCATAATCTGATCCAGGATTTCACCCAAATTCAGCTCGCACTTAATTCGTTCAGGGAATTAGTTTCGTACGAACGTAATTAAGGAAAGTTTTCGGATTAACCACTTTGTTTTTCCACTTGTAACGACCAACGAAACTAGGTCTCCTAACCCCCCTTTGTTTTGTACAAAGTTCGTCGTTTGGAGGGTCCCCGTTTGGGGTGCGGGAGGTCCATGAAAAACGGTTGTTGTCACAACATTTTTCGGCCACTTATTTAGTTTTAGTTTAGTTACGGTGTTTCGGGAACTCGGCGCCCCCTAGACAGTGAGATATTTGCTAATTTCGTTGTTGCAAATTTGTTTTGTTACGGCTTGTTTTTCCCGCGGCTTGCGGCGACAACAGCTGTTAGCAGCTCGTTTTTTTAACATTGCAACCATGGTATAATAATACCAGGTATTTTATTCCTGCGTTGGCCTAAGCTGACGTCACGAATGTCACGATTATTGCTGCCATTTTTTAACATCTTCAATACAATTAAGAGTACGCACTGCATCCGATGCGAATCCGTGAAAACACGTTCCAAAGTAGTCATAGAACTAGGTATTTGTATGGTAGTTTACGCACTTAGATCCGACTTCCGTCATCCGATTTCTTTCCGTCATCCGTGAGTCTCCAATTCGGAAGAAATATTGACGGACCGAAGTAGCCGTAGTAGGTAGGTACTGTTTGTGTGAACGCTTTCGCATTATGCCGGATTCAAATCGGACATACCTATGCCAAAGATGGCCCCTGAATTGCTTGGATTTGGGTCAGAGATCGGACTAGTGCGTAAGCAATATCCGAATTCGGTCCGAGCTTTTTAGACTCTAGATCCGTATTTTCACGAATTCGAATCGGATGCAGTGGAAAAGCAATATCCGAATTCGGTCCGAGTTTTTTATATCCGTATTTTCACGGATCTGGATCGTATGCAGTGCGTAACCGCTCTAAGGAGATTTTTTATTCATAATGAATATGAAATGTTAACTAGCCTAATTATTTGCTATTTCTTGTTATTCATCTATTTAGTTAAAAAGTAAACTATATAAAAATTACTTGTTGAACCTTGCTTCTTTGTGATCTCTTTAATACTCGTAAGAGATAAACAATAGCGGTATCGTCCTCGGACGACACGCGGGACGCAACCGCAAGTAAGTGAAAAAATGCAAAAACATACAGCCGAATTGAGAACCTCCTCCTTTTTGAAGTCGGTTAAAAAAGACACAAATTCAACCCCTAAGGGAGTTAAATAGGGGATGAAAGTTTGTACGGAGAATCGTCACTGGTCAATCGTCACACGGGTTCAAAATTTCACGCAAGCGAAGCTGCGGGCAAAAGCTAGTATTTGATATTATTTATATAGTAACATTTTGTAGAGAAACGACAGGAATCGACTTACAGCGAAATGGGTGTAGGCACAGTTTTTTTTTCAGTTGTTTCAGGTGTTTTCTTGCCTTTTCTTTACTAATATTTCTTCTGCAACGAGTGCTGTGCAGTAAAAAAGTCGTTCGTCGCAGTGTCTAAGGATTCTCACAACTAAAAGTCCATTACTTACAAAAAGAAGCCTCGCCTTTCTTGTTAAGTCCACAAATAGAAAGTCCCGTTACCTTAGGTGAAGTGGGAGGTGACAAAAGGATTATTTCAGTCGCATGGACAGCGGGAGTCTCTCATGTACCTACAATCAGTTTCAAAGTAGGCGATGATTTCTCAATTTATGATTAGTTACGGCACAGTAGACATATAAGCTAAAGCAGTACCTCAACTTACTATAATCTCAAGAATTGAAACACTCACACAGACACGCTCTGTATACTAAGTAGTTTTTTGTTTTTGTATGGAACTGTATCCCGAAAATACCTTATTTATTTGTCTTGTTGCAGTGCGTGTCTGTGTGAGTGTGTCAAATCGGACGATTGTAGGTAGCTGAAGTACTGCTTTAGCTTTTAAGTCTACTGTGGTTACGGTTTACCTAGTTGTTGATTTCGTCCAGATTTCGTCTGACGATCGCTGTATATGCCCATATGCCCATTTCCATTTCTGTCGTAGCACGTGTTTGACGACGTCTCTATCTCTAGCCTTCGTCTTTTTCCTAATGGTTGAGTTTTACTCGTTATAAAAATTAAATAATGTTAAGAATAGAAATATGTAACCAATTAATACCATAAGAATAACGTATGTCTAGTCATCTCTATATCTAAATAGTATAAACTGAAGTCGCTTTTCGCGTCTGTCTGTTTGTCCGCTTAATTATTTCAAACTACTCAATGGATTTTGATGCGATTCTCATCTTTTTTTTTGTAAATCTTTGCCCCACTCTAAGATTTCTCTTGTATCGTGGGTGCGTTTACAGACACAAATTTCACATACACAAAAGACCCGAAACAAGCATCTGTAGGCCATACAAATGTTTGTTCCGTGTGAGAATCGAACCCACGACCCGTAGCGCAGAAGCCAATCGCTTAGCTACCGCACCAATCGTGTCGTCATTTGGGTTATTTCTTCCAAAAGGTTTTAAGTTACAAAACGTACCTGACCGACGCCGCGGCGGGTCGGTAGTGTATTTTAAAGTCAATAATTCATTGTAGCGGATTCAGGAGGCATAATAAGCCAGGAATAGCTTCGGCATGACTGATTAGTAGTATATATTTGTACCTCTTTTCATACGAATACTCAGACGCTCAAAAGTCAACCACGAGATGGGAATCGCTAAAGGTAAAAGAGATGGGTATTGATTTGGAAAATCGCCTAAAAAGCAATAAAGTAAAATAAACTTCTTTAAAAAGTCTCTTGTCGCTTACTCTTCGAAATCGGCGTCTTTCAATTAATATCTGCAACAGCAATTATTGTAGATATACCTACAGTAAAATATAAAACAAAATCATCCCTTAAAATCTCAATTCAACAGTAAACTACAGCCGTATCCGAACGTGAATATTATTTCAATCATTTCTACATAACCGGCACCCTGGAGGCTACACAGCCAAGGAGTAGCGTTACTTTTGAAAAAAAAAACAAAAGAAAATTCAAGGGAATGCCCGACATAAATTGTACTGCTCGTGGGAGCTAGCGTTTGCATACCCGCCGAGTAGGGGGCGTGTGATTTGGTGGAATTCAGGACAAGTGTTTTTAATGTTCAATTCTTTTTATTCAATCACGCATTCATAATCCCGTTAAAAACTTAAGAATGACTTCAAACTTTTCAATTCGGGAATCTAAAAAGTTTTGACCAAGGTTAAACACAACTCAATCAGTCTATAGCGGGCTACTCACACACCTACCGCAGGGGCAATCTAGGGTACACGGCTGTCGCGGCAATATCGGATTGTCTCTACACACATGCCTGCCGTTCGGTGTTCGGGTAAAGTTGAGCTAAACACACGCGTTGAGAATGGCACCAATATTATCGAAAAATCAAAAGATCGGTATATCCCTGGCTCTTTCTGTGGTGCTACCGCAAAAAACAAAGGAAAAGGAGATACTGGAACTGGAAGAAGTGGCTACAGAAATGATTGAGAAATTGCCCCGATCGCGTTACACACGCGGCAACGTAGCAGGGCGGTAGGGACGAGATCTAGGGACCAAGGATGGTCTCTTGCAACTGCTCTCCTGCCGCAGGGCCCATCTAGGAAGTTGCGCCTGCTTGCCTAGCAATACACATCACAATTAAGGTGGCAATTAAGGGTCATCCCCACTTTTACTCCCTTGATTGCCCCTGCGGCAGGTGTGTGAGTAGCCTGCTTATAATACAGGATCTAAGAGGGAGCACACGAATCCAAGTAATAGAGATATAGAGAGATTTCCCTATATCCCTCTGACCCTCACATACAAACGACGTGTTCCACAGAAAAAATCTTGGCACTGGTCTTTAATGTGAGGGTAGTAGCTAGCAAGGCGGACCGTATATATTCTACCGAAAAGCGTGCTGGGTTTTTTGAATCTTACAACACCCGTCTAATCTCAGCGTGCTCTCTTTTTTTAATTGCTCTACAATATTTGGTTGTTCCGTCTTCCGCATCCAGATAACCCTTACTATCTTCTTCAGGTCGTCGCTCTAACTGGGTGGTACCTAGCTTTATCTGATCTGGTTGCCCTACGCTGCTTTTCCGTGGAGCAATCTCTACTCTTTTCTACTCTACACCACTCATCTACTTCAGCTGCCATCGGTCCTTCAACTGATATTTCCAGCAGCCTGTTCAGCTTACTTACTCTGCAAACAGGCCCCAATTTTTCCCTAAGTAGTTGTTCATCGTCATCCTCCTGCCCTTCGCCCAACTTATTTGGGGTCGGCGCAGCATGGATTTCTCTTCGTTTGGTACCAAATAATTTGGCTAAGTTTTATGACCGGCTTGACTGACGTCAACCCTCTTTGGGAATGCTTATGTTGGTGGTAATCAACATCTACGATCTTCGCCATCTGTTACTATGTAGTTGTTATCCTTCATGAAACTCGAATCGTAGATCACTTTATAGTTCGTTGCGTTACATTAAATAGCCTTGGAGCTATTGGTATGACTACACCCGTGCGCTTTCATGTTCATCTTGCGCTTTCAACTTTCAATTTCTCTTGCGTCAAGCGCATGCAATATTGATTGCCATAAGACTACAACTAGTATTAAGGCATGCGCTATTCCATGCGCTATGGCGCTTCACGCATGCTTCAGACGAAGACGCAAGATGAACGTGAAAGCGCACTGGTGTAGACATAGCTTAAAGGTCTTTACAAGCAGAATGCACTGGTGGAAGAACTTCATTTTCAAGCTTTGTTGTGACGAAAAGATGATGCTGATTCTTTAGAATTGGATCCTTCTGTTGGCTTATTTCTCTTTCTAGAACGTGTCTACAAAGCTGAAGAATCTTCCTTCAGTACTTAAATTACTGAACGATTCTAGCCATTTCCTAGACTGATCTACGTCAAACAGACGTGTATGTCTTGGCACGGTATGTATGTTAAACAAAAACTTTGTCTTTTGCCCAAGTTTCTGCCAGAAGCGACACTTTACGAATTTATTGCTTGACATAAACCTTATCTCTAATTTACAGTGAATCTTCCTAATATAAGAATCTCAAAACAGAAAACTATATAACTCACAACTCTGAATCATGGTTACCCTACGCACACAGCCACACTCCTTACACACGGCACACATACACGTTCCGTTTAGGGCCGCGCGCACTATGTGCTCCCAGCCCGATACGAACATGATTTCCCGCGTGGTGCAACCCTGGATGAGCCCGATGCTTAAGCTTTTATCATGTATACGTCTTTTTGACTCCTTGCCGCTTCTAAGTTTGGGTTTGTTTTTGTTTTTAAGATAGAATTCACGGATTAGCAACAATTTTATTAAGACATATTGGCTTAATCCAATTTACTGTTTCAGTTTCTGTTTTTAAGATTAAATCATAGATAACATAACGTAACGCCTCACATAACACCTAACGTAAATAACATAACGCTTGTATTCCGGACCAAAGGTTGGGCATAAGCATAAGTGTATAGTACACGCTCATTTCGTCGTTAAATTCCCATGTAATAGGGGGCAAGCCTATTGATATCAACTAGGCACAAATCCAGACGCCGAGCTGCTACTGAGAAAAACTCACCTGTCCTCACGCTCAGCAGTCGCACTTGCGAATACTACACCAACGAGGCAGCCATAGATAAAATACACATCTATTACTGTTCTATGGCATTCATTGGTAGCGGGCGTCCTACATCTATACATATAAAAGGAGAAGCTGACTGACTGATTGATCTATCAACGCATAGCCTAAACCGCTGGGGTTAGAAAGTTGAAATTTTGACCGTAGGTTCCTTTTGTAACGTAGGCATCCACTAAGAAGGGATTTTTCGAAGTTCAACCCCTAAGGGAGTTAAATAGGGGATGAAAGTTTATATGGAAAATCGACACTTAACGGGTTCAAAATTTCACGCAAGCGAAGCTGCGGGCGAAAGCTTGTGTCTTCATAAAAACTCGGGATTATCAAACTATTTATTACTTCTCATCATCATCATTCGCGAAGTGTGTCAGGTGATTGAAGATTTCCATCATTTGTTGATGGAGTGTATCCAGAATATTATTAAGAGAGAAGCAATTTTTAGGCAATTCCAGCTAAACAAATTAGATGTAGGTTTATTTCATAGTATTTTAGCAGCTGGGTCTGACGCAGCTAAAATGAGTTGTAGATTAATTTCTAGAGATGTATGAATAGTGTGTAAGATGAAACATGTAGATAAGGGTTCGATGGAACTGACATATCTAAAGGATAAAAAGTTCCTAAAACAATAAACCACAATGTCCACTGCTGGACATGGACCTCCCCCAAGCGTCGTTGAGTCGTTGCATAGTTTACAGTTGCGACTGGATGTGCAGTCTACTTGGAGTTATTTATTTACTTTAATTAAAACGGTCTTAGACCAATTACAACACATATAGATAGTAATAGAAAACGATACATACAATACAAGGACAAGAAAATAAAAATTAAAAAATAATTCTAAAATGGTTATGATTAAGAAACGAAATATGTTTCATCAAACACGGCGTTATTCGCCCGCCTGGTCCAACAATAGCATGCTCAACCACGTGGCAGGTTATAAACGAGACAGGTCTACGATTCTATTGACAGTATGAGGTGTCATAAGACAGGGGTGAATCTTTTGCCCTTAGAGTAACGCGGTCGTCGTCTTAGAGTGATGCCACACTGCTCCGTTACGTTGCGTTGCGACGTCGTAGCGCTAGTTTTGGACCAATCTATACATTCCAAATGTAGCGCTGCGACGTCTCATTGGTCTAAATCTAGCGCTGCGACGTCGCAACGCAACGCAACGGAGCAGTGTGGCTTCACGCTTAGTCGAGAGTGGCCATAGCGTTCTCTTTCAATACAAAAAAGTCTTGCCGGGAGGGAAAGGGGGTCTCACAGATTCTACACTTCTTCTTCTTAGCGTTTCGATGACAAACTAATTAAAACTTAATTATATTATTGCGGCGCAGAACTTCGCCACTTGGACTGCGTTGTCATCGGCAACCATTAAGTCTTCCTGCGTGCAGCTGTTAGGGCAAGCACGGCATGATGTGAGATGGACCATCGTTATAGGTTGTACCGCACAAACAGCTCAAATCGGTACCATCACTGAATCCCCACCTAAACGTTGTCTTTGCTCCGACCGACCTGAGTTCGAAGTCTATTTAATCAGATCGGCCATGGCAGTTCATGTCCAGGCGGAGGTCTCTCCGCAGGTGGCACGAATAGGTTTGGTAGGGACACCCCATCTCTCCAAAGGTTGCACCTCGCTCTTGGCAACTCCGAGGCCAGAAGTTCGACACACTTATAAAAGATCTTGCTTGATTCTACACTAGCTACGACATTAAGAGGAAGGTTTGCGAGCGTGAGAACTTATTTTCGAACCCACACTTCGACAATTTCTACTAATACAGCTGCATCACACAATGTAGTGTACACATACCAAAAAACAAAAGCGCACCGAAGGTTTATATTGTGGCGCGCCGGGTTAAATAAACCTTCAATGCGCGTTCGCTTCTGAAGGACTAGTAAGTATGTTGCAAAAAACGCGCAATGTATTAGCTATTTATTCACCGCACCGCGAGGCACGCGTGCCCATAGTATTGGTGTCGTGAACAAAGGGTGGGGTCACAGTGTAATCGGTATTGACAGATTTAAACTTAGAATAATTACTGTAATATATTATTGTTGATTTTCTGTGTTTCTATTTTCGAATATAATGACAATGACACATAATTTTTGTTTGGGAATATTTTAGGGTATGTAAATGTTGCGAAGGAAGGTAAGAGCCAACATAAAAATGAAAACGAGATAATGTGTGATTGATTTGTAATGAAAAACAATTAATGTACATAACTCAATTAGTGGGTATAGTAAATTTTTTTACTCAGTTTGATATTTTAAAATTATATTATATTATAAAAAATTTATAGGTACATCTTAGTACACACGGCTACAGATCAAGCTGTACATTTCTAGTATAAGCTGATCTCGCATTGTATAGGATTTCATTACAATGAGAGGGCAGTGTAAACTGGAAATTTATAGCTTGATGTGTAGCCGTGTGTACATACAAAAATTAATGCTTGATAAAATTATTTTCTTTAATTTATTTATTTATTGCTTGGGGCTGCTGACATCAGATAAAACATTTTCGCTGTTCCGTTTCTTTGATTTTCTTTCAGATTCTCGTTTTTTAATTGCCTCAATCAAATAATTGGGCTCATTTATTTCCATTTTTCTGTCTAATCTTGAATCTGTTATTTCCGGAAGCATACAATCAAGATGAAACTTTTGTAATTTTCTTTACGTTTTCCCATTTCTATCTGAAATAGTAATAATATGCAGAAAAATATACAAGAAATAGAGAACTCTTCAGCTGACAAGCTATCAAACGTCAAAATTAACAAGTCTGCCCACGGCCTTGACGTAGCTATGAAACGTGGTAAAATAAGGAAATCATTATACTAATAATAAGTGAAAAAGTTCTCACTGGGGCCTCTGCGCGTTGGACCTGTGTCCCCGTGTATGCCTTCCAAAGGACCGGACATCTTCCGCACGGAAGATGAGCCGTGATCTCAAAGTGAAAAATATACATATATACCTATATAAAACTCACAATATATTCGGACACAGTGTCCGAATTGACATATTTTAATTTCAATATTGTTTTCACTGATGATTCGGACACCAATAAAAAAAGCTGTTTTGTACAGTCAGATAAAAAACTTTCAACGATACCTTAATAATTGTGGAAATCCGTTCTCCGCCCAGCCTATAGTTATAAAAAAAACAGTTTTTAACCGGATTATAACTAAAGCAGCCGTTTTTAATAAATAATATTATAAACCCACTTAAATAGATAGATACGTGCTTTGGCAGTCGGGTAAATAAAGATGGGGTATTCCTCGAAGCGCAACCACTTCGAACCGCACCAAAAGTATTCCTTGAAACCCACCAACGATGAAACATAGAGAAGAGAACGAAGGATTCGTGATAAATTATATCGATAGACGTTTTAAAATTCAACTGTTGTTTATTTATTAAAATTACCAGGAAAGCAGAAATGAACTGGGACTAGGTGCTTAAGCGACTTACCTCCAGTTTCTGAATTAAATTCGGGATAAGCAATACTTAAGTAGTATTTGAGTGCTGAGTTGTCAAAAAGATGCTTTAAAATACGTAATTTTTTTGACAACTCCGTACTCAAATGTTACTTAAGTACTGCTTGCTTATCCTAGAATTCTCAATTCAGAAACCGGAGGTACTTAGCTCAATAATGGTAAAAATACAGGTTTTGAAATTGAATCAATTGTTGTTTTGAAAAGTACCAGGTTGACAGAAATTAACAGAAAATAGGCGCTTAAACGATCTGACTAAGTGACAGTGACCTATAATTATGGTAAGATATATGGGACAGTTTTATGTTTTCTATCTTATTTTATATAAGAATAATAATGAATACTTTACATTCCTCTTTGTGTTTAATCGTTGGTTCACAACTTAGTGACATCGTTTAGACGCCCATTTTCTGTTCATTTCTGTCACCCTGGTACTTTTGAAAACGACAAATGATTCAATTTCAAAACCTATATTTTTACCATTACCGATTTCTGAATTGAGAATTCAAGATAAGCAATACTTATGTAGTATTTGAGTTCGGAGTTGTCAAAAAAATGCTTTAAAATCCGTAATTTTTTTGACAACTCTGTACTCAAATGTTATTTAAGTACTGCTTATCCTAGAATTCTGAATTCAGAAACCGGAGGTAAGTCGCTGAAGCACCTAGTTGCAGTTCATTTCTGCTTTCCTAGTAGTTTTAATAAATAAACAAGCAACTGAATTTTAAAACGTTTATCGATATAATTTCACTACGAATCCTTCATGCTCTTCTCTGTTTCATCGTTGGTGCGTTTCGAAGAATACTTTTGGTGCAGTTCAAAGTGGTGAGTTCACAAAGCTTATCTTATTACTGAAAGATGCCACCTTAAAGCCACAAATAGTTTTGGTAACGCGTTTTTTGCCACATATTGAAACTTTTTAATCTGACTGTACTAAAAAGCTTCAATAATTTGATGGTGTCCGAATATTCAGTGAAAAAAATATTGAAATTAAAATGTGTCAATTTGGTCACTGTCAGAGTCGTCTGTCTTATTGTTCGAAGAGTGAAAAAATGCAGTCATGTCACGACACTCGCAACCCACCCTTATGCCTTGTGCGTAGATGTTTTGAGAGCTCGGCTCGAATTACAAACGGACGTGCTGTCACCTTGGATTCTAGGATGGCACTGAAAATTTTTCGCGTGCGTACCTACTCTTTTATAAAACAAATTACGGGAGAGTATTGCTCCATACTAAAATGTATGGGGAACGGAAAACAATTTCCGTAAAAAATTAACAATGTTGAGACGTAGATTACTCTCATTTGGTTTGATTTATTAAAATAATAAAACGGTAGACGTGTTATTCATACTTTCGTGTCACGATTAAACTAAATAGATTTTTATACATTCCTTTAGAATTAAGTAAATTCTGCAAATAGAAAAGGTCGATTTAGATGTTTTTGAGGGACTTTAACATTTTTTTTTCTCGAAATTAATGATGATTTCGCAAATATCTCGCGGTGAAACTGTTGGTACATCTATTAAGGTTCTTCATTATTTTTTTTACGTAATTCCATGCGGAGAATTTATAGAAATTTCGAAAACAGTAAGTGCCTTTTTAGGTGTTTCTTAAGGACTCACCTCTTAACACATTCAAAATAATACAAAACTAGGCCCCATTTGACACGAACTGTCAAATGGGGCCTAAACGAGTTGACAAAGGGGAAATGTTCCGTATAGGCTACTCCGAGTTGCTCTAAGCTTTTGCCAAAATTATAACGTGCAGCAAATATCTTACCCTTAATGCTTGTGGACGTTAGACGGTCGAGGCTCTGCGTAAAGCCTTAACTCCTATCGTGGATAAAATTCTAGGTATTTGGTTGAATTTACAATATCCATCAAGTAGATGAGATGTTAATACAGGGTGTAAACGAATTCGTGTATTTCCTTCAAACCACGTGATCTAGTGGTAACATAGATTGACCCAGTATGGGATTCATTTAGATTCGACAAAAAATTTTTCATGAAGAATTCATGATTTTCTGTTTTCTAGTCATTTTAGCGACCCGAGTTAACTGATTGTGTGTCAATATCGAGGTAGTCTCGTCCGGCAGCTTTGTCGCCGTGCTTTCATTCGTATAAACGTGGCATCAAAATGCTATATTAAGTATATCACAAAATTTGATTTTCTATGCATTTTTTTTTTGCTTTTTTCATTGAATCCTTATTAGGCGGTTTGTGAACGACCACTCAACGCTACCGCAACAAAAAAAGTTTTTTTTTGTTTTTATTTTTTAATCAAGCTAAATCGCATGCGGGGTAAATCTACACCAGTAAGGCGCCATCTCCACGAGCGAGTGAATCACGGCGATATTCTCGCCGTGCCATCAAATTCAACACTAACTCGCCGCGACATCATCGCCGTGTGTAGACACGTTCTAAGAGAGTGTATAGAAATACGTGGCACAACGATAATATCGCCGCGATTCTCTCGCTCGTGGAGACGGCCCCTAATAAATCATGTGGTTTCACGAATTCGTTTACAGCCTGTATAAATGAAATAGTTTTTCTATTTGTGTAACCTAGTGATAGCTTAGAAGTTAAACGTTTGCCTTCCATGTGGGATGGTCTGAGTTCGTTCCCGGCCCGTACCTCTGACTTTTCGAATTCATGTGCGGATCAGAAATTTATTATTACTTGCTATAACGGTGAAGGAAAACATCGTGAGGAACTGCATACCTGAGAGGGTTCCAAACAAAGGTTCTTGATGGAACCTGCGTCAGATCTGCATGGTGGACTATACAGGGTGTTAACGAATTCGTGTAATTCCTTAAAACCACATAATCTACTACTGGTGTAGATAGGCCCCGCACGGGATTTAGCTAGATTAAAAATAAAAATGAAAAATTTTTCATGCGGCTTTGTTACCGATCGTATCTTAACCATCTAATATGGATTCAGTAAAAAAATAAGTTTTATTTTTTGTAAAAAAATCATTTTATTTGTGTGAACATTTTTATGAACAACATACCTAATTAATGAAAGTACGGCGACACGGGTGGCAGGAACGACTAACGCGATATCGCTCTTTGCAGTCAGATTACTCAAGGCACTAAAAAGACTCAGAAATTGAAAACCAAAAATTTATTTTGAATTTTTTTTTAGGTTGATTTTCGAAAAATTCCATTTAGGGTTAATCTGTGTCACCAGTGACGTGACGCTGTCCTGCCTCTTATTCTCTAACCATTTCTATTATTGTTATTTATGTACTAGGTATGGAATGCACTACACATTCTTTACAACTGGTGTAGCAGACGTGCTCTCAGGAGATCCTAGGGCCGTCTGTTACATTACAGATCACGCGGTTTGAAGGAATTACACGATTTCGTTAACACCCTGTATAAAGCCTAATCCCGACTCAGGCTAAAAAGAGGCTCGTTTCGTAACGGCTACAACCAATAACCGATCTCAATCGAAATCACTGGATTGATGTAGGTTTTTGACATAACTTTTATTGAATTTCTTACAAAAACCTACATCGGTGATTGGTTTCTATCATAAATTCGGCCGCAAATCGTAGTTGCAAAGTTCATTACAGCGATGTACGTTACTGCGAAAGTTCTTTACTGCGAAAATGAAATGACAAAAAGATAGCTGAAAGGTAGGTTAGGTTAGAACTGTGACCACTCAACGCACGAGCCGAGCGAGCGAAGCGAGCGGTGCTGCGGCAGCGGCCGGTGAGTGCCAGAATCTGTTTGTCGTTTTATTTTTGCAGTAAAGAACTTTTGCAGTAACGTACATCGCGGTAATGAACTGCCGCCGCCGCCCCGCGCCCGCTGACTTCGTGTCCGTACCCTCGGAGGTAACTGAATCACCCCATGTACTAGTCGCGCGCAGAAGGTTTGCCGATGACTGCCCCTCCCACTTCACCGACCGCTACCCGCGCTCGTCTGGCCTACCTACTAATCGTACCGACCATCGACGCGTGACGTTCACCCCGATAATTCAGCCCTCATCAAGCTGTCTCCCCCCCCCTATGTCCACGCCAGCAACGCCCTAAGCCGAGGTCCGAGTCCCACTAGGGGTCGCCCTTAGTGCTGTTGTTGCAGGTAGTCATGATGTTAGTGTAGTACAAGTAGTTAGCTTAGGTTAAGTATTTTACTTCCCCCCCATTGGCTGGAGACCCTTCAGGTCTCGCCAATAACTGCCCGGTTACGTAGAAACCGTCCCCTAGGACGACCTACTGCAGTCCAATGGAAAAAAAAAAAAAAAAAAAACGCGTGACGTCATGAGGCTATCGGCAAACCTTCTCCGCGCGACTTATACAATACGGCCGACGCATCTTGGCGTTGGCGAGTCTGAAGTTAGCTGATTAGCTGCGCAGTAGACAATTTCGTTTCTAAAAGATTCATTGCGCAGCTAAACAACTAACTTCAGACTCGCCAAGATACGTCGCGGCGTGGGCCGTATTGTATGTACTGCGACTTTTTGTAGTTTAAAGTTATAACTTATTTTCAAGTTTTAACCAAACTCTGAATTAAATTAAATTTTTGATCATAGTGACGTGAATAGTATTTTTTTTTCTAAATTAAATGACTAGACAATATAATTAAAAAAAACACGCATTTTTGTCAACTATTCGTGCCACTATGTTCAAAAGTCAGTTTGGTTAAAATACATTAAAAATGTTATCACGAAAACTCTCTACCTTTGAACTTCCGCTTGACACTATTTTTTAGGCCACCTTGTCTAAAATAAAAGACGGCATTTTGTCCATGTTTTTATTACAAATAAATACTATAAATGCTACAATAAAAATTATATTACTCACAAAATTATCCTTCAGTAAAGAAACATATAAAAATTATAGTAAAAAAATCTAAATAACCACACATCATTATCGTCAATTCTTTGGCGAACTTTTAAAAGGAATATTTTATTAAAACCGAATTCAAAAAGACTTAAAGGCACTTACGAAAACAGTACTTATGTTTATTATATTGTATATTTACAAAGGTACCAACAAAATTATGGCACAATTTATTTTAACATAGAGTAGCCTCACTTCTATTAATATTTCAAGTTATTTAAATAATTCCTAAGTACGAAAATGCAAGTAGTAAATGCAATATGTAAGTACAAAAGAATAAAAAAAAATAACAAAAAAGATTTTTTGATATACAGTCTTGGGAATACAAAATGGGAAGTTAGTTCGGAAATTTTCCCATCGAATACGCCTATTCTGCACAATGTAATGGGAAGAATTAAACCTTTTATCATTATAAAAAGAAAACAGCGTAGTCATTGGGAATTCTTATTATTATACAGGTATTTATTTTATAATTTAAAAACTATAGTATCTTAAGGCACTTATGCAAACGTTGTAAGGCAAGAGTATTTGTGTACAAATATACTGTTTTTTTTTCACAATTGCCTGCATTTTACTGTATTTAAACAGTCCAGCCGCTCCAGTCCTAATTTCATAAATATGACCAACAGCAAGAATGGGAATCCATTTAATACGCTATACAACTTTGAAATAATTATATTAGTCTAATAAGTACCTACTCCAATATGTATGCGTATCTATACTCATTATCCGTCCATTTATTATTAAAAAATAGTGACAAAAAAATTTGGACAATTTATTTGTATGTTACATTTACGAAATATTTTTTTAATAATTTAAGGGTTGTAATGGTAAAAAATTAAAACTTCGAGACGCACTAAGGACCCGTCCACATCTCCACGTCACGACGTCGTCAACGTGGAACGGTGCGGTGACGTGGCACGGTGCGTTGACGTAACGTGCAAATTTACGTTACCGTATCGTAACACGTTCCGCCTCTAGCCGCAAGCACACACGTATATGCGCTCCGCCCGCGCTCTCCACGCCCGCGAGTTAGTCGCCGTCCATGTTCTCCGATGCTTTAAAGCCATACCTTACTGTTTCTCTTATTAAAATTCAGGATCTACATGGTCAACGATAAATCTGACAATGATCCTGACGTGCATTTTTACGATACGGTAACGTAAATTTGCACGTTACGTCAACGCACGGTGACACGTCACCGCACCGTTCCACGTTGACAACGTCGTGAGGTGGAGATGTAGATAGGCCGTAAATCAGCAAAGTTCAATTTTCTTTTTCTTTCGTATGCTTGCAATTTAATTAACTGGGCAATATTTCTCGGTACTCCATGCTTAATTCAAACCTTGTGCACTCTGGTTTATCGTACTCCGGCCTATCAACGCTGGTTGCCAATCTACCTAAAGCTTGCTGGCCTACTGGGTCCCTCGGTAGGCTCCAGCACGATCCTCTTGAAGCAGCCCTTGGGCAGCTGTTGAAGGATCTCTTTGATGTTATCCACCTCCAAACGAAGGTGCTCGTGCTCATCTTCGTATTGTTTCATCCACCTGTTGAATATAACATGGATATAAATGATTGAGCCTAGCGACGACTACAGTCGAAACGCGTTGAATCGCATGCGCTAGGGGCATGCGCTGTTGTCGAACTAGTTTTAGCGCATGCGCTATTGCATGCCCGATGGCGCTTCACGCATCCGTCAGACGAAAACACAAGATGAACATGAAGGGCACTGGTGTGGACATACTACATACTAATTCACACAGTCTACCTATATCTTACTCCGTACAGTCGGTCAACGTAGAACATTGTCGCAGAGCAATCGTGCGGGGGGTTGCGGGGTGAAGGAGCGGAGCTTATGTCCCGAGTAGCCATACTGCATACTCGGGACATAACCTCCGCCCCTACATAATTTTGACATTTCATAGGACCTGTCAAATGTATGGGCGTTGACCTACTGTATGTAGTAAGTAGGTACACTGTGCTAATACATGGATATTGCCAGTAATTTGTAACGCACCTTTGATGGTTATTCTTGGCCTCAGTCAAGCTCTTGATCTTGCCTTCCAAGTCGACTGCTATGAGGTCGCTCTCTGCCTTGTCCAAGCTCTCCTCTGAAATATATGATTTTTTATTTATAACAAAACATTGACAGATTGATGTTCAGTTGTTCAGCCAGCAGTTGATAACTTCAAAAATATTGACAGTACGGTCGCTCGCAGCTTCGCCCGCGTGGATGTCGTTTATTTTAACACGTATTCCGTATCTTTCGGGATAAAAGTAGCCTATGTCCTTCTCCAGATTCCAGACTGTCTCTGTACCAAGTTTTATCAAAATCGGTTCAGCGGTTTAGGCGTGAAAGCGTCACAGACAGACAGAGTTACTTTCGCATTTACAATATTAACTGTCACGTGACCTACTTTGTCATACTTTTTACGAAATTTAGCATAATAAAACTCTGTTTATCTCGCTCGAACTTGTTTTAGTGTATAGTAGATACGTAGGGATGATGTCGGGATTTTTGCGGAACGGAATTTAAGTTCATATTTAGACTTGCACTCACGTAATCGGTCGAGGGCCAGGTCATCTAGCGTGGGTAAGTTCTGCAGCTCGTCCATAATGACCTTCAGGTCTGCCAGACCCTTGGACACCTGCTTGTCAGCCTCCCTGGCGTCGGTGTTTGCTTGACCAACCTGAAGTAGATACATTTTTAATATTATTTTTGAATTACCTTATTGTTTACTATTCTGTAAACTCCGTGTGGTGTCGAACGTAAAGAATAGCACTACCCCATCTCTTCCCATAAGTGTCGTAAAGGCGACTAGCGGATTCTCTAGAGGATGGGCAGCAGCGTTCTCTAAGTATTTTAACAACCATACTGCGATCGCCAACCCGCCTGCCAAACGTCGCGATTATGGCAAACCCCCCAACATAGACCGGTCGATGTGGCGATGCTTGGGGAGGCCTATGTCCAGCAGTAGACGTCTTTTGGTTTAATGATGATTCTGTACAGTGATTGATCTTCTACACAACGTTATTTTTAGTATATACAAAAACCGAGACACCCCAACAAGATTTTCATCAGAACTGCCTGAATATGTGTTTTTTTTTAAAAATCTCAAAGTTACAACGTAGTTTGTGTCGCGTTAAGTTCCCTAGTAAAGTGTGAAATGCCTGAGATATGCTATGCAGGGGTTGTCTAATACACGGAAACTGACCGAGCGGACCATCTCAAGCCTCAACGTGTCTATTCCCATCAACTGTTATGGGTGGAAACCTACTGAATAAAACTGAAATAAAAAAAAAAATGTGGTGTAAAAAATATGTCAATCGATTCTCCTAGTGATTCTGAACAAACTAGTTTCAGGTTTAGTATATACTAAAACTAAGCTGTATATACTAACTTGTATATTTACCTTACCTAACCAGATGCGGCCGAATACCAGTATTTTACACGGAGCGACTGCTATCAGAACTCCGCAACTGTTACTGGGCCATGCCGATATCCTAAAGGCAGGCTCATTTAATAGAGATTAATATCTACCTTCATTTTAGCGTCTTTGGTGAGCTGCTTGGTGTCGGCCGCCTCTTTCTCCAAACTCCCGATCTGTTTCGCTGTTTCTTGTACACGCGCTGTAATAATAATGTTTTTAAGACAAACAAATAAAATATCTTGATTTAGCACACGAGGTTGTCGGCATGTGGGATGTGGACTCAGCAGTCATTGTTCCGATAGTCGTTGCGGCGAATGGCCTAATAGTCAAGAGCCTCGATGAACACCTCATGAGGCTCTCGTTGGGCAGCTGGATCAAGGGCTTGATACAGAAAGCAGTACTCCTTGACACGGCACGCATAGTGAGGAGGTTCCTTTCTCTGGAGCCCTGACTGCCGGCAGCTTGGATCCTGTTCCCGATGCCGGTGGGCTACAATTTTTTTTATATTTTGAAATGTATATTGTGTTTTTTTTAAGATATGTATTTAAAAATATAATTTATATGTATATTTACAATGAATAAACGGAATGTTTTCTTTAAAATATTGCTTTCAATATTTGTTACGTTTGTGCCTGATTTTCCGACTTCGGACTGCTCAAAACCGCAAATTTTATAAGTATTTAACTTTGTTCAATACTTACTGGACAGTTTTTCAGCTTCGAACCTGAGCTTAGAAGCTTCGGCCCTGGATGTCGATGATTTCTTCCTGACTTCATGCGCTGCCTGAATAACAATTATAAAAAAAACTTTACAAAATGTTCTCGTAGCTTATATTATTTTTATCGAAACGTTTGTGGCCTAACTTTGGCGAGGCCTACGCGACCTGGCATTATACTCCAACCCCCTTATTACAAAAACTGGTTTAAACCGAGACTAAGATAAACCCAGATTTAAAATATACCCATCACTTTCTAACATAATACAACAAAAAGAGACGGGGCTATTTCAAAACCAGGGTTTTTCTTAGACCATCGTTTGTAAGCAAGAGACAATTTTTTTTGTTTTTATCAACTGCCTGTCAAGATAATTTGCATGAAATGAAAAAAGAAGTATGGCAACACGGACACAGAGCGTGGCACTTATAGTACGTTTAATCCACGAAGAAGCAGACTCTTTGCCTAAATCACCAAAGTGTGCATTATAAATTGTTATTGTGTTAGTTCTATCGCTACACAATAGTTAGATGTGTGTAATGTAAGATAATAATGAGATGTGTCCATACGCTGCTACCGACCATAAAAAGAAGTGGGGCGCGTCTTTGTGGATTGAACGCACTATATCATAAAAATACCGTTCTCCTGAAATTCTTTACCCTAAAACACTGTACATCTGTCGAACATCTCTGATCTCTGTTGATGCTATAATACGCTGTACATAAATTAATTAGTACGTTCAGTGTCGGGCGCCCTCCAGAAAGGCACCCACTAGTCGCATTCGCAACGCCCGGTGTTCTCGTGGAAGGCTCATTTTAAATGTAGGTGTTCCTAAAGCCGGGTCAGGATAACATTGTTTGCTAACCGAATAGGGGCGTGGCCTAACAGTTTTGCTAGCAAAAACACAATAACATGTTTGCCGAGACTAATGGATAACATCCCCCGCGTTCGCCTGCGGGGAGAGGAAGTGACGCATTTTGTGTTCGCGCTCCGTAGAGGAAGACGCCATAGCCCATCAGTGTTGCACAGCGGACTGGCTACTTTGCTAACTTGTTTTGATAAAGGCGCAGCGGACTGGCTGTTTTGCTAACATGTTTTGCTAACTTGTTTTGATAACGTGTTTTGTAAGAAAATTGGCACTACGGACCCGGCTTTAGAAAATACACCGTCATAAAACAAGCAACAAGACCCCCTGAAAACACCATTTTACTACGTAGTAGCAGTGTTTTATGGTTTTAAACCTAATGCCAAGAACTCTCCTCGAGGGTTCACTCTTAGCACGAACGTAATTCCGAGGACCCTCCTGGAAAGTCCACTAACCAATTATGTATGGCAGCATGGCGTATGAGCTCTATGAAAAGTGTGGTGTACTCGAAAGTGTTAAGACTGGCGTCGACTACAGCCGAAACGCATCGAATCGAGTCGAGTCGCATTTGTTCCGCGTGAAGACGAATCGAGGCGAAACAGTCAGTAATCGCAAATCGTTAAAACAGAAATTCGCATGACAAGCGATGCGCGCGATTGATGCGACTCGGCGCGTCTCGACTCGTAACTGATCGACGCAGTTTTATAGTAAATGTGTAAGAGGCGAATTATTGCGATTCTATTCGACTCGACTCAGCGAGCCTAGTGGGCCTTTAAGGGCCACTTGCACCAAAATCTCGAGTTAAATAAATAACACCGAGTTAGCTAACTCAAGTTAAAACATCAATTTCTTAACTCAGGGGATTGTCTTGCACGAACGGAAACTAACCCATGGTTAACTAACCTAACAATTTTTTTCGCCATGTTGGTAATTATTAGTGTTAAACTCAAATTCATTCACTCAGTGTAACATACGACCAAATACAAAAGAGCAAATAAGGAATGGTTTAAGTATTCTTCTCTCCCTCATACAACAGTAACTTGCATAAGTCTTTTTCGTTATGTCAGATTTGAAATGACGTGGCGTTTTTGGTCGTTTAATGTTTATGTTGAAGACAAGACATTGTGTGTTGCGTCAGTTGCGTGGTGTTTACCAAGTTTGAATTTGTGAAAACTGGTTGTGTGCGATTTTGTGATTATTTAAGAAAAATGGAGACGAAATCGCGTAAAATGTATGTAAACTACTTATGTGTCATGCAAGTATGTACTTCTTATTTGGATTTGTATAGTGCAATCTGTTTTCAATTTTATCTCATAAAAAGAGAACAGTTTCTTTTTCTGGTCGAAATCTTCTATGAAAATCTTTGTCCCTTTGCGAGTGAAAATAATCGGTCCGTTCTGCACTTCTTCTATTGTAAAAGTCCGAACTAATGTATTCGATGATCTCTTCATCATCATCAGACAACAAAAACTCATTTATCATTGTTCAGGACAAAATAAAACCGATACTATTCATAAAAGCAACAAAACACCAACTTGTATTAACCTAAAATATCTCGTTTCACATTTTAACCCAGGGTTACCTGATTTAACTCACCGACATTGGTGGGTTAAAAATTTAAAAAATTAACTCGAGGTTAAGTCCTAACTCTCCGTGGTGCAAGACAAAATTATCATTTAACTCCCAGTAGCCTCTAACTTCGAGTTAAAATTTTTAACCTAGCTTGGCGCAAGTGGGCCTAAGTGACCAAGATGCTTTACCTCTGACGCCTTGTCGGCGTACTCCTTCTGCGCCTGCTGCGCCAAGTCGCGAGCCTCCTTGGCCTTATCACTGGCAGTGTACAGCTGTTCAGTGATGCTGTTAATGCTGTCTTCAGCAGCGGCTATCTTTTGCTTCACTGCTGGCACGTCTAGAGCCGCCTGCTCAGCTAACTGACGGGATTCTGTGACTTGATCGCTGAATTCTGTGGGATTATTGAGTGTTGTGTTAAGTTAGTGTTTGGTATCGGTTTGAGAATCACGCTCACGCTTGATTCTTCACTTGTTATCATCTAATTATACAGGCTGTAAGGGTAAACACCGTTATCCTTGAAACCAGTGGTATGGTTTCATTTATAGAACGTAAAATCAATGAAAAATAACAACTTTTTTTTTTATAAAATTTTCATTTTTCCTCAAAAGCATTTCACCCTATGCGCGGGGGCTACAAGCTACGGGAGGGGGCGCGGGGAACTCGCCGCGTGGCCTGTCGCACGCCCCCGCACAGTTTGCTACCCCAGTCAGTCAGCTGTCTCGTTAGCGAGTGTGTGTACGCCGTGTCACAGCGCCGCTGCGCCGCTCATTTCTCGCGCGTATATTTTTTTTTTTTTTACTCGATCCTTTGTTTTTATATTTAAGTCAACTACCCATGGTTTGAGTGATAACGGTGTTTACCCTTACATGCTGTATAGATAGCAAGTTGAGAAAGTCGCATCACATTTTTTTTTTTGTTGTATCTAAAGAAATAGTGCCTTTCCTAATAGTTACCTACTTAGTCCTAAGATTAATATTACGTTGCCCCAAAAAAAACCTAAAGTTGAATGTTTTTTGCACCTCGTATAATCAATAAGAACTATTTTGGATTGAAAATTATTATTATTTACATGACAATGTCAACGTTAGCGACATTCTGTTGGCAAAGGACATTTTGCCAAAAGTGCTCAAGCACTTTCTAGGTGCACTGCACATTGCTTTTCATTATTCCTTAGCTATTATTGCTATTAGGTATATAAAGTCTTATAAAAACTGCTAGAAAAATCTATCCAATAATTACTTCTGCAAACAATACCACATCTGTCTTTCCAAATCATTGTCATCTGCTTAGTTGTATGTTACCTTTCAAAGTCTTGTAAATCTCGTTAGCATCCTTCAGCGTCTGATTGGTGAGCTCCACATCGTTCCTGGCCTGTTCCTGGAGTTCATCTAGTTTGGCCAGGAGGTCGTTCAGCTCATCCTGTCTGTTATGACCTTGGTCTAGGAGACCACGGCCCTGTTCGATGGCGTTCTCTAGCTGTTCTAACGTGTTCTTATTGTCTGCCATCAGGTGTTCTAGATCTGAGGATTTTTCATCGATCTGGAAAGCAGATTTCAGGTTGAATAATTGGTTGAGGTCACTCGCAAACTGAATTTCGACAAATCGATTTTACTTCGACACTATGGAACTTCGACATTACGCTACTCCGATAATTATGGAACTTCGACACCTAATTTGGGGCACCCCGACACGGATAGGTTAGGTTCGAAGGGGATCACGGGGGCTAGAGTGAGCGAGCAAAGCGAGCGAGGTTGCATGAGAGCAGGATAAATGATGTTCCGACTATAAACCTTCATATCAGGGAAGTCTAAGGGGAAGGACACTCAAACGCCCATTGCGAATGGACTAACTGGTTATCTCTCTCATATCCATGGATTGTAAGCAGGTACTTCGGCTGTATTCCATACGCTTACCGTTTTATTCATCTCCTTAGCCGTCTCCTTGAGTTTGTTCAGCTTGATATCAGGCAGAAGAGTGGTGTTGACTTCGGCGTATAGCCCCAGAGCTTCATCATAAACCTCCTTAGCTCTCTTGAGCGCCTGGTCTGCTAGTTCAGTCATGCTGTTCAGTTTGCCTGACGCTGCGTTCAGCTCGTTTGTCAGGATTTGGACTTCGTTGCTGAAAAAAGATGTGCCGTATTGTAAATTGTGTGCAATTCATCAATATGTTCAGTTATGCTGTGTGTAGTCAAATTATTATGGGAAAATTTGCAGCCCGCTCCACCTATTGTTAATAATAAGCGCCGACGTGTATACAGTAGTAGTCCTCGCCTTTCTTTGAGAACCATACTTGTATCCTTGCTTTTGGCTAACTATTAAACTTTTTGTATTATAACTTCCGTGAGACACAGTTGCTCAAAGCTGAAGATAGATAGATTTTAGCGTTTTTTTTTACGAAATTTTTGAACAGCTATAACTATCTCATAAACTATTGACTTTTGGGGAAAGTTGTAGAACAAAAGTTATTCATTATTATGTGTATTTTAAAACCCTTTCGGATTAGAACTCCCTTTCCGACCACACATGTTGTATTAATACAAATTTAGAAGAAGTTAACAAATAAATAAAACTCACCTTATGTTAGCCTGTTTAGTGATTCCATCCTTAGCAATCTTATTGGCCGTGAGCGAGGTATTGAAGGCCTTGTCGGCAATTTCTCGAATGTTCTTAGCCTCGTTTTCCAGTTTTTCTGCCAGCAGTCTGGACTCCTTCGCTAGGGCTGACATGTCTACGGATTGCTTGCCAAACTGGTCCGACCTGTTGCGAGCCTTAGACAGGGCTGCTGCTCCTTCACCATCTAGGTATTCCAAGGCACTCTGGGAAGGTAACAATAGTGTATTAGTGATTTAAATGATTTAATAAGTACACTTACCAATGAATCCGGGTTACCAACATAAATCTTAGTAACTCAGAAATTAAGAATGCTAGCTTATTCAAATAAAAAGTATTTTATAGACTATTTCATAAGTTTTATAAATTGTACTTGAGTAGTATTAAATGGTCTACAAAATACTTTTCATTTGAATAAGCTAACATTCTTAGTTTCCGAGATATTAATGAATATGTTGGTGACCCGGAATCATTGCTCCCGAGTGCACATAGCTATATGTAGTTAACTATTATTTCCAATATGAATTAATGATTTTATTTTATAAAACTGTTATGGTGTGGTTGAATACCACTGCGAAGGTTTGGTAGGTAAGTATAACAACATCATCATCATCATCATTCATCCTTTTGTTATTCACCGTTCACTCATTCTCTTAACATGACCAAACCAACTGTCACTACTTCATCGTATTGTAAGTTTGACAAATAAGTTCTTAAAGCTTCTATAAGATAATTTATCATCATCATTCAGCCGAAAGACGTCCACTGCTAGAAATAGGCTTCCCCCAAAGGAGGAGGGTGGCCATAATCGCCGCGCTTGGCAGGCGGGTTGGCGATTGCAGTATAGTTGCTAAAGTACTCAGAGAACACTGCTGTCCATAGTGAATCCCTTAGTCGCCTTTTACGACACCCATGGGAAGAGATGGGGTAGTGCTATTCTCTACGTCCAGCACCACACGATCGACGGTATAACTATATAACGAATAGGTAATAATTCTGATTAATTCAAGTTATTCTTACATTGATTTCCTTCTGTGCAGCTTCAATGGTATCTTCAGCCTTGGACACATTGCCCTTACTCTTCTTGACCGCCTCGTTACCATCATAGCTCTCATCTTCAATCTTGAACAGCATATTCCTGGAAATACATTTTCATTACAAAAATGTTTTGTTAGAACAAAATCTAATATCCGGGTAGTAGATAATTATCTATGCTAAGATGTGGAGACGGGCTAATATCGTCGCGGGCGAATGTGCAGACAGCGGCGTAACAGGCGCCACGCGTCCTGCTGACCCACTATAGTATTTGACTAGTATTATTTACATTGTACAACAATTTGGTATTATTTTAAAGAAAGAATAGAAAGAAAAAAATTAAACAAAACTATGATACAATAGAGGAGATACACGCTTTCGAAGTTTGTGGAGGGGGGCATTTTCTGTCCTTGTCACACGAAACGAATATTGAACTTCAACTTCTCCGTGACTTCGTTCTAGGAACTTCAACGTCTCATTACTCTAGACGTGGACTGCTGAACAGGTTCTCATAAACGTCATTACCTGACGTAACCAAATCTATCTGCCTGTTCAGGCAGGTTATCTGTGTCAGGCTAGCTGCCGGTCCACTACCCAATTTTCACTCTACACTGACGCCTTTACCGATGTTCAACTATCGGCTTGTATTATTTCTACGTGATAACCTTACTTGACGCAAGCTAGTTTATCAGCCACTTCCGGTTATGTGTCAGACTGGCTCCTGTCCTCTACTAAACTTTCATACTACACTGAAGCCTTTACCCTGATGTTCAACTATCGGCTTGTATTATTTCTACGTGATGAACTTACCTAACGTCAGCTAGTCTGTCTGCCAGTTCCGCCAGGTTATCTGTCAGGCTGGCTCCAGGTCCATTACCTAACTCTGCCTGAGCATCCTGCGACAGACGCTCGATCTCGCTTCTCACTTGTTGCAGTTCATTGTCAAAGTCGGCGTTCTCAACTACGGTCGGAGATTTTGATATTTTGGCCAGAATCTGTGGATCAAGATGATGTGTAAGTTAGGTTTTGTGCTAATGTATATACCGTGGGCCCGAGGTACCCGAAAGATTTTAACCTTCGATTCTGATGCCTAATTGGAGAAGAAAAGCTAGGATATAGTTTGTTGAATAAAGCTTAATTTTCGAAATAATCATTATTTACGAAAATTCACAAATCAAAAAATATCTATGGTAACAAGTCGTATGAACGCGGCGTTGCGACTTTTATTATACCATACCCCTCTCGCCGTATGTCTTATTTGTCGGGGAGGGGTGTGAAGTGAGAGGTTTCTTATCCACTCACACGATAATTTATAAATGTTGCCAGTTCAGCCTAAGGTATTGTTTACAAGGAAGTACTAACTTTAATTTATTTATTCAGGAACAAAAAATATCAAAATTTTACTCATACATCAGACATACATCAGAAAGGCGTGGTTAAAATCTTTCGGGTACCTCGGGCCCACGGTGTATATTTGTATTCTTAAAAGAGATGGGAACCTCTTACAATATGTGACAGGAATAACGCAAACACTCAAACACTCCAATTATAATATTTAGTTAAAATTATAATAAGTAGGTATACACCCTGAAATTTTACTTTTACGTGCTTAAATATTGTTTACTTAAGAAAAAATTGTAATACTTTTTATTGTTAACTACATTCAAAATTTTGTCTTATGACCTTGACATAAAGTTAAATTTGTTTATCTCAATTAAAAGAAAAACAGGAAAAAGCACGCTTTTGAAATGGCTGTAATGGTTTCAGCTGCAGATTTTCAACAAACTACATACATTCAGGGATTGCGTTTATTATGTAACACGTTGTAGATAGAAAGATGACATAAGAAAAGTATATATATAGTATATAGGTCTAGTTTGCTAGTAAAAGAGGTTCAAGGTGGTTGCCGCTGTTGGTCAAAGTTACACATAGTACTCACGTCATCAAGTTCCCTCAGTTCTCTTCTGTGTTGATTGACGGCATCCAACACTAAATTGTAGCACGGAGGACAGTCCTCGCAGCCCTGACCGTCAGCGCGTCGCTTCTTGTTCTCCATACATCTGGAGTAACACACGAATATAAATGAAGAATATGCATTATAGTCACAAAATGGAAAAAAAGACAATCAAAACTCCTTGTTTGCAGTTTCAGAACCTAGCCTTCGGTAACTAAAGCTGTTAATTCATGCATAATGCAGGCGGAAACAAAATTCCACCAATTTCCAGCTGTCTTCGCGCTAGTTTCTTAAAGAACCGTACCGAACTGAAGAGACCCATATTGTTCCCCACTCAAATTTCTGCGTGACGCGTATCCCAGATCCAGGAATAATGGGAGAAAGATGGTAACACCTGTAGTCACCCTAAAATACCTGTCACAGCGCCTGCCCTCGACGTTATCTTGACAGGAGCACTGTCCAGACATGTCGCACTGGTAGTTGGTGGAACCCCACTCGTCACAGTTGCAGTCCCGGCAGCCGTCGGCTGAGAATCCCCAATGGTAAGCGCGGCAGCGATCGCAGTGTTCTCTGGAAAATATCAAAATACGCTGTTATTTTATAGTGCGATAGGATAGATCCAAAAGTAATCTTAGCTTAACAGGAGCGTTTAGAAGGTTTTGGAGTATCGACGGTAACAAATACGCTCCAGCACGACGCTACTTAGTCAAAACATTTCTAAACCAAGAGTCACCGTATTAACGAAATGTACAATTCACAGTTGGCTTATTCGGATTGATTTTATCTATCTACACTGTAGATCCTACAGTAGTTTTTATGAGAAAAGTTTGCGTTTATTGTAAGTGCACACCGATAATGTAGAAAAACAAACGCAATGCACAAATTGCACAGCCCATAACTGACCCACTGCCCCACGGACTTCTTCCCAGAATGAGAGGGAAGAAGACTAAGAAGTCATAGTCATGGTGGCCACCACGTCGATTTAGTGCGGGTTGGTGGACTGCACAAACCATCGATTTACTTTTACACACCCCATTCCAGTGTGCAGGTTTCCTCACGGTGTTTTTCTTCACCATTAACGAATACGAGGCATAATAAAACTCTTAAAAATCTCTTAATCTCTTAAAAATAGAAATCACATAACCTTCCACGCAATAGGGTCTCCTGCATGCAATGCAAGCATTCAACCACTAGGCTACTGCTATCATTTAAATTACTAACTGTAAAATATCCTTCCACTCAATATTAGCAAAAGTTATAATGGAAATATTCTCACCCATCTATACCAGGCTTGCAGTAACACTGCCCGTTGTACGGGTCGCATGTATTGTTGTAGGATCCCTCCAGGTTGCACTCACACGGTTCGCAACCAGTGCCCGAGTTAATGTTGTAGTACCCATCCTAATGAACACAAAGATATTTGGATTTATTGTATTAGTCCGATAGATTTTTGGAATGAAATTAAAGTTCTGCTGATTAAGATTTGTCGTCAGTATCGGAACCATTTTGAAATCTGATAAATTACGAATTTTCGGAGTATTTTTTCCAGTAAATCTGTGCGACAATACGCCGAATTAGATCTATATAACTTTCAATTATTGCGCTATTATTGTACCGCGGGAAGAATTCTGCAAGAATTCCGCAAAGAGCTCGGCATAACTGGTCATTCTACCACCGGTTGGAGGACATCAAGTAACAGGTATTACAGGTCTAGCGCATAACTGAGTCAGTGCCTGAGGTAGCTGCGCGGTGCGGGAGGGTGACAGTTGTCACAAGTTGACGAATCAGTGAGCTCTCGCGTCGCGTCACTACACCCCCTCCCGCACCGCGCAGCTACCTCAGTCACTGACTCAGTTATGCGCTAGGCCTATAAATGTCTGTGATAAAATTTACTAGTAGGCGTGCCAGCCTTCTGGGCACGTTACCAGTAGACAGCGATGCGGAGGAATATTTTGATGCCCTATTTTAGTTTATAGTTTTATTAGGATATATTTTTCGTTATTTGTATATACTTTTATTTGTAATTATGTAAATATTGTTTTTATTCTTGTATAGTTTAGAAAATAGTCTCTAAAGATTTCTAGTAGGCTAACATTGCATGTCTGCGTTCTTTTATGAAAGGATCAATAAAAGTATACAGAACCGGAACCACTTCGTGATGCACACACTGCACAATGACTGTGACAAAAGAGGTGCACATTTGCTCCTTCGCTTTTGTCACAGTTGCTGTCTAAATAGCACTTCTCACAATTCCAGCCGATGAAATATGGGAGACGAATATAACTGAAGGCCGCTGGACTATGAAGGTATTATGGCGGCAAGTTATATAGCACTTACCTCGCACTTGTCGCAGTTTCTGCCGATGACGTGTTGATTACAAGTACAAAAGCCGGTATAGCCATCGCACTGCGGAGGACCTTCTGCACTCTCCACTGTGCCTGCTTCGTGACACTGGCATGGCTTGCAGTCGCCTTTTTTCTTGGGATCGAGGGCGTCGCCGAAGTATCCTGAGTGTGAAAGATTTTGGTCAGATATTGTGGCTATCTTAAAAAGGAATGGCTTGTAATATCTTCGTATCGAGGTCTCTAGAGGTGTTCTTAATATGAAACATTTTCGCACCCCGTGTTAACTGACTGCGCGGAGTGATATTATGCCAGTCGTGCCCGCCAGCTGTGACGCCGTGCTTCCTTTTAATTATGTAGGGTATCGAAATGTTCTATAAACACTATATTGTTTTTAATCCTTTCTGGTTGGTTTAGGAACGAACAGTTAACGAAGACGCAAGAAAAAAAAAATTTTTAGGCAATCAAAATGCTTTGTTAGGGAGAGTTCACACGTCCACATCGCAGCGACAAAAAGTGGTCAAGCAGTGGTTACGTGTAGATAGTGTCGCTGCAGCTTTTTACAGTTGCGTTGTGGTAACTACAAAATGTCGATGTGTTTGCGTTGTCGCTAGTAGTTGCGATGTGGTTACGTTGTGGCTAGTAGGAGGGCGCAGGCGTGCGCGCGGGGTCGTTGCGTCGAGGCAACGTTGTGTTTGCGAGGTGGCTAGTACGTGGTGGCTCTGGTGGTTGAGATGTAGTCAGTAACGCCCACACGGTTGAAGTTGTAGTGTGTTTGTGGTACGTGTAAAACAAGCCTTAATTTATACCAGTAATAGATCACGTGGTTTTAAACCTCCGGTTTCTGAATTGAGAATTCGGGATAAGCATTCGGATATAAGGGATTCGCAAATGCTCGGATTTGTTATAAGAAATGGAAAAGTTTTTCGGTCTCCTAGTACTAAGATTATTCTTTACAATAGCTTTGTCCGTAGTGTGTTGGAGTACTGTAGCGTGGTTTGGCGTCCGCATTACTCAGTGCATCAATTGAGATTAGAAAGAATACAAAAAAGATTTATGTGGCATTTGTCTTACTCGGTTGGCATTGCGAAGAAAAAGCGATCGTATTTTGAAAGACTCTCGCATTTCAAGGTGGATAAACTTGAAATGAGAAGAGAAGTCTTGGACTTATCATTCTTACATAAACTTGTTAATAATAAAATTGACTCACCGCAGCTTCTCAGTAGAATAAGGTTTAGGGTGCCAACCAGGAATCCTCGTGCTCCCATAACCCCTCTTTACCCTCCACTTAGGAGAACAGTATTGGGATCTAATTCACCCATTGCTCGAATGTGCAAATTGACCAACGAGTGCAGTAGTATCTCAGATATTTACTATGACTCATTGTATTGTTTTAAAAAAAATGTAAAACGCCATCTCTCGCTTAAGCACAATAAATCTTAAATAATTGTAATATTTGAGACGCTTCCCCCGGCGAGGGTGGCGCCGTTTTGGAGGGAGAACATTGTTTCTGTCGGCGCACGGCATGTTGGGATTTCGTGCGTGCAGCGTTTTGGTCGTGTGTTGTGGGGATTTTTGAGCGCCAAATGTCAGCACTGGAGCTTCTGGATTTGAGGTTTTGGCGATAAGTACCAGAAACGGCCGTTTTTGGCATTAGTTACTATAACTTCTGACCTAGGATGTCAGGTGTTGTTTTTTGGTGTTCTTAAATTTCTGCATCGCTTGGCTGGGGTGTTGTGCGTGCGAGGTTTCAGTGTGTAGTGTGTTGGCGGAGATTGTGTTTTTTTTTTTTCTGAATTGGCGCCGCTTTTTCTGGGAGAGGCGCCATAAGTTCAAGTTTAGCTATTGTTTTTTTCTTTTCTATAGTTTTTAGCTCAGTTTGGAGTACGTTAATATTTAGTGCATGTAGTGTTTGCTTATAAGTGGTTATGCATTTGCCTTATAACATCTTTATTATTTAAGATAATACTTAAGAATTAATGTTATAACTGTTAGCAAACCTAAAATAAATAAATAAATAAAATAAATAAATAAATAAATAAGCAATACTTAAGTAAGTAGTATTTGAGTACGGAGTTGTCAAAAAAATGCTTTAAAATCTGTCATTTTCTTGACAACTCCGTACTTAGGTAAATGTTACTTAAGTACTGCTTATCCTAGAATTCTCAATTCAGAAACCGGAGGAAAGAATTACACGAATTCGTTGCATACAAAAGTGATGGGTCTAAATGAGAAGATAAAAATAAAATATCTTTCGAACAACGTACCGCTCAAACACTTATCACAATGCTCGCCAGCCGTATTGTAGATACACTTGAGACACTCCCCGGTGGTCCTGTTGCAGTTGCCGACAGCGTTCGGGTCCACGTTGCCGTTACACTGGCAGAGTTCACACTGCTTTGGAGGTCCAAACTGCCCGGTTGGGTCACCGAAGTAGCCGTCGGCACAGACCTCGCATTTTGGTCCTGAAAACAAGTACAAAGATAAAGAAATGGTCTTTTGGAGGTTCGTTGTTCAGCAATCAATATAACATCACGTCACGTCTGTATTCACCAAAGGGGTTGGACAGAGGTGCATAGTACGCTCTCATTTTGCCGTCATGGTTCTCATGTAATAGGGGGCTAGCCTAATGCCATGAACCATGGCACAAAATTGAGAGTTTGCGCTGCTATTGAGAAATTCCACACGGAAAACCCCAATAACATTTTGCCTGATTTAGGAATCAATCCCAGTACCCCAAGTGTGAGTTTTCTTACGTTACTACTGTAGTTGCGTCACGCCAAAAATGTATGAAAATTTAAACAGAGCCTCTAGCGGCGAATCGCGTGACTAAAAATTTGTTTGATATTTTTGGCGTGACGCAACTACAGTAGTTACGTAAAAAACTCACACTTGGGGTACAAGGTCTTCATGCAGAGCAGTGGCGCTCAAGACAATTAGACCAAAGAGGTCGTTTTTCGTAGAATTTGATAAGAACCTGTCCCAGATCTTCGAAATTCAGTCAAAAACCAAATAACCTTACCAGCATAATCCTCTGGACAGTTGGTGCCACAGAAAATTAAATGTCTTATTATTTAGATTTCTGTGCTAGATACACACTGACTTTAGTCCATCACTTAAGTGCGTATACACGTAGAAAGCGGGTTGCCGGCGCCGATCTGCCAGCGCTTGTCGGTGCTGGTCCGCGCAGTTTGTCGGCGCAGGTAGTCTCTATACTGTGTGGCGAACCAGCGTCGATAAGCTCCGAACTTCGCCGAGAAGTTCCGACCTGCTCCAATCAGCGCTTTATATTTGCGCGAATTTATACTTGGAACAAGGCATATTTTTGTTAAAAAATGCCAGCCCCTACTTCTACCCGCTTCCTTTATGTAGCGGTTACCTGCACGGACCAGTACCGATAAGCGCTGGTAGATCGGCTCTAGTTACTTGCTTCCTTTATGCATACGCCCTAACCGTCCAACATACACTTACCAGCATAGCCTTCGGGACAGTCGGTGCACACTATGTTGCCATCCATGAGCTGTATACACCCGCTGTCTTTGGGACACGGGCAGGCCTTGCAGTCGTCGGGGGTGCCCGCGATCGCGTTGCCATAGAAACCCTTAGCGCAGAGCTCGCAGTTGCTGCCAGTTGTGTTGTGTTTGCAGATACAGAAACCTGGAAAAATATTGTTTTATATTAAACTAGTAGTCGCTCGCGGCCTCGCCCGCGTGGATGTTGTTTATCGCCTATTCCGTATTTTTCGGGATAAAAGTAGCCTATGTCTTCTCCAGGTTCCAGACTATCTCTGTACCAAGTTTCATCAAAATCGGTTCAGCGGTTTAGTCGTGAATGCGTCACAGACAGACAGAGTTACCTTCGCATTTATAATATTAATAGGGAATGGAATTAGCATCCAAGAATCTCATCTCATCTCTTTTCCATTAACCATTGTAAATATGAAACTCACCGGTAGCAGTATCACAAATATGCGCATGCCCATTACAGTCGCAAGGAATACACGTCGAGTAGGGTCCTCCATTCGCGGGCTCATGCTTGAATCCTGGCGCACACTCCTCACAATAGTCTCCCACATAGGCCTTCGGGCAAGAACACTTCTCCACCCAGTTCGCTGGAGCAGAACCTTTCTCCCTTCCAATCTTCGCAGTTTCCAGTTTAAAGTTCATCATGTAACCTTCACCAGGCTTATTGTATGTTCCCCTGATTTTGATTGCCGTCAGGTTTTGGAGCAGAGACATGAACTCAAAGTTTGATAAGGTTGGAGACCAGCCGTAGCGTGAGTCCTCATGAAGTCTGAACGTGTACTCTTGAGCCTGCAACAATTGGTGACGTGAGAGGAGGAAATAGTAACTTAAATCGCTAGAGCACAGTATAGATTTTCTACACAAAATAACGATTTTTCTGTGACACTCTCTGGATTAAGACCAATCCAAGGACACCTCATTTGTTGAAATCGGTTCAGCAGTTTATGCTGTGTGAGGACACAAACTTACATACATACATTATATAGCCAGTGAGGTTAATAATCCTTCCTTTCTGTCGTAATCGGTTAAAAAAACAAAGGGTTCTAGACATCGACGTGGCCTTTAAGAGTGATAACATTCATTGCGTTAGCTGTTTTCGAGGTTGCTCGATTGTAACGTTGAACTACGTTACAGCAACTGACCGTTGACCCTCAGTACGTGAGAACATGATCGCAAAGCAATAAGAATGTAGTGACTTTGGACTAGAAATCAATAAGGTATCAGTGCTAGATATAGCCACCAGTCTAACTACAACAGAATGGTAAGTCTCCACCGTTCAAAATTAGAGGCTGGTAAACCATCATCATTTTGTTGCCAATACGAGTATTAGAGCAGTATGGTCGATATTGCAGTATGGTCGATATTGCATGTATAGTCGTGTGTTGCCGAATATGGCTGCCGCTGAGCAGACTGCAATTGCCTAGATTGAGTATGAATGTGATGCTGTAAATAGTTGCAGACCATTGCCGACTACACAATGCCTCATTTTGCTAATCTAAACAAACGTATCTATCTACACATGTTAAGTTTTACAATCGCTTAAAGTATAATAACGACATTAGCTTTATGCTTTCGACACCAGTCTCCTCAACCAATACTTAGAACAGCGCAATAATTTACACACATACACAACACAAAGACCCTGTAAGAACACACAGTCGCAATAATATCTTGTAAGCATCGCAGGGCAAATACAATTCTTAACATACCTGATTGGTAGGTTCCGGGTTATTCTGTGCGTAAATGTTGATCGACACGGAGGCCCGAGGTCCTTCCAGAATGATGTCTTGTGCCGACGGATAGCCCCGAACCTCACCGAGTCGCAGGGAGAATTTCAAGTCATGGTTGTAGGAAGGACGCTGGTCACCGAGGAACTGGCTTGACGCGATGAAGTATAGTGTCTCCGAACCTTGGGAGGCGACGGCTGGAGAAAGATGATTAGTTAGCTTTTAGTCTTCAGTTGTTTGAAGCAGAATATAATGTGTTCTATTTGTATTCTGGATATCCAGCAAAGTTTTTACCAATTAAATGTTCATAAAGAGATTGATCCTTGCACTTATTACATCGCACTGCTTCGGATCACGAATCTGCTTGTAAAATTAATGCAATGTATGCTTA
Organism: Amphipyra tragopoginis; assembly: GCA_905220435.1. Classification (NCBI taxonomy): domain Eukaryota; kingdom Metazoa; phylum Arthropoda; class Insecta; order Lepidoptera; family Noctuidae; genus Amphipyra; species Amphipyra tragopoginis. Next base: position 6,344,848 of record HG991991.1, on the reverse strand, counting down.
TGTTCATAATGTTCACGTTATCTAGCAAACATTGGTAAAATTAAAGTCTTGTGTCGATACAATTTAATGTACCACTATCAGGGCAAGTAATAGTTTACCGATACATTGCTAGGTTCACTAAAAAAATAACAATGGTATCTATTTTTTTTTCTTTTTGACTGCTGTAGATGGTTCTAGGGGACCGTTTCTACGTAACCGGGCAGTTATTGGCGAGACCTGAAGGGTCTCCAGCCAAATCAATGGTATCCAACGACACACACTACATAAACTATGCGTTGCTGGAAAGTTTGTTATGCTGTTCCTTCTTTACAGCATAAACAGTAGAAAGCGGAGAAGGACGAGCGTTTTGGGGCTGTTTTTTGTAACGTTGACGTTCAAAAAGATCAGTCTAATTTGTTTAAATGAGTTTTGAAGTTGACTCCTTCTGAATTCTTCATAATAAACAAGGTCTTACCAATATTCTGCGTATTAGCATTGAACTGCAGCTGAGCGGGTCTTTCCTGATCGTCTTCCGCGGCCCACTTCTCGGCGTCTCTTATGAAGTGGGCGCTGGTCTCATGAGCTTGGTATTTGGGCGCTGAGCTGCACTGCGAGGAGTGGCCGAAACAGAAGCAAGGCGTACAGCCGAACTCATTGCTGATGTCCAGATTGAAAAAGCCCGGCTTGCATCTAGAAGATTAGGTTATGTTAAAAGCTATTTACATATCTTTTTTTTTAGATATGTAAGTGACGGGTTGCCTTTACCAGACCCTGGACATGTATTTCGTACAAATAGTATCTATTTATATACGATCAGCTTCTTCTTCTCTCGTGTCGATGAACTTTACGAGACTCGCTCATGCCGTGTGCTCATGGTGACAAAATTAGCCACTCAGCAAGTTTAATAGCAAAGTTGACTACCCAGGGATGCCGTACGTATTTGAATATCGTCACCCGTGGAGGTTCTTTTAATGTACCCCCTGTGAACATCTTTAATTGTGTATCTTGAGACATTATAATTATATCATAATATAGTTTTAGATTGTTCCTTATTTATTGTGTATTTATCTATTTTTTTTTTTGAATTTATTTATATCTTTTTACGTGCTGCACCGGTAGACGTCATCATGTCAACTTCGGCTGTCGATGAAAACCAAGGCTGTGGCTCCGTCGTCACGTACGTGAGTCACAGCATTCTGTTGAGCGATGGCCGTTTTGCGCGGATGTGACGCATATTTTACCAACAGTTTTTTGTTTTTGTCTTTTTTATGTGCGTCATTTTCGCGCGCGTTTAAACATTTTCTTTCTTTACATTGGAACCTACTTGCAAATAGAGGTATACTTACTCTCTACACCGTCTTCCTTCAACGTTCTGCTTGCACATACACACGCCGGTTTGAGGGTCACACTGAGGGGTGTTCGCGTAAGACCCTGATTCGTTACAACCGCAAGGCTTGCAGCCCTGGCTTGTAAACTCATAATGGTTCGGTGCGCAGACGTCGCACTTATCGCCTGTCACTCCAGGCTTGCATTGACACTTGCCCTCTGCATTGCATTGGAGGCTGCGAGATCCTGAAGACACGAATTATAATTATTATTTTTGATTAATTCTCGAGACATTGGTATTGTAGTTTTTTGGAGAAGTCTTTCGACTTACCAGTAGGATTACAGTTGCAAGGCAGGCAGATGTCTCCAGAACCTTGGAAGAAGTTCTCCTTACACCTTTCGCAGTTAGCCCCGTCCCTGTTCTCGGCGCAGTCCTTGCAGCGGCCGCCGTGGCCTGTTCGCTCGTACAGGTCCTTGTCGAACTCGCACTTGTTGGAGAAACCGTTGCAGTTGCACGCTGTAAACGAGGCACAGTCAGGATGCGGATAACGGCGCAAACGATTAAGTATGATCCGCGGAATCGAAAAAACAAGAAAAAATATTGGAATCATGCCTTATTGCACAATTTTAATGTGTAAAAATGATAGCAGCACGAAAAAATTATCTTACAGAGGTGTATATATATATAACTTTGATATCTTTCAATATAATTAAATGTATGTCTGTTTGGCGATACTGGTTCCCGTACTAAGGAAGTATAATGGTATGTCTACACCAGTACGCCTTCATGTTCATCTTGCGCTTTCAGCTTTCAATTCCTCTTGCATCAAGCGCATGCAATATTGATTGCCATAAGACGCATGCAGCTTATCGTCTACACCGGTGCGCCTCGGTCAGTCGTCAGTCGACATACAATAGACGGATTAGCGTGCGCTAGGGGCATGCGCTTTTGTCGAACTAGTATTAAATGCGCTATGACACTTCACGCATGCCTCAGACGAAGAGGCAAGATGAACATGAAAGTGCACATAGCTAAAGAGCACTTAAACTTGTTTTTTTTTTATTCGACCTAATCACTGGCTATTTCACTGCCCGTCAATATCTCTTCGAATATAAACTATTCTAATACAACATAATTGAAATCATATCTAATAGCTGCATTGATTTATTGTAATCATTGCTTATCTGATCTGTTATCGAGATGAACACATCGATAGCTGCTGCATAGTGTGAATGAAGTTTTATTAACAGTTTGCGTATCAATCGTTGTGTTATCAATCAGTATTGCTAGTAATTTTAGCTACAAAGTTTTACCGTTTATAACCATCGCCACCATAAAAGGCAAGAGGTGAGATTTTTTTACAAAAAAAATATTGCATTCGCTTGGCTATCAAAAATAATCGGTGTGATATTGTTAGAATATAGTTCGAGTAAAATCTAGATAATTTTTGTAGATTTTTTATTTAAATTGTTCTTCAAAAATGCGACAATGTACCTACTAATCTAATCCTAGCAACGGCTACAACAAATAAAGTGTTTGCAACAGTACGCCCGGGTCAAGCTATACATATCCAGCATGAGTTGATTTCGCATTGTATAGACTTTCAGTACAATGACAGGCCAGCTTATACTGGAATTGTACAGCTTGATACGCAGCCGTGTGTACATAATTATAGGTCTAAAATAATATCTAAAAAAAGATTTATCTAAAACAAGAGTTAACATTATAAGTGTCTTTTTCGAAATAATGTTCATTGTAAGTGCTTATTAAGTACCTAATTTATTCTGGCTATATCCTAATTTCTTGAAGATTTTTAATCACATGATTTGAAAGTTAGAAGTGATACTATTGACAACTAGGAACTCAACTCAAGAAATACTCACCCGAATAAAAAAGTCCCTTAAAAACGATTACTGCATTTTTAAAGATAATATAAGGACAAAGCAAATAAGTCGCAACAAAAATTTCACCACTCAGACAGAGTAAGTAGATAATATACCTACTTAGCTAAAGCAGTACCTCAACTTCCTATAATCGCCTGAATTGACACACTCACACAGACACGCACTGTATACTGAGTATAATGCACTTTTTGTGTGTGACTGTATTCCGATGATACCTTAGAACGCTCGTGGCTAAATAATTACAGCCGCATAGACCGATCTTCCGGGTTAGGCCACGCTTGCCGAGGTTGGTCTGTGGATGGGTGACCATTTACCATAGCGAGTTTCCTCCGTGCCTCGGAAAGCACGTAAAGCCGTTGGTCCCGGCTGTCATTTGTAGATCTTTGACAGTCGTTACTGTTGGTCAGAAGCCAAAAAGTCTGACAACCAGTCTTACCAAGAGTATCGTAATACCCAGTTACTGGGTTGTGGAGGTCTGATAGGCAGTCGCTCCATGTAAAATACTGATATTCAGCTGCATCCGATTCGACTGGAAGCCGACCCCAACATAGTTGGGAAAAGGCTAGGCAGATGATGACCTTAGAAGTCTTGTTGCAGTGCATGTCTGTGTTAGTGTGTCAATTCGGACGATTGTAGGTAGTTGAAGTACTCCTGGGTACCCTTCGCCTTCCCCAGGCGAAGGGTACCCATGAGGATTTTCCCACGATAAAAAAAGGTAGTTGAAGTACTGCTTTAGCTTATACAAGGTGTAACATAAATAAGTGTACAACCTCTTAAGGGGTCACTGTACTCATCATCATGAACAACTTTTACTATGGGATCAAACGAAAAATCGCGAAAAAAAAATTGATCCCATAGTAAAATTTGTTCATGAGTGAGTATGAGTATGAGTGGTGCTGGACGTAAAGAATAGCACTACCCCATCTCTTCCCATGGGTGTCGTAAAAAGCGACTAAGGGATTCACTAGAGGATGGGCAACAGCGTTCTCTGAGTATTTTAACAACCATACTGCGATCACCAACCCGCCTGCCAAGCGTGGTGATTATGGCAAACCCCCCTTTTGGAGAGGCCTATGTCCAGCAGTGGACGTCTTTCGGCTGAATGATGATGATGATTAGTGGGAGATCTATTGCCATTTTCCGGGCACGATAGTGGTGGTTCGTCGCATTTGACGACTCGCTTGCCCGGCGACGGAGGAGAACCCCCACGGACATACTTAGTATTATTCTACATATTATAGGTATCGGTTAGGTTAGGTTACAAATATACACCTACTAGCTTTTGCCCGCGGCTTCGCTCGCGTTAATATAGAATTTGACAATCAATTCGGGTTGTATTAGGTACAATAATATAATTCAAACATGATTCGAAAGACACGTGACGCCATCTATTATCATAAGAACGTTATTGTTGTTTTCCTCAGGAGCAGTACTTTTTTTCGGGATAAAAGGTACCTTACGGTACGCAAAATATGCAAAATACGCGCTTAGACGTGGAGTTGCAGCCCGTTATACCTTATACCTTAAGGTACCTTATGTCCGTTTCTGTACGCTTGACAACGTATATGCAAAATTTCAGGATGATCGGTTCAGTGGTTTAGGCGTGAAAAGGTAACAAACATACAAACTTACTTTCGCATTTATAATATTAGTTAAGAAGTTAAAATAGTATCAAATAGTCTGTAAAATACTTTTTATTTGAATGAGCTATCTTTATTAGTTTTAGAGATATTAAGGTTTATAATTCCTAGAGACTTCCGAACCGCATATCCAATCTATCGGACAAAATTTAACCAAACAAAATGACCTTAGCTCACATAACCAACCCTAGACATAATACATGTAGGTACTTATCAGATGATCTCATTATTAGTAGGGATACTAGATCAGCGCTAATTATTGTTTTAAAAGATCGTTCGTATTGCTTTGTTCATCATCCATCACGCGCTCACTAGAAACTTTCGCATTGCAGTAAATTGCGGTGCACGCAGCCAGCAGCAATGTATATGAAACTAACCTTTGCACTCGTGCACGTTGGTCGGTGAGGCTCTGCCCCAAGGCGCGTCGTTGTAGAAGTCGAGACATCTCTCGCATTCGCGACCGGCTGTGTTGTGTTCGCATCTGGAAATAATGTTACTATATTTAAGAATCCGAATAGGCAAGAGTAATGAAAAGAGCCTAAAGCTGTTTACTCAAAACAAACGGCACGACAAAATGTGCCCACGACTCCAAGCACCGCATATACAAGGTGTAACATAAATAACGCACAACCTCTTTAGGGGTACAGGGGTACAGGGACCCCTTAGGGTCACTGTACTCATCATTATGAACAAATTTTACTAAGGGACAAAAGTGACATCGCAAAAAAAAATCTACTGTTCCCTACATTTATGTTCGCATAACTCGTCAAAATGTAAGGTACAGCTGAGTTTTTTTCGCGGTTTCAGGTTTGGTCCATAGTAAAAGTTGTTCATAATGATGAGTACAGTGACACCTTAAGAGGTTGTGCGTTATTTATGTTACACCTTGTATAATTTGTAGCCAAGTTTCCTTGGATCGTATTTTCTCGGATTCCGATCGAATGCACTGAGCCATGTGCACGATCTGATAATAACAGGTCAACAAATCACAAATACGGCGAAGAAAATAATAACTCTAACAGTTCAATTACCTGCAAGCTCTAGTTCTCGTGCCATCAGGCAGTTCCTGGGTCTCACAGACAGAGGCGTGTCCGTTACACTTGCACCTGGCGCCCACAGCCACGTCAGCAATAGCGTACCAATAGGACTGCAACACTTGAACGTCGCCGAAGATCTCGTCTCCAAAGGTGTTCAGACGGTCCAATGAGATTCGGAGGTCGGTAGCGGTTACCCATTCCTGATTGGAAACATGATAATTATAATTACGAAACCCCGGTTTCTGGAAGGTAGAATAACGCAAAGACACGGGCAAGGATTTCCTAATCAGCTGTCAAATCAAATGGCAAGTAAATCAATCAATCATATCAGTTGACATGAGATTAAATTGATCAGAAACCAGTGCCTGTAGACAAATGGCAATCGATGATCGCTAGAGAATAAAAAGATGTACTGGATTGACATACCTCCGATTGCTGAATTGAGAATTCTAGGATAATCTGTACTTAAATAACATTTGAGTACGGAGTTTAAAAAAAAATGACGGACTTTAAAGCATTTTTTTGACAACTTCGTACTCAAATACTACTTAAGTATTGCTTATCCCGAATTCTTAATTCAGAAACTAGGTATGTCACTCCAGTACATCTTTCTATTCTCTAGCGATCATCGATTGCCATTTGTCTACAGGCACAGGGAATAAAGGTAAGAAGGTTGCAGTAGGCAAGATAACGAAATGCTGCAAATGGAATAAAGAGAGAGGCCATTAAAAAAATAGTACCAGTAATGCACTAGTAGGTACACAACTCCAAACATAACGAAAACTTTCCATATCGATCCTATGATCTGTAGTGTACTTGACTTGATAATAAATTGCGACGAGGGTCCGTTTTTTTTGTCATTGTTACATTTGGCCCTACTCGGCCCTAGTCACACCTGATGGTCAGCGTAGACAGGGCCTAAGATGGAGCACACGAATCCAAGTAACAGAGAAGAGGGATTTCCCTTTACCCCTCTGGCTCTCACATACACACGGCGGAACACAGTGAACTGCTTGGCACCGGACTTTAATGCTTCGGTGGTAGGTAGCCGAGTGAACCGTATAAACCCTACCACCAAGCATGCTGTTTTGTTGAATCTTTCAACACGCGTCTCTTCCCAAAGTGTGTTGTGGAAGTTCTATATCTAGCCCCACATAAGATAAAATATTGAGTTATTGGATATTGAGTGATTAATTTACCAACGGCCAGTTTCTTCATCAAAAGTAACAGCCAAAGTCAAAGTAACGGTAAGTTTCTTCACACTGTAAGAAACAAATTTTACCGTTACTTTGACTTTGGCTGTGACTTTTGATGAAGAAACTGGCCGTAAGAAATGAAATCACTTTTTATTTTATAAACTTTTTTAAATCCAACTGTATTCGGCCCAAGCCGCCTAAACATAAGAAAAAAACCTGTACCTGCAATTCAGGGCTGCTGTCGAAAGTGAAAGCTGAGGGTCGTCCTTCCAGGGTAGAGAACAGTACATTGCCTCCCGTCAATGGTGATATGTCGGAGTATTCGCTGGTACAGAGCGCGCGAGTTTCAGCGCCCAGCTCAGCAGCCCTCTGCTCTTGTACGCCGTACGTATCGCGGCAAGATGCACTGGGGGGGATGCGAATAGGATATTAGTCCTAGGGGGTATTTCACCAACATATCAATAAGTAGTCCGTAACTATTGATCAGATAAGCTAAATGTGACCTTCAAATATGTCATTTATTTGTTCAATTATTTTGTCGTTATCACTATTGATGTGGTGGTGAAAAGCAAATGCTATTGAAAGGTTTAGAGACCGAATTAGCTTAATGAACAGTTAATGATACGTTGGTGAAATACCTCCTTACACTCTTAGGGGGCGTTCAAGTATTACGTAACGCAATTTGGGGGGAGGGGGGGGGGGTCTTGTAAAACGTTACGATGCGTTACAGGGGCGGGAGGGGGTTCGAACAACGCGTTACGTAACATTGTTTATTGTATTCTAATAAAAACTAGGGAATTAAAATCTCACAAATTGGCAACCCTTTTCGATTATGTTTCACGGGGAATCCCTCGATTGTATTGTACGTCATTTTATTTTGTTCTCCCAAGTTGGCAACGCTTTTTCTAACCCTAGAAATCTCTTGTTTTATTTATTATTACCGCAAACGTGATTAAAACAATAACAAAGGTATTTTAGCGACTTTCCGGTACTTTGCACAACAAAAATGTGACTTAAAAATGGTCACTTGGGTGTTACGTAACGTTTAGGGAGGGGGAGGGGGGTACAGAAAAACGTTACGGTGCGTTACATGGGGGGAGGAAGGGTCAAACATCTTCAAAAATTGCGTTACGTAATACTTGAACGTCCCCTTATATGAGGTGTAATAGTGGTATTTGTTGAGCGCTTGGTGGTATTACCAATCCCACCCGTTTCTTCTTCATCTCTATGCTGTGCTGTCTGTATCTTATGCTGAATAGATGTCGTTTGAAAGCTTCGATCAACAATTACTTGAAAGAGAGAACCGATGGACTACAATGAAAAGTTCATATTTATTGGTTTCTAGGAGTTTGGTTAACAGTTGTTAAAGTAGATAGGCAAAGCTTTTCTGGTGAAATTCAGATTTTGAGTAGGTTTGTGGTAAGTATCCAGTCACTGTAGTAATCAACTGTCGAGTATTGAAGTGTGGTATCACACTTCTGGATAAAGTACGCAACGTACACATCTGAGATAGCTACAAGATTGCCCCCATTGCTGAGAAGGTTAAAGAGCAACGCCTTCGATGGTACGGACATATGTTACGTCGTCCAGAAGACCACATGATGCGAGTAGCCCTTAACCTGCCGACAGTGTCGCGAAATCACGGAAGACCCCCCGCCACCTGGCTGACAACAGTCCAGAAAGATCTAAAGGAGAGCGAAATAGACACCGCAACCGCTTTGGATCGACTTCAATGGAGAAGGCAGACAAAGAGAGCCGACCCCAGATAATGGGACAAGGCAAAGGAAGAAGAAGAAGAGTATTGAAGCTTATTCAGAAGGTTTGTATTTTTATAAATAGGTCAGAAGCCTTACAGTTATTTCATTAGAATGTGATGATTTGTTCCATATGACTCATGTATCATTTACCTTGTAACATTACCTTGGACACAATTAATCTATAGTGAATTTAATTAACAAGGATTTACCTGAAGTACTGGAAAGGCTCCCAAACCCTCTCTTCGTCAGTCTTCTTGTAGATGGCGAAACTCTGAGGTCGTGGCGAGTAGAACACGATCCTCACGTACGTTATGTCGTATGCTTTGCCTGGAATAAGCAACAGTCTTAATACGTACACATTGTAAATAGGTCCTTGACTACTATTAAAAATGTACCGACGCCAGCGCATCAAGCTACTACAATCTGTCAAAATTTATTTAATAGATTTTCAACTATAACGCGAAAGCATTAGGTTCAAGGTTGATTGGGAAAATTTGACAGTTTAGGATTCGGATTTCATAAAAAGAACCCGGTAGGTGAGTGAAAAAATAAATAAAATCAATGGAAAAACAGAGGAGATACACGCTTTCGAATTTCGTTGAGGCGGCATTCTCTGTCCTTTTCAACCGAAACGAATATTTAACCAAAGTGCTTTCAAGTCACTATGCACTTACCTAAGTGTAGCGTCAAGTTGACCTGGTTAGGGTACTGGATCCCCTCCTTCATGGTCTCAGACTGCCACCACGTCTGATTGTCCTGCTCGTAGTGGAGATCTGTCAGGTAGTAGCTGGAGAACTGGCCTGGCTGACAGCTGTCGCATGACCTGGATAAAAATTTAAAACGGTTCAAATCAAGTTGCGTAACAATTTTCAATTAGGCTGTTCAGTTCTCGTTTTGTGTATGGCCTACAGCTACTGCCTCGGTCTTAGGAAAAAAACCCGAGTCAACTATGCTCCGTCACAAAGAACGTACTTCGATTGTCTGGTGGGATCATCTCTTCATTTATTGATTTCAGACACTTCGACAATCGAATGATTTTAATATGACTCACTTCCGAACTTATAAGTATTGCAACAATAAAGGTACTATTCCGAACTGAGCTGCCAATGGCAACTGCCGACAGCAACGACTGCATGAAGTCGCACCACGCACGACACTCGCCACACCAGCGTCACCTCTAGCCGCTGCACGTGCTGTCGGCAGTTGCAGTTGGCAGCTGGATCCGGAATAGTACCTTAAAGGTGCTATTCCGTCGGTGACAGCCAACTGCAACTACAGACCACAGTAGCAAACCGCACTGCGAGCGATACTATTGTTTGATACAAACCAGAGTTGCGGTCTGCGGTAGCAGTCTGCAGTTTGCAGTCGTCGCGAATTACCACCTTAATGGCGCTTCAGCCGAGGTAATGACGATTCTGGGGGCCTACTCCGTAAGTCCGTCAACGAAGTTAGTCGCCCGTCGCCGAAACGTAGGAGTGAACAAACCAAGTGTCAAGTTCAACTTTTCGGACGGGTAAAAACATAACGATAGTAGGGACAAATGTCAAATCGTGTTGTCATTCATTCTTAGTTCAGTTGAGGGTGCATGAAAAAGTCTCCACGAGTGATGATACTTAAGTACGTCTGGCGCACCCTGGGCAGTCAGCACCGCTACCAACCTTGCTGACTGGCTAATCTTTTCACCACAGCATGAGCTATTTTTGTATAGGTCGTGCTGACACGAGAGAAGAAGTTCAGGCCCCGAAATAATCGTATGTCCGTAGGTGATAGGGACAAGGTAACGCTCGTAACTAAGACCGAAAGTACAGACTTCGTGCTTAGGGAGTAGACGCCCTGGCACCTGAATTAAGGCTTTCTATAAAAGCCCTAGAAACTACACCCATGTTGTTCAGCCTGGTCTTCCACCAATTATGTTGGAATCAGCTTCCCGTCTCACCAGATGTTTTAAACCAGTATTTTACACTCAGCGACGGCCATCAGACCTTCGCAACTCAGTCATACTAAAATCCTAAGGCTCGACGGTGCGAAGCGATCCGATGCGGTGACACGCGAATTCAATGCGATGCGGCGGCTTTGTCCTGCGAGCTCGCGAGCCGCCCGCCGCGTGCCGCCGGCATTCAGTAGTCTGTTAAGGACCAATGTTATGAGGTAGTCCATATCAATAACATCTAGGTTGGTACTCATTTTTGAAAACCTCAATCACAATACACAAAAAACTTTGAAAAAAATCGAAACGAGCTAGCGTGTGTCCTTCCTTGTGACGAATAAACAACTGCGCGGTGCCGCTCCGACGTCGCAACGCATTCACCCCTCCCCGCCTCGTCTCGATGGTTGCAAGTCCGGTGCGGCGCCGGAGCGCATCGTGTGACATGCCACAGATATTTCTATGTAAGACGACGCAGCGACACCGCTCCGGCGCCGCACCGCTCGTGTGCCCGCTGATACGGTGAAATCTTTGCGGTGCGGCGCCGCAACGCATCGTGTGTCCCCGCTCTGACTACCCGTAACGACTGTCATAGGTATTCTTATGACACCATGGACCGACGGTTTAAAGTGCTCTCCAAGGCACGGCAGGATCTTGATATGTAACGAATGGTTCCATCGATTACACTAATTAGATTAAAGGCCCTACTTGAGGAGTCTCCTTGATCAGACTGACCTATTAAATTAATAGAAAAGGTAACATACCTAGTAGAAGTGCCAGCTGATGTCTGGATGCAGTAGACCTTGACGCCGTTGTCTCCACAGGTGTTGGTCACCTCCATCTGGACCATGAACGCCGCGTTCTCGAACTCCGGTATACATCTCTGCAGAAGAACGAAATTACTATACATGAATATGAGGTATTTTGTTATTATTTAACGCTCTTCTATATTTACCAAACAAAAATAGAAAATCGGTCCGCAAACAGAAGAGAAATTGTGTCTTTGCCTATTTATGTACTGTACAAGGTTAGGAAGATTAAAATTTCAAAATTCGTTCATTTTTATTTTCATGACAAATTATTTTTATTTTAGTTTTTTCTAAAATACTTCATCCCTGCTTTAGTTACTAATTCATAAAATAGAGCATCTAATCCGTGACTCTAAATATGACCTAAAATTTAAACACAGCTGATCATAGCTGAGGATAGATAGGTTTTAGCGTTTTTAGGGTTCCGTACTCAAAGGGTAAAACGGGACCCTATTACTAAGACTCCGCTGTCCGTCCGTCTGTCACCAGGCTTGTATCTCATGAACCGTGATAGTTGAAATTTTCACAGATGATGTATTTCTGTTGCGGCTTTAACAACAAATACTAAAAAGCAGAATAAAATAAATATTTAAGGGGGCTCCCACACAACAAACGTGATTTTTTGCCGTTTTTATAGATAACTAGCTGACCCGGCAAACGTTGTTTTGCCATATAAAATTTTAGGGGTGGACTACCCCTAACATTTAGGGGGATGAAAAATAGATGTTGGCCGATTCTCATAGATACCGGATAAGCACAAAAAATTTCATCAAAATCGGTCAAGCCGTTTCGGAGGAGTATGGCAACGAAAACTGTGACACGAGAATTTTATATATTAGATGGTACGGAAACCTTCGTGCGCGAATCCGACTCGCACATGGCTGGTTTTTTTTGAGATCTTTGTTCTGCTATTTCTCCTGAATTGTTGTTGACTTTTGGGGAAAGTTGTAGAAGAAATGTTATCCATTATTACTGGTACTGTTATCCATTATTACTGGTACTTTATCACCCTTTCGGATTAGTACCCCCTTTCCAACTAACCTTGTATAGAAAATACGGAAACATGGACCCAATACATAAACAATCGAACCCTAGGCTGTCCCATTCAAAACCTAGTAAAGGACACTTTTTATAAAAATCGTTTTATTGCATAATCTTGCTAACCTAGAATGTCTCTACCAAATACAAAAACACCAGCGTTCAAAACTCAAATAATAAGCAGATATATTTAAGCATCGATACCTAGTAAGTGCCATTCACTGCCTGTGATAATTTTAAAACCTAGTAAGTCACTTTAACCACATGGTTTTACCTAACATAAGTACTTTTCAAAGGCTGACCGATTTAACGTTTATGCGCTCTCCTGTAAAATTTCGTTTTAAGCCCTTACTAGGTTTTGAAATGGGACAGCCGCGATTGACCAATAGAATCGATTTATTGGCCGCCTCTAATTCCATTTGTTGCCACAGCTTAAGCAATAATAATCCTAGAAGTTTCCATTTTCGTATACATTCGTGTATTTGGTCACATCGCCGTCCGGTTTACGAAAATTTTATGTTCTTTGGCATATGTGTGGTCGACTTTTAACGAGGTACAGTACGACACAACAAAGAAGTTACGTTGACGTACCTAACCGAACAACCAATAAATAAATAAAATAAAATTTATTTTATTTCAGACATTAACCCTCTTATTACAAAAGATGGTTTAAACCAAGACTAAGGTAAACCCAGATTTAAAACATACCCATCACTTTCTAACATAATATAACAAAAAGAGACGGGACTATTTTAAAACCAGGGTTTTTCTTAGACTATCTTTTGTAATAAGGGGGTATAAGTCCATGTGCAAGGCAAGGTTGTTAGTAACATGAATTTTGCTTATAACTAATGTGAGTAATTAAAAAGTAAAAAAAATAAACTAGACAGAGTCTAGCCTTGCACAGTAGGCTTATTTGTCTCGCAACACATGGAGTTCAGTGAACCTACTGAGCAGAACAGTATCGGTTCTCTCGCCAGTCATCTTTAGGACGCTATTCGGGCTCCCCCGTACTCGTCGCACCATCTGCTCAACTTTTTACCTATAATTGCGTAGAAGTCATCTACGTTGGTGTCAGTAAACATGCCGGATGCACTGCAATATCGAAGGAGCCGAAACAGGGCCCTGAACACATTATTATATTGGACGCGCAAGGCATTGTAGACTCTTTAACCCCCGACGCAAAAAGAGGGGTGTTATAAGTTTGACCGTTATGTATGTCTGTCTGTCTGTGTGTCTGTCTGTGGCACCATAGCTCTTAAACGGGTGAACCGACTTAGGTGCGGTTTTTTTTATTTAAAAGCTGCTTTTCTAGCGGTGGTTCTTAGACATGTTTTATCAAAATCAGTTCAGCCGTTTCAGGGTCATCAGCTGTTTTGTTATTTGCGTTGGGGGTTCATAATTTTTTTAATTTATATGTTGTTGAGTAAAGTTTGCCCACAGGCCGCTCGTGTAAAACATCTGGCAGAATGCCTTGAACAATACTAATGGTAGTTGCTCATATTCGCGCCACTCACACTTATTGCGGCAGCGTAAAGATCATTTGCCAGAGATCAACAACGATAAAATAACACGCCCCTCCAACATCTGTCTTCAAGTGTAGGCATATGCCAACGAGTCACCATGTTTGTAAGTACCGTCGTTGATTAACAGGTTCCGGGACATTACGTCGTAGGGCGGGTATAGAAATCCAATGCGATGTGGCACAACGCCTGTCGACGATTGTCTTTGAGCCTCAATGAAAGCTACTACGTCGACAACCGGGCGCCGGCAATGGAAGTTTCATGAACGTGACGTACATGTGTCATAGTGCGAGATATCTTAGCCTTGTGCTGTCACCTGGGGTAACTTTTACAAGACACCAATATGGTCTCTGCGCACACATGTAAGCGTGTAGTACCTGCGTTGTGACACAACGTTCCACAGTGGGTGTGTGCGTATACATTCCCCTTGCCTCAGTCCCGTCGGTCAAGTCGAGAAGCGGTGTGTCGTATCAAAATAAAATGTGCATGATTTCACCCAACGTCTGCAGACGTTGAGTCAAAATGTATGGAAGATTCGTGTGTACATTTTGATGAAAAATTAGATCCCGCCTCTCGACGGAGTGTCCCGGAACGTGTTAAGGGCTCTTTTCTGTGCGTATTTTCGCCCGCGCGCGGATATGGTCCGCGTGCAGACTGCCCGCATCCTATCATTTCATACATGTTTTTCCTATCATGCGGGCAGCACGCGATTGGCTGCGGGCGTGCAGCCCGCGTGCGTGCTAACCGGATGCGGGCGGCGTTCTTCCGCCTTGAACTACCGCCTTCAGTGTTGTTTTTACTGTGACGCCGGTCGCACGCATGGTCATACTACGCATGATTACTTTTTTAATGTTCATCTTTGTGCACGAGTTTAGTCACTGGCGACACGCACGACACTGCAGCGGTAAACGAAATCTTTGACCTACGTGTGGCCAGGAGCGTGCTATGACCCGCATGCGAACCAGATCCGCACGCGGGCGAAGATACGCATTACAGGAAAAGGGCCCTTATTGCTCGCCAGTCCATAATTAAAGTGACCGCTCGACAACAACCTCCAAACAGTACCATACTGTTAATTAGCGACGTACAATCTGTCGAGCGACTGATCAATGTTTTCGTTTAAGTTTGGCCTACAGTTGCAGAATGCACGCATCAGCGTTGAACGAATGACGCGTAAATATTCTTTCTCACTCATTTTAACTTGCAGAGTCAATAGAGTGCCGTACCGCGGTAATGTTATCGTCGTGCCATGTTATCGTACTTGCGATCTCTACTGCTGTACTAATAAACATTCGTGGTCTTGAAGTCGCAGTTCAAAAGTGATCGGTTTTTGAAGTTTGTCCATGCGGCTTCTTAGCTGTGTCGCACTATACCTCGCGGGTCATAAAACTACAGCGTGTTTAAAACGCTTTATCTGGACACGTTCTAAGAATATTCTATTTACATGCCTAGCCGCTATAGGAATATGCTTAGTATTAAGTAATGCGATCCGGAATTATCTGTAGCAGCGTTATTTAAACAAGATACCTAAGTACTGTAATGTTGTTGTGTAATGTTTTGAAACTACATAATTATATCACTACTCGTATTCGTTTTTGCTAAAGGTGCACTTGAGAAAATTACCGCACAATGCGTTTAACTAAAGAAGTCCCAACGGCGCCATGTTGGCACCACTGATTTTTCATTAAAAGCGTCCGAAACAATGAGGAGTCAGTGGTGCCAACATAACGTAGAAGGGACTTCTTTCGTGAAACGCACTCTATTTGAGGCTTAGAGCATTTATACCTAATGCTCTAAGATTAATTTGAGGTATTGTATATTTTTTTTTGTTCAATAGATTGGATTAGGAATATGATAAATTGTTTTCTTAATTTTTGCTGTACCCATAAAGGGCGTGTCCATTGCCGCAGTCAACGAGAACGAGATGACGTTGCTGAAGTAGCGATACGTACATACATTACTATGACTGAGTGCCCACCGTAACATTACTGTGACCGCACGTCCGTCATCCGAGCGCCGTCATCTCGGCCACAGAGATTGTCAGTTAAAGCGCGCTACCGCTAGAACTCGGCCGAGATCGTGAAGGACCGAAATGCCGGCAATATAAAACACATCTGCACTTGTCCACTACATCCGAGATTGACGGCGCCGGTGCACGGATTTCTATCTTATGTTGAGAACCACCGAGATCGGTCGCGGTGAACACACGATCGCCGTCACGTCGTTCCGAACTCGGTTCGAAATAATCTTGAGATGATAGAGGGGAAATGTTCCATATGGCCACTCCCGACTGTCTCGATCGCGTTACTCTAATGGCCGATTTACACGAGGAGAGTTTCTCGAAGCGAGACTCGTTCTGTCGTTGTCTTTCTCTACGATGAAAACAGAGATAGCATGAGACTCGCTTCGAGAAACTATCTCCGTGTAAATGAGCCTTAAGGCTGTAACCTTAGAATCTTATTCTAAGGCTGTAACTATGTAATTTTGCTTGTTTTTGCAAAATATGAAAGAGTGATAAAATCGAAAAAGTAAAGTTCTTTTAAGACGAAGTGCGAGTATCCAAAAAGCGGTTTGTGTGGTCCAAGGTCATTTCCAATTATTCTTATTTTAAAAAAAAACATAAATTCACTGACGTTATTAAGGAACACGGGAAATAAAATTTCATTTAAATATCTTTAGTAACAGACGAATGAAACGGAAAAAAAGAGATTTTTTTAAAATAGAGATTTTGGGCAAACTTTGTGTTTTTTTTCCACAGAGGTATTTTATTCAATCGGTATTCGGGCACCATAAATCACTAACCATTACCAATAAAAAAAAAAAGGATACGTAGTGTTTAGTGTCTTAAAATTGATTTTCCTAACCGTTGTAATTTTTACTTTGAGTCTCACTTTACTTAAGCCGCTTGATACCGACAAAGTGAACTGATATGGCTATAAGCTGCTTTTTACTACAAAATTGTTGCTTCTTATCTATGTCTAATGCTTCGTCGATTCTGGTAAGCGTCATAAAATGTTAATGAAGTAATGAGAACACAAGAGAACTCATCTAAAATACTTATGACTTTGTTCGTTGATTTGTTTTGTTCAACTTTCAAAGGATCACTGAGTAAGAGCTTGTGCCCTGCATCCGATCGGAGTTGAAGAAAAAAGAACCAAACAAGCTGCGTTACTATATGTTTTAACGGTTGTGCAGTGCATCCGATCAGAATCTGAGAAAAAAAGACCGAACATGTTGCAATACTATTTTTATTAACTCGTGTGCACTGCATCCGATCAGAATCCGAGAAAAAAGAACCTAATAAGCCTCAGTAACATTTGTATTACGAGTAACAATTGTGCACTGCATCCGATCAGAATCCGAGTAAGAGGACCGAACAAGCCGCAATACTATTTGTATTAATGCTTGTGCACTGCATCCGATCAGAATAAAAAAAAGGACCAAACAAGCCGCACTACCATTTGTATTAACAATTGTGCACTGCATCTGATCAGAATCCGAGAAAGAGGACCGAATAAGCCGCAATACTATTTGTATAAATGCTTGTGCACTGCATCGTATTTTTTCGGATGCGGATAATATTGGTCTTACGAAGACTGGTTACGAAGGTAGAATCTTGACTGAGCAGGTCATTAGTATGTTGGTGCACAACAAGAATATTCTTAAAAAAACTTTTTCTCTATAAAATCTTCTAGGTTACAAGCGAAGCTTATTTACTACTAGTCCACTCAACGTAAAAACTCATTAGATTACGTAAAAACTCATAAATTTACGTTTTACGCAAAATTGGGTTACACTGGCACTGATGTAAGATTAAACGCAAAATACTTACGTAGTGCAAGGAAGGTGTATGGGTGAATGTCCTATGAGTCGGTGCTATATATAGCCGCACTATTTTGGCTGCTACCATGTGTCGCGATATAAAGCGAGTTTCCTTCCTATTTTATCTGTTTGAAGGGTTTGTTTACCTTTTGTATGAGAGAGGTTTAGGAGTTTTAGAACCTATAGTCCGTAGTGCGAAATAAGTCCTTTTGGCGTTATGTTGGCAATACCGAGTTTTCACTGTACACCGTGGGCCCGAGGTACCCGAAAGATTTTAACCTTCGATTCCGATGCCTAATTGGAGAAGAAAAGCTAGGATATAATTTGTTGAATAAAGCTTAATTTTCGAAATATTAATTATTTATGGAAATTCATAAATCGAAAAATATCTATGGTAACAAGTCCTATTAACGCAGCGTTGCGACTTTTGTCATACCTTACCCCTCTCGCCGTATGTCTTATTTATCGGGGAGGGTTGTGAACTGAGAAGTTTCTTATCCACTCTCACGATAATTTATAAATGTTGCCATCTCAACCTAAAGTATTGTTTACAAGGAAGTAGTAAAGGTAATTGATTTATTAGAAACCGAAAAACAAAAAAAAAAGGCTGAATTGGACTTTCGTTGATATAACATTTGACTCATAATACCATCAGAAAGACGTGGTTAAAATATTTCGGGTACCTCGGGCCCACGGTGTTTAAACGGCCGATACCATGGTATAGCAATGCCAGGGGCCCAATTCTCCTAAAATAAATTGTTGCCAAACGCAATCGAACCACAACCGTCAGTCAGTTTTTGTTTTCGAAAACTTTCAAAATGATTGATTTTGTTTTTTGTGTCAAATAATTTGATAGCTTTTGAAATTGAGAACTGTCTGAATGAACGGTTCGGCCTTGGTTCGGTTGTGATTTATCAAGATTTATTTTAGGAGAATTAGGCCCCAGGTATTCTCTGCCTGCGATGTCCCAAGTCTACGTCACGAATTTCACGATCAGTACAGCCATTTTTTACATCTTCAATACAATTAAGGAGATTTTTAATTCATATTGAATGTAAAATAAATTTCTAACCAGCCTAATTATTTGCTATTTCGTGTTTTTCATCTATTTAGTTAAAAAAGTAAACTATATAAAATGGGTTGTTGAACCAACCTTGTTTATACAAGCAAGTAAGTAAAAAAATGCATTTTGCTCGGGTAATTTATTTATACATAGTGGCAGCACCCCCAGCCGATGACGTAGTTTTATACCATGGCCGATACAATAAAAATCGAAGAAGCGAAACAACGACGAACATCGAACGTATAAATATACGACAAAGTATTATCAAACAACAAACTACTAGATGTTTATTAACATTTGGGAGTAGGGTGAACGAAAGACATTATGTCAAATCGCGACTGTCGAATTGATCGTCGAATCCGAAACACTTTCGTGGTTAGAAAACGTGCGATTCGTCCTGCGATTTTCGGAGTAGGTACCTTGGTAAGGAAGAAATGTATGACATGTTAATTTAACAAAATCGTTTTTTTTTTTAAATTAACTTATCTGCATCCCGTGTGACTTCAAATCGACACTTAAGAAGCAGCTATAAAATGAAAGCTATTTATTGATTCCCTGGAGATTTGTATTTAATACTGTCAGCGCTTTAAACGCTTCCAAATCAAACATCAACGAGGCGTATAATCGCTACATTGGCCTGTTACATTACAATTCAATTTATAAAAGTGATCACGTCACGCTTGTGATCTTGAAAGGGTTAATACCTACCATACAACGTTTGAAAAGACAGTTCTGTCTCTCACTTATGAATCTCTCTCTCTCTTTCTAATCGCCTCACTTCTCCCTTACTCAGTGTTAAGGATCGTGACCCCTGCACTAAGTGTTTTCTCATTATGAATAGGTAATCTAATAGTTTATTTATAATCGTCGCATTTAGTGAAACATATACAACGTGTCCCAAAATTCAACGATAAGCGGGCACCAGAGCGTGGACCTGCTCACGAAATATAGAGAAAAAAGTTTTTTTTTTTTTTCAAAACTAACTTTTTTTGTTGTTAAAAAATTTTGAATGAATCAAAACAAATGTTACAAACAATTTTACATTTATTTATTGCATTATTTCCCAGAAACCTGAAAAAGAGAGATGTTTTTTTTTTCTTTTCTCGAGTAGTCATGAGCATGGATACCCTCTGGTGCCCGCTTATCGTTGAATTTCGGTACACGTTGTATAGTTTCATCTTCGTAATCACAACTGAAAGTACACTGTACATCCAGCCAGCAGTTGTCACGCTATTTCACGGACTGCATCCTAATTGCCTTCAAGCTGCATTTAGCAGTTGCATAGTTACCAGCGACTGGATGTGCAGTCTATTTGCATGTTTCATCAAACTCGGTGCTATTAGCACCCCTACGTCTGTAGACAAATGGCAATTGACGATCGCCAGAGAATAGAT
The DNA here is from genome assembly GCA_905220435.1 of Amphipyra tragopoginis. Classification (NCBI taxonomy): domain Eukaryota; kingdom Metazoa; phylum Arthropoda; class Insecta; order Lepidoptera; family Noctuidae; genus Amphipyra; species Amphipyra tragopoginis. Next base: position 6,324,435 of record HG991991.1, on the reverse strand, counting down.
GCGCCTATTAAATGTATGGAAATGACCATAACAGATCGCTTATCGGTCGAAAGCTTATGTAAATCCAGTACATCTCATTGTCGTAGATCTATTGTCTAGCGATCATCTATTGCCATTTGTCTACAAACTCTTGTTTTAATAAGAACATTTACATTACGTCATGTAAAATTATGACAAGAAATGTTGATTATCTTAGGGCTTTTTTTAACCGACTTCAAAAAGGAGGAGGTTCTAAATTCGGCGGTTTTTTTTTCGTGTTTTTGTTACGCGATTACTCCGCCAATTATGAATGGATTTTGATAATTCTTTTTGTTTGGTAGGCCATACTTTAGAAGTGGTCCCTTATACATTTTATCGAAATTGATTGAGCGCCTTCAGCAAAAGTTTTGATGAGGACCATCAGTCTCTGTTTAAACTGTCATCACAGAAACATTAGCCAAGAACATAGAAGATTGTATATATTTGTAAGGAGTCGTCATGATAATTATTTTACATTAATACCAATTCTTAAAGAAAACTACCTATAAAAAGATTACGCCAACCGTGTCATTTAAACAAGTCCTAAACCGTGTAATTTATGGCACTAAAACGTAATTAATAAAAAAAAATTAATAAAAGTAAAAACCGACTTCAAAAAACCTAAAAGGTGTAAAATAATCCTCTCTGAATGATTGATAATATTATATTATTTATGTAGGTTTATTATACTTTATATATATTATAAATTTATTCATAAATATTTTCATGTTGTATATTTATTTAAGTATATTATATTTTATGTTATAGCATAAATAAGTAATGTAAATAGGACAGTTGTACACAGGAGTTTGCCCTCAACCACACTATCAATCTCTCTCTATCACTCAAAGGTTTGCTGGTAGAAAACTCATTTTTGAGTTAAGCTCGCCTCTGTACATGACTTCACTGAATTGTAATGTTTTACTGTAATTTTCTTGTGTACAATAAAGAATAAGAATAATTACCATTATAAAATTAACAGTTTCAGAAGTCGGTGCAATTCTACACTGAAACAAATAGAAGCAACCGACTTATGAAACTGTTAATTTTATATTATGGTAATTATTTTACATGTTTTCGTTTTTTTTAAGTCGGTTTTTACTTTTATTTAAAGTTTTTTATTGCTATTTTTGTTGGTCAGATTACACATTTGATAAAAGTGGCGATACAAAGGCGAGCTTAATAATACGAGAATAATAAACACGCCTGTGGTATTCCTAGACATGTAACAGTTAATGTAAAACAGATGTCCTTTGTCTTCTAACAATAAACCGATAGAACACAGCATTTGTTCAAGAATAAGCGTTTGTTATAAGTTATCTGGGTGCCGTGTGATGCCAGACACGACCCATATATTCCCATGGGTTTCATAAAAGGCGACTAAGGGATTAATTAGAGGATTGGCAGCAGCGTTCTCTGATTATTTTAACAAACGTACTGCGATCGCCAACCCGCCTGCCAAGCGCGGCGATTATGGCAAACCCCCCAACATGGATAGCACAAAGTGAAGCACAGTACCGGTCGATGTGGCGATGCTTGGGGAAGGCCTATGTCCAGCAGTGGACGTTGTTCGTCTGAATGATGATGATGATAAGTTATCATATAGAAGCTTTAAGATAACTTATTTGCCAAAGTTATAATATGATGAGGTGGTGACAAAAAATTAAATTATGGTTAGGTGGTGTGGGCATGTTGAGAGAATGAGTGAACGGCGATTAAAAAAAGTACAAAAAAAGTAAATAGCACTATCCCATCTCTTCCCATGGGTTTCATAAAAGGCGACTAAGGGATTTACTAGAGGATGGGCAGCAGCGTTCTCTGAGTACTTTAACAACCATACTGCGATCGCCAACCCGCCTGCCAAGCGTGGCGATTACAGCAAACTCCCCCAACATGCCTCCCGCCTATGTCCAGCAGGATCATGGTCTACTACAATTAAAAGGCGTCCAATAAAAAAAAACCTCATTGGTCTTTAAAAAAAACTCAAAAAGGACACCACCGAAGACACAAGGACCTGCGCATTCGGTGCCATGATGGTTCAAGTCATTTCCTGGGAACTTTACCGTGATTGCCGCGATGAGTACTTTTGCCATATTTAAATATTATATTATATACAGTTTTGTTCCTTATTTATTGCGTATTTATTTATTTTATTTCTTTACATACACTACATATATACACACACATGTTGGTTTAAGTTAACGGGCATGACCGCTGACTGACATCCGTGGACCACAAAAGTTCCAGACGAAAACCAGCGTCAAGTACTTATAGTGCTTGACATTAAGCTGATCTGGACACCTTTTTGGTCCAGTCGTGAGACACATACCTACCCAAGACTTTTTTATTTATATCAATCACACTTTTTATTTATTTTATCTCCTTGTACTGTGTCCAAATAAATGATTATTTTTCTTTACTTTAATGTTGTGGTTAATGTTTCAACACATTTGAGCAACAAGACTTTTTAAGAAGGAATAGAAAATGTTTTTCTTTAAAAAATGATGCTATACAATGGTAGTAGACCATGGTCTGAACAATGTTTGTTCTAGTAAAATAGCCAATTAATTGTCAGCCTGTATGTTGTGCCGACTCCATCTAGAGTAGGACAAGGGCATGGAGATGATGATCGACTACTGGTGCCAATTCACCAAAGTTGTATAACATTCAATCTGGGGGCCTACTCCCTAAGTCCGTCAACGAAGTTAGTTGCCCGTCCGAAAGTAGCCCGAAACGTAGAAGTGAACAAAACAAGTGTCAAGTTCAACTTTTCGGACGGGCAAAAACACATCGGTAGTAGGGACAACTGTCAAGTCGTGTTGTCATTCATTCTTAGTTTGGGCCCCGAAATAATCGTACGTCCGTAGGTGATAGGGAGTAGGAAACGCTCGTAACTAAGGCTGAAACCACGGACTTCGTGCTTAGCTTGTAGACCCCCTGATCCGAGTTTTATTTTTCTTGATTAGGAAGGTCATGCTCAGCATATTAAGATGATGATAAAGCTTGATTAAGTGGTTTCGCGGCAGGCCCAGAAGAAGATGGCGGGATGAGCTGGACTTATTTTTAAAAGATTGGCCTACTGTCGCACTATATCGCGAAAGGTGGAAGGAGGGAAGGGAGGCCTTTGCCCTGCAGTGGGACAACATGGGCTCATAATAATAAAAATAAGTGGTTTCGATGGTTCTTTTGGTCATGGTTCTATCTTCTGCCTGGCGATATTATCACCAGCTTCTGTCGTATCCAGAGTCTCTTGATCAAAATTTTTGGAGCATTCCGTCAGGTCTGTACATTTGTTTTACTAATTGCCTTTTTGTTTCCGGATGATTTAAGATTTGATCCCTCGATTCAGATGCACATTCGAACTTTAACAGAACCCGGTCTTCAGATCGCAGCTTACCCCCTAAAAGGGCAGCGTTAAGCTACAATAATAATGACACAATTTACATGTAGACAATAAAATAAGTATGACGGATGCGATAAGTATGTTCCGTTTGCACAGATAACGGCACTTTAGGCGGAGAGCTAACGAACTCATTACTATATTGAACCAGCCCGACTCCTCTTGATAACCTTCGATCTCCTAAAATGTACTCGCTAGCAACTATGAGGGTTATTTATATTTTAATTTTTTTATCGATAAACAGTTTTTGGTAATTCATTCATATTTTTCTGTTGCGACAATGGGTATTGTCACAACTATGGCCCTCAAAGTGTTTAGTAAGTGTATTACACTGTTCGTTACACATCGAGACTTCTTCCTGCCTCGGAGACTACGTTAAGTCATCGGTCGAACGGGTATTCAGAAGCCCGAAAGTCTAACAAATGGTCTTACCTTACGATATGTCTACACCAGTGCGCTTTCATGTTCCTCTTGCGCTTTCGTCTGATGCATGCCTGAAGCGCCATAGCGCATACAATAGAGCATGCCTTAATACTAGTTCTAGTCTTATGGCAATCAATATTGCATGCGCTTGACGCAAGAGGAATTGAAAGTTGAAAGCGCAAAATGAACACAAAGCGCACGGGTGTAGACATATCATTACGATATCGGCATTGCCCAGTACCTTACTAGATTGCGGAGGTCTGATGGCTGTCGCTCCGAGTATAATACTGGTATTCAATCTCATTTAGTTAGACTGAAATTTGATTCCAACATAGTTGGGAAAAGGTTAGGCAGATAGATTGTTGTACACACGGCTACACATCAAGCTATACATTACCAGTTTACACTGACCTCTCATTGTAAGGAAATCCTATACAATGCGAGATCAGCTTATACTGGAAAAAACTTTCATCCCCTATTTAACTCCCTTAGGGATTGATTTTCGAAAAATCCTTCCTTATTCCTTGTCTATATTATAAAAGGAACCTCTGCGCAAAATTTCAGCTTTCTAGGTCCAAGGGTTTGGGCTGGGCGTTGATGAGTCAGTCAATCAGTCAGTCAGGACTTTTCTTTTTATTTATATAGACTGGTGTTATGAGGAGGGAAGAAAGCCAACCAGAAGAGTGTTAAGTATGAATGTGGATGGATATTGCATACACAAGTAGGTAGAGGTAGGCCAGAGAATGAGCAGCTTGATCTATAGCCGTGCGTACACCGTTTGGCGGCGTTTTCAACAGTCCCGTGTCAAACGATCAATCACTATATATGCCTATAAAGGAGGCCGAACTCCAGAACAGCATACAGCAAATATTTTTTGAATCATTAAGTAGGTATGGGCGCATAAATTTATTCTTATAACATTTGCTCACTGGTCTGGTCTGCGGCTGCACTAACCGACAACAAAGAGCTCTCACAGACAGGATATGGTACGTCTAGACCCGTGCACTTTCAATTCCTCTTGCGTCAAGCGCATGCAATATTGACATAAGACTCGAACTAGTATTAAGGCATGCGCTATGGCGCTTCAGGCATGCGTCAGACGAAAGCGCAAGATGAACATGAAAGCGCACTGGTGTAGATATATCTATAGACTCCTTTCTTTTAGTCTAAGACCTAAGATGAAGGTCAATTTCATACATAAATCTGATCGAAACTCAAAATTTTGTACTGCTTAGCCTTTCCCAACTGTTGGAGTTAGCTTCTCTAACCAGAAGCGTATAAATACCATCATTTTACAAGGAGCGACTGCCATCAGTCCTCAGCAACCCAGTTACTAGGCAATGTCTTAATGGTAAGGATTCACGGCGACACATTACACTCGATACTCAGTGTCGACACCGAGTGTCATAATGTGTACATCGCTGTTACACTGAGTTGCGCATTAGCTCTGGTTTAGTTTCAGTGTCGCGATTGCATTGTGCCGAATGTCAGTGTCACCGTGTATCCTTACCGTAAGGTTAGATTGTCAGACTAGAATCGAATCTCAAAAATCAAAAGAACTTTTCAATACTTAATTACTCGATGAATACTATATGGATGTATGTATTCATAGCTGTGTTTGTGTGTCACGTCTCTATAGGTCCCGGTTAACACCGAGCAACTTTATCTCTTCCGGTTATCGTCGTAAAGAGACTATATTACCGACTATGGTCCATAGCATCCAATAGTAAATTAATAACACATTCCTTGTTATCAATTTATTGTGCACCTATCACCATAACTACACCAGCGCGGTGATTATAGCATTATAATTCTGGATGATAAAAACATTAAAAAATCTAGATGGTGTGCGAGTCTGACAGGCCAGGGTGGAAAACTGAGGCCTTATTTCTTCCCCTTCTTAGGAGAGGCCCGTGCCAAGATCGTTCATTGTTAATGACACCACCAAATGCGAGTTTAGGAGAGAGTTAGCGAGTTTCCTCCGTGCCTCGGAAAGCACGTAAAGCCGTTGGTCCCGGCTGTCATTTGTAGATCTTTGACAGTCGTTACTGTTGGTCAGAAGCCAGAAAGTCTGACAACCAGTCTTACCAAGAGTATCGTATTACCCAGTTACTGGGTTGTGAAGGTCTGATAGGCAGTCGCTCCATGTAAAATACTAATATTCAGCTGCATCCGGTTCGACTGGAAGCCGACCCCAACATAGTTGGGAAAAGGCTAGGCAGATGATGACCACCAAATGATACCCCCAGGGGTGTGGATGCCAAAAAGGATTTGTTAACGACACCACTAATGAATGGTGTTGTTGCCCTTCAGGACAGCAACGAGTATGTATATGTATAACTAACTCGCGTAATATATTATTACCAATTGTGGCATCCCAACATTACGGTGGTGTCGTTACCAAATCCTTTTTGGCAACCATACCCCTGGTGGTATTGTTTGGTGGTGTCATTAATAATGAACGGCCCAGATGTGGGACAATAATGAACTGATTATGGTTTTGTTATATGCATCATGGATGGTAAGAAGCCTCAGGGGAACATCCATTTTTAGCATTAGATATCCAAGTTCCAATATACATAACGTATTTTGAAGGATATGCAGCAACTTCTGGTACACTTTCATATAATGTGAGTGAATCATCACACTACTCTTTTTTACAGTAAAAACTATATCCAAAGTTGATTTAGTTACTTTTATATTTACAGAGCTCTGCTTACCCCGTATAGAAGGAACGCTATAGTGTAATGTTAGTGCCGGTCATTGGTTTTGTTAGTAAATAATTGGTCCTAACCGTATAAGGTTTTAGAAGGAAACGTTCCGTGGTTCAAGGAAATTATCTATTTAGAAACTTCTTAGCTTTAAAAGAGCGATACCTATATCTTTTATATTCTTTTATCATTTCCATTGAGGTATGTTGTAGGTATACATAGAATAATATCCATCACAAAAAAACAACAATAGAATCTCTACTTTTAGCGCTCAGAACAAAGTTTAGATTGACTCTACCAAAAGCTCTCATAAACAAAAAGTTCTCTAGACATTCGTCGAACTAGAATTTACATTGTAAAATTAACATCGTAACGCAGAAGTTAACTTTAAGTCATTAAATGAGTAACTTTTAAACACCACAGCTCTAAAGCACTAAAACGAAACGTACAGTTACACTCGAAAGCCGAACAAATAAGACAAAAAATAAGTATAGACTAAAAGCTCAACTTACTTGAGGTACTCCTTCACTATTGTAACAAGATGCTAGTTGTTTGGAGCCAATCCGGGGCGTGTGGTAGTAATCCTGAGCGGTTACAGACAGTATTATAGATATAAATGTGATAAATAGAGTGGGGACGGGCGCCATCTTGCGCGACGCGACGTTAGCCCGCGCGCTTCGAGCAAGCACTGAGTGACGCGCGCCGGTTTCACAACACTCGGCCAAAGATTAAGTGGCTGCGTCATGAGAGATCGGTTTGCCTCTGTGAGGAAAGCAAAAAGAGAAAAAAAGTAAAAATAAAATTTATTGTCATCAAAATGGCTTTGAACAACCAGGCCGCAAGAGAAAAGAGAAAAAAAATATAGGTAACTCTTATTGTCAAGTCATCAATATAGCCAACAACATATTTGTACATCTCTTTCATGCTAAGCTATCCCTTCATCCGACGTCTCAGCTGTCAGACTATTTTTTGTGACCTATGCCATTCCCTGTTGAGCAAAAGTCTACTGCATTCTCTTTAACACTTCTCGTCGTGTTTATCTAAAAACCAATACGTCTAGTCTTTAACAAGGCTATCTAATTATCACTCCTGCATTACCTATATAGCGACGAAATTTAATAAAATCTTAAAACAATCTTTTTTTACAAAAATTTCGGTACCCTAGCGAACCCTCCCGGAGCTCTCAGCAATCATTGGTCAAGAATAGATATTTCTCGTAGTTCATAGCATGCTAAAACAGTGAGTCACACAAGACAGAGCTAATTCTCCTACAAAATTGTTTGAAATCGCAATCGAACCGCAGCTCAACCATGTCCGTTTGACTTTTTTTCTTATAAACATAACGTTGGCCGTAGATAAGCTGTGGTTTGAATGCAAATTGACCTTCAGGTAAACTGGTATAATAAATAATAATACATAAACTCACGCCTATATTCTTCGAAGGGTTGGCAGAGGTGTATAGTACACCCACATTTCGCAGTTATGTTTACGTCTCATGAAATAGGGAGCGAGCCTATTGCCATCGACCGACAAATCCAGACTCCGGGCTGATACTAAGAAATTCCACTAACACTTTGCCGGACCTGGGGATCGAACCGAGGGCCTCATGCTCAGCAGTCACGCTTGCTACAGCTAGACCAACGAAGCAATCGTATAATAAACTTCTGGATTATCTTCAAATTAACACTTCGACGAGGTAAAATACAAGCCAGTTGCTAGCTTCGTAACAATACTGGATTGTGCATTGGCCTTATTGCCGTAGAGCATCTCTTTCTAGATATTTTCAGGATATAAGAGCTTCATTGTTAACATTTTAGCTTTTATACAAGTAAAAAGGGAAAAACTGCCCTTAGCAAACTCAAAATAAACCCTTCAATTGCAATAAATAACCGACAAAACCGTTTTTTTTTTATCTTTTAATTGCCCAAATAAATACCAAAACCATTTAATGTTAGGGAAACCGATTTTCAAAAACCCGACGCCATTTATCTGCAAACAAAGCAGTACCACGTCTACGCACTCCCTACTCTTTGCAAGCCCAGCAGTCGCAGAGAACGTGGCCCCCATACCGACAGTTTTTTGTGTACAAACCTGAAAAGGTTCGCCTTTTGTTTTCTGTTAGAATGCCAACATGTGCGGTCACTCGGGGAAGGAATCGGCGAGCCGTGCAAAGGTCTCAATGCTGGATACAAATTATCGGTATTATGAGAGCTTTTTCGGATTTTTTGTTGTGATTTCCGTATGTTTAAGGATGTCACGAGAAGTCGAATTACCAAAAAAAAAACACATTGGTGCCGTACGATAAAAACTGATGCTGATAATGATGTTAGTTAGAATACAAATAATGATAAAGTTTACTGTTATGAGGGTTTAAAAAAAATAACAGTTGTGTCCTATTCAAAGTTATATATAAAACTATTATCCAATCATTGTAAGGATTACTAACAGCCAATTTTTTGTCAGAAATTCAATACCTATATCGATACAAAGATTTTGGATTGAGTTTGGTGGTTGGTTTCAGCCGTAAAAAAATAACACGTATTAAAGTAAAAATAATATAAAAATTTGACCCTCAAATGGTTAACAGTACAAAGATTAACACTACCCAATAATGTTCTATTTGTCCAAAAAAGTATATGGACTGTATTCCATAAAATACACAAGAAGTGCATTAAACAGAGAGACTCACCACCATAAGTGTTACGTAGAACGGTAATATTATTTTAATAAGATCATGTAACTTCTTCGTGAACACTTTTAATAAATCACATTATCAATTTATCAAGGATGTTACGAGTATCATGCCTATGGTCATCAGTAAAGACTTTTTTCTTGTTGTTGTTGTAATAATAATAATCTTCTCATTTAAGAAGCATACAGAAAAGGCGGAAGAAGCCCTTTGCCGTCTATTGGGACAACACAGAATAAAAATAATAAAACCGGCCAAGTGCGAGTCGGACTCGAGCACGAAGGGTTCTGTACCATTATCTATAAAAACGGCAAAAAAATCACGTTTGTTGTATGGGAGCCCCCTTAAATATTTATTGTATTCTGTTTTTTAGTATTTGTTGTTATAGCGGCAACAAAAATACATCATCTGTGAAAATTTCAACTGTCTAACTATCACGGTTCATGAGATACAGCCTGGTGACAGACGGACAGACGGACGGACAGTGGAGTCTTAGTAATAGGGTCCCGTTTTACCTTTTAGGTACGGCACCCTAAAAACTGATTTTTTTATCCGACTGCGTGGCTGAAAATGCAGGGATATCTAATAGTACACACTATATCTTATTAATTTGCGTTTTAAGATACTAGTTTTGCTGTGAATCCCTTTAGCGATGACCATTTGCTACACATTTAGACCCCTCCATGCCTCGGAGAGTACGTTGAACCGTAGGTTCTGGGTGTCTTACCAATACCTATGATAGTCGTTACGGTTAATCAGAAGCCGGAAAGTCTGACAACTGATATAACGTTAGGATATCGGCATTGCCCAGTAACTAACTGGTGTAATGTGTGGCACTACAGGTCACAATAAAGACAAGTGTATCTGACGACTGTGTATAATATATTCCCCTTACGTGCTAAGGTACACTATATACAAGCTTAGTTTTAGCATATACTAAACCTGAAACTAGTTTGTTCAGAATCACTAGGAGAATCGATTGACATATTTTTACACCACATTTTTTTTTTCATTAATTTGAGTTTTGTTTCAGTAGTTTTCTACCCATAACAGTTGATGGGAATAGACACCTTGACGCTTGAGATGGTCCGCTCGGTCAGTTTCCGTGTATTAGACAACCCCTGCATAACACATGTCAGGCATTTTTCACTTTACTAGGGAACTTAACACGGCATAAACTACGGTGTAACTTGGAGATTTATTAAAAAAAACACATATTCAGGCAGTTCTGATGAAAATCTAGTTGGGGTGTCTCGGTTCTTGTATAACTTATACTAAAAATAACGTTGTTTAAGGTGGAAGTGCGTCACACACTACACTGGGTTGCGGAGATCTGATGGCAGTCGCTCCGTGTAAAATAGTGGCATTCAGCCTCATCTGGTATGACTGGAAGACGATCCCAACATAGTTGGGAAAAGGCTAGGCAGAACTCGCCATTTTTAGGGTTCCGTACCAAAAGGGTAAAACGGGACCCTATTACTAAGACTCCGCTGTCCGTCCGTCTATCACCAGGCTGTATCTCATGAACAGTGCCAGTTAGACAGTTGAAATTTTCACAGATGATGTATTTCTGTTGCCGCTATAACAACAAATACTAAAAAACAGAATAAAATAAATATTTAAGGGGGCTCCCATACAACAAACGTATTTTTTTACCGTTTTTATAAATAATGGTACGGCGGCACCCTTCGTGCTCGAGTCCGACTCGCACTTGGCCGGTTTTTATTTCTTCACTACCTCCGATTTTATCGATCTTTGTTTGATATTTATACTTGAATGAAGTTTCTTGTCTCATCGATTTTGTTTATGTAATATTGGTAAACTAAAAATAGCCGCTGATGACGTACTGCTTTTAATGATCTAGTTTTACAGTTTTTTTATTGATTATTTATAACATGTCCCTTCAGTAACCTTCCGCGTGGTTATTATAAAATTGTTATTACTACTGCTGTAAAAAAAGAAATTAATTATTGTAGAAAATGCCATGTGGACAAAAGCGGTCGGTTCGATTGTGACGCTAATCATATTATGGTATGTCTACACCCGTGCGCTTTCATGTTCATCTTGCGCTTTCAATTTTCAATTCCTCTTGCGTCAAGCGCATGCAATATTGATTGCCATAAGACTCGAACTAGTATTAAGGCACGCGCTATTGTATGCGCTATGGCGCTTCAGGCATGCGTCAGACGAAAGCGCAAGATGAACATGAAAGCGCACTCGTGTAGACATAGGTACCAATACATGTTCAAGTCTTGTATTTAATTTATAAAACTATGACAGTCCAAAATACATATAGGTAAACGAATTCGTTTAATTCCTTAAAACCACATGATCTACTGGTATAGATTAAAGCGGCACGGGATTTAGCTTTTTACAAATCTTCTTTTTTTCTTATTTTATCTGTATGTGTTCGTATCTAACTCATCAGATAAGGTTTGCAAAAAATAAGCAAAAAAATTGTGTGACGGGACTTTTCGATGCTACACATAAATGAATGGAAGCATTGCAATACGGCCCCGACTAGCGCGATACAGCTCTGCACAGTCAGTTAACTCGGAGCACTAAAATGAATGGTTATGAAGACCAAGTTTTCATTTAGAATTATTTTTTTGTTGACTCTGAAATAATTCCATGCAGGTTTGAAGGATTTACACGAATTCGGATACACCCTGTAGATATTTTTCGAATTCGAATGTAAATGCTAATCAAAACGCCAAGTAATTAAGTTGTTAACCTCAAAACCAGCACTCTCAAAAATACAACAAAGAAACACTAAATAGGTAGCTTATTAGATATTGTCTTCAAATGCCACATCCGCCAATAATAATTTATTCTTTGTCGTTTCCCTAGTCTGGCTATTTCATTTTGAACACATGAATAGTCTTCGGCGCTTTAGCGTACCAGTGCATTAGGTCATTCATATGGTTGTATCGCTCTCTCATATAACGTTGTCTCGCTTGCACAAAGGCTAAATGTATGGTGATTGGAATGAACTAAATGTACAACGTTCGCAAAAAAAATGTGGAGTCCAAATTAATGAAGGATGTGTATGGGTATACAATTGAATTTAAACTATGTTGTTCAATACTGTCTATTTTATGATGATAACAATATGCTATAAAATAAATCAAAACCTTACTTTTGTTCAATCATAGCGATAACTCAGCCCTCATCAAGCTGTCTCCCTCCTCATATCCCGCCAGCAACGCCCTAAGCCAAGGTCCGAGTCCCACTAGGGGTCGCCCTTAGGCTTTTTTTATATTTGACCTAGGCCTGCGTTTGATCGCCATCTCGCCTGATGTTAAGCGATGTTGCGGTCTACGATGGAGTACGCTTGCCCAGAAGAAACCGATTCACTCGTGACTTGAAGAAACCTAAATTGTAGCTGTCGGGGAGCGCATTCCACTGTTTGGCGGTTTTCACAATGAAAGTGGAATCAAAGCGCTTCGTTCGGGATTTGGTATGTCAACCATGAACCGATGGCGCTTTTTCGTGCTTCTGGCCGTCCGATAAAAAAAGGGCAGGGGGGTATTAGATCATGCAGATCTGAAACACACTCTCCGAATGTATTCGATAAAAAGCCGATAGACTAGCAACTTCGCGCCGATGCTCAAAATTTTGGAGCTTGGTCTGAACAAGGCTGAAACAAAACGTACGGCAGGCGCCTAGCTTAGCGCCTAGTGTCTAGCGACTTCCACTTACAGCAGTTTGGTAGCGAGGGCACCAAGCGCATAGTGCGGCCGGTCCAATATATTTATGCGTTGCGTTTTTTAAAATTTTTGCATTTTGCTAGATACTACGCGCCAAGCGAGACACCCGCCAGTGCGTTTTCGCCCTTAGTGCTGTTGTAGTCATGAAGTTAGTGTTGTATAAGTAGTTAAGCTTAGGTTAAGTATTTTACTTCCCCTCCATTGGCTGGATACCCTTTAACTCTCGCCAATAACTGCCCGGTTACGTAAAAACGGATCATCTACAAGCAGTCCAATATAAATCCTAACTAATATTATAAATGCGAAAGTAAGTTTGTTTGTTTGTTACCTTTTCACGCCTAAACCGCTGAACCGATCATCCTGAAATTTTGCATATACATTGTCAGGTGTACATAAACGGACATAGGGTACCTTTCACTAAGAAAAAGTACTATTCCCGAGGAAAACAACAATAACGTTCATAGATGGCGCCACATGTGTTTAGAATCATGATTAAATTATATTAGTAGGTAACAGCTGATTGTCAAATTCTAAATTAACGCGTGCGAAGCCGCGGGAAAAACGTAGTATAAAATAAAAAGAACCTTAAATTTTGTTTAATAGAGCTTCCTTCTCGATAAGTCAGACGTTCGTACATACACCTTCTAGCTACCGATAAGTCATCAACCGAACACAAATCCAGACTCCGGGCAGTTACTGAAAAAATCCACTCTGAAAACCCCAAAAAACCGGGCAAATGCGAGTCGGACTCGCGCACGAAGGGTTCCGTACCATTATCTATAAAAAAGGCAAAAAAGTCACGTTTGCTGTATGGGAGCCCCCTTAAATATTTATTCTATTCTGTTTTTTAGTATTTTTTGTTATAGCGGCAACAGAAATATATCATCTGTGAAAATTTCAACTGTGTAACTATCACGGTTCATGAGACAGCCTGGTGACAGACGGACAGCGGAGTCTTAGTAATAGGGTCCCGTTTCACCTTTTGGGTACGGAACCCTAATAACACTGTGCCCGACCTGGAGATCGAACCCAGGACCTCACGCTCAGCAGTCGCGCTTGCGACCAATTGACCAACGACGCAGTCACAATAAATGTGATGCTGTTCATTTCTAAGTGCGTATACACGTAGAAAGCAGGTTGCCGGCGCCGATCCGCCAGCGCTTGTCGGTGCTGTTTCGCGCAGTCAGTCAGCACAGGTAGTCTCTATACTGTGTGACCGACAAGCTCCGAACTTCGCCGACAAGTTCCGACCTGCTCCGATAAGCGCTGGTAAGCCGTCATTTGTTGCTGTATTTGCAAACGAACAAGACCAGCCCCTGCTTCTACCCGCTTCCTTTTTGTAGCGGTTACCTGCACGGAGTACCAACAAGCGCTGGCAGGTCGGCGCCGGTTACCCGCTTCCTTTATGTATACGCCCTAGGAATTGTATACAGTACCTCCACTCACTTGCATTTTCAGTCCCCCTGCCGGGCATAGGCTTCTTATCGAGAACTTGTTGAAGCCTTGTAGGGATGCAGGTTTCTTCACGATGTTTATTCTTCACCGTTAAAGTAATCATCAAATTTTGAATACCATACCATACCCGAGAATAAATTTAACAATACCTTATTGTGAACTAACGACCCGCCCCGGCTTTGCTCGGGTACGTTATACAGCTTAAAACCTTCAGGAAGAAATTACTTAAATAAGATGAAAACCGCATCAAAATCTATTAAGTAGTTTAGGAGAAATAAGGGGATAAACAGACAGACGAGAAAAGCAAATTCAATTTATAGTATTTAGAGATGAACCGACAGCTTTATAAAATGATAACACAAGTATGTTACGGCATATTTTTTTGTCCGTTTTATCTTTTTCTAACGTATCTGCTGGCCCCCGATGACCCTAGGATGATGTGCTGTAGGGCCGCAAGATAATTCGATGACGTAAAATAGACTATCTTTATAGTTATTATTTTAGTTAAAATAGTTGCCAAAGATTTGTCGTACTAGTAGATTTTCGTATCAAGTATGTATATGATTATTCAGTTTATTCATCTTTAAACTTTTTACGTTACATTTTTCAATATTTCAATAAAAATATAAAAAATAGTAGCCCACCGGCATCGGAAACAGGGTCCAGAGAGAGGAACTTCCTAACAATACGCGCAGTGTCCAGAAGTACCGCTTTCTGAATCAAACCCATGATCCAGGAAGCGATTATATGATTATTAAATGATTTATTATTAATTCGTGAGACATATTCATGATTAGTTACGGACTATGGTTTACTCACGTGATTTTTGCGGCTTTCCCCGACTAGTTTCGACTCGTGCGCGTTGAGCTCATAATTTTGGGGTCCGTTTGGGTCCAAAACTAGTCGGGCATTCTCGAAAAACGCACATGAGTGAACCGTAACTAATCTTAAGTAGTAGAAGATTGAATTAATTAATTCATTTGTTCATCCTTACGTGATGAACTTCTGGTACTAACTGAACAGGGTCATCTGACCTGCATCCGATCCGAATCGAGCAAATGCGTTCCGAGGAAACTCAGCAGCAAAGCTATGAACTTCGGATAGGATGTTTTTTTTTTCTATTCGACTGCTTGCAACTTGGTTACATAGAACAGAGCAGTTATTAGCGTGACTTGAAGGATCTCCAGCCAATGGGGAGGAAGTTAAATAATTAACATTTTTTTTCTTGTGAAAATCCTCATGGATGCTCTTCGCCCGGCTAAAAACCCTCGGTGTTCCTTCTCCTGACCCTTGGCCGGAGTCACGAGATTCGCAGCTGCATGCACCGTGACCCCGGCAGGCCTCGATCCGCCAGCCCCTGGCGGACCTCTTCTTCTGTGGGGCTTTGCCCCACATCCTCCTAAGAGGCGCGCACGGAACACAGCGCGCCGCCTTCTCGGGCCTGTTACTGGTCGGGCGACGGGTCCCCTAACCCGCAAAATACTTAACCTAAGCTAACTACTTATACAACACTAACATCATGACTACTAGCAACAGCTTAGTGCTGTTGGGCGACCCCTAGTGGAACTCGGACCTCGGCTTAGGACATTGCTAACGGGAGATAGGGACGGAGACATCTTAATGAGGACTGAATTAACTGCGTGACTTCGGAGTCTGAAGAGACGTCCGGCGATGGGATGTAGGTATTGCACAGCTGTTCCTATAAATAGTATTGCAGCTTGTTAGTACCTACTTTCTCGGATTCATACCGGACGCAGTGCAGCGCTTGTCGATTAGTCGCTTCTTAAGTTACATAAAGAGTAGCTTCTTTTGACAAAGTATATAAGAAATCCTACTAATTTTATAGATAGAGAGCATAATTTTAAATTAGTTTTAGCCTAACTATCGATTGTCTGTCGATAGGTTGTAGGCTACTAATATCGTGACCCCCAGACCTAGTAACAGTATCGATAGGGTTATCGATAGTATTAGAAATTAACAATATTATCGATAGTACCGTGTAATAATCGATAAAATGAGCTATTCTCTAGCTGGTGACGACACGAGAGAAGAAGATCGATAAAATCAAGTAATACTTTTGGAAAAGAGCAATAGTATCGATGCTATGGAATACTGATACTATCGATAGTACTCTACTACTACTTTACTCTTATTAATTTTGCCCTATCGATAGTTGAACAAATTCGATAGTATTGCAGCCGAATTTTACTCATCATCAACATATAGGGCAAAACAGTGACTGTAGTGAAATCAATACTATCGATACTATCAGTACTCATCATCATCATTCAGTCGAAAGACGTCAACTGCTGGATATAGGCCTCCCCCAAAAGGGGGGGTTTGCCGTAATCGCCACGCTTGACAGGCGTTCGCAATATGGCTGTTAAAGTACTCGGAGAACGCTGCTGCCCATCCTCTAGAAAATCCCTTAGTCGCCTTTTACGACACCCACAGAAAGAGATGGGGTAGTGCTATACTTTAAGTCCGACACTACACGAGACATCAAATCTTATAAACGTGCATCTGAACTGAGGGATCAAAACAAAACAAACTCCTTAGTCTTCTAACACAGCTTTAACATAATAATAAGAACACTACATAGTTACATAGTTGCACATAAATTACACAGAAAATAATTAAGTACGTCTAGCAGATGTCCGCCACATGTGATCCTGACGTTACTTTAGACAAATTAGAACTACAAATTAGGTACGTGTATGTATGGAACATAGCTGCTACATAGAAACTCTTTTGTGGTACAAAAATGTAATGATATTCTAATCTTGGGAGCAAGGAATCCGGGTCACTTACTGGAAACTAAGAATGCTAGCTTATTCCAATAAAAAGTATTTTATACACTGCTAGAGGTCGCCAGCGGCTTCGCCCGCGTGGTTGTCGTTTATCGCGTTTTCCGCGTTTTTGTCCACTATAATATTCATGTATTATACATATAAACCTTCCTCTTGAATCACTCTATCTATTAAAAAAAACCGCATCAAAATCCGTTGCGTAGTTTTAAAGATCTAAGCATACATAGGGACAGACAGCGGGAAGCGACTTTGTTTTATACTATACTATGTAGTGATTATGAAGTTTTATTCATATTATTTGAGTAGTATTAAATAGTATATCAAATACTTTTATTTGAATAAGCTATTATTCATAGTTTCTGAGATCTTACGGTTTATGTTGGTGACCCGCATTCAATGCTCCCGAAAGTACTTTTGGTCCATATCCATGAGGCAGTTAGCTAATAAAGGATCAGAACTAGTATGACTTGCGCAGCTTCATTTACCCCAGGGCCAAGGCACCCAGGGTTAGCCAAATAAATCCCTTTATTTTATCTTGGGTAAATCTTTATACATACACTCCGCCCTGGGGAAGGCGAAGAGTTATGCTGGCTAAAACCTCGCGGTGTTCCTCCTTCTAATCTATGGCCGGGGTCACGGGATTTGCGATAACATGCACCGCATCCCCGGCAGATCTTGGTGCCCTGACCCTTTGCTCCACGTCCTTCTAAGAGGCGCACGCGGAACACGGCGCCCGCCCCCCTCTGTATGCGTCCTGAGTGACGGCGCAACGCGCAGGCGGAATGAATGGCGCATTAATTAAATGTTCGAAACGTTTGAATTTTGATATCGACATTATTAAAACCAAAGTAAAATAAACACGCGCGTACACGTCAACTTTCCCGCGTGCAGTAAGGACAGGGATCGACGGTAAAGTCGCTCCGCAATACGCCCGTGCGCCGTCACTCAGGACGCACATTTCAGGGCTGTAACTGGTGCGGCAACGGGCCCGCACGACCGCCATCACCCCCTTGCAAAAGGAGGCAACCAAATAAATCACTGTCAGAGTGTCAGTGGCCACACAACATTCACTATCTCAGACTAACTAAACAATAAGCGGGCCTTAACGTCTATTTTATTATCATCAAGCTAGCCAATTCCCAACTACTTATGTTGTGGTTGGCTTTCAGTCTTACCAGATGCAGTGGAATACTAATATTTTACTAGGGTGTCAGTGGTACGATGAAGTGAAAAGCCGGTAGAGGACGCCCTAAAGGACATACGTCGATGTTATTGGTGATTTTCTGCAAAAAGGACAGGTGTCAACCGGCGTGCGTGTATGACAAGATATATGAACGAAGAGGAAGCGAAAGGAGTATTTAAAGATTGTAGCATGCTGCGTTCTATAATTTCTGCCTACCCCGTAGGAAAAAGGCGTGAGTTTAAAATTATTCCTTATTTTCCTGCAGCTAACGTCACAAAAGAATTTCATTGAGAACGATTGTATTTGTTAAACTCATGTGACTTATCACACGAGATAAATCCCGAACGCCTAAATTTAGATATAACGGAAGCTTTTAAACCGTGTCTGTACACTGATAAGAGGTCAGAGAACTTTAACTGACATTAATTACGGTGTAATCTTTTAGTTTTATGAGACTGACGAAAGCAAAAGTGTGGGATGAACCAGTATATGCAATAGGATCGTAATTTGGAACCCGTGAGCCTATTCATCGTGAGGTTTTATTGGAGTTGTTCGCGTTTGACCCTAGTTGATCTTACATTAAGCGCAGACAGGGTCTAAGTGTCCAAACACACTATGCCGAAGATACGCGACCGAAGTAACGCGGCTGATTTTATGTTCCGACGTATTCGCGTGATATGATACACCATAAGTGCCGAACTTACGCGGCAGATATTCAATTGCGCAAACTTGTGGGCCCTGCTACCCGCCCCGGATCTTCGTCGGCAATCTAACCGAACTTCGGTCGCGTATAATGTGTGCTCTACAGAATACGTTGCCGCCGAATTGTCGCTGAACTTACGCCCGACCGATGTTCGGCTGTACGCTACAACTCAACGTAATTTCGGCATAATGTGTCGTGAGTAATTCAAATAGCATAGCAGGCGTAATCATGCCGAACTTCGGTCGCGTATCTTCAGCATAGTATGTTTAGACACTAAGATGGGTAAACGTCGCCCGACAGTACAGGCCCGAGATGGCATCGCGCAGTGTTCCGCGCGCGCCTCTCAAGAGGTCGTGGAGCTAGGCCACACAGTAGGAGATGTCCTCCAAGTCCTGGCGGACCCAAGCCTGCCGGGGTCGCGGAGCATGCAGCTGCGAATCCCACGACCCCGGCCAAGGGTCAGGAGAAGGAACACCGTAGGTTTTTAGCCGGTAAGAGTCCGGCATAACCCTTCGCCTTCCTCGGGAGAATGGTATCCATGAAGATTTTCACTTGATAAAAAAAACCGGCCAAGTGCGAGTCGGCCTCGCACACGAAGGATTCCATACCATTATCTATTCTGTTTCTTAGTATTTGTTGTTATAGCGGCAACAGAAATGCATCATCTGTGAAAATTTCAACTGTCTAACTATCACGGTTCATGAGATACAGCCTGGTGACAGACGAACGGACGGACGGACAACGGAGTCTTAGTAATAGGATCCCGTTTTACCCTTTGGGTACGGAACCTTGAAAAGGGTCTAATTTCGAGCACACAAATCCAAGTAACACACATATAAAGGGATTCCCATATACAATGTACCCTTCACTAAATGATATTGTTTAAGAGCTATGTTACAATTTTGGTGTACGATAAAGTATATTCTATTCTACAATTCTTTTTAACAATAAGCGCCATCTATTCGGAAAAGATCAAATTAATCGGAGGGCAACCTCCCTCCTGGTAAGGGTGAGGTTTAGCACGAAAACCCTGCAAGGGTGGTTTTCCGCTTACAATAAAATATTTGAAGTAATTGAAAGATGGCGCTGTTTTGTACGATTAACTCGAAATTATTTTCAGAATTTTTCTGTTTGTTATTGTATAATATGGGAGAGGCACATGTCCAGCTGAGGACAAAAGCTTGAGTTGATTGATAGACTGAATCACATTAAATAAATGTTTTTCCTGTTTGGAGACGGTCTAGAACATAAAACTTTAACCGCACGCTTTATTCCCAAAACGCGTGCTGTACATGATTCAACAAAACTAAGCTCGTTTGATGGTAGGATCTATACGGTCCGCCTGACTAGCTACCACCCTCCCCTCACATTAAAGTCCGGCGCCAAGCAGTTTACTGTGTTCCATCGTGTGTATTTGAGAGCCAGAGGGGAATCCCTCTACAGGGTGCTAACGAATTCGTGTAATTCCTTAAAACCACATGATCTACTACTTGTTTAGATAGGCCCCGCACGAGAGTTAGCTTGATTTAAAATAAAAATAAAAAAACTTTTTTTTCATGCGGCTTTGTTGTCAATCGTATCTAAACCACATAATAAGGAATCAGTAAAAAATAAGAAAAAAAAATTTTTGCAAGAAAATATTTTTATTTGAGTAAAGATTTCGATGCCACGCATAAATTAATGAAAGCACGGCGACACGGCTGGCAGGCACGACTAACGCGATATCGCTCTTTACAGACCGATAACTTAAAGCTTTAAAATGACTCAGAAATAGAAAACAAAGTTTCTATTTTGAATTTTTTGTTTAGTTGATTTTCAAAAATTCCC
This sequence comes from Amphipyra tragopoginis, assembly GCA_905220435.1. NCBI lineage: Eukaryota > Metazoa > Arthropoda > Insecta > Lepidoptera > Noctuidae > Amphipyra > Amphipyra tragopoginis. The sequence goes on along the minus strand of HG991991.1, from coordinate 6,303,506 downwards.
GTTTGGGGTTAATCTGTGTCACAAGTAGATCACGTGGTTTGAAGGAATTACATGAATTCGTTTACACCCTGTGTATAGAATCTCTGTTATTCGTGTGCTCCAAGATGGAGCACACGAATAACCCTATCTGCACTAACCATCAGGTGCGCGACCAGGGTTAAAAGGGAACAAGTCAAATAATAATAAAATAAAAGCCGTTATTGGAAATCTTAAAGCCACGTATTTGCTAGTAAATAATGTTTCGAAAACAAGTTCCACGAAGTTTCTGAAACAACAAGTAAATGTTTCAGAGCTTTTGGCATCAAAAACTATTAATAATGTTTATAAAAATGTGACTATAATAAGGTGCTCCCACATCAGTGTTCACAAAAGTTGGAAACAGTTTCAAACAGTTTTGTTTTGTGGCAAAACTTTTACTTTATATTTAATTGAGAAATGTTCACAATCATTCGTTAACAGTCATAAACTGTTTACCTTACTGTTTGAAACTGCTAGGGATTGTGTCCGAAATATTTTTAGATGTATTGAAACTTTTATGGTATGTCTATACATGTGCGCATTCATGTTCATCTTGCGCTTTCAACTTTCAATTCCTCTTGCGTCAAGCGCATGCAATATTGATTGCCCTAAGACGCATGCAGCTTATCGTTTACACCGGTGCACCTCGGTCAGTCGTCAACGTACGATAGGGGTACTGCACACGGTTATCTGCGTGTTAAATCACGATAGCGCTATGTAGGAACTGTCATCTATGATGAGTTGTCGTTCATGTTGCTGTAGTCGTCTACACCGCCGGCGTGTCGCGTAGTTCGTATATGGCGTGGATAGATGCCGCCACACCTTCACCGTTCACAAGTGATAATCAGGTTCTGAGCACATGAATTCGAAAAGTCGGAGGTCTGGGTCAAACTCGGTCCCTCCTACATGGAAGGTAAGTGTTCAACCGGTGCGGTTCATAAGTACGTAATCTCGTTATCATCATCATCATCAAATCATCAATCATCGTCCGAAAGACGTCCACTGCTGGACATAGGCCTCCCCCAAAAGGGGGGTTTTGTCGTAATCACCACGCTTGGCAGGCGGATTGGCGATCGCAGTATGGTTGTTAAAGTACTCAGAGAACGCTGCTGCCCATCCTCTAGAGAATCCTTTAGTTGCCTTTTATGACACCCACGGGAAGAGATGGGGTAGTGCTATTCTTTAAGTCCGGCACTACACGAGATCTCATTATGCCTCCTTGTTATTTTGCCTAAATCTCAATTTACCATTATGCCTTAGTCCCAGAATGCCTAAATTCGAAATGACTGAACTTGCACATGTTTGAAAAAACAAATAGCTCAGAAATGCGAACAATGAGTTGAGAGTTACTATGACTACTTTCAGTTTACATAGCAACATGAAGTTTGGCATACAAATATTATATTGTCCACGATCTCCTTAAACTTCGCTTTAAAAATTATGATGTTCCGAATGCATCGACAACTTACTTTTCGCAGACTTACGATATGAACTTGTTTATTGAATTGAGCAAACAACTCTGGTTACCGCATTAAAGAAAGAGGGGTGAACGACTCAAACAACAACATGTTAGGGGAACTGTCTTTATGAGTACCGTGACAAGCGGCGACAAGCGATATGACAAGGGTTAGTCGCCCATCTGTTAGGACTTATTACTTCTTTCTTCGCTGTTTCTAAGAGCTCTATAGCTATGTCTACACCAGTGCGCGTTCATGTTCATCTTGCGTCTTCCTCCGAAGCAGGCGTGAAGCGCCATAGCGCATGCCTTAATACTAGTTCGACAAAAACGCATGCCCCTAGCGCACGCTAATCCATCTATTGTATGTCGACTGACGACTGACCGAGGCGCACCGGTGTAGACGATAAGCTGCATGCGTCTTATGGCAATCAGTATTGCATGCGCTTGACGCAAGAGGAATTGAAAGTTGAAAGCGCAAGATGAATATGAAAGCGCACTGTAGACATACCCTAAGGGGGATAGTAATATTCTTAACTTATTTAATCTAACTACTTATACTACACTTACATCATGACTACTAGCAACAACAGCACTAAGGGCGACCCCATGGGACTCGGACCTCGGCTTAGGGCGTTGCTGGCGGGATTGGGAGAAGAGCAGAATTATCGTTGTGACTGCGGAGTTTGAAGAGACGACGGCTCGTTGTGACTGCGGATTCTGAAGAGACGACCGGCTCTACGGCGGGCGTGCTCGGTGGATCGTGGACGGAATTCGTTCCGATCATGCTGCAGTACTATTTATATGAACGGTTGTGATCTACATCTGATCCGAATTTTATAGATTTACAAGGAGTCTCCTGAACCAAGAACCAGAAGATGAAGAAGAACCAAGTAAGTACGAACCGTTCATTCAAACAGTTTTCAATTTCAAAAGCTACCAAATTATTTGACACAAAAAACACAGTTTTCGTCAACGTTTGTCAACAATTATGTTACTTGAATTGCCCCCCTGTGGGGTAAGGGTGATTGACAATATGACTCGTCCTTTCGAGGCGTGACAGTGTAGCTCATGAATGCAACAAATATCACCCTTTTTTTGTTTTTTATTTGTTTTCCCTGTCCTAAACAGACCGAAGACGCGGAGTGGTAAAATGACTAAGAATATTCATATCAATTATTAACATTTATACAATAAGTTTTTTAACCTAAATTACTTAATACAATACAAATCTAAACTAAATCTGAAGTAAAAACAAAGAATAATTTTATCCTAGACTAAACTACCAATATAAACTAGAAGAGTGCATCAAAATATTCCTCCGCATCGCTGTCGACTGGAATCGTACCCAGAAGGCTGGCAGCGTTGCCACGTTGTATGGCAACGCTAACTCTCTGGCCGAAAAACAAGCCAGCCCTCTGGTCACGTGAAGTGTCGACCAGTCTTCTTCCTATTTTCTAAAAAAGGAGGCGCGCACTCGGACCCCATGACCCGAGCATTTCCACCCCAAACGGCTCAAAGTCATAGTTTCCTATGATGTTGCTATATTGTTAACAGCTGACCACAGAGAATTTACCGAAAACATTTAGCAAATTGAACTGGAAGGTGGTTTCAGGATCCTACCAAACGTTGGAATTCATCAAGCATAAGCAGAAGTAGCAGTTGATTAGCAATTAGTAGTGGAGCTAATCAAAAAGCCTTTATTTGCTTATTAATATTCACTTATTAACACGAACGTTTTATTTAACCAGAGTGGATGGGCGATGTAAAACAACCCGCTCACCCCTTTTAACAACCCACCTTTGCGCAGTTTTCCACTAATTACTGCAAAACTTGTGGTAAAGTGGCATAAGTTCACAACCCTAGAATTTTAGAAAAGTATTTAAAGTTATCATTTTTCAAAACAATCAAATAATAAAAAATGTAATGTGAATATTTTAGTAACAAAAAAAGCTAAATATAAAATGTTGCTTGTGTATAAAAATCTGTGTTTGGAATCCAGAAAAAGTTTAAACGAAATTACAATTAATTAGGAACTTACTCAAGTCTGCTTTTATTGAGTTACTAATGAAATTTTGAATTTTAAAACCGTAAACAATGTTTGAAACTAACCTCCGGTTTCTGAATTGAGAATTCGGGATAGGCAATATACTTAAGTAGTATTTGAGTACGGAGTTGTCAAAAAAATGCTTTAAAATCCGTCATTTTTTTGACAACTCCTTACTCAAATGTTACTTAAGTACCTACTGCTTATCCTAGAATTCTCAATTCAGAAACCGGAGATATGTATTATTTCCCTTTTGAAGCTATGGTTAAGATCTAAACCGGCTTTAGGAATGACAGCTTTAAAACCAGGACCCCAGATGTCAAGCATTCAATTACTTTAACAATAAAGTGCTACATTGTCAACCACCTACGTTACGTAAAACGCGACAGTATATTACCGTATACACTTGACATAATTACGTTAATAACTTGAAATATGAGCAATGGTATCATAATGTTATTTACACTGAAGCTTTCAACACGTGTGCTTAGAAATTACAGCCTGCAAAAGTGATTCATTGTGAAAATAAAAGGGGAAACAATTGATGGATAAAAATATGTCGAATTTGATGACGTCAAAATTTGACAATTTAGGAAGGGAGTGCAAGTGTGTATCAAGTGTTGAATAAAGGACTGTGGAACTAAAGAAGAAATGCTATGGTAATTGTAATCTCTTGACCGTTTTAGGATGTAAGATAAGAGAGATAAGTGGTTATGATAAAAAATAAACTAGCATTTGGATTTTATAATCCATCGATATTATTATAAAGTTTCTATAATAATATAATTCAATCATGATTGCAGAGACACGTAGTGCCATCTATTATCATAAGAAAGTTATTGTTGTTTTCCTCGGGAACAGTACTTTTTTTCGGGATGTAAGGTACCCTATGTCCGTTTCTGTACACCTGACAACCTATATGCAAAATTTCAGGATGATTGGTTCTGTGGTTTAGGCGTGAAAAGGTGACAAACAAAAAAACTTACTTTCGCATTATAATATTAGTTAGGAACTTAGGATTAGGATGATATCTTTTCATAGGATGTCCACAACATCTAAGCAACTCTTCTGACGATGTAATTTTGTAAGCTCTAGGCAGATGGCCTTCAGTATTCACCGGAATTTCATAATCGTAATCCTCTTTGCAGATTTCAGTCGCCATTCGGACTTAGGTTCTCTAAAATGTAAAATACTGACATTTACCCCTTTCGGCAGGCAGCCTCTTCAAAGTACGCCAGGAGCCGTCACAGCAGTACCCGCCACCGCTGTCTACACCGCGGCCCACGATGGACGCAAAGGTACAACTCGTTTTAATTTAATATTTTGATATACATGATTGATAAGTTTGTTTATTACTTAGTTGACTGTTTTAAAAGGGGTAGGAGGAACTATTTGGTTGTGTGTACAAGATTTTAGTGCGTGACCGGTTTTTTTTTGTATTATTATTAGTTATTTGTGGTGTTTCGTTTTTGTTATTAAAGTTGGCGAGTTCTGGCGGGTTCTGGCGCGTTCTAGCGAATTCGTTAAATGTAACGGCTCCCATATTACACAAAATTGTTCTTTTCCAATGATTGAACATGTTTTATGGGTTTAATGAAATAAAATATTTGTCTAGTATTTTAAAATCGGAAACAGATATTTAATAGTTTAAATCAGCAATAAAATGCTCAGTGAAAATGCTTAGCCTAGTAAATGAGCAATATCAACATCATTTTCAGAGGGCCAAAAAAATTGTTACCAAAGCAACCACCAGTCAGTTTTTGTTTACGAAAACTGTCAAAATGATTGGTTTTATTTTTGTGTCAAACAATTTGACAGCTTTGGAATCGAAAACTGTCTGAATTAACGGTTCGACCTTGGTTCGTTTGCGATTTATCAAGATGCCTTTTAGGAGAATTGGGCCTATGCTTTGCTTTTCAAACGCTTATAATTTATGAACCGTCTCTGAACCATATTATGACTTTTTCATATAAAGATAACGCTCAAACGGCCGTGGTTGAGCTGCGGTTCAGTTGCGATATTTTTTAGTAGAATTTGCCACCTACGCGTGTGCTGAGTGACCAAGTCCTAACCGTCGCTCGTTTGAGGTTATCATAGAAAGTTATTGCGTACAAAATAGCAGCGACTGCCCAGCCTGTGTACTTTATTGTTTGGCCGTGTGTACCATTACCCATATTGGGTACATTTCTATTGCTCCCTTAATTAAAAGTTACTGTAGTAGTTCACAATTTACAAAGTAATCAAACAAAAGTAATATTATGTTCAATACTGTAATAATATTTTCCAACATTTTAATGTGTTGTATCCATCATGTATCACATTGTGATTATAGGTACAGGGGCCTAATTCTCCTAAAATAAATCTTGATAAATCATAACCGAACCAAGGCCGAACCGTTCATTCAGACAGTTCTCAATTTCAAAAGTTGTCGAATTGTTTGACACAAAAAACAAAATCAATCATTTTGAAAGTTTTCGAAAACAAAAACTGACTGACGGTTGTGGTTCGATTGCGTTTGGCAACAATTTATTTTAGGAGAATTGGGCCCCTGGTTGTTAAAAATTAACTTTAAGAATTTTGTGGGCATATCGTTTTGGACATTGAACAACTTTCACAGAACAACTTTAGATGATCGCGTAAATTTTTTAACACCCTATACAGGTTATAAACGAATTCGTGTAATTCCTTCAAACCGCGTGATTTACTGGTAACACGGATTAATCCTAAATGAGGTTACAAAGAAAGAACAAAAACAAATTCAACGTTTTATGTTGGTTTTCTCTTTCTGAGTATTTTAAGCGCCTCGAGTTAACTGACTGCAAAGAGCGAGATCGCGCTAGTCGTGCCCGCCATCTGTGTCGCCGTGCTTTCTTTAATTTACATGTAGCAAAGAATATTCGAAAAAATAAATAAATTTTTATTTGCTTATATTTTTCTTGAAACTATAATATGTGGTTTAAATATGATCACCTCTATCGCAAGAAAAAAAGTTTATTTTTATTTTTAATCAAACCGTATCCTGTGGGGGTTCAATCTGCACCAGTAATAAATCATGTGGTTTTAAGGAATTACACGAATTCGTTTACACCCTGTATAGGTAAGTAGTAGAAACTATATTTAATTTTAAAATATTTATTTTGGAATATCCTTCTATACAAATGTGCCATGCGGTCATATGTGCATGTGCACGTAAGTTTTATTGCACGGAGATGCTGCACATAGGTATTTCAAGTAAAGAAAGGGAACGCGATATAATTCGTGAAGTCGTTTTTATCAATGAAAATAATCGCATGATGACTCCTTATGTAATTCCTTATCTTCTTATGCAGGGTAGAGAACGTGGAATCCTGAAACTGGAGCCTAGGCCGCGTGTGGTCATCGACACCACTAAGGCGGAACTAACTCCTCAGGTATGTAATTCATATTCTATTCCCCCAAGTATAAGTTTTTTTTTTTGTTTTGGTCGTGTTTATCCCTGGTCGCACCTGATGGTAAGCGTAGACCGGGTCTAAGATGGAGCACACGAATCCAAGTAACAGATATAGAGAGATTCCCCTATAGGCTCAATTTACACCACCGCGGAATGGAATGGAAGCGACTTTTTGCAACGAAATTGCACATCCATAATGAACTTTATGTCAATTGTATAAAGTACAAACTAAATACGAGCCAAAAATAGGTCGCGCGTCTTCCGGGGAATCCTCGCGCTTTCTCGGGAATTCCCCCAGCTACTATCGGCGCCATCTGTGGAATCCGCGGGAAGTGGCGCGAACGGGGAGTCGGTCGGGACGGTCACAGTAGTGCGGTGCCAAGCGTTTATGATGATGATTCGCTGGAATGCTCAGGAACTCTCGAGCATTCAAACGAATTCGCGCGCTTTCTAGCGTCATGAGGCGAAATTGACGCTTCCATTCCATTCCGCGGCGGTGTAATTTGAGCCATACCCCTCTGGCTCTCACATACACACGACGGAACACAGTAAACTGCTTGGCGCGACTTTAATGTGAGGGTGGTAGCTAGCCAGGCGGACCGTACAGATCCTACCGCCAAGCGTGCTGAGTTTTGTTGAATCTTACAACACGCGTTTATTCCCAGCGTGCGGTGAGGAAGTTTTATATTCTAGCTCGTCGACACGGGAGCTGATTACGAAGACAGCAGTGCTTCCGTGAGCTCGTTCAACTGAATACAGCATGACTAATTAGTCATTCTACACCCGAAACCAATGTACTTTGCTCATCATTCTGAAAAACTTTTACTGAGAGAAAAACTGAAAAAAACTGCTGTTTATAAAATAATCAATGTTGCTTAGCAAAATGTACGGAATAGCTGATTTGTTTTCTCGATTTTAGAGTTTATCCCATAGTAAAAGTTGTATAGAATGAATATAATAAATTAAATTAATAAATCGTTTATTTGCACCTTTAAGTTTACATACAGTATAGTTTTACAATAAAATAGGCCGAAAGGTAATAAGAGTTGCAGCTGACACCCAAGCTAAGATAGGTAACTTAATATCTTGTAGGTAAATATAGGTATCAGCGCCCACCCTAATTAGCAATAGCAGCTATATCTTTCGCATTCAGATGCGCATATTTAGTAATAAAAAATGAACAAGAAACATTTCAGAGTGCCTTCATCATGAAATCAATACATGATGATGATGATGATGAACAGAGTTCATGGTTTTCGGATGTAAAATGACAAAACAGTCATGATGTATATTTGTCTCTTTTTCTTGCGAGTGTGTAAAGGAGATAGAGAGTGGCAAGCTCACGAAAACTATTCATTTTCTTAATTTGCAAACTCGTACTAGCAGTAGAGAGAGACCCAGTAGAGGGGGTACATGAAAAAAGCCTCCACGAGTGACAATACATAAGACAGTAGATAAGTTCGGCGCACCCTGGGAAGTCAGCCCCGCTACCAACCTTGCTGACTGAGTAATCTTTTCACCACGGTATGAGCTATTCTCGTATACGCGATAGAAGAAGAAGTAGAGGCCCAATGCTCCTAAAATAAATCTTGATAAATCGCAACCGAACCAAGGCCGAACCGTTCATTCAGACAGTTTTCAATTTCAAAAGTTTTCAAATTATTTGGCACAAAAAACAAAACTAATCATTTTGTCAGTTTTCGTAAACAAAAACTGATTGACGTTTATTGTTCGTTTTCGTTTGGCAACAATGTTGTTAGTCGAATTGTCCCCCTGTGATGCTCTGTTATTAAAAATTAATTTAGATATTGTTTTCAAACTAAAGAGCTCGTGGCTAAATAATTACAGCCGCATAGACCGATCTTCCGGGTTAAGCCATGCTTGCCGAGGTTGGTCTGTGGATGGGTGACCATTTACCATAGCGAGTTTCCTCCGTGCCTCGGAAAGCACGTAAAGCCGTTGGTCCCGGCTGTCATTTGTAGATCTTTGACAGTCGTTACTGTTGGTCAGAAGTCAGAAAGTCTGACAACCAGTCTTACCAAGAGTATCGTATTACCCAGTTACTGGGTTGTGGAGGTCTGATAGGCAGTCGCTCCATGTAAAATACTGATATTCAGCTGCATCCGGTTCGACTGGAAGCCGACCCCAACATAGTTGGGAAAAGGCTAGGCAGATGATTGTTTTCAAACTAAAAGTACAAGCAAACCAAACTCAAATTAACCAAAAGACGTAACGTTGTTAACGTTTTCTTCTTATTCTGCAAGTCTGATATCGAATTTTATTTTTATTTGTTTACACAACGCATACTCAAACTTCCAAATAGTGCGTACATTTACCACCAGCCGCCATTACTGGGAAAGGTACACAAAGTGTAATTACAGACAATCAGGGCACTCCCCGACCTCTAAACGGGGCCAATTAACGAAATGTAATACTCTGCGCAGTCGGTAAAGGCGGTGTTCGGTGTTTGACGGTGTTGTGATTTTGTGTTTGTTTTACGTCACGTCATGATTATATTCCCTGGAGAGGTAGGGAGAGGTGTACTGATGTGGTTAGATATATTCGGTGGTATTAGGGCCAGCGCAAATCCAATCTTCGGGCAGCTTCTCAGAATTTCTTACCAAAAGTCAGATAAGCTTGAACAAATTAGTTCTAATTTTAACAATATTTACATTTTACATATTTATAGTTAATTTTACAAATAAAAATACACTGTGGGCCCGAAGTACCCGAAAGATTTTAACCACGCCTTTCTGATGGTATTATAAGTCAAATTTTATATCAACAAAAGTCCAACACATTTTTTTTATTTCCTTTTGTTTTTTTTTTCATTACCCAGGAAATCAATTAACTTTAGTACTTCCTTGAAAACAATACTTTAGGTTGAAATGGCAACATTTATAAATTATCGTGTGAGTGGATAAGAAACTTCTCACTTCACAACCCTCCCCGATAAATAAGACATACGGCGAGAGGGGTATGGTACGACAAAATGCGCAACACCGCCGCGCCGCGTTCATAGGACTTGTCACTGTAGAAACTTTTCGAGTTGTCAATTTCCGTAATTAATGTATACGAGTATTTCGAAAATTAAGCTGTATTCAACAAACTATGTCCTAGCTTTTCTTCTCCAATTAGGCATTGGAATCGATGGTTAAAATCTTTCGGGTAGGTACCTCGGGCCCACGGTGTATATGTTTTCAAAGATTAGAAGAATATGGCAACCCATCACTTGTTGCCATACGAGACAACAAAGAAGTATGTCATGCTGATGAGATGAACTTTAACAAGGTACATACATACATATAAATTCCCAGCTTGTATCCTCGAAGGGATAAGCAGAGGTGTTCTCCTATTAAACAAGTCCGGGGGTCTACTCCCTAAGCACGAAGTCCGTGATTTCGGCCTTGGTTACGAGCGTTTCCTACTCCCTATCACCTACAGACATACGATTATTTCGGGGCCCGAACTAAGAATGAATGACAACACGATTTGACAGTTGTCCCTACTACTGATGTGTTTTTGCCCGTCCAAAAAGTTGAACTTGACACTTGTTTTGTTCACTCCTACATCTCGGGCTACTTTCGGACGGGCGACTAACTTCGTTGACGGACTTAGGGAGTAGGCCTCCTGGCTAGACTGGAAGCTGACCCCAACATACATAAAGGAAGCAGGTAACCAGCGCCGATCTCCCAGCGCTTATCGGTACTGGTCCGTGCAGGTAACCGCTACATAAAGCAAGCGGGTACCAGCGCTGATTGGAGCATTGACACTTGTTTTCTTCACTCCTACGTTTCGGGCTACTTTCGGACGGGCGACTAACATCGTTGACGGACTTAGGAAGTAGGCCCCCAGTTACGCAAACGTGTAGTAAACTGCCCAACTCAGTCAACACACAGTAGGGGTACTCGGGGACACAATTCTCCTAAAAGAAATCTTGATAAATCACAACCGAACCAAGGCCGAATCGTTCATTCAGACAGTTCTCAATTTCAAAAGCTGTCGAATTGTTTGACACAAAAAACAAAATCAATCATTTTGAAAGTTTTCGAAAACTAAAACTAACTGACAGTTGTGGTTCGATTGCGTTCGGCAACAATTTATTTTAGGAGAATTAGGCCCCAGCACCGACAAGCGCTGACAGATCGGCGCCGGCAACCCGCTTTCTACGTGTATAAGCACTAATTAGGAAAATGCTAGGCGGAACATGTAGAATAGAAGTTAAAGCCCTGTTCACAGTTGTTGGCGATAACTTATATGACAATATCTACATTGTGCGTGCCACAGAAACGATTACTACAATTACATAAATTATAATAATAGGCATTAACGCGTCAAAAAAACTTTCACGAATTGGTAGGATATCGATTGCTCGTTATCTTTGGTAAAAAATCACTTCTTAATTATTATTCGGACTGATATAAATGATAGGGAGGGCGCGAGATAATGGAATGAGCCGTGAGGGCTAGTACCTACGCATTTTTAAATTATTTTCGTTTACATTCGTGCATTTTTCGGTATTGCCCACGATTGAGTTCGTTTCGAAACTAGTCGGACAATCCAGTAAAATGCACGTGAGTAAACTGTAGCAACCATAAATTGTTTAAGAATAGTCTAATGTTCAGAATAGCCTATACACTTACAGGATGTAAACAAATTCGTGTAATTTCTTCAAACCGCGTGATCTACTGGTGACACTGAGTAAATCTAAATAGGTATTCCAGAAAACAAAAAATAAATAAAACCAATATGTTTTTTTCTGTTTCTGTGCCATTTGAGAGCCTCGAATTAACTGATTCCAAAGAAAGATATCGCGCTATTCGTGCCCGCCAGCTATGACGCCGTGCTTTCATTCATTTATGCGGGTCATCGAAATGTTCGTCTTTTTTCTGTAAGAGGGATGGTGGTTAGCATCTTACATTCATAAAATTACGTTAGGTGCTACTCTACAATCTCTGACGTCATTCCGTAGTAGCTGATTACGTCAGCCACTTACGACGAGTGACGATACTTCGGTACGTCCGGCGCACCCTGGGCAGTCAGCCTCGTTACCATCCTTGCTGACTGGCTAATCTTTTCACCACGGCATGAGCTATTCTTGTATAGTTCGTGCCGACACGATAGAAGAAGAAGACGTCAGCCACAGAAAAGGCAGTGGGAGAGAAAAGGCAGTGGGAGATATTTTTCCGGCCGTGGTTCTGTCTATGGTCGGGAGCGTGAGTGCTTGGGAAGCCGTCGCCTCCTTCTGCGAGGAGGTGATGGTGAGCAAAGAGGGAGCGGAGAGGGAGACAGAGGCAGCTGCCACTCTCCCTTCCCGCGCCAGACGCACCGGGCGCCGGAGAGCGCGTGCAGACGATTATCCGGCCACCGTAGTGTGTGGCATGCGGGCGGCGGGTTAGGGGACCCGTCGCCTGACCAGTAACAGGCCCGAGAAGGCGGCGCGCTGTGTCCGCCGCTGCAACGCGGACCGAGGCCTACCGGGGTCGCGGTGCATGCAGCTGCGAATCCCGCGACCCCGGCCAAGGGTCAGGAGAAGGAACACCGTGGGTTTTTAGTCGGTAAGAGTCCGGCATACAATGCAAGGGAATCCATGAGGAATTAACCAAGAAAAAAAAAAGTGGGAGATATTTTGTTCCTTTGCCACTTCATAAAAAAAAAACAAAAAAGTCTTGAGTGCCAGCCCTACGTAGTTAAGTTAATAAGTGCCGGACTCATTGGCACTAGAAGATGGACTGCGGCATGTCACGTCACAGGCCATTTGTGGTCAGCAGGCGTGGCCCATGCCTAGCATTAGATTTTAGATGAGCGAATATTTTGATTGAGAGAATATTTTTAGTGAGTGAATATTCTGGAAGCTTAGCTCAAGGTTAAGCTGCGCTTACCGCGGTCACTCTGTGGATGGGTGACCGTTCATCAAAACCCAGCTGTGCCTCGGAGAGTATAGACTGTTGTTGTTGCAATGTTACGCATTACCGTAATAAATATTATTTCTTCATTCATCAAAATTCGATTTATTTTATTGTACATTAAAATTATTGTAATACAGCTCTTATAAAATAACATACATTGAAGGGTACAATGGCGGTCTTATCGCTGAAAGCGATATCTACCAGACAACCTTTGGATGAACAGGCAGACAAATGAATAAGACAGGGGGGGTAGTCCGTGGTGTACGGCTGCAAAATATATACTACACACAATACATAGACACAATACTTACATTTTAAAAATTATGTTTTTTGTATAGCGGAAATATGCAACAACCGCGTATACAATGTGTAGAGCAATTCGACTAAATAAAATTGAAAACTGTCTGAATGAACGGTTCAACTTAGGTTCGGTTGCGATTTAACAAAATTTATTTTAGGAGAATTGGTTCCAGTACCCCTACTGTGAGTTGACTGAGTTGGGTAGTTTACTACACGTTTCCGTAACTGTTCCGTCAATCGACCTTCCTATAAACTATTCTTTAACTCATAACGTGCGAGTGCGATTGTTATTAGTTTTATAGTGTATCATTTGCTCACTGGCCGTCTCTACCCGGGGATGCATGGGGTGCGCCTCGGCGCCTCGGCCTCTGATTGCGGATGCTGAAGCTTTGAGGGCACCGAGGCCAGAGAAATTACTTTAGTCAGCAGCTCAAACTTGCCTACTACTAACTTAGAGCAACGCGATCGACGTCTATGCATTTTACTCTGTAGCTACGACATACACACATTAAAAATAAAAGAAAATCAGGGGCCTAACCTCCGGTTTCTGATTTGAGAATTCGCGATAAGCAAATACTTAATTAATATTTGAGTACAAAGTTGCCAAAAAATGCTTTGAAATCCGTAATTTTTTTGACAACTCCATACTCAAATATTACTTAAGTATTTGCTTAGGTATCCCGAATTCTCAAATCAGAAACCGGAGGTAATTCTCCTAAAATAAATTGTTGCCAAACGCAATCGAACCACAACCGTCAGTCAGTTTTTGTTTTCGAAAAGTTTCAAAATGATTGATTTTGTTTTTTGTGTCAAACATTAAGACAGCTTTTGAAATTGAGAACTGTCTGAATGAACGGTTCGACCTTGATTCGGTTGTGATTTTTCAAGATTTATTTTAGGAGAATTGGGCCCCAGGCCCCATTTGACACACTGTCGAATTTAAGTTTAATTGAGTTTTAGTCGGTAAAGTACTGGGGCTTAATTCTCTTAAAATAAATCTTGATAAATCACAACCGAACCAAGGCCGAACCGTTCATTCAGACAGTTCTCAATTTCAAAAGCTATCAAATTGTTTGACACAAAAAACAAAATCAGTCATTTTGAAAGTTTTCGAAAACAAAAACTGACTGACGGTTGTGGTTCGATTGCGTTTGGCAACAATTTATTTTAGGAGAATTTGGCCCCTGGTACTCAGCCGCATGTAGTAAGAAAGGAAGTTGACCCCAACGTAGTTGGGAAAAGGCTAGGCAACACACTGCCTCCTGCGATAAGACATTTTGTGTAAATCCTTGCATTCCTTTTTGTTCATCGGTGTATTAGGCTGGCATTCCACTTATCAAATATCTTTATCCAATATCGATGTCCAATATTTGATCAAATTTTTTTGAGGGATGCCCATTCCACTTGTCCAATAACTTTGTCCAAGATTTTGCGTAGTCTGAGAAAATGGAGGAACGTGGAGTGACTTTATGTGCTGCTATCATCATTAGATTATTATTAAAAAACAAAAAAGTTAACAAAATAAGCTTTGGGTAAAGCCATGGATCGAAAGGCGAAGAGAAAATAGCATTCGTAGTTGTATACACCTCTGAATGTTTTGTTTTCTCGTATTATAAAGACATTCATTGCTTTCATAAGCATTTATCAAAAATTTCGTTGTTGAAATTATTCACGAAATCTTAGTTGCAGCCATTTTGATTTAAACGTCATTAATCTTTGGTCAAATATCGGTGTTGCTAACTAGTACATTTGATAAAGTCGTCCAATTTATTTGATCAAATGTACATTGACCAAAGATATTTGATATTACTCATGGTATAATAATAAGCTACGTATTTGTTTGTTGCCCCCTTCGCCTATGTACTGGCAGCTTTTCAGGGGGCCCAGCTAGTGAGCTGGCGAGTCACCGTCTGCCAATATATTTCAAATTTAAGCTTGAAAGGCAGACGCCGTTTTCTTCCGGCAATAGAAGTTATCCAGTCCACCTAACACCCCTTCCCATAGACCAGATATTTTTCACCATATTTTACAATAGTCTTGCACCCACCTGAGACGGTCCATGACTGTAGGTACTCCAATAGTGCAGCCGTGGATCGTCCCCGGTTGGTGCCCCACCCCATTTTAGATTAAAGTTCTCAAAGGGGCCTCTGCGCGTTGGACCTGTGTCCCCGTGTATGCCTTCCAAAGGACCGGACATCTTCCGCACGGAAGATGAGCCGTGATTCCCAGAGAGCTACGTATTATTATACCATGATAATACTAATATAAGTAATATTTGGAATACCAGCCTTATGTACAATACGGAATACGCGATAAACGACATCCACGCGGGCGAGACCGCGAGCGACCTCTAATATTGTATAAATAAATAAACATTATGTGCCTATAAACGCATTTCCATTCAACTCTTTTTTTCCTACGACGAATTCGCAAAAAATCAGGTTTTTGATTCCTTTAAATTCGCAACTCTGGTTCACTTAGCGACGGAATGTTGCTTGTGCGTGATGGCTTCAACTTTATCATGGTGGACAGTCGCCGACAACGCTGTTACAAATATTATATGACGTGACATTTTAATTAAATTATGAGCAGTTCAATGTCGCGAATGTATTGTTGTTTCATATCATTGGGGATCATGCCCCATAATTTGCATGTTATTTGTTTGTGATTCTGGTTGTTGAGTTTTAGCACACGCCTTTTTCCCATGGGGTTACGCAGAAACTCGCTTAGTCCACGTTCATAAATCTTGATCAAACACGCACGCCGGTTGAGAGTGCTACGCACCTGTCGCTTTTGAAGTTCATCACCAATAACATCGATGTATGTCCTTCTAGGGCGTCCTCAACTGGTGTTTCCACTGACATCCGTCTTTTAAATTCCTTTTGATAATCTTCGTTCACTTATTGTCTCAACATGACCAAACCACTTATTTATGCATACTCCTTTGAATTTTTGTCACTACATCATCTTTTTCTACATTATCTTTTTTTTTTTAATATAATCTTTTGAAAAGAGTCAGCACTTTCCGGTGAACTGCTAGGTGAAATTAATTGATATTGTTGATGGAATATATTTGAAACCGAGCACTGTTTCCAATTTATTTTTTCTTAAACTTAGCGATCATTGTTTTCTTGAAAGAAAATATAAGTAACATAAAAGTTTTTAAAAGTAAGTACTCTTATTTAAAAGGATATCAGGAAGGATGAAGTCATCCTTGACGACATGAGAACAAGCCAATCATAAACTAATTGTTGGTCTAGGAGTTTTTTTATTGTTTTTCGAAAAAAATACTTAATCAGTGACATTAATTCCAATATAATTAATGTTACATATTTCTTAGTTAAAAAAAACTGTTTCATATTTTCTTATCAGTTTTGTCCGCGTCAGTACATAAGTAGCTTATTTCTCACCGCACCTTACAATAACAGAGCACAGTCTATATTAATTTAGCATCGGGCGGCTCTACGCACACAGGGATGACAAAATTGTGTTTAGTTTATTTTATTTCGATAATTTT
This sequence comes from Amphipyra tragopoginis, assembly GCA_905220435.1. Lineage (NCBI taxonomy): Eukaryota > Metazoa > Arthropoda > Insecta > Lepidoptera > Noctuidae > Amphipyra > Amphipyra tragopoginis. The sequence goes on along the minus strand of HG991991.1, from coordinate 6,286,829 downwards.
GTCTGTAGAAAGCAAGGGACCCGTTTTGTTATTAAAATCCAAAAGTTAAATAACTATAAAATGGGTAGCGAAATAAATCTTTTTTTTTTTTTAATCTTCTTTTTAGTGATCTTGAAAAGAAAGTACTGCTGATTCAGAAGATTCTTTCTGTAATATTATCAAAGATATGTTAATAATATCATTTAGAAAAGTAAATCACTTCACGTCCATGCATTCTGTCAAGTATTTCAATCACTACATAGTATAAAACAAAGTCGCTTCCCGCTGTCTGTCCCTATGTATGCTTAGATCTTTAAAACTACGCAACGGATTTTGATACGGTTTTTTTAATAGATAAAGTGATTCAAGAGGAAGGTTTTAAGCTATAAAACGTACACATACGTACGTCGCTCGTCGCGCGTATGTAGCTAGTAAAATATAAATACCTTTTGGGCTCTTGCTATTAGAGCACACACACACACACATACAGTACGCGTAAAATGACTTTGCGTCACTAACCTCCGATTTCTGAATCGAGAATTCGGGATAAGCAATACTTAAGTAGTATTTGAGTACGGAGTTTTCAAAAAAATGCTTTGAAATCCGTCACTTTTTTGACAACTCCGTACTCAAATGTTACTTAAATACTGCATATGTAGAATTCTCAATTCAGAAACCGGAGGTAAAACCAAGGTTTAAGCGTTCTGTGTCTCACTTCAGAGAGGCAAACCTCCGATTTCTGAGTTAATAATTTTAGGATACGCAGTACTTAAGTAACATTTGAGTACGGAGTTGTCAAATAAATGATGGATTATAAATAAAGCATTTGACAACTCCGTACTCAAATATTACTTAAGTATTGCTTATCCTAGAATTATTAACTCAGAAACCGGAGGAAAGTTATTAAGTACTCGTAAAACAACTTTGCCGTTCTGAAAACAGGCTTTGAGCGTTCTGTGCCTAACTTCAGAGAGGCAAAGTTATATTACGCGTACTATGGTAAATGGCAATGCGTGTCCAATCGCTATAAAAATCAAGAGCCTACCCACACATACAAAAAGAACTTCTGAAGTACTATTTCATGAATCGCAGGATTTAATTTCGTCTGTGTGCGGGCAGCCTCGTGTCAGTCGTTTCCCGATAAGTTGCCGCAGTGTCTCTCACCTATTGGTCTAAATAATACATCTGTGACAGTTCTTAGTTGAATATTCAAAATTCACGAGGAACGGTAATTTTTATAAAGTTTTATTTTTTGAGTGTAATGTAACAATACAATTATTTTGGATTTTCTTGAGTGTAATGTATTAATTAAATAATTTTGGATTATTTTATTAAGTCAAAAAAGTTTTATTAAAATGCAGTGATTTTGCTTTTCCCAAAAATTTTTCACAATACATGCCGAATTAAAAATATAAGTATTAAAAATATCTTAATTTTTTATTCTACTTTATCAACAGCCTATCAACAGTTCTTAAAAAAAAACAGGACAAATTGGTATAAAAATACCCCAAAACATTCATGTAAAATATTTTGTGCTGTCTTCCCAAACACGAGAAGTTAAAGTACAGTCATGACAAAAAGTGTTCTTCATTACTTTAAGAGAATCTAAAAACGGATCACACCAGCAATTAAGTTGAAAATGTGCAAAATTAAAAACTGGTTACAATTAAAATCTGACAGAAGCTAAGTGATAATAATTGTGGTCGTTTTGCTAAGTAATGAAAACTAAATTAAAATAACAACATCATGTGAATAACTTACGTTTGTTATTGCAATTTACTAAAAGCTTAAAACATGCCACCGTTTAAGCTATTTTTTTATTAATAGAAGTGTAGTAAAATTATCTTCTCACTCTTGTGAAATTTAGCAAAACTAAATAGTGATTTGGCATTATAATATGAGTAGGTATAATAAATATCTGCTCATAGCCAGATGCAGATATGTATAAACAATTTACGAAGAACCAAAATGGCTTATTTATCTTCTCGCTAAACAAAATGTCTTCGAATGCGGCGAATCAAACCGAAAGCCTCTTTAAACAGGACTGCCGTTTTTTAAACAAGTGTTAAAAAAATCTTTTACTAATTCATTGCAATCCACCAAGAGTCTAATCTTCTGCAAAGTAAAGCGAACATGTAATAGTTTTCTCTTTTCCTTTCTATCTTAGGGCTCCTGCGACCACCCGCCCTCATCCCCCCAGCCGTCGGTAGACAGGCTGTCGGTGACGTGGGCAGACCCGGGCAGCATGTCCTCGTCAGGAGTCAACCTGTTCCACCTACCTTCGGAGACACCTGTTGGCAATGAGGTCAAGTTCTCACCTTCTGCTGGAGGTAAGATGATGCAAAAAAAATAACATGTGATATATTTTAGTTTTTGGGTTTGTGTTTCTGTCCAATGCATGGAATGCTAAGTGTTCTTTTTTTGTTGCTTTGTGAATTTTACTGAGATGACCCGCGAAATTGTGTCTTGAAAAATGCAATGCGAATTTTAAACAAGCAAATACTTCGAGCCACTTCTATTTTTCACAAATAATTGTTATTATTTTTGGTATTATGGAACAGATCAATTCTAAACATAATTATATCGCCTAAAAGGTTATTTGATAACCTTTACAATGAGGGTAGTTTTCTGTCAACTTAGAAATATATAATTCATGAAACCAAAACTAATAACCAGGACACGTGAAAAAAGGAGTGGCTCGATTTATTTGCTCCCAAGTATAAATATGTATGTAAAGAATAATAAAAAAAAACATAAACATTAACTCAACAGACTTTGGTCATGACTGTACACAATATATTTTTATGTTGTTTTAATAGTGAGTAAGTACTTTTATTCAATTGTGTTTTGCTATAATATTGCCCTGCGAGTTTTAATCTAAATATGTGAAATTGTAAAACCATGCGGTGCTCCGTGTAAAACCAGCAACTAACATTACCTACCTCAATGACTAAAGAAATAAAGAGGACGTGAGACTCCACATAAGCATTGCAATACCCACCCATTTATATCAGACTAGCTTTTGCCCGCGGCTTCGCTCGCGTTAATTTAGAATTTGACAATCAACTCTTAACACACTACTAAAGTTTCTATAATAATGTAATTCAATCATGATTCCAAAGACACGTGGCACCATCTATTAATGTTATTATTGTTTTCCTCGGGAAACAGTACTTTTTTTCGGGATGAAAGATACCCTATGTCCGTTTCTGTACAACTGACAACGTATATGAAAAATGTATATCCTATAGCACTCAGGGATAACGTAGCTTCCATAATTATAGCGAAAAAAAATTTGAAATCGGATGAGTAGTCTCGGAGATTGCCTCCTACATAAAAACAAACAAATTCTACCGCTTTATAATATCAGTATAGACTAATTACTCAACGTAAAGCTGCCCCGACAAAAATAATTAATTACTACTTGTTCACTTCTTTTCGGAAGTAAGAAAAATAAACTCCACGTTAAAATATGAAAACCAACTTCGGTGGTCTTCATCCTTACTAATATTATAAATGTGAAAGTAACTGTCTGTCTGTCTGTTATTCTTCACGACTAAACTACTGAATCGATTTTTATAAAACAGAGTTAGTCTGGAACCCGGAGTAGGACTAAAGGCGAGATTCACAGACCGCACTTAGACTTTGATTAGAAAAGTAAGACTATGAACCTAACTCCAATGCAAATAATGTTTATATTCGTATAAGCGAATGTGAATACACGTTTCATACGAATATGAGTATTAATTTTATGAGAAAAATGTTCATATTAGCTTGAAACGCGTATTTTACTTAGCATAGTAGGTAAAGTCTAAGTGTAGCGCCACACCATGCCGAAATTACGCGACCGAACTTCGGCGTCTATGTTTTTTATATAGGTATAACGCGAAGTAATTTCAGCCTGGTGTGTCGCGGGTAATTTAAAAAGCATTGCAGGCGTAATCATGCCGAACTTCGGTCGCGTATCTTCGGCATAGTGTGTTTATACACTAAGTGCGGTCTGTGAATCTCGCCCAACTTTATCCCGATAAACGCAGAATACGCGATAAACGATATACCGAAAGTCCTACGTATACAAGTGCAAGTGCAAAAACACAACTTTACAGGAGAGCGGTTTAAAGGTTCCAAAATGGACCACACCATTTCAAAATTTCAAATATTGCTATTGATTTATGTCAAAGATAAGATAAGATAAGATATTTATTCGCCAAGGATATGGTACAAAAGTTATTAGGTACACAATTAGTTTTCCGACACATCCGACTTTGCAAGAGGCATACGAATATTATTAGGCTGCTAATAACATTAATTGTAATTAAATTGTATAATTTTACAACATTATCACTTATA